>CM071606.1:5061984-6552395 GCA_036365135.1 Miichthys miiuy | reverse complement strand
GATCAGAACGGAAACGGCAAGTAAAAAAATGTTCTGAGAACAAATTGCACCAAAATATAAAAATCTTTTGATTGTATGTTCAACTTAAGTTGCTTATTGTTGTATAATCAGAATATTACATGAGAGGGTGTGCTTTAACGTCAATATTGGCACTTCAGTGACGCTCACTGTGATGGTAATATTGACATTAAAGCACTCCCTCTCGTGTAATATTGCTTAATTCTTGAGTCACAAAAAGCCTCCAACACGCTACCATACTTCACACCACTATACATACATATACTGAAGGAGACAGATGAAACACACACAGGCAGTCAGCAGAATAATAAAACAGAGGAGTGTGAACTGAGGCTACAGCAGCTGAAAACATTACAGCAGCATCAAATAAAAAAATATTTCTTTCTTCAACCAGGCACAGCTGATAGTTAGCGTTCAAATGTCCACCTTCAACAAGTTAAACAGAATAAAACATTGATTAAACGGCTCTGATTTAAGTGCACAGTACGTTTTATCCTCTTCGTTAATTATTCATGAAGCCCAGTTAGAAAGAACACAAAATAGTGTCTCTCGTATAAAAGTGTTTCCGTCTCTAAATAATTCAGAGCACCGCAGCTACAAAAAAGTGCTTTAAGTGCGTGAATTAATGCCATAATCAAGACAACTGCTGAGAGAGCTCGTCTCAGACACTCGCAGATTTAAAACATTTCTGTCTGTTGTCATTAGGAATTCCTCCTATAAGCCATAAATAAATGAAGAGGGGAGTGGCGGTCGCATTGATAATTTTTTGTAGAAGGTGCGGGCATATTTTTCACAGCAAATGAGGCGAGGTTGTGCCACATGAGGTCCTCGGTTTGATATGCAAATCAACTTCATCTGTGGCAAATCTTTCTGTAGGGACAGCCCGGTGGCTGCAGATGTTGAACTTGATTCATTGTGGCAAATGCATGACAAAGGGTTGGCTCACTCAAAGCTATGCTAATCAACATCAGCACTTCCAAAGCTCTCCTGAGGGCCAAGATGGCAGGATTTCTACAGTATATAGTCAGAGTGTGTGTGTGTGTGTGTGTGTTTCATTGTCACGGCGTGTTAATCAAAGATTTCCCTTCTCAGCTGTGGGGCAACGTGAAAAATATTTCTATTTTGACTCATAGTTAAGCTCATTAGTAACAGCCTTAAATTGTGTAAGCGGGATTTGATTGATGCTGCTCTGAAGCTACACTACAACAGAGGAAGTGATGATCACAGCCTGTAGGATTTACAATGAAATAAATACACACACAAGCTATTTCCACGAGGGTCCCCCCACGGGGGCTTAACATACTTATGGTCACTCATGTCACAATGTTTTTCAATAAGGCTGAGCACACAACGCGGTGACAAAAGAGAATGACATTCTCCGTCGTATGGATAAGGATCAGCATAATTATTCTGTGTCCAGGTGAAATGTGCACAGAGCGATATCTCATCCAAACACGTCCTGAATGTCACTAAGATGAAGCATTTAATTGAGGTCCTGTCAAGCGCGGGATTGAAGGAGTCCAGCTCTCATGCATCTTCTTATTAAACATTAACAGGTCAACACACAAAACCTCAATAAAAAAGCCCAGAATTAGAGGGCCGCATCCCTTTTTATGGACCATTGTTCAATTTGCTCAATATGCAACGAGCAGACGGGCAACAAATCATCTCTGTCTCTGTCTGATATATAGCTCCGCTTGGCGTGAGTTTTTAGAGTTTCTGCACTCAGTGTTAATTTAAATTTATGACTTTTAAAGAGGTTTTTAATGCAACACAGAATGTAAGACAATCATACTGACCGCGGTATGATGTAAAACCAGGAGGGGTCTGAGCAATGATTCCTAATGAATTCATTAACTAAATTAACCTGGACCTGGATAAGTAGTAGAACGCAGACAGATTGGGTTAACCAATTAAAAATTAGGAATTAATTTGCTTTGTGTCTACTTAACACTGAAAGATGTCATTATTAACAATGGTTTTCTGAATGTTACATTTTAGTTTACACGTGTTTAACATCTCCCAAAACCTTTTGTAACCAGCATTACTGCAGCAGGCAAGAGGAAATATCACAGACTTTTGTGAATTAAATTTAAGACTTAACTCTAAGACTACCCTTGATTGAGGAAACTAAAAGCAATTATTTCCAAGACCTGCAGACACTCTGGTTTTACATGTTGGAAATGAGAAAATGTAGCTCACCCGGATAATGAGATAATTTCAATGTCATGTTTAAACCTGCCAGGGAAAACGCTCTCAGTCAGTTAGAAGATTTGTGACTTCAAGAGTAATCTGGTGACGCAATAATCGAGTGAAACAAACCAGACGAGGATTGAGATTGAGCTTTTAAAGGAACAGGTCCAACATTTTGGGGAACATGTCAGAATCACTGACGGTATAAAGAATGGACAGCGCATTGACGTCATCCGAAGAGACACTTTGAAGCTTGTTGGCTGTACTGCCTCTTCCACGTCCCGGAAGGTTGAAATGTTGTGTAGCCAGCCTCAAGTGGCCGCTCGAGTTTTTGGCACTTCCACATCGGCTTCATTTCCCAACCACGGAGGTTGGCGTTTGGTCTGAATGGAGATGAGCGCTATGAGGTATGGAAGTGGAGATATGAGGCAATTAGCTCTGTGGCCTGGTCTAAAATCACACACTGTATGATGCATTTAATCTACACACACACAGACACGTAGAAACGAGAAGTTGTGGTTTGACTGGGAGTTACGTGCGGGACTATTTCTTTACATGCAACACCCATGAGCAGTGACTTCCATCGGCAAGCAATATTTACAACGTGTAACTCTCCGTAAAATTGCAGCTTGACATTTTTACATTTGTGTTTGGAGTCAAGCTAGTTTGTTCTTCATGTTCCCCTTGCTTTCAATATTTATTAAGACAAGCTAATCTCATCCTGTTTGTATTTTAATACTGAACGTGCAGACATCAGAAAAAAGTCGAACTCTTCCTTTATTAATCTGTATACAAGAGAATAAAAGATTTGGTTTGGTTTGATGCTTATAGAACATTTTAATAGCCTGTATTCATTAAAAGTCTGTGTTTACTTTAACCTCCTCAGCAAACAGTATCTCTGCTGTCACTTCTTTCTACCTGTTGGTAAGGTGAACATTAAGCCAAAGTCGTTGTTGTCTTTTATCAGTAAAAGCTAAAACAAACATACTCCCACACATGATTACAGTAACTATAGCAGAGTGTAGATTATTGTAGCAGAGAGCTGCTCTTCACATCTGAAAGCAAATGAAGGCAGAGAGGATCAATGATGTCTTTGATCTATTCTCTGGGTTTTAGATGGAGACAGAGACGTGGAAGAAAGGGTTTGCTTTGAAAGTTGGATGTTAAAAGACAGCGAGGTGCATAAAGATCATTTCAATATATCTTTTTTAATGGTTCAGTGTGTCATGTAAAGCTGTATTAGTTATATTTTCATATAAAATACAGTAAATCACCTTTTCAGATCTTTTTTAGATAAATTTAAGGGCTTCAAATTGCAACATGAAGATTGTTTTAGAAAATGTTAGGAAATTATTAGCTCCATCACAAGATGAAAGGGTTATTGCATACCAGGCTTACCTGTGTAATTCATAAACAAACCACATAAACATCACGTTTTCTCACTTTTCGCAATGTCTGATTAAATAATGCTGACTCATACTTCTACATAAACTTCCACCAAATACTTTTGTCTTAAAATATTTGAAACATTCTTTGTGCTGTGCTCGGTATCTTAACTTTTTTACTGACAAGAAGTGCAAAAATTTAGATAATTAAGTGTGAAAGTAACATTTAATGAGAAAGGCATTGCTGACAGGGTTGTGGCTGTGTTGAAAATCAGCAATAAAACTGGACCCACAGTAGATTATTTCTCTGTGAAACTTGTTTGGAGAGCGATATCAGTCCACCGTTTTGGTCCGTACTTAACTATTTCTACAACTATTTGATGGATTTCCATGAAACGTTGTGCAGACCATCATGGTCCCAACATGATGAAGTTGTCTGACTTTAGTGGTCCTCTTACTTTACATGTAGTGCCACCATCAGGTTGACATTTTGGGTTTTGAGTGAAATGTCTCGACAACTATTGAATGGATTTCCATTAAATTTGCCACAGGTGCCCATGGCCCACAGAGTATTATTCCTGATAACTCTGGTGATCTCCTGACCTTTCCTCGAGCAAAATGAGGTTGACATTTGTGGTTTGAAATGAAAACAAGCTTCCTCCACCCACAGAATGAATTATAATAACTTTACTTTCCATGAAGTAGCATCATCAGATTGAAATACTTTGGTTTATGACCAAATAGTCACCAAGGTAGAGACCTGTAAACATGGTAAGACATTAGACCTGCTAATCATCAGTATGTTGACATTGTTGGATGTAGTCTTGCTTTTACAGTTGTATTATGACATCCCTGTTGCTGTATGTCAGTACTTTGCATTGGGCTTAGATGGAACTGTGGGAAAACCCTCAATATTTGTGACATTTTAGCTCTATATATCACTCGTCACTCGTGCTTGTTCGGGTTTTACCCTCCTAAGCCTGAGGTCTGTGAGACGCTGCTGTTGTTTCTGTTCCGACAACTGCAGTGTGTTTACAAGCCACAGTCAGCCAGGAAGCACTTGGTATGGGAGAAATGACTGAATCCTTATTGTGAGTCATTCCTGCTTGCAGGTGAGTGTCTGGTCAACTGTTTGCCATCGGGTGGTGAGTTGGAACAGATGGGGAGGCTGCCAGACTGATTCTGTGGAAAAATGTAGCTGGTGAGTGTCTGCATGGTGAAAGGACTCTGGAGTTATTTCAATAATTTAAATGGATACATTAATGGCTGAGTGGAAGCAAAGACTGAATAAGTGGATAGATTAATTGAAGGATGGGGGAATGCTTTTGTCTGACGTTTTAGTGGTGTGGCTCTGAGGCGTGAGGAGCGTCGGTTTGTTGGTTGGGTGGTTGGTTGACCAGACTGAAATATCTGAACAGCTAGAAGATGGATTGTGATGAAATTTTGTACAGACATTGATGTTCCCCCAGAGAATGATGATGACTGGCTTTGGCTATCCTGTGGCTTTTCACATACAGCACTGCCATTTTTCAACTTTATTATATAGCACCAAATCATGTCTGTGTCTATGACAAAAGCTTGTCATAAGGTTGATGTGTGGTGTTTTTTTGTTGTTGTTGTTGTTTTAGTTAAGTTTTCAAGTTTTTTGTTTGGTTTTGTTGCTGTTTTTTCTCTAGTGCCATCAACAGGTCGAACTTTTTACTTATCCATATCTTGACATCTAGTTTTTAGTGCTGAGGTCCAGTGTCTAGGATTTAGTGGCACCTAGCGGTGAAGTTGCAGATTGCAACCAAATGAATACTCTCCTACGCCTCACCCTCTCTTTCTAAGCACGTGAGAAAAACTCTGGCTGTTAAATTCACATTAAAAGGCCATATCTAGATCAATGTTTGGTTTGTCTGTTCTAGGCTACTGTAAAAATGGCGGTTCAACATGGCGGACTCCATGAAGAAGGACCCGCTTACTGCAGCTATAAAGGGCTCATTATAAGACAACGAAAACACAACGATTCTTGATTTCAGGTGATTATACACTAATGAAAACATACTAATGAATATTTTATTCCATTCCTGACAATAAATAGTCCTAACTCTTACACACTGGATGTTTAAATATTACTATTAAATCCTTTAAAGACTCTGACTGTTGATATGGAGGCTTCTTCTGATCTTCATGAGCCACAAAAACCCATGGGAGTCCTGCTCCAGGCTACTTATTTATGGTCCAATAGGTGTGTTAGTAATTTAAGACATTCATAGTGTATTGAGCATGTGCAGAAAGCCTGGAGATGACACAGTAAATGAGCTTGTTTTCATTTCACAGGAGGAAATGTGATCTAGTCACCACGGCAACTGAACCCAGAGCTCCATGCAGAAATTAGAGTTAAGGGAGGTGATATGAGCAAAAGGAAAAAGAATCAATATTTGATTAGCAAAGGGTCAGGAACATGAAACATGTCACATTCTTTAGGCCTCTTGCCAGATTCATTGTTTAATTGATGAACAGTAAATGCCACATGTTTTCAAGTTGTGTTTAAGTGAGTGAAATGGCTCCTGGATACATTCAAGTATATACTGAAGTGCTATAAAGACAATTTGAGATCTAGCAGCCATGTGAGCAATAAAAATATAAGATACCTGTGCTAAATGTGGGCAGAGTGAATCAGTTTATCTGTGGCTTAGAAGGTGCTCCCACCCTGAGCTCTTACTGTCCCTTCCTACCTGATATATTCTGCCTTCTTATTCAGCTTCCCCAAGCATGAAATCACTCAGGCAGAATGATAGGATGTTTGGCTATGGAAGGAGTAGCATGAGATTTGTTTCTGTGCAGATAAATACAGCCTTGCCCGTTGTCTGAGAATCTGAGAACGCTCTGTTTCACAAAGTGTACAAGAAAGCGGAAAATAATCACAAGAGGAGCGAACGGGTTCAGCAGCTTGCCTAATTGCCTTGGATATCTTATTTGTCAGTCTTAAAGATATGGCGAAAAAAAAAAGATTGTTTTCGTACCGCTCTGCCATCACAAACACATTTAAATTATAGCCCTTTTTTTGATGTGTTTAAAAGAATGGTCGTCCAGTCACAACAACTCACAGGAGAGATTCAAAGACCCAATACAAAGAAAAGTAATTCATTGTGTAGAAATTATATGTTTCTGTCAGCCAAAAACACCTCTTTAAAAACTTTCAGTAACATCGTATAACCTTGGTAAAATGAGGGCTAACCCATATAGCATTAAGACTGACTAGCTTTCCTATATCCTTAATCAAATTAACGTTACACTGCGGAAATTTCTCATTTTGTTCCAGAATACACCTTTATCCACCTATGTTTGTCTCATCGGATGAGGAAACTTTTTTACCAACTTCACCTGGAACAGCTGACATTCTAGGATCCATCTATTTTTCAGGGTCGCAGGGGAATAGGGGCTGATCCCAGCGGACATTGGGCAAGAGGCAGTTCATAACAGGGCTGACACATAGAGGCAAACAACCATTCATGCCTCACCTTCAAAACTATGGGCAGTTTAGAGTTAACCTGCATGTCTTTGGACTGTGGAAGAGTACGTGTAGATACATAAACACTGGGAGAACAGACCTCAGCTGGGTCCAGAGATCTTCTGGATGCAATGCTAACCACTGCACCACTGTCATTCTTTCATTATTAAACTTACCGCACCATAGAAGAGAACTTAAATCTCCAAATCTACTATGGGATCGACTGCCTGGTTACGAACTTGCAAAGTTACTATCATGTATGCAAGACCGACCATCGTGGATTGATGAATAATCTTATGTCAATACAACAGGGCTCCTTTTATCCCATATATACGCTGAGAATATCCCAATGTAATACTATTGCTTTGAACATGATTTATGTATGGAATGATATTCAGACATACCTGGGCATCTCTTGCTCCGGTTACAGTCCTGTTTGGTGCAATGTTGACAGAGAGAGACGCAGTGTTTAAAATATGGGCTGGTGCTGAGGTTCAACTATAAATTCTGCTAGAATACTTTAATAATTAAGAAGCTTTACATCCCAGAACTGCACTGAGAGCAGCATGCCTCCTCTTTCCTCCTTGGAAAGAGAAGTAACAAGAGGCCGATGATGATGAGGTTAATACTAATACTAAAACAAGTCATTTACCCAACTTCTGCTGTAATCTCTGCTGTACACAAAGACGAGCTTACTAATAACGTAAGTCTTTTTCTGTGAATATTCTCTTAAAATTTCACTTTAACTACAAATATAAATGATTATGTAACATTTTCAGTTAATGGTGTTAAAGTAAAGTCTGACTTCTTACCTGTCATGCTGAATATTGTTTATCCAATTACTTTATCTTTGTCTTCGCCAGAGTCTGCAAAAAGAGGCTATCGTTGGTGATTTAGCTGTGCACAAGGAGTGTTCTTGCTGTAAACGCTCAGCATTGTTGGTTTTTCGGGGGGCGTATTAGGTTGTCAACACAGGGCCATACTTCCATCCTTCACAATAGATAACATGCTTCAACAACTCCAAATTATGCAGTGAAGTCTTATGCAGTGTAGTGAAAATACAGACACACTTTTAAAGGGCTAAAGAACATTACCATTAAGCACAACTTAAGGTTGTTTATAGAAATAAAAGTTTGGATGATATCTATAACTTTGGCAGTTATGGGCTACTCGTATTTATGCAGCCACAACAGCAAAAATATTGCTATTAGCATCATTATTTTTCCTGCCGAGGGGCGGCTCAGCCAAAGAGTCCAAACTGGCTGTTGCTCAGGCACCTTTAGCCTGGCCTTGTGCACATCTTTGGGCCACTACATATTGTCCACAATGCTGTATTTGTCATATGCGGATCCGGCGTGATCGTGATGTTGCCGTGAAATACTGGGGTATGCAATCTTTCCACATATAGTTTTGGGGTGAAGTGGACAACCAATGAGAGTTTCTGAAAAAGTAAAATAACTTCTGCTGCAATGAGTAATCAGTAGTTTGTGACTAGATAATAAAGTGACTTTATATATAATTTACCATCTCAAAAAAAGCTTAGTGTGAAATAGTGCCCATTAAATTGTTGTATTAGATTGGCCTTGAGTTTTTATGCGAATAAATGACGACCCTTGTCTAAACGTATGTGGTTAACTACACACCGTGCTGTTGAATAAGGTTACTTATTCACAGGCTGCCTCAGCACAGCGTTCGCCCTCTTCTTTAACTTTAAAGTCAAAGATCCTCTTCAACATAAAAGCTCCTATTGTCTGTACAAATCTAATATTGAACCGGTTCTTTGATTCGTGGAGACCCCGGGGCCCCTCATTTAACCATTTTATGAAAGAATTCTTACAGATTTGCAGGATTATTGTAGTCGAAGCAGGAATTCAGCAGGCCACCCTGCAGCAGGCAGCGCTCTTTGTTTCTCTAATAATCAGCTGAGGTCGTCTTCTGCCCACCAACACTCGGTAATCTCCATCCGTAATAACACAGCTGCCTCAGAGATCTGGCAGGAGGCAGGAGCCCCCAAATCTAAGCGCCTTTGGTAAGAAGGAGGCAAAGCCGCTCTTTCGAAAGACAGACTGCAAGGAACATAAGGCTCTCCAGCCCTCCCAGGGTTTAATGTCTTATTATTTTCCACAGACAGTACCAAAACGAACAGTTTTGTCAGCAGGAACGAGGCAAAGTTGGTGTCACTTCCTCTATGCTAACAGCGAGGGAGGCAGCACGATGAGAAATGAGGGGATCTTCTTTTTTTTTTCGTTATTAGCTGCTTTTTTGGTCGGCCTCTTATATCTGAAGATTATTTGGGTGGGTGCTGGTGAGGGATCAGTCATATATTCAGGATAAAATAAGGCAGAGGATTGAAATACACAAACATAAAGCCAAATATAGCATTATCCAATTATTTCTTTCAGTCGCTGTCACACACTCGTGTCACCACATCTGTTTCAGTTCAAACACTTATTGAATTTATGTTTAACATGTCGTTGGATTTGGGCAGCTTGTTCATTTTAACTAGATGAATCATATTAGTCCTGGAGACCTGATTAACGGCGTGTAATGAGCACGCTTAGACCAAGAAGTTGAGATAATTTCTTGAGCTTCTTTCTTTTACTTTTTTTTGAGAGCGTGACATCTTTGAGGACAGCTGACCGACTGATTAAAGTGGACTAAGGAATGATTACATAAAAGATGACTAATGCGTGCCGACGCTCTTCATACAAGTACCAGTTTTTACACATAAGTAGTAGTTAGCATCCTCTGCTATTTTGTTTGACTGTCACTCTTTGCCTCGTAGCCGTGGGCCATCAAGCACTCATGCATGGATTGTGTGACAGCATGATTAATTATGTCGCGTTCGGGGGCAAACTAAACTAGCAGATGGATATGTGAAGAGTACTCAGCAGTTGCGGAAGAAGTAACTGTTTATTCCCGGAGACTGGTGTAATAAATGAAACCGCGAAAAGATTTCGCTGATGTCTTGGAAAAACGCTTTCAAGGAATCTCCAAACAATATATTTTTCAGGAGGATAAATGACTTCTTATCTCCCATTTAGGCACTTTGATGGCCTCCGTAATGGCAGCAGGAACTATCATGGTCACATTCAGTTTGAAAGAGTAAGAAGGGATGTCAGATAATTTGACCGTGAATGTGGAAAGATATTGCAAATTTCAACTATATTTCTCTAAGTGTGCACTCAGCAAATGCAGATGTGCCAACAGAGGTAATATCCACAAGTAGTGTCCCCACTCCTGAGTATCTCATGATTGAATTAGACTGCATATTATCATGTAGGCTGTGAGTACCAGGCAAGCAGAAATCCGTGCCTTCAGAAATTATTAATCACAATACACCAACTCTAAAGTATTTTTCCTTATGAGAATGCATCAGCAAGAGAAAGACAGAAAAACTCTCTTACATATAAGATAAATATGCAACTGCACGCACAGCACGACCAAGATGGATGAGTGCAGAGGACGTGCATGTTTATGAGAAGCATACACACACACACACACACACACACAAACACATTTCAATCATCTGAATTTCAATCACATCGCTGACAGCTAACAGGTTTCGGGATTGTGCTGTGTAATTTTGTTTTCACTTGGCAGGATTGCTCAGCAACAACGAGAAAGATGATCAAGATAATGATGAAGGCGCACAGATGACCGAACATGAGTCCAATTTTTTGTTTATAATCTCACCAGGGCTTGTAAACACTGGGCTGGATGAAGAGGAGAGGGCGCGTTAAAGAACACACGAGAGAAGAGATGGCCTCGATGTGCAATTTGGCATGAACCTTGTATCGCGTGTGACTCGCTGGAAATAAAAGCGACAACCCAACAAATGTTTAACACTGGGATTTTCAGTCTGTGCCGGGATTCTAATGCACACACACACACACACACACACAGGGTGACGCCTGATTGAAAGATGCTCTTTATGACACGGTTGACAGCACGGCTGGGCTATGGCGACGTGGAACAACAAATAAAATGTGGCTCATGTTTGGATCACCTTTGAGCAACAGGGGAGCCCATTACACTGCTCCGACCACGTCTCCATCACTACACGATAAACATTACGGCAGCTGCAAGACATTAAGTCGTAAACACAAACTCTGAGGTGTTAGGAGACATGTGTAAAACACACGGCGGGCTGAGTTATACGTGTCAGAGGTTGCGATGGGGAGTCGTGAAGCAAGGTTTAAATCAAAAAAATGATGTTTTGATTTTGCTTTAGGGAAGTGAGTAAAGTAGTTGTTCTTCTAAAATCTAATTATGGTGGACAAATAAATTGTTGAGGTCCCAGTATGAAAATATTAAACTACCAGTGTATGCTGAATAGAAATACTCCAATAATCCAAAACTCAGGTGTATTTTGCAAGCGCTGTAGACAATCATAAATAATGCTGCAAGTAAAAATATGAATGCATGAATAATAATGACTTTACATATTTAAACCTTTATTTATCCAGGCAAGGCTTTGCTGACCAAGCCTTAGCAGCATCCTGCCTCTCAGTGTGATACAGCTAAGTACAAAAAAAACAGATGAACTTGCTCAATATTTTATGCCGTTATGGAGTGCTTTGCTTTTCCACGACACCCAGATCCACAAATAATACACCAACTTATTCAACAAGCCCTGGGTGCCTTATTATCAAGCCCTTCAAAGCTGTCACCCCATGGAGAGGAACCGCTGTGCAACAATACATTTGGAATTCAATTAACCAAAGCACATCTTGACCTTTGATACTGTAGCACAACACAAGAAGGCGGCTATTATCATGTGTTATATAACTCAGTGTCCAGGTAGAACACGCAGAACTGTGCACGTGACACACAGTTTTGTTACCGAATCCAAACTTCTGCAACTTTACTTTATTTTTCTGCCTTTATCAGCAACTCTGTCTTTTCATTTTTTCTCTTTTATTCCACTTCACTTATCTCAAGCCAACCCTCTTTGTCTCTATTGATCAAACTTTCTCTGTCAGGGGTTTCTTTTTCGCTTTCTGTCTCCAGGGAGATTTATTGACATTCAAAGCTGCAGTCTGTCATATAAATAATTTACATGATGACTGTGCAGTGTCCTTAAATACAGCATAACAACAACAGATGTTTCTTAACATATCAGGGTTTATGGATGTAATTGCTGTCCAGTCGATTTGCTGCTACGCCACGAGAGGGTTTTATAAACCGAATGTTTGTCTGCTTTTACGCCCGTGGCAAAGAGATAATATGGGAATGACTTGATTGACTGACTGACTGATGAATTATGCTCTTTAAAATCTACTTCATAGAGTGCTCGGAGGTGACTGCAAGATTATTCCATTTGAATTATTTACAGTCAGTCCATTTCTAAGTGTTCATTTCAAAATATTAAATCAATAAAGATAAGAATTAATTTCATATGTCATATTCATTAAAAACACCAAATATTTGCCAGTGCAAATAAGCATTTTTTGGCCTGACCATGAAGTCTGATTAATGGACTTATTTATTATAATAAGACACTGTTTTCCAGAAAAATACTAGAGAGAGCATCTCATCACTTATGCTGCTCAACATTTAATTAATTAATAAATAAATAAATATGAAGCACTTCAAAATGATCTGCCAGTTGCTCCAGCTGTTCTCAGGATCAAACTCAGTGTAGTTAAGTAAGTTGAGTGTTAAATTATGCATCTCTAAATCAAAACACAAATGACATAATCGAGTTCTTGCATGGATATGAGTCGCTACTAAATACTACATAGAGTACTAACTAAATTATTGAGTAGCTGATGGGATTGACGTTAGCTTGCTAACACGATGACCCAGACTGAAAGAGGTAATATGAAATATGATTGACACATCTGACCCACGTAATATTTAATGTAAACATGGGAGATTCACGAAATAAAGTAGTAGTCGTAGTACACACAGTAGTATTAGACTACATAAGCAAGTTCATGTAAGCATGATCAGATGTTTGCCATTATAAGCTGAATAAATGCTACTAGTTCTGAAACATGTTTCTACATGTATGTACATATGAATAAAACATACCTACATTTCCAAATGTTTGACAGTTTGGCCAAATCATTCAGAATTATGTTGCAGCTTACATTTAGTGTTTTCTAGCAGAGATCTTAGTGGTGAAACCGCAGAGTAGCTACTTAAAAAAGACTTTACATGCAAGCTGACTGTTAAATAATGGATTTACAAGTCGCTGGTCCAACATAATCATGAAGTATAGTATGAAAATGTTAAAAAGCCTTTACATGCAGCAGAATCTACAGTCACAGATGGCCTGTAAAACTGTGTCACAGCGTTGGCACAACCCTTCTAAATGTACCATTTTACGGAAGAAAATGTTTGTTTACAGCCAGTGCAGTTTAGTCAGGGATACCCAGGAGCACCACAGTGCCAAGCTCTGTTCCATTATAAATTAATGAGGGGATATTATTTTGTCCTGAAAGCTATTGGTCAACAGACAGGCTGAGGCTGAGACATGAAAAACGATAAAATGTCTCCATCTAGTGACTGAACTGGTGTATACATTCCTTTATTTTTGGGGTGTTTTTGGAGCAGTGTGGCAACATGGAACAGGTGAATGAATTATTTCTGTTGTTTAACTTCTTCCAGTGTACAGAAAAATATTTATAACGCTGTTTTCATCACCTGAAACGATTCATTAAGTTTTTGTTACCTTAGAACAGAGACCCCAAAACAACTGTACCAGGGATTGCAACCCCACTATCCCCAGATGTCCGATGATTTGTCCTTGTTACATGCTGTAATGTTTAGCACAATGCTAACAGACCTTAGCTAATATTGTTGTTGCTGCTAATGTCGTTAATCTGCCGTAATCACATCAGGGGTCAGGACAAAGAAAATCCAAAGGCTTTTGTTTTAAATGGAACTGCTTTTTTATGTTTTGTTACAATTATGGAAAAAATATACCATTTCTAAAAGTTTTTAAATTTTATTTGATTTCTAAAAATCATCTTGCGACCCCTTCCCTTGCTGCCTCGTGATCCCCTGGGGGGTCCCAACCCCCACTTTGGGAACCAGTGCCTTAGAAAGCCTTTCATAAATACAGACATCGCAGGTCTTCTTCAGCGGAGTCCTCCATGTTAAACTGCCATGTTTCTACAGTAGCCCAGAACAGACAAACTGAACGCTGACTCTAGATAGGATCGTCCAGGTTTTTGGCAGTTTAGCAGCTGCTGTAGTTTCTTTTTCAGTCTATGAAAGAGATTCTGAGGTGAGGTGGTTGCAATCAGATGCCACTAAAGCCTGTACACTGGTCCAAGCTAATGATTATGTAAATGTGAAAAGTGTACTTAAAAAAATAAATGTACTCACGACTTGTCGTTTTTATACTTTATACAACATGTAACGCGTTAGTGAGCTTTAGGGGCAAAGCCATGCTAATGTCCCACTGTATCCAGATGTTATGCTAAGCTAACAGTCTGCTGGTTGACTGTAGCTTCATAATTATCCAACAACATGAGAGTGGTATCGATGGTCATTCCCCATCTCTCTCTCTCCCAACATTCCTGCCACTCTTCAGCTGTCTCTATCAAAAAAAGTGTGTCAAGGTCAAATCTGAATTACTAAATTTCGGACAAGTGATACAAAATGTCAGTATCAGCTGGGAGTACCTACTTTGGCATACATTTGTGCAATGTCACCGTGACCCCTTTGGAAGACGTGCACATCTACACTGCCTGAGGGACACAAAGAGGCCAGACAAAGTTCATCAGTAGGTCACTCTTAATTGCACCACAGCGGGTATTTCACTCTTTATTTTACATTCCAGGCCAGGGTCTCTTTCTTCCTCCTCCTCATTATCTCCCTCTGAGGGATGATCAGAAAAAAAGCTAGAGAGATGTACACGTGTCCTCCAAGGACTGAATGTTAAGCAGTTTATTGAATTAAACATTGTGATCGCCTTAAAGGATATCCTGTCAGTGTTCTGCTGGTTAAAACTGGTGCAAAGCGGTTGATGGGTGACTTCATTAATTCATGTGGCAAGAATTTGAATTTAAAAGCCAATTTCACATTATGTGACAGTTTTGTTTGTTGAGGCTGAGATATAATGTTGTTAACAGATTATATTCAAATAAATCATCAATAAAGTAAGTGAGATACTTTAACATCTGTTCATAAACTCTTCATAACAGTCCTCTAGCTTCATTCACATGCTGTTGAGGTAGAGGTAGCTGTCCTTGGTTCATTTCCTCAACAGCAAAACAGGCTAGTAACCTAATGGAGAGTAATTAGTAATCTTGTACATTGTGTGTGTATTCGTAGAATATCCATTAATATAGGAATGAAAGAAGCCTATGTCCTTTTCAGATGGAGGTCTGAACATGTTTTACTACAGAAATATTGTGGAAAATAATGCAAGCTTGAGTTTGTTTACCCTGATGTCACGTGGAAATACTACCCACGTGTACAGAGGTTAGCTGAGTCCTTCCCAGAGCTGCAGTACATCCTTCATATGCAGTTTATCAATGATGCACCCAGAAGGTCACTCTATAAAATGCAAAGTATGAATAATGTTTCAATAATATTTTTGACTAATATTTACATTTCTGAACTGACCTGATTCACAATCCTCGTGTGTTTTTTCCAGTAAGTTCTTGTTGTTGTATTGAGAATGGGTATATTTCATTGACAGAACAACAACCTCCTTGTACTTGTATCTATTTAATGTTCATTTGTTTTAATTACTTGTATTAACAACTAAACACGGTGTTCACTCAACAAAAGGACCTGACTAAATGCCACATGCTGGTTTGGCCAGATTAAATAGCACACAAGGGGCAAAGAAGATGGACACCTGCTGCAACTAAATACAAGGCAAAGTCAAAAGTCAACCAAAGTGCCATAACTCAGCCGACAAAAGAGGTCAACAAAATATGCCACATGAGGGAACATATATATACATTTATATTTCTTTGGGAGGCCAAAAGACCAAAATGTCATATCTAGACGCATAAAAGAGCTCAACAAAACATAACACAATATAACCATTCTGAATAGGCCTGAATAAGCTGTACGTGAAGTTAAGGGAAAAGCAAGGTGAGCATATTAAAGTAGTTTGTGAGTAAAGGGTGGAGAATTAAGTAGAATAAGAAATAGCCTACTACAGTTTACTATAACTTCATGAAGAAAGTTTATTTGCACAAAGATTATGTTGTGAATATTCCTTCGAGCAAATGGTTGTTTTCTAAATGCGAGCAGTGGGAGAAGGGCAATGTTAATGATGCATGGTTTTACTTTTAATGAGAAGATGAGAGAGAATGGCCAACACTCCACGGCATGCAGTGGGACTGGAGGGATTTCATAAATTCAGGCTCAGAGTTTTGAATTATGAGCTTGTCTCGCTGATCTGATATTTGCAAACGCAGCTTTGCCTGAAAACTGAATTAACTTTTTAAGACAAAATGCGACAGACGTTTCTGAAAGTCTGAGAAGACATAAGTTTTATATGCAACTCTCAGTCAGTCTTACTGGCCTATGTCTGTTGATGATTGCCCCCTCATAATTAACCTGCCATTAAGGAAGCAGTAGCTTTAGCTAGCTTGCAAATAGCTTTCCATCTTGCTCGTCTTTGCGGCTGTTTCTGAAGCTTTGTAGATCTACAGTTTCCATATCAGAACATGTCTTATTCTCCAACACTGCCACCAAAATTGTCTTTTAAATTACAGACAATTCAAATCTCTTTGAACACAAACATGATGTTTCTTACTAAATCCTGCTGAATCAGGGTCCCAGATGTGGGGAAGCTTGACATGAAAACATTTGATACGTTTGAATTAATTGCTTTATAATGATCTACAGAATATGAGCTGGTTCTGCACCACCATGATTTGCAATGATATTGTCATGGACCATGTATGAGGTTTATGTGCTTCTAAATATACTTCTACATGTGTAAATATGCTATGTAGTTAATTTGTTTCTCTTTTGTCTGTTTTTACCACCGGCAGTTTGCGCGGAGGTATTTTATTTTGAAAATCCACCGGAATCTCTATGCTGTCTCTGTGTCTGGCTTCCTGTCAGATTGAGGTGCTCTGTGTGCTCACGGCGTCCGTCAAAAACAGAACAGCCGTGTATCAGTGCGTGACTGCGGTGCACACGCAACACAGCACATTGGCGCCCGTGGAATTTGGGGGTCAGTGTGGTCACTCCGGCTGTCACCATGTTGGAATGCTGTCCTGCCTCTTCTGCCTCCTCCTCTAAAAATCGGTAAAGACGCGACCAATCGGGAGACCTGAGGCGAGCTTATGGAGACTGTCTCACTTCTGGAGCCAGCCTCAAGTGGACGTTTGAGGAACTGCAGTTTAAAAAAAGGCTCATAGTTTTCTGAATTTCTGTGTAAATGGTTTTTATCTGAGGTGAAGTCAAATCATACAGATGCTGTGTGTGTGTTTTCTCAGTGGGGAATAATCACAGGCTTTCTGAGGAAAGAGGCTGTTGGATAAAGAAGAGATTGTCTGAGAAGTGTGTGTGTGTGTGTGTGTGTGTGTGTGTGTGTGTGTGTGCCTACAGTGGGAAGGGGAAGTTTGTGGGAACTAACTCCTGCAGCTCACAGCTGTCACTGAGAACACACAGGATATACATTACAACAAGCTGTGTTTATGTGTGTGTGTTCATGAACACGTTCTCATGATCCACACAATTAATGTTTTATAGATTCATTGATTTATTAATTATTCTCACACCTGATGCTTCGGTGAATGTATGTGTCTGTGTGTGTTGTGTGTGTGTGTGTGTTCAGACCAGGTGCAGACAGTCAATAACCCAGCAGAGTCTGCTGTTGTTGAATCAGAGGTTTTTACTTTGTAAATAGTTTTTGTCAAAAGTAGCTTATTATTCCATGTTAATGCTTGCAGTTTACTCAATATCATTTTTGTTATTTTTTTTGAATTCTCACAAATTTTTTTGTGAAAATTGTCAATTGTTAATTGGCAGACCCCCGGCAGTGCCTCTGACCCCTAGGGTCACAGACCCCTGGTTGAAGACCCCTGGTCTAATGCTTGAAATGTGACGTTATTATTAAAGGCTTATGCTGACGCTAAGATGTTTTTGGTTCTATTTTTATTCTCAGGTTTGTTTCTCTGTCTTTGTATCTCCTTTCACACACACGTGACGTGTTACTGCACGGTGCTGTCTGTCTTCCATACTTCACTCTCTAAGTCATATCAGTTTCACTTTCACTAACTTAACTAATCATTAACTGTAGGACCAGGACATCATTCAATTTTTCAAGTTTCAATGCAGTTTTATTTATATAACAACAAACCATAACAAAAGTGACACTTTCCATAGAGAGCAGTCCTAGACCGTACTCTTTACAATGTTCCAACAGACCCAACACTTCCACCATGGTGGCGAGGAGAAACTTCGAGGCAGAAACCTCCAGACCCAGGCTGAAGGAGGCTGAGGACATTATCTGGTGCAGAGGAGACATTCCAGGTGCTGAAGGAGGCTGAAGACATTAATGTGCTCCTGCTGTGTAGAACCATGTGCAGAGGAGACATTTCAGGTGCTGAAGGAGGCTGATGACATTAATTTGCTCCTGCTGTGTAGAACCATGTGCAGAGGAGACATTTCAGGTGCCGAAGGAGGCTGAGGACATTAATTTGCTCCTGCTGTCTATTGACAGGTGCAGAGGAGACATTTCAGGTGCTAAAGGTGGCTGAGGACATTAATGTGCTCCTGCTGTGTAGAACCATGTGCAGAGGAGACATTTCAGGTGCAGAAGGAGGCTGAGGACATTAATTTGCTCCTTCTGTCTATTGACAGGTGCTGTCTTTTAACAGCTGCAGAGGAGACATTTCAGGTGCTGAAGGAGGCTGAGGACATTAATTTGCTCCTGCTGTCTATTGACAGGTGCAGAGGAGACATTTCAGGTGCCGACGGAGGCTGAGGACATTAATTTGCTCCTTCTGTCTATTGACAGGTGCAGAGGAGACATTTCAGGTGCTGAAGGAGGCTGAGGACACTAATGTGCTCCTGCTATTTAGAACCATGTGCAGAGGAGACATTTCAGGTCCTGAAGGAGGCTGAGGACATTAATTTGCTCCTGCTGTCTTTTAACAGGTGCAGAGGAGACATTTCAGGTGCTGAAGGAGGCTGAGGACATCAATTTGCTCCTGCTGTCTATTGACAGGTGCAGAGGAGACATTTCAGGTGCCGAAGGAGGCTGAGGACATTAATGTGCTCCTGCTGTTTAGAACCATGTGCAGAGGAGACATTTTAGGTGCTGAAGGAGGCTGAGGACATTAATTTGCTCCTGCTGTCTATTGACAGGTGCAGCGGAGACATTTCAGGTGCCGAAGGAGGCTGAGGACATTAATTTGCTCCTTCTGTCTATTGACAGGTGCAGAGGAGACATTTCAGGTGCTGAAGGAGGCTGAGGACACTATTGTGCTCCTGCTATTTAGAACAATGTGCAGAGGAGACATTTCAGGTGCCGAAGGAGGCTGAGGACATTAATTTGGTCCTTCTGTCTATTGACAGGTGCAGAGGAGACATTTCAGGTGCTGAAGGAGGCTGAGGACATTAATTTGCTCCTTCTGTCTATTGACAGGTGCAGAGGAGACATTTCAGGTGCTGAAGGAGGCTGAGGACATTAATTTGCTCCTGCTGTCTTTTAACAGGTGCAGAGGAGACATTTCAGGTGCTGAAGGAGGCTGAGGACATTAATTTGCTCCTTCTGTCTATTGACAGGTGCAGAGGAGACATTTCAGGTGCTGAAGGAGGCTGAGGACATTAATTTGCTCCTGCTGTCAGAGGAGACATTTCAGGTGCTGAAGGAGGCTGAGGACATTAATGTGCTCCTGCTGTTTAGAACCATGTGCAGAGGAGACATTTTAGGTGCTGAAGGAGGCTGAGGACATTAATGTGCTCCTGCTGTTTAGAACCATGTGCAGAGGAGACATTTCAGGTGCTGAAGGAGGCTGAGGACATTAATGTGCTCCTGCTGTTTAGAACCATGTGCAGAGGAGACATTTCAGGTGCTGAAGGAGGCTGAGGACATTAATTTGCTCCTGCTGTCTATTGACAGGTGCAGAGGAGACATTTCAGGTGCTGAAGGAGGCTGAGGACATTAATGTGCTCCTGCTGTTTAGAACCATGTGCAGAGGAGACATTTCAGGTGCCAAGGAGGCTGAGGACATTAATTTGCTCCTGCTGTCTAGAACCATGTGCAGAGGAGACATTTCAGGTGCCGAAGGAGGCTGAGGACATTAATGTGCTCCTGCTGTTTAGAACCATGTGCAGAGGAGACATTTCAGGTGCCGAAGGAGGCTGAGGACATTAATTTGCTCCTTCTGTCTATTGACAGGTGCAGAGGAGACATTTCAGGTGCTGAAGGAGGCTGAGGACATTAATTTGCTCCTGCTGTCAGAGGAGACATTTCAGGTGCTGAAGGAGGCTGAGGACAATAATGTGCTCCTGCTGTTTAGAACCATGTGCAGAGGAGACATTTTAGGTGCTGAAGGAGGCTGAGGACATTAATTTGCTCCTGCTGTCTATTGACAGGTGCAGAGGAGACATTTCAGGTGCTGAAGGAGGCTGAGGACATTAATTTGCTCCTTCTGTCTATTGACAGGTGCAGAGGAGACATTTCAGGTGCTGAAGGAGGCTGAGGACACTATTGTGCTCCTGCTATTTAGAACAATGTGCAGAGGAGACATTTCAGGTGCCGAAGGAGGCTGAGGACATTAATTTGCTCCTTCTGTCTATTGACAGGTGCAGAGGAGACATTTCAGGTGCTGAAGGAGGCTGAGGACATTAATTTGCTCCTTCTGTCTATTGACAGGTGCAGAGGAGACATTTCAGGTGCTGAAGGAGGCTGAGGACATTAATTTGCTCCTGCTGTCTTTTAACAGGTGCAGAGGAGACATTTCAGGTGCCGAAGGAGGCTGAGGACATTAATTTGCTCCTTCTGTCTATTGACAGGTGCAGAGGAGACATTTCAGGTGCTGAAGGAGGCTGAGGACATTAATTTGCTCCTGCTGTCAGAGGAGACATTTCAGGTGCTGAAGGAGGCTGAGGACAATAATGTGCTCCTGCTGTTTAGAACCATGTGCAGAGGAGACATTTTAGGTGCTGAAGGAGGCTGAGGACATTAATGTGCTCCTGCTGTTTAGAACCATGTGCAGAGGAGACATTTCAGGTGCTGAAGGAGGCTGAGGACATTAATTTGCTCCTGCTGTCTATTGACAGGTGCAGAGGAGACATTTCAGGTGCTGAAGGAGGCTGAGGACATTAATGTGCTCCTGCTGTTTAGAACCATGTGCAGAGGAGACATTTCAGGTGCTGAAGGAGGCTGAGGACATTAATTTGCTCCTGCTGTCTAGAACCATGTGCAGAGGAGACATTTCAGGTGCTGAAGGAGGCTGAGGACATTAATGTGCTCCTGCTGTTTAGAACCATGTGCAGAGGAGACATTTCAGGTGCTGAAGGAGGCTGAGGACATTAATTTGCTCCTTCTGTCTATTGACAGGTGCAGAGGAGACATTTCAGGTGCTGAAGGAGGCTGAGGACATTAATTTGCTCCTGCTGTCTATTGACAGGTGCAGAGGAGACATTTCAGGTGCTGAAGGAGGCTGAGGACATTAATGTGCTCCTGCTGTTTAGAACCATGTGCAGAGGAGACATTTCAGGTGCTGAAGGAGGCTGAGGACATTAATGTGCTCCTGCTGTTTAGAACCATGTGCAGAGGAGACATTTCAGGTGCTGAAGGAGGCTGAGGACATTAATGTGCTCCTGCTGTCTATTGACAGGTGCAGAGGAGACATTTCAGGTGCTGAAGGAGGCTGAGGACATTAATGTGCTCCTGCTGTCTATTGACAGGTGCAGAGGAGACATTTCAGGTGCTGAAGGAGGCTGAGGACATTAATTTGCTCCTGCTGTCTATTGACAGGTGCAGAGGAGACATTTCAGGTGCTGAAGGAGGCTGAGGACATTAATGTGCTCCTGCTGTTTAGAACCATGTGCAGAGGAGACATTTCAGGTGCTGAAGGAGGTTGAGGACAATTTGCTCCTGCTGTTTAGAACCATGTGCAGAGGAGACATTTCAGGTGCGAAGGAGGCTGAGGACATTAATTTGCTCCTGCTGTCTATTGACAGGTGCAGAGGAGACATTTCAGGTGCTGAAGGAGGCTGAGGACATTAATGTGCTCCTGCTGTTTAGAACCATGTGCAGAGGAGACATTTCAGGTGCTGAAGGAGGCTGAGGACATTAATTTGCTCCTGCTGTCTATTGACAGGTGCAGAGGAGACATTTCAGGTGCTGAAGGAGGCTGAGGACACTAATGTGCTCCTGCTGTTTAGAACCATGTGCAGAGGAGACATTTCAGGTGCTGAAGGAGGCTGAGGACATTAATTTGCTCCTGCTGTCTATTGACAGGTGCAGAGGAGACATTTCAGGTGCTGAAGGAGGCTGAGGACATTAATTTGCTCTTTCTGTCTATTGACAGGTGCAGAGGAGACATTTCAGGTGCTGAAGGAGGCTGAGGACATTAATTTGCTCCTGCTGTTTAGAACCATGTGCAGAGGAGACATTTCAGGTGCTGAAGGAGGCTGAGGACATTAATGTGCTCCTGCTGTCTAGAACCATGTGCAGAGGAGACATTTCAGGTGCGAAGGAGGCTGAGGATATTAATGTGCTCCTGCTGTTTAGAACCATGTGCAGAGGAGACATTTCAGGTGCTGAAGGAGGCTGAGGACATTAATGTGCTCCTGCTGTTTAGAACCATGTGCAGAGGAGACATTTCAGGTGCTGAAGGAGGGTGAGGACATTAATGTGCTCCTGCTGTGTAGAACCATGTGCAGAGGAGACATTTCAGGTGCTGAAGGAGGCTGAGGACATTAATTTGCTCCTGCTGTCTATTGACAGGTGCAGAGGAGACATTTCAGGTGCTGAAGGAGGCTGAGGACATTAATGTGCTCCTGCTGTTTAGAACCATGTGCAGAGGAGACATTTCAGGTGCTGAAGGAGGTTGAGGACAATTTGCTCCTGCTGTTTAGAACCATGTGCAGAGGAGACATTTCAGGTGCTGAAGGAGGCTGAGGACATTAATTTGCTCCTGCTGTCTATTGACAGGTGCAGAGGAGACATTTCAGGTGCTGAAGGAGGCTGAGGACATTAATGTGCTCCTGCTGTTTAGAACCATGTGCAGAGGAGACATTTCAGGTGCTGAAGGAGGCTGAGGACATTAATGTGCTCCTGCTGTCTATTGACAGGTGCAGAGGAGACATTTCAGGTGCTGAAGGAGGCTGAGGACATTAATGTGCTCCTGCTGTCTATTGACAGGTGCAGAGGAGACATTTCAGGTGCTGAAGGAGGCTGAGGACATTAATGTGCTCCTGCTGTTTAGAACCATGTGCAGAGGAGACATTTCAGGTGCTGAAGGAGGCTGAGGACATTAATTTGCTCCTGCTGTCTATTGACAGGTGCAGAGGAGACATTTCAGGTGCTGAAGGAGGCTGAGGACATTAATGTGCTCCTGCTGTCTATTGACAGGTGCAGAGGAGACATTTCAGGTGCTGAAGGAGGCTGAGGACATTAATGTGCTCCTGCTGTTTAGAACCATGTGCAGAGGAGACATTTCAGGTGCTGAAGGAGGCTGAGGACATTAATTTGCTCCTGCTGTCTATTGACAGGTGCAGAGGAGACATTTCAGGTGCTGAAGGAGGCTGAGGACATTAATTTGCTCCTGCTGTCTATTGACAGGTGCAGAGGAGACATTTCAGGTGCTGAAGGAGGCTGAGGACATTAATGTGCTCCTGCTGTTTAGAACCATGTGCAGAGGAGACATTTCAGGTGCTGAAGGAGGCTGAGGACATTAATGTGCTCCTGCTGTTTAGAACCATGTGCAGAGGAGACATTTCAGGTGCTGAAGGAGGCTGAGGACATTAATGTGCTCCTGCTGTCTATTGACAGGTGCAGAGGAGACATTTCAGGTGCTGAAGGAGGCTGAGGACATTAATTTGCTCCTGCTGTCTATTGACAGGTGCAGAGGAGACATTTCAGGTGCTGAAGGAGGCTGAGGACATTAATGTGCTCCTGCTGTTTAGAACCATGTGCAGAGGAGACATTTCAGGTGCTGAAGGAGGCTGAGGACATTAATGTGCTCCTGCTGTTTAGAACCATGTGCAGAGGAGACATTTCAGGTGCTGAAGGAGGCTGAGGACATTAATGTGCTCCTGCTGTCTATTGACAGGTGCAGAGGAGACATTTCAGGTGCTGAAGGAGGCTGAGGACATTAATTTGCTCCTGCTGTCTATTGACAGGTGCAGAGGAGACATTTCAGGTGCTGAAGGAGGCTGAGGACATTAATTTGCTCCTGCTGTCTATTGACAGGTGCAGAGGAGACATTTCAGGTGCTGAAGGAGGCTGAGGACATTAATTTGCTCCTGCTGTCTATTGACAGGTGCAGAGGAGACATTTCAGGTGCTGAAGGAGGCTGAGGACATTAATGTGCTCCTGCTGTTTAGAACCATGTGCAGAGGAGACATTTCAGGTGCTGAAGGAGGCTGAGGACATTAATTTGCTCCTGCTGTCTATTGACAGGTGCAGAGGAGACATTTCAGGTGCTGAAGGAGGCTGAGGACATTAATGTGCTCCTGCTGTCTATTGACAGGTGCAGAGGAGACATTTCAGGTGCTGAAGGAGGCTGAGGACATTAATGTGCTCCTGCTATTTAGAACCATGTGCAGAGGAGACATTTCAGGTGCTGAAGGAGGCTTAGGACATTAATGTGCTCCTGCTGTCTATTGACAAGTGCAGAGGAGACATTTCAGGTGCTGAAGGAGGCTGAGGACATTAATTTGCTCCTGCTGTCTATTGACAGGTGCAGAGGAGACATTTCAGGTGCTGAAGGAGGCTGAGGACATTAATGTGCTCCTGCTGTCTATTGACAGGTGCAGAGGAGACATTTCAGGTGCTGAAGGAGGCTGAGGACATTAATTTGCTCCTGCTGTCTATTGACAGGTGCAGAGGAGACATTTCAGGTGCTGAAGGAGGCTGAGGACATTAATTTGCTCCTGCTGTCTATTGACAGGTGCAGAGGAGACATTTCAGGTGCTGAAGGAGGCTGAGGACATTAATGTGCTCCTGCTGTCTATTGACAGGTGCAGAGGAGACATTTCAGGTGCTGAAGGAGGCTGAGGACATTAATTTGCTCCTTCTGTCTATTGACAGGTGCAGAGGAGACATTTCAGGTGCTGAAGGAGGCTGAGGACATTAATGTGCTCCTGCTGTCTAGAACCATGTGCAGAGGAGACATTTCAGGTGCTGAAGGAGGCTGAGGACATTAATTTGCTCCTGCTGTCTATTGACAGGTGCAGAGGAGACATTTCAGGTGCTGAAGGAGGCTGAGGACATTAATGTGCTCCTGCTGTCTATTGACAGGTGCAGAGGAGACATTTCAGGTGCTGAAGGAGGCTGAGGACATTAATGTGCTCCTGCTGTCTATTGACAGGTGCAGAGGAGACATTTCAGGTGCTGAAGGAGGCTGAGGACATTAATGTGCTCCTGCTGTTTAGAACCATGTGCAGAGGAGACATTTCAGGTGCTGAAGGAGGCTGAGGACATTAATTTGCTCCTGCTGTCTATTGACAGGTGCAGAGGAGACATTTCAGGTGCTGAAGGAGGCTGAGGACATTAATTTGCTCCTGCTGTCTATTGACAGGTGCAGAGGAGACATTTCAGGTGCTGAAGGAGGCTGAGGACATTAATGTGCTCCTGCTGTTTAGAACCATGTGCAGAGGAGACATTTCAGGTGCTGAAGGAGGCTGAGGACATTAATTTGCTCCTGCTGTCTATTGACAGGTGCAGAGGAGACATTTCAGGTGCTGAAGGAGGCTGAGGACATTAATGTGCTCCTGCTGTCTATTGACAGGTGCAGAGGAGACATTTCAGGTGCTGAAGGAGGCTGAGGACATTAATGTGCTCCTGCTATTTAGAACCATGTGCAGAGGAGACATTTCAGGTGCTGAAGGAGGCTTAGGACATTAATGTGCTCCTGCTGTTTAGAACCATGTGCAGAGGAGACATTTCAGGTGCTGAAGGAGGCTGAGGACACTGATGTGCTCCTTCTGTCTATTGACAGGTGCAGAGGAGACATTTCAGGTGCTGAAGGAGGCTGAGGACACTAATGTGCTCCTGCTGTCTATTGACAGGTGCAGAGGAGACATTTCAGGTGCTGAAGGAGGCTGAGGACATTAATTTGCTCCTGCTGTCTTTTAACAGGTGCAGAGGAGACATTTCAGGTGCTGAAGGAGGCTGAGGACATTAATTTGCTCCTGCTGTCTATTGACAGGTGCAGAGGAGACATTTCAGGTGCTGAAGGAGGCTGAGGACATTAATTTGCTCCTGCTGTCTATTGACAGGTGCAGAGGAGACATTTCAGGTGCTGAAGGAGGCTGAGGACATTAATGTGCTCCTGCTGTTTAGAACCATGTGCAGAGGAGACATTTCAGGTGCTGAAGGAGGCTGAGGACATTAATTTGCTCCTTCTGTCTATTGACAGGTGCAGAGGAGACATTTCAGGTGCTGAAGGAGGCTGAGGACACTAATGTGCTCCTGCTGTTTAGAACCATGTGCAGAGGAGACATTTCAGGTGCTGAAGGAGGCTGAGGACATTAATTTGCTCCTGCTGTCTATTGACAGGTGCAGAGGAGACATTTCAGGTGCTGAAGGAGGCTGAGGACATTAATGTGCTCCTGCTGTCTATTGACAGGTGCAGAGGAGACATTTCAGGTGCTGAAGGAGGCTGAGGACATTAATTTGCTCCTGCTGTCTTTTAACAGGTGCAGAGGAGACATTTCAGGTGCTGAAGGAGGCTGAGGACATTAATTTGCTCCTGCTGTCTATTGACAGGTGCAGAGGAGACATTTCAGGTGCTGAAGGAGGCTGAGGACATTAATTTGCTCCTTCTGTCTATTGACAGGTGCAGAGGAGACATTTCAGGTGCTGAAGGAGGCTGAGGACATTAATGTGCTCCTGCTGTTTAGAACCATGTGCAGAGGAGACATTTCAGGTGCTGAAGGAGGTTGAGGACAATTTGCTCCTGCTGTTTAGAACCATGTGCAGAGGAGACATTTCAGGTGCCGAAGGAGGCTGAGGACATTAATGTGCTCCTGCTGTTTAGAACCATGTGCAGAGGAGACATTTCAGGTGCTGAAGGAGGCTGAGGACATTAATTTGCTCCTGCTGTCTATTGACAGGTGCAGAGGAGACATTTCAGGTGCTGAAGGAGGCTGAGGACATTAATTTGCTCCTTCTGTCTATTGACAGGTGCAGAGGAGACATTTCAGGTGCTGAAGGAGGCTGAGGACATTAATGTGCTCCTGCTGTTTAGAACCATGTGCAGAGGAGACATTTCAGGTGCTGAAGGAGGTTGAGGACAATTTGCTCCTGCTGTTTAGAACCATGTGCAGAGGAGACATTTCAGGTGCCAAGGAGGCTGAGGACATTAATTTGCTCCTGCTGTCTATTGACAGGTGCAGAGGAGACATTTCAGGTGCTGAAGGAGGCTGAGGACACTAATGTGCTCCTGCTGTTTAGAACCATGTGCAGAGGAGACATTTCAGGTGCTGAAGGAGGCTGAGGACATTAATTTGCTCCTGCTGTCTATTGACAGGTGCAGAGGAGACATTTCAGGTGCTGAAGGAGGCTGAGGACATTAATTTGCTCCTTCTGTCTATTGACAGGTGCAGAGGAGACATTTCAGGTGCTGAAGGAGGCTGAGGACATTAATTTGCTCCTGCTGTTTAGAACCATGTGCAGAGGAGACATTTCAGGTGCTGAAGGAGGCTGAGGACATTAATGTGCTCCTGCTGTCTAGAACCATGTGCAGAGGAGACATTTCAGGTGCTGAAGGAGGTTGAGGACAATTTGCTCCTGCTGTTTAGAACCATGTGCAGAGGAGACATTTCAGGTGCCGAAGGAGGCTGAGGACATTAATTTGCTCCTTCTGTCTATTGACAGGTGCAGAGGAGACATTTCAGGTGCCAAGGAGGCTGAGGACATTAATTTGCTCCTGCTGTCTATTGACAGGTGCAGAGGAGACATTTCAGGTGCTGAAGGAGGCTGAGGACATTAATGTGCTCCTGCTGTTTAGAACCATGTGCAGAGGAGACATTTCAGGTGCTGAAGGAGGCTGAGGACATTAATGTGCTCCTGCTGTCTATTGACAGGTGCAGAGGAGACATTTCAGGTGCTGAAGGAGGCTGAGGACATTAATGTGCTCCTGCTGTCTATTGACAGGTGCAGAGGAGACATTTCAGGTGCTGAAGGAGGCTGAGGACATTAATTTGCTCCTGCTGTCTATTGACAGGTGCAGAGGAGACATTTCAGGTGCTGAAGGAGGTTGAGGACATTAATGTGCTCCTGCTGTTTAGAACCATGTGCAGAGGAGACATTTCAGGTGCTGAAGGAGGTTGAGGACAATTTGCTCCTGCTGTTTAGAACCATGTGCAGAGGAGACATTTCAGGTGCCGAAGGAGGCTGAGGACATTAATTTGCTCCTGCTGTCTATTGACAGGTGCAGAGGAGACATTTCAGGTGCTGAAGGAGGCTGAGGACACTAATGTGCTCCTGCTGTTTAAAACCATGTGCAGAGGAGACATTTCAGGTGCCGAAGGAGGCTGAGGACATTAATTTGCTCCTGCTGTCTATTGACAGGTGCAGAGGAGACATTTCAGGTGCTGAAGGAGGCTGAGGACACTAATGTGCTCCTGCTGTTTAGAACCATGTGCAGAGGAGACATTTCAGGTGCTGAAGGAGGCTGAGGACATTAATTTGCTCCTGCTGTCTATTGACAGGTGCAGAGGAGACATTTCAGGTGCTGAAGGAGGCTGAGGACATTAATTTGCTCCTTCTGTCTATTGACAGGCGCAGAGGAGACATTTCAGGTGCTGAAGGAGGCTGAGGACATTAATTTGCTCCTGCTGTTTAGAACCATGTGCAGAGGAGACATTTCAGGTGCTGAAGGAGGCTGAGGACATTAATGTGCTCCTGCTGTCTAGAACCATGGGCAGAGGAGACATTTCAGGTGCGAAGGAGGCTGAGGATATTAATGTGCTCCTGCTGTTTAGAACCATGTGCAGAGGAGACATTTCAGGTGCTGAAGGAGGCTGAGGACATTAATGTGCTCCTGCTGTCTATTGACAGGTGCAGAGGAGACATTTCAGGTGCTGAAGGAGGCTGAGGACATTAATGTGCTCCTGCTGTTTAGAACCATGTGCAGAGGAGACATTTCAGGTGCTGAAGGAGGCTGAGGACATTAATTTGCTCCTGCTGTCTATTGACAGGTGCAGAGGAGACATTTCAGGTGCTGAAGGAGGCTGAGGACATTAATTTGCTCCTGCTGTCTATTGACAGGTGCAGAGGAGACATTTCAGGTGCTGAAGGAGGCTGAGGACATTAATGTGCTCCTGCTGTTTAGAACCATGTGCAGAGGAGACATTTCAGGTGCTGAAGGAGGCTGAGGACATTAATGTGCTCCTGCTGTCTATTGACAGGTGCAGAGGAGACATTTCAGGTGCTGAAGGAGGCTGAGGACATTAATTTGCTCCTTCTGTCTATTGACAGGTGCAGAGGAGACATTTCAGGTGCTGAAGGAGGCTGAGGACATTAATGTGCTCCTGCTGTCTAGAACCATGTGCAGAGGAGACATTTCAGGTGCTGAAGGAGGCTGAGGACATTAATTTGCTCCTGCTGTCTATTGACAGGTGCAGAGGAGACATTTCAGGTGCCGAAGGAGGCTGAGGACATTAATTTGTTCCTTCTGTCTATTGACAGGTGCAGAGGAGACATTTCAGGTCCTGAAGGAGGCTGAGGACATTAATGTGCTCCTGCTGTTTAGAACCATGTGCAGAGGAGACATTTCAGGTGCCGAAGGAGGCTGAGGACATTAATGTGCTCCTGCTGTTTAAAACCATGTGCAGAGGAGACATTTCAGGTGCTGAAGGAGGTTGAGGACAATTTGCTCCTGCTGTTTAGAACCATGTGCCGAGGAGACATTCCAGGTGCCGAAGGAGGCTGAGGACATTAATTTGCTCCTGCTGTCTATTGACAGGTGCAGAGGAGACATTTCAGGTGCTGAAGGAGGCTGAGGACATTAATTTGCTCCTTCTGTCTATTGACAGGTGCAGAGGAGACATTTCAGGTGCTGAAGGAGGCTGAGGACACTATTGTGCTCCTGCTGTTTAGAACCATGTGCAGAGGAGACATTTCAGGTGCCGAAGGAGGCTGAGGACATTAATTTGCTCCTTCTGTCTATTGACAGGTGCAGAGGAGACATTTCAGGTGCTGAAGGAGGCTGAGGACATTAATTTGCTCCTGCTGTCTATTGACAGGTGCAGAGGAGACATTTCAGGTGCTGAAGGAGGCTGAGGACACTAATGTGCTCCTGCTGTCTATTGACAGGTGCAGAGGAGACATTTCAGGTGCTGAAGGAGGCTGAGGACATTAATGTGCTCCTGCTGTCTTTTAACAGGTGCAGAGGAGACATTTCAGGTGCTGAAGGAGGCTGAGGACATTAATTTGCTCCTTCTGTCTATTGACAGGTGCAGAGGAGACATTTCAGGTGCTGAAGGAGGCTGAGGACATTAATGTGCTCCTGCTGTTTAGAACCATGTGCAGAGGAGACATTTCAGGTGCTGAAGGAGGTTGAGGACAATTTGCTCCTGCTGTTTAGAACCATGTGCAGAGGAGACATTTCAGGTGCCGAAGGAGGCTGAGGACATTAATTTGCTCCTTCTGTCTATTGACAGGTGCAGAGGAGACATTTCAGGTGCTGAAGGAGGCTGAGGACACTAATGTGCTCCTGCTGTTCAGAACCATGTGCAGAGGAGACATTTCAGGTGCTGAAGGAGGCTGAGGACACTAATGTGCTCCTTCTGTCTATTGACAGGTGTAGAGGAGACATTTCAGGTGCTGAAGGAGGCTGAGGACACTAATGTGCTCCTGCTGTCTATTGACAGGTGCAGAGGAGACATTTCAGGTGCTGAAGGAGGCTGAGGACATTAATTTGCTCCTGCTGTCTATTGACAGGTGCAGAGGAGACATTTCAGGTGCCGAAGGAGGCTGAGGACATTAATTTGCTCCTTCTGTCTATTGACAGGTGCAGAGGAGACATTTCAGGTGCTGAAGGAGGCTGAGGACATTAATGTGCTCCTGCTGTTTAGAACCATGTGCAGAGGAGACATTTCAGGTGCTGAAGGAGGCTGAGGACATTAATTTGCTCCTTCTGTCTATTGACAGGTGCAGAGGAGACATTTCAGGTGCTGAAGGAGGCTGAGGACATTAATGTGCTCCTGCTGTTTAGAACCATGTGCAGAGGAGACATTTCAGGTGCTGAAGGAGGTTGAGGACAATTTGCTCCTGCTGTTTAGAACCATGTGCAGAGGAGACATTTCAGGTGCTGAAGGAGGCTGAGGACATTAATTTGCTCCTTCTGTCTATTGACAGGTGCAGAGGAGACATTTCAGGTGCTGAAGGAGGCTGAGGACACTAATGTGCTCCTTCTGTCTATTGACAGGTGCAGAGGAGACATTTCAGGTGCTGAAGGAGGCTGAGGACACTAATGTGCTCCTGCTGTCTATTGACAGGTGCAGAGGAGACATTTCAGGTGCTGAAGGAGGCTGAGGACATTAATTTGCTCCTGCTGTCTTTTAACAGGTGCAGAGGAGATATTTCAGGTGCTGAAGGAGGCTGAGGACATTAATTTGCTCCTTCTGTCTATTGACAGGTGCAGAGGAGACATTTCAGGTGCCGAAGGAGGCTGAGGACATTAATTTGCTCCTTCTGTCTATTGACAGGTGCAGAGGAGACATTTCAGGTGCTGAAGGAGGCTGAGGACACTAATGTGCTCCTGCTGTTTAGAACCATGTGCAGAGGAGACATTTCAGGTGCTGAAGGAGGCTGAGGACACTAATGTGCTCCTTCTGTCTATTGACAGGTGTAGAGGAGACATTTCAGGTGCTGAAGGAGGCTGAGGACACTAATGTGCTCCTGCTGTCTATTGACAGGTGCAGAAGAGACATTTCAGGTGCTGAAGGAGGCTGAGGACATTAATTTGCTCCTGCTGTCTTTTAACAGGTGCAGAGGAGACATTTCAGGTGCTGAAGGAGGCTGAGGACATTAATTTGCTCCTGTTGTCTATTGACAGGTGCAGAGGAGACATTTCAGGTGCTGAAGGAGGCTGAGGACATTAATTTGCTCCTTCTGTCTATTGACAGGTGCAGAGGAGACATTTCAGGTGCTGAAGGAGGCTGAGGACATTAATGTGCTCCTGCTGTTTAGAACCATGTGCAGAGGAGACATTTCAGGTGCCGAAGGAGGCTGAGGACATTAATTTGCTCCTTCTGTCTATTGACAGGTGCAGAGGAGACATTTCAGGTGCTGAAGGAGGCTGAGGACATTAATGTGCTCCTGCTGTTTAGAACCATGTGCAGAGGAGACATTTCAGGTGCTGAAGGAGGTTGAGGACAATTTGCTCCTGCTGTTTAGAACCATGTGCAGAGGAGACATTTCAGGTGCCGAAGGAGGCTGAGGACATTAATGTGCTCCTGCTGTTTAGAACCATGTGCAGAGGAGACATTTCAGGTGCCGAAGGAGGCTGAGGACATTAATTTGCTCCTTCTGTCTATTGACAGGTGCAGAGGAGACATTTCAGGTGCTGAAGGAGGCTGAGGACACTAATGTGCTCCTGCTGTTTAGAACCATGTGCAGAGGAGACATTTCAGGTGCTGAAGGAGGCTGAGGACATTAATTTGCTCCTTCTGTCTATTGACAGGTGCAGAGGAGACATTTCAGGTGCTGAAGGAGGCTGAGGACACTAATGTGCTCCTGCTGTCTATTGACAGGTGCAGAGGAGACATTTCAGGTGCTGAAGGAGGCTGAGGACATTAATTTGCTCCTGCTGTCTTTTAACAGGTGCAGAGGAGATATTTCAGGTGCTGAAGGAGGCTGAGGACATTAATTTGCTCCTGCTGTCTATTGACAGGTGCAGAGGAGACATTTCAGGTGCCGAAGGAGGCTGAGGACATTAATTTGCTCCTTCTGTCTATTGACAGGTGCAGAGGAGACATTTCAGGTGCTGAAGGAGGCTGAGGACATGAATGTGCTCCTGCTGTTTAGAACCATGTGCAGAGGAGACATTTCAGGTGCTGAAGGAGGCTGAGGACAATTTGCTCCTGCTGTTTAGAACCATGTGCAGAGGAGACATTTCAGGTGCCGAAAGAGGCTGAGGACATTAATGTGCTCCTGCTGTCTATTGACAGGTGCAGAGGAGACATTTCAGGTGCTGAAGGAGGCTGAGGACATTAATTTGCTCCTTCTGTCTATTGACAGGTGTAGAGGAGACATTTCAGGTGCCGAAGGAGGCTGAGGACATTAATGTGCTCCTGCTGTTTAGAACCATGTGCAGAGGAGACATTTCAGGTGCTGAAGGAGGCTGAGGACATTCATTTGCTCCTGCTGTCTATTGACAGGTGCAGAGGAGACATTTCAGGTGCTGAAGGAGGCTGAGGACATTAATTTGCTCCTGCTGTCTATTGACAGGTGCAGAGGAGACATTTCAGGTGCTGAAGGAGGCTGAGGACATTAATTTGCTCCTGCTGTCTTTTAACAGGTGCAGAGGAGACATTTCAGGTGCTGAAGGAGGCTGAGGACATTAATTTGCTCCTGTTGTCTATTGACAGGTGCAGAGGAGACATTTCAGGTGCCGAAGGAGGCTGAGGACATTAATTTGCTCCTTCTGTCTATTGACAGGTGCAGAGGAGACATTTCAGGTGCTGAAGGAGGCTGAGGACATTAATGTGCTCCTGCTGTTTAGAACCATGTGCAGAGGAGACATTTCAGGTGCTGAAGGAGGTTGAGGACAATTTGCTCCTGCTGTTTAGAACCATGTGCAGAGGAGACATTTCAGGTGCCGAAGGAGGCTGAGGACATTAATGTGCTCCTGCTGTTTAGAACCATGTGCAGAGGAGACATTTCAGGTGCTGAAGGAGGCTGAGGACATTAATGTGCTCCTGCTGTCTATTGACAGGTGCAGAGGAGACATTTCAGGTGCAGACGAGACATTTCAGGTGCCGAATGAGGCTGAGGACATTAATTTGCTCCTGTTGTCAAGAACCATGTGCAGAGGAGACATTTCAGGTGCTGAAGGAGGCTGAGGACATTAATGTGTTCCTTCTGTCTATTAACAGGTGCAGAGGAGACATTTCAGGTGCAGAGGAGACATTTCAGATGCTTAAGGAGGCTGAGGACATTAATTTGGTCCTGCTGTCTATTAACAGGTGTACATTTAAAGTGAAGGAGGCTAAGGACAAAGTCTCGGTTGGTGTCAATTATCACGAGCAGTGGAGACATTTCATGTGCTGAAGGCTCAGGGGTTGAGGTTGAGGACATACATTTTCTACTGGTATCAGTAATTAGTTGCAGTGGAGACATTCAGCTGTAGACGGAGGCTGAGGACATTAATTATCAGCTGCTGTCCATAATTAGGTGCATGTTTCTGGTGCAGTGGAGACTTATTCAGTTGCTGAAGGAGGCTGAGGACATTACGTTTCTACTGCTGGACTGCAGTGGCAGAGGAAATCTTCACTAGGACTAAAATATCAAGTCCTACATTTCTCCAATTTCCCACATTTACTTTACAGTGTCCTGGTTATCAGCACAATTAAATGTTCATGCATTAAATGAAATGTAATGTACTTGTTTTCAGTTGAGCACTGAAGTGTCATCAGTGCCTTTCATCCAGCCCCATGTGACAACCACCTGACTCAAATCACTGGAGCAAACCTGTTTGCTTTATCTTAACCAACGTTTAGGTCTTGACTGGTATAAATATGTTGATCCCACAGTGATCGTGGTCACATGTCAACAGTTTGATATCAAGACCTTTCCTTGATTTTCACTATATTTATTTCTTCCCTAACCTTTTGCCTAACCTCAAGTAATCCTCAATTTAATCTTTAAATCTATTTACTCATTTCTGTTTTCATTCTTTGTTTTGTTTCTACTTGTTTCTGTCTCTTTCTATCTCTTGTCACACCTTGTGCTGTGTTACTGCACGGTGACAGAGTTGTCGCACACTGTGCCTGCTCACAGTGTCGGCAAGGTCAAGTAATCGTGGCTGTCCCTGTCTTAGGTTGTCCCAGAGTTTTCAGGGGGATCTTACCCGTCATTGGTGAATCAGTCTTCCATACTTGACCCTTTTCTTATGAGTGATATGAGTTTAGTGATATGACTCTATTTTGCCTCAGTTAAACTGAGTTAACTGACCTGTAACTGTAGGACCAGGACAACCATTTCTTGTTTTGTCCTCCTATGTCCTGTCCTGTTATTGCACCGTTACAGCACTGTCTGTTTTGTTTTGCTTCAGTTAGGTTGGTTTACATCATAAGTGATTTTCAACCAACCCAACTAACTTCTACCTATCGAGCATTAGGTATCCATGTATGTATATACACGGAGTTGTTGCACATTGTGCTGTGTTACTGTGCGACGGAGTTGTCGCACACTGTGCCTGCTCACAGTGTCGACAAGGTCAAGTAATCGTGGCTGTCCCTGCTTTAGGTTGTCCCAAAGTTTTCAGGGGGATCTTACCCGTCATTGGTGAATCAGTCTTCCATACTTGACCTTTAAATTTTAGAGTCATATCACTGTTTTGTTTTGCCTCAGTTATGCCTTTTTTCAGTTAACATCTATTTGTTTCTCTGTCTTTGTATTTCCCATCACAACATGTGCTGTGTTACTGCACGGTGACAGGAGTAGTGGGATAGTGCTTCAAAGGTTGCTTATAATACATTAGTTTAACATCTAGCTTAAGGCTGAAGGCTTGTCGCACACTGTGCCTGCTCACAGTGTGCTACAGGGTCAAATAATCGTGGCTGTCCCTGTCTTAGGTTGTCCCAAAGTGTTCAGGGGGATCTTACCCGTCATTGGTGAAGCAGCCTTCCATACTTGACCCTTTCTTATGAGGCATATCACTCTATTTTGTTTTGCATCAGTTCAGTCATTTTACATGAGGTTGGCAAAGGTTAGGTTAGCCTTGTATTTACAGGTTTGGTTAAGTTGCAAAAACTGTTTGACTATCCAGTCGTTCATTTAATTGGTGGTTGCATAAATATTCTGCTCTACTTTACATCTTGCATGCAGTCTCAGTTATCCCTCTCCATATGTTTCTAGCTGCTCCCTCTTTAACATGACATGTACTCAACTGCATTTTGTGCACATCAGAATATTGACAGCAACAGTGGATAAGTTGCAGCCTCTGTACCTCTGACCTCGTCCTCGCTGAATGGCTCCACTTACAGCAACTCCTGCTCCACCATGTGTTGAGCTTTGAAAGCCAGCCGACATTTGGAGCTTCTTTTTCCTGATTTGCTCTGTCCTTCCTCTCCCCTTTCCCTCTTTCTTTTAACTTTTCTGTGTCTCTCGCTCCTTCTTCTTCTCCCTCTGCTAGCTTCTGACTCGTTTGTCTCTCTTCTGCCTTTTCCTCTCTCCACTTGTCTCTTGTTTTACACCTGGACAGCAGACTGTTTCTCCTCCTGATCATCCACCTTCCCTTACCGGTCTATCGTACAGTACAACAGAACGGTAATTCTTCATCTTCATCATGTTCTCTTCATTCCTCACTCTTTGCTGTACCTCCTTCATCCTGTCCCAGTCCTGCAAAGGACTCTGCCTTCTCTTTGTAGTTCTGGACAATGGACATGACCATTTTCATTGTCTCTTCCAGGTCCTTTTCTTCCTCCTCATTACTTGGGTTGTGCACCTTGCAGGTATGTCAGTCCTTGGTTTGGATATCATTGTGTGAGCGCAGTTGCAACTCAAAAGATCTACCTCCTGCTAATTGGGAATGTAACCTCCTAAAGTTATTTAGCTAAGAGAGCATGTGTACTCCTCCAACACGATACAGTACAGAATAAGTGCTAAGTTTCAGTCATATTCAGCAAATTAACGTGAAATAATCTTTCCTTCTCAGTGTTTCTTTGAAAGAGCTGAAAAAACACAGAGCAATGACTGCAAAGCTTTCACCTCACATGAAAGTTCCTGTCCTGTAAAGAAAGGCGTTGCATGCAGTCTATTTTGCACATGTGCAGCGAGTGAGGCAAAGTTTAAAGACATCATTGTGAGAGTGCAGTTGCAGATACGTCTCCTGCTAATTGGAAATGTAATCTGTGAGAGTTATTTAGCTGAGAGACACGTGTACCCTTTTCTAACACAATGCAGCTCAGTAAAAGTAACTGCAGGGCAGATTTAACTCTCCAAAGGTGATTTGGGAATAAGTTTCAGAGTTAAGTTGTTTTAGAGTATTATTCAACAGATTAACATAAAATAATCTTTCCTTCTCACTGTTTCTGTGAAAGAACTGAAAAAACACAGAGCAATGACTGCAAAGCTTTCACCTCACATGAAAGTTCCTGTCCTGTAAAGAAAGGCGTTGCATGCAGTCTATTTTGCACATGTGCAGCGAGTGAGGCAAGGTTTAAAGACATCATTGTGAGAGTGCAGTTGCACCTCAACAGATGCACCCCCTTCTTATTTAAAATGTAATCTGTGAAAGTTACTTGCGTGAAGGACCGATGCAGGAAAAACACGTGTGCTCCTTCTCCAAGACGATGCCGTTCAGAAAAAGTAGAAGAATCGATTTGTTAAACCAGCTACAGGGCAGTCCTTCCTCTTCGAAGGTCATCCAGGAATAAGTGCTGATCTCTCTCTCTCTCTCTTATTCTAATGGAACTCTCAGTTGACTTTGATTTTTCTGAAAGAAAAATGAATATGGAAATTAGCATGAAATAATTTTTCCTTCTCACACACAGAGCAATGACTGCAAAGCTTTCACGTCACGTGAAAGTTCCTGTCCTGTAAAGAAAGCAGTGAAATGCTGATTATCGCAGTATAATATATCATATAGGAATGCTAAGTTATGAAGTATTAACATTAATGATGCGCACTGATGTGAAGTTTAACACTATCAACACACTTTAGAAAATTAACGAAAACTGTTGCTAAATTGAAACCCACAAACTGCAACTCAGATATTATTCCTTCCAGGCTCTTCAAAGAGATGTTTTGTGTTATTGGACAATTTTAAATACTTGTCTGGAGACAGGCTAAGTTCCAGGGTATCTTAAACATGCAACAGTATATCCTCTCATTAAGAAAACTAATCTGGATCCTACAGACCCGTCAAATTTTAAACCGATCTCCACTCTACCTTTTTTGTCTAAGGTAATAGAAAAAGTGGTCTTATAGCAACTTCAGTCTTTTTTTTTTTTTTACCTCGGAATGGGATTTGTGAGGTCTTTCAATCTGGTTTGAAATCACATCACAGCACTGAATCTGCCCTTTTAAGAGTTTTTAATGATCTTTTACTCATTGCTGATGCTGGTGACCCCGCTGTCCTTGTTTTACTTGACCTCACTGCTGCATTTGATACAGTTGACCATGAGATTCTGATCTCCCGTCTCGAGCAGTATGTTGGTATCTGTGGCACCGCTCTAAATTGGTTTAGGTCCTACTTGACTGATGGAACCTTCTGTGTCAGCACTGGCGACTACTCTTCCCAGTCAGCCCCTCTGACCAGCAGTGTACCTCAAGGGTCCATACTGGGGCCAATTCTATTCTCAATATATATGCTGCCTTTGGTCTATTTTTAAAAACACAATATTGGCTATCACTTTTATGCGGATGATACCCAGATATACCTGCCGCTAAATCATACCACTGATTCCATAAATTCATTAACAAGTTGTCTGGCCGATGTTAAAACATGGCTTTCGCAAAACTTTCTCTGCCTCAATGAAAATAAAACTGAGATTCTGGTACTTCCCTCTCGCCATCCACCAGTGTCACCTGACAACATTTCTTCTCTCCTTGGTTCTATGGCACCTCACTTGAAACCTCATGTTAAGAATCTTGGTGTTATTTTTGATTCCTCTTTTAAATTTAAATCTTTTAGATTTGCAGATGAACTCAGTTGTCAAAGCCAGTTTTTATCAATTAAGAGTTTTAGCCAAGGTCAAACCCTTCCTTTCCCCTAGAGACCTTGAGAAGGTCACTCATGCTTTTGTTTCCTCCAAGCTTGACTACTGCAATTCCTTGTATGTCGGAATGGGCCAAGCACAAATATCTATGCTGCAGCTGGTTCAAAATGCTGCAGCCAGGCTCCTGACTGGCACACGCAAGCGTGAACATATCTCGCCTGTCCTGGCATCCTTATATTGGTTACCAGTTCCTTATAGAATTGACTATAAACTACTATTGATTGTCTATAAATGCCTACATGGTCAAGCCCCGGCCTATCTGACAGATCTCATCAATACATATGTCCCACATCGCTTGCTCAGGGAAGTCGACCAACAATTATTAGTATTTTCCAGATCTAGACTGGCGCTCAGGGCCGACAGGGCTTTCTCAGTGGCAGCTCCAAAACTATGGAACAGCCTCCCCCTCCACATCAGGTTGGCAACCTCGCTACCAGCCTTCAAATCTGGATTAAAAACACGCTGGCATTTAAGATTTGATCAATTTTCAATTTTGTTATTGTCTACAGTATTTATGACTATCCATTACTCTATGTAATTGCTTAATTTGTCTTTAACCTGTTTTATTTATTTATTTATTTTCTTCCTTCCTTCTAATGTATTTTATTTTGTTTTGATGTTGTGCAGCACTTTGGTCAATGTCTTGTTGTATTTAAATGTGCTATATAAATAAATTGACTTGACTTGACTTTAGACAATATGAACTGTAACACAACAAACAACTCAGCTTACAACTCTAATGTATGAAGGTGTGGAAGAGGAATAACATTTCAACAAGTCAATAAAAACGTAGATAAATGATAACACCTGCTGAATAGTCAGTTAGGTTGGTTTACATCACAAATGATTTTCAACCAAACGAACTGACTTCTACCTATCGAGCATCAAGTTTCCATGTATGTATATTTTGAAGTTCTCGTCTCTCCTGTGCTGTGTTACTGCACAGTGACGGAGTTCTTGCACACGGTGCCTGCTCACAGTGTCGGCAAGGTCAAGTAATCGTGGCTGTCCCTGTCTTAGGTTGTCCCAAAGTGTTCAGGGGGATCTTACCGTCATTGGTGAAGCAGCCTTCCATACTTGACCCTTTCTTATGAGGCATATCACTCTATTTTGTTTTGCATCAATTTGTCATTTTACATGAGGTTGGCAAAGGTTAGGTTAGCTTTGTATTTACTTGGTTTGGATATCATTGTGTGAGCGCAGTTGCAACTCAAAAGATCTACCTCCTGCTTACTGGGAATGTAACCTGCTAAAGTTATTTAGCTAAGAGAGCATGTGTACTCCTCCAACACGATACAGTACAGAATAAGTTTCAGTCATATTCAGCAAATTAACATGAAATAAGTTGCAGTTGCAGATGCGTCTCCTGCTTATTGGAAATGTAATCTGTGAGAGTTATTTAGCTGAGAGACACATGTACCCTTTTCCAACACAATCCAGTTCAGTAAAAGTAACAGATTTTAAAGCAGCTGCAGGGCAGATTTAACTCTCCAAAGGTGATTTGGGACTAAGTTTCAGAGTTAAGTTGTTTCAGAGTAATATTCAACAGATTAACATGAAATAATCTTTCCTTCTTACTGTTTCTGTGAAACAACTAAGAAACACAGAGCGATGACTGCACATACACATGTGCAGCAAGTGAGGCAAAGGTTAAAGACATCATTTTGAGAGTTCAGTTGCACCTCAACAGATGCACCTCCTTACCTGCCTAAAAGACCGATGCAGGAAAAACACGTGTGCTCCTTTTCCAAGACGATGCCGTTCAGAAAAAGTAGACTGAAGAATTAATTTGTCAAACCAGCTACAGGGCAGTGCTTTCTCTTCGAAGGTCATCCGGGAATGAGTGCTGATCTCTCTGTCTCTCTCTTATATGCAAATATCTTCGGAACACAGAACCACTCACATTCTACATGGAACTCTCGAAAGAAAACTGAATATGCAAATTAGCATGAAATAATTTTTCCTTCTCACACACAGAGCAATGACTGCAAAGCTTTCACCTCACGTGAAAGTTCCTGTCCTGTAAAGAAAGCAGTGAAATGCTGATTATCGCAGTATAATATATCATATGGGAATGCTAAGTTATGAAGCATTAACATTAATGATGCGCACTGATGTGAAGTTTAACACTATCAACACACTTTAGACAATATGAACTGTAACACAACTAACAACTTGGCTAACAACTCTATAATGTATGAAGGTGTGGAAGAGGAATAACATTTCAACATGTCAATAAAAATGTAGATAAACAACCTGCTCAACAGATCTAATCTTTATAAATCCCCCTGATAAATGTAAGGTGGGAGTAGTTACCTACATTATCATTTTCCATAACAGCCGTTAGGCCCCTCCATCACACTAACTGACATTAGAACAAGCTAACACTATTTATCGATTATCAAACCGCGTCAGGCTCAAAGTCTTTATCGTTCAGCAACAGACGAATCATTTTTAATGACACTATCTTTACTGTACCTCCATCTTTGTCGCGTTTTTATCCTCCTCTTCTTCTCTTTTCTTCCTTCTCTGGACACTGACCAGAGAGTTTTGGTCATTTTTCGCATTATTATTGTCAAAAATAACTGACCTTCCTGCCAGAGAGCAGGTACAGTCTAATCAGTCAGAGGAGAGGGGGGGGGCTTAGGAAAGTATTATTGTTATTATTAAATATGCCGTTAAATTAATGTGAACTTTGTGGATTATTTTCATATTAAGAAATAATAGCACCAACTAGTTTTAGTGTAAGAATAGTGAAAGTATTTGTTTTTTGTTTTTTTTTATCTTTCCCGTTTGTGGCACCCCCTGGATGGACGGTTTATTAGCATTAGCATTAGCATTTCCTTTTACTTGCGTATACCAAAGGCCGGCTCTGAGCGCGCGCATACATCCATAAACCGTTAACTGACCTTCCCGCCAGAGAGCAGGAACAGTCTAATCAGTCAGAGGAGGGGGTGCGTAGGAAATTATTGTTGTTATTATTATAAATATATAGGATTTTCCATGCAGTTAAATTAATGTGGGCTTATTATTTTCATGTTAAGAACAGTAAGTAACAGTACCAACTAGTTTTAGTATAAGAATAGTGAAAGTTACTTTTTATTTTGTCTTCAATCGTTTGTGGCGCCTCCTGGATGGACGGCGTCGTTAGCATCTTAACAGATAAGTCCTGTGATTTTCAGGCTGATATCATGATCTATCTATCTATCTATCTATCTATCTATCTATCTATCTATCTATCTATCTATCTATCTATCTATCTATCTATCTATCTATCTATCTAATTAGACCTCTCCCCAGGACTATCAGCTGGAATAACTGAAAATATATAAATGTGTGGGTGTGCACTTCTTTATTCAGAAGGTCTTGAATGCATTTCTCACTCATGATATTTAAAAAGCTGCTTTTTCTATAAGATTTTGAGGGTATGTTTTGCCACCTTTGCAGGTGCTGCACTGCTCTGCACCTGTGATCTCCACTACAGCAACATCAAGCGACCCCCCTGTCCCTCCTCCACCTCAGAAGAACCCAGTGATGCAGCTTTAGGAATAAAGGCTGCACCAACAGACCCCGCTGACTGGCCATCTCCTCTAACTGATGAGGTACGAACAGGGTTATAGGGTCAGACATTCTTCCACAAACCACTAGAGGGAGGTTGTTTACCACCAGTTGTACATGTACCAAAACAAGCTCTAAACCACCGGTTCCCAAACTAGGTGTATCGTCTGGAATATAATTGTTATTAATCATTAAATGTTGTAAAATCTGGCAGGACAAAGGCACGGTGGAGCCCTGAACAGAACAGCTTTGTCCTGCAAAAACATTGACAGGTAATAATCTGCTCCAAATTCATCCAGATCACTCATTTGATACAAACTTCTGCAGTTATTGCGTAAAATGTTTGTGCATTGTTCAGTTTATCGGATCCTTTACTGATTCTTCAGTGTAAACACACATGAGCTGAAGGTTTAACCCGGAGTCAGACATGTCTTCTATGTTTTTCATAGATACATACAGACAGACTACAGACCAGAGCAACAGAAGTCATATTTTCAAAACAGCAGCCATTTTGTGAAACATTTAGAACTCAAATTTAGAACCTTAATCGGTATCCTTGGTAACACCTGTGCCACAAAATGGCTGCTTAAGGTTCTGAATTTAAGTTCTAAATGGTTCACAAAATGGCTGCTGTGCCGTGAAAAAGACCATTTTCCTAAAGTGTCCGGAAAGCTCCAGAACTCACAAATATTACATATTATTACTGTAGGAAATGAGTCACGTTTGAGTTATTAAAACTCTGAGAGGTCTATGTTTTTTAAGTCATAGTTAAAGGTGGTGTTGTACTGGACAACATTGTGTATAGAGAGATGTTTCTAATTCACATTTACATTCATGAGAGCAGCAGAATATTCAAAACAGCTCTGAATATAGTGCAGCACAGTAGGACGTCATCAGCAGCTCAATGCTAAAACATGTAATTGAATTAACACCTTTACTCAGGGTTAGAAATTAGCACCATCCACCAACCATATGCTGCAGCACATTGCTTCACTCTGTAATTTCATGAGGAGCTCATATAATTTGAACATTCTGTTGACAGTGACAGACAAAAAGCTGAATAACAAAGGCATCATAAAAGTCGACTTCAGATGCATTACACTGTACAGGTGTACCCAATGAAGTGACCACTGAGCTGCTGTGGATGGACTAATTTACTGTCTCAGCTTCAGAATCTAGCACGCTTTAAAAGCATTCATTAAAACGCAAACAACAAGTCGTATCCAAACATATCCATGCGCATAACAGTTTTTATTAAGAGCTGCCCAATGTCTGAGTTTAAAATGCTGCGTTCAAGGACTCCTGTAAGCTTCTGCTCGCATGCAGAGAAGTTCATTTTATTTTATGTCTGAAACTGCTTGAAAAATCACCAAATTTGGAAATATATTGTATGTAACTGAAAAGTAGTGAAATGTAACTAGTAACTAAAGCTGTCAGAGAGATGCAATGGGGTAAACTTTTGGTAATTTGAGTAAATTTTGATGCTAATACTCTTACTGTAGTAAAATATTGAATGCGGTACTTTCTTTCACTCTACTACATTGTGGTATTGTGCCGTTTAGATCTGAGCACTTCTTCCAGCATTGTTATCTATCCCTGCCCGGAGATATTGTGTACTGTGTGGGACCGTCTGCGTGTTGAGTTTGATATTTCCGACTTGCCCTTGAAGGCAGCATTCATTACAGTACGCGGTATCATGGCGCAGACAGACGAGGCCGAGCAGCTCCGCGGCATCAAACTTTAATTTCAGCTCCATTTCTTCGCCGTTAACACGCCACACTCGTTAAAAAAACGTGAACATTTGGCATTTGGACGAAGACAAGAACCGGTAAGTTGTCTTAACAGTTAAGTCGGGTTGTTTTTGAAGCTCGTTATCCCTCTCAAAAGCGGAGGACAGATTGACAGTCGCTGTAACGTATACGTTGTTATGTCCGATAGAAAAAATAACGTTAGGCGCTTCGTGTCAACATGACGTTACTTTTTATGTTGTTTAGGCGGTAAAATGTGGCGTTACATGTTCGGTACGTTGGCTATACGTTACTCTAAACACGGCACTCACAGGACATGAATGTACATGTTTAAATAGAGACGTTACATCGTGCTTAAAGTTGATGAAGACACAAGTTGCTAAACAGTTGTAGCTTCAACTGACATCTTCATGTGCGGCTTCAGGCCTAGCTTTGTATCTGAGCTGAATATTATCATCACCAAACATGGCTTTGGACATGACCGAGGCCTCACTGAGGAGCTCCTCGGGTCTTATGAAAGATGCAAATGTTTATTATAACTTGTAACTGTAACTCTTGTTACAGGAGCAGGAATGACGGGAATGCAAGGGCCACATGAAGGAGCACATTACTTATTCCAGCCTGAGGCATGAATATGAAGCAAACCTTTAGGTTGGCACTAAGATATACTCTGCACTGCCCTCTTAATATGAGAAATTTGCTGCTGTGGTTACTCTACAGTATCCAGACTACAGGGCTCAGTCAGGTTTTACTTGACCTGCTAATTACAGGTTCAATGAGTTTGTCAAAGTCGCTCCAGCGTGGCACATTATTTAGTAAAACTATGGAAACTTTATGAAAATATTTCATCATAAGTCATGCATACTAAACTTTACGTAAGAAGCAGCTAAATGTACTCAAAGTATCAAAAGTAAAAGTACTCACTGCACAAATAACAGTGCAGTATCTTACTGGAAAACTATTATTCTATTCTATATAATATTACTGAGGCATTATCATGTAAAGGCATTGGGTTAATTCATTATATTGTATTAGTCGATCACATGCGTCACGTCCAAAAATCTAAAGATGAAAAGTAACTAGCAACTATAGCTGTAAATACATGTACTAGAGTAAAAAAGTACTTAATATTTCCCTCTCAAAGTAGTATCATTAGACATGTGACAAAGCCGAGCCCTTAGTTTTCTTTATAAAGAGAAATGTTGAGGTATTAGTACCTTTTTATTAATGAGATTATTGGCCACTTTATCTAACCTGTTCGAACAGTGTGGCAGTGAATTCAATTTGTATTTTAATTATTGATATTCAGTGGATTCTTAGTAAGATGTTTGGACTTTTTGCAGCCGTTTTTCTGGCAACAAAACTCAAAACTATGATCTTTTCTTAACCCTAAACAAGTTTATCTTTGGCTAACCTTAACCAGACGTTAACCACATAAACATAAAAGATTTAACACAATAATTCAGCTGATAACAGCCATTTAATGTGGCGTCATGTGACACAGGAACATTTTAAAATACGATTCAACGTATCTGTTGTTTGTAGAGACATAAAGTCATTATGGCAACATTAACAGCTAATGTTAGGTAACATCAGCCCTCACAGACACGTATGATCCAGCTGAGTTTCCAAATAATGAACAAAGTTTGCTGTTGTGAGAAGTCTTTGATTAGCACGTCTTGCATGCAGCAGTTCTCAAATTATATCAAATTCAGATGCTCACAAGTACTTGCTACTGCAGTACAGTACTTGAGTAAATGTACCTCGTCTGGGCAGATCATTGCTGTAATAACTTCTGCAACCAAATGTGGATTATTCAGATGAAACACTGGTATCAACATACCAAGATCCATCCCCACACTGTGACCTTATCTAAGTGTTGTTGCTGCTGCTCGTAGCCTCGTGCTGGCCCTCCTCCATGGGGGAATGAGACGAGTGTGCCTCGGTTGCCTTTTTATGGCCTGGCCAGGCTCAGCTGTGAAAGAAGCAGGGCCTCATGTCACTGCGCTCGGATGGTCGCCCCCAGCAGTCTGGAGCAACAACAATACAGAGGACAGCTGTCTCAGCGTGGTTGTTAACCCCACCAGGTGCTGCTCATGAACATGAATATGAGCACTGTTCCAAGTCATATACTGCTTTTCATGTCTTCATTCATTTGATAATCAAAGCAGCTGAAGCGTGACACTTGCAAACTAAAATACTAAATATGAATATCCACATTTAGACAGACAGTAGAGTTATTCTGCTGGTGTGATGATTAATTCGGGGATGATGACGATGCAAAACAGTGTTGGAGGCTGCATGTAAATTATCCTTGCAAGATTGCAACAGCAAGAGAGCGAGAACACGATGTAAGCAGCAACATGTGGGCCGAGCCTGTTTTTAATTTACTCTGTTCACATGCAGCTCTGCTGGGACTCGAGAGCCAAATAGTTTAGTGAAGCTGTGTAACAAAGACATGCCTCAAAAGAAGCCAGACTTCTTTTTTTATGGATTTGAATATTTCAAGATGTTGATGCTTTGATTGTTTCTATTGTTTTGTCTCCAGCCTTTGTATTTTCAGTCTTGCGATGTCAGTCTCGGCCTGTCGGTTGGTCAGTTCACCACTTTGGTGCAGATTCATATATCTTAGCAGCTATTTCATAGATTTGTTGCGACATTTTGTACAGACATTCTTGATCCCCAGAGGATAGATCCCACTGACTCTTCCTGTAGAGGCGCCATGAGGTTGACCTTTGTGGGTTTTGTGAAATATCGCAACAGCTATCTGATGTATCGACAGGAAATTAAGTTCGTGCTGTTTTTGTTGATGCCTAATGTAGACAGGTTTATATTATTTTATCTATCTATCTATCTATCTATCTATCTATCTATCTATCTATCTATCTATCTATCTATCTATCTATCTATCTATCTATCTATCTATCTATCTATCTATCTATCTATCTGTAATTTAACACCAAACAAAACAATAACATTCTAACATTGTTGGAGCCCGTTGAGCGACGGACGGTAGCTCGAGAGATGTTTGTCTGAAAATATTTAAATCGTTTATTTCTTTATAGTTTAGAAATCATCAAAAGACATCTGTATGATTGGAGTGTAGTTAAACCTCTAGCGGCATCATCAGGTCAAAGTATACTTTGTCCAGTATCTTGGTTTATACCTGCAAAACTAACAACGTTCCCGTTAGCCTCACTGTACTTTGTGTTTGATGTATATAAATATTTTACCTGCCAAACACCGGCATGTTAATGTTGTCCATATGAGCACGGTAGCACGCTGACGTCAGCGTTCGCCTGTGCCAGGCTACAGTCTGACTGAGCTCCTTGAATTTCCATAGACTCGTCGTCTTGTTCTCGGATGTTTTAGCTCTGATTCAGTGGGTTCATTTAGTCAGCGCCTTACAGTCAGAGTAATTACAGAGTCTCTATTTACAGGACTTCTGAATGTTTGTCCACTGTGGTCCATAAATACAGGAACGGACCCTCTCATCAACCATTTTAAGTAACGGTGCAGCAATCCCTGAGACTTTTAGTTTGACTCACAGCATTGAACCTCTCTGAGTGTTTACATCCCCAACGTAACTGCAGGTCATGAGTTCAGCTCCAGGAGCAGACAGGCTAACAGTGTTACAGTGTTGTATGAGATGGTGAGGAGGGCCATGGGGTCCCTTTCACCCCTACAACCAGGCTGTGTAGGTCATATATAGGCTGTTACACTGGCCTCTCTGTTCTCATAGCAGTGAGATTGTTTCCACTACTTCTACTGTTTCCCTCCCTCTCACCTCCTCTCTCTCCTCTGAGAGTATACATTTCTGTCAGCTATTCTCGGAGCCGGTTGGTAAACACACTGATTGCAAGTTGCTCAATACTTCTTCTAACTGTTGGCTTGTTAAGCTACCAATTGTTCGTGTGTGACAGTGCGCAGTAAAACAACAGATGCAGTCATGTTTCTTTGTAACAGGAAGGAGTGAAAGGAAAGCTTGTCACGTCTATGTAAGGAAATGTCATTGTACCCGCTAACATGCATAGAAGTTGGGGTGATGAGTGTGTTTTCAGTGCAGGTCTGGATCGTGAGGTCCCGTCCGTCCTTCAGGAGAGCAGTTTGATTCCCTCGCAGAGCTACACTATGTGCACGGCTGCATTGTTGAACCCTCGTGTGGAATGTGTGCTAAGTCCTTTGGCCAGAGGATCAGCGGCTTTATTACAACCTTTAAACAAATCTCTGGAAGAAGATACCTGTGTATTTCGAGAAGGAACGATCAGCTCCGAATATCGTCAAGAATCTTGGATAGGCCTTTAATGCAGGCTCCACGAACTCAGTGGCACCTTGTTGTGTTTTTTTTAAGTTATTTTTACAGTCTGTTCTTTTTCGTCTGGTGATTTTTAATGAAGTGAGCAGCTGCGGGTGTGTTTGTTTGTGAAGCCAGCACACACTCTCTCTCTCTCTCTCTCTCTCTCTCTCTCTCTCTCTCTCAAACCATCGGACACAAACCAAATTAAACTTCTTTCTGTCTCTATTTTGCAGCATAAATTGTGAGCTAGACACAGATTTAGAAGCTGGTTAGCGGCGATTGCGCCGCGTACCACTGGAGGGAGCTCAGTTTGAGAGTCACTGTCCTAGCACATTAGATCATAGCTATCTGTAAATGTAAATATGTCATTGACTTTAGCATTTATGACCACCGATTATTTTTATGATTGATTAACATTACAGATCATTTTCTTGGATGATTGTTTGGTCCATAAAATGTCAGGAAAAAAAATGACAATCGCAATCTCCCACAATCCAAGACGATGTATTCAAATTGCCTTTCTCGTCTGACCAACAGCCCAAAATTCAAAGATCTGTTTTAATTCATTCAGTTTAATTGACACATAGTCATAAAGGCACAATCATAGTGAACTGTATTTAAAAAAAGACTAATGGCTGCAACTGTTTGTATGATTTATCAGTCAGTTAATCGTTTGTTTGTCATTTGTTTTAGTCTAATAAATAAATGAAATGTTTCCCACCGGTCTTCAGATTTAGTTTTGTTCGACCAACTGTACAAAACAAAAACAAAAAAATAATTTGGACCAACGCTGTGACACGAAACAAAAACATGAGAGAACCTGGATTTATTCTGTGTGTGCTGCCATAGCTCACTGAATCTTGTAGCCAACTCTAAATGTAAATATATCATTAATTTGAACATGTTGTTTAGGAGTATATTCCTGTTTGTCTGCTGTGGTCAGAGCAGCATTAAGGTACTTTAAAAAGCTGAATGCAGATTCTTATGTGGTGAGGAGGTCCAGGCTCAGCCGGATCTTCTCTCAAAGACCACTTACTTACGCTGAGTGAAACACAGAGACATTGATGTCAGGGGGGTGTTTACACTCTCCCCACAGCAACAGCCCACGGCATGTTAGGTGTTCTCCCTAAATCCACCCCCACACACCCACCCTTGTCTGGAAATGGACACTGCTGGTGTATTTATAGCCCCTGAGCACAAGCGAGCTCTCTTTCTTAAACACGAGTAAGAAGAAGCTGGTCGTGTTCAACAGAACCGTGCTGTCGAACGTTCTCGTACGCTGCGGCTTTGTACCTGGAAGAGCTCGTCAGGTTTGGATTGATTTATTTAAGATGTGTTAGATTGTGTGCTTCTACTTAACGGTGAAATGAACTAAAGTAATTTAGTTGTTCGTTTTAGGCGTTTCATCTCACTCTGAGGTTGTAAATTCAAACATTTCATTTGCGTTTCATCTTTGTTAGGAGCTTTTCTATCTCTAAAACTTTCTTGAACCTCATCATGCCTCAATAGTTCAATTCTTTCACCATTATAGACATTAAAAATTAATCTGCTGCTACTTTATGAATCTTAAAATTGTCCTAATTTTGAGGATTTGCTGCTTTTCTTGGTCTTGAGTGATTATTTTATTTATTTTATTGGGTTTTAGACTGTTCCTCAGTCAAAACAAGCAAGTTCAATATGTTTTTTTTGGCTTTAGAAACTAATTTCTCACATTTTTTTGATATTTAATAGATCAAACAACTCAGTTATTATTCCATTACTTCATTAATCATGACTAATAATCGCTAGTTGCAGCCCTACATGGTATGTAAGCTGTGCTGTATCAATCTGTTCTAGATGAAAACGTCATTCTGAGCACAACCACCAGAAACAGAGACACCCAGAGAGAGCGGAGAGATGGAAAAGCCAGTGCTGCAGACGCAACCGTCCACCCTGCCTTTTTTCGACACGGCCCACGCCTTCAACCTGCTGCGGGGAATCCACGAGCTCCGCGCCGAACGCAAGTTTTTCGATGTGACTCTGTGCGCCGAGGGCCGCGAGTTCCACTGCCACCGCACGGTGTTGGCCGCCGCCAGCACCTACTTCCGGGCTATGTTCGCAGGAACTTTGAGGGAGAGCGCCATGGACCGGGTGGTTCTACACGAGGTGTCGGCCGAGCTTTTAGGTCTGCTGGTGGACTTCTGCTACACGGGACGAGTCACCGTCACTCAGGACAATGTGGACGTCCTGCTGAAGACGGCTGATCTGTTTCAGTTCCCCTCCGTCAAAGAGGCCTGCTGTGCTTTTCTGGAGCAGCGGCTGGATGTTTCCAACTGCTTAGAGATCCAGGACTTTGCCGAAGCCTACGCCTGCAGAGAGCTGGCGACCAGCGCTCGCCGCTTTGTCCTAAAGAACATAATGGAGCTAGCCAAAGGGATGGACTTTGAGCGGTTGCCATGGAAGCGCCTCCTCGAGTTTGTGTCAGACGATGAGCTTAGTGTGGACAAGGAGGAGACGGTTTATCAAATCGCAGTGCGCTGGGTGAAGGCCGATTTCCAGAGGAGACTACACTACTGGCCCGAGCTCCTCCAGCAGGTCCGACTCCCCTTCGTGAGGAGGTTCTTCCTGTTGGCCCACGTGGAGAGCGACCCGCTCGTCTACCTTTCACCCACCTGCCTCCGCATGGTGAATGAAGCTCGCAGTTTCCAGTCGTGTGAGTACGACCGCCACGACAGGCCATGCCACCGCATGCGGCCACGGCCGTCCACGGGATTGGCAGAAATCCTGGTGGTGGTAGGAGGATGCGACCAGGACTGCGACGAGCTGGTCACGGTGGACTGTTACAACCCTCAGACCGGACAGTGGCGTTACCTGGCTGAGTTCCCCGACCACCTCGGAGGAGGCTACAGCATAGCTGCCCTCGGAAACGATATGTATGTCTCAGGTAAGTTACAAGAGAGTTGCTGTGTAGTCAGTAGATTTCCACTCCTGCTCCTCCACCTTATGAAATGGCCATCGGGCTGTGCTTATAAATAAACCACAGGCTCTTTGGCTGTGTGTGTGAACAAGGCAAAGTAAGGCAGGACATGGTGTGCTGCCAGGACAGCAGTTAAGACAGGTGTTCTTCATCGCCACCAGAGGCCTGGCCGATCCTGAAAAGAGGCTGTTGCCCTTGAGAAATCATCCCAGACTTTTAGTCAGAGCTTGTGTCTCCAGTAAGACTTTGGTGGCGGGCCATAAATTTAGCGGTGTAAGCTCACTCCCTCGATGACAGAAATAACAGCAGCATGTGATTGCTTAATGTTGACAGGCAGATTAACTTCTTATAACCTTGGATACAGTTACTTCAGATATGTTAAGGCTCAACAAAACTCGATAACAGTCTTTTGAGACAACATGTTTGTGTCCTCCAGGTGGCTCCGACGGCTCTCGCCTCTACGACGGCGTGTGGCGCTACAAGTCCAGCGTCAACGAGTGGACGGAGGTGTCGCCCATGCTGAAGGCCCGTGAGTACCACAGCTCCTGCGTGCTGAAGGGTCAGCTCTACGTGGTGGCGTCGGACAGCACCGAGCGCTACGATCACGCCGTGGACTGCTGGGAGGCCTTACCGGCCATGCTGCACCCCATGGACAACTGCTCCACCACCACGTGCAGCGGACGCCTCTACGCCATCGGCTCTCTGACCGGGGAGGACACCATGGCTATACAGTGCTACGACGCAGACACCAACCGCTGGTCCATGGTCAGCTGTGGACAGCTGCCGCCGTGGTCGTTCACACCGAAAACTGTGACCCTCAAAAGCCTCATCTACTTCATCAGGTGAGTTACAGATCTGAGCTTTGTACTTTGATGTTATTTAGTGGAGTGGAGGAGAAGATGGAAAGTAGTCAACATTTCTGAGAGAAATATTGTAGTTTTTACTCTGAGCTCTTTACATACAAGTTACTTTTCAGCTTAACATTTTAAAAACATAAGATAAGATTAGATCGACTTTATTGACCCCACATGGGGGAAATTCACCTGTCACAGCAGCTCGTGCTCTCAAGTTGAAAGCTGTCCAGAGTTACCAGTCCGAAATGAGTTCACGTCTCTGTGATGCTACACTCTCGATGCTCCCTCTGTAGCCTGGTTAGCTCCTCCATCTTATTAGAGAGAGATCTTACATTCCCCATGACAACAGCTCCCAGCGCTTAGATCTCCATCTCCTCACTTCAGCTTGGATCACCAGTCTTTCCACAGAGAGATTGCTAGCGCTGCCTAGATTATAAAATATAACTCGTGGAACATTTTTGCTTTGCGACACCTTACAAAAAGTCTAGTTCAGACAGTTGCACCAAAAGAGACGTTTTCCCTCTAAACCTCTCAAACATTTTCAAAGAAATTAGTTTTTATGGAGGTTGAGAGCCACTAAACTCAACTTAACTGTACATAAAGTGGTTCAAACTGGTTACATCAACAGTAAAATACATTGATGTGTCAACGAAAGGAAGGTTTTCTACACATTGAGTACTATTACTTACGTATACTTATTATATTGTAATGAAGTATTTTTACTGTTATTGCAGTTGCTTCTTCCAAATCTGATAAAGACTTTAAAAAAATTATAAATTCATCTCGACTATATCTGCTGATCGTACCAATAGAGAATAACTAACTGTTGTCCATACATGGTGCTTTGATAAAATACAAAATCAATGTACAAAACATCCTCATGATGTCAGAGAAGTGTCATGATCTGTCATAAATTCACGTAGTATACATGAATATTTACGATGTGATGATTCAGGATGCTGGACAGTAACTCCTGATCATGATACACCGGTGTTGCAACAGTCTCTAAATTTAGCGTGAGTACGTTTTGAAGGAACGATTATGCAATGACTGAAGGCGGTGTATTTCTATTTTCAGGGATGATTCAGCCGAGGTCGACGTTTATAACCCTCAAAAGAACGAGTGGGACAAAATTAGTCCGATGACCCAGGTTTGTATTTGACGAACATCTTTGTGATCTCTGATAGCTGGACTCTAAACACAGGCGTACATTTAAAGATTTAATACTGCAGAATAGTTTCTGATTCTGATATTACAACATAATAATCTCATTTCTTTTGTCCAGGTCCATGTCGGAGGCAGTGTGGCGGTCCTCGGCGGTAAATTATTCGTGTCAGGCGGCTACGACAACACGTTTGAGCTGTCGGACGTGGTGGAGGCCTACGACCCGACCACCCGCACGTGGAGCCTCGCTGGACGACTACCTCAGCCGACCTTCTGGCACGGCAGCGTCAGCATCTTCCGTCAGTTCATGCCCCAGGTGTCCAGCGCGTTCGAACCCACCGACATCCCGGAGTCAAACGCCATCCACTTGCACCGGCACCAGCGTCACCAAGCGCTCCATAATCTCAACAACAATCTCAACCAGAACCAGAATCAGGATGTGAACCCGGCGCACTGAGCGTGGACCCGAGAAACCGCCGTTACACTTTCAGTCTGTTGTAACTCGTTGTGCCATGAGTAGTTTACCTCATCACAATGCTAACCCTGTTAAAGGCAGGAGGGAAGATTCCTTCTAATACACACGACTGCCGAGCTGTTGTACTGATCATGTCTGTTGACCAGATGAATTATAAAGTGACGTGGTGTTTCTTCGCTCCATCTCGTCTCACTGTAGAGGGAAGAGTCCCGGATGGATCCTGTAGAAAACTTCAGAGAAGTGGCAAACTCCCAAATTTCACCGCACCAGAAGAGAAAAGAGAAATTAAGTACATAGTATATTTCCGTATTTAATTAGAAGCACTTCAGCCAAGAGAAATGACCAAATCTGAGCAAGTTAACAAAGTCCGGCTCGCAAAACGCTTCTGAAACTTTCCTGATGGGAAGTCGCATGGATAACGGACCAAAACAGCGCCCTGACAGAGACGTTAATCGAGGCTGGGGAAGTTAATAAAGTCAAAACCAAACAGTTAACCAAGAGGTCAAATTATGTTTAATCAGAAGTGGTTCTCATAATGTTGTCTGACCACGTTGGAAATCAGAAGTCCTTAGAAACGGCAGAGACGTGAGATGATTTAAACATGAAGGTAACAGTGCATGTTTTCAGACAGCCTCAGTGGAAGGCGTTCATGGAGTTGGACGAGGCTGTTCACGTGAAAAGTGACAGAGACGAAGAGAAAAGCTGAATTTCTCTGCACGGCTGTCGAATCACGACGTGAAGTGGTTGCAAAGTGTTGGAAAGTTACAGAAATTATGAGACACAACTACAGCACAAAAGTGAGATTTATGCTTTGTGTCTGTCTCTGGATATATTTGTGTTAAAATATAAAATAGAGCCACTTCCTGAAGCTTTTCTACGCGAACCATCCGAGGTGGAGTGAAAGAAAGCGCCGCCCAACAGGGCAAGAAATTTCACTAATATTACCCGTCAAAGTCTGTGGTACTACTGCATATGTGAAGAAAAAAAATTTGAGTGCTGGTCGAGTGGCATTATGGGTAATGTAGGCGTCGAGGAAGGACGAAAGAAGAAAAAAAAGACAATCTCTGGTTCTGCTGCTTTGATTTATTCTTTTTTTTATTATTATTATTATTTCTCCACTGTGAGTCAATGTTGTAGACGCGTGATGTTATATCGGTGAATCCTCTCACGACTTTCACAACCCAGAGAAAGACGCACAGATTTGGTCACAAACAGCAATAATCTGTTTACATTCCGAGAAAGACGGCAATCGCAATCGGTGTCTCGCACTCAACACACACATACGGCTTCGTAGGACGGGTTGAAATATGTTACGTACTCAAAAGGCGTGCGAGTAATCTTCTGTCATCATAGTCCAATTCCAAAAATGGTTGCATGTGATGTTACCGGGTTGATACATCAGCCTTTATAACCACCAGTCAACTGTGCATGAAGAAATGTCTTTAAAACTTGTATTCACGGATGTTTTCTATTGTTTATTTATGGATGTATTTGTGCCGTGGTCGCTTACGATGTCTCTACCTGTCAGCTGCAAATACGATGTCGGTAAATGATGGAGATGGGCCGTCAGTCACAACTGGAAGTGCAAAACAATCTCAATATTTTTGAATGTTTTTACAGTAAATGCATCTTTGTTTTTCTTAGTTTTCATATGAGTTTGTGACGTTGAATCAGTTTTTGTAAATACAGTCTATCCTTAACCTGTACTGTGTTTGTATAATGTTTACAGTGTGTGTGTGTGTGTGTGTGTGTGTTACCATAAATGAAACTGCAGGCAGGTCTGAGAGTTTATTTGATGACAGCAGGTGAAACAGTGGACAGCAGAGTGTGAAAAGACAAAATGCATTCTTTTTTTCTTTTTATAAATAGCGACAGTAAGCTAACGCGTTCACTTATAAAGCTGAATATTTTAACATGAAATCATAAACCTGTGTAGTGTCTTAATTCCAAGCAAGTCTGTAAACAGTGTGCACCTTTTACGACCTGCAGCGCGTCGACTGACTCTGTACACGACATGAAACAAATTCATTTGGTCTTTAAATATTAAAGGTACGCTGTGGAGTCTTCATGTCAACTTACATTCACCGATTCTCACAAAAACACGCGAACAAGTTCACGCACTAGTAGTCTCAACTGTCAGTCACGTCACGGTTTAGGATTAGAGTCACACATAAACACATTGCTGCCACGAGTGGTCAAAAACACCACAGGGTGCCTTTTAAACTATAGAGCCTCTGCGTGTATCTGCTGTAGCTCTCTGCACATACGTAAACATCCACCTTAAAGAAAAAGTTTGACATTTTGGGAAATCTGCTTATCTGAAGATGGACGACACTCCCACGTTTGTGTGGTAAATGTGAAGCTACAGTCAGCAAAGTTAGCTTAGCACAAAGACTGGAAGCAGGGGGAAACAGCTAGCCTGGCTATGCCTCCCTGTGCTGGTAGGCAAATTAAAAATTTGGCAGTTGGTATAACTGTCAGAACCAGAACCAAAGGCCAAATTTTATGCTAAGATCTAACATCTTCTCATCTGCGTTCACACTGCAAGCCTTATCACGCGGCACAAAAGACGATAAGAAATACAGCTGCATGCTATCGTTCAAAAACACTGAAGTCAGCGTTCTTTATCAGTTTGACGTGCGGTGGAAAACAGTGAACACGGATGAGAATTTAAAGGGCTACGTTTAACTTACACCTGCCAGCGCCTCTCCACAAGACTCAAGACACTTGAGTTGAGTAATAAATGAAAATGATATAATCATTTCTGATTTAGGAGCACAAGTGGCCCAAATCAGAAAAGATCGGATCAAATCTTCACACGTGAGCAAGAAAATCAGATTTGGGTCTTTCCTACCGCCAGAATTTGACTAGAATGACTTCATTTCCCAAAAAGCCGAACTGTTCCTTTAACACCTTCAGTAACAGAACTAAACCCGGCTGATTTGGGTTCATTTATGCAGTAGGCACACTGATGTAAAGAGGCTTAATAAAACAAGCCATACAATATTTCACATTCAAGCAGCCTTCACAAGCATGCAACTACTTAAAGCGTGACGATAGCTGCTCTTCTCGCGGTGTGGCGTCTCTACAAACTCAAGTGGCTGACTTGGTTGCAGTCAAGTGTTCTTCACAGCAGCAGTCTTTGGTCTTTCAGTCCTCAGGTCTTCCTCTCTGATATATTCTCAACCATTCCCTCCATAACCATCGAGGACTCGTAGGCCTCGCTGCCCAGCTGCGTCTGCTGCAACACTTCAGGCACGGAGAAGCTCTCCGCTGCCTCCACATGTCCCAGGTTCTGGTTGGACACCACCTCTTCCATCACAGCGTCGCCCGATTCGATCACCACCCTCACGATGCAGCTGGAACCGAGGCCTGTCCCGGAGTCTGTCTCCGGGTTTGCGGACTCCCGGATGTCGGAGGTTTCTACTGCTTCAGTCGCGTCGTTTCACTCGGACTCCTGTCCACGTCCTGCACTATCACGTTCCTCAGTTTTCTCTGCCGGGGGTTGTAGTTCTCGGTGCGTTTGTGGATCTGAATGTGTCGTCGCAGGTGTGCCTGGAAGAGAGAAAAAAGAGATGTGATGGTGATGAGTCATGGGGGGAAGAAATGAATCAGTTAGTCCATGAATCTAACAATCAGCAAGCCAGACACAGCCTCAGTGGCCTAATGGAGAAGGCACTGGCCTCCTAAGCTAGGGATTGTTGGTTCAAGTCCCATCTGGAGTGTGTCAGCAGAGTGGCGCAGCGGAAGCGTGCTGGGCCCATAACCCAGAGGTCGATGGATCGAAACCATCCTCTGCTAGACTTTATACACAAAACCATCGGTCGATTAAATGAGTAATAATTTGCACATTAACTGAGTTGGTGTCCTGACACAGAGTGTGCTACGTCCATAACCCCGAGGTTGATGGGTTCAAAACAACAATCTGTTTGGTAGTATGTAATTTTATAAATAAGGATACAAACTACAAATCGGTACAGCTGTACGTGGTCCTGAATGTGTAACTAAGATTCCTGCTACATCCTGTGAGATGTGTGGACAACAAAGGGAAAAAGATCTAAAGACACAAACAGAACTGAGCAGGAACCAGATTGGGACTTGAACCCACAATGGTTTAGGAGATTTACTGCTGGGAGCAGAACAGAAACTGTGAGATTCTAGTGTAATTTCATCACACGAGTGTGTTCTTTAGGACTGACTTGATTAGGCGATTAATCGATAAGAATATTCGTCAGCAACTATTTTGATAATTCATCATTTAAGTAATTTGTTAAATCAAAAATGCTCCAAATATCAGCTGGTTCTAGCTTCTTAAATTTGAATATTTGCTGTTTTTCTTCATCTTCAGTGATAATAAACTGAATATTTTTAGCTTTGGGTCAAAACAAAACATCTGAAGACACCACTCTGGGCTGTAGGAAACTACCTCTGGTATGTTTATCACGTTTAATCGACCAAACAGTTAGCCTGAAGTGTTGACCACAATGAAAAACCTCACACAGGCACTAAACACATTCAGGAACATTCCCTTATTTCACGTCACACAAAGGCTACCATCCCGGTCCACAGCACAGTGCCTCAAAAAGGATTTACAGTCTGAATACCAGGAGATACTGCCTGTAACAGCCTCAGTGGCCTAATGGATAAGGCACTGGCCTCCTAAGCCAGGGATTGTGGGTTCGAGTCCCATCTGAGGTGTGAAGCAGAGTGGCGCAGAGGAAGCGTGCTGGGCCCATAACCCAGAGGTCGATGGATCGAAACCATCCTCTGCTAAGTTTTATACAGCAAACTTAAGCAAGAATGATGGGAAACGATCACAAGATGAACTGGGTCAAATCTCTGACTGCATTGTGGGTAATGTAGGCAGGTTTTAGCAGGGGAAGAACATGTGGAAAATGGGTCAGACTTGCTCATCTTCTACAAGATGACAACAAACAATTGAAGAAAGGTGACGGTGTCTTTAAATAAATGCCATGAGCCTACCTGTCGAGTGAACTTGTAGCCGCAGTCTATGCACTCAAACTTCCTCATGCCCTTGTGGCGCCGCAGATGAACACGAAGTTGCTCCCTCGCTGGTGAAGACAAAAACCAGAACCACATTAGTGAGTCCTTAGCTTCCAAATATGTGACCTCTCCTTATATATTGTATGATCAAGCATGTTACCTTTGAAGGTTTTGCCACATATAGGACAGCAGTGTGGACGGCCCTCCTCGTGCTTGCTGGCCTTGTGGCGGACGAGGGCGCCTTTCTCTGTGAAGCGCTGCTCGCACACGTCGCAGCTAAAAGGACGCTCACCGGTGTGTGTCCGGTTGTGTTTATCTAGACTGGCTGGTATGAAAAAGACAATAAATAATATTGTTACACACCTGTCTGTCACCTCATCTTTCCGTTACTCTTCACAGCGATGAAGACGGCGGACGGGACAGTCATTACCTTGCGTCCTGAAGGTTTTGCCACAGAGGTGACACTGGTATGGCCTCTCCCCGCTGTGTATACGCAGGTGCATGTTTAAGTTGTTCTTCTGGGAGAACGCATGGCCACATAAGGTGCATACAAACGGGCGCTCGTTTCTGTAAAGCAGAACAAGAAAAAAAAAAGATGATTACTGGAGTTAAGTCCTTCTCTTCTGCCATAACCGGTACTGTAAGAGACAGAAAAAGAAACCTGTGAATGGCTTTGATGTGCATCTGCAGGCCGTTTCGACTCGAGGCTCGATGTCCACACTCCTCGCACACGAACGGCTTCTCTCCTCGATGTTTGGCCGCTTCGTGCACACGCAGCTCTGTCCGAGTTAAGAAGGTTTTGGGGCACTCGGAGCACTGAAAAGTAAAACAGAATCTGAACTACAGGCTTATGTCTCGGATTCTGAAAGTGACTTTTAATCAAAACTGAAGTCTTGCAACACAAACGAGTCAAAGTCTCGTTGATAGAGGCGATAAAACTCACTGCGTGTGGTTTGGGGTAACCGTGGGCCTTCATCATGTGAATGGTCAAGTTCTTTTTGTGCATAAACTGTTCAGGACACGTTGAACACTGGAAAAAGAAAAACTCATGAAAGATTTGATATCATGTGTTACGTGCCGTGTTCTCAGGTGCAAGGCTGTACCTTGTGGGGCATATCTCCCGTGTGGGAGACGACGTGCAAACGCAGCTCTTCTTTCGCGTTAAATGTCGCGGAGCACGTCACGCAGTTGTACGTCTGTCATTTGAACACAGGCACTGATGTTACACCTTCTGGGATCTTATTTTACTCACAGCTAACTGATTTAAACACGTTTTCTTACTCACCTGCACTCTGGCACAGTCTCTGATCTCGTGTATTAAGAGATTCTCCTTCCTGAAGTACCTCTTTCCACATTTGAGGCAACCAAACGGCCTCTCCCCTGTATGCCGCCTGTGAAAAAGACACATCAGTGTCGATTCTTTCAACAGCAAACTGAAGAGAAACTGCTAGAGTCGCATACCTGTTGTGGACTTTGAGGTAGTACTTGCTCTTGAAGGATTTGTCACAGATGGGACACTGCACAGAGTCCTTTTTGTCGTCTTCCGCAGCCTCGCCGTTCTCGTTTTTGTCTGTTTTAAACGCGGCCTTGCGTTTCCGTGCCGTCGACGTGGACGGGGATAAGGAACTGGGCTCTGCAATGGGGACGTACTCTTCGTCTGTGTCTTCGGGGATCCCCGCAAAATCCCCCACATCATCATCATCTTCGACTTCCTCGAGTACCTGGCTAACGCCGTTGTCATTCACGTTGATCTGCAGCTCTGTCACCTGCAAATATCACATTGTTAGATGCACAATTACAAGCAGTTAGTGTACAACATTTCCCAACTTGTGCTCGTGTTATTCTACCTCAGCTTCACCGGTTGGATGATCTGGCTTTTCCACAACTTCATCCCCACTTTCTCTCTCTGTGGGATTAACTGGAGATCTCTTGCTGGGTTTTTCAGGGGTGGTAAAATCAGCGGTGGAGCTTTCATCAGTCACTAGTCGCCTGGGGCCCTTCACTACACGACCAGAGCGGGTGGTGGTGGTGGTGGCAGTGGCAGCCATGCTTAAATTGGGTTGGGTTTCAAAGCTGGACTCATCTTTTGCGATTGTAGGCAAGGTCTCTTCCTTGACTGAACAAGCAGGGGTCATATCTGACTTCCTAGGTCTCCCTCTTTTACGTTTAAATGGCGCGGGATCCTCGTAGGTTTCCTTAAACTGCTGACAGAGTGCCAGAGCTTCTGGTACACCCAGGCTGGATGCCGCATGCCGCACTTTGTCCAAGTTGTCAGGATCTAACTTCAGCTCTCCGGTGTAGACAAAGTTCAGGAGCAGCTCCAGGCCATCGTTGGGGCACTCCTGGAGGCAGAACTCCATGCACGGTGCAGCGGGCATGTTGGACTGTTGGAACAGTTCGCTGAAACAGGCGAGGATGTTGCGGTGGGCCAGGTAGACCACCCCACCTCCAACATTCAACACGGCATCACAAAACCTGCCTAGTGCCCTCTGCTGGTTCAGGGAGGACAGGACACGCTGGGCATGGCTGTTCTCTGCTGCAGGCATCCTTCCGGTTTCACTGCAGACTGATGCTGCATGAGACACAGGGACATTACACTGTATGTCAGTAAACTAACTTAATACATTAGCATTATAATATTTATTCCAGAACAATTTGCACTCACATTCCTTTTCATTGGTTCAAAGAAAAACAGCAAATGTCACATTTGAGAAGCTAAAAAGTAAAAAAAAAATTGGTATTTCCCATTAATAAAATTAATAAAAATAGCTGCAGATAAATTTTCTAAATTGTCAATCAACTAATCATTTGAACTTGAATATAGAGGTTGCATGTTGCTTGTCTGTCTGTTGTTATTTCTACATATGGATATGTATCTCTGTTGATCCCACACTGTGGAAATTCACTTATCACAGCAGTTTGTATGCACAAGGTTATAAAAATTATTCACAAATAAGAAATCTATAGAAAAAAGTCATGAAGAGTCAGACCGCTGTTGGAATGAAGGACCTGTAGTTGCGCTCCTTCTTACATGGTGGAAGTAGCAGTCTGTCACTGAAGGAGATGTTTAAAGGTCTCCACAGTCTCATGCGATCAACAGAAAATTAACAAGCAACTATTTTGATAATCGACTAATTGTTTAAGGCAAAAATGGCAGGGAAAAAAAATGCTGGTTCCACCTTCTGAAAAATGAGTTTTTGCAGCTTTTATGTGATTAAAATCTGAATATCTTTGAGTTTTGGACTGACGGTCAATTAATTAGGAGTTTAGAAGATTGTGATGAGCAAGTTTAATCATTTTATGGCCAAAGTTGTGAATCAATTCAAGTAACTGGCATTAGTTGCAACATTAGATAACTTGATTACAGTCTAATTTAATAGTAGATATAGTTTTCATCTCTATTTTTCTATTTCTTATTTCTATTTGTATCTTTGCATGGGTTTATTACAAATTCAAATGTATCTTTATAAGTCTAATAGTCTAGTCTAGTCTTTTAATTTATGTTTACTCTCTCATGCTGCTACTGGATGCTTAAATTTCCCTATGGATCGATAAAGTATCTATCTATCTATGGACATTTGTATGTAAGTACATTGAGTTATATTCTTTCTATGCCTAATATGTGGCTGCAAATACTTTATCATACTATTTTATATAGTTATTAATTAGTTATTTCACAACATAAAAAGTAGCATATCTGATTTTTTTTTTTTTTAATATTTTGATTAGGTGTTGATCATCATCACTTGCGTCAGGTGAAGTCTTGAAAATGAAGCTAACTGCATCACATCAGTGTCGATGATAGCTACCGCGTTAAATGTGTTTATGATAATTCAAATAAAAAGTCTAAACACTTCTTTTGATCACGTTTCCACAGCCTGAGGCTGCTTCTCTTTAAATTATCGCAAACCCCTTGCTACCTACGCACCTCGACGTTTATTTCCTAGCACATATTTTAAGACGCTCCCTTAGCACGATAGGCACGCCGCACCCGACAGCTGCATTCACAGTCGACACTCACATCTGCGGTGTCGATTAAAAAAATAATTAATTAACTAATTAATCGAGGAGCTGAAGTGTGTAGCTTACTGTAAACGGTCGCTGCATGTATCTTCTTTTCGTTTCTTGTAGGCCCCTAAAAAAACTGCAAAAGGAAACAGGATGTGACGCTGTTTACCCCGAACTCCGGGATAAACGCGTGTTGTCCATTGTTAAACATCTAAATTAAATTAGATATATTTAATAAAATAGCTACAAAAACATTTAATATTTGTGGCCACGTTGCTTTTTTTGTTCATTTATATTCGCGTGTAAACACAGTAACTCCGTAATAGTTTGGCATAACAACCTAGTCGTCAATAATAATTTCACTCCGGGTAAACTCATAGTCGACCATCTAGAAGCGGCGTCTGTTTGGTGGCTCTCACACACATGTAACGCTAAGCTAACCAGCTAGCACTGCTGTTGTAGTAACACTTATCCGGCTCCGTGGCTTCATTTGAGCTGATTTATAAACTGTATCCAGTTGGTCAAATCATTTAAGGTCACCTCTACAGCTCTGTTTCGTTTCTCAGAAGCGGGGGGTAAGTTTTTATTATCAGCTAGCAGTTAGCTGTTGGTTCTTTTAGGTGACGTTAGCTCTGTTTTCTTCACGCCAGGTTTAAAATACACATTGCTGATGTTTGTGATGGTGTATGTTTGTGTTTATACATGCGCTGCTTAGCCTCACATGTGTAGAAACTAACCTACAAGACATGTATATGTGAGCTAGCTCATGGTTGCTATCGGATTGTGTTGTAGTGATGGGAAGTTAGGATCTTTTTAGGGAGCTGTGACAGGTGACGTTAGCGCTGTTACCTTCACGTTAACAATTTAAAATACACATTGCTGACAGCTGGTTCATCTTTGTATTGTATGCTTTGTATTTGTATATGCATTGTTTAGCCTCACATGTTTAGAAACTAACCTACAAGATATGTATGTGAGCTAGCTCATGGTTGCTTGTAGTGATGGGAAGTTCGGTTTTTTTTAGGGAGTCAGATCATTTGACTCCAAAATGGCTCTTCATGTTACCACTTATACATTGAAAATGAAACTAGCTGTGGCTAATATGTTTTTAAAATAAACAAGGCTGAATGTAATAGTGAATGGAGCTACACCTGTCCTCTCAGGTGCTAATTGTCTTGCATCTCTCATTACAGGCGCCCCCCTTTTGTTTTGTTTTTTTATTCCACCCCCACATGAATAATAGTTGATCATGAAAGTGAACAAACCCACGCAGGTAAAGAGCCGTGCTAGATCTCAGAAGTGGAAGGATGTGAGGGGCAAACGGTGCAGGCCTCCCATCAACCCCTCAGAGCTCAACTCCAGTCCCGTCATGGCCAGGATGATCCAGGAGCACCAGGTGTCCGTGAAGAAAAAACCCACCGTCAAGAGACTGAAGAAAAAGGCCAAATCTATCTCCGACTCCAAGAAAAACACTCCTCAGTCTGCAGTGAAGAAATCCAACGCGCAGGCTAATGGGAGCTCGGTGTTTTCGATGGACAACGACTCAAATGACTCGCAGGAGTGGAAGGAGTATTCCCAGTCTGTCCACGGGAACGGTGTGGACACCTCAGGTGACCTGGAAGATGTAAAGCCAGGTAGGCTGGAGGGAGAGTCTCTCCATCACTGCACAGGGAGGAATGATCAACAAAACCACGCGGTGCTCGTCATGCAGAAGGATCAGGTATGCTTCAAGATAGATCTGCCAACAGTTAAGACACATTTTGTACAAGTTTTATCGCTAAGCATTACATAACTCTCCCGCAGACCCTGTGTTTCCGTGGGAAGTGCTTTTTAACCTGTCTGTATGGGCGGGTAGAAGTGATGGGGTTCACCATTGAAGAAGGCCAGGAGTCATATCCACTCTTCTCTCCAGCCTCACACTGTCCTCTGACCATCAGAGCGCTGCAAAGCGCTGATCAGACCAGAGATGACAGATCGGAGGTGTTACCCATCCTCCGAAAGTACCTGCCAACAGGTAAACATAGCAGAATGTAATCTAATTATTGTGTGTTTAGTGCTTTTATTATTATTTTTACTTTTATATTTTAAATGTGCTTTGTGCAGCGTCACGGAAGAGGTTGCTAAAAAGAATCATGTCAAACTCCTCCGTCATCCTTCTGGAGCCCATGGAGACGCCTCTGACACGGTTTCTGACAAGCTTCACAGATCTCAGTGAATTGTTCAGCCCCCCGATGGTGAGTCGACTGATATTTGGACATGAAGCCACCGTCAATATTCAAACTACATTGAATTTGTATTAGAACGTTAGCATAATTCATGTATAGGTCAGTGTTACATGTGTCTTAACAGAAGCTTTTAATCTCTGCTTGTTTGTAGAGTGAACTCATGTCAGCTGTTCTTGACACTCCGCTCAATGGTTTGGGAATGATTCCCCTTGTCAGCAACATCGAAGGCCTAAACATGTCAAAGAGCTACAGAGAAGCTCTCAACACGGTGGTCAGCGCCTGCAGAGGTACGCTCCTTTCACCCGCGTTATGCAAATGTAATGGCGATTTTACGTGTTGGTTTCTTGTCTGCAAAAGGGTAAACACAACGGGAGGAATTAAATATGTCTCATTAAGATCACTGAGATATATTTCTCAGAAAGTATTTTGGTAAGTATAAATTCAATCGTAGTCTTAATAGGAGGCAGAATTCAGTGTCTGATATTGTGAAATGATAATAGGCTTGAGGTGCTGAGCTCACTTTAGTTTCAGGGCCACATAACACAGAGCCACTGCGTAATAATCTATAAATAACAACAGCTCCACACTGTTTCCATTTTTATTAGTGTAAAGAAGTACAAGTACATTGCACATTCATTGTTTTTTCCTTTCCTCCGAAGCAGCATTTTACAGTCTGCTCCTGGTTTAACTTCTAGCTTCTAAGCTGTCACCGTGCAGCACTCCAACGAGAGAGCTGAAAATGTCTTCCGCTGTTTTTGTGTCTGTCATCAGCTCTGACTCAAGGAGCTCCTCTGTGACAGTCAAAGTCTCACCACATATAGTGTCAGTTTTTCTTCTGTAAGACATTTTCCTCCGGCTGCTGCTGCTGCTGCTGCCTGAACTGTAGCTGATGCTCGACAGCGTTGTTTACATAAGCATGTGAGAGCTATGTATCCAGCATAGGGCTACTTTTATTGGGACAGTGTGACCTCCAGTGGACAAATCAAGAACAGCAGTGCATTTTATTGAAATATTGGAATTAATGACTTCTCTGCAAGTCAGCCAGTGGGCTCGATTGGCTTGATTGTTACATTTGCATCTCTCTCTTATAAAGTCATAAAATGCTCTCCCAAGAAGATGTTACTGATGTAAGCGTTAGGAGTTAAGGTCATTGATTAACGCCTCAGTGGCAAAATAAACGTAAATATCCAGCACAGACATAACTCCTTCACATCATTCACCTTTTAACTCGTCACTGAATGTTGTTCCGTGTCTGATAATGGCTGCACAAACACAAACGTCTTGTCTTTCGTTCACAGGTGACATGGATGGTTGTGCAGTTATTTTGGTATGTGGTACCAAGAATGTCGGCAAGTCAACATTTATCCGCATCCTCATCAATACCTTACTAAATCAGTAAGTTCTCATCTCTATATATTAAATATAAACTGATATTTTGTCATATTTTTATATTCATATGCAAGAATATATCATATGTTCTAATGTTTTTTTGGCGGGAAACTGAATGTGTATATTTGTGTGTGTGTGTGTGTGTAGCACAACGAGCGTAGATTATTTGGAAGGTGACCTCGGTCAAACAGAGTTCACTCCTGCTGGTTGCCTTTCTTTGTCGACGGTCAGAGAACCACTTCTGGGTATGTTTTATCTTCTTGTTTGCTCGCGTTACATCTTATTTCATCTTTCATCATTTTTTTGCTTCATTTCTTAGATTATGTTGGAAGTAATAAGTGTATTAAGGAATAGTTCAACATTCTGGGAAATGTGCTGACTCTCTTGCCGTTAAAAGAGGTGAAACAGACTTCTTGTCAACTAACTTGACGAAAAAGCAAATGAACGTATTTCTCAAAATTAATTTTGAACTATTCTTTATTAATCATCAGTTTTTTTTCCCCCTGTGTGTTGATCCTGTACTTTTTGTGTAAAATGGGATTAGCAGACTTACGTTGAGTTATTTTTCAGGGCCTCCTTTCACACATCAGTGCACACCGGAGCACATGATCTACTACGGCCAGTCGTCATGCGAGTCGGACTTAGACCGCTACCTGGAATCTCTTAAGTCCTTGTGGCGTAGACGCTCCCAGAGCAGAGAGGCTCCCGTCATTATCAACACCATGGGCTGGGTCAAAGGTCAGCTCAGGCTACACTCCGACAGCAGTGAAGAACTTCAGATGTGCTGGTTTCAAACGATGTCTGAATGTGTGCTCTTCCACAGGGTTTGGATTTCAGCTTCTAGTGGACATGATCCGCTTCTTCCCGCTCTCGCACGTCGTCCAACTCGGACACAGCGGCATCACCCAGTGTCCCGCCCTCTCGCCAGAGTTTCTGAGGACAGCACACGGGCACCAGACGCACCCGCCTGCCCAGACCGCCATGGATGAGTTCACAGAGAGCCACAGTCCCCCCAGAAGTTACACTCATCTCATCGTACAGTCAGAGTTTCAAGGAGTGGGTCGCCAGGGGACAGCGTAAGTACAACGCTATCAGCCTGTGTTACCAAATCCTTGAAAGTTTGGGATAAAATTAAGGCCTTGAAAGGGCCATAGGTCATTGAAAGTGCTTGAATTTCTATTTTTTTGTGCAAGAATAAAAGTTCTTTTTAGATATTTTCTTTACTCAACGTTATATACTACGTTCTGCTAGTCCTCTGTGTCTCAAACTAAGCCATGTTGTGTCCTTAAATCTGGGGGAAGTTGGCCTGGAAAGTCCTTGAATTTGAAGTTTAAGAAGTTGTGGAAACCCTGTAAAAACTGATTATGACATCATTTTCTGGACAGGAAACATCAGCGCACTAATGAGCACAGAGAGCTGTCATTGCTAGCCTACCTGAGTCAGCTGCAGTCTCCTGACCCTGGACCAGTTAGACCTCTACACAGCCTCACCCCGTACCAGGTACGTGAGTATCATGACTTCATGATAGGAGCTCCAAATTGTGCACAGAATTGGAACATATCTGAATCATAAAGTCACAAAAGCACCTAACCACTCTCCCTCTGGCCCGTAGGTGCCCCACACAGCCGTGGCGTTAGGTGTGATCCATTGCGAGGTCGTGCCCAGTCACATGTTTTATGCTGCCAATGCCAGTCTGGTGGGACTCTGCTGCCTGGGAGAGAAAGTAACAAGCAGAGGGGGCCCTGTCATGCTGTCGCAGGCACCCATCTGCCCATGTGTGGGCTTCGGTACGTGATCCTGCCACACCTTGTAGTTTGATCCTTTAACTGTTGTATTTACATATTGATGTGTTCCAGGTGTGCTTCGAGGTGTTGACATGGCGCGAGGTCTGTACTTTCTGCTGACGCCTGTAGATCCCTCCATCCTCCGCAAGGTCAACTGTCTCCTCTTGGGTGCGATATCGCTGCCTTCCTGCATCCTCACAACGCAGGTCTGTTCTTTTAACACACGATATATACTTCAAATGAACTTGTTCTCTTTGCTTTAGCGTGTAAAGTAGGACACAAACATCTGTCTCACGCTGTGTCCGTCTCTGTTTCAGTCTGGCTTTGAAGGAGAGAAGCCCTACGTCACCACAGACTACAGTTTCGACGTCACCGGTGCAGGAAAGCTGCGAGTCTTCAAGGGAATGACGAGGCCCAGTCAAGTGGGGATGTGATGACATTTGCTGCACAGCATCGGTTTATTGCCCTTTACTCTTCTAGACTGGTGCATCGCGCCGAACCAGTCAGCATTGGCCTTTGAATGTACAGACCTGAGGTTGAGCCGGGCAGTTTTGTATGTCGGAGCGGCCGGTATCAGAGACTCTGCAGGAGGGAGACGGCTGCCTTCCTGTTTACTGGACCCTGGGTGTTCTCACCATATCTTACAACCTCCTACTGTACGTACATTTGATGGTGCTGTGAAGGAATTTATTTTCTTGTCATGGACAATAATATCACACTTTGTAGTTTGAGCTCTTGTTATGGTGTCTCTTCTTTGTAGGTGGCATTCCAAAGCTGCGAATGAACACAAAAAAACCTGCCAGACATTAAACGAAAAACGACTTTTGTTCAAGCTTTTGTGCTTCTCTTGCTTTCACGTGCTTTTTTTTTTTTTTTTGTCATATAATTATGTATCCATGTAGATTTCAGCCAGGCTATCGCCGTTTAATCAGTGTATCGCAGTATGCAATCAGACAGTTGTATAATTGGATAAAATGCCCACTGCCAGGACTTTTCATGTTGTTTATGCTTATATCCAACATTCACGTAAAGAAGAGCGCAGGGCAGAGTAAAGGAGGGATCCTTCACGTGACGTTCTTGATGGATTTACATGAGAACGGAGCCCATTTTTGTCAGTATTGTGTTTTTAATGCCAGTCCAAGGTTTTACTGAAATTCTATTTTTATCGCTAACTGTTTGGTATCGTGGAAAAGGGACACAATAGTGCTACTGTACTTGTAGGTCTTTTTTTTTTTTTGTAAATGCAACATGTTTACGATTTCTTATGTAGGCCTTTTGTGGGATATAAAAGATACAAATTTGCTTCTTTGGTGCTACTTTTTGGACCTTTAGGGGGCGGCAAATGTACGGTGAGATTTTTAGCAGCAGATGTTCGCTTAGAAAAAAAAAAAAAGTCTCCAGGGCAGGAAAACTGCAATAAAATGTGTCAAAACACTGGCCTGTAATACTGAATATCTTTTTAATGCCTCAAAATAAGACTAATTTAAGAAATGACTAACCTCGTCTGAAACATCTTGTGAGTGCATCCAGACTGACCTTCAAATTATCTGACTGGGAGAATTAAAGGAGGACTCGGTCGTAAACATTCACTCACGCAGTGAAGAATTGCTAATTTGTTAAGTAGGCTGTTTTAACATCCCTAACTCTGCCCCCCTCGCTTTTTTCTTTGTTCGCTTGTTCCCCCCCTCCTCCGCCTCTTTATTGAGGGTGGGGAGCAGACAAACACAACACAGCTACATTTTGGCAGAGTCATTGTTTTGGCTTTGTCAGGTCAGATGTTTTCCCATAGACCTCATGCAAACGAGAGAGACCGCTGCAAGAGGTGCCACTAGACAGTCTACACGAACCTAAACAATCGGAAATAACAACACACATCTGTGAAACGCATTTCAGCGCAGAATACAAACTTAAATTATTGTTTGTTCTATAACCAGCAAGAAGAAAACAGACTTTTAATGGAAAGATGCAGCTCATCCACCCCTTTTGGATTTATTTGCAAACTTTAAATGAAAGCTTAGAGTGTGTTAAAACTCATCAAAGCATGTATGTCAATCAAATACAACATAAACTAAGTCCTAGCACTATTAAAAAAACATCTAATTGATAGAAAATGACTAATTTCTTAAGCAAAAATACAAATTTTCAAACAGGACACCATCTGTACATCCAGAAAAAAGTTAACGGCACATGACAACAGTCAATATCCTGCGGATATCTCATCTAACCCTTGTACTGGCAATAAATCCTTCATGTGTGCCAATGTTACTTGATGTCCTCCCTCCCAAACAAACGGTGCATCTGTTGCCTGAAAAGGCAATTGTGCTGAGGCAGTACGCCACTATAACAGCTCAAACCCTCCTGTGCAGTTCAAAAATACACAGCATATTTAGGCTTGAATGGATGGATGGATGGATGGATTGGATTTTTAAATAAATAATGTCACCATGGTTAGATCAATGTGGTGTGTAGTAATATTGTGGACTTAGATCTTAACTAGATTTTATGACTCTCTGCCCCTCCTCAGGTCAGGGCCATAAATTCGGATCCATGTAAAGGCCCTGAATGTCAGTCAATACTGAATATTAATAGCGCATATTTCTGGTTCCCAACCTGCAACCAATAGTAGTAAAGTGTTATTTCTAAAGGCAATGAGAATGTCATTATGGTTCCAGTTTACATTAGGAAAATACCTGTTTTGGACTGGAACACGTACTGCGTGACGGGAGCCAAGAGTATATCAGACTTTAAAATAATGACACCGACTCTGTCCTGTTCTTTATTCAGTTTGGGGACGTTTATACTCCAGAGACTACAGCCAAACTTTGCTTAGATGTGCATTTGTCAAACTTAAATCCTTTTCACTTGTAGAAGTGAAACATACTGTTTGAAAATAAGAACACTAAAGCATAAATCTGATGTCAACCTACAGATTTTATACTAAACATTCAAACCATCCAAATTAGATTGAATAAATGACATTTTTAACTACATTTTTCTTAAATAATAGATTAACTAGCGTACACTATGGCTAACTAACTCCTTTATTTTCAAATCTTTTACATATATAATAAGTATTTAAGCATTGTAGTAGTATTGACATTATATTATGTATTTTTCTTTCATATTAAAATCAAACCAACTAGAAACTTTAAAACATTAAGCTGGAAATTCAACAAATTCACGAAGTTTTGCCGTTAGCATTAGCTTCACTAGCTAACTACAGCTAAAACTATGCTAGTAACGGTCGTTGTTCCAGGCACGTTAATCAACCGTTAGTGTCAGTTACTGTTGGAAAATCTTCCAAAAATGTCAAGTTTATTGCGTGTTCTCACTCTATTTAAGGTGGAGATATCTTTAATAACGTGTACTCTTTTTGGGACTCTTTTAATATATAATTTGCTTATATAATCCATATTTTTTGGGGTCAAAAAGTGAGTAGGTTACACCTCTGCTTATGTGTGTGCTGTTCGTTGCCGTGTCTTTGGCGCCTCTAGCTGAAACACTGCGCCACTCGACGGCAGAGACAAACTGCATCGAGCCTTTGTGGATCCAGGTTGTCTGAATGAATGGAGAGCCGATGGTTGATCGGAGAGGGCGGCGAGACGAAGCGGCGGACAGTATGTTGTGTTCAACTTCGGCGGCGCGTCGTGGAAAGTTAACAGAAGGAACTGCATCCATTTATCTGCTGCTTTAACGCCACTGAAGACGGGTTTTCACCCCCTTCTCCGTAACCATATTCCGGCTAACACCGAGCGAGCTTCACCACCACCACCAGACGTTTTTTCGTTGGGACGTCGAGGAGATTTTTTTTTCTTTTTTATCGCATGTGTGCAGCCAGCAACAGGTCGTTTACAGCTTAAAGCACGGCGTCCAACTTTGCAGCCGTGTCATTAGACAGACCCGTGTTAACTTTTCATTGTGTGGAAACCGAGGGATGCTTTTTGGACACTCTTTTCCGTGCATGCACCGTGATGTGAGCTGCAAGCTTTGTGCTCGACACCGACCAAGCAGCAGCAGATCCTGACCAAGCTGAGAGTGCACACTGTGGGAAGAATATGAGAGAAGCCTGCTAATTAAACATCGCTGGGTGATTAGCACTGAGCCCTGCACACCAGAGGACCTGCCGAGGAACTTCTTCAAGAAGGATTGCATGCATAGATGGTGCCAAACAAGTGGACCATGAACTCAGTCCTGCACAAATCGCCACCAAGGAGCTGGCTTGGTCTCAGATTACGACTGAGTAAGTAAAAATTCATGAACACCTATTGATCAGCCTCATCCACATCATCTCATAATGAGTCACCTGCGTGCTCTGCACTCATATGAAAGGGGGAGCTCTCATGACTTTGATCCTCAGGCAGCAGCAGATCTTTGTTTTGTTCCTCCTTCCTCCTCCAGTCTTCAAAGTTAAATGGCTGGATTTGGCAAGTGACCTGAGCAATTATCCCAGCTGGAGGCAGATCAGGACAGTACACTCTGATCTGAAGTTCTCCTCAGGACGAAGGGGGCTTCCAACAACTCAGAACAACTCTAACCAACACTGTTTATTGTGTGTATCCCTCCAATGTCAGCTGGTAATTCAAATTAAAGTGAAAATTTTAGACTTTTCTAGCTCTACAACTGATATTTAACGTCTTAATCAGTTCCCCAGAGCTCAAGAGATGAGTTAATAACAGATATTCACATTTTAAGAAGAATATTTACCATTTTTGCTTTACAAAATGACTTAAACCATTATCAAAACTGTCACTGATTAGTCCACTAATTGGTTACCTGACTTATGATTTTAGCTGTAGACCACCTAAGCTCGAGTTTTTTTAGCTCACTTTCCCTCCCCTGGAGGCTTTACATTTGTGATGTATGCACTCCTGGCAGTTCACAGGTTCGTACAGTGAGCATGGAGTTAAAGTTTAGCAGCCTTAATTGGTTGAGTCTGGATCCCTTCAATGTTCCAGGCCACCGCAGTCTTAAGCCTGTCTTAAACACACTGGTCTAATCTGAGACCAGATGTCTTGTCTGGTCTCCGTCCACCACCCCAAAAAAACAAGGACTTAAAAAAGTTCTTTGAACTGTTTAAGTTGTTAAAGTTGTCGGCCGTCTGTCGAGATGCTCTGGATTAATTTCATGGATGTGTTTTAGTTGGTTTAACTCTTTTTAGCTGCAGAGCTGTATCTTTATAATCTCACCGCAAGCTCCATCCAGTCGCTGTTCTGGAGCTTTCGATCACGTCAGGTGATCTTCTTCAGTATCAGTCTTGTAGATTTTTTTTTTGTTGTAGCGCTTGAAGGATTTCTTGTCCGCGTTGGTTTTAAAGGAGAGGTTCAAAGTTTAGTCTTGACCTTGAGAGCAGCAGCAGTTAAGTCCATTGAGCAGCTGTTGCTGGAGCTTTTAATCAGATCACATGATCTTCGTCTGTAGATAGTTTGCCAACAAAGTTATCAGAGAAAAATCTACTGACTTTTTTTTTGGGAGTTGCCTCCCCAAAAAACACGCTTTGGTACTTTTGGCAGTTGTGTCAGCACAGGGTCCATTTAGTAGCAGCTCTGGAGTTTTTTTTTTTGATCACATCACATGTTCTTCATCAGTTGAAATTTGAACAACAAATGTGCAAACTCCCATCTGCTGATGAAGGTCATGCAATATGATCAACAGCTTCTAAATGGACCTCGTGGTCAAATAGTTTTAATTTGAAAAGGCTTCAGAGCTCTGAGGGAACATTTGGAGCATCTGGTCTTCCTGCTGCAACACTCGATCCTGACTAGACTGGTGTAATCCGGGTGCGTATGCCATGGTGTGTGTGTGTGTGTGTGTAGTGATTTCTGCCTGGCTCGTGGCTTGTTACAGTTCATGCTTCCTTCTTCAGACTCTCTTTCCATTGTTCTGTTTTTTTTCCCGGCAGTAATTTCCTTTCTCTTTTCCACTCTTTGCACTTCTGCCTCTTCCTGATGGAGCTCGGGGTCACAGTTCTCTCTGCTTTGTGTTTTTCTCTCTTGTCTCCATCTGCTCGAAAATAATCATCCTTCATGTGCCATGTTGTAACTCATCTTAATATTTTTTTTTGCAGGACGACCTTGTGTTTGTTGCCTCTAACTCACCAGACTGTCATAACTTTTTTTCGTGGCTCAAACTGGCTCAGAAACTGCAAGTTTGCCTTTTCATGTCCTGCAGTAAATACTGGTCAGCCTCTCGATGCAGGTTGTTTTTTTTTCCACTGGTTGAATGTGATATGTCTTTCAAACTATATATTCAAAACAAAGCAAGCCCTGGTGCACCGAGTCTGATTGACAGAAAGTGAATTTCCTTCCTTACATCTCATCCTCTCTGTATCGTACCTTCCTGTGTGTGGTTTTCACTACAGCAGGGAGCACATAAAGGTCACGTGACACAAAGATTTTCATTTCAAATACAACCTCCAGACATGCATCTGGGGAAAAAAGAGTATTGGAAAGTCTGTCCATTGGAAAGGACATCAAATATTATCAACCAACTGCTGGAATTCTTCAGTTAAACTTAAAAGATGAATAAAAAAAGTTACATAGGTGTAATTTCAAAGGCAAACTTGTATTAGTGAGCTTAATTAGCTTTTTCCCAAATAAGAAGATCAATACCGCTCTCAAGTTTGTCCTTGTTAAGTACTGTATGAAGCTGAAGCAAGCAGGCGATTAGCTTAGCTTAGCACCGAAGATTCAAGGAAGTCACTGCACCGGAAAATTAGAGCAGGTAGCCTCCCCTAAAGACCACAACGTTTTGATCTGTGTACACATCAAACAAATGAGATGTGCTTTGCAAATAAATGACCTTTACTGGTGCTGGTAGGCGTATCTTTTAGCTTTCACGCAGAAACAGGTTTCTCTCTACTCTGATCAGTGTGCATTTTATCAGTTTGTCCATTGGAAAAAGGCTTAGCTTAGCTTATCTTAGCGATTTTAGGAAGTCACTGCACCCGGAAGAAATTAGAGCAGGTAGGCTCCCCTAAAAACCACAACGTTTTGATCTGTGTACACGTCAAACAAATGAGATGTGCCATGCTAATAAATGACCTTTACTGGTGCTGGTAGGCGTATCTTTTAGCTTAGACACAACCAAGCTTTCAGTATTTATGCTAAGCTACGCTAATTAACTCCTGGCTATAGCTTCATACCTCCATAGACAGAGTCGGGTGAATGTCACAAACACATATATAACAGGTTTTTGTGTTTTCATTCACAAGTGAAGTCATAAACATGCTCATAGCTGAAGGCCAACACCCCCGCACCCCCGTATCCTTTCCCATCATCCCTCTCTCTCTTACAAAAGACTCCCAGTACACTTGGAAATGGCTGATAGTAAACAGAAGCTGAGGCTGTTCTACTACTCTTAACACTTGGGCTCTTATTACTCTCATTCTCGACACTTTGTATAGCTGTTCTTCTCTTTTTTTTTTTTTTTGTGGGACACGGCTTCACAACAGTGGACGTGTTTTTTTGGGTTTACATTTCAGATGATGTGCTTTCTTTTCTCGGCCTGAGGGGTCTTCTTTGTCCTCGTCCTACTCTCTGCTTGTTTGCATCATCAGATAGAGAACAAGCTCTGCTTTGCATTTTCATTTAATTTGCGTGCAGAATCACTTTAAACACATGCAGCCTTTTTATATTTGGCTAATGGTCAGCGTTTATCTTTTACATATGATCATTAAATATGATTTAAAAACCCATCCACATTGTCTGTCACCCTTCAGGCTTCGTGTTGTAAACAGACCAACAATGAGCTGCTGCTCTTCACTGCTGTGCAGCAGATAAGTAAAGGAGCTATGTTAAGGTCACACACACACCTTTAACTTAAGAAACATAACAGAATATGTTTATCTCTGAATGTGTCCTTCTACATTCATAACCTCCACCCTTGCTAAATGAGTGTTTATGCGTATTGCAGCCTTCCACATGACAATAACTGTACTTTCATGGAATAAGTGTTTTTGATTCCTGTTGACTCTGTTATTGGCTTCTCAAATGCAGCCCCCACTGCAATTTTAACCAGATTGTTTCAATTATGGGATTATTCATATCAACAAGTTGAAGAGTGGTTGTTTGTCCCTGTGAACTGCTGGTTTAAGGATGGACAGTTAAATTACATGACGTCTCATAGTAATTCACTCAGTGGGGACGGTCCTGCACGCCCTCTTCTTCTCGCAGCTTCTTCTTGATATCAGTCTTTATGTTATCATGAAAAGAGAACATTAGAATGATAAATATACCTGTTGTGTTGTTATATTCTTAATTGAGGTCCCCAACCCGTTCTTAGATTTAGCTGTTTGAAATCTTGCTGGTTGTAACGTGGCAACTATTGGGTGGATTGCCAAGTGATTTGGCTTTGCACATTCATGCTCCCCTCAGGAGAAACCTTAACTTTTATCTACCTCCATCATGTGGTCAAAAAGGTAATGTTTTTAGAGAGAGTTTTTTAAAGCCATGGAGGTTGCCGCTTGGTTCCACCAGAAACGCTGCGTCGTGTTTCAGAAGCGTCCCAGAAGCAGCTCTCCTCTCGTAGCCTGACAGAGCAGATCGAGTTGGCCGGAAGTCGGACAAAAACGACATCAAGAATCTGGTTGATTTTCAAAATAAAACATCCTGTAAGAATTGTAAGAACAGCCAAAAGGAAAACTGTTTTACTACATAGCCTGTTTACTCATAGAGAAGCACACAAACCGAGGAGCAATGACCAAATCTGAGCAAGTTAACAAAGTCTGGCAGGCGAAACTGAAACACTCCCTGTCGAATATGAAGCCACCTGGAGAACGGACCAAAACATGACGTCACAGAGCCGTGCCTTTTCTTCAAACGTCCTGTTTTGTTCCACCAAAACTGAAAGATATTCAGCGCACACTTATATAAAACAGAGTGAACTAACAAGTTGTTGCATCGGAGAAGCTTGAGCCAGCTAAAGTTTGTTTGAAATCTGACTCAAATGAACAAAAGGTTATCAAAATAGACGCAGATCAATTTTCTGTTGGTTGTTTCAGCTCCGTATTTTACCATCAGCATCATTTTGACATGTAGCTCTAAGCAGTCTAAGCAGAGCCTCACAGCTGCTAGCTCGGCTGTGCTCTTGTTAGCAGTAAGATGTTAGTTATGCAGATAAATAAATTACCAGGCGCAGGCTGTACCACCCACTGCACACGAGATACAGATACAGTCAGTCTGGCTGGAAGAAGTTCTTCGGGCGACTCTTTGATGAGACTGAAATGGATCTAAATGTTATGCATATTTTCCCTTTTTAGAGGATTCACACAGAGAACTTTTAAACCACTCCGCTCTTAAGTCTGCCGGTGAAGGGTTAACGTCGGCCCGTTTGATGGGCCACCTTTCTAAATATAACCTAAAACCTCCTCCACATGGGCACGCACAAGCCTTCAACTGCACTCCCTCTGTCAACACTCTGGCTCACACACTTCTTTTTCCCAACAGCGCACACACACACACACACACACACTCCAACAGGCTCATTTACAGTCTTGTCGTACTGCAGCCGCTCTCTCTCTCTCACACACACACTCATTTCTCAACACACCATTAATACTTCAGTGAGTGTGATTCTGTTGAGGAGCCAGTTAATTCATGCTTGGCGCACACACACACACACACACACACACACAGGAGCTATTTCTGTCTCACTCTCAAACAAATTAGTGGTCGTTAAGTCAACATTAGCTTTTGTTATAATTCTATTTGTAATAAAGGACTCAGATATACAGGTGTGTGGACAGGTTTGACTACTACTGTCATGTCTGTCCCATAAATATGAAGCTACAGCCAGGAGATATTACCTTAGCTTAGCATAGCTAAATACAGGGAAACGTAGTGCAATATTAATATAACATAAAGATATACAGAGGAAAGAAATGTACATAGACCTGTAAATATCCCTCTGTAAAACTACAAATCATCATATTTAAAGTACAGAAATGAGAGTGGTATTAATCGGTTATGATTAGGTTTAATAAGTATGTATGTCTATCTACCAAAATGGCAGACTATTCCTTTAATATCGAAGCCTTTCTGTAAAATAATGAAGCTAACAGACTGAGCATCTTCTTTGTAGCACTACAGCTCCGCACACTGCCACGAGGTCCATAGCGGCTATCTTTCTTACTGAGCCATTACACAGTGTACACTGGCATCAGAAAAGTGGTTGAGGTTCTGTTCAGGCTTGTACTGCTGAGAGATACTTTGACCATTGATCAACTGCCTGATGCAACATTGGGAAAAAGTTATTATCTTTATCTAAGTCAAAAGCAGCTGTGCTTCACGCCAAATCTTCAGCCTCATTTTTTTCTATTTTTAGATGGACTAGAACGTCCCATGCAGGTGTGATTACAAACTCTGAGTCATTTAAAGGTGACTCAGTTTACTTAATGAAAAGTGCGCATAGACTGTATGACACATGGATGTAGTATCCAGACGTCACTCGTAAGTTTCTGAAGATGCTGTTGTGAAGCTCAAAGTGTGGTGGCTCTGGCTCTAGTCCTACCTCCACCGGCTCCCCGCTAATCTAAAAATGGGCAAAGACGTGGAGTGAAGTGAATTTGAGCAATTTAATATAGTGGCTTACGGAGATTGGCTCATTTTTGTAGCCAGCCTCAAGCGGCCGTTCGAGGAACTGCAGTTTTTTGGCACTTCGGTGTTCACAGCCACGGAGGTTGCCACTTGGGAGTCATGTTATAATGTATTCTGTGGCTCTTGAGGAGCTTTCATAAGTTTGTAAAGATGAGAGTGTTTAGGAGGCAGGGAGGGTCTAATTAAAAGATTTGCATCGTGGGAAATGTAGTTATGAGTGTTTTTTTGAAGCTTGACTTATGCCAGGGAGTGAAAGTCAGAATATCTATCTGTCACACGGCTGGTGAGTTTTTAGAAAAGTACAAAACTAAATTGCTGCAGTGCTCCTTTAAATCATTAAAACTTGATATCTGAACTCTGCTGGAGGACGTACATTCACCTACATCCTGGTCGTGACCGTCATTGAGTCCATTCTTAAATTAATGTTATACAATTTCTTTTCGTACCCCAGATTTCTTTAGCATGAGCTCAGATCAAAATGCATTTAAATGTCAGTGCTGATGCCGCCATGGAAACAGGTTAAAAAAGCATCTTTTTTAATAAAAAGCCGATCAGATGGATGGCGATGAGAGCGAGGCGGTCTAATACCTTCCCCGCTTCCCGCTTCCCTCTTTGTTTCTGCAGTAGGTGGAAATTGGTCCTTGTATGTGCAGCCCGGTTCTCATGCCGCACGACTGCTCTCTTCATTAAAAGGGAAGCCGCGTGCTCAAAGCTGCTTCAGATTATTACCATATGTCTGCAAAGCCCAGAGCTGAGCAGCAAACCGGCTCCCATCCTACCCTCTAATTTCTTATCCCAAAATTGGACATGTGGGTCGCTGTGTGTGTGTGTGTGTGTGTGTGTGTGTGTGACAACGTCCCTCCCTTCCCCCGGCCGGTGCAGCACATTCTCACAGTATTTCTTCTCCCATTTTAGACGCGTAATAGCAGTGCATCAGTCTTCAAGCTGCACCGGGGGGAAAATATTATGCCTCAACTCGAGATATCGAACTGGATGTTGGTTTAACCCTTCAAGATGTTGCAGAAGTGGAGCGCAGTGTCTCAGACAAGTGTCTGATAATGGGTCGTTTGGTGTTTTCTCATCACCAAGAGGCCAATGTGTGCATTGTACCTCCACAGAAATAACTGAGCTCAGTCATCACAGAACCGGCGCATTCATAAAAAAAGGAATAAATCTTTGAGGAGACATAAAGGGCGCGGGCACTAATGAATGCGGAAAAATGTCAAGCCTTTTACAGTTCTGCGCAAAACATAAAGAAAGTCCACTGTGGATGTAGGAGGAGGTTTAAAAGAGATCTTTGTGTCACCCAGTCCAAAAGCCATTGGCCCAGATTGCCTGTCCCAGCATGCATCTCACCTCTGCATGAATACAACACTTGTCTTGATGGTGTGGGCAGAAAGCCCCCCTATCGCCAGGAGATCCTACACAGGACTTTAACATGAGGAGCTCGCCTCTCACACACTCACACACGCACAAGTTTTGTACAGTTTGAGAAACTCTGCCATGGATGGAAGTCGAGGCTGAGAGAAAGGCGACAGCAGAGGATATTTTAACTTGCTGGCGGAGATAAGTTTGCACCTTTCAGGAGTTGGGCGTCTGTAATTTAATCAGGAATAGCTCCGTTAAATGGATTAGAAGAGGGCACCCATTTGGTGGGGTGCTTTCAGAGGATGATCACAGGAGATCTGACAAATCTAGAGAGGCATCGGAGTTAAGGTTGAGTGTTTCTTCATGGAAAGAAGTGTGGTCAGTTATATCACCTGTTACCTGCTTTAAACTTGCCTGTTAAAAACCTGGATGGCAGCGGTAAAGCTTACTCCAGGTTCAGAATCAATAATGTGGTCCCCTGGAGCTCTAATGGATTATACTTGAGGGGAAGTCTGTTTGCTCACTTGGACCGGCCTCGAAGCAGAATCAGACTTGGACAGAAGGTTCAAAGCAAAGTGTTTGGAGGTTTAACTGGATGAGGTAATCGTGCAGGTGCTGGCAGTTGGCAGAGTTGAAAGTTGAGTTGAGTTGGCAGGATTTATGTTACAAAGATGGTTGATGAGGAGCGTGCATTGATTGTCTGCAGAGGTTCATATTATTATGTTTTTGGGAGAGGGTCAGGGGGTTGCTTAGACAAGGCTACACATTAATTTAGCATATAGCGTCAGCTGCTCGGAGGAGTCATAATGTTCATGTACTGGAAGAAGCGTGGAGCGTACGAGCTGGAGGCACTGCCAACCTCTCTCACCCAAGTGGGGATAGAGCGCTACTCCTGGTCCTCATCCTTGGACGTCATCCATGATCTGTGTGGTAAGCTGAGGGAACAAGGAGGATCACCTGACTAAGTGGGGGATTCATGTGTGTGTAGCTTGGCAGTGGCTTGGCACACATTTATTTATCTATTTTATTTTTGACATCATATTTCTCTTATAAGTAGACTTTGGTACATATATCCACTAACTTACAAAGTATCAATGTATGTCCTATGTATGTCAAAATCCCATCAACCTCAGCTGTGATTTGTGTTTAGTGCTAAGCTAACATGCTAAACTAATAAGGTGAACATGATAAATATTAGCATGTGTCATTTTAAGTATGTTAGCATGCAGACTTTAGCATTTAGTTTAAAGCACCAATGTATGTCAAACTAATTGCATTCCCATCAGCCTCAGCTTTTCTTTGTGTTTAGTGCTAAGCTAACAAGCTAAATCAATTTGGTGAACACGGTAAACATTACTGTATGTCACCGTGAGTATATTAGTATACGGATGTTAAGCACCAATATATGTCCTGTATATGTCAAACTAATATCATTCCCATCATCCTTGACTTTACTTTGTGTTTAGTGCTAAGCTAACATGCTAAACCTATAAGGTAAACATGACAAACATTAGCATGTGTCATTTTAAGTATGTTAGCATTTAGCTCAAAGCACCACTGTATGTCAAACTAATAACATTCCAATCAGCCTCAGCTTTTCTTTGTGTTGAGTGCTCAGCTAACACATTATGGTACATATGATAAACATTAGCACGTGTGATTGTGAGGATGTTAGCATGCAGATGTTAGCATTCAGTTTAAAGCTGTGCTGTGCCAGAGTGCAATCAGACAGAGCAGCTAGCTCTGGCTGGTTGGGAAAGAGTAACAAGCTCTAAACTTGGTGCAGTCTTACCTATGATATCATGTCTGAAATTTCTCTATTTATAACACGAACATTATTCAGCACATTGGAACAAAACCTTGCGAGTGGCTCAGACCTGCTCCAGTAAGCCTCATCCTTATCTAACACTACACTACATGGATCAGACATGACTTCATATTGTTGTATGTAACTTTTGTTCGGAGCAGATGATTCGGTTCACTTGCACTTTGGAGCTGAGGATTTAAGCAGCATCATGGAAAGGTTTTTGTTTTTTTTCCATTGCTCTGTTCTTCCGTGGAAAGCACTCAGCGACCTGGCATGAAGACAACCTCACATGAGAAAGAAGAGAAGAGAGGGAAAGAGCGGATGAGACCAGCTCCACAGATGAAATATTTACCACTGAAGAAGTGCATAGCTGAACTGAAACGCTTCCCCTGTCTCCTCTCAGTGCTTTTTTTTTTGACGTGGCACAGGGGCACTTGCTTTCCGCTGTGCCGCCCGATTTATGCCATTAGTGAAGGGGAAGTGATAACACAGGGCTGGGGAGGAATGTTCTTCATCCTCTCCTCTCTGCCAGCCAGACTTGGAAATCCGGCTACTTTCTGGTCAGCTTAAGGCCGGTGCCTGCTGAGGCAGACCTGTTTGGCAGAGCCTGAAAAGAGGAATGCCACAGAGGGGAACAGTGCTGCTTTGATCCTCACCTTTTTCGCCATCTCTGTAATTAAGCCCCGAGCTTCTACTGAAAACATTTCCCAACTCTGTTGGAGCTTCTCAGCTTCAAGATACTTTCCAAAATAGAACATTATCAGTCACTTCTCTTGCCTTATAATAAGAGTCACAACTACATTCCCAGTCATGTAACACCATAAAACTGCCGTACTTCAGGTAATAATTTTAAATTTGTAGTTGTCCAGAGAGTCCTCTCTGTACTTTTGTCATCATCAGCTTTGACAGTTAAATAATATGTGTGAACATGCCTCAACCTTTGCCTCACACGCTAACAGACTACAGGAAAGTGCGTGGGTCATTTTCAAGCTGAACTTTACTTTAAATCATCATAATTAGCGACTATTTTGTGAATTGATTAATAATTTAAGTCGCTAAAGATTCTCTAGTTACACATTTTCAAATGAGAAGTTTTGCTGCTTTTCTTTGTCGTATTTAAGCAATATCACATGAGAGGGAGTGATGTGCTGAATATCAGCACTTCTCAGTCGTAGGCACGAGGCTGCAGGCCGGTATGCAGTGAACGGTTTGCAGTGCAAAGTTTGTTACAAGCTAAGATAGACAATGACTGATCTGTAAAGCGGAGTGATAGGTGCAGTTAAAAGTGCCGGTGCTGCTGTTGTACTCAGATATCAGCACTTATTAACCATCTCTTGTCCAAACATATAACTTGGTTGGAACTTACTGTTGTATAAAAGTCATATATTTGGGGATTTTTGGACTATTGCTCCAATAAAACTATGATATCTTATGTGAATTATGGGCTCATCAGCATCTGCAAGAGTTGGTGCACTGGTGTTTCCCATTATCCCAATTAAGGTTTGACAGGTTGTTTTCGCACATCATTTATTTCTCAAAAATCTCAAATTTGGCTGCAACCAATGCTTCTTTTCTTCATCACTTGATCTGTCGATCATTTGCTTGATATTTAAGAGGTTTGTTTGGGCCATGAAATGGTGAAAAATGTTGATCACTGTTTCCCAAAGCCCAAGGTAACATCTTTAAAATGTCTTGTTTGGTCCACAACCTAAAGATATGGTGTTACCATTTTTTTTTTTTTTAGGTGACTGCTCTTAAAAACACACGACATGAACAAAATAAGGTTGTTTGGTTGAGTCCTAATTTGGATTTTCAGATCGTGGCTTTGTCCCAGCTCTAACCTCTTGTCGTACACTACGTTCACCAGACCGGTCCAAAATATCCCCAGCGTTCAAACACACACACTGGCATTCCTCCGGTCGTAGTCAGCCACGGGTTCCAGTAACAGCAGGAACATGCTTGTATTTTTCTAGGAGTTTAAGCGCCAATAAAGCCCATAAAAAGAATAGTCTGACACGAAAAAACACACTGTTATATAATATGATAATCAGCTAGTACTTGACCAATTACTGTACTTTTGGACATAAATGCCTTAAAAAATTCAAGTTATGCAGTAATCCCCTCATGACCCCTCTTAAATATGGTGACAGGGTATTGAGTTTTTGACTAATGCTCTCCTTTAAGGTAATGATTGTTGAGAAAGCTTTCAACTTTCATTGTCATTAGATGATGCCAATATGAGTCAGCAGAATAAATCAGTTATTATTTGTTTTCCTCCATCTTGTAAAAATGTTGACTGCTCCTCCACCCCTCTCTGGAACAGTTTACACTTGTTGTTCTGCGGCTTCCAGTTTTATACATGGGGACCTCGAGTTCGCTCAGATGTGGTGGAGGAGGGAGAAAGATGGAGGGAGGAGGGGGTGGGAGAGTGTGTGATGCACATGTGTGTGATTTAACCACTATGGGGGTAAAACAACATTAAGCAGGAGGGCCACGTCCTGCCCCCGCTGCCACTGAACCCTCAGCATTAGAAACAGCTGCAACCTGCTCGTATTTTAACGTCGGCTCGCTCAGACGTGTTCACCTGTAGAGGAAAACTGAGGGGTCTGGGTAGTAAAGCTTTGAGCTGTTTTTCACTGAACAGAGGATTTTTAGTATTCACCAAGTTTCAAATGTAGCCTAATAGGTTTTTGTGTTAGCAAGACTTTCTCCAGGTTTTTGGGAGGGACCGAACAAAAGCTGTTGACACAAATCACCTGTCCTTTGCTGTCTTTCCAAAAACGAGAAGATTGTTACCACACTCGTATCTGTCCAATCAATATGGAGCTACAGCCTGTTGACAGTTAGCTTAGCTTAGCATAAAGAGTATTTCTTGGCCAAGAGTCTCTGCTGGTTGCGTGGCAGGAAGTCCCCTCTCTTGGCCCAAAAAAAAAAAAAAAAATTGGCACATAACCGCACTTAAAACACACTTTTTGACCACGGGACAGAGGCAGGCTAGTGGCGTCCCTCTGTTTGTATGCTAAGCTAAGCTAACTGCCTACTGGCTCCATATTAACCATACATTAACCATACATATATGAGTGAGGTATCAATCTTCTCATCTAAGTTTCAGCAAGAACACTGTACTAACTATTCCTTTTGAATTTGTTTTCACAGGAGGATTAACAACCTTCATATCTGTATTTAACTGATACCTATATAATAATATAATTAATAATCTTGAAATGATAAGTTAAACAGAAATACTTTTTTCCTCTCTTCTTGCTCAGGCCTATTGATCAGTCCTTCTGTTAACCAGTCATCCCTACCTGCTTTTCTTTCATGCAGGGCTTCGTTACCTTCTTGTTTGCTCATTCCACATTTATGTTTTGTATGGTCTCACTTTTCTGCCTCTCTGCTCACCCTCCATGTGATGATATGGCTACCTCTTCGCCAGGTTTCTCGGCCCGTATGCCATCACGCCTGCCTGCCATCTGTCTCGTCTCTCAGGAGTCTTTTCATAACCATCTCCTGGCGAGGAGGTGCTTGTCACATTACACACAGGGTGGAGGGGCTCTCAAAAACACATGATGAAGCCTGAGCAAACAAAAGAATAATCTCACCCCCTCTTCATGTGCCATGATGCGATCTCACCGAGTGGAAAGCCGAGAGAAGCATTCTTAAGATTCCTCATAAAAACGTGTGCGAGGCTCGCGGCTAAACGTGTTTGAGGCTCGGCCTCTCCCGGCGTAAACGTGGAGGATCTGATGAGGATCTGAGGGAGGTGGTGGTGCGAGAGGAGATGAAGAGTGCAACTAGCGATCATGGCAAGGCATGATACGGTCATTAGATTGCATGGTTAGAAATGTTGCCACAATTGACAGGCTTTCCAGTATATGACAGTTCCTATGACACCGCTTAGTAAAATTTGAAACAACGGTCACTTGACTTCAGACAACAGCAGACCTTTTATGTCAGCGACTGCCCATTTTGTCAGATGAAGTCATGACTGTAGCTGGCTAGAGTTAGCCAACACTTAATTATTGTCTGAGTGAGTTGGATGTTATCTGAGGGGTCAGAGTTGTTAAGTGTGTGGCAGTCTGTGTAGGCATGACGGTGCAAATGGGAAATGTGCTGTTGGGTAAATGACGCTTTAAGAAACTATCAGTAACATATTTCATACAGTATAACAACGTTTTTCTGCTCTCTTTCTATCATAGCTACCCAGACACTGTATGCTTGAGAGCTACAACAAATGGATTAGTTATTTGAATCAATAAATTACTCATTAATTTCCCAGAGCATGAGGTAAAATATTCAAATTGCTTGTCTTTTCTTTTTCTAAAAGCTCAAAAATTCAAATAAATTCAATGAATCGACATGGTTTTATACTTTTTATGGTCTTATTTCTTATTTTTATCATTTCTTTGTATTTGTATTTTTTATTTTACAAGGCATACATGCTCATCTTTCTTATTTTTAGTTGTATGTAATCTATTATTGTGTCTTTGGAGTACCACTGTACTGCTTTGTTGGCTATGTGTAGTATTTAAGGTGATTGCAGGTGTGTGAGCAAATCTCATCTTATATGGAATAGTTTATAGAAAATGAACACATAGAAAGGCATGTTTACGTCAGTCTTTGCCGTTATCTTCTTCCATTTTTGTGACTCTTTGCAGTGTCTGAGTCTGGGATTTGTTTTGAGCACTCAATGGTACATTTGTGGCTCTCATCTGTAGACTCTCTCCGTACTGTTTGACATAATTCTTGTGTTGGTGATAAGAGAGATTCATGGTGTTTGAGTCTGTCCTGAGGACCGGTCGGCGGCATAATTTAGGAAGCACGTTTTTCAGGCAGACTTTTCATATCTAAACCACGTCCATGCAACAGAAGTAGCTCCTCTTTTAGCTCTTTTATGCTGCATGCTGAATCCATGCTGTGCATCGCAAAACGTCGTCCTAATGATGGAAAATATTGCAGTTGTGATTCGTGACACAGTGAAATAAACGATAGAGAATAATAGCAAACATTAGACATTTTGCAATCGTCACGCGATATATATAATCATATCACAGAGCCATGCTGACCAGCAGTCCAAAACTTTAAAAGTATTCAATTTATAATAATATAAAATAACACAAATAATCACATTTGAAAGGCTGAGGGCCACAAATTTGTTTTTTGCTTGATAATTCTGGTCAACTATGCGATGAATCGATTGTTTCCCTTGCAAAAAAAGAAAATGCACGAACACTTTAAAACCGTCTTCATTGTTGCATTATAAAATGAGGACGTTGATACTGACTAGTTAGAAACCTTAGTACATCTTGCATGTTCAAGTGTGCATCATCATCTCCATCTTGCCCCCGCTGCCGAGGCTTATTTCTGGGTGCCTAGCGGGTCTTTGCCTCAGGCGGTGTGTTGAACAAGCCAGCAGAGAGCCGCGTGGATTGGATGCTCCGCTGTCTCTTTAGTTTGCAAGCTCATTGTCTGCTGTCACGTGTGTTCGTGTATAGTGTGTGCTTGTGTTTGCTTTTGGCTTAATCAGCACTGCTGAGTTCAGGAATTCCAGTTCATCAGAGAGAGAGAGAGAGAGGGAGTCAGCAAGATATGAGCAAGTAGGAGAGAAGATGGAGTTTCAGCAGATAATACAGTGATTTTTAGTAGACAATGGGACGGTCAGGTGGTGAAGAGATGGAGTATGAAGAGTTTAATTTGCTAAGGAGACTGGATTTTAAATGATTTTTAAATCGAGTTCAAATGAAGGAGTAACACGTAACGTAAGCCATGTAGCCACATTCATTTGTGGTGCCTTCACTGCCTCTTTGCATGACAAACTACAAGATGACTTGTTGTCAAGGCGTTGTTACTGTAAAGATACTTTATTTTACGAAGCCAGCAGCCAGCCTTACTCTTATCTACAATTACTCCATCTGTTGTGTGAAGTTCATCCATATTTTGTGTCAAAAGTTAATGATCGTTAATGATAATTAGTGAATTTTGGATAAGAAGCGACACTCAGGGTCGGGTTCTGATAACTGGTTCTTTTGGATCTTTTGGTCCAAGTTGGTAAAATACGCAGATTTTTGTATTAATACAAAAACTATTCAAGTAGTCGTTTAGCTAAATAACAAATAAAATCTGGCAGAGTTTTAGTTCTGAGTTTTAGCGCTTTCTCTCCTGAAACTACTGATTTTTTGGCCACCTGGGGGCAGCAGAAACGCACCACAGATACAAGAACTCCTTAGCAAACACTTGTTTATTTATGCAGTAGATGCAGAGCAACATTAGCATCTATTTGTTTCTTTTCCCTTGATGAACCTAAGTCAAGTGTGAAGTCTCGCTGTGGTGAAGAAAGTTCTGCCTCTTTGGGAAACACTCCATAAAAGTTGGGGCCTCCCTCTGCAGCCTGCTGCTTGTAAACCTTGAGGGAGCCATTAGCTTGAGGCCAGCTTGGCAGAGGCCACAGTCAGAGCTGAGAGCGCGTCTCGGCCTGCTCCCAGCACAGCACTGACTTTTTTCTTCTTCTTCTCTCTTTTCCCGGAAGGTGGCTGAAGTTTGACAAAATACGCTCTGCCTCGGTGGAATTGTTGAAAGGTGTTCAAATGGGCTTTTTAGGTATGCTAGTAGCGTGACTCTAGAGAGGCTTTGTGAGTCACTTCACCACTTTAGTCCACTCTGAAAGATCTCAACACCTATCAGACGGATTGGCATGAATTTTGTTGCAGAGATTCATAATCCACAGAGGATGAATCTTAAAGATTTTGGTGATCCCATGACTGTTCCTCTTGCCCCACCAGCAGATATTTTATCACATAATCTGTGAAAAATCTCAACATCAATTTGATGGATTAGCACAAAACTTTTAATTTTCATGGTTCCCAGAGGATGAATCCTCCTGACACTGGCAATGCCCCTTCCTGTAGTGCCTCCACCAAGTTAACATGAACTTGGGTATAGACATTCATGTTCCCCTTTGGAGCATTTATAATATCTTTGGTGACTGGCGCCATAGTCAGGTCAAAAACTACAAACCAATGTTGTGTTTCAGTGCTTATTGTCAAATGTTAACATGCTAGCACTCTAACTAGAGTTCTTCGGATACCGATAACGGTATCGGAAATGCCTCCGATATTGGGATTGGGTATTCGCAAAAGGTCTAACCAAACCAACCCGAACCAACGAAGGCAACGAGTACTAGCCAATCACAGGCAGAGTTGGGCAAGTCATGTTTGCTGTGCTTGGTTTAACCTGAGCCAGGCCATACCACAATGATAGCAGTCATACAGAGTTGGTATCGGATTGGTACTTGGAATCAGCTGATACGCAAAGTTCAGTTTGGAAACGGTATCTGGAAGAAAAAAATGGTGTTGTAATGTCTCTAACGTTAACCTAAGATGGTTAACATCTTGAACGTTACACCTGCTAGACATCAGCATGTTAGCATGTTTACATGAGCATTCAGTTCAAAGCACCGCTGTGCCTAAGAACAGTCCCGCAGAGCTGCTAACGTGGCTGTGGACTCTTGGTTTGTGTTTTTAACTCCCAATGAGCAAATTCATCACAGGCAGGTTGACCCCTTCTTTTCCCAGCGGGGAAGCCACGGGCTCTGCGGTATGCACCAATTACAGTGTTTTTCCCTCTTCACCCACAAGCAACCCCGACCATGCGAGCGTAGCTATAGCCAAGTGGATGACTCAAGGTGACTCGTTTCCGTACGCCAGCTCAGAGAAGGGCCTCGGCTGTTTTACCGTCTGCTTTCATGACGACAAATGATTGTTTGAAGTCGGCCTTAAAGTTCAGCCGCCAGGTGACTTCATTTAGTAGCAGCAGCCCGTCTCCATTACTGATAATTTAGTAATGATATTACATGGCTCGGACACCAATAGGTAGAGGTGGCATTACAACAAACTGGTTATCTGATCTGGCTGGAAAGGTTTTAATACGAAGTCCCGTCATGCTCAGAAACTGGAGACCTTTTGGAACAAGCACCTTCGCCGTCTGTCCTGACCCACCCCCACCCCACCTCCTGCTGCCCGCCTCCAGCTCTCTCTGCTCCCCTTCCCCGCTCTTACATCCCCCTTCCTGCACATGTATTCTCTGTTTTTCTCATTAGGTGCACGAATAAATATTGTTTCGCTCAGGGTCTCTGTTATGATATCTTTATCGTGTGTGTACATGTCGAAGATGAAGACGTAAACACTGCCTTTTATCATTACCTCCAATGCATCATCGGCCGACTAGTCAAGTAGATTTTCGAGGTTTATTTGACAACGGTGATTTGTTACCGTGGAGTGGAGTGCAAGCGAGCTTACCCACGATGAGTGCACTTACTTACAGAAAGCAGAAAGGGGTTTCCTCTCGTTTTCTTCCTGTCGCTTTGGTCGTGATTCAATTCCCTCTGATCTCCTCCCAACAACACACCCCACCCTCTTCCCTCTGTTTACCTTTCCCTTCAAGAAATCTCCTTAACTAGAGTTCTCTTTTTTCATTTTATGACACGGCTTCACGGCCCTCTATTACTGTGTGAGAGTGTTCCATAGTCTCGTACTCTCCCTCCCTTTTTTTCACTCCATCCTTGTATAAACACGACCGGTGACTTCGGTCTACGTGTCTACAATATGTTTTTACAGCTTTATACCAAGAAAGGTGTGTTAATGGACCTGTAGCCAGCCGGCTTTGCTGCGTGTGGCTCGTTTTGGTGTTTTAGTGATAAAGAGAGCGAAAGAGAGGGACGTCAAATTCACTCGTGTGTGTTCTGTTTCAGACGACAAGCCGGTCCAGGAGGAGGACTGGGTGGTGTGCCAGCACCCTGAGTGTCCTGAGCGCCGGAGGGCCTCTAAGGTAAGAGTCTTAATCCTGCCAGGTCAACGCAAAGTAGGTCTGAGCAGGGAACTGATTTCACAGTCAGCCGGTTCATCTTGATGTCCTGTAAAGTGCCTTAAAATCACATTTTCTTCACTTAAAAGAGTTTTGGGATGGATATTCGATTTCTTGAGTTGGACGCTCTCGTGTCGGTACAGTAAATATGAAGCTGCAGCCAGAAGCCGGTTAGCTTTAAGAAGAAGTAACAGTATCCTCCTAACAGCACCTCTTTTTACCTTTACATCAATAAGATGTAACGTTAATGAACGTAAGAGCTGCTGGCAGGTGGGTTGTTTTACTTTGGGACAGAGCCAGGATAGCTCTCTCCAATGCTAAGCTAAGTTAACCGGTGGTAGCCTTACATTTAATAGACAGACATGAAAGCGGTCTTCTCATCTTCTTGATCTTCTTGAGCTTCTTCTCTTCTCTCTGCCAGAAAGTGTGTTTCCCAAAATGTCAAACTATTACAGTTACTTCAAGAGCAAAACACCTCATATTACAGTAAATAAAGTGTGTTTTAGCAAGGAATTTTATGCGTTCATTAGACAGCAGATAATAGAGAGATGAGCATGAACGACATGTAACAATGGTCCCCAGTCGGACTTGAACCAGGGGCACAGCGAATGCTCAAAAATGACACGTTCAAATGACAAAAACCTTCAGCCGGCCAAAGGATTTATGTCCTATCTGTCAAGAGCAAAGGAGGAAATAGTGTGATGATATAGAGCCGCAGTGTGTGCACAGAGACGAGGTCAGCGTGGTGGAACGGGTTAACAAAACGTCAGACTTTGCCACGGGACACAGCCGTTCGTTTCCTGTTTCCTACCAACAGTCAACGTTGGCTTTCTTCAACCACGACCACAACCGTTCCTGAACCTTCCCCAGTGGTTATTATTGTCACCATGATGACAAACATCTTCTGTCCTTAACCTAGTAGTTATTCCAACCCAAACCATGAGCTTTCCTTAACTCCAACCAAGTCTTTGTTGTGCCTGAAACTAACCAGACTTCAGCCTTAAAATGCTTTTTGTGCAACAGTGATTTGCAATGGTTTTCGGGAGACGCCGACAAACCCCTGAGCGACCTCAAAAAGTGCTTTTACCATCACTTAAACTGATTTAAAATGATGGTGCACACACCCCATAGCTCCTTTTGCGATCCCTAAGTCCTCGTCGGATGTCCCCAGAGGTCATCTCTCTCGTGCTGCATTACGACACAGCGAAGGCGAAGCAGCAACGGGCGAACCCGCTTTTCTTCTTTTAGGTGTTAAAAGTGGGCGTGAGTGTCGGGAGTTTCTGTGTCTGACCACTAGACTGTGAAATGAATTATTCCTTTGAAGACGCCGGTTTCTCAAAATGGGAGTCTGGCCAGAAAGACTGAAGGGAAACTGACTGAGTGTTTCATCTGTCTGCTGGCCTCGCTGCTGCTGCTGCTGCTTTGGTTTGTCAGATCCGTCCTGCCACTGGAGCTGAGCATTAGACAGATTTTCCCCCATTGAATCAAGATGTTGTCTCTCGCTGTCCTCTCGGCGGAAACAGTAGAAAGGGAAAATGACAGAGAGAAAAGACGGTGAACTCAGTCAGCACGTGGAGAGAGAAAGAGAGAGAGAGAGACAGTTATATATAGTTTTTCTCCATGGCAACCAAGAATAATAAAGTGGGGGAGCCAAGGAGCTTAACCTGAGCTATCTTTCCCTGCTCCTCACATTATTGAATCTCCCCATCCCCTCCTCTCACATGACAAGCTCCCTCCTTTCTTTAAGATGTGTTTGCAGAGTTGTGATGGCGAGTTCATCCGCTATGCTTTTGTATGCATATGCTTTTGTTCTTGTATGACCTGCTGTCGCACAAAGCGTGTCTGACTCCACCTAAACGCCCTGCCCGGTCAGGGTCGGGTTTGATGTTATTATGTAAGGAGAACAGGGAAAGACTTGTGGCCCTGTGGGGACAGGGATAGACGGACAGGAAGGAGGAGGAGGAGGTCAGGTTGACAGCGGATACAGACAGAAAAAGCAAAGATGGCTACAGAAGGCTTTACCTATTAGCAGTTTAAACTGTATATTTATAACTTTACGTGATTAAACTCTCGCTCTTCAAATGTGCTCAATTGTGCAAAGCCGCTAAGCTGTTTCACTCATTAATCATTCATTCATTGCTCAGTGATTACACTAATACAGTGTAAACACATTGACATATTATCGCCTTATGAAGTTGATATAGATAATTTGCCTATTTACACAACTAGCAGATAAAAATTCAAATCATAACAGACATTATCTCATGATAACTCCACTCTTTATAATATTATTTATACAAACCCAACAGTTCCCACCATGAGCAAGCACTTGGCCATGGTGGCAAGGACAAACTTCCTTTTAACAGGCAGATAAACTCGAGTAGACACCAACTCATTGGTGGGCAACCCGTCAACATTAAGATTATTATTCTTTGGGAGTCGTCTCTCAATTTAAGTCCCAATATTTACCATTCTTTTTGCTCCTTTTTTGGTCTCCACCACCTCCTGAGTGAAATATCTGCAACACCACTAAACACTGGTGAGAGCTGTGAGAGTGAATCAAAACATTAAAGCTGCACGCCATAAAAGCCAACAAAAAAGAAATGATCTAAAAGACACTACAAAGCTTCAAAGAGCTGAGGGTGATGATTCTCTGTGGCTTTGTAACTATAAGCAACCCTCCTTTCATATAGAAGTATTTATGTGTTCCATTGTAAATATAAAGATATTTATTGTAGCAGCTTTAAAAAATTTACTGCGCTGATTTAAAGAGTTATTTACAAGTCCAAACTTTAGACTCAAATGTCAACAGCTCAGTTTAGTGCGTCTATAGAATACACAAGCACTTATACTACAAACAAATGCTTTGTATTTTATATTTGTAATTGTTTTCACTTAAACATTAGAGGGTATTTATCTGTGGATTGGTGTCAAAACAGAACATTAAATCTACTTAGATCTAAAGTTTAAAAAAAACAAAAAAAAAAAACATGAAAACCTCTAGGGAGGGATGAATACTTTTTATAGGCATGGTTTTCTTCAGGATTCACTCATTCTGGAGATGCTGGACTTACAACACGTGTCTAAATTCAGTCAATAAAACAATGGTTTCATTGTTTCTTGGCTGTGTACTTTCAGACTTTGTCTGCCAGACCTCAAATTATCATCACCAGGATGCATCACTGTATTTTTCTTCATCGCTCGATCCCAATTGTGTGTCTTAGTAAAGCGTGGACATCCTGAGATTACAGTGTGAAGAACACTGAGACTTTCCCCTGCGCAATAAAAAAAAAAAAAAACGTATTGCTCAGCGTAATTGTTTCTGACAGTCCGTTCTCATTTAGCTCAATCTCAAGGCTGTTGCTCAAGAGTTGCAGACGTGTTGCCTGTGACAAGCTTTAAACAGCAGGGGGCAATGTCACAACAAGCCTGACCTGCAGGGCTCAGTTGGCCTGTTGCTGTTGCTGGCCTGTTGCTTATCCTCCACTCCACTGCATTTGTTTCACAAGTGAGAAGCACATTTCTTGGAAGAATGGGAACATAAATATATCCCTTGACTTTTTAGCCCCGCTCCACCCACTAAACAGATTTAGACCCATCAAAGACGGCATTTTTTGTGTTTTTTTTCCACTCAGAAAATGAAAAAAAAACATCAAACTTTTATATTTCATTTTAAGAGATTTTTTAAAGTACTACGAATAGGCTCTTTGATATGCCGGCGGCTTGGCAATAGGACACAGAGCAGACACAAACACAGACAGAGAATCTTAGGTCAGTCCTGCACTGGATTTAAACCATTTTATTCCCAGACAGGCCTGCCTTTGGTCTCCCACTGCCATATATCAGCTCCCGACGGGGCTGCGTCTCTTCCAGTCTCAGCATGACTGGCCTGGAACTGAATGAGTTCACCTGCACCATAATTTACGGAAATCTCACCAGGTGTCAGCCCTCTGTACTTGTACCGTCGTAGCTCAGCACTGTCACCACATTACACAATCGCACTCTACAAGAAGACTTTTCAGATAGCCCCACAACACATGTGTCTCCAACGGGGCTTGCTGGGCGTATTTGGATACTTTGCTGTGGGTTTCTACAAGCCAGTGGGATTTAAAGTCAGCCTGCAGGTGCCCAACTGGATGATGACGTTCAATCCAGAGCTAGTTCTTGGCCGGGTTAGTAGGATTTTCATTTCAGATCATGCTGGTTAGCGTTCAATGCCAGTCTGAGCTTGCTCCTGGATCTAGACTCCCACATGGAAGGGCTTATTATCACTGATCATTTGGCCCCCCCCACTCCCTCATCTTCGCTTCGATCTCTCCTCCCCTCCCTCCTTCAGCTTTGACAAGACAGGACCAGACAACTCCGTAAGGTGTGGGTCGCCCTGGCAACGGGCCCCTCCCAGCCCAAACAGCTGGAGGCACAGGGATAAACCTGGAGAGAGTCTGGGTTTGACAGAGACCGAAAGGATGAAGAAAAGTTTCACTCAGCTGGCTTCGAGTTTTGGGCTCCCACTCATTTTCTCTGCAGGGGCATTCCCTCCACCTGTCCTAAACAGTGACGTATGATGACACAATGATGTAGAGAGAATGGACAGAGCATGAGTGACGCCACCTGTAGGTTTCTGAAGCGCCATTTCCAATTTAAATATCAGCAAAGACGTGGATCATCGGCAGACCTGAGGCGGCCTGAATGACGCCCGGTTGCTCAAATAAGCCATCTGTAACAACACCTACCTGTCAATTAAAGCGCCTTCGCTGTTAATTCTGCATAACTTTAAGCCTTAATATAATCTGATCAGGTGAGTTGTATATAAATTCACCTTCAGTACAGTTGTCATGAACGGGGAAATTAGCTACAGAGACCAAAACTGTTTTTTGTACCAGGCTGTAAACATGTTTATTTCTGCAAGGAAGTTGGACATTTTAACATGGGAGCTTATGCAGACTTGACTCACTTCTGCAGCCAGCCTCAAGTGGCAGGTCGAGGAATTACAGTTCTTAGCACTTGTTGTCCTTGCCGCTCGGTTTCTTATGCACCTTTTCAACTTGCGCAATAAAAAACCCCCAGCAAAAGTTCAGGGGATGATGAACATTGAGTTATAGGTGACTTATCGATGAAAAGTAAATGCGATGGAAATGACTCATGTTGTACGTGAAGCGTGTGATTGTTTATCACTCAAACATCCGAGTCACTGACAAAAAACAAAAACATCTGCATGAACCGATCTCGGATTAATACATGAAACGTACACATCACGTCTTCTGCTGATCGAGAGCTGACTGATGCTCCTTTTAACTACACCATCTTGTTGCGCCCTCGCCGTCTGGCACCTGACTGAAGAGCATTACTATTTCAAGCAAACCTTGTTTTCTTTCTGTCAGATTGTGTGCTGCATTTCGATGGAAACCTGGCTTGGTGTGTCTCATGCCTCACTCACCCCTGACCCCCATTGTGTTTTTGGTTTGCTTCCATTTTCTCTCTCTCTCTCTGCATCCCTCAGTCACATATTATGAGTAATCCTTTGCCTGATGTTTGAGGGGAAGTAATATCGTGTTAGTCAGACAAGTTCAGACACACCCCTGCAATATACCTCACACACAATCGCCTCATTACTAGATGTTGAATCATTTAACCTTTTTAAAAGTTGTTAAATTAGAAAGTCAGTTTTTCACAAACACAGACTGGCTCTACTGCTTTCTGCTTAACTGACCTTGCTTGGCCGAAAATGTCCCACCTAACCGACACTGACAGGGAGCTGTTAAGTAAACACTCATTGGGCTGGATGCCCACTTTCTGTAGGTATTAGGTGCTATTTACTGGTAGAGATGGATTAAAGTCTGGGTGTCATGCAGTTACACTAACATCCTCCTGTCTGCCTGATTGTAGACCATCCTTCAGTCTGTTGGGCTAAACTGCAGCTCCCCTCAATGAGTTTCTTTCCCCCCGTCTCTCTTCGCAGATATTTTCCATCGTTTTCAAAAGTAAGCTGTCGCCGTTGATTTATTTCAGAACCCGAAAACACAGTTTGCACATCAGCTTTGGCTGATTGCTACCCACATGTATTTCTCACAGCTTGTATTGTTCATGACTGACTGCAGACTACAGTCTTTAAATTGGTTTTATGGAGGGAAAAAAGTTAAAAAAGTTAAAAAAAAAAAAAGGATGTGACCTCATCTATAACTGTATAGTTCTTGGAAAGTTTCCTTTATGAAGTAATCCAAGCCCCATAATGGAAATGATCTGCAGTTCTCTGGTGACTCTAGTGGAGCCGTTTAGACATCAGGGGAGCTGATGAAAAGTTACCTAATCACTTTTCAACAGGAAACTGACCAGTGAGATACTCTAGTGTTAATTTGTTCATGAAGGGAAGTGTGAGTGTTCATGTTCTTTCCCAGTATTTCATTCCCTGCTTCATATTAGCAGAAGTACTTGTTCCCAGCAGCTCAGCAAACACTGACTGGTTTCAGTATCTTCTGTGAAGGAAGTAGCTGTAAGATAAAATTATGAAAGCATTACATTCTTGAACAGTTAAAAACTCACTTGAACAAAGGTAGTTTCATGCTAAGGTTTGTTCATGTACCAGAGTCAGACTGTAGACTCAGTGCTTTTCAGCCTGTGGATACTGTTCCCTAGGTTTGGTGAGACTCACTGCTGTAGTCTGGTTAATTACTAGCAGTGCTCTGCAGTGTTAATAACTGCCTTTCATACTGTAATTGTCTCAAATTAATCTCTTATTACATATTGCAACATCTGTAGAAAGTGGTAGGTTTTTGTTTATTTGTAGGAGAAGTAGAATTGTCATATTGAGTAAATTTAGCTTAGAAAAGAAAAGATGCTTTATTGTTCCCTCAAGGGGAAATTCTTTTTTTTTCACTCAAGTTTTTATCTGAAATACAACCACACACACAGACAAAGAGCGTGGGATGGTGGAGTGATGGGCAGTCACACAGAGCGGTACCCTGGGAGAATTTGGGGGGGGGTTGAGGACGTTGCTCAGGTCTTCCAAATTGAAATGTTAGCTTGATGATGGCGGACTGAAAATTTCAATTTCATTTTCATTCAATAGTTGCTGAAAGCCACAAATCACTCATGGCTCTATAGGAAAGGTCAGGTTACATACATCATCTGGGGACCATGAATTTTTGAAAAACTATAGCAATTAATGCAGTTAGCTATTGAGATATTTCCATCTGGACCAAAATGTTGGACCGACCAACTGACGTACCAACATTGCCACCTGTAGGTCCAGCATGTTGTGGTCCAGTTGGCTGGGTGACCATACCACATACCAGGCTTTACTTAGACCTGTAAACTATGCAGTCAGGCTGAAATGAATCCAAAAATCATTACAAACACACCCAGGAAAAGAAGCCTCGGGCAGCTCGTATGTAAACCTTAGAGTGTTTCATTTGGTGGAATCAAAAACATTCTGGATCAGACTGCCGCGCACTGTCTCACATTTTAACACTGTTAACGGGTCTACAGCATGTTTGAATAGTTTATTTACCTCATGTTTTTGACACAGCTTCATGACTGTGTTTTCATGAGACAACATGTAAATACTGTCACTACATGGGAAAGAGTGGATTGATCCACTCTTGCTTAAGGATAAGCTTTCATGTTGAGGGCCAGCTGGCCTCGTCCCACTATACACGTCAGCTGATGATAACGTTTTCTTATTAAGCGCATGTAGCGCAACACATCATGCTTACATTTCTGTCCAGTGGAGTAAGACTGGATCGCAGCCACCGTAGCAGGCTACAACAGGCTGGCAGCTCCCCTCCTGTACAGACACACAAGGACTTCATCAGCTTTGAACCAATCGCAGAGCGGCGCCTTCCACCCAGCTGTACTTTTCCAGCCCTATGGGATGCGATAATCCATAAACAGAAGCTGATGACTGTGAGACAGTGACTCATTTTACGTCACAGCAAAGTCAGAATTAAGACATGACTCTATGAAAACAGATGATTCCAACAAAAGTTTTGTTATTAACTTGGAAAATATGTTTCATCACGATGGGTTAATCTTAAAATGAGACTGACTTTTTAAAACAAATTACACAATCTGTCTCCTTGTTGTACTCAGTTCAAAGCGTGACTTTGTCCAGTACCTTATGGTGACTAATGCCAGCTGTTAGCAGACTTTAGCGTATAGAGATTGCTCTGTAAGTAACTAGAGATGCCCCAATCACAAGTAGTTGGTTTAGCAGTGTTAAAGAATCAAGTACCTTGAAAATAGCTCATTTTTAACAATGTGTCCACTAGTAAACAAATATAATATGCATCATTGATTAGTTTTCTTAATCAGTGACTCAAAAGAATTAATCCCGATTGCATATTTTGGGCCAATAACAATCCAATATCTGATCAATCTGGGCATCCCTAGAATAAACAGTGAGCCTTCTTCAATTTGCTAATGTTGAGTTATTGTTGTTGGGTGGTTGTTACATTACATTTTAGCATGCCACAAATTAACATTTCAGTGGTTTTATCACAGAAGTAATAAGTTAGTCAGGTAGTCTTAATGTGTGTGCAACAAGTTGTAAACACAAGACTGACGCATTACCACTTTATGTTAAGCTGTTATACGTGTTAGGAAACTGTTGCCCAACAGGAAACAGACATGAAGCAACATTATTATATATTTGGAGTTGTGTCCTTTTTTAGCTCTGTTTTTGGTCTCCACCAACTCCTGAGGGGAATATCTGCCTCTTTAGCTGCTAAATGCCCCACTATGTTACCAGTTAGTGGCTAACTTTGCTGTTTGGTGTTGGGCAGGCAGCCTCCAGTGGGCTTACGAGACTTTTTGCTGAAGCCAACTGGGCTTCAAAACCAAAACAGTTGAAAGGCGCTAAACTGCAAAGTTGGGTGATAATGTCACTTCATCCTCGTCCTTTCATCCATTGCTTATTAAGAAATATTGATTATAGAAGCTTTAAAGCCACTGACTGAATAGGGAAATTAAGAGAAATTCAAAGTGACATCATCCTGTAATTTGTGTTAACTTGTGCCCACGGGCTAACTTTTGTTCAGCAGAAGTTACATACTCTGGCTTTGAAGTGTATTCATGAGTTCTGAATATAAAACCACGACTTCCTACTTCAACCTTACTTACGTTGTGTGATGCCCCGCTGAGCTTCACGATCAAATGCTGACCTAAAATAATGATGCAACACCACTGAAATGTGGAAAAGGGGGAATCCTGTTGGTCACGGTCAGTGGAAAGAAAATCAGTTTGACAGGCGTCGGGGACGTACAAGCATAAGTAAACGCCGGTGACGCCAGTTTAACCCCACAGGAGCATCCCGGTCAGGAAGCAGCATCACGGGCAGACAGGGGAATAACAGGAAGAGGGGTACCTGACTGATGCTCCAATGGAAACGACCTTGTATGGGCCGACCAATATAGCCGGGGTTCAAAGACTTAAGAGACGGGCCCCCAGCGAGGAGATGGATTGAGAAAACAACCCCACCTCTGTTTAAATCCCTTGCATGCGAAGAGTCTCCTCATGGCAAACCCAACTAATTGTTGGTTTGCTCCGAGTGTTTTGAGAATGTAAACAACCGCTCCTTAATGAAACGCTGTGAGAATGGCAGTCTGCGCAGCTTAGTTAGAGAGGCGATAATAAGCTTTGAAAAATCTCCAATTCAGAACATGTTATTATGGCTGTGGAAGCACTTGCTCTCTAAATCACTCTTTAACTCGAGCCAGCCACGAAACCGTGGAACTTCCAGGCAGCATCACGGGGGAAATATTTGGCTCTAATCCTTTCTCTCTTTCTCACACCGGCTCACTCATCCTCGTCATCTTCACGCTCGCGTTTCCCCTTTGTTTTTTAAACCGCACCAGAAGAATTCGGAGCTTATAGTTAATCAGGGGTTAATGCCAAGGTCAGGCATCAAGGGAAGGTCACTTGTGTTCAGCCCCCCTCCTCTCCATCTTTGCCTACAACAATGGCACTGCCAGTCAGGGTCTAATCCTTCAGGGTAATTGCATCGCTGCTGTCCACTCTTTTAAATATAACCTCCCCTAATTAAAGCTGACAGCAGGGGAGGGGGGACATGGATTCAACAGGTCGCCTTGTTTTGAAGACACGGCACAAGAAGAGCCTCAGTCTGTTCACCTCCTCCTCCTCCATACTCCAAACATGTGGCCCCCTCCAGCCTCAGGGCAGGGGGGGTGTTTGGATTGTTTTTGTGAGCTAGCTAATTGCGGGGGCTTTAAACAAGCTTCATCTCGGATTAACCTGAATGACAAAAGAACAGAGAGTAGTGGGCTGAGTGTTTGCGGTCAGCACACAACAGACTGTAACAGGACATAAGGCTATAAATCACACTTAACGCTTACGCCACACACCCACACAGCACTACGCTCTCCCACACACATGCACACACGATTATTTTCATTACTGATCCATGTGAGGGTTATTTTCTTGATCGTTTGTTACCCAGAGACTAGACTCATGTCAGCATATGCCTTGTTTTATCTGAATAATAGCCACAAAATATTCAGTTTACAGAGATTTACTTGCCTATTCCAGTAACTGTATTGCATCTAAAAGAGTTTGAACTTTTAGTCCCTAACTTTAAAAACACTGCTTCCTACATTTCCCATAATTCAACTGGATAGTGTCACTTCCACTGACGTGGATCATCAGTTGACCTGAGATGGGTCGAATGATGCCTCGGTGCTCTAATAAGCCATCTGTAACGACACCTACCTGTCAATCAAAGCGGCCACACTGTTAATTATTCATAACTTTAAGTCTTAATATCATTTGAACAGGTGAGGTGAGAAGATGTTTATTTCTGCTGTGAAGTTGGACATTTTAACATGGGGACTTATGGAGACTGACTCACTTCTGGAGCCAGCCTCAAGTGGACGTTTAAGGAATTACAGTTTTAATTGCCTTTAATCATGAATTGGCACTTCTGCATTGGCTTCATTTCCCAGCCACAAAGGTTGCCATTTGGTCCAAACCCCCCAGATATTCAGTTTACATTTAGTCCCAAGCTTTAAAAACACACGATCCTACAGTTCCCATAATTCAACTGGATAGTGTCTCTTAGAAAGGGGGAGACCTACAACATCATACCTACCTACATCAATTACTGTATTATTATTATTATTATTATTATTATTATTATTATTATTATTATTATTATTATTATTATTATTATTATTAGAACTTCTCAGAGCCCAGAGTAAAGTCTTAAGAAGTTATTTTTACAATTGTTACATAAGTGTTTTTTTTTTTTTTTGGAGTGTTGGCCAAAAGAAATAAACAATTTATCTTCATATTTGAAGGTTTGGAGCGAGCAGATATTTGTCATGTTTGTTTATCAGAATAGTTGCTGATTAATCATCTTTCAGTCATTAATAGATTGATTGTTGCATCTCTAAACGAAAGCTTTCTGTTATGAATGTGAAGTTTGCCCTGAGGGCCAAGTGTCAGCCTGACATTACCAGGGCTGCTTTTCTTGTACGTGACAAAAAAAAGCCGCAGACGACCTCACAAAACTGATTCCTCGTTTGAGAAGCACTATGACGAATATACGAGTGGATTTCCCCTTTTTAAAAAACGACTCACACACTTTTTACTTTAGATTAATACTGCAGATTTATATTCAGTCAGTGGACAAATCGCTGAATCGTTATTACAGAGTGGAATATTAGACCGTTATTTATTACCCCTCATCTGATTCTTAAAATGAAAAAGGAAGAAGAATAACAAGAAAAGGAAGTTTTGTCTGCCTGTGGTTTTATAAATGAGTGTGTCGGTTGTGTTTGAACAGATTTACTTCCCGCTCGTCCCTCTAGGTCAGAACTCCCTCATTTGACCTCCGTTCACCTCAGGGGTCAAAGTTCAAACGAAGTGCTAAATCGGGCAGCGGAGTTACGTCACGCACGTCACAAATAAGCCAAAAAAATAAATAAATCTGACGGATCACAGAACGATCTGTTAGACGGAAAAGTTTGCTATTTCTCAGCAGAGAAGAGGGATCGGTTTCAGTGGGTGTTTACATGAGTCAGCCAGGATGTGTGTGAGCATGTGGGGGTGTGATTGCAAAGGGGGGCGGGGTGGATTATGTGTGTGTGTGTGTGTGTGTGTGTGTGCATCTGTGTGTCTTCCTGCTGTAGTACTGACTGCTGTAGTAAACAGAGCGAACCTCTCGGCTCTGTCACAATCCCACCAAGGTTTGTCAGTTTAATTTATTTTTTGACACCCTGACGGTCGGGATTATTTTTAACACACACACACACACACTCACACACACTCATCTGAGGGACTACAGAGCGAGATTCGATTTGGGACTTAATCTTTCACCACCTGCTTGCTATTGGACCTTGGGAGATATTGATCGGTTCTTCCAGTGAAACTCCTTTTCTGGGAAGAGGAGCTTTTCTATGGTGGGTAAATATAACATGAAGACCAAGCTTTCTCTTGGATTAGACACATTTTTATTAATAAATATATGATGTGTGAGTGTTTTTTTAACTAGAAACACTCTTTATTAGCATGTGTTGTGCAGTCTTTGTTCATTCTCTGTAAGAAAAAAAGAACTGCAACATGTTTTCATGACTTAATCTGATGATTATTTTCTATATTAATAATTAGAAAACTTAATAAAATATCTTTTTAAAGTGACATCATTAAATGACTTTTTCCAAAAACACAAAGATTGATTGACGTGATTGTGATGTCAGACGAAGAAAAACGTCAAATTCTTCTGTCAAACGTCGATCTTAAATCGTCGCAGCTCTAAATTAAAGATTTGGCCTTATATTAGGAGAGATGTTCATTGGCTGGTTTTACCTGTTTTTTTGTTTGTTTTTTTATTTGCTGCCTGTGTGAAGCAATGAAGGTAGCTCACATTCAGCACCAGCACTTTTTTTTTCTTCCTATGTCTGCAGATTTCACATCTGCTTCTTATATCAACAGACCAGTGTACCCCCTGGCACCACCAGCCCGTCTCTCCTTTCCATTTTCTTTTATAGAAAAATTGGAAGTGCTTTCCAAATAATCAATTTCCATGTCATATTCTGGAGCAGCTCATGTCCAAATCACACTTCTATTTTAACTTGGAATACCCTGTTCTTTTTTTCTCCCCTCCTCACTTCCTCCTTTTTTGGTCTTGTTCACCGCCCTCCTCTCTCTCTCTCCCTCTCTCTGTCTCTCCCTCTCTCTGTCTCTCTCTCTCTCTCTCTCTCTGTCTCTCTCTCTCTCTCCTCTCTGTCTCTCCCTCCCTCTGTCTTTCTCTCTCTCTCTCTCTTTCTTTCTTCTCCTGCCCTGAAGCTATGGATAGGAAGGCTGGTTGCGTCATAGTCCGGCCAACATTGCCTGAGACAGCAGACAGTACACTTGACTTTGTTAGAGCAGAGACAGACCAGCTGCTGGTGAGTGGTGCTTTTTCTGTACGTACTCATGTATTGATCACCCTGAGCTGAACGGTGTCGGGCTTGTTTAGTTCTTCTCTCCTAAGAGGATTTAGTGGTGTTTCTCCTCCTCGAGAGGCTTGCTCGAGCGCGTTGTTTTTTCCCCCCTCAGTGACGACATCGTGACAGTGGCATGTGTCATTTGGGTGTCATGTAAATATTTGACTGTGCTGCTGGGCTTGGGGGTCAAATACATTTCAGCTGAAGTAGATCTGAAAACAATTAGAGAAAGATGAAAATCTGTTTAGCTTTCGCTCCAGATGCTGTAAAGAAACTTAAAAATAACTTCCTGTTGCCAGCAACTGCCTCGGTTTACAAAAAGTTATCCAATGGAAGAAAAGAGTTGTGGAGGATGATATTTTTCTCTGGAAAACCTCGCTGCATGTTGAAACATACCTGTGACTGGAATGCTAAGTCTGCTTCACACACACACACACACACACACCCACACACACACACACACACACACACACACACACACACACACACACAAAAAGGTGTTACAGTATTTCCTGTGAACATGTTTGTTCCTGAATTTGTTACTTTCTGTGGCAAACCCAGCTGTCAGACGGACCTTTGGGCAGTGTCTGATTTCATCTTTAGATTATTTGCATAGCACTCTGCTCTGTGTGTGTGTGTGTGTGTGTGTGTGTGTGTGTGATAATAGCAGGGGATTAAATATCATGGAGATGTCATTCACCGGAAAGTTAATGAATAATTGGGAGTCAACGCACCTGTAATTAGCATATTATCAAAGGAGATCTGTCCCTTAATAGACTTTGAGGTTATTAACTTCAGCTGCTGTGCTGCAGTATACGTATGATGTAACCGTGTAAATAATACAGAATGAGAGCATTTCTCCTAAATGTCTATAGTGCGTAATCTGGGAAAGAACCACCCTCGTCCATCATGTGTCACTGTGCAGAGGAGGCTGACATGATGAAATGCTGTGTACAGATACATAGTTTCTAATCTGATGTCAAAAATTCTACCAAACAAGCGAATGAGTCACACAAACTGACCACGACATACTGGATATGATGTTTCTCTCAGGGTTATTCCAGTTCAGGGCTCAGCTTTATTGGCTGTTGGTAATCGTATCGTTGTACACACCAAATTAATTGCTGTAAAAAATAAGCCTGAAAAACAACAAAACCAAACTGTTCATTGGAAACGTTCCTCACTGTTTACAGACTTTGACCTAGCGTACCTTTGGTAGTTCAAGTGCAAATGCTCAGTGTGGTTCTGATGGATTACTTGCCACCATCGCGGCTGCATTCACTTTCAGTTTGATTCCCAACGGAAACGATTTAGATAAACTGACTAAACTGCTCGCTAATTGGCTGTAACTGTAAATAGGCATGATGGACCGGTCTAGATTTGGATTTGTTGAAGTGGTGATACTTGGTATGTGAAGAGTTTGTAGCTTAAAGTGTCTCTCTTTTTTTGCTCTTTGCAACACAAAAAGCAACAGAAAGAGAGAGAGAGAAAAAAACCTGCACATCAACTTTGTGGGAGAAGGGACGCTGCTATACATCAGTTAAGGCTATAAACGTTGCTCTTTATTTGGTTTGGGGCAACTTCATCCAAACTTGTTATCCAAGATAACCGTCAAATGTTCTGCAGTCCAACATAAACACAACGTTGCTTCATATTTATTATGGCTTGTATGATTAACTGGTGAGGACTTTTTGCCTGGGACTTGTAACTTTACTCTCTTTAGTGTGTGTTCAGATGCAAGGTTTTCATTTTAACACAGGTTAGCTGGAAACGGCTAACTAGCCAACTCTCTGAGTTAGCATTAAGGAGCTAGCTACAGTTGATAATATCTGCAAGTCACAGTCATTATTTCATATCACGACTTTTTATATGGCAAGTATGTAGCCGTCAAGTGTGTATTCAGACACCAGTCTTCTCATTTTAATATAGGTTAGCTGGAAATAGCTAACTAGCCAACTCACTGACTTAGCATTGATGAGCTAGCTTGCTACAGATGACAAAATCAGCCAGTTATAGTCATTATTTCATGTATGTAGCCTTCCAGCGTGTATTCAGACGCTATTGCGAGATTCTTATTTTAACACGTTACTTGGAAACAGCTAACGAGCCAACTCCCTGAGTTAGCATTAAGGAGCTAGCTACAGCTTTTAAAAACCTAAGTCACAGCTTAGAAAATTGGCGGTTATCTGGAAATAAGAAGCCTCCTTTTGTTTACCATTCTGAGAAATCAAAAGATTACTACTTATTTTGAATCTGTCACTGTTATCATTGAAAATTACATATGTGCGAGCATAGCAACAGTAACTACGGGGAGGCTGCGAGGGCTTAGCGAAGAGTCAACTGTTGGAGTTGAAGTGACGACGCTGTATTCCCAAGTCTGAGCAATTAGAGTTGTAAAGTAAGCTGTAATAAGCAGAAACGATCCTTTAAAGTATCAGTTACATGTGTTTAGATGTACAGTATGACTTATGGAGATCATTACACACACACCTGCTTTCAGTGTTTCATTTTCACTACAAGTTATTAGCTCTGAATGACTTCATCCCCGTTAAACACTCGTCCTACATTTGATGTCTGTTAGAGGATGAATGCTCGCTGGAATTTACCACTGCGGGTCCTTTGATGAACATACTCAACATGTGTTTGGGTAACACACACACACACACACACACTCCTGAGAGGAAGAAACACAACAAGTGCCTCTGTTTGAGTACATCCATATGTGTACGAGGCGTCAGGACTGTACGGTACCAGAGTGAGGGAGAGTCGGTGGTTAATAGGGAACAGACATGCAGACAGGGAGGCTGTCTTGTTGCATAACAGCCGCTGTAAAAAAACAAAAAAAAAAAAACAAGACCTGGCTCTCCTCTTCCACCTCCTCGTCCAGCCAGAGGACAGATGGCGGCAGAAGAAAGCGGGCGAGCGGCAGTGGCTCTCTCCCATGCCACTCCTCAACAGATGCATCGCTTTATTTATTGAAAAATAAATCAGACTCGGGCCAGGCCTGCCCAGGCTCCGGCTTTGATCTCCCGCAGCCGCACCGGCCCGCTGCTTTCAATCCCACCTACTGGGCCGCGGCTAATGGCAACTCTGTGTAATGTTTAGGAAAGTAGGCCCTCTCCGGCGTACACGGGGGAGGCCTGATGGGGTCGTGCGCTCGTCGGCTCCCATCACGACAATGAAAATCAGCTAGTAAAAAAAGTCAGATGTAGCAGAGTTTGACCTGCCTCTGTGTTGATGAAAAGCATGTTCAGCTCTTTAAACTTTTACTTTGACAATCAGTCATTCTTCATGCAGCAGCAGATATCGTGTTGTTAGTCCCACTAATGAGCTAATGTCTAAGAGTGGCTGGAGAGAACGTTCCTGCCAGCATCTGATAGGTCAGGTAAGTGTGGAGTTAAGTTTAGAAAATGATATCACTATTTGAGGATAATGATGTCGGGCTCAAATATGTAAGTGGATTCATAAGAAGCTGACAGAATATTACTCTTAAACCACAGTTATATTAGATACAGACTAACATTTTTTTTAGCATCTCCAATATTAGAATTTATAACCTATTTTTTAACCTGTGCAGGTTAATAAGTGTCAAAGAGCTAATGAATTAGCCGTGAACATGACCTCACTTTAAATTCTGAGAAAGACTTCATTTAGAGTTATTTGGACACTATTCAAACTTGTGTTTTGTAACACAAGATTAGACCATATTTATATTATATTAAGTGTTCCTAAGGGAGAACACCTATTCACATACCAACCAAAGCACATTAAGATCATAATTCATGCACAGCAACTTCTTCACTTCCTCGTTATTACTTCCAGTAAGCAGTAACTCACAGTGGTTATTGAGGGGCAAGTCTTAGTTGATGGTGTAGCTCAGGTCATGCAGAGTAAGGCATTAATAAGTGATTCATAATGACTAATAATGAGGCAGTATGCTACTAATATGCATGCTGCACCGTTAGTCATCCTCATCCTCACTGTTATATTATGGATATTAAGGTAAATATTGTGACATCTGATTTGTCACCACTGCTCAAGAGTTCAAACGTTCAATTAGAGCTTTTTTAGCGTCACAAAATCAGTGTATTACGGTAAAATGAGCATGCAGTTGACAGAGAAATACTCCGCTTTATTTGCATTAGACTTGGTGTTTGTGTAGTCTCTGTACTCTGCACTGCACTGATGCATGGACAGGTCAGAGGTCAGCACATCAGCATATTTGCCTGTGAAAATGAGACAGTGGTTGTCTTTCTCTTGGTCTTAGACTATGACCCACCGATGACGCGTCCTCGCGTCTGACTTTCAGGGTTATCTCTTGATTAGTTCGACATCGTAGAGACTGTGTGTGTGACCAAAGTCTGTCTGGATGTTTGACTGACTTCACTGCAGTCATTACTTTTTGAACAAGACCGAGCATGACTGCGCCTCGTCTGAGCGCTAACCATTTGTTTGCGTGCGTGTGTGGGTGTGTTTGTTGGGATGCACTCGATCTTTTCGGTGTGAGAAACAGAGAAACGACAAAGCCGACGGTGGATTTTTAAAAGACAGAAGAAAAAAGTTGTTTTGAAACTGTGAGCCGACTCCTTCAACCCACCCTTCCCCATGACTGATGACTGTTAGCGAGCGCCGTTAATGCTAACATAACTCACCGCCTAGGAGAATCTCCACCGGTTGCCAAATCAGTGATGACTTTCATGTTAGGACAGGACCTTAAAGCAGCCTTTTCTGTGGGAGTGGAGTGATGGTAAGCATTAAAGTTGGCCCGTGTAATTAAACACAGAGTACCTGGATGTCACCGGCAGTCTCAACAAAGACTGAAGTGCAGCGAGGCCTTTCAGCGTCGGACAGGAGGTTGGCTCAAACAAGCTAACCAACAGTCTTCTCCATTGTCCCCTATATGAAGCATTAGTGTTGATTCAGGTTCATGTTTTCTATGTGTGTGTGTGTGTGTGGAGGTTCATGATGGCTGCCTGGAACAATGACAGGGAATTGAGTTTGTTCTATGGGTGTGGGAACCAGCTGTGTGTGTGTGGGAACTTGTGTTTTCACAATATGTCAGTAAAAAGTCAGTTTTTAAAATATTTTTATATGTTTTTATATTGGATTTACATGTTGTACATTAACCCCTAAGTGCTACACCCAACCCTAACACACTCACACACACCCATGCACACACTCCAACAGTAAACACAGCACAATAAAAGCTTTATTAAAAGCTCAAGCCCGAACATATTTCCTCTCTTTGACAGCTCCACCTGTTTATTCTCACCTTTTGTATTGTTATACATCTGGTTGGCTAGTTATTGTCTCGTGTTGACATTAATTCATTAAGTTGGTTTTACTGGCTTGATTCCATTTTGAAACCAGCCATCAGTCGGTAAAAAAAACAAAACAGATTTGTTGAGCTCCCATGCTGACAAAGCCCCCTCTCTCTGAGTACAACATGTCTCATTTTTAGCGTGAGCTTTCACTGATGACAAATATCACCAATCATCTGTATCTAATTAAAGCTAGTACCACAGTGGCTAACATGAAAGCTAACATCTGCTCTGGTCCTAGCCTCTTAAGGACTTTCTCATCCACTGCGTGGGATGGTTCCCATAAAATTTTTTTAAAAAAGCTAAGAGTGCTACTTTTTAAAGGAGGTGGGACAGTTAACCAGATGTACATTTGCCAAACCAATCTCTTAGTCTTCATCCTTAAAGTCTCTTTTTCTCTTGTAAAAGTGAAAAAACAATGGACAGAGCACGAGTGGCGTCACCCGTAGGTTTCCGACCGCTGCTTTGAAGCCGAAAATACGCAGCGCTGCTGCTTCTTCCGCCTCCCGTCTAATCTAAATATTGGCAAAGACGAGGATCATCGGCAGACATGACGCGGGCCGAATGACACCTGAGTGCTCTAACAAGCCATTTGTAATGACACCTACCTGTCAATCAAAGTGGCCACACTGTTAATTCTGCATAACTTTAAGCTTTAATATAATTTGAACAGGTGAGTTGTATATAAATTCACCCTCAGTACAGTTGTCATGAACGGGGAAATTAGCTATAGAGACCAAAACTGTTTTTTGTACCAGGCTGTAAACATGTTTATTTCTGCTGTGAAGTTGGACATTTTAACATGGGGACTTATGGAGACTGACTCACTGCTGCAGCCAGCCTCAAGTGGACGTTTGAGGAACTGCAGTTTTTGGCACTTCAGCATTGACTTCACTTCACAGTCACGGAGGTTGCCGCTCAGTCTCACCTTTGTGAGCTTTTCTACGGGAACCATTCAGGGTCATTTAACACCCAATGGACGAGAAGCAAAAGTCGAAGATTGTATCGCCGACCGTGAGTGAACTGAGTGTTTCTGTAGGTCGATTAAACAAACAAATTGATGGCTCGCTGACTGCGTCACGTCGATATCAGGAGAATCCGATCGTGTCAATATTTTAAAGCTCATCAGCAACATTTCTGTAACTCGAGTATTCCAAAACATGTAATGAGTATCTCGTATTTTGTGCTGCTCGTCTTGTTTTCAGATTTGTAGTGTTTATAGCCAACAAAAGGCGAAACAGATCTAAACTAAATCTTACTTTCAGTCGTTAAAAACTTAAACTGTTGAGATTTGATGTGAGATCCAGATTTCGCTAACTTCTATCGAGCTTTACGCAACAAAACAAAGGAGGCCTGTTATCTCTCTGAAGATACATCACGACGATAATCGCCTGTGAGCGAGATGATAGCCCTCGGCTCACATGCCCCCTTTTTTCAAACACACACGTGCACAAGGTGATGAATGCGATTACATAAGCGCTAGGTGTGCTCTGGCAGGACAAGCTGTACCAGAGGAAGAAGAGGAGGAGGATGGGAGTGCAGTCAGGTTGCACACAGATCGGATGTGGAGATCATTACCGAGCAGATTCTGAAGCTCGTGTGATGGATGCTCCTCGTATCGCCCTGAGTCAGATCTGTAATCTGGGTTTGAATTTTATCTGCAGCCTTTCCGTCAATGCGTCACATACAGTAATTCCATACAAAGAAAAAAAAAAAAAGACTGATTACCCGCAGATTTTCCAGTTTGCGAGGATGTGGCGAGGCTTTCCAAACGTATTTAAAATCGTCCTCAAGAGCCAAAATTGTGATGGTGGTGAGGACGTTGCAGCCAAATTGAACTGCCAGGCTGTTGCTCTAAACCCACAAGTTCCATTCTCAATTATAAATTTAAGACGTTTGAAAAGTCAAATAACTGCTGCCTGATTTAATGTCTTTAGCATCAGCTGCTTGAAGCCCGAAATGAGCTTTCAAACTCTGAATTTATGCGAGCGTATGTTTTTAAAAGTGTGTTGAAATAGCCCTCAAGTGTCGCGTGCGAACATTTGGAGGCTTAAGTGTTGAGGGTTCTAATCCTGATTCACCTCAGAAAACTCCAGTCATCTTCATCCAAAGACAGTTAGTGCGCTGTTCATTGATGACACAGCCTTGGAGCGGGCATGCCTGTGTTTGTAAGTCTATCTGTGTGTGTGTGTGTGTGTGGGGGGGGGAGTGTTGGCGTGTTTGCAAGATGTGTAGAAACAAGGGTGCATAAGCAGGTGCCACGTGGCATCGGACGTGCTAAGCCAAGACGAGGGCCGTCGTGGGGCCGGTGTGTGTTCTCAGCTGTTGTAGAGAGGAGGGAGATGAAGGTGGGGCACTGTGTGTGTGTGTGTGTGTGCGTGCATGAACCTCTAATCCAGCGAGATCTAAGAGCAGGCATGCGAGGCGACACACGCTCACATGACACATGTTGTCTCGAACACGTCCATACACTCGCAGCGTGAGGCACGCTTGGCCTCCTGTCAGCTGTCCGGCACGGTCACATTCTCTTACACTTCACTAACACACTCCTCCTCCTCCTCCTCCTCCTCCTCCTCCTCCTCCTCCTCCTCCATCTTATTGTGTTGAGAAAACTGATCCAGATCCAGTAAAGGCCGGATAATGAGAGTCAGGTCGTTCTCGTACCCGAGTATCAATCATCCCTTTCATTGATAGGAATGTTCAGTATTGCAAAAATCCCCCCGGTTGCACACATCCCGAGCTTATTTTTAGGCGTATATCGTCAGGTATCTGTCATGAATGTAAGATTACAAGCTTTTCTAGTTTTTTCCATCTTTTGTTCCAGTCGCAGAACCTTTTTTTTCCCCCCCCTCCATCCTGTGATGCACTCGTTTGTCTTGGCTAAAGCATCAGATATTTTCAGCTGCTTCGGTTGCAGCAGGAATGTGAACGCCCAGACTCAATAGTGAGGAAAGGTCTACCTATTGTCTAAATATGGCAGCTGATTTGCTCATTTTTCTCCAGCCTCCGGTCGTCTCGTCTCCACACCTCGCGGAGAACATACCACCTCCGTGCGATGTGCACGCGAAAAAATGCAAGCGCATGAGTTTGACGTCGACTTCAGAGGAGCATAAGTAGGTGATGTTGTAACAGATTTCTGTGACTTGTTTGCTTCTGCCGTGGAAGCCGTCTCTCTGGCAGCGTGGTCTTGGAGAGGTAAGACGAGGTCAGTGACTCAGGCAGAGGTGAGACACTCGACTCTGTACCTGCAACTCGTCGGACGTCATCAGCTGCAACAATTGAGAAATGTCTGAACCTGAACAGTACCGTAGTCACCACATCGTGAGCACAGGACTGAACAGGATTTTATGAACACGCCATTTGTTGGCTGAAATGTCTCAACAACTATCGGATGGATTGCCATGACATATTTGTGTATTCCTGGTCTCCAGAAGATGAATCATACTGGCTGTGTTCCCCCTGACTTTGACCCTGGCGCCATTATGAGGTCAACATTTTTAATTATTCCTGTTAGCAGTAGTTTGTGTTTAGTGTTGAGCAATAACCAGAACAGACTGGAAAACCGAAACGATGAGCTGAAAGAGGCTAAAGTGCTTCTTAGAGCTGAGGGGATCAACAGAATCAGGGGATAATTCTCATCACATACAAGCAGTCGTGATCTTCTTCTGGCTTATAATGATCATACTGGTTTTTATTACAACCTGGATTATTTTTATAGAGTCATAAAAATATTGGACCAGTCTGGACTGCTTGCATTCTTGCTGTGTCGCTTTGTTATAGCTGCGTCGCCGCAAGACAGTGTTAGCATAACTGATAGAAACGAGCCAAAACTATGAAAATAAGACGCGAGCTGTCACAAGCTGGAATCCTCCTTTAATGCAGGGGAGCGTTCACCACAGTAAACAAGGCCATTCTTGTAGCCTCGCTGACTCTCACCGTCTAAGTGTCTTTCTATTTAAAACCTCTCCCTGGTTCGGGGGCTCCAACTGGGTAGAGTGACCCTGGGTGTGTGTGTGTGTGTGAGAGGAAGGGAGGAGTCTGTGCTGGTGGTGGTGGTGGTGGTGGCAGAGGACAGAAGAGAGAGAACGGGCAAAAAGAGGAGAAGACCCTGGCTCGGCGAGCTCAGAGCAGCGCTGTTTTATCTCTGCAGGACCGTCAGATGGCTTTGACAGAGCGCAGGCACCAATTAGGCTGCGAGATTAGGGGGGCTTTGTACTTCTGAAAGGCTTCTGGATGGGCTGTTTTCTTCCTTCCTGCCTTGGGTTTATATCTTTACTGGCACTCCTCACCCTCCCATAACCCTATCCCAACCCTTCCTCCCTCCTTCCTCCTGTCCTCTTCTTGCTCCTTTAAAATCTGCGATTATACCTGGCTAGACATTGACGGGAGTGGATTAAATAAGGCAGCTTGTCAGTGCGCCTTTGAAGGGGGCTTGCTTTGCACAGTGAATTAGCAGGCCGACGAGGTGGAGAGTTGGATGTTTTTATCGGGGTCCTTGGTGCCCGCTGGCGTGGATATGGAGCCAAATTGCAGCAGTGGTCTGCAGAATATGACGGTAGAGTACCAGGGGAGGGTCGTTTGTGTTGAAATCTGACTAATTAATTGCATTTAAACTCTGTTGTGTGTAGTGGCAGTGCAGTGTGTAAATGTAACAGCGTTCTGTCAGGAGATGGCGTCCACCTCTTGCTTATCTATACTTGTTGTGTTTACATGAAAGCTACGTTCCCTCGCTTGCGCTCAAACCTCCCCCGCCGTGCAAACACTCACGTGCACGGACACACTGCTCCTCCTGAGTACATGGAAACAATGACAGGAAGTACATTAGCGGGACCTCCATTGTATCTCCCCATACATCCTCACTTCCTGAGCTGGGTGTGGGGTGATGGCGAGGAGGCGAGACGCAGGGTGGAGTGAGGAGATGTAGAAGAGCAACTCTGGTGCCAACCGGGCCAACTACCGAGGTGGGGGGTCGGATCTGTCTGGACAGAGACAGAGAGCCTTAATCCTGCAGCCTTCTGCCGCCCGTCGCCTCGGCTGCAGAGCTTTTCAGAGCTCTGCAGCCTGGACGTCTCCCAATGTGCTGACCTGCGGTCAGTTTCATTGTTTCACCTCTCGGGGATATGACTTTTTTGGATTACGTAAGAGTAAGCTGGTCCCAGATCAGCACACAAGGTGGAAAAAAAACCCTAACTTTTAAGTCAATTAGTTGTCATCCCACAGAGAGGGACAGATGGTGGGAAGGTGGGAGTCACCAAGCCTCAAGAACGCCCGTTGGTGCCTCTGTGGTCATTTAATTGTGGCAGAAACAATAGTGAGGCAGGGAGCTGTTTATTCAAAATGTGTGTGACTGTTTTACCCTTTTCACTTCAGGCCAACCGTTTAAAAATGTTTTTGTAATTTAACGAAGGGACCTCGTGTACTTGGCAGTTACGTGATCTGACTCTCTCCTGACCTCCCTCTCGTGTCTCCTTCTTTCTTTGCTTGCAGGTTTGCCACCACCCGGACTGCCTCGACCTGAATAACAAAAGCCCCCTTCACCTGTGTGAGTCATGTGACTCACGCTGCCATTCAGAGAACACAGACAACATGCACTTTGACCGGCACCCCCGATTCGACTTACAACCTCAAGGTAGACGCTCAGTATTTCTTTATTTGGTAATCCCCCCCCGCCCCCTTACAGTGATGTCATACCCATTGCCTCATTACAGGATCTCACTGTGTAAATATCAAGGACACCGAGCTGAGCTGTTGTCTACAAAAGGCAACATCTTCCGTTCCCATATGTCTCTTTTAGGATTATTCAGTATGTGCCTGAAAAATCTACAAGAACTCATCGTGATTGTTATTAAAGTGTTTGTTCAGCCAAATAAAGATAAACCTTCTGACCTAACTTCCCTTAAGTTCCCGTGTTTTTACTTTATTCATTCAGTCTAACGTTTTTGTTCATGATGGTCACAGAACATCCATCATTCTGTATTTTCAGTCTTGGAGCAATTAACTTATGATTTTTCAGGACGAGCGAGAAATGTTTACAATTCTGGAGTCCATCTCAGCCATTTTTGTGGCTATTTTTCAGAGATGGTGCCAGTTAGAAAGCTAGTTATGCAGGAACACCGCCTGTTTTTGTTTTTTTTTCCAACTGGCAGGGCACAGTGTAAACCAGGCCAGTGCTAACTAGTCCTACAGAGTTTTGTGACATCCATCCCTGAGAATCTGTTTTTACTTCATTATGATGGAGGTAAATCGAATTTCATGAGCTTTTACTGGATTAGTTTGACACTAAGGAAATCTTAAAAACACGAGGAGTCTCAGGGAAGTTATGCGGCGTCTGTTTTCTATGACATTTCAGCAGATTTGAGAGATAACAGAATGACCTCTTAACCAAAGTAATGAGCACACTGATTCCAGAATATATCAAAAACTGGACAGATGACAGCAAAATATATCCCACAAGAGGCAGGGGAAGGAATCCCCTTCTTTTTATCTGGCTGAGCCGACCGTTTAAAGCTTGATATTAAACGTTAACGCCTTTAGTTATGATCCAACAGAAGGAATGACCGCTGTTTTCTTGACCTTTAGCCTCCATCCTGGCTCGGAACGTGTCCACGCGCTCCTGTCCCCCGCGCACCAGCCCTCCCTCCGACCTGGAGGAAGAGGATGAGGGGAGCAACGACCGTGGGTCAGTAACCATCCGTTACGTCGCGCTGGTGTTCATGTCAGTGGAGCTGTTGTGTTTTCACAATGGAGGAAACAGTTACAGCCATGAAATGTCTGTCTCCTGATCACATTGAACATGAAGTCTCTGATACGTTGGGCTCTTTCGAGGTATATAAAAGGTCTGATCGTGTGTGTGTGTGTGACTGTTTTGCAGGGAGCGTAAAACAGCGGGGATGAAGCTGGTGAAAAAGAAGCCACGGAGACGACACACTGATGTAAGTACAGACACATGGGCTGCAGTGTGCAACGTAAAAATCCCCCCTACGAAACCGCAGCTTCATTTCTGTTCCTGGAAGGAGTCTTCCTCGCTTGAAAGACTTAAATCAATCAGATTTGTTATAAGCAGAGAGTTGTGCAACAGGAAAACAGCCACTATTATTCTCTGCAGCGATGATATAACATAGTGGTATCTCCCAGGCTTGTACTTTTGTCTGAGCCGGCCAGTGCAGTGAGAAGGAGCCCCCCTGTGGATCTGCAGAGAGCTCGCATACAGCACGAGCTGCAGCCCCACCTGTGTAAACTAACAGTGTGTCTGTTCCCCCTGCAGGACCCCAGCAAGGAGTGCTTCAGCCTCAAGTTTGATCTCAACGTGGACATAAACACAGAAATCGTACCTGCAATGAAAAAGAAAACCCTGAGGTAAGAAGGGAGGAGGAGGAGCGGCCACGTGAAATGTGTGTGAAGAGTTTGAGCCCAGCTTCATGTTTATCTGCATGTTTACCAGAGAGGTCCTGGGTCCGGTGTTTGAGAGGAACGGCATCGAGCTGTCACGGGTCGACTTGTTCCTCGATCAGTCCAACACGCCGCTGTCCCTCAACTTCGAGGCATACCGTTTTGGAGGACACTACCTCAAAGTCAAAGGTAAAAACGACCACATGACCCATCATTAAAATAAAGACCCATCCTTTGTCTCAGTCACTGAAGGACGTGTTCTCTTTAATCAGAACAGTAAAACTGCTTTATGTACTAAAGGACTGCACAGAGGTTTTGTTGTGGCAGAATGAAAGAAAAGAAAGAAAATTTTATATTTTACGACGTGCCTGAGTCACAAAATATAGAATGGAAATTCATATAAACCTGATTTATCGCTGCAGGCTGACCACTGCCACAGACGAATCTGCATCGAGAACAGCAGGTGTAAACTGTTTTATTGGACACACGAGCCAGGAAGACGAGCCAGGTCGAAACTGTGAGACGTCAGACGTGTTGCAGCAAATTAGAAGATGTAAAAGAGAAAGTTTGCAGAGCTTTTCAGTTAAAGACAGAAGAGTAGAACAGTTTTTCAGCCGGTTTTCTAAACTAAGTTTCCCTCTGTGTGTAGCCACAAATTAAGTAACAAGAGATTAAAAGTTTGGCTAAGATTCTCCCAAACTGAGGTGGAAACATCAGACACAAACTTCCAAGAGTATCTCCTGTTCAACCCTAACCCAATGCGTCAGGTGCAGCAGCAGAAAACTCTCACGTCCAGCATCGTATCTGGTTTAGCTGAATGTTATACAAATCAGATTAACCGAGCCTGAGCTCATTTACATTTTCAGTCTCAGTAAAAACTGTGGTGACGCAAAAATTTGCATTCTTAACGCATACATTTGCAGCAGGCAAAGCAAACATCCCACATTGTGCATCTCCTGTGAATCACTCGTTGTGTTTTGACTTAATTTCAGTGAAACGTAAAATTTTAAATACATGAAAGTGTTTGGTGAGATATCTCTGACACTGCTGGTAGCAGGTGGGACGTATTTACTCAGAATTATTATTCACTTGTTGGACATGTAAACATTCACAGTCATAGTTCCAGCGAAGTATTGACCATCACTTTGTTCATAGAAAGTGGGAAGACTCTTGGGAAGAAGTACCTTTTGCGGTCACGCTGCATTTCAGACGTCACCCTATTCTTATCCGTGTGCCGTTAACAATGACTGAGCAGCTCAGATGGTGTTGGGCTGGTTTCCTCTCACGCCCGAGTGTTTCTGACTCGGAGGAAAAGGAAAGGAGGAGGAGGAGGAGTGGACTGCATCTTTAAAAGTGATCAGAACTACAAGGGGGGAAAAAAACTGTCACAGTTTTGGTCAATCCTGTTCCAGAAGTGTCATTAAGACTCCCATGAATCTTAATAACACGGTAGCAGCGTGATGACTCTGCCGGCTTGCTTTCTTTCTTTCCCCTTGATGCCTCAGTGGAAACTGGGAACGGTGCCTCGCTCTCACTGCGATCGCTGCAGCTACACTTGTTGCCGTCTCCGGATCAAAGGCCCCGTTTAAACCCGTCCATAAAAGAAATCCTACGCCATGACTAATTGCTATTCTTTTGAAATTGTCGCTGTCCCGACTCGCAACTCTTGACCGCAATCTGGGGTTACATACAGTCTGAAACACAGAGGTCGAGGGCAAACAGTCCACAGCTGTTTAGTCACATGGTTGGAGGGTTAAGAGGTTTTCCTTCCATGAAGACGACGGCACTGTATTGTTCTGCTCTATTGTGTTTCATATCGTTTCAATCAAATCTATACTTCCTGAGCCGTATCAACAATTAAAGCGGCTATAATCTGTAGTTTTATATTAGCAATCCATCACATGACTATTGTGTTTGAAAGGTGTCTGCTACACGCGTTTTAGTGTATTTCAGCTCATTGTTTAGCCAGCAACTTTGATGTTTTGGTTCAGTCTCACCTCTTTCATAGTGTTGCTTTCGGCTGCAGCAGGCAAACAATGACTTTATGGTACGTAAGCCAGCAGCAAACAGCTGACAGTCAAAGTTAGCAAGAGTATTTAGCTGCTAAAGACCAAGATATTTCCCACAGGAGTTCATGGACGGAGCTAAACGAGACAGATTATTGGACCTTAATTCCTCAGGATGCCTGAAATACGACTCAAAATTAAGTTTAAGTTTGATAACAACTTTGCCATATCAATTAAAAGTTACTAATATGTCAATGTTGAGTTCTACAAGTTCTTTAGCTGCCCTGAAGTCCACGTTTTTTCCTGCTTTCATTGGAACTATATCGTTCTGTTTACAAGAGGCTGTTAAAGGATTTCAAGTAAAAACAATAAGCCATACTCTGGGCATGGTGTGAAAATGACTCAAAACTGACCAAAAAAATAAAAGCGGACTTGCAAAGAAGGTACTGCAGCGTTTCCAATGGTGGCGAAATGATCAGGCGGCTGTGCAACATTTTTTCAGTTTTACAATGTTCCCTTTCTCCAGACGGCTCAACCACTTTGTTTTGTTTCCATTGCAGCACGGCTAGGTGATGAGCTGAAGGTGGAGCAGAGTGTGAAGGACTTAAAGTCGCTCAGTCTGCCCAACATGAAGCCCTCTGCAGGTCAGAGCCCCTACATCCTCAACCCAGGCACCGAGAAGGTGGAGCACGGATCTCTGGGACGCAAAGAAAGCATCGATCTGTTGGTGAGCGGACGAACAGGATAGTTTGTTATATTTCATGTGACCTTCCAGCTCTCAGACTCATCAAACAAAAATACACACCACCCCTTTAAAACCAAACACAGACACCGACACACCCAGTGACTCTTACTGCTCTGCCACACCCTTCACTGTTTTCCATAACTTCACCACCTCTTCCATCAGTCCCATAATACCTCAGGACTGTATAGTATCTCATGATAATCCCATCATGACCTCATCGTATTGCATTACCTTTATCCGTGCAGGAGAAACCATGAGAATGTATTTTTGGATTTCCGTCTCAGTCGACTGCAGCTTTGTGTTTGTCTCGTGTGTGCGTGCGTGTGTGTGTGTGTGTGCGCATGCATGTCGGCGCGCTCAGTGCTGCCAACCGATCCCTCGAGTCTCATATGATGATGAGTTTACTCAGGAACACTCTGTGCCACTTCAGCACTTCCTGCAGCCACAGGAAATGGTTGTTTTGTTACTGATGAGAGATGCCGAGAGGCTGACGGAGGCCTGCAGGATCCTGATCCACTCGGCTGCAAAACACGCAGCATGGAAACAGGGAAGAAAGTCATCAGGTTCATGTTGGGGCATATAGTGTAGCTCTTAGAGATGATGAAGCTTGTTTTCAGTGACATTCTTGAGTAACTGTGCTGCGACTACCAATTATTTTTGTGTGTGACTGTTTTTTTTAGAATTGATCAGATGCCCCTCAGTGCCCTGTCCCGTTAGTTGCTGTAAGCTTTTCATTCTTGTTTAGCACAAACACAGTTATAAATAACTATAAATTATCATAATGAGCAGATTTACCACCTGAAAGTCTTTTTTGAAACAATGTGCTCATAATTTGAGACCAAAGCAGGCTTCTCTCTTCTAGTTTGTGCAGTTAAAATGACTGACGCTAGCAGATTTCACTAGCTGTAGCTAGCTCAGCTCAACTTTATTTATTTATATAGCACCTTTCATGCAGAGATGCAGCCCAAAGTGCTTCACAGAGCAGAATAAAGACAGAAACAGACAACACAGAACAGTTCTTTAGGCAACAGAACAGTTGCATAAAAACTAAAAATTAAAACAAAAATAAAAAGCATAAAACTACAACAATAGCTAATTTAGCTAACGCTAGCTCCACAACATGGTTGAAAACAGTCTCCTGCTGACTTATTAATCTTTCTAGCTGACTTATTTTTAAAACAATATTTTAAATATGCAAATAATAAGTAAATAATAATGCTAAAGGGGTCTTAAATTCGCAGTTAATGGCTACATTTGCCAAAAGACTGAAGCTAACGCTAACGTCCCCCAGGCAATCAGTAGCATGACACGGAAATAATAGATTATGGTTGTTCCTGTGTTGACAACGTTGAGCTAGTTAGTCCTACATGATAAGTAACATGACAAGAATAAACCAGACAGGATGGTTTCACTTCCAATGCTACACAGTGGATGTGCTAGTCATAAATGGGGGCTTTATGTAACCAAAGCCTAGCTATGGTTGCTAAGCTATGACTGGACGAATGCTGTTTGGGTGGAGAGGATTAGCAGTCAGTGGCTTGTTTTTGTCTACACCCAAACATGTTCAATTTACAACAGAAATATTTACAACAGCTACAGAACAGTGCAGGTTTATGAGCTCACTGGCTGGGCTCAACAAACTGAAGATGCTTCTTCTACATGACAGAAGAGGAGCTGAACAAATTCGGTCGCTGAGCAACTTTCGCTCCAATAGAAGCAGCGATTTTTTTTTTTGTTTGGCACAATAATATTTACATGAATGGTTGCAGTGTCACTGCTCTGAATTATAGCCAGATGTTTGACATTTAGTCAAACTTGAATCATCATAATGTCGTCAGTCATGTGCCCTCTAGCAGCATGAGAGCATGTCCTGTTTGGGAGGACGCAGAAGTCGATCCCCAAAGTATTGATTATCCAGATTTGATAGAATATTTGATAGCTGGACTGTAATTACTGATCAATAGCTAATGTGCTGTCACTCCTGGAATCATTCGTCTTCGTCTCTTTGTGATTAGACTCAAACATCAAGTGTGTATTCTCTCCAGTGTTCATGTCTAAACAGTTAACTTGTGGGTTTGCCTTCTTACGTGCATGAAACAAGTCACTGGTCTTTAAAACACCCTCGAGGCAAGTCTAGACCCACTTACAGGTGAGTTTGATTGTGTGAATGTGCACATAGTGTAAACGGCGCTTTGGTGTCATCATCGCTTTGGGCAGGGAAACAGGTAGTGACTCGGTCGAAGCGTTTTCATGCCATCTGCGGTGATAAGTCACTCGGGTTAGTCATCGGGCAGAGGCACAAACACTGAAGGTTGCTGAGGAAAGCAGAGCTTTAGTCACACAGTCACATCTGACCTCTTTTTTTTTTCTTTACTGTGTGGAATTGCTGTATTTTGTTTGTGCCATTAAATTACTGACAGTGTAATTCCTTTCAAGGAATGTTTCCAAAGAATCTGAGTGCAGGTAGCGACATGTCAGTTTTATTGGCTGTGAATGTGGAAAGAGTGGTGCGAGGGATGAAACCAAGCGTGGTGTCGTCCTCAGGGGGGCAGTAATGTGCCGTGTCTGTTTGAGCTTCTAGTTTTAGTTTTGCTTCTTGTTACTTCACTTGGATCTTTGAGCTTTAATTATGTTTGTAGCAGAGTCTCTAACAGGCTTTTTTTTTTAGGATTTTGTGACATCACAACTGGTTTGAAAGCCAATCACGGTGAAGTGTGTAACTTACACAAGTGGTGATGGAGAAACTTGAAGTGCACATTCACTAAATAACTGACCTTTTAGTGACCTTGTGTGTCCAGTAGTTCAACAGCAATGGAGTTTTTGCAAATTCATAGATTCTGGATTTTACAACGAGGAATATTTTTTAACAATTTGATATTTTAACTTTTCTTGCACGAAAAAAGTTCAATATTTTTATGTCTGGAGAGAATCTTTTAGCAAAAACTCAGCTTCACGACGTCCTCTGGTGTCCCTGCAGCATGAAGCAGCCCCCCAACAGGCCAGCTCTGGAAGCCAGCCCCCCATCCAGTGTGGGAGCTCCCATTGTGGCTGCAGGCTCTTCACAAAGTTATGAACCAAACAGCTTCTCAAATTGCAATATTTGCTGTTTTTCTCAGTCTTTTATGACACTAAATATACTTAACTGCTAATATATTTGTCATTTTATTGGATAAAACGGGCTAAATGACCATTTTTGATGTCAGAATCAGAATTCCAAGTAGGAATTTGTCTTGGTGTTTTTTGTGCATAACAAACATTAAGTAAAAATATAAGTAAGATAAAAAGTTAAGTATTAAAAAATATAAGCACACAATATACATAAAATAGCTGTGTAGTTGTGCAGGAATGTGCAAAGTATTTGTATTTAGACCAAATAACTAATTTGTTACTGAAGAAAATATTCAGCAGAGTCTTAAAAACTGAAAATAACAGTGAGCTGCAGCCCGACACATTTTTCATTCCTTTGTCTTCGTCAAACTATTTGGTCAGAATGACTCATAAATTATTTAAATCTTGGACCTCTTGCCACAGAACTCAAAGCTCACTGAAGTCTGTTGATACTTCTGTGTGTAACAGACAGACAGATCCGTTTTTTTGGGCGTGAGCCCGTCCATATTTTATGAACGCCGCTTGGAGGACAAAAGCTCCACTTGGACTCATGGCCACAGAGTGCACTCTTTGAGTTTCTATGGCAGCAGCTTTGGCACTCGCCATGAAAAGAAAAAAAAAACGCATGCGTGCCTGCTTTTTATGGAATCAAGAGGCTTTCACTCAAAGAAGTTCAGATATTTGCCTAGTGACCGGATTCACGGGCTGGCATGGTCGTCGGCTTGTGCCAGGCTTTTAGTGGGAAACTCAGCCAAATCCTGTCCTTTTCTCTAGAGACTTACTCTTTTGTTTCAATGAAGTATTTCAAGTTTATTATTGCATGCATGTTACATTTTATAGTCTCTGGCAGGAATCGTGATACGCTGCAGAGAGCTTTGATGATCCAGATTGATTATTTTACAACGGGGAGGCTCGGCCGAGCTCTCCGATTGGACGAAGGCGCATTCCAACCTCGATAGTTCCCATAAAGCACCGCTTTTACCCGCCTGTGCCTTGCGCTTATTGCTCCATCCGTAAATAATGCATCCTGTGTATGGAATCACCTTTGATACTGGCCTGAAATGAGCTCAACCTTCAACCTGTGTGACTCGGCGTGCGATTAGAAAAACACTTTTTTTATAATATCAAAGACAAAATTGTGAAAAGATGCTGCAGGCTTCAACTGACAAGTTGGAAATCACATGACTTCACAAAACCAAAACTAACCCTGAGAGTTGGGATCCCCCTTTTCTTTGATATGTCGTAGTAGCTGTGATTCATTATGCTGAAGCCCTCAGGGTCGAGGCTCAGGATGCAGCATAAAAATTATGTCGGTCTGAAGCAAAATCAAAACTTCAAAACAAAAATCCTGTCATTGGTTATGTCACAGTGGGCTTCGGGGACACACACAGTTCAAGCACCCGCGTGCCTTCCCTGTTCCTGATAACAGAAACTGCAACTTTTACAGTAGTCATAAAGATAAGTCAACCGTCTGGTACTTCCAGTTACAGTACACCGATCCTTGCTCTCTCCCACTCAGCCCTTTTTTATACAACACCCGACCATCAGTTGCCATAGCAGACGGGATACAACACACCGCTGCTCCGTCACACACACCTCGCCATGTAACAGGGTAAAGTGCATCAACTTGATCCACGGATTGAACATCACAGTGATCAGGATCACAGTTTTGGCTTTCCCAGAGAGTTAGTGTCCAGTAATGGATCTTCCATATGTGTGTGTGATGCACTGTTCCATCTCATCATGGAAAACCTCATATAGCTCTATGGCAGGATATCAGACCTTAATGCTAACAATGTGTCTTAAAACAGAGTTCCTCAAACTTTTATGAACCAAGAGCTGCTGTTGAATCTCAGATCTGTAATCTCGCTTATTTTCCGATAAAATGGTTCCTATCTGCCAAGATTATTCTGCTGATCTTTGTGTTTACAACATTTATCACCTGAGGGGGAAAAAGCAGGATTTCATTGAAAAACTACAATCTTTGTAGCTTCAACAATTCCTTCAAAGCTCACGTTACACTTGAAATGATTGACCTGCAGCTATTATGATAATCAGTTAACCCTCATAATGTCCTCTGACCCTTTGTTTTGGGACTGATGGCCAGTACACCTTGTTTACAGGAAAGTATAACTTGTTTTTGAGTTAACCCTAGTGTTGTCCTGAGGCTATTCTGACCATCACATGTGAGGATTAGCTGCTTTTCTTTGTCTTACGTGAAAATAAACAGAATATTTTTGGACAGTTATTTGAACAAACAGATATTTAAGAGGCGATTTGGGATTTTGAGTCCATTACGACTGTGAAAAATGTCGATTTGTAGACCAAACGTCAGATTGATGAATACATAATGAGGGTAAGCACTCTCAGTTCACACATCCACAAAGAGACAGAGGCTCTTTGTGGCTTTAGAAGAGTTTGTCAGACAGACACTGGTGACATCGGCTGTGCTGTTTAATAAACGAGGACCCGCGGTGCTTGGAAAATACTGTAGCAGACAAAAGCCTCAGAGCGCCTTCAGGGCTTGAAGACAGTGTACTGATGTACATATTTCACCTGATCAGACTGTGAAAGGAGTGGCAAGTGTCTGAACCCAAAACAGAGCGACGCATTTTCTCCACCACCCCGGGATTAAAGTTTGTTTTGAATGACACTGTATTCACATAGCTGCAGATTAAACTCTCACAATGCAGGCGGAAGAGGCTGACACAGACTATTGTCATTATTTATTTCCTCCAGGCTCTCACACAACGTTTTTAACCTGCAGCACACAAAAGCTGGATGGTAATGTGCTGTGAGACTGTTGCACCTCTTCCCGGCTATCGGACCTCAGTGATCGGTCACAATGGGGACAATAGTGGACGAGCACAGAGTCACTTTGAATGATAATGGCTCAATCAACAGAGGTCACACGTTAGATGTAAAGACACGAGGCGTTTCACAGACTACAGTCAGTACAGTTTGTTAATAGAGTGATTGACTTGATAGAGTGTTTGGCAGAAATGTTAGACTTTAAAGTTTCTCTCAAGTGTCCATGAAGTGTCATTTTATCCCTGATATCAGTGCCAGTTTGACCTTTGAGTCATTGTCGATGAATGAATGAAGACATTTACATGTGAGTTAAAGCATAAAACAGTATACATTATAAATATGTTTGTGTATCCTGTACAAACTAGATTAATGAAGGTGTATCTGAGCTGCGATGGTCAGAAATTTTAGCAATGTTTTGATCAAGCAGCTGATTTCAGCTCCACCACTCTGAGAATTTGCTCCAACTCTCATTTTTTATGCTCATACACTCGATATCTTTAAGACAAATGCTGTCAAACTAATTCTAGTTCATGTGCCAAACTAGTAAAACCACCTCCCTTTCTTTCAGTGTCAGGAAGTGGAAGTAAATGCTGGAAAAGGTCATGATTAATAAATGAGATGTCTCTTACCTCTGTGACTCAGTTTTTCCACATTCAGTCAGTCAGAGATCAATGTAGACCTACAAAGGCACAAAATGTTGAGCCACGTGTATTTTGGAGATTAACTTTGTAATTTTTTACTTCTTTTTTTTGCTCAAAAAAAATCTGAAATCGCAGCACGCTTTATTGAAAAATTGGTCTTTCAAAGTGTGGACCCTGAAGCTGCAGGGTTCAGGCCTGCAGGCCGTGTGTTTCACACGCGCCTTTGACTGCTATTGGACAAAACGTGACGTTTAAAGACATTTAAAACTGACATTTAGGTTAATGGATCGAAAAAATGATCTGTGGTGGAAAAACAGGACGTGGAACATGTCAACGTTCTGTTATTATCTGTAATAACAACGCATACTTTTACCGCACTGTGAGTTTAGCCTGCTCCTGCCACTGTTATGATCTAATATTAGAATCATTGTTGTCTAATCCAGCTCGTCCAGTCCGTGCAAAGAATTTAGATGACTCAGGTGTTTTTGCGAGAACATACACTAATTAAACTAATTGTACGTGGCGTTGGGAGACTTTTATTTCTTCCTCCATATGGTGTGGGTGGAGCTCCTTGCTGAGAAGGAGGTGTGTGTGTGTGAGTGTGTTGGAAAGACAAAGAACTTCCCCTGATGCCTAAAGGTGGAGATTACTGCAGGGCGAACACACACACCTTTATGACTTTTTATTTGTGTGACCGTTGGCCTGCAGCAGCTCACAGTACCTGCAGGATCAGGTAGACGCTCAAACACAGCAGCAGCAGCAGCAGCAGCAGCAGAGTGAAGCAGCTGCGATGCTGCACTCTTCTCTGGAGTGTGATTTCCTGGAAATGGACTCATCCTGACTTTTGGAATTACCTCTCTGCTTATCTTCGGTCCGCTTTTTTGTCATCTGACGTCTTCTGGGGGGGATTTTTCTTTGTTTCCGTCTCTGTGGAAAAAAATGGTTCGTTTCGGTCGCCTCACATCCTGGCGCAGCTGGGACGTGCTGCATGTGGAGGAGATTCCCAGTCGCCTCCTCCTGAAATGAAACCGACGACGAATGACTGTCAGGTGAGAGATTTGCTGACGATAAAGTGATGCGGTGGCTTTTTTTTTGCGTCTGCTGGTGAGGGCAAAAATATGTTTTAGGGCTGCAATTATTAGTTGAATTTTTGTAATTTTTGCTTTAAAAAATGGCAAATTTGACAAAATTTTCTTGGCTCCAGCTTCCCAGATGAGAAGATTTGATGACTTTTCTGTCATACATGATAGTAAACTGAATATATTTGAGTTTTGGCCTCTTGGTCAGACACAAAAAAGTCATTTTAAAGCAACACAGAGGGCTGTGGAAATTAATAACAGGCTTTATAGACTAAAAACAATCAAAGCGAGACAGTAACAAATCCATAATGAATCACAATCGTCACTTTAATTAATTTCAAATACAAAAGTTCTGCCTCCGTCCTTTGTTTTTAATTTAATCTCATCCGCTGTGCTGGAACATCAAAGTTGAAAAGTCAATGTTTGTTTGTGATTGGGCGACGCGCGACGCTGGCTGGGATCTCATTACATTAGCCGTTTGAATGATGACGGGGGAGGAGGAGGAAGTCGAGGAAGAGGAGCTTTGTTTTGACAACTCTCGTGTCTCACCTCAGGCCGAACGCTGTTGTTGTTGTTCTTCTTCTTCTTCTTCTTGTAAATGCAGCGGCCTTGAAACATGCAGCATGTGTCAGACCACCGGGGTTTCCTTTAGTTTCTATTTCCTTGTTGTGAGTGTGTTTAAGTGTGCGTGCGCCTGTGGTTGGCGTGTGTCCACACTTTCAGGAAGGTCACGCCGTTTTCCCATCGTTAATCAACTCACCTGATCAAGGGGAGTTATCAGTTGACTAACATGAAGGCAGTAGCAGTGGAAAAGAGGAGGAGGAGGAGGAGGAGGCGGCGTTCTCTCTTTCTTTGTCACCACTTTATTTCAATACAATCCCTTCCCATTTAAAGATTTTCTCCTCTTCCAGGCCAAGGTTAATGCCACAAACCACGGTGATAAGATAAGGCAGCGAGGGGGACACACAAAAGGCTTGATATCATTAACCTGACTGGCCTCCCCCCTCCTCCTCCTCCGGTTGCAGCTCCCAGAGCGAGGAGCTTTTGTAAAGAGACCTCAGGGTCTCTCTGCCCTCTGTCCTGACTGACAGGTTTACACAGGAGGCACAAGGGAAACCTTGTAAACATAATTAGTCAGGTTGATGTGTGTAGTATGAGGGTGTATTTGCTCGAGCTAAAATAAACCGTTTCAGTGGTGCAATATAACCTACTCTGATTAAAATAATTTAGTTTCTAAGGCTGGAAGTAACATTTATTATCCATTAATCTGCAGATTAAGTTCGTGAAATGTCAAATACATCTTCAAATTCCTTCATTTGTCTCAAACAGTAGTCAGATTACTTCATATAAACCTATAAAAACAGCTGCAGATTCATTCCCTGTTTATCGTTTCACCTCAGCAGAGTTTTCAGACTTCTCCGCCGCTCCTGAAGGAGGTGGTGCTCCTTATCTGCTGGGACATAAGCAGTCTATTAAATGTGCCGAAACATGCAAGTAAACAAAGGGAGTTTCCCGTTTGGCCATTATCGGGGCATTTTCTTTCCTTGTTTTGGCCAACCAGCTTGGCATTGTTTAAAGGTCTCCAGTCAAAACAGTGATCTGAGATAGCGCAAAGAATAGTGGAGCGACTTCAAATGAGACTGAAAGAATGACGCGCCCAGCCCGCGCCCGATGATTGTCTTGGGTTTGGGTCATTTCTTGGAAGGGTCTGGCATTAGTTGGCGAAGCAAATTGGTTTATTTCTACGTCCGAGACTGACCGAAAAAGAGCATTTGGCAGTTTGAAGCACCAGGATGTGTGTTTGGATCAGGGAGCTCCTTACAAGCTGTCACCCTCGACTCCACCTCCAAATATTCAGATCAGCCTCCTCTCTCTCTCTCTTTTTTCTTTTTTTTTTACTCGCCCCGGCCCTGCCTCCTCTTTCCTGCCCGACACAATGAGGCAGGATCCTCTCGGTTGCTATGACTTCAGTCCAGAGTCTGTATGAAATGCAACCACTGACTGTTTGGACAGCAGGACAGGACTAGAGATACGTCCCTCCCCGGTTCAAAGAGAAGCTGCTGTCGGGCACAGCAGGACACGGCACCCAGACACCACCACGCTCTGTGGAGCAAACCCGGACGCTGTCAGCTGGAACGAGGACGTTTGAAGACACCGAATGAAGTTCAACACGACTCTCTCTCTCTGTCTGTCTTGATGGTGGAATAACAGTTGTCACTCAGCTTCTCGGACTGATCCGGACGGACGGCGAAGGAACGCCGTGGATGTGTTTGTTTCGCTGTGGAAGTGGAGAGAGAGCGAGAGAGCGAAGGGGAGGCTAGAAGTTGAGAGAGCGCAGCAGCTGGCTCCAGAATGGGCTGCGATCCATGAATCCAATTGAAGGATTAGGATGGTTTTTGTTACTTTTGACATGCCTCTGGCTTCAATGGTGAGCACTGTTATATGGTGGGAAACTGCTGCTAGCTTCTTATCCCTGTGTCCTTTTTTAATTACAACTTCCTGACCTGAGAAACTAATCTATAACCATAACTACAGAATCTTTGCTTCGAAGTTTGTCCGATTATTTTCATGTGATTTCTAAATTTCAGCGTGATGTCACATCAGACCACACTAACCGGGGTTTCAGTTTGCTCAGTAGCGCGCTGTCAGGGTCCAGACTTTCCTGTTAGAGTCCACGGAGACGGCACACTTCCTGACACCTGTGTCCTTGACCAGTTGGCCCCGATTTTCCCCCCGTTAAACAAAAAAAAAATCCCTAAATGGGTCCAGCTTGTTTCGTTTTCACTAAACTGACTGAACTCGCTCCAGTTTTTGCCTCTTTGCAGTGAAGTCACTCTCCTCTGCGGTAATCATTTAAAAAGGACTAAAAAAAGCAGTTTGAAAACCTGTAAGACCCCCCCACTCAGATTTACTATCTTGTTATGCAACTCTTGCACAGAGCTCTTGTGTGCCTTTTTACTCCGCTTAAGTGGCTTCAACAAAAGGCCTGGATGTGGACGTTCTTCCAAAAATGGGAACCAGAACCGACCGGAGCTCTTCATAATATTTACATTTCATTTTGTTACATATACATGCCACAAACTTTCTATACTCTGATAAGTTTTTATCTCTCGTCTAATGAAAGTGGTTGGTTTGTCTCTTCAAAGCTTGTCCGTCTCTGCTCCCTCCTCCTCAGTTTTTACAGCCATAGTTTGTTTTTCTCACCAGAAGCTCTATAAACAGTCTCCTCTCGATCCAGCCTCCGTAATTCAGACGATGGAAGAGCGGGGTTGATAAAATCTGGGAGGAGGAATGCAAGGCTGGAACAATTACTTCGAACTCTGCACGTTTTGTTTTTTTGTGAGGGGGGGGTTAAAAAATTATTTAATCTATTTTTATTTACAGTCTAACATCGTTAATAGGATTCAGCAGTAAAAGAGAGGCTCTATAGATGCAACAGATACAGTTTTTATCATGAAATATCAAAACTAAATGTTATTTTTCACATCAAAGTCAGCTCACAGGTTTTTGAAGAGCACATTACAAAAGTTCCTCAAGATTTAACATGTTTATTGTCACTCCGGTTATACAAGTGCACTCGTGAAATACTCGGAGGGAGGCTTCTTTACAGAAGAACCATAATTAAATAGTAAAAGACAGTAATGATGATAGTAAAAGCGATAATAAAACATATAAGAAGACCTATAAATATAAAAACAAACATACTGAGGACAATAAAAGGGCGCATACAGTTATCGTAAGAGCATTAGACGTTAGTTTGCATTGTAGATCCAGTTTATGGAGTATTTGTGGCTCCGCGTGGAACAGTGTGACGTCTGATGTTAGATCTTTGGTTGTAGTTTGAAAATCTGATGGAGTTAGAAAGAAGTGAGCTCGCCTCTGCAGGCCTCTGCAGGCCGCCATCCATCCTCCATCTGAAGCGAGCAGCTCAAGTCTACATTAGCCAGGCTGGAACAACACGCGTCACACAAACAAAAGGTGGAGGAGGTTTGGATTCAAAAGTCGCACCCAAATCAAAAAATCACTGCCACAGGACCACCAGCTGAACTGACGAGTCCAACAGCGGGGTAATGTTGTTAACGTATTAATAACGCAGCATTGTGATCAGCATATCAAAATATTTTGCTAGATTGCGACTCATATTTAAATGTTTTGCGGCGGGCGACTTTTGAATCCAAACCTCCACCTTTTGTTTGTGTGACGTTCAGCAGTCCTGCAGCTGCGGTGTTTTGATTGCATTGTGTGTATCTGTGTGTGTGTGTGTTGGGAGAGGAAGGTGATGATCAGTAAAAGAATTTGCTTGGAATGGTCGGTCAGTTTCGGCAAACCGTCCTGGAATGTCACTTTGTTTTGAAGGTGAGGTAAGTGAGGTGGAGGTCAGCCGCCCGACTCCCCCCCCCACACCGGCAGATTCCTCACTCTAACGGTAAAAACAACTGCTTCCTCAGATACTGGGGTGGCCCCTGTTTGTTTGCTTTGCTGGCCGCTCGTAAAGTGGACACAGATTGCACGAGTGAGGGTTGAGCGGCAGGGTCTGCTGACAGGGTGACAATGGTGGAGGAGGTGGTGGTGGAGGAGGAGGTGGGGGGACAATGGGCAGACTCGCGCCGTCCGTTCTTATGGAACAAGCCTCCCGCCCGCTCCTTGTGATGTAATGAGCATTCACTGCGAGGAAGTGGCAGTCCTTCCCTCTCCTGTTTGTGTCTGATCATTAGGGCGACTTTAACGGCCCTGCTGATGTCATCCCCTCGCACAGAATTCCCCTCTGATTTCCTGTTTGTCCTGTCTTTGTATATTTCTCCCTTTCCTTCATTGTCTCTTTCCATCCGTCTGACTGGAAACTTTTGTCCTTTCTCCTCGGAGTGACAGAATCGCACACGTCTGTCATTTTCTGTTTCATTTCACGCCTCGTTTAAATCTCTGTCTGTCTTCTCTGCCTCGCAGGGTCAGTCTCGACGGAGGAAGAACATGACAGAGTTCCTGGGGGAGACGAATATTCCGACCCCGGATGCTCTGGGGCAGATCGGGGGCTCTCTGCCCAGCGTCGGAGCCGGGCCCGACAGCTGGAAGAACCGCGCTGCCAGCCGCTTCAGCGGCTTCTTCAGCTCCAACGCTGGAGCCTTTGGCAAGGTAACACACTGATCACGAAAGTGCTGCACCTTCTCTTGACTATTAAAACACACATTGTAAAAGCTGTACGGGGCGAGTTTGTAGCCCAGACATGTCTCAGATTTAAAAAAAAAAAAAAAAAAAGCAAACAAAACAGTAGCGAGCAGCAGTGGGAGGGGGTCGGAAGGCCGTATCCCCCGAGTGAGGTGAGGTAATTTCCCTTCAACGTCTCCTGACTTGTTGGCTCACGTACTTTCCTCCCAGCAGCTCTGGAAATGAGTAGGTGGAGGAAAAACCTCGGTCAAGTCTGAGATTTTAAAAAAAAACTCACAAAAAGCTTGAAGGAATAGTCGGACGTTTTGGGAAATTTGATTTTTTTTTTTGCAGAGCTGGATGAAGACGATTGATTCGTCTCTCATCCGGCCAGCAGTTAACTATCTTAGCTTAGCATAAAGACGGCAAACAGCAACCAAATCTGCACCTCTAAAGCTCAATACTTAAAACAAAAGTCAAATCCCGAATGGTCGAACCTCTCCTTTGACTAACTAAGCACACGCCGCCCACACACTCCCTCCCGAGGTCACACCCTGCACAGCAGCAGATGTCAGATAGAGACAGTACCTGTCAGTCACCTGTCACTGCCTGCATCATCTCTATTCACCCCCAGAGTCCCACTTTAACCTCTTCAGGGACAGAGATCCCGCACCGGGACCGAGACCTCTTGCACTCTCCGTATTGTGGTGATGAACCTCTGTCACTCCGTCCTTTCACAAATCTTTATAAAGGGAGTGGAAGGGGGCGGTGTGTGATCACTTTACTCCTAAATCTGTTGTACAATTTGTCACTATAATCAACACAGGGCTGCACTTTTTTTTGGAAAGGTTTCATCAACCACAAACTGCTGCACCATCTCCCCCCCTCCACGCTGAAGCTTTTGCCCCCGCTGCCGAGTCTTCTATTGTTAAGACGGTCTCAATGCACTGAGCTCATTTTCATAACTACATAAGGCCTGCCAGGCTGAACAAAGGCCTGAATAGCAGCCACTGTTGAATTTAAGAATTAAGGCGCCAGTAAGGAGAGGATTTCTATGCTAATGCGTGGACTCATCTTTACTTACAGTCTGATTGTAATAAATTGACACACAAAAGGACACAAGTGGACAGTTACTTTCGCATCTTTTCTCGCTGTCACGCTGTTAATCTCGTTCAAGCTAATTAAATTTCTTCTGTCTCGTCCACAGGAGTTGGACCGTCTGGAGCAGCTGCAGAGCAAACTCCACTCCTACACGTTGTTCGGGCTGCCCAAGGTGCCGCGGCAGCTCTCCTTCCACCAGGACTCCTGGGAGGAGGAGGAGGAGGAGACCAACCTGGCACTGGAGGACAGTTGGCAGATGCTGCTCGACAACCCAGAGGTACAACAAACAAACAAACAAACACAGGCTGAACCTGCGACAGCTTCTTCTACACGTCTCTGCCTGACGTTTTTATGTTCCTCACCTGTGATGTGGAAAAATCAGATTTTATAGCCAAGGTGTGCGTCCCGGTCAGAGTTCAGCTCTTAGTTCAGGCCGCTGACACACTCAGGAAGTCGTACCAGCGTCCGATTCAAAAAGAGATTCAGCTGACATGTAGTTACTTTTGTGGTGTAGTCATAATCAAACTAGCTTTGTAAGAGTTTATAGCCTGTCACGCTGCGATCATACAATCCTCTGTGTACAATGACACAGCTAAAAAAACAAGTGTTTTTAATATATGAAGCTTCAGAGGTATCAGAGGTGTTTGGTGGACACTGGACTAATAACTTGTTGAGAGAAGGTTGAGACACAAAACCCATAAAATACAGTATTATTAATATTCTATTTCTATTTTCCCTATAAAAAAACTGCATTCCCTAGTTATATCTAATATATATATGTATCTATCCACAGTATATATACTGTATATGAGCAGTGGTACAACTTGATTCCTAGTTATTAATAACCATAATTAAAAAGAAACGCGAAGCAAAGCATAAAGAATGAGTATACTCTAAATTTAACCTTCACATGTAATCTTAATAATTATCAGAATTATTTTTGTTTTTGATTCTTTCTTACAATAAAATAAAAAATGATTTTAGCTACATTAAAAATAATCACGGGGTCGTGCTGAGCTCTCCCAAAAAAAGTCAGCCTAGCTTCCCTTCAGCAGATCTATAAATAATCTGTCTCTCTAATCAGTTTCATATTTTCTTATCAGTGTTGACATCAGCTGATTACACCTGCCGTACATGTAAACTGGCATCCTGCTTCCTGGTTTGCACACCTGACTCGTACTTCCTCATCGCGTGTCTTTGTCACACTTTCCCCGAACGATGCTTTAAAACACGTTTACAGTCATGAAGGCGTACATACCTGTTTTTTTTTTTTTTAGAAATGATGACACATCGCATGCAGACACTCGCTTCCAACTGTTAATGTGTACACGACTTATCAGGACAGCTCAGCGGCTGTACAGTGTCTCGTACTGTACGCTCAGCCCTGGCAGGTAGTTACATAAGATATACTGCTGACTGGACGGCTGCTGATTCCCAGATGTTGTCCAGTAAGTTAGTGATGTGAGTTACTGGAACAGAAGTTATTTTTATGTTTGAGAACATGAAGGAACAAGACTCATTCCCCATGGCATTATTCAGAGACAGGGGAAGCCAGCAGCGTCTAATGCGATATAGTGACGTCATTGCTATTCATTAATAATTATTTTGTAGGAGAGCCGTTCAAAGTTTGACGTCTACAGTTCCTCCAAACTGCGCTTCCTCTTCTAAATCTTATCTAGAGTCTTACAACAAGAAACTGAAGGCCACATGTGTTATTTTAAAAAGCTGATTTGCTGAATAACATAATGAACATCAGGACTGCTGCGATACTTTAATAATTAACAAGAATCTGGGAATATATGTGCTATATTTAATAACGCGATCTCTGTGTTCGTTTGCAGACGTTGACGAGGCGACAGTTCCACCAGCAGGAGGCGATATGGGAGCTGCTGCACACGGAGGCTACCTACATAAAGAAGCTCCGAGTCATCACTGATGTAAGTGTGAAAACATCCACCGTCTGCTGACTCTCACGTAAAGATAATGTACTGACACGTGTCTGACTGTTATGTAAGGAGATGAGCCGGCTTCTGTACTGAGAGAGACAGAAACAACGAGCCTCTTGTTAAAGTCTAAGAACAGAGTCCGCCCGGTATCGCACAGAAGGTTGACAACCTTTCAAAGACGTTATGTCAGCGTCATGTCTTCACGTATCTTTTGGTTTTTTTTTTTTCTCTACAGCTGTTCCTGTGCGGGCTGCTGAACCTGCAGGAGAGCGGCCTGCTGACAGAGGTGGAGCCCGCCAAGCTGTTCAGCAACATCCAGGAGATCGTCCGCCTCCACACCTCCCTGTGGAACCAGGTCATGCTGCCGGTCCTGGACAAGGCCAGGCAGGCTCGGGCTCTGCTCGACCCCACTGTCCTGCACCACGGCTTCAGGGCGGTGAGTTGCAATCACAGCGTAAATGTGTTCTCCACATGTTCCACCAAAGAAAAGGAAAAAAATTAAAGGTTATCAAGAAGCCGTGGACTTAGTATCCAGGCTAAAAAGTCATTTAACAAGCTGATAAACTCGTGGACTGAAGCTCGATCCACTGAGCTCCACCAGATCTTCTAAACCGTGTCTTTGATATTTTGGATAAAATTCTCAATACTAGAGAGTCCTAAAGCCAACAGTTGGCTTTAGACATGAGGCGTGAGTAAATATGTTTTCCCTCTGACGCATGTCTTTGTTTACGTGCTCAGTTTGGCTCGAGGTTCCAGCCCTACATCCGTTACTGCATGGAGGAGGAGGGCTGCATGGAGTACATGCGCACACTTCTCAGGGACAATGAGCTCTTCAGGACCTACGTCACGGTTAGTCCTCGCTGATCTCTCACCTTTCACACACACTACAGTACACAGCGTGCATTGATACACTCGCACACTTGTTTGTAATCTGACTCATTAAACATTTCCCGTCTTTGTCTGGCTCATTTTCAGTGGGGAGAGACCCACAAGCAGTGTAACCGTCTGAAGCTGGCCGACATGGTGGCCAAGCCTCACCAGAGGCTGACCAAGTATCCACTCCTGCTGAAGAGCGTCCTGAAGAAGACGGACGAGCCGTCGGCCCGCGACATCGTCAACAGCATGGTAAGGATGGAGGAGAACTGTTAACGCGTGCTGCTTTTCCAAGTTTTGGGAAAATACCTGAGTGTATTTCTGTGATTTTCCTCTTTAAAAGGTGGCCGCGGTAGAGCGCTTCATCAACGGCGTGGACTCCCAGATGCGACAGCGTCAAGAACAACAGAAGCTGGCCACCATTTCCGCCCGCATAGACTCGTACGAGGCTGTAGAGGGCAGCAGCGAGGAGGTGGAGAAGGTAAGAGAGGATTTATGGAGCTCCAGAGCTTTTTCCCACATCTTCAAGACTTCATGTAGGATCCGGCTTCATGCTTCTGTCTCCTTTCTCCCGCCCCCTTCCTCTTTCAGATCCTCAAGGAGTACAACCGCTTTGACCTGATGGCTCCCATGACAGGAATATCACCAGAGGAGACTCGACAGCTGCATCTTGAGGGAGCGCTGAGGATGAAAGAGGGCAAAGACAGTAGGGTAAGTCTCACTCACACGACGAGCTCTTATTTTTATACTCCACATCTGGTTTCTCATGTTCGCTTCACCGCCGCCTCGCGTTTCACATAAAATGGCCGGCCTGAAAACAAACCTTTCCTTCCTTTTCAATAGATGGAGGTCTACTGTGTCCTGTTCACTGACCTGCTGCTAATTACCAAGCCGGTGAAAAGGGTGGAGAAAGTCAAAATCATCCGCCAGCCTCTCCTCATTCACAACGTCGTCTGTAAGGAGCTCAAAGACCCCGGTGAGTGCTCAGATGAAGCAGTGTTCATTTTTTTTCTGCGTATATTTAGAAAATATTGACAAATCTGACTTCTTCTAAAGCCTGTTTTTGTCTGACGGTGGAAAGTTATTTAATTTATATTAATATGAAACAGAAAGAAGCAGCAAATCTTCACATTTGAGAGGCAAAAAGCAACAAAAGTTTAAGATTTAAGACACCACAGACGGTCTCTGCTGCAGAGATTCGACTGCAGACATCAAACTACATAATTATCTGACTTTTTCGAGTTAAAGTTGATTTTTTTTGTGTGTGTGTTTTTTCTCCCTGTAGGCTCATTCATCCTCATCTACCTCAACGAGTTTAAGAGTGCAGTGGCAGCCTACACTTTCCAAGCCAACAGCGCCGCCCAGGGGCGAAGCTGGATCGATGCAATCTGCAACGTCCAGGTTTGAAAGCCACTTCAAACAGAATCTCCTGACATGTTTAACACAGCTTTTTTTTTTTGGATACTTAACGTGTCTTTTTTTTTAAATGACACATGCAGAACCAGCTCCAGAAGCTCCGCACCGAGGAGGTCCTCCGGCAGCAGAACAGTCTGAAGAGATGTACGGAGGGTGAGGACGAAGAGGAGGAGGAAGACGAGAGCAGCAACTCCACTACGAGCTCCCCATGCCTGAGGCACAAAGACCAGCAGAACTCAAGGTAGTACGGTACACGTTAAAATGGAATAAATTATTCATTTAAAGAAGTGAAATTAAAGATTGCTGTTGTTTTTGTGGACCGGACCAACCGATTAACCAACCACCTTCTCCTTTCAGCCAATCAGACGGTTCCACTGAGACTCTGTCAGTGATGGACATTGATGAACAAAGCGACCAAGAGCCTCCTTCCCCCAACATGAACCTCGAGGGGGCCACGAAAAAAGACTCTGGCGCTCAGACGAGCCCCCACAGAATTCCCAGTATCATTTACTCGGAGCACCAGGAGAACGACAGCGACGAGCTGGACCCCCAGTGTCGCTCTCTCTCCATGGACAGCGCCTACGGTACCCTCTCCCCCGAATCCCTCCTGAGAGAACTTCAGCCACAGCCCGGCCAAAGCGAAGGAGAGGAGACCGAGGAGGACGAGGGAGACAGGGAGGCCGAGCGGGACGAGGTAGAAGAAGAAGTGGAAGATGTAGTAGTAGTAGAAGAAGAAGAAGAAGAGGAGGAGGAGGATGCTGCCTCAGTGGGGTCCCAGCAGTCAGTAGTCCAGTCCTCTAAACCTCGCCGCCGGCCTCACGTTCAGCCGCGGCTGCACTGCCTCCAGAGGCTGTCCGGACTGGCCTTATCCCGCTCTGAGGACAATCTCCTGCAGCGCCTCCACGGCGAAACCCCCACGTCTAACACACACTGCTCTAAGGTGCAGGACCAATCACAATGTAGGGAAATGGACCCATTGCCGCTGGCACACAGCAGAAGCCTCTCAGAGCTGGGCCAAAACTGGCTGGAGCTGCTTTCCAGCGACCTCGACCAGTCCGACGACTGCTTGAGCATGAGCATGCCCGCCGTCAAACTCTGCGCCACCCTGAGGAGGGCGGAGGCCAGGCACGGACACACGGCGCCTGCCAGACCGCAGGAGACCAACGAGTCCCAGAGCAACAGCTTGGACGGGGAAACGGCTCCATCTGCCTGCGTAATTAGGAAAAACGAGTCAACGGCCAGCAGCAGCTCAGGGGAAGCGTCGCCCAAAAAGAGGAAATCACCAGCACAGCAGCACAAGAAGCTGACACTGGCTCAGCTGTACAAGATACGCACCACTCTCGTCCTCAACTCCACACTCACTGCATCGTAAGTCGTTACTTCTGTAACATTTAAAGCAGTAGTTTGATGACGCCTAAAGCTCACTGTTACACGAGAATGGAAAGAATGTTTTCATTTAAAGAAAATTATGTTGAATTTGGTGTTTTGATGTAGCGTGTTTACTTTAGCGGGAATGTGTGTATTAATGTTTTTTTGTTTTTATTTCCAGGGAGGTATAACCACTCTTCCAAACAGCTGACCAGTGGCACGTGGGCATAATAAGGAACAAGACTTGTTTTGCTTCAATGGACTGAATCTCTTGAGACACAGATGCACTCTCTCTCTTGCTGTCCTCTCCCTTCCTGTTGTTTTTTTTTTTGGACACTGATCGTACCATTTTTGCATTCGAACAATAACTTTTTTTTTTTTTTTGCTGTTGCATTGGTTCCTGAATTTTTCTCGAGTGGAAGGGAGAGGCAGAGAGACATTAACTGCTTGCACTTTGCAACGGAAGTAGCATTACGGGGCGGGGGGAGGCTGGGACTTTAAGGTGGACTTGGACGAGCGGGGAAGCACGCAAGACATGAAAGTCGCTGCCCCCTCCCTGCAGAGAGAGGAGACTCCCGGAGGCGGAGGTCGCTCTGCGCCGGGAGAGGAGGTGGAGCTGGGGGACGCTACAGTCTTGAAAAACTCTACACTAGGACGTCCTCCTAATATTTGTACTACTCCTGGTTTGCTTCAAGAAAAGAAAAAAAAATTGCACAGTTATCTATGTTTAGAAGAATCACTAAGGAGTGAATTTACATTTACAGTCACACGATGAATTGTAGTTTGTGTCTGCTTGTGTACAGATGTGTGTGTGTGTGTGTGAATGAATGTGTTTGAATGAAACATGGTCCTCGATTCCTGACTGAACCAAAACAGATTCCCATCTCCTGTGAATACGCTAACACACCCAAAGATGGAAGACCTCAGTAGCCGGTAGATTCCCCAACATAGCCGATGAAACAGCGGCATCACCTCCTTCTTTACTGTTAAACTACTAATGCCATTTTGGTATGTGGAACTAATGAGAAGATGTGTTGATTTCCTAAAAAAAAAAAAAAAGACTGAACATGGGTGACTAAAAGTGTCGTTCCTGCACATACTACGGTTTGAGTGTCCGCTCACTCTTGAGGCCTGTGTGTACACGAGCACACCGGTCAGTCATCGTAAAGAACAAAAAGTCGCGACACTCGAGTAACGCCTTGTGTTTCGTTGTGATGGCAATACTAATAAGAGGTTGGGGTTGGATATTCTGTAACGAGTGAATCTGCAGAGCTGGCTTTAGTTGAAACACTTTTTCCCCAGGAGATTTCAAAATAAAAGCCACCACAGGAAGTTCACATTTGACGCTTGACGTTTTTCAGATCAGTGATTTCTAACTTTTATTCCAAACATGGCCCAAACCAAACCAAATAGGTTAACTGTTTACTTTTTTTTTTTTTTGTTTGTGTAATATTTATTATGCCTGCTATGTTTTATATATAAGATATTGTTTATATTGTTTGCTTCCATGATTTGTACATTTTTTTTTGTGGGTGTAGTCTTAATAATTTCAACTTGCCAGGCATGAATGTGCTATGAACCAAAATCATGTGTTTCCTCTTTCAGGAATGACTTTAAAGTGTCTTACAAAATAAAAACGCTGAAATACTTAAAACACAATCCCTCTTCTTTTTTTTTTTGTTAATGGTTTAATCCATTGTGATGGAGCGATTTCGAGGATGAATGGCATTAAAAACAACATGAACCCGCTCGCACCGCTCTCAAAAAGAATGTGTTTGGGGAAGTGAAGGAGAATTACAGCAGAGAGGTCGTGACCGTGTGTGGCGGTAACTCGTTGCGTCATCTTTATTTTTTTATATCATGACGGTAAGCCGAAACCGAGGGAGGAGTGTAAAACGAGGACAGATTCCCATACTGGAAGAGAAGTACTGAGAATGACCCGTCTGAGTTCATACCTTATACTGTTATTATTGAACGTGTAAGCAGCAGCTTAACGTTTTAAATGGAACAACTACATATTGTTGGGTATAAACGTCTTGAGCTGATTGTTTGACCATCATCTTTCAGGACTGTAGGAGTATAAAATAATACTTTTTTACCTAACATTTGTCTCACTAGTTACTTAAACTATAAAGTACCTGAAAATTGTATTTAAGTACAGTTATTGAGTACATTTACAGTAACACTTTACTTTAACACACCAGTTTAGCTCTAAAACTAACTACACATTTGATATATTATCCATAAGACATTATAAAAGGTAGTTTGGAAGCAGATGTTTGATCAGACATATTTTACATCATTACAGCTGTGTTTTCATTCATTGTCTGTTTATACACAACCCTCCACTTAAGGAGCTCACAGGAGGAGCACTTCAAATGTTTTCATATCTGCATACAGCGACATTACAGTGTGCTATAAAACATAAATTAAATGTTTATATGCTGCCGAGGAACGCTCAATAAGTGGGCTAAAGTGAATCTCTGTTTGAAAGCACTTATGGCAGAATTATTTAGGGTTACTTGGAGTTAAACGACATTCATCTGTTCAGTTTTCATTTCTGGGAACTCAGTCAGATCACATATCTTATCCAGCTGTCTGTCTGGTCCGACCGTCTGCTTCTGGTTGCCAGAAAGTTCAGACGAGCTCAAATGTGACCCGCCTCGATGACAAAAGTTGCCCGGTGCGCACACACACATTGCAGGAGAGAGCTGGGGCCTGATGGCCCGCAGTAACATCATGGCCGAGGTGTATTTACAGGTGATTATATCAGCTAATCGGTGGATTACAGCATGTTGAGGCCACACAAGCCTCTAAGCTGCAGAGAAAAGACAGTGCGGCCCTGTGGGATTTTCTGTTTAATCTGGTCCCAGAATACAGAAGCCCCCCCTCCCGCTCTCACATCTGGCCCGTCGGGATTTACTCATGTAATCCTTCATTTTTAAAACAATTTTATTATGCTTTATCGCTGATACGCTGGACTTTAATTATTAAAATGCAGCTTTCTATTTTAGAAATGAAGTAATTACACGTCCTTGTCATATTAGCCTTTGCTAAGTAAGTAATGTGCCACAGTGATGATGGCTGCAGGCCAGCTGTATATGATAATAATGCATCCCACATGGTACCTATTTAATGCATTTCACCACTCTTTGCCTTGTCACGGACAGACTATGAAACAAAGCTCTGAATACGCTCACGAAAAAGATGAATTATACTTGTAAGAGTCGTGAATTTTGCAAAAAAACTGGTGTGCAAATGCAAAATGTTCACTCTTTGCAGCCTCTCTGTTTTGTTTTGTTTTTTGTTGTTGTTGTGTTGTACGTCATGTTCTGTGCACGGTCTGTTGGAAATGTACACTGCATCGCTGCAGCTGGGGGGGGGGGCGGCGGACGGGTTAACACCACCTGCTGTGGCAGATGTCAAAAACCATGCTGTAAAAAATGTCCGATTAACACAAAGGGGCACTTTGGCAAATCCTGATTATAGGAGCACTTTCATTTATTAAACTCTGCCAATCCCCTGTACTCTTTTTTGAGCGGTGGTGGAGGGGGATTAAAACCAGGTAGACACCATTGTCTATCTAAACAATCCCCTCTTTAAGCTCGAGCTGTTTCCTGGTGCCCCGGACAGGCCTGACGGGAACGGCTGGCCGGACGCCTGCCTGTAATCTCAGTAGGGGCTTATAGGTCACTACAACCACTACACATTCCCATTCATCAACACCATCCCCTTTAGAGGGACGAGGTGATTGGATTTAGGACATGTTTTACAGGGGCGGTAAGACAACAGGGGAACTAAAGTGCGTTTACAAGAGCTGTGCTGTGAAAAGGCCCGTGGACGAGTGGCGGCCATATGGAATGGATAACCCTGCGAACATCTGCCCTCGATCAGGACCACGCACCGCCATTATAGGCCGCTTTCTTTGACCTTCACATGGCGCGCAGGAACATCTGGCACTTTTCTGCCATCATGGAGCCTGAAAACGACATTTAGCACACGAGAAGCTGCAGATATCTACACGGGAGTTCAGAGTTCCCACCAGGTTTAACATGAATTGGTGAAGATTGTATGTGTTGTAGTCAAGACCACCTAAACTGAGACCAAGTCAAGACCAAGACCAGACAATCTATGGCCTACTTAGGTAGCTAACATTCTCCAAATGTCTTCAGGTGACTCTCAGCCTTCTCAGTCAGCGCACTAAAGTACATAAACACCGCTGTGGTTTGTCTGATGTCCGGGGACGTTTCTAGCTGTTTGAGGGCTCCTATTCTGTCACACTCTGAGGGAGAGATTCTTTGACCTTTTCAGATGATCTGTGGGGATGCAACAGTCTGTTCGAGTACATTAATAAATTCAACAGATGAAAAATGTTTATGGTAAACTAAAAAAATAAATAACTTAAATGAATAAAAACAGAACAGACCAGCCTCCATATTAATGTGCAAACAATAAAAAAAAAACTAGTAAGAATAACACTGACGTTTCAGGTAGTAAGAAACGTCACATGTCACACTGCAAGTCTGACATTTTAGACCACTGCACGCAATCAAAAGAAATCAGCAAAAGATATTATCTATTATTATTTTGATGCCATGATGCAATTGTTAACGGCGCCTAACGCTATCCTCCTCGCTTCAGGCTCTGCTGACGTGAGCGCAGCGACGGCTGACAGCCATAAACATAAACCAAAAATCTAAAGTTAGAAATGAGTCGAGTTTTTTTTGGTTTCCTTTGAAGCAGGAAGTTTTACGATGCCCCAAATACATAAATACATCAATGTGGTGCACTTTCATCACAAACACACTGGTCTTAAAGGGATAAACAGTCCTCCAGATTTCCATTTATACATTTTCAAATATTAAATACTATGTACACTACAGCTTGGCTGAATACTTTGGTTAACATTAGCCTTATATATTTGTTTTGTCACTTGTCAGCGCTCTCTGATGGACGAACTATTTAATGGAGTCACTGTTTCCAACCTCAAACCTACCCAGTCTTTCATTGATGGAAAGTAACTCATTTTATTTACAAATATTAAAAGGTACTTTACTTCAGTATTTCCATTTAATGCCAGTTTACACTTTTACCTGACAGGTGTGACGACTAGTTACTCTTCAGGTTTAAGTTTAAAAGACAAACAAACAAATCCAAGACGACCCCACAGAACAACTTTGCCATTCTCTACAAGACGGGAGACTTCCAGCCTCGCACTGATGTTAATGACAGAGCTGAGTTTGCAGAAAGTGAGCGACAGGCTGGAGATGGCAGTCAACCTGGCCTGGACCGCCGGCAGCAACCGCACACGCTACCAGTTGCACAAAGACGCCTCCATCAGTGATGGAGTGAACAACACTAGCCTTGTTGGTGTTGGGTACGCCCAGACTAGTCGAGCATCAACGCAGGGCCCAAGTCTAAGCTTTCTTCTGCTGCAGGGGACAAGCGAATATCAGAAGATGTCCATCTCACAGATCACATCATTACTTCATTTCGAGGTTCGAGGTCCAACAGAACTTTTCTCCTTTCCCGCCTCATTAATCATCTCATGACTGCTCAGATTCATCTTGTGAATCTTGGGAACCATCGGACCGAACAACCAGACTGGATCTAAGATGGATGGATGGATGTATCAACAGCCTTTTAGTGCAATAAATGATAATAAATCAGTCAAAACAGCCGATTTCCTGCAGAATACGAACTTTTGAGGTTAACTCGCAATGAAAGATCTTTACATTTTCATATCGGTACATTTACTTGGTCCACCACAGGTCTGTTTGGGTGAATCCCGCTCGCCACACAATCCCTGACAGTGGTAGAAAGGTGATAATGTATTGCCAGCTGCTCTCTGGCATAAATTCATTCCACAAAGACGTGGCATATGCTAGAGGATCAAATGTCTTTATCCTCGTCAAAGTTGTGTTGTTTTCTAAACTGAAAGAGCATAAGGTCCCACTTTCATGCGACAATATAAACTCCTCACCTCAATAATTGTATCAGCTTATAAGAAGCTTACTGTAATTACAATATTGTCTTCTTAGAGCCGCAGCCTAAAACACAAAAACACAAAATCACCCATTTCTAAATTAAATGGAAACTCGTTCAAAGAGAAGCTATACCAGAGGAGGACAGACGGATTAACATGTAAGACAGGCACATTTAATATTTACAGCACAATCGCACAATTAATCTGACAATGTGTTCTGTGTCTAATACCTGAACCGACTGGCCTTCAAACGTTATCAGCGCCGCTTGCACAGGTTGTAGCTGTTTACAGGCTTGTCATCCAAATGTTGAATTTTGCACTTTAACCTCCGAACAATGTTGACTTCTGAAGGGAGAATGATTTTCATTGTAGCCTCACTGTGATTTATAGATTTAAAAGGTGGACTGAAACACAAAAGATTAGAGGTGATCGCTCCTAAAAGTAAAAAAAGGAAAGAAAAAGACCCAAAAAACGGTTCAAACCTTGAACTAGAGCTGGTCTCAGTCATTATTTGACTTGTTCCCACGTGCAAATGCTAAATTTAAAACTCAGAAATGTTATGTAATTGAAGCCCTAACATAACATTTTTTAGTTTACATAACTTACTTAATACAATTTCGTGGAAGCTGTTGACAAAATACATTTAATTAAAGTCAACATTTCATTTTCTGAGTGAACATTTTTAGATTAATTCAACTTTACTGAAGCACTGTTCCTTAGGTCGATTTAAAACCACGATTATAAACTCCTCCAGTTCTGCCTGTTTGTTTGTTTTCTCATCTTTTTTTGTCTGTGTGTTTATTCTGTTACACTCTCATCATAATCGAAAATCAGGACATGTCCGCTATTTAAATAAAGGTTGAATGAAACATTTGCAATTCAGCCAACAACATTAACAAGGAGAACTTGTGACAAACGCTCTTTCTATCCTCCATATTGTCGTCTTCTAGTTGTGGGATAAATAACAGATATTAATCCATGAGTTTTAATCAGATGCTACAAAAGTGTTAGATACACTGAAGAAATACACTGATTACAGTGATACAATGATTATTTACACTATCTGTTAATCTGAATTATTTTCTCAGCTGATCAATGAATTGTTTGGTCTGTTACATGTCGGCAAGTAGAGAAAAAAAGCGCCACAGAGACGTCGTCAAATGTTTTTGTTTCATCTAACCAGCAGTCCAAAACCAGAAGATGTTCAGCTGATTCCAAAATCACCTGAACATTGAGTTCTTGACTTTGGCACATCTGTTCTGTGAAGGCAGCGGTCTGAACACACTCATCCCCCTCCTGTGTCACATGAATCAACACTGAGTGGAACACACTGATAAAATACGTATAGATGCAAATATTCAACTTTTTACTGCCCTGCATGTGTCTGAACGCTTTAGTTACTTTTACTAGATTGTGCAGTGAAAACAACATATCTCGACTTTGAATGTTTACGATTAACCGAAGCATGACGTGTTCCTCGAGGGGTTCATAAAAACGTTTGTGTACTTGTACTTTGATAATACTTCACTACATAGTAAGGTTTTGAATGCAGGACTGGTTTTTGTACTTTCACTTCACCAAAAGACTGAATACTTTTAGAGGAGACGACTACATAAATAGGTGTACTACCATAAAACTGTATCTTTTGAAGTACTATGTGAATATGAGGAGAACTTTGAGGGGAAACTTGGTTGTTGCAGCGACACGAGGACAGAAATAAATAAGTAAATAAATACAAAATAAGAGGAACACTACCACTCAGATGTTTGGAGTCACCTGTCATATTGATGTATAGACAGACAGACAGACAGACAGACAGACAGACAGACAGAGAGGTTAACAGTTATATATTTAATTTCTATACAAATGTTTAATTTTGCTGCAACTGTATCATTTCCCTGCACATATTTAATTTACGTGCAAAAGTCTAACTTCTCTGCAAATGTTCATTACTTTGGCACAGGTTAATTTAAATTTAGAGTTATCTCAGATTAATTTTAACATATGGCTACTATGTTTGCATGCTGCTACTGGATGCTTGAATTTCCCTAGAGATCTATAAAGTGTCTGTCTGTCTGTCTGTCTGTCTGTCTACAGTGTATATTTAACAATACATATTAAATACAGTCTGGTGTGTATTAAATGATATAGTATAATGGAGAGGGAGGGCTGTGCGAGTGTGTGTGGGTGTACAGGAAGACAAATATCAGTTGAAAACATTTGAACACATGCTGAGCTGAAGTGTGAGGGTAAGATGCTGAGTGTCTGAGAGCTGTGTGTGAGTCTGTAAAGGGTTAACAGGAGGAGGCGCAGCAGCGGTCAGCTCCGTCTGGGTGGAGTGAAGTTCAGACATGTACTATACAACAAATTAGCCCAGAGGAGTGCAGTGCATTATATCCGAGTGAGAGAGAAAAACACACACGTAGAGAGGTGAGAAGAGAGAGAGACGTCTGAAAGTGTGAGCTGAGATGAGTGATGTGAGTGAAGAGACGCTGCTGGATTATTTCTACTCCACCGGAGGCAGCTCAGGCAGGGTGAAAAACGCAGACATACTGAAGACATTTAAGCCTTTTATTGGCCACACTGACTTGCAGTTGCGTGGTAAGTAGTGTGTCGTTGTGTCGTGGGTGAAAATATGATTAAAAAAAAAAATCCGACAGGAAATGAAGGAGGGGTGGGTAAAATGTGATGTGCTCATGCGGTGTCAGTTACAGCTCGGTAAAAAAAAAAAAAGGGATGGCACAAAACGAGCTCGTGTTTGGTTTGTCAGGTCTCATATTTACATGAATATGAGTCATTTCTGCTCCAACAAACGTGTTTTTAATGTCCTCTCATTGTTCTGTGTTTGTTAAAGCAGACATCTGGTTTGCATTAAAAAGCCCCTCCAAAGTGCTGCAGCAGCTCCAGCAGGAATGGTGTCATTTCCTCCCATCATGCCAGTTGTTGTATAGCTGATCATAGAGACCTGAACCAACCCCGACCCATCACCCATCCATGCAGTGTGGCATGAAGGCCCTGTGGGCTCCACAGGAGTGATAGAGTAATGACATAGTTAGAGGGTTGTGTGTGTGTGTTTACTGTGTCCGCTCTTCCTCTCCACCCACCTACAGCACAGATGCTTATGCAACCCTGCGCTGAATCAAAACATCAGAATTCTTCACATACTTTGTTCAAAAATCAGTTAAAAAGGTTTTTGCTGTCAGAGCCTTACTTGGTCTGGTACGACCGAGCGGCAACCTCCGTGGCTGTTGAGTGGAGCCAATGTGGAAGCACTCAAAAACCGCAGTTCCTTAAAACGCCCACTCGAGGCTGGCTCCAGAAGTGAGTCGGTCTCCGTAAGTCCCCATGTTAGAATGTCACAACTTCACAGCAGAAATAAACATGTTTACAGCCTGGTGCAAAAAACAGTTTTGGTCTCTGTAGCTAATTTCCCCGTTCATGACAACTGTACTGAGGGTGAATTTATATACAACTCACCTGTTCAGATTATATTAAGGCTTAAAGTTATGCAGGATTAACAGGGTGGCTGCTTTGATTGACAGGTTGGTGCCATTACAGGTGGCTTGTTTGAGCAACCAGGCTTCATTAAACCTAGCAAGGGCAAGGGACAAAGGCAAGGGACAAAGGCAAGGGACAAAGGGCACCAGAAGCATTCTGGTTTCTGTTTGTAGTCCGACTAGTTTGAGACATCTGAGCGGGCTTTGGTTGCATGCAGGTAAACAATCCATGTGGAGAGCAAAAGAGCTGCAATGTATTGGCTGAAATGCAAACACAGAACCCAACAGCTGTCATATGACGATGATTTAGCTTCTTTTTTTTTTTTTAAGTTATTTATTTTTAGAGATTAGAAATTTTTTTTTATCTTTTTCGTCATTCTCGCATTTTAAAAGTTGCTAGTCGGGCTGCAGAGGAAGTCTTGGCCCTGATTCATTTTCCTGATATCTGCTGGCTACACTGGAAGCCCAGAAACATTGACCATTGCCCCGAGAGGCCAAAGCTGATTGGGCTTCAAGATTGATCAGTTGGTTTCTTACTTTACTTTTGTTAGAAATGGTCAACTGTTTCAGTCATTTTCAAGCAAAAATATCCACATTTTGATGGTTGCAGGTCCTCAAATGTGACAATTTGCTGCTTTTCTTGGCCTGAAGTAGTCATCTTTGACATTTCACAGTTTTCTTAGAGACCAAAATGATGTAACATCAGTTGCAGCACTAACGTTAGCAAACCTTTAGTGGACTTTTCTCAACTTGACTGACACAGATAACCAATCAGTGTTTGTTTTCTGCCGAGTTACACAACAATATCTATCTCTTAACACGAGCCGACGTTAGCCACCAGAAGCTATTGGTCACACCAGGCTTGTAGCAGAGAGTGTGTTAGCATGTGATGGTTCATCATGCATCCTTTGAACGCCGTCTTTTTACCTTTGGCACTGTCTGAAATACAGACACATTTCAGCCTCCCTGAATGATTATCCAAAGTGACCTTGTGTTGCAGTTGCCAGCATGTACTGTCCAGATGCTATGTCAGCACTGCAGTTGTTGACAGAGGTTTAAAGAGCTGCCTTGATACTCTGCCATCTGACATGGCTGTCCAATTAGAAGAGTGCTTCCCACACATTTAAAGTCTGTCATAGCATGTGGTTGCAGATTTCCGTGGTTGTGTTTTAATCATAATTAAGTCCACATGCATGACTGGATGTAGACCTCTAATGGGGTTGCTTATTTTTCATCAGATCGGAAAACTGGGGCACGGTGGGAAGTGAGGCGGTGTTACGGGGGGAGGTTTACATGCACACGTGTGTGTGTGTGTGTGTGTGTGTGTGTGTGTTGCTTGTTTGTGCAGACCTTTGGCTAATAAATAACTAGCACGTATGCTATGTTACTCTTTGGCTGGCGAGGAATTCTTTTGTTGAGACAGATGTAAGTGGCTGCTTCCTTTTGGATTTCCTGTTGTTGTGAATGTGAGCTGCCCAACTATCTCACTACGAATTGTTCTTTTCGTCCACGGCAGGAAAAGGAAACATTTGGATTGTCCCGAGCTGCGTGCTCATGTACACCTAAAAGCCATGAATGGAATACCTTTTACGCCTGGAAATGTTCTTGCTTGTTTAGCCGGCCTGATAGCCAGAGTCTGCTCTTAATCACACGTTTGAATATGTGCTCGCTGGTGTAAACAAAGGCAGATAGCCTTTATCTGCACAGGTCTATCAGCTCGTCAGCTGTTGTTTGTTTGGTTCCCACAGGAAAGATCTTTAATGACTCAGGTTTCTGCCTTCGGGGATGCACTGTGATCTCCCCCCCCAGCGAAGATACAGTCATACGTTTTTGCAACATGAGCTGTATCTAGCATGTAGTGCTTTATCTTGCTTCAGATAAAACCAGCAGACTGCAGTTCACAAAGCACACATCTATTAGAAACAGACACTCGATGTGACTTGATTAATTCAAGCTTCTGTCACATCTATGAAATAGATCTGAGCCGAAGTTTCTCGTTTGACATTTCTGGTGATTTTGAAGCTATATTTAGTTTTTTCACATGAAATATTTTCCCCCCGCAGCTAAATACAGAGAGGAATTCAAGCTCATCATTGACCGAATCGCTGTGGTGAAGTCAGAGAATGTAAGTGAACTGCTGAAATGTTTTTACCTTTTGTGGAAAGAAAAAAAAAAAAGCTCTCATGAGCTCACATGCATTCAGACGTAATGCATCACTGATATTAAAAAAAAAAAGTTGTTCAAGTTAAACTCTTCTGGCTAAACAAGGAGACCCGAACTGTTGACTTTGTTCTTTTTCACAGAGCTGTTTGCTCCCAAAGGGAACGAAGCTTCTTCACATATGAACAAAATATTACTGCAGGACGGATGCAGTCCAAACTAAAACTGACTCGTGTCTGTCTGTTAGAGGTTGAGGTTTCATGTAAACAAACAAAGGTTATTGTGTGCATCATCGAGGTTCTCGCAATGCCACTGAATGCATCAGCTTCCTCACAAAGCTTATGGTTTAAATGTTTAAAATCTGCGTTGTGTACATCCATGTTTGTGAGCAAACAGCCGGCCACGTCAGACTCCAAACTGAATGCGTATAGGTGACTAAATATTGTGTATAAACTGTCAACAATTAAAACAAATTTGACACTACAGACATTTACAAACATAATTTTAAACTGTAAATAAAAAGAAAACTCATATTGAAGTAGAGGACGGAGAAACTTTCCTTCTTCCACTGCACATACGTCGATCTGCACAGTGAAGGTCAAACATCCAAGTGACGTAACACCAAGCAAAACACATTTCTGAGTGCAGGGGGGACTGAAGAATAAAGATAAATACAAGTCTGATTACTCGACAGACACAAAACACACAAGTCCTCGTGGCTCTTTTCTTATTTATCGTGTTAACTGACTCTGTTTGTTGCAGGGCGAGAAGTATTTAGTCCTAAAGAAGAAATACAGGCAAATGCTCCATGAGCGAGACGCCAAACATCCTGGGACGGACGGGGACGGACAGAGACATTCGAGCCCGGCCAGAACTCCGGCGACGGCGCAGTGGGACACGACGGACGCCTCGACTTCTTCTTCTCCCCGTCATCAGAAAGAACAACAAGATGAGCCGATGTCATGCGCTGCAGAGGTGAGCGTGGCAGCTCTAATCGACTTGCACAAACAAAATAAACGGCTGGGATGACTCAGCAACAACACTGGGTGCTAAAATGCAAACTCGCTGAATCTGCTATCGGGCACTAACTGTGAAAGATGCATTTATTTCCAAACAAGGCCGTCTGTGTTGGCCTTTTTCTCCACGATCATGCGTCAGCATTCAATGGCGGCTTACACAGAGAGACAGTGTGCAGCAGAGAAGCGCTGATTTTACTGTGGTAAATCTAACTTATGAGAAGAAAGGGAAGGTCAAAGGGCTTATGTCTTTACACAAAGGGAGGAGCTGTTTAAAACTAATGCACAGAAGCACTTTACTGTTGTGAAAATAAACACTATGTGCTGGTTTTAATGCACAATAATCCCATGGAAGTACTTTTACACACTGTTCTTTGCACATTTAATCATAGATTTTAAAAAAAGATTAGTATATTTGATGCTGTTGGTCGAGTATCCTCGCGTACGATTTGTTCAAACAGGCTCCAAAGCAAACATTGTTTGTCCACACCCAGATGGTGAAGTAAAGCGCCAATGCTAACTGTTAACCTCAGCCGACACTTGACGCAGCTAAAATGTTTGGCCTGTGAATATTCAGATCAACACGTTTGGTGTGTGTGTGTGTGTGTGTGTGTGTGTGTGATACTCCTGCAGGCTGGATCGGCCGTCACCGCGCTGCAACATCCCGTCATCCTGATCCAGGACCCCTCGGCTCAAAGCAACAAGGAGGATGATGTGGACAAAGATTCAGGGTCAAAGGTGATAATTTGGCTGATTGAGAGGCAGTGTTTGAAGAATGGGCTGGTACGCACGGCACGGAGTAACAGCACTGTTGTGTTTTTGTGTTTTGTGGCTCATTTACGTCTTTAGTTCGGTTCATTTATTCTGAGCCAACAGAGGATAATGGTACATACTGGTGTGGTCATCCTGCGTCATCAGGAGCCGCTGACTGACAGAAGTTTATGCAGCAAACGACTTGTATAAATACATGCATCGCCTATACAAATAGATTTCACAGTCAGCAGGTGGATCTATTAAAAGATCAGCGTTTAAACTCATTGCGTGGCTCGAAAAGAGGAAGAAATCTGACTCTGCTCTGTTACTTTCTGAGGCGTAGTGCGGTACAGCTTACAGCTGAAACGATTAGTCAGTTTGTTCGTTAGTTTTCGAAGCTAAAATATCAACAGTTAACGTCCCATCCTTCTTCTACGATCTGTGTCTGTCTTTGGTTTTTGGACCTCTGGTCTCTGGGAAATTGTTAGTTGTAAGCTCTAGTTTAGTTTAGCCGCACATCAGCTGGATATGAGGTTAAACTTCTGCTCTCATCTCAAAAGTCACATCAGTAACATCATCATCGTGTTACAGCACAGACGTGAAGACGGCAGTTTTGATGGATGAGTTTGTCCCGTTCAGAGATGATGAAGTGGAAGGTAACCTGAACCGACCTCAGTCGGGAGTTTTTTTAAGCATACCGTGTTTGTGACTCGTGTTCTCTGATCTCGTGACATGTCTTCTAGAATAATGATTGTAACCTTTTTCGGGTCAGATTTTAGATTCCCGACCAGAGTTACTAAAAAAAGACTGAAGAAGAAAATAGAGCTTTACTCATCCGGAGGGAAATTGTGCAGCAGCTGCAGCACAAAGTAAGAAGAGTGCAAATATCAATCTAAAAATATACACAAAAATATTAACAGGTCGAAGGTGAAAGATGAAGAAATTACCATTGCATGCTTCCATTTAAACGCCCTGCTTTCATGATATAAGATCACTGTAGCGTGAACTTTTGAACATTTTCCATAAATTTCACCTGAAAGCTGAATATCTCTAACTTCATCTGAGTAGAGTATGTCCACATACAAACACAAAAACAGGAACATTTACATAAGGTGTCATGTCCAACAATGTTTTTCTCTACATGTTATTATGTGATGGACTCATACAGGCTAAATATAAGCTCACCAACACCTTCTTGAGTCATTTCAAGTGGTGGGTTCATTTCTTTTACAGTTTTTATTATCAGAGTCTTCATTCAGTGTGAATTCATTTACATTCTTAATTACATTTCACCCTACCTGCACATTATCTCACTTATTATTTCACTAACTTCCAGGTCGGTGATCACACTCAAGTGGTTCCTTCTTTACCCACCAGGTGGTGCTAAGTAAATTACCTGGCTCTGTAACCTGCAGTTTGTTGAATTTGAGTGGGAGGAGGACCCGATGGGGGGGGGAGAAGGAGGAGAATCTGCATTTAAATGAAGCTCTCTGTTATTATGTTAAGCAGCAGCAACATGTTGGAACTCATTAGAAAGATAATAATCATTTGTGCCCATTAAAGAGATTGAGATTCACCCCCAGGGAAACATACGTGGCCGTCCTTGATGACCCGCACAATAGACAGATGAAATATGTTGGAGTGTGTTAATATAGCGCCGCAATCAGATTAAGTGTGTTTGCTTAAAGTATTAATCACACCATTGAACTTTGTATGTAGGACACCCGGTGTTCACACATTGCAGTAGATACCTGCTTCACTGTAAATGTAGGATGACTATCAGGGGCCTTATACGTTCACGTTCCTTTGGATTTTTTAAAGTTTAAATTTGACTTACGGGGAGATTATTGTTACCTAGTTTGTCATTTAGTCTGTGACGGAGCTGCAGCCATGACGCATCAGCACCGGTGTGTGCTGTAAGATGTTTTTAAGCACGTTTTGACAGTCGCCAGATCTCAACCTAAATTGAACATCTATGGGAGATTCTGGACCGCCATCATCAAAACACCAACTTACTTATAAAATATCTTTTATAAGAAGGGAGTTCAATCCTCCAGTTGAGTTCAGAGACTTGTAGCCTCGCGTATATTTTCTGTATTTCTGCACAATCTTTCATTTTTGATATTGTTTATATTCTTTAATGCTTGTTTTTTGAGATCTTTCTTATACTCTTACTTAATGTTTGTTATGCCGGCTGATTCTGAATCAATACCAAGACACAGTGAAGCTGTTCTTGCAGCCATTTACTCAGTTATATAATGTCACTATATTACAACCATTAGAATTATTTATATTATTAATTATCCATTTAACTTTCTCCTGTTTATACTTTTTGGCCCATTTACCTCCCTCTGTGTATATTCTGATTTACTCACACTGGACTGGCGTGTGTGTGTGTTTAAGCATGACTGAGTCTGTGTGGATGTACGTAGGTAGGTGTAGGCATTGTATACACAATGCCTACACCTACCTACGTACATGTTAGGTCATTTGTTCGAGTATTAGTCGAGATGTTTGTTTTAGGTGTTTGTCTTGTGTGACAGTTTGACTGTTTTGGATTAGGACATGTTCATTTAACCTGATTATATGTTGTACAGTGAAGACACACGGTCCTTCTGGATGAGTTGGAATATTTAAACTTTAATTTGTCCAACACGTATACACCCGTGCTCTTTCGTGTCTGAGTACAGCTTCACGGAGCCGGCTGCAGACTCTCGTTTAATTATCCGACATCATTAACCTGACTTGACCTAACGGTGTGAAGAACACGAGGACAATCCCCCTGTGCGAAATATTATCAGCGACCTCTCTCGACTAGCGGTCAGCTGACGCGCCGCTTCGCTTTGAAGACTCTCTTCAAATTAGTTTTGGTTGTTTTAGTACAGTTTCGCCTCGCTCTTCTTCGACTCCACAGGCTGTCTAATGCAAGAAAGAACAACCGCAAATCTGATGTCGTCAGCTGTTTTGGTCGTTTAATTTAGCAATATTATTGAATATCTGTCGGTTTTGGACTGTCTGACAGATAAAACCTGAATTTGTGGTTTGCAATTTCTCCGTTTTTTGCAAACAAATCAAAGACAAATCAAAAAATAATCAACATATTAGACGTTGCAGCCTTAAAAGCACCTAAAAAATGAGGAATGTATTAAATAAATACAAAGTTCTGGAAGAGTGTTTGAGTTGTTGTAACCTCTCAGTCTTTCCCGTCATGCCCAACAATGTTTTTCTCTGCTTGTTATTATTGGTCTCCACCGAGAGTACAAAAAAAAAAATGGACATGTGCTCGAGTGGAATAGGCTGGATAAATACAATCCCTCCACTTTTCATGTTCGGCGCGCTGACGTGTGACAGTTTGTGCAAGAGACATGAAAGGCCGGATTGTTTTAACATCATGTCTCTGAGTGATCTGAGAACAATTTGCAATCAAGTCCTCCTCAAAAAGAAAAAAAAACTCACCCTCTCTCACATAAATCAGCCAAAGTGACACTTTTATACACTCCTAGGAGAGTTTTTCTCTCGACCCCCTTCAGACTGAAATAGTGCCAGAAACACATGGCCTGACTGTAGGCGTGTTGGTTTTTTTGGGGTTAATTGTTAATTGGATTGTTATTCATTACCCTTATGTGTGAAAGCGTCACCTCCGTCTCGCTGTCTCATTACCCCTCTATCTTGTCTGACACCCTTTGGTCGCGTCTCGTCAGCTGGAAAACATCACAAGCAGTGTGACCAGTGTGTGAAACTGGATGTATAAGGGTGTGCGTGTGTGTGTGTGTGTGCGTGTGTGTTCCCTATAATGCTGATTTTGACTCATACAGTTGACTTGTGTCACAGCCTTTGGTCACGTCTGAGTAATAGCCGTCTTGTTTTCTTTGTTTCAGTCCGAGTCAGAGCAAGACGAGGAGTGTACGGGCAGTATGGGCTCTGCTGCTGTTGCTGTAAGTCATTTTCATGTTTTCCTGTTGTTGTTTTCTTATAGACAAAAGTTTAGAGAGTCGCCAGAGTTCCTCTTAACCATAGATGACCATTAGGGTTCAGTCTTTTGGAAATACATGTCCACTACTGTCCCTTTAAACCAATAACAGAAGTAAAAAGCATGAACTCAGTGAAATGTGATCATGGGTGTCGCCCACAATGTGTCAGTTGGTCGTGACTCAGTCGTTTGTAGGAAATGGATTAGGGGTTTGTAGCTTCAGCATTATCAAAAGCACCCACAACAGGATGTGGACAGTAGGATATGTGTGTGTGTGTGTGTGTGTGTGTGTGCATATCTGAGCTCCACCTCCCCCTCTCTTTGTGGAATAGTTGGATCCTTTAGAGAAGGAATGGATCTACTCTGCTGCCGGTGCTCGGGTCCCTGACCTCTCTCAGCTGCTCAGACAGGACCCCTCGCTGGCAAACAAGAAGGTAGCGGTGCCCCTATGCAAGGATAATTCCATATTTCCCCATATTTTTTTTTTTTTTTTTTTGGATGTCTGTAGTAAAAACATCTGGGAATCTGTGGCGATATCGCTACCACAGAGTCTGGTGGGACAAAAACATGACACAGACTCGCCAAACTTATGTAAAAGAACAAACAAGGACGAACGGTAAAATTGTTCCATTAAAAATGGTCAGATGTTCATTTGAGGGACGCCTCATGTGATGGGTAGAACAGCCAAAGTCATCGTGAGGATGCTAACTTCTCAACTCATACTGTGAGGAGAAAACACAACAAAACTGCGAAAAAAAGGAGAGTTTCTTTTTGTAACTTGTAACCTTGCGAGGCAAATAATAAATGCACAAGATTGCACAAGAATCCGTCTTGCCAGGCTTCCTTCTACGCGCTTGTGTCTGAACCAAAATTGTTCAGACAACAGGTGCGTTAAACACCAGGTGTGCGTGACAATGAAAGGTTAATTTGATCTGAATTGGGCCTTAACAGCATTTCTACCACAGAGCCAACGAACCTTTTGAGCAACTAAAAAAACAGTTTCAACCTGAGAAATAAGGGAACAAACAGAGTTCATCTAATATGACTTCAACCTCAAAAAAAAGTCCCTACTTGAGGGTGGTGTTTCCAACATTTCAGGAACTCTCGGGGTGGAGTTAGCAGTGCTGAACAGATTAGTCAACTTTCAGAACTTGTGTACGGCTTCATTCACAAAATAATAATGAAGTACTGTTTGCGTCCGGTACATTTCTTCTGATGCTTATTGATTAAAAGTTAGCTGGCTTCATGAATAGTTGGAGAGAGAGAGAGAGAGAGAGAACACAAGCTGAGACAACAGAGAGAGGGAGGAGCTCGGGAGTTCAAAGATCGGCGTCACTCAACGCGTCGCTCAAAGAACAACGAGATGTTCGGCCTGTTTTTGTTTCGTAGCGTACGGAAAATCAATTTCGTTTTAATTTCACACAAACAGGAGAGTGCAAACGTTTGTTACCTGCCCTGTTGGACTTCATTCTAGCGATATCGTCATGTTCCCAGCTGTCAACACTTTACTGAGTGCGATATTGTCAAAACTGAAAGAATTAATAACCAAAAACTATGCAAGTATGACCTAATTTGTGATATACTGGAGTTATCCTTTCACGTAACACAAGTGGAAAGTGAACAAAACTCGAAAAAGACTTTGGATTTGACAGATGACGTCACTAATATATGATTTTGTGTCTTTTTTTGGTGGGGGCGTCAAACAAGGACTTCACCTCGGTGAGTATCTGATGTGACACTGTGTAACGTGTTGCCGTAGCTGTTGTCTGATTTAACGTCTCTTATTTTCTCATTTTGACACCCCGACCGTGACCGTCCTCGTCAGGGGGTAAGTTTAAATCATTCATACCTCTCTCTGTACTCTGTGTGTCGTTGCTCTGCAGCCTGTTCATTCACAACAAACGGGACTCGCCGCTCTTTCCGACCTGCGTTTTTTTGCTTGTATAACTTTCACAAGCTCACTCTGCCGAGATTTTCCCCTTAATGGCGTTCTGAGAACCCCGTGTTAAAACATCCAGATCATGCATTTCAAAAGGTCCACTATCAAAAGGATTATGAAAGATAGCTTTTTAGCTCCTGTGCCCCCCTGACAACCCAAATCCTTTTATTTGTCTCCCTGTGCGCTTAAGAGATTTGAGCTCATGTTTGTTGTCCCTCCCCTGTGTCACCGTTCTCACACTGTCCTGTGGCCATGGCGGACCACCTTCTAAGAGTAGCCCTAAGCCTCTGCCATCCCCACCCGGACAAGATAGCACGGCCGCCATTGAAGTGTAGGGGAGATGTGTGGGGAGATTAAGGGGAGTCTTAATGCCCCACAAAGACTTCACCCACTTAAAGATAATCTGAAAGTAATAGAGCAGGCTGGGATTAATTGTAGAACAATGCTGGTTGTGTCCCTGGGAAGGTGCTAAGTCCCCCTCGGGCCTCTTTGATGTTCCCTTTAGCCCTCAGCCTTTCCCTGTTCGGCAGAGGTGAGATAACATACACAGATAACCAGAATAACAAAAGTCACAAGACTCCTGAGAAGCGGTCATCATATTTGATCTGTGTTTGTCATGAAGAAGTTATGTTAAATGCACCAAACGCCGAGCTCTAAATCACATGTTTGACCAGGACTGAAGGGATTACTCTTCATCCCGGGAGGACTTAAGTGTTTCCTGTTCTGACCGAATGTTTGTCGGGTTCAAGCAGCGGTTTAAAGCGAAGACACAACACGTCAGAGTCAAACACTTCTAACTCTTTTCTCTCTTCCCTGCTCTGCTCGTGACGTGGGCCTTCGTTCCTGCTGTGATGGACTTCCTCTGCCACACAGTTTGTAAGTACATCATTACTCCGTCACTCCTCTCTGTCTTCCTCCACATCAAGTGTCAGAAACACTGGCCATTGTGTCTCATGTTGATGTGAGCCCTCTCTCTTCTATAGCCACCACTTGTATGTGTGTGTGTGTGTGTGTGTGTGTGTGGTGGCGACTGAGTCGTCCCTGAGTGATTGGACATGTGTGGCGGCGGGCGGGGAGGTGGGTGGGGGCCACCCCGGTGAGTGGGCAGGAACAGAAACGAGAGGTGCAGGAAGGGAAGACGCCGCATCCTGTCCGGCCTCGTCCGTCACCCGTGCACACCGGGAGAGCCGCCGAGCCGCCCGTCAAACGTCGCCTTTGGTCAATCTGTCTTCGGGTGTGTGACGGGTTGGGGGGCGCTGACAAAAGAGATGGAGATACTCGAGCCAGACGGCATCTATCACAATCTGTCTCCCAGACGCACGACGCAGAGAGGTGTAGATACCTATCGCTGCCTCCCTTTCTGCGGGGACAAGCAGAAATATTCCTTCTTCCAGCTGCTGGACGGGCTCGTTGTGTCACGATTAGCTCAATTAGTGCCATCGCCTCTAAACACAAAAGGACTCGTTGGCTCTGTTTCTCTGGAAATTAAATGGCTGGTGATGACATTTAGCAGCTTACGGCTGTTCTGAAGGCATTTCCTGAATCCTCAAAGACACGGATGAAAAAAAATGTCCCATCCATGACAAGAAAGAAGAATATTTTATCCTGTCTCTCAAGTTGTGACTGTATTTCCTCATCCAGGTGGCCGGAAAGTAAAAAATGAACCTCAGTATCGACTAATATAACTGATATTGAGTAAATTAAGTACATGGATCATCTTTAAAATATTCACGCAGCAAAAAAACAAATATTATTTCATATATTTTTTCATCCAGATGATTTAAAGAGTCTTTGAGGATTCTGTAAAGATGTAAGTTTTCTTTTCTGCGCGGGGTAATGATTTCTTCGTGTGACTCAGATATAACAGTAATACAATGACTGGAATAAAGGCCATATGGTACATGTGTCAGAGAGCAGACACGCTGTACTGTTTGTGTCTACTATCAAAAGCCGTGATTGTTTTTAGCACATTTAGCTCTGATTCATCCATCGTGACTCAAAAGGAGAAAGACTGACTCAGAAGTCGGTAGACTGATTTATATTCAGGATGGTGTTTGAGGAAGTTGTGAGTCTGTTTACAACAAAGATGTTATGAATATTAAACACTTTTTCATACATCCAGACACGAAAATCCCAGATCTGCCAGTTCATTTAACCCACTGCAACTTATTTATTTATTTATTTATTTTAAAGTTAAAAAGGTTTTTTTCTCTCAAGTCAGTCGAGGTGAAGCGATAAAGTTTTCACTCTTCCAAAGTTATTATGTCATTCTGAAACGGTTACCGTTTGATTTGCCGTGTTAAGGGTCAAACTCAGCAGGGGTGGATGTGGTTACTTAGCCGACATCTGCACCTATACGCTCTGCGCTCACCTGTTGATGGCCTGTAATTACTCAGCTTAAAGTGTGTGGAGATCACAGCTCTGGTCCGACAGGTGGATGTGGTTTGCATGTGACTTTATGTTATTTTCACACACATACACACACACATATGTTTGAGTATCTTTGCATGTGTGGACATGTGTGGTGTGTATCTCTAAGAGTTGTGTCGCGGGGGCCCATGTTTCCCTCCTTGACGTGTGCTGACAGTAGTGCGGTGATGTCTGGGTGGGTCTCCACTCTGCAGGTCACACTAACATCATCAATCTTCCCCCTGGTGACAGGCGGCCGGGCCCCCCAACTGTGGGCACAGTGCTGTGTTGTTTTGTAATTAGGCTCTGTTAGATGGCAGGAAACCATCTCTCCATCCCTCCTTCTCACCATCCCTCCATCCGTCCACTCCCCTCTGTGCACAGCTGGCCCTCTGCCCTCACACAGCCAATAAGAAGCTGCCCCGCTCGGCTTAGACAACTTGTAATGATGCTGAAGCAATTATCGCGCCTGAAAAGTACAGTAGAAGAAGAAGAACTTCATGAGTAACTCTTCTTTTCTTCACTTATCGCACACAGACCGCTCTGCACTGGGCTGCTAAACACGGCAGCGAGGACATGGCCACTCTGGTGGCTGACGCTGGTGCTGATGTCAACACCAAATCAGTGAGTTCATTTACTGTTTTCAGTGATTTTAAAAAAGGGGCACTTCAGCGATTTAGTGATTTAATAAACTGTGATTAAAATGTACGTTTAAATAAGACAAACACAAAAGAAATAAGTTTTTCAGCTGTCAATAAATGAGGCGGTGAAACCTTCGGTCTGAGGCCACGATATGCCCTTCCCATTCCCATGATGCAACTCAATGGCATCTTTCATACAGAGCCCTGATGTCACGTCTGAGTTAGTCTCTGTTCCACCAGCTTCTGTAACTCAATAAGGATTTTGTTCATTTAACAAATTGACTCTGTTATTAGAAGTTTTCACGATTTCAACAAAGTTAAACAGGAATTACTTGTGAGTATACAAAAAAAACTACAGCTCCCATGAGGATTCAGCAGTGCAGCAGCGTGAGTACGAGGCTCATAGTAACTTAGTTGCTTTTATATCCATAAAAATAATTAAAATACTGTCTTCTAAAGTCATTTTTAGCTTTATAGCCGACGTCTCTGACCTGCTGACTAGTCTGAGCGAACCACGACTCCTCGGCTCTCTCTTGGACTCTTCTTTCAGGCTAATGTTCAATAAAGTCTGAACAAACAACAACATCAGATTATTTTTTCACATACTGTCCTTATCTAAACATGTGTAGTGAACCGCATGATAATCTGGCTCACAGGAAGTCCCCATCGCTATGTGAAACTGCAACAACAAGCTCTGAGTTAGCAGCCTACGCGTTTAAAATGGCAAGGTACCCAAACTCAGGTCAGCATTTCAATGCCAGGGTTCGCCTCCACATGTGCAGAGGTTTCACCAAAACAGCTTCATGCAAGGACACCGTCGCTGCATCCTTGGTTAAAGTAATACAAACAAGCTAGAGTGTTTTCCCCTTATACAGCAATGATAATGAGTTCAGCCTGACCTTTCTCCAGCTTTAAAACAAGTATTTGCATTATTAAAAATGTCTGGAACAAAACCCAAATTTCCAGTTTCACCATGCTTTCAGGCTCCATGCCCAAAGTTTGTACCACAGATGACAGAACTCTGATACTCTTTATGCGTCATATCAGTGGAGTGTCCATTTAATTCTCTGGTGTTATGCAGTTTTCTATGCCGTGCACACTCACTGATTTATTCCTGGTATTTTTCTGTCTTGCAGCATGTGAGTATCCAGGTTTTTAAAATCAGGACGTGACGGGTATGTACAGCGACTTGTTTGATTTGAACGGATAACAACCGGACAACAACAACAACAACGTGGCTGCCGGTTTCTTCTTTTCGTGGCCCTCGATGACGTAATGTTCCCAAATGATCTGTATGAAATTCCAGCTGTGCAAATGCATTACAGCAGCACGTGTTGTCGGCCTGCAGGAGTACTCCGCTAATAAATCATGTCATGTCATGTTAATTGTTTCCCAAAACAGTGCGTCTATGTGCCAGCATGCACAACTCTACGACTATGCAATTTTCAGCGAATTACCAAGCAATTATGTTTTTATCATTATCTCGTGTTTCCATAACCTTTGCTAATTTGTATATTTTTTTCATGTTTTCGTTGGCTGGCGTTTGGGCCTGGGAAACTCAAGGGGGTAGGTACTAAACCCTGCAAGCTCTCTGCCACAGTTATTCCCACACACGAGTTAAAAATGTCTTACTTTAAACCCTTTGTGTGTCAGTGAAGTGAATATTTGATTTTCTTTGTGCATGTTTCCTTTTTGTTTTTGTTCTGCAGGGATACACACCTTTACACATTGCAGCGTTACACGGTCATCGGCATATTCTAGACCTGCTCATAGGGACATATGGTAAAAAAAAACTGCTTTCATTTAACCCGTCGGTTGCAGATAGCACCGCCGTAAATGATCAAATTGCATAATTTTGTCTTCGACTCGAAAAATAAGCCTCTTTCATGCCAATGTTTACAATCATTGCCAAATGAACGCCTTGATTTAATGTGAAATGATTTTAAAGTGTAGTTTAAGAGTGACAGCTGGTTCCAATCTTGTGTGGGTAGTTGTGTTTACCTTTGGATCAAGCTTTGGGTCTAAGGTGTCGATAAAGTAGCTTACCTGCTGCCCTCCCCTCCTCGTGACTAGTCTCAGTTTTCACTGATTGAATTTTTCTCTCATCAGGCGCTAAAGAAAACTTAAGGGACTACAGCGGCCATCTTGCCTTCCATTATCTGAACATCAAGGAACCCGGGGACGGTCTAGAGGAGGACTGCGAGATATGTGAGTGCTTTGCTGCTGAATTACAGATTTGATGGATAAAAATCAGCTGTTTTATTACACCGGCAGGTTTATGGTCTTTTTATATTTTGTTTTGTTCCCTGAAATGTGCACCTCTGAAGCACTTTGTAACTCTAGCTTTAAAAACACGCGATAGACACATGGTTTATTTTCTTATTTACTAAAGTCCTAAAAGGACAGTAGAGATATTTAATATATATATATTCATGAGTCACAGGCTCATATTTTTTAACGTCAGAGGCTGACTCAAGTTTTCTTCTCTTGCTTTTAATTAAATAAGTTTGTAAAACATATTTTGTGTGAAGGAATAGTTCAACATTTTTTGGGTAATTTACTTTCCTTGCCGAAAGTTGAATCGGAAGACCGATCGGCCTGTTAGCTTAGCTTAGCATAAAGACTGTAAGCAGGTGAAAACTACTAGCGTGACTCTGTCCAGGAGGCAAAAAAATCCACATACCAGCATTTCTAAAAGGTTACTAAATTATTATTAATTTTTTTAAAAACTGTAAAAATAACAATTTTCCATTCATAATTTTGCTAAGCTAACTGCTGTTCTAGCTTCAGCTTCATAATTAAAAGGTCAGATATGTGAGTAAAATGTAGCTCTCACGATGTCAAACTATTTCTTTAAATTGATTTTCTCAAAGTCTCCAAACAAACTGTCCCAGCATTTCCCACCGGTTATTAAAACTTTCTTTATTTTAATATGAGAATCATTAATTTTCCCCTAATCCTTTTTTCTTCTTCTTCTTCTTCTTCTAGTGATCCCCGTTTTTCAAGTCACTCAGGCCAGAGAGCGGAACAGGAACAGGAAGTTGGTATCCTTGTTTCACTCCAAGAAGAAGTGGGGCTCAGCGGAGGAGCTGGCTCCGATCGAGGAGGAGAGGACGGCGTCGCATCAGCTCATCCTTCCTGCATTCAGACCCAGAAAATTCTCCCGCTGAGCAAAAACAGACACCAGGGACGATTTCTGCCTGTGCGAGCTCTCCTACACTCACACACCCACACGTATTTACACACATGATGTAAACCTACATGTATATACAAAGGAAGTGATATTGTGTATTTATTATGTACACACACACACACACAGGCTATTGGCACCTACGCTTACTGACCGATAACGCACGTTTGCAGATGCACCTGAACGTCTCATCCAAGTATTAAACAGATGTTTCAGCTGTGACAGATGTGTTGCAGATGATGCTACTCTAAAATATGTGTTATCAATATTCGTGCTCGCCACAGAAGTATTTCTTGACGCCTTTAAATGTTCATGAATGTCGCTAAATGTTACGTATGCCTTAAAATTTTAAATCAGCTCAGGCCACATCACCTTTGTTTGTATTAAAAGGGAACAACTCAGTAAGATCCCTATGGTATTATAATTAATTTGCAGATGACGTGATCCAGTTTGTTTGATTTGATTATTTTAAAATCATAATTACACCGTCAGTTAAGGGACTGTATGAAAATTATTGGTGTAGGGAAGGGGGATTAACCTAACGTTTATTTTTTTTAAATCGAGACCCTCCACAGCGTTCTTAATGTTTTACTTTATTTAGACAAAGTTTTTCATAATTTATCTGCAAGGGAAAATTAAATATAAATAAGTCATGAGGAAAGGTTAAGACGCCCCTCTCCTCTCCTTTCCCTCCAGCAGTAAGAAAACACGTTACCCTCTCCCCCTTTTCTGACCCGCCCCACAAATAATTTCCCTACGGTCCCTAATCACTAAAAATGTTGTTAATTATTCAACCGTGTTTTTGTTTGCTTATCGTTTTTTTTTTTCCTGGGTCGTGAATGCAGCGTTTCGAATGTTAGGTGATGTCCATGAATGCACCAGTAAAGAATGAAGCCAAATTATTGGACAATGACATAATTTTTGGATTCAACAAATAAAAGCTCAGTAAATCAATAAATGTTAATTTGCTATTTTCAAGTAAGATTCATTTTACTGAAAGTTCATTTTCAAGCAGTCCTGATAAAGTTTCACCACGCTTTGCAAAGTGTTTGATGTTACAAAAGCATCAGTGTAAATCTGAGCCACTGCTAACGCTAAATTCCTTCCTAAACACACGTGTCTTATTAGCCACCTTCAGTATAGACTACACGTGTCATATCCCTGTTAATTAGTGTCATTTCTGGCTGTTATACCTGCAGATAATCTGCAGCTCTGTTACTCGATTCCTTTGAAAGCTCTCGTGTCAAAGTACTTTAATTTGCTGGCCCCTCCCCACGCCCCGTGCATTAAAGCGCTACGTTAACTCCTGCAAAAGAAATGTGCACTATTGCATCGTGAATCAGTGTCTTTGGTTTAAAGCGCTTCTCTATCACTTCATTTCATTCCTTGCAAAAGACGCTCGTTGTTACTATTTGTTCACGATTCAGAGCCAACGTCAACGCTTAAGTTACGTTTTTGTTTTGTTTGTATAATCCAATCTGTCTCCATACATCTTTTGCACAATATTTATATAATGAAGATATTTTGGTATTAAACAGTATTTTATATCAAACTGTATGTGTGTGTTTTTACGCCGCTTGCACTGTTGTTCACTTTGTAGTAAGTCATTGTGTGTGTACTTCACTTCACAACTCACACACACACACACACACAGTTTCTCCTTATAAAGCAGAGAAGAACATCTTGTGATAATGCCCTTTTTTCTCTCTCTCTTTCATTTAATACAATAACCCTGTTTTTTTTTTTTAAGCTGCCTTTGATCTTACTTTAACTACCTGACTTTGTGGGCTACAGATGGAGTAAATATGGGCCCTGCTAACTCTCCATACGGCTTTAGACCTTAATTCCTGATTAGCTGAAAAGGGCAGCACTTGCTTTTGGGTCTTGGATATCAGACAACACAGAGGGGAACAGAGGCAAGTGTTTTTGTGCTTCATTTTTGAAGCGAGGATGTTGGGGGGGATAAGAGGGAGTTTCTGTAATAGATACTTATCTTACTGCCCTCAAGCCCCTCAAACAAAGTCCCCCTCTGAAGAGATTATAACCCAGGGAGGGCACATTAACTCTAATCCGATGCTTTGAGGCCTCACACCCCCATACCACCCTCTGCCCCACTTATTTCAACCCTTCTGTTGTTGGGGGGCTACCTTGTATCTAGTGCATGTATGAGTAGGCCCTGCGGTTACACACACGAGGGTTGTGTGTGTGCGTGTGTGTCTGCGTGCATATATGTGTGTGTTTGTGTGTGAGTCAAGGGGGTGGAGTGACTGATTCAATAGCACGCTGACTCTAATGAAAAGCATTGAGGGGTGCATACTGCTGTGTAACTGATTCCTCTCTCTGAAGAGATTAGGCGCTACATTGTTGGTTCAGTTGCTCATTTCCATGAGAGCACAGCCTCCCACCAGCGGCTGCTTGGCTTTGTTATTTTGAGTTGGAAAACACAGAGCCCAATGTCCCTGGCTTCCTTGTTACCATTGTTTCACAAATAGGCCAAAATGTAGATGTCACGTCACAGATGCCCAATAACCTCATTAGCTGCTCACTGTGAGGCTAAAGAGAGAAACTGATAAATGCATGAACTTCAGTTTGTTCAACTCGACGGAGTTTCGGCGGAAAATTGAGTTAACACCTTTTGTTTCACTGGGAATATAACAGTGATAATACGGCAAAGAATTTTACACAAAGAATAGATGCACGCACGCATCCAAGGAAGAAAGACGCCCCGCTTTGCCACTGTTACCACTCAGAAACTAGAGGGGCTCTCGGACAGCGCAGACAAAGCCAGTGGCCAGAACAGTCTGGTCTTCTATGATGCAAATCTGCAAGTGCAACCGCTATATATATATATATGTCTGTATTACATCTTGCAGTGTTGCAGAAAGTGGAAAAACTATTTGTGCAACCACTCTCTGATTCAAATTCCACCCCAAAATTCAGTTTCCACCAAAGTTTATGAAAGTCAGGTAGTTTTTTCGTAACCCTGCTCTCAGAAAACTCCTTAGCGGAGCTAATAACAGCATCTTAGGCAAAAAACAAATGCTTTGTTATGTTCTACATATGTGCAACTAAGGGGGAGAACCAGTGTTTGAGGTGAAAAAGGCAGTACATTGGTTTAAGTCCCCCTATTTAGCATTTAAAGTAGTATTTAAATGGTTTATAACACACTGTAGTGCAGATATAAGCAGATATAAGTGTTTATTAATGTATATCAACAACTATAACTGATATTGTGGGCACCCATTAGTGGAGGCTGGTGTATAAACAGAATTAATCTATTAAAAACATAGTTATATCTTCAGAGCAGAATTTATAATTGATAGCCTATTCTTAAAGCTGCATACACCTACTTTACAGTGTGTTATAAATCACTTTTTATTCTGTGTTAAGTGTCATTGGTAAAGAGTGCAACTGTGCTGAGAAGATAAATGAAAAAAATGTAATTTGCTACGCCCATATGGCAACACCCTGGGTAGAAAAAATGGCATCCTGCTCTTTCCATGCTCTACATATGTGCAGGAAAACTTGCAGCTGATGTGTAGAAACAGGGTGCAGCGAGCTAACAAGCTGATCTGCAACAACGATCACACCGGGGAGGCCGCTCTGACCGGGCTTCCAGCAAACTGGGCCAAGGCTCTAGCTGAGGGATCCTGGAGGGCCCAGCACCCACCTGCCGGGGCCCGACACAGGAAGACACAAGCAGCAGCGCCAGCTGTCACACCGGCCCATCACGGTCCTAACCAACGCCGCCTGTCACTCACCCAGCGGAGGGCCGTCAATCAGCCTGCACCCAGGAGGGAGCTGGGAGGCGGGCCACTGGCCGGCCCTAAACAAAGACATACTTACATTTGCAAGCGGTTTCAGCGCCACTACTATTTTGAAAGAATGATAGAGTGGTCCTGATAAGAGTAATGACAAAGGACAAAGAGTGGAAGGGGGTCTGGGAAGAAGGGGGCCAGATAGTAAAGAGGTGGGAGAGCTTGATAACATTCACGCTTTGCTTACATCTCTCCATTTGTGTTGGTGCCCCAGGAAAATCTCATTAGGGAGGAAGATTGCAGTTCTGGTTGGGGACCATTATATATTTGTTGTCGATTGACTCTCTGTGCTTTTCAGTATGTAAATGACCTTTAAAACGTAGCTTTGAATGCTTCTTTGTTGGGATTCTGATCTGAGGCTCTGTTTAAACGTTCTGTAGCAACACTTTTCATCTTTTTTAATTCAGCTTTTTAAAAAAAAACAAAAAAACAAATTCCACATTTTCACACGACGCACTCCAAATAAATCTAACTCTCCTCCCTCCTTTGGCTCGATTTCTATGTCAACTTTCTCCCCTTTCAGTATCTGGAGCAGTAAAAATAAACTAACAAGCAATAGGTGTCGAAGACTCTGTGGATTCTCTTTAGGCTTTTGTTGTCTTGTTCACACCTACCTATGAGCTATTCTAATTGCATGTTCAGTCCCTTTGTTAGCTCGCAGGTAGGGGGATTGCCTGTAATTGAGGTCACACCTAACCCTTTTGTCTTGACCTGCTCATTAGCTCCTTTTGCAATGTCACTCTGCATTTTTTTTTTTTTTTACCCCAAACCAGTGTCTTACTTAACCTAACTGTTCAAGTGAGTTATAATGTGGAATATGCAGTGTGGATTTGTAGATAGAGGAGATAGTAAACATGCGGCATTGTTTCAACACAGAGGACTAGCTCGGGTGTTATCAGAGATAAAGATAACTTCATCCTCTCTGCTATCTTGCACTGTATCTCTCTGGTTACTGAGGACAATCGTCTTCCATTTGGTCACTTTTCTCTCCTGTAAACGACTGACATCCTAACGGCAAACAGCGCAAACTCGACCTGTCAGAGCAAGACCAACACCTGCATTGTGGCCGAGCTGCCGAAAGAGGAAGAGAATGAAAAGAAGTTCTGCAAGAGGGACAAAGGCCGCTGCCCTGAGCTGTTTGTGTTGTGAGATGTAGACTACTGATTCCATAAGCCTCCTTCTCTTTGCACTCCGATCGGCCCATTGTTGCTCTTGCTCAAATTTGCTTTAAGTTCTGTGGGCCCCACCCAGATGAATTCCTGCTTTCCCTCCACCTCTACAAATCTGTGGCTAACCTCAGTATCTCTCTCACTTTCTCCATGCACGTTTGGACCCATGATTGTACACTACACTCAGTTATATGACGTAGTATTAGAAACACCTCTACCGGGGGGGGTTATAGTCTGAGAAACAAAGCAAGAGAGGTCAACAGATTGTTTTTATAATTTGATTAATTCATTAATTGGTTTGTCTGCAAAAAAACAACCACAGAACCCCAAAATGACGTCTGAAAATGTCTCCAAATGTTTGACCAAGAGTCCAAAACTTGAATTGATTCAGTTCATTATGATATAAGACAAATCAAAGCAGCAAATCCTGCGATATTTCAATCCGAAATAGTATTAATTTTTCTGCTGATCCACTAATTGGCAGCATTTCCTCCAGAATCACTCAGAACAGCTCTGACGCTGCCTTTAAAATACACGACAGTATCCACACAGATTGAAAGTACATTATTATTCATTGGGCAGACGCTCCAATTGATGGTAATCCAAAACATCTCAAGGAGAACAATTCCCTCACTCGTTTCCTTCAACTCAGTTTCAATGCTTCTGTTGTAGGAGACTGAGAGAAACAGAATGCAGTATTCAGATCCTTTACTCAAGTAAAAGTATCAATATCACACGGTAAAACTACTTAAATACAAGTCAAAGCATCAGCGGCAAAATGTAATTAAAGTATTAAAATGCTCATTTTTCTGCAGAGTGATGATGATCACTAATGCGTGGCAAATTAGCTGAGTGCTGTAATCTCTAATATTTACACAATAAAGTGAGTAGTAACTACAGCTGTTAAATAAATGTAGTGCAGTAAAAGTAACAGAAAGTACAAGTACCTTAAAATGATCTACGTGAACGCACCTCATGTTTGTATTTCACGCATTATAACACAGCAGAGTTCAAACCACAGCCTTCAAAACTTATTTTCTGATACAGTTTCAACACAAATTGCAGTTCTGTTGTATTAACATGCATTTAATTAACCTCCATGAACCTAAAAACTGTATGTGTTTACATCGCACTGTTGAACTTTGCGTCCCGTTTTTATTTGCAAGCTCAGTTATTCCTCAGCTGTTTCACATAATTATGAAAAACTCCTAAATCAACATGTTAAAGTATGTAAAATCAGATTCATGCACACCCTTGTGAATAATATACTGCGTGTGTGTGTGTGTGTGTGAGTACATACTAGGCGAAGGTGAGGCTGAATTCTGAATTTATTGCACTCATTTATTTTTGTAGGTTTGAAGAAAATATATAAAAGTTTTAAATTAAGGAAAAATCTATTAGAGACATTACTGAAGTTAAGCATGAGTCATGTTTCTGTGTCAGCTCTACAAATCGTCACACTTTGAGTTTCCTCAAAAGCAAAGTAAGAAAAACTGAAACTGAGTGAGAGTTATGTTTATGTCGTGAGGCACATGGAGGGTTAAATATAAAGTAAAAATATCAAGTCTACATGTTGGAGTTTTGCCTTCATTTTGCAACCAATGAAGAAAAAAATAATTAATTTAAAAACCTGATATACAAAAAATGTTACGTAACCTAAAAAAAATCTTTGGGATCATCCCTGCACTTCTTTTCAGGCTACTACCACTGAATAAACGTAGCACTGCTATCACCTCCAGCACCAGACCTCTTAATACTGTTAATATAATAATCAAAATGATCAGAGATAAGCGAGGTGCGCTGCTCCTTTGAACTCAAACACTGAGCTTAACTGTGGCTCTTTTGAAGGACATGAGTGGTGGTGGTGGTGGTGGGGGGGGGCAGTGGAATAAGAAGTGTAATCTTCTTCTCTTATCTCTAACAACCCCCCACACACACACACACACACACACATATACACACATTAGCATCTGTTATCTCACAATTATCATATACATTAGTCAACACCTGTTTCACTTAACCTCGTTTAATTAGGGCCATTGAAACGTTGCGCTTCACCCAAAACAAAACCACCGACATGTAAGAAGGCAGTTTGTTATGGTTAGTCAATAAATTAACAAATAAAAAAAAGATATGGCTCTGAGGCTTGTGAGGATGAATGACAACTGTTATAGGCTTCTTTATTATTGTATTCAATTAAAAAAGAAAAAGAAAAATCTCCACGTTGCTTTTTGGAGTATGGAACGAAAGGCGACACTTTTACGCGTGCGTAAAACGCATTTTGTTTGTTTATTAGCGTAATTTAATGCCATTAAGAGGGATAATTCAATTCACAAAACTACAGATCTGCATGTGATGAAGTGTCAGAAACGACAGTAGAGACTGGCGGGATGTTTTTAACTGAATTCAGGTCAAAAAGAAAAGCTCTCCGCCGATTAGTGCGAGACGTGAGAAGTGTTAAATTCGTCCTACAAAATGAAATCAAACTGGTGTGAGCTTCCATGTCGTGAAAATTAAACAATAGATAAAATAAAAAATAAAAAAACATACATTGAAGTTTTAAAGCTGTAAAAGTCTAGAAAAAGTTCTATTTTGTGCTTCTTTTATTGGAATAATGATTAAAAAAAACCCAAAGTTTCTGTTTTTATGACAAAAATCTGAGGTTTGGTTGTTACGCAGAGTTGGAGATGGTTAATTCTATTACTCTTTATTCACCTCTCCAAAGAAAAAAAAAGGTTGCATTTGAATTGAAACTTCAGTTCTCTCCAGTTATCTGTGTTGCGATAAGTAGCACATATTTAGCCTCTCCACGAAAACGCTAAAAGGAACAGCGGAGGGCTTCTTTGATGGGATTTACTGCCAGTGAAAGCTGCAGGTCTTTTGAACGTAGCTGTCAGTCAATACCAAAGGGACCTCCCCCATCTCCATCCCCACTCACACACACACAACCCCTCCTCACACACACACGCTGGCAGCTGGGTGTGTATAAATAGATCCAGGAGGTTAGCTTTGCCACTCAAACCCGAATAGCTGGGACGCAGGAAAGATGCCCGCATCGCAAACTGGATTTGGCAACTTCTTCTTGGAGAGAAACATCAGCATGCCGACTGGATATCAGATCCCGGTGCTGGGTTGCCCGCCGGGCGTGCAGCAGCAGCAGGCCCAGCATCTGGCAGCGATGGCAGCTGGGGTTCCATAACATACTCAGGACTACAAGGATACAACTTTATCCCCTATCCACACCACAGGCACATCACACACATGGTGAGTTGAGATATGTTTTGCTTTCACTGCTGCAAAAATCGGATCTTGAGTAGCTGAACAACAACTAATTCTACATTTCTTAAAGATTTTAAAGTTATGTGAGGCTACAAAGTTTTAAAAAAACTGTTGAACTCATTAAAATGTAGGAGGATTTCTCCTTCATTGCACGTCTGTGCCACTCATTGAACTGCGCGCTCTGGGTCAGGGGTCGCCATCTCCGTGCGTAATTGCTCGCTCTTAACCTTCTCTCTCTCTCTCTGTTTTCCAGAACAACAGTTTCGACCTGAAGGCCGCCTCCCCCTACCATCACGCGCTTCTTGCTCGCGGAGGACCTTTCTACCCGCCGTACCGTCCAGGAGCAGCCGAGGATCCCGGCAGGGTCGCCAAGGTGGCCACCCGTGAGAGCACCGGGGCGCTGAAGGCCTGGCTGAACGAGCACCTGAAGAACCCGTATCCGACTAAGGGCGAGAAAATAATGCTCGCCATCATCACCAAGATGAGCCTCACGCAGGTTTCCACCTGGTTCGCCAACGCGAGGCGACGCCTGAAGAAGGAGAACAGAGTCAGCTGGGCTTCTAAGGGGAAATCAGATGAGGAGGATGAGGAGCATGAGGGAGAGAGCGACGACGACGACGACAGCTCCCTGCAGAAATGTCACTTGGACGAGAGGGACGAAGCAGAGCCTCAGAGCGAGCGCACAGACACGGATGAGCAGGCAGAGAGCGCGTTGGACAGCTCGGCACCTGTGGATGCGCGTTTGGAGATGCAGCCAAGCGGCGAGCATGAAGACGGAGAACTTGCATTTGTCAAGAAAGTTGAAAAGAGTGACTCTGACCACACGCCGTCCGCTTTGGAAAGTAAAGAAAACATTGTGAGCCAGAAACCCAAAATCTGGTCTTTGGCTGAGACCGCCACCTCGGAGACTGTGAAGAAACCTCTGGACAATATTTACCACCCTGCAGGAAAACTGTGGGCTGAATGGGCTTCAAGAAACGCACTGTTCGTCCCATCATGTTACACCACGCATGAAATTGTCTAAGATAAGACACAAATTAGAGACACTGTCCACGTCTTTCTTTTTGCACTTTAAACATTCAGACCTCAGGGATCTGTGCGAAAATTCCTGAAGTTTGCAGTGAAATGAAAATCTGTTCTGGAGACCAAAGACTTTTAACACGTTATTGTAAATAAATGTAGATGTATTTTTCCACCACCAACCTGTAAATTATGTTTCCTTTGTCTCAATCATGAAGAAATATTTTTGCTTAAATAAAAGTTCAGCTTCTAATGAAATCCTGAATACTGTTCTGATGAAAATATGTGAGATAAAAAGCTGACTTCTAATTTCATCTTATTTATGTAAATTGAGTGAGCACAAAGAGAGTTTACTCTGCATATCAAACCTCGGTTAAGTCTTCCCAAACTGGTTTCTGGTCAGCTTGTTGCTGAGTTAATCCCTACCATTACACTCTGAACATTTCTAGACCTCAGATTTCTTAAATTCCTGTGCGAACACACACGTTTCTTCCCTCAGGTATAGAGTAAACCACCTCAGATTAGGCAGCACCAGGCCCCACAGGTCTTTTAAGGTTGTTAGTTAGTGTTTAGGGGATTCCTCACTATCAAACACCCAAGGTTCCCATGTAAATTCAAAAGGGCTGTACCTCCATTAATCCGGGGATAATGAGAAAGCCCCTGGAAGCAACTGGACTGAAATGCAGCTCCCCCTTGTCTTCTGGCTTCACCTCCTCTTCCATGCAAATCCCTACAAACAGGAACACACAGAGGGCAGATTAGCTTTAATCTGAGCCCCCTTTTTTTTTCTCACAGTAAAACATGAATACAGTAGAATATGTCAGGAAACTTCAAACTTTTTATTTTGACTTCCATCCTTCCATCTCTGCTCCCTGTGGAGCTTTCAACAGTCTACAGCGGGCATCTGGCGCCCTCTTGAGGAAGTCAAGAGTAACTACAGCACTACTTAGAACCACATGCTGCAGGTGAAAGTGACAGGTGTTAAACAACAGTTAATCAATGCACACATGGACGCGCAGCTCATGGAGGCAATTAAAACTACTTGAAGCCTCAATGGCTGCAAATTTTGACTCCTTCTCGGAGAAATAACTCAGTTAAATCACAACCAACACACATGATATGTATGTTTTTAGATTCAGTGAGACTCACTCTTGCCGAGGATGTCACAATGTCCGATGTCCACCGTGAATAAACGTCCATAAAACCGCTCAGAAACCAAGACGCTCCTCACGACTCCAGAACTCGCCCGAGAATCTTCGTGTTTTTAAGTTTGCTTCAGTGTCAGAGTGACACTTTGATATTTGTCTGCACAAGCATGAGTGCATCGCAAACACGGCCTGCTTGTGGATAATTCGGCATGCATTAATGCTGCAAATTCACCAAAATGGAAGCACACCACAGGCTGAAAAAACTGCGCTCAGGTTGTAGCTCTGCAGCAAAAACAAAGATGTTTTTCAGCTTAAACGTGTAACTTTCTGAACCGAGTCTGGCATCCACGACAGTGACGTTACACTTCCTGTTAACATCCCAACCCAAAGCATTGTGGGAACGATTTCCAGCAGGAAAAAAAAAAACTTCCATGGTTTAAAATTTTAATGCAAACGAAAAGCTTTTAAATTAGCCGTGCATGCACACTCACACTTCACTTCACAATATGTACAGAAGTATTTTGCAAACAATTCACAGGTTGACGAAGACGTGGAAATATAATACAAACAACACACAGTTAAAATTAGCTCTAAAAACTACTTCATTTACAAACTAACGCAGCCTAGGCACAGTATGTACGCCTGTTTGTTTCAGCACATGATTTAAAAAACTTTTAACTTTTAACACTTTATATACATCAAAAGGTGCACAATTATGTACAAGTAAGCATGGAACGACACTTCACGACAGTTTATATTATTAATTACACATTATACATATCCATGGGCAGCACAGTGGTGCAGGCGTTTGCACTCAAAGCACCTCGGCTGATTCAAACCAGCAAAAAAAGGTTCCTGGTTCGGACTCGGCTGGGGTAAGTGTGGTACTCTAGCAGTCCAAAGACATGCACTCAATAATAACTGGTAACTTAATCGGTGGCTCTAACTAGGTGGTTTGAATGGTTGTTTGTCTCCATGGCGACTTGTCCAGGGTGTTAGCCCGCCTCTTGCTCTAAGCGTGCATTCAGACAGGATCAGGCTGCACAACATAGATTTAGAAGCTGGGTACATGAAATAAACAAAGCCAGCACACAGCAGGTAGAATATCAGAGTTTAGTCCATGAATCCACCTGGATAGTCTCGGTGTCAGAGACATTTCAGGCTAAGTCAGCTGGGATAGGCTCCAGCCCTGGATGAACTTCCATTTTCCAGCCTATGCGCTATACGTTTGTGTTTGTGATTCCTGTCGGGAGAGGATTTCCGTTTTCCCGTTCTCCTGCGTCACATAGTTTCCTTTATCGGTTAAAAGCACGTCTGTTGACATCTCCTGACTCACTAGCTCGTCCTCATTCTCCTCCGGCGTCCTCCCGAAACCCTCCTCTTGTGAGGACAGCAGCTCGGGCATCGTGGACTCTTCTTCACCAGTTGGGGTTGTTACTAGTTTGGGCTCTGCCAGTGGCTCGTGTTCTCCTCCCACACATGATTCAACACAGCCCTACAAGAGAGAGAAATATAGAAATATAGAATATATATTTTCAGTTGTGGGAACAGAACGAATTCAAAGCAACAGTTGAAGTTTCTCTCAGCATGAATTCATCGACTCAGTTGGGAAATGTACACATAAACACAAAACTAGGTTTCTTTTTCCAGGTTAAGGGATTGAGGATTACCCTAAATACAGCTTGAACTGAACAGATCCTGAATTAAGTGTAATTAAAAACAACAATTTAATCAGCATTTTGGGAAAAAAATGCTGATTTGCTTTCTTGAAGAGAGTTAGACGTAGAGGCAGTTAGCGTATCTTAGCGTAAAGACTGGAAACAAAGGGAAACAGTTAGCCAGGCTCTGTCGAAAGCTAAACAAGTCCCAATTTTTTAGTTTAATTTTTTGAACAGATGGACAGAGTGCGGCTAGCAGTTTCCCTCTGTTTCCAGTCTTTATGCTAAGCTAAGCTGATCACCAGTTTGCTTCATATTTAGAGTGCTGATGTAAAAGTGGTGTCAACCTTCTCAGCTTACTCTCAACAAGAAGGTGCATGAGCCTGTATTCCAAACTGCCAAACTGAGCATCAACCCACATGTTTACAGAGTATTTATGGCTACATATGTACGCTGCATGAAAGACTCATATAGAAGTCAACAACAACAAAAAAAAAATCACATTTACCTTTAAACTTCCTTTGGCATTGCCTCGTTTAACTAATACAAAAGAAAGAAAGCACAGACAACATGAGTGCATTAAGTAAATAGCTGAAATGCTAACTGATTAAACATGTTATAACGGAGAGCATTTAGAGCACGGCGTACCTTTGCAGAGCCAATACATGAGTCCAGATATCGCTAATAACACAATCACAAACACCATAACGCAGATCACAATTACATGTGTCCGTGAGGTTCCCTCTGGAAGACAAGCAAACGAGAGAAAGATGTTAACAACGCATCAACACATTCACAACATTGATTCCTGCATAATGAGATCGTTTGAGTAGAATGTGGGCATTTATTATTAGGGGGAATACAAAACTAAATGAAATATGAAAATGAAAAATGTCCTCGTTGACAGGAAATGGGTTGCAGCGCATCACCAAAAAAGTAACGCTCATATTTGCCTCGCATTTGCATTATAGCACAGGAAGTATGAACATGTACGTGTGGAGAAAAGATGATTTTAAAGACGTCCACATTTACTTTTTAATTTTTTTTTGTAGCCATGTAAACATAGTGCGTGTACTGTAACGTACTGTGAATAGTGTGTAGGTGAAAGTTGTTAAACATGCTCAAAACCACAGACCAACATAGATTTAGAAGACATCTCCTGCATCACCTCCAGAGTTTCGTTTTGAGACGACACACCACTAACCACACAGCTAAGGTTGGCTGTACAGCTCAGAGTGAGAAACCTTTACAACAGATTCGCCTATACAGAACTTACCACAGATGATGTCAGATGTTTCTGTTCCGTGTTGAATTTGCTGTTGTCCATAGCCACATCTGCAAAGAATTTCACAGTGTTAAAGAAAAAGACCTGATCTCTTTATTGTGACTGATTTAGATTCAGGTGATCATTTGTCCTGAAATGTCCAAAGTGAAGGCAGCAGTTTGCTAATGTTTACACCATGTCTTTCAAAAGACATTCCCAGAGAGTCGACGATTGGAAAATGGTGCTTCAATTCAGTCAAAATCTGGGACAGTGAAAGACGGCGACATATGATTCACACACTCATCAAACCATTTAACGAAACCCTGTGCCCTTTTTAAAAGCATTTGTTTTGCTTCTCCCTTAAATTATTCAGTTTCCCTCCGATTTGTCAACAGGTTGTACGTCCGATGTAGATTCGACTCTTTCAACGACGGTTGGGCCGACATTACACGGAAAGCTGAAAAGGTTAGCTGAGATTCAGAGATGAGATTAAATGTGTTTAGTCCAAGGCAAGACACTTAAGTTTGAGGTGTCAGTAACCGTGTTTTAATCCGAATTTAACGCTAATTTTAACCAAACTTCACATGAAAGAAAATGCGAATTAAATACTTGATTCCAACCACTACTATTAACTGATTATTAGGAGTTGGATCGTCGAGATGCGCATTGCCGTGGTGCCAATTCACCAGTCAGAAAACCGGAAGAAGAGGGCACAACAAGAGAATCAGGTGAATCTCAGCCAGTGACAGCACGTTGACTCTTTTTCAACTACCTCAAAGAGTAAAAACATTTCTGTGAAACTGAGGAAAGTTTTTACAACTTTTCTAATGCTAATACTTGGAATGAGCGTCAAACAAACCGGAGTGCTTGTTGGATCATCAAACAGCATCTGGCACCTCTTCATCGCTGTAACAATCCAACAAACATGGCTAACGGCGGCGCATACATAAGTTAGTCGCATTTGAAGCTCTTTTGTCTCATTTTTTTTTCTTTGATACCTTTGAGTGTGTACAATCAAGTGTAAGATTATGAATGCCTTTTGAAGAGAGAGATTGTCCAAAAGCGTGCACAGTTATCCTCATTTCGCCAATCACGTCTGGACAGCTCATGTTTTCTCTCATGTTTTTGGCATGCTACTATCTATTTCTATGTGAACGTATTGGTTTTCATGGAGTACTTACTGCGTCCACTCCTTACAGACGCTCTTCCACGAGCTCTCATCAGAAAACGTTCCTTTAGGGCACGCCTGACACACCGTGTCATGCGTATGATTGCCTAAAATATAAGTGTGATAGTCAAATTAGATTTAGCACAGTGCAAAAACAAAGAGTCATTCTTTATATTCAGTGTAAAAACAAACAGGTTTCACTTCCTTAAAAAGATGTTTTGTACCTTTGGACTGGACCCCATATCCTGGTGCACAGGTTTTGTGCGGCACACAGGTTATACACTCTGTCGAGGAGCAGTGAAATCCCTCTTTACACTGGCAGATGCCTTTTTTTGTCCTCACATTGACGGGAGCCTGAAAGTTCAGATCTGTAAAAAGAATGGACAGAGTTGTATGAGTTGTTGTAAGTGTCGGTGTCTATCAGCGTTGTGTTTTCTTTCTTCAGTTTGTCTTACTTTCGTCACAGTACGGCTGGATTATACATTTGGATTCCTTCGTGTATTTGTCTTGATATTCAGTGTGCTTACATGGCACACACTGAGGATGTTGACAAGTGCTGATAGTCGACATGTAGGTCCCTGAAAAAAAGAGAAGAAAGTGTTGTTTCATACACAGTAGAAAAAAAACGGATCACCGTGCATACATATAGTCTTTATCTATGTATGTAAAATGCGGACCTGTGGGAAACACTCGTGTATCCAAAGCTACAGGCAGGACAGTTAGCTTAGCATAAAGACTGGAAACAGCTAGCCTAGCTCTGCCCAGAGGAAACAAAATCCATCCACCGGCCCCTTTAACACTTGGACGTTATGTGCTGGACTACGTCTTGACCTGGAGCAGTGACTAAGCTAACTGCCTCTCTGTTACAGGGATGCATATAATGGTTCGATCCCCGGCTCCTCCGCTCTGTCTTGGGTAAGACACTGAACCCCAAATTGCTCCTGAGGGCTGTGCCAGCTGTGTGTGAATGTGATTATCTGTCAATGGTGTGTGTATGAATGGATGATGGGTAGTGTCAAGTGGTCAGAAGACGAAAGGCAGTATCCATTCATCCTGGAGCTGATCCCAACTAGCATTGGGCCAGCCATCTTTGTCTTTATATATATTTAATGTTTATATAACTAATGCAGCTAATGGAGCAATTCAATGTTTAAACCTAGATATAAGTCCATTTTTCTTCATGTTTATAGTCAGTGAATGGGACATCAGCCATGTGCCAACAGAGTGTCCGTTTGCAATCCAACACCGGAGGGTTGTTAATTAAAAAAACGTGTTCCTATATCATTTTTTTATGATGCAACAAAGTCAGCAGATGAAATGTTGTTTACACACCCGGTTCACACAGTTTGCAGCATTCATTGTCAACTGACGGATACTGAGTCTGGGGGTCACAGTGGGGCTGGGCAGCGGTCAGAACCTGCAAAATAACAAAGGATACACATGAATAAGAGGTAGTTCAGTCTCTTGGTGTGATCTCTACTGATGGTTGCTCTGTCGTGACAGTTTACTGTTCACTTCCTCAGACCAGACTGTAAGGGGCGTGACGGAAAGTCCCAAACATTCAACAAGCTGTTAACACTGAAACTCAATGCACGCCAGGTGCATTTTGTAGTTTCTTTGACATTTTTGCTATTAATATGAGCATTCTGGGTATTAGGAGTCAGGCAAATTCAACATTTTAAGGCTCCTTGCAGCTGTGAGGGGGAAACGAAAGTGAAAGTAAATTCTGAGTCATGCGTCATTTGGGCGTAACCGTACAAAAACGCACTATTTTGGACAGAATGGCGGATTAAACTGCATTTCTGAGTAAAATATGAGTGAAATAAACCGAATTATAACTCATTATAACACAACCAAATGCAAATAGGGAAACACAGCAATGAAACCTGAGCTCAGTTAAAATCTGTTTGTTTTGTTTTTCACAACCAAACGCGTAAAATCAGCCAACTCACCAGAAAAGCGCACATCATCACCATCGGCTGCAATAAATCCATCTTAGTTAGCTGTGCTGGTAGTCGCAGCATGTTGTCGCTCTCCCTTGCACACACACAGTCGAGTGTTGAAGCTGCTCTAAGATCAACTCGCTTTAAAAACACAAAAAGACGTCGGAGGGTTTTTCCGTGTAACTGTCGCTGCGCATGGGGAGGAGAGGGTGGAGTTCCCCATGTGACTTTTTTTCAACTGACCGTTTCCTGTAAGCTCTCTCTGTGTGTGTGTGTGTGTGTGTGTCGTAGTGTGTTTACAGTCTGGACTCTAGATTGTAATCTGATTACAGGCCAAGACATGGAAACTGGTGCTACAAATACTCCACAACAAGGACACAAAGAAGAAGTAAAAGAAGAAGTACTTCATGCCCCCCCTGTCAGTGTTATATTACTACATATTATACTATATTATTTTCCATAAGTGCTGATTATTAGGAGTGGGTGGTCCCAGCTGACAATGGGTAACCCACGCAGACATAAAGAACATGAACACACAGCCACAACACTCCCACAGGCTGAGGGGTTCGAACCCAGAACCTCGTGACTGACTCATCACTTCAACCTGTCTCTAGACATTTCAGTCCTGTTTACACTTTGTTTAAATCAACACTCATGTATCATGTCATATATCATGACACCTCCCAGGCCCCTTGTTTCTTCCCGTGTCCTAATCCTGCATGATAATCCACAGCAGGCTCAAGTATCAGCACTTTTTAGGTAGTCAGTAACCTTAGGGTAAACATTAATCACTCTTTGTGGACATAAAGGCATTGCAACCTTTGTACTGGTTAAACAGTTTTCTGCTTTACAGCTTGATTACTGAGTATAAACAGATTTTTACTGTTGCAGTTGGGCGACGTGGAGTTAATTTAAAGTGCTTTATTTTGGTACTTATGTGTAACTGGTTTAACCTAAAGAAGCACATTATATTTAATAAACTCAACATATATTTTGTATGTGAAATCTGCAAAAAAAAAGATCAGTGACTGTAGCTGCAAATAAATGCAATGCAGTTAATATATTCCTCTGAAGTGTAATGCAGAAGTAAGGTCGCACAAAATAGAAAAACTCAAAGTACAAATACCTCATAAATGTGCTGAAATACTTTTTGCTAATTGTTCTTGAGTAGGCAAGTGACCACAACATGTGGATTTTATGTTCTATCCAAAAAGGACATTTGATAAAGCTACTGAACATATTCTTCACACACTGTTTGCTTCTCGGGAAATTTATGACAGATTTTATTGTTCTCATTAGTCTCGGTCACACCTATTCCATGGTAGAGCTTGAAATCCCACCAGAGTAGAGGTATTCCCCAAGAAGTTTCATGTGGGGGTTTCCCACACGATGACTCTAACTGCTGCTGCTGAAGGTGCTCCTCTCTTGTGTAACAAGCCTTCAGGCATCTCCGCGCAGATGTACTCAAGCATGTCTAAAATGCTGTGATATGAACCCCGTGCTTATTTATGTTTGCTCAAAATGGAGTCACATCAGCTGCCATTCAGAATTTGTTGCACACGTATTCACACAGTTATGGTAAAGGTGCTGGGAGCAGCCAAAAAAGAACGAGCAGTCATTTCTCATAAGCTTTTCCCTGTTGGAAATTCCAGTTAGAGGACTATCATTAAAAAAAGGAGCCACTTTTACATTATTCAGAGTTGTCAACATACTGACTCTTTGTGCTTTCCCCTCTGGTTACACATATTCACGGTGCTCGTGTCTGTATATACAACATAATTCATTTTACTGGATGAGTAATACATCTTATAATTGTTACCTATAGTGGTAAACACTGATTTCACCTTCATGTTAGATCTGATTGTGTTTCTGATCTCCCTTTTAGAGGCCTGTCACACGGGATTGAACCTTATTTTGAATCATGAATCATACAGACACAACAGAATCTGTAGATTTGTTTTGTTTCTAACCACTAAACTTAGTGTCTTTCTTCTTCTTTTGTACTGACATTTCTGTGCCTTTGTGCCCTTTTTGCATGCCTTTTCCTGCATCAGCCTGTCCTACATTCGGGGATCGGGGAGGAAGGGATAATGTTTTTCATCAGTTTTAACTACTCCTTTTCCATTTGACCTTTGTTAACGTACTCCTGTTTTTCAGGGGAATGTCCACCTGCATAAAACATCATCAATTTTTTCACTTCCTTTGGTTTAGATAGGTCAAAAATCCACTTCCAGTCAGTCAATATCTCATAACGAGTTTTCCTGGAAGTTACTCTTCATGATTGAAAGTGTCCATCGTTGTTGGTGATAATGCAGCGTTTGTTAGTGAAGTCCTCAGTATATGTCACGGCTGAATGCAAGTTTCACTTCCCATTGGATAAGGTGATATATACTCAAACAATTGTGGTGCACACTAAACCACATGCAGCCACCTGTCACTGCTAAACGTCATTCAGTTCATAGACAAATCATTTCCGCACAATCCAAACTGTACTCAAACAACACATCAACTGTCCCACGGTTCCTCGTGTTCTTCTCCTTTGTCTTGTTTTCAGTGTCAAGTCTTCTTTCCTTCATCCTTGCTTATTCTTATTCGTTTATTAGTTTATCTGAGAGGGACGATGCTCATTGATCAACAGAAGAAAAACTTTAATGATCCAGAGTAAGCCCAAAAGTCTAATTTTCATCTGCTGTCCCAGGCCAGATGTTAAAAGCCCCAAAGTATAGATCATAATGACACATCTTAATAAGTATGCACACAGCAGTTCAGTACTTACCAATAAATAATGACACAGTATAGAACATTAGATACAATCCATGCAGAATAAGAAAAAGGCAGAGCAGGCAGCCAATCAACAACAAGCAGCAAAAAACAGCTAATATCCCGATAATGTTGTTTCGTGTTTCATCATTAATGACTCATCGCGGGAATGAGATGAAAAGCTTCATTCTGATAAAGGGTGCAAGTTTGGGGAAATGGTGCACAGTGGTTCACTGACCTGTACGAAGACAAAAATATATCATGATACGACGCACGGCTTCTCGTGTTCTACACACTCTCTCTGCTGAAGTGAGCTTTAGTTTTAGTCTGAGTGGTTTTATGTAAATATATATCTTTTATCTGGTTGGTGGTTTTGGCTGTTAAATCAGTTGTTGTAATATTTTGTATAAATCTACTCCAAAGCTGTGAAGTCTCAAGTCTTAATCGCTCAAAGACTGTGGTACATGAAATGGATAAAATGTGGATATCAGTTTTTATCCATAATAAAGAAAGAAAGAAAAGAAAGAAAGAAAGAAAGAAAGAAAGAAAGAAAGAAAGAAAGAAAGAAAAGAAAAACAACAAATATTGTCACATCAACTGAGATACAAAATAAAACCACAAAAGACGAAGAAAACTGAGCGCAAAATAATGAAAGTAACAGTTTAGAAACACGAATTAAGTCTTTAGGTTTTAGAGCAAAAAAACCTACAATAAAATCACTAAAGTCATATTTCATGTGGGTGTAGACACATCCAGTCACATTAAGAATCCATGTACTGCATTATTACAGTACAGTATGGGTATGACTAGGAAAGGACTGGTTTCGTAGCGCTCTCTTCTGGATACTTCTGGATGTGTGCAGCTGATAAGGCACATTGTCCTGCGAGTACAGACATGTAAACTGACTGGAAATGTTTTGTGGTTTTTGCAGAGAAAGCCTGTGTGTGCTGTAGGTGTGGCTAAACAGCCACGACCTCCCTTACCTGGAAGAACCTGAACTGAAACAGGGGAGGTGGTGGCAAAAACATCTCAGAGGTGGAACTCTGTTGAGGCCGTGCATGACGGGGGAAAAAACAAAACTTCTTTTACGTTGTTGCTATAAAAGAGGATCGGTTTGGAGTGTTTGCATGGATGTTTTGACTGAAATCTAAAAAGCTATGATGCCAGGTTTGGGATTAAAGAAGAAAGAAAATCTTTCCAGGATGGAAAGATTCACTGAAGACTTGCCACAGGTAAGATTTCAGTTCATGTGCTTAGACAAGAAAGAACACATCATACAGTGAGTTCCTTTAACAGAAAGTGTCAGACACTAATTGACCACATGTGTGAAAGTGTAAAATCAGTGCTTCTGCAGATGTCTAAGTCATTAAACTAAAAGAGCAGTTTGACTGTACGCAGCTCCGGAGGGAGGAAAAAAAAAGACCTCTTGCTTTCATTAACATCACATTTGTGCAGCCAAACTTTTGGTTCAGTATGTGTAAAGTCTGTCATTTGTTTTTACTTCCTCAATTCAACCTGACATCCCTGCTGTTAGTAGTTTCCCACAAAGAAAAGTTTACTTAGAAATTTGACAGCGAATGATTTAAGGAAGACAGTATATTCCTGTAATAGCATGTGCTTAACAGATGCAGATGGCGATTGTACAACACAGCGGTTCCTCTTTTTAATTCCACAGAGCTGAGAATGACTAATCTTGTCTCTCTTATCAACTATCTGAAAGAACTCTCGAGGCACTGTTGAAGATAAATATTGCATGACTGCTAAAAGGAAGAGCGTCAAAGGCCTAAAGGAGGGTTTATGGTGTTGTTGTAGTAATCTATGAATTATTTGTGAATGTACCAAATGCAAGGACACTTTAAAGGGCTAGATTTTGTCACTCGGGCTGCATATTTTTGGGGAATAAGAACCACGATTCTTCGCAATAAACAACAGAGATAAGCTCTTAAACATTGTCCACACTATTGTCCATGTTGTTGCGCTTTCAGCTGAGCAATGAGATGCAGCTGAGCATCATGAACAGGGTGAAGAACGGAGAGTTGTCCATCGATGATGCTCTGAACCAGGCCAGACAGGACAGGAAGCAGCTGCTGAAAGAGAAGAGCCTGGTGGAAGAGGTACCACCATTTCAAACCACATGTTTCCTCAATTTTTCTGGGCTGTATAGTAAAGAAAAAACTACACAATACACAACAACATAGAAAGCACCTTTATCATTCTTGAAATCTAGAACATCTTCCTTATCTGTCACAAGTTCACTCATGTTTATGATGCTTTTGTGGTTGAGTTGTTGCAAAATCGTAATCTTGATGGCTGTGGCTGCGAGGCTCTCCTTTTCACTGTCCAGCCACCATTTCAGCAGGGTCTAAAGAAAATGGGGAACTGTTTGGAGCTGGGTCGTCACCTCCATGTTTGTTTTGCTGCAAAAGTTCCCTCTTGAATGCCCTCGTGGCCGATAAAGATTGACAAAGTGCCCTCTATGGCACCCTTACAGTAGAGAAAACATGATGCAGGACCATATAGGCAGCCTTACATGCTAGAAAAGTACCTGTGCCATTTTTTTCAGAGAGCCTGTAGCTGCCACTGACGGGCGACCTCACGATGACAATGAGACTGTGCGCCCAGATTTTGTTTGTGTACTCATTAAACTAATAAAATGTTATTTAATGAGCTTCAGAGGTTTAATTTTTAACTTGTGAGGGTGGGTGTGGGATGTTTCCCCCCCAGGAGTGTAGTCTACACCATTTGCATACTTGCTTTGTGAATGACCTACTTGCTGGATAAAACCTGTTTTGTAAATGAAAGACTTGAAATGAAAGAAATGTATCTGCTGCTCCTTGAACATTGTTGTGGTAATAACCTGCTCAGCCTGCTGGTTCGGTCTCTGGCCAGTTTAATTTCCTCCAATGATCGAAGGAAATTTATATCTTAAGTCTTAGCAGGAAACAAAATAGATGAATGGGTGTTTTCCCGTCAGGTATTAATGTTGCATATTTGGGCTGTTGTTGCAGGAACCCCCACAGTACAACTTCAGTGTTCACAAGCACGGCCGCTACAGGTGGCAGAAGCGAGTTCTTCAGGTGAGTTTAAAAAAACAAACAAGCAAACCAAAGAGAGTTCACAGCCATGCTAGCAGCTCCATGAAGTTTTAGCCCAGGGATGTCCAAAGTATGGCCCAGGGGCCAATCACGGCCTGCGGTCAGATTTCATGCGGCCCGAAGCTTCATTTTTATAATATATTATTTATGGTCTGCTAGGATTGTCAGATACTGTATGGCTGGAAGATTTGGCATTTGAATGTACTAAACGTTAACCTCTAAGGACATAACTGCTGGATATGAGAAATTAATAGAACAACAAAGTCATTACTATTGATCCTGAGGAGGACAACAGTCAAGGATCACCAAAGTTATGATGGTTCATCCTCCTGGGGACCATGAATATCTGCAAATCAGCCCGCTAGCATGGCTAAAAAAACTCATGTGCTAATACACTAATTCAAACTCTCTCTTTGTGACAACCCAGATCGACTTCAAGACCAAAATGCTGTGCAGCATAGAGAAAGGTATCATCAAGCGACAACTTCCCTTCTCTATTGTCAAGAGTTGTGATGATGGAGTGGGTTCCCGGTTCTCCATTTCCTTTAAAGGACATCATGATTATGAACTGGAGGCCATGTCACTGGAGGACAAACACAAGGTGAATTTATAGTTAGTGCTTGTACATTTAAGCTATAAATGCTAATATAAAGCTATAATAATTCATAGTCAGCACACCTCCGATGGGTCTGTCATTTATGTTAAAATAACGCGTGCTAAGAGAAGGAAAGATGTGATCTTTATTTTCCTTTGTGTCCAGTTGTTATTGATGCTTTCATGGAGACTTTTTTCATGCTGGTGATTCTTTTTGTTCGAGCAGATGATTCAGCTTGTGAATCAGATCATTTATGGGAACATATACAGCGATCCTCAAGAGGGCAATGCAGAAACACGTCAGCAGCCTGAAGCTTCGCAGAGCCTCCGGGAAGGCGTCTTGTTGCTGCACCGAGGCGGCCTGGCATCATTCAGATGGGTGAAGTACGGATGTGTCCTTTATTTAACAGATGTGCTGCACGAGAAATGATTTGTGACATTTTCAGTAACAAATAAAAGTTTTTAATTCACTTTATAGTTTATAAATCAGGACTGTGAAGTAAGTTTTGAGTTTGTACTGTGCTCACACACGAGTAGTGACGCAATGAAAGATCTACAGACATAAAAATAAAAAAAAAATCTCCGCCTTGAATAAGAATAAGACATAATTTCCACGTAATATAAGATTTTCCCACAAAAAGTCCAACAAAGTACTTCTTACATCGACTCCTTCCCCCTTGTTGAAAAATTCCCAATCTTTGAGCATGCAACTCATTAAGTACCGAAAACGAGATGTCTCCGACTACACTGAAGAAGTCAGTTCTAAGCGTATATGCACTGAAGGCTTCGAGTCTCCATTTCACACATGTGTAAGTTGTAAATTGGATCACAGCTTCAGTGATGTGGACAAAATCATCCTTGTACGTACAAATTAAATTCATATTTAAGATCAAAGAGAACGGAGAAACCTTCCTTCTTCAGAAGGTGAATGTGAAAATAACCTTCTAAACTTCAACCTTCTCAAACATCCAGGAGAAGTAATAATAATAAGACATTTTTCAGTCAGTGGAGTCAGTGTGAGTACAAATCTTTTTGATTTTTGAATGTTCTCTTTGTGCACACTGTTGCAAGGCTGCAAAACTAAAAACTGGATTTAGTGGCATCTAGAAGTGTAGTTGCTGATTGCAGCCGCCTCTCTTCACTATCCTTAACAGTGTGAAGGACAAAAACCAAACAAACAAACAAACAAACAAACGGCACTCTCTGGAGCCAGTTTTGTTTGTCTCTTCTGGGCTACTGTAGAAACATGGTGGTTTAACATGGCGGACTCCATGGAAGAGGACCCGCAGCATGTGTAGATATGAAAGACTCACTCTAAGGCAACAAAAACATAACAATTATTATTTTCAGGTGATTATACATGGATGAAAACATAGTTATGCATTAGATTAGATTCTGCCATGTTCAGTAAATGGTCAACTGAATCTTACACACTGGACCTTTAAAGGAATAGTTCGACATGTTTATTTGTTTACTTGATGAGAAGATTTACACCAACCATCACGTTTGTATGTTAAATATAAAGCTGGTCTCCATTTTGTTGCAGATATGAAGTCCAGCTCCACCCAGGCCAGCTGACACTGATATCCTTGAGGCGACGAGACCCCGCTGAGGGTGAGGTGACATCCACGGTGCCCATGTCTACCGTCATTCACCTGTCAGACGGTGACACCAGCGTACAGAAGCCTCCCAGCAACGACACCTTTACTCTGATCACCCACAAAAATGAGTACCAGTAAGCGGAGGGTTATTAAAAACGTGTAAATAATCACAGCAACAAGCGGGCTAATGAGTTCTGTCTATCACAACAGCTGTACTTCTTTTCAGATTTATTTACAGCCTTGTAATAGTGTGATTTCAGTCAGCAATGCATTAATTTTTATTGTAGCGTTTACAATGCGACCTTGTTTGAGTGATGAAGTCATAAAAATAGAGCAAGTGTTTTAATTACCTTAGGGAAGTTGACTTTGGCTGATTTACTGCAGGTTCCGGGTGCCTCTACCAGATCAAACAACTGCTCCTGGGTCTGTCCAAATGGAGCGAGATGCTTGGGTCGAGGCCATTGCTAAACTGTGTTCAGACTGGAAGAGGAAATCCATGGGTGGAAACATGTTTGTGGAGACAAAGGTTCTACGAAACATCAGCATAGCCGAAGACGCAGAGGATACTGACACTGAGCTCGAGTCAAGTAGTGAAAATATAAAGTTCAATTATCCCCCATGTGATTATGAAAATTTAAAACCCACTCCCGGTGGTGGAGATCATTTACCAGCTGGTGACACGGATCCAAGCAATCCCCGGCCGATCACTCAAAGCCTGTTCCGAGGCCTCGCGGTACCAAGAAGGCCGCTAGTCCAGATATCAAGCGTGGGGCTTTGCCTCCTGTCCCTGTACCAACCTCTCCCACCGTTGTTGCCTTGTCTTCACCCACCGCCTCTCCTCAACCTTCACCGTCTCACTATGCCCTCCCATCTTCTTTCAAAGTCCCAGAGTCTCCTATCTATGTATCAGCCTTGCCAGTTGTGCCTCCACCCCCAATGCCTCCACCTTTTCCCTTCAAACTGAGCACGAATTCAAAGAAAGCACGCACCAGGGCTTTCCACTGGGACGTAGTTGGCTCAGATAAGGTAACCTGTCTGTTAAAACTTAAGTCATCACAAGACACTAAATAACCATTTGTTCACAGTTAAAGTGTATGAAAGGCCTCACTAGTGTGAATTATTCATATTTAAATGCAGCGTTATATTATTTTGGTCTGCGCAGGAAGGTCATGTTCAGCTTGGTTTCACTTCATTATTCCTCATTGCATCATAGTTGGGAATTATTCTTTGTTTTGTCTGTTAGTTATTGCCCCCCCGATGTTGCTCTTTTGTAATGTTAACATTGATTTCCTCATAAAATGGAGTTGTCTCAGTGCTGAATTAATTTGTTTCTTGGCAGATTGCAAAATCATTTTGGAAACAAGAAAGCAGCAGGAGGATTGAAATCGACACATCACGCTTATATGAGCAATTTGCTGTTAAAGATCTGGGGACGTTTGGCGCGGTTGAGCCGAGTAATACCCAGAATATTATGCTCAACCCGAAGATTGCACACAATTTCAGTGAGTATCTCAACAATGAATGTTATACGAGTGGTTCTTATGAATATTGGCCACAGAAACAGATCGTTTCCAGCGTTTTATGACAGGTATTGGATTTTTTCCCAGCAGAATAATAAGTAGTATTTCCACGTTGTACTGAAGAAAGCATTCTTCTGGATTACTACAACAGACTTTGTGTCTTGTCATTGCACTTTGTACTGTGAAATTTGCTGTGCAACTCTTAAAAAAGGTTGTGGCATCACAAGTGCAAACACTCCACATAATGACAGACAGGATAAACAATACTTACAGCCGAAAGACACAAAAAGGGGATTTGTATCTTCCATTAACTGGAAGTTGTGGTGTGAAATGACGCCACTCTTTCCACAACCACCAGAGGGAAGCACCACATAGAAAGAGGAAGCAGCGTCTGAACAGAAGCAGTGTTAATGCCAGGCTCTTTAATTTTCATAAATTAGACTTTAATTGGCCAATTAAGACCAAGCTGACCTGAGAACTGTTTTAGGGAGAGGCCGTAAATGCTCTTTTAACGACGACGTTTGAGGCTATAACAATGCCACAGCACAGCTTTAAAGCAGGTAGATGGATGATCCTCCTGTGTGTCTGCAGGGGGCAGTGTGTCACCAATCCTGCAGTGCCATGACTGCCCATGCAATCTGCAGAGCTATTGTGAAGTGGAACATATTCTATATCTCATCTAATGGCTTTTCGCTTTTGATTAACTGAGTGTACGTGGTTTGTATATTTCAAGACCCGAGCCAGGGGAGAACATTTCAGAAGCTTCCTCTCACAGCTCTTCCAGGAGGCAAAGACACTGCAAAGCGATACAGATGTGGTGTCAGTGGCGAGCTGCTAAAAGGAATTAGTGTGATTGTAGAGACTGGCAACATAATTAGACTTTACATGTTCATAAAATATGGATAGAGAATCTGAGCAACAACGACAGCTGTTTCCTGTCTTGATACAAGAGTACTCCAGCATTCAGAGTTTGTGCTCCTCCCAGACCTGGAAACTTTGTGTCAGGAGAAGAAGCTGAGTGATGACAGCCTGCAGGCAACCAGAGGCCATGCATCTTTCTGCTGCAAGCTTTAGAAAAGATTTGACATTTGAAGAACAAGGGAAGCTCTGTCATGTTGTCTCTCCGACTTTGGTCCTGTTAACACCAACATAGAAAGTGTGAAGAGAGGACATATCCAGACCCTTTTCTTAATTAAGTAGCAATACTGCGATATAAAAATAGCCCATTATAAAAAGTTGAGTCATTGTGACTTAGGTAAGTTAGACTTGAGACATGATGGCTTGAATGTCTCGTCATGCGTTCATTTGATGTTTTCAGTTTAAATATTGAGTATAAAATATTAAAAATGACATTACAAGTGTTTGTGTGCGAGCGCACACTGGGAATGTCATTGTCATGACTGGATGACTTCCCTCTCAGTCAAACTTCTCATGACTCTAACCCAGGCCTGGGCAATTAGTTCCACAAAGGGCCGGTGTGGCTGCAGGTTTTTGTTCCAATCAACCAAGAGCACACAGTTTGACCAATCAACTCTGTGAAGAGATCAGTTGATTAAATGAGTTAAGTCTGGTGTGCTGCTGCTTGGTTTGAAAGGAAACCTGCAGCCACACCGGCCCTTTGTGGAACTAATTGCCCAGGCCTGCTCTAACCTGATGGTTCATAGATCAGCTCATCATCATGTCTGTTATTTATTTACTATTTTAAAGGCAGATCAGGTACTAACACCTTATCTTTTCTCTTAGACACTGCAGGTAAGACTGCAGTCTTTTGGGGGAGGGTGTGGCTTGACTTGGGACTCGACTTCCTCGAGAAAAATAAAAAGACTTGCAACTTGCTCAAATGACTTGAGACACATGTCCTGCACTGGAAAACGTCACTTAATTAAAAAAAAATAATAATATCAGGTATCCTGTAGTGTTAAGGAGCAAAAGAAGACATCTTAAACGCTGAGTGTATGTGTCTAAACCAAGGAACAACAGGTGAAAACCTGAGATATCAAACCTTTGCTTAGTATAAAGCAAAGGAGGTGACAGATAATTAGCAGCTCCTGTCTGTTAGGAGGATGTTCCTATATGTACAACCCTCCTGGAACTTTGCTTTTCTGATCAGGATTAACATGTTTGAAGTTCTCCACATGCACTCAAAGAAAAATATATGTCTGCTTTAAAACAATCAGACTAATTTTCTACCAACTGTGACCCAGTAGCGCGCAGAGCACACATTAGAGGCTCTTCAAGATTTTCTATCAGCGTATGATAATGAGGCTAAAAGGTTTTTTTTCTAAAATGCTTCCAGTAAAGCTAAGTAAATATTATCAGGACAAAAAGGACCTAAACTATCAAAGGTAAATGGCGCTCCATCATATTCTATAATCCCTTGTATTTTATGCGTAAGATCTACTCGTAGCCAAACTGTCAGATGAAATTTGGTGAGTCAAAACGTTGTCCTCTGAATGAAATAGTTACATTACTGCATTTGTATTGAAGCTATAGACCTACAACTACTATGACTTACACTATAAACAAATAAAAGCCAAGACCAAAGGTGATTCCAGCCTCTTTACACTTTGAAAACACAGAAAGTCCTCCAGGATTTAGCTTCATTCAGCAGGATTGAAGCCATATAAAAAATCAGTTAACACCCTCCCCTGTCTCTCTCTCTTGGCATCCCCCCCCACACACAGCCACTCTCGCCCTCCCTGCTCTCTGTTTGCATGTTTATCACCACAAACATGCCTAAATGTGTGCTGTTTATTCAGCTCATATCTCATTCTTTGCCACACTATGTATTCATCTGATCCCATTACACCGGAGCCAGTAAACATGCGACATCTTGCATTATTTTTAGAAAACATAGCAACAGCTCAACAGACAGCCGCCTTTCAACCTCAATCGGATAATATCGCATCAGTACGTAATCAATAATTAACAAATAAACTAAGAACTGTTAATTAGCATCAGGTAGAGATCTGACTGTGTCCACTGTGACTTTAAAAACATGTTTGTAGTTACACGCCGAGGCAGATGGAGTTAGACAGCTTGAGCAGGTGGTTGTATTACTCTTGTACTGCGGTTTAGAGTGCTGTCCTCTGGTAATCAACATGATCCTTGTGGGCAAGCAAGAGCATCAGCTGCATCAAGGGTCCACAAGACAATGCTATAATGATCCATGTACTTATTTAAATTTTTCTAAGTGCTCCACACGAATCCAAAGACAAAAGAGAGGATTGTAGCTCATCTCTGATTGCAATTTTTTCTTTTATAGAAATACCTACAGAGATGATGAAAGACAGAGAGACAACGTTTGTCTCTGAATGTTTGCGTGGTGGGATTCTGTCTCCTCTCTGTGTGTCGCCACAGAGTTTAAATCAGTTTAAGTTTTAATAAGGTGTGATCAAATGAAACGTCTTCACACAGAGTACGTCAGAGTATTCGGATCCTTTCATTCAAGTAAAAGCACCAACGCAACAGTGCGAAAATACTCGTGTGCGTAAAAAGTAAAGTAAAAGTATAGACACATTGCTTAAAATATCAAAGTGTAACTACTATAGTTCATTTGTGTAGTCCAGTTGTTCTCAACCTTAGGGTCCGGGCCCTTCAAGGAGTCACAGGATACACCCCAGGGGTCGTGATTAATGAGGCAGAAAAGAAGAAAAAACAAAGTTCTTTTAAATATATTTGTGTAGCTTTTCGCTCATATTTACTGTTTAGAGAAACCTCCTGGCCAAAAACTGCAGTTCCTCAAACGTCCACTTGAGGCTGGCTGCAGAAGTGGGTCAGTCTCCATAAGTCCCCATGTTAAAATGTCCAACTTCACAGCAGAAATAAACATGTTTACAGCCTGGTACAAAAAACAGTTTTGGTCTCTATAGCAAACTTCCCCGTTCATGACAACTGTACTGAGGGTGAATTTATATACAACTCACCTGTTCAGATTATATTAAGGCTTAAAGTTATACAGGATTAACAGTGTCAACGCTTTGATTGACAGGTGGGTGCTGCTACAGGTGGCTTGTTTGAGCAACCAGGCTCCATTCAGTCCACCTCAGGTCCACCGATGCTACACATCTTTGCCCATTTTTAGATTTGCAATGGCAGGAGTGACAAGATGATGGCGGCGGTTATAAGCCACCAGACTTTGAGCTGTACATACGGCTCTTCAGAAACCTGTGGTTGACGTCATGGTTACGACATTCATATTCATACGGTTGAGATGGAGGAACTGCTAACAAGTCAAAGACATCCAAAATATAACAAGGGACCCCAACAAGGTCACAAGACCCCACAAGACAAGTATTTTAAGAGCTCATCGTGTTTTTTAATGTAAAATCTTGAAAGGTTACTAGTGAATATATGTGTTAAGTACCTGTAGTGGACTAGTGGACAACGTTTTCCATCTTAAATGTTGTGGTGTAGAAGTAAAAAGTAAAAGCCAAGGTAAAAGTACTTCAAAAGTGTACTTAGGTGCACTACTTGAATCTTTCAGCTGCTCTGTGTTTTGTATGATGATTGTGCATTTGTGTTAAGAATGTGTGCCCAACTATACTAATATGGTTATTTACCTTGAGAGTCCCTGTGCACGCTGCCTATTTAATGACTGGAAATGTCGCACTCCTAATTAAAAGTACACCTGTGGCTTCCTGCACCCAGTGGGATACACTCCATCTCTATACTCTAATTTGCCAGGGCAATGCCCAGTTTGTCTGAGTGCCAAGCAACAAAGGGCTTGATTTGCACTTGTGTGTTTTATTATTTTTTTTTTTGGCCGAAAGCCTAACCCTCACTCTCGAGAACACTAGTAGTGCTCAACATTATTTGTTTGATGTGATTTCTCGTTTGAAAATGTCGTGTCATGACAGCCTCTGTTGGTCCTGGTGAGGGATTTACTGTCTCAGGTCTTTAATGTCAAGGATTTAGAGACGTGTTGATTAACAGCTTTGTACCTCCAAAATACTTCTGATTTAACCTGATTATTTTTCACTTTGTCATGAGTGGATTTTCAATCAGTTCGATGATTTGGACTCAGTAATAGAAGAATATGACCATTATTTTTGGGAGAAACCTTCATGGACAGTTTAAGGAATAGTTTGACATCTTGGAAATAAGCTTATCGGGTTAGGTGCAGAGAGTTAGGTGAGAAGATCAATACCACTCTCCTATCTGTCTGTTTAGAATGAAGCCAGCTAGCTTATCTTAGCATAAAGGGTGGAAACAGGGGCCAGTCTGGCTCTGTCTGAAGGCAATAAAATCACCCTCCAAGCACTCATCGATACATTACATCCAGGTTGTTTTAATACGTACAAAAACTGGTTTTACAAGTAACGTGTGAGAAGAGAGACACAATGTGTGAATTAGATGCGACTATTGACAGATTTTGGACAGAGCCATCTGTTTTTCCATTTCCAGTCTTATACCAAGCTAACACTTGAAGACGTGTGCATAAGACTGACATAACACTGTTATGACTGGTCTTTATGCATGTTATGACTGTTGACATACTTGGGGCGGCTGTGGCTTGGAGGCAGAGCGGGTCGGCCACTAATCAGAAGATCGGCCGTTCGATCCCCGGTTCGATCCCCTCCAAGTCTGCATGTCGAAGTGTCCTTGGGCAAGATACTGAACCCCAAATTGCTCCCGAAGGCTGCGCCATCGGTGTGTGAATGTGTGTGAATGTTGGCACCTTGCATGGCAGCCAATGCCATCAGTGTATGAATGTGTGTGAATGGGTGAATGAGACATGTAGTGTAAAAGCGCTTTGAGTGGTCGGAAGACTAGAAAGGCGCTATATAAGTACAGTCCATTTACCATTTACTATTCAGTCACAATCTCACAAAGCACTTGAGGCTTCCCGCTCGGCTCTGGGTGATGGTGGCGTTGTCAGTTCTTACCTCGTATGTTTGGGTCCTATATATGCTGACCTGCCCTGTGTGCCTCCTGCTGGGGTGCCATGAGCCTGGTGCTCACCTCTCCTCACTGCTATATTATTTTGATTAACATAATTATCACTATATTGTGCCGTAATGACTACTCTAGGGTTTATTACATGTGTATTATTTTATTACTATGCTATTAGAACAATAATGTTGTTACACATACATCAAATATCAGTATAATATTAACACTATATCCTTTTCTTTCTCTCTGCCACACAAGCGATGCTCTTTACCCTCCACACACACACACACACACACCATCCTTACATATGTGACTGTAACAGTTTACAGTAATTTGTATGTCTATCTTTTATGTATTTATGTATATTTTTCAATGCAAAGTTGACAATGTTTGAGCCATGAAATTGATCAAGATAACAATGCATTCGTTATGACAACTTGACATTAACCAAGACATCATAAATGTACCACAGCAGGACTAACTATCAAATCGTCATATCAAGTTGTCATAACAGTGACATCTCAAACAATGTCAGCTTTGAAGTTAAAAATGGCCCGAACGACGCTTGGTAACATAAACATTCATCAAGACTTCTTCATGTTCGTGACAGATGTCGTGTCGTGTTGTGACAGTTTCATGTCAGTCTTACGCACGCCTCTTCACTTCATTACCAACGTTTCCTGGCTGCAGCTTCGTATTTAACTGACAGTTGTATCGATCGTCGCACCTTAACACAAAATTAAAAACCATTCTTTTTACACTTCTTACAGCGTTTTCAACATTTGAAATTAAGAGGAAAGAAGTTGTTTGCTTACTTGCGGATGTGACACTTCCAAAACAATGCCTGAGTGTCTGAGTGGCTCAACAGTTTTAGAAAAATTCATCATGTATTTTACATACGTGTCTAAAATTCCTGAAGCGGGCTCCTAATGAATGCTCCTCGCAGCTCCTGAATTATGCAGAAGCATTTTCTGTAACACAAAAAAAATCACATCACATCAGCTTTGACTTGATAGAATGCAAATTTGTGCGTTTCCCTTAGGCATTTGTGGGGAAGTAATTAAGCAAAGGACCCTTTGTCTTCAGAATACTTTTTTTGAGTCATTTCATCACAGGATAAGAAGACAATCTGTCAAGAGGGAAGCTTTCATGTACTATTGAGTGTGTTGACTCTTTCTGATCTGTTGTTCTTCCAGACATTTTCCTCAAAAGTTTCCCAGTGCAACCTGGAGAGCTGAAGGACAAACTGTTCATCATTAATGAGGAAGATGGAGGCATGTCTGATGAGCACATCACCTCTCTGAGGAGGTATGAGCTTGTGCCAAAAACTGCTGATTTGTATTCATTCCTTATCGCGTCATGACTGAAGCTGACGGGTGAATGACCTCTTTTTTTTTTTGTTGATGTGTGTTTTCCTTGGCAGGGACCAAACCTTTGGAAACTAGCAGCTTAGCAAATCATCATGAGTTCATGGTGCAGTCCGGACAATGAGAAACAGGGGAAACCGCAGTTCATGCGAGGAAGATACACAATTTACACAGCAGCCCTTCCCTGTGTACTAATACTAAAGAGCAGATGCCAGAATCTTTTACCAGAGCAGCTTACTAATAAAAGTTTTATCTCGGGTTATTTGCGGAGATGGAAACTATTGACGTTCCCTCAGGAATATAAGACTGAAAGCGGCTAAAACGCTTCCTGATTCTTACCTGCAATTTACTCAGCGGCGTTGGACGCTGACCTCCTGGAAGGCAAGAGTGATGAGAGCACTGTGTGGAGGATTTCATTTATTCTATGAAAACATAATATATATTTTAATGCGCTGTGGCGTAAGCCTGAGGAATACAATCTTGAAAGAACCACTCCCAACAGGTGCTGCAATATTAATGACCGGTGCTGCTCCAGTGGCACATAGCCCGGCTCATGAAAAAGTGAATGCCTCTTCGGTTTGAGGTCAGAACGTACAGAAATGACAGAAGGATGAAGTCCAATTTAAGATGAGCGGGGGTTCAAATTCAGTGCAAGTGAATAAATGGCGGTTCCCATCAGCGTCTCGCTGCTTCACAGAAGTTGACGACGACCATCAAGCGCTACTCGGCTTTTAATCACTCGCCTTTCTCCGGGCTACTGGAAATCAATGCAATGGCATCCGTCCAAGAGAGTGAGCTAAAGAGTATGTGGTGACATAAAGAGGCAAAGGTTAGAAGGGGAAAGCAGCTGTGACAGAGAGAGATTTTTTTATATGTGATATGTTTGGATGTTTTTCTGTTGTATAAACAAAGGACGGATATTTTATTTATATTTTCAAATTTACAGACGAGGAACAGAAACACAGTTTAAATGTATTGATTCGTCGACGGTTAGCTTAGAAAGTTAGCAAATACATGAACTTAAAATTATTTGACACACATCTGTAAACTTTAATCTGTAAAGAATTTCCCCATCGAGGGATCAATAAAGTTAATCTTCTTCTTCTAAACATATATGTAACCATTTTCCCCCGTCATATTCATCAATTACTTACTCAGCTCACGTTTTTCAGTATCTGTTCCACACGCGTGAATAGCACCCCCTCCAAAATAAAGTTACATTTTCAACAGAATACAACTAACTGAACAACAAAATAAAAGCATTATAACGCAGACTTTTCCAAATAGATGAACTCAGGTGTGCCTAGAGCAGTAGAAACCCAAACCATGACTCCATGTACAGTAGACTGTACCAACGCTATACATTTCCACCATGCACTCTTTCTCCTCGCAATATAAAATATTCACTATGTCACCGGCAGACATCAGCTCTGGAGGGAAACTTTCGACTTTTGTGATTGTTGCCAAACTTTCCTCCATTTTTATTTTTTTTATTAAGGTTGTTTTGGCATGTGTGATTATTTTTTGGTTTATTCTTAATCATGTGACCAAAGTGTCTGATATGGACCCTTTAATGTAGCTAAAATTCATATTTTTATGACAATGTTTAATGTGAAAAGGGTCACGCGTGGTTGTGAACTTTTTAATGCAAAATAACAAGTGGCAGATAGTGTGTTCATGGAGGATCCTAACATTTATAGTAAGACATTTTCAGGGCGGTAAAATATTTTAAAATCTAGTACGGCATCTAAAAAGAAGAGTGATATATTGATTTTTATGTTCCAGGTACGTCCCTACCATGGATGATGTGGAAATGTACAAATCCCACAAGGGACCTGTGACAGAGCTGCATATTGTGGACCAGTACATGATGGAGGTACAGTTTTTACTCCACCATATTAACCATAATTAAAGTTATGATTACCAAAATGAAGAGAGTCATTTTCTTTGGATTTGACTCGTGGTACCGTGACCCAGACAGAATCTAATGCAGCTCCTGCTCATGTAGCACTTTCTTTAGAATAGTCTTCATTCACCTGCCTCCTCATTCACACACTGTGGGTGTCATGACAACCTCTTAACATTCATCTGGTTATCACCTTCCAGCATGCCTGGCAGTCATTTGACCCGTTTGTGGTTGGCTGAAGGGGAGGCAGGAGGGGGGTAACAGATGAACAGCAGGATCAGCCTACGCTGCCTTTCAGGAACATTTGACACCAGATATAAGGAATTTCATATGTCAGAAACAGGATGGCATAGCCTATGGAAACCACATATACTTCTGGAGGCACATGGCTTCTGTGTTAAATGCTACCAATCAGTAGCACTCAGTCCACTTTATATTGCTGCCAACTAAAGAAGAAATATTACGCTTAATAGAAAATGAAATGGCTTCAGTTGAAACTCCTAATCTTAGAGGTGATTACTCACTTTTTTTTCTAAGTCTAACAATTTTCAGTCATTGCACACATTAAAACCAATTAAATTATTGAAGAAAATGAAGGGCTGACACATCATCACAGTTTCTCAGCATCATTATTACTCGCTGCCAACCAAAGGATAGTCGACCTCAGCTGCCTCCTCCTGTCCCACGCTGTATATTTCCTCATATCAGCAACATGTGTGGTCTGCTAGTGCTTTGCAGTAGTGCTTTTATCCTCTAGGGTTGGCAGTTCCAGTCTAATGGCTGATCTGATGGTTGGTACACTAGCTCTGATGTCTGAGAGTAACTAGCCTGACAAATGTGAATGAAGGGTGCTGACTCGAGTGCTTCCAGTGGCTTTACATCTAGTTTGTTTAGAGCCAATTCAGTGGGTTGCCATGAAATGAGGTACATAAATTCACCTAATATCACCTCATATCTTCGGTGATCCTGACTTTTCAACTAGTTCTGCAGATCTGATCACATTTCCATCAGCTTCAGCTGCAGGCTTCTTTGTGTTTATTGTAAACATGCTAAGGTAAGATGGTGAACAAAGACGGCTGCGGCTCAGGAGGTAGAGCGGGTCGTCCACTCATCAGATTATCTGCGGTTTGATCCCCGGCTACTCCAGTCTGCATGTCGAAGTGTCCTTGGTTAGCTCCCAAAAAGAGATGAGCAGTTGGAACCTCGCATGGCAGCCAATGCCGAGACCAAGTGTGTAAAATCTGAGAGGATCTATTGACAAAAAATGGAATATAATACTCTAATACTAATACTAGCTATGTTTTCACCTGAAAATAAGAATTTGTTTTTGTTACCTTAGATTGAGCCCTTTCTATTAACATGGCTGACTTTGCAGGTCCTCTTCCACGTAGTCCGCCATGTTGATCCACCATTTTCCTACAGTAGCCCAGAATGGACAAACCAAACACTGGCTCCAGATAGGCCCTTTAGTGTTTTTCACGAGTTTGCTGTAGTTTTGTTTACATGCTCAGAAGGGGAAAATGTAATAAGCGGGATTTATTTGTTTGCAATCTGCAACCTCACTGCCAGATGCCAATAAATCCTACACATTGGATTTAAGTCTTGTTTTCCTTCAGACAGTTGAAAATTGTCTTATTATCTGTCCAACAGATCTGAATAATCACTTTCCTCTCGGGATGTCTGTGGAGGACACAAGAGAGGCATCTGAGGACTATCAATATATTAGTGTTGAAGCGCTGACCTTTTCCTTAAGATGAAACAAATCCTAATCGCGCTCTGCAGGCCATCGCTCTGTTGCACTACTACGCTGTATGAGGTCTTTGCATGTTCTTAAATCAGGCCTGTCGTTTCTTTCACTGGCTACATAAATCCGGTGCTGTGCCAAAGCAGAAATTTATTTTTATATCTCAAATTTGATGAATATGAGAGTTTCTAGTTATGTATCTGAGAAAAAGTCAGCAAAACATCTGTGAACGTGATTACTTTAAACACTACTGTATGAACACAATTTTAGCCCATCTGGAATTAAATTATGACAGTGTTACCTTGGCATGCAGTCAGTGTGAACTGTGCTTGAGTGTGTGGAGGATGACACATTCAGAAACATTCATTCTTTATAAATATCCAAATGATTACATGGCTTTGATTTCTAACACTAATCCTAACATCCCTCCTTAACAATCCATCAGATCAAGTGCCCTTTGGCTTTTTGGGAGATGGTACCTGAGCATGAACGAGACGGTCTGACAATGTGGAGTGATTTATTTGAGGTTAGCACCGACTCAAAGGTCGACTAGGCAGCTCAGCCAATCGTTTCAAGGTGTCAAGCCTTCAGTTTCTCTATTAAATCAGGCTGTCGACAGGCCGCAGCGCTCTACTTTTGCCTCAGGTAATCTCACCAAAGAACTTGAGCCTGTGAGAGCAAGCTGCAGCCGTCCAAACGGCAGTGTGTCACTGCGGCATCTCCCTGCAGCACCGCTTTTAAAAAAAAAAAAAAAAAACTCTGAATAATCACATAGAAATAGGTTGTGTGATGATGTGATAGTTGCACTTGCTCTTCTGTATATACTTACCACGCTCGCATTTTTCATTTTTTACAGATGTGTAACATCCCCTACCTGAGCACACAACTCGACCTGCTGCTGACTCTGAGAGAGCTCCCGAACAGCATGAACGACCTGCAGCCTGTGAGTTTACTCCGTCGCCCGTGGAGTCAAATCAAAGGCCGAATCAGAGGCTTTAAAAGTCTGTCCTATTCTCACGAGCAGAAAAAGAGTCAAAGCGCAGCCTCCGCAGCACGCGGCCAGACACAGAATATGCAAATTTATTCCATAATGCAAATGCTAATGTTCAGATACATCGTGGCTTTAGAAATAAATGAAAAGACCATCTGGGGACAAACTGACATTAATACATGAAAGCTTTTTTCCCCCTCCAGTTTGAGCTTTAAGTTTGAAGCGGCGGGTGAAGTAGTTTCTATTCTATTTTCCGGATGGTTAAGAGTCCTGAAAACAGAGAGGCATGAGAGGCACTTTAAGACACCTCTCTTCATTTGACAGAGGAGAAAAGATGGATCTTAATCAAATCAAGTTCCATTTTGATGTAGGTGGTGAAACATGCAAAGTTTTTATCTTTATCAGTGAAAATCCACTTTGTGGGTTTGTGGGAGAGACGAGAGAGACGAGAGAGGGAGAGCTGTGGCAAAAATTCATGAATTTAATTTCATTCAACAAACTTCTGGACTCTCTTCCGAGACAAGCGCTCTTAAATTAACAAAACAAAAAAAAGTGAAAGAAATAACAAATTCTACGAAGTTACAGTTTAAATATATATTACTTATTTTTGTATTTTTCTTCACACACACACACACACACACACACACGGTGTATGTCTCTGCAGTGAGAGTACATTTGTGGTTCATCATTAGTCAGAGTAAACGTTACCACTCTTATAGAGGATTGCTGTTTATTGGCACTGGGGGACTGCAGGGTGTGAAGATATTGCAGTCAGACACGAATACCTCCCAGCTCCTCTGTCGGTTTTTTTGTTTTTTTTTTCTTTTGGGTGAGGGGCGGGGGTGAGTTTTATGTGATTGTCTGAAGCTTCTGTTCCTTTCAGCATCAGTGCTTCAGCTCTAATCTCTTGTCTGCTGACTGTCTGAGAATAAAGAGAAACAATGGATAAGAATGATGGCACTGTAATCCATTGACTGTGACAGCAATTTTTCTTTGTCTAAAACACAGGGACAAACATATCGCGCGCCGGCGAGATGACTCGACAAGAAAGATTAGCAATTTCATTAAGTTTCAATTTACTCCTTTTCTTTCTGATGTTGTTTCTCTCTCTTCTTAGATTTATTTAAAAAAAAAAAAAGGGTCACTTTTCGATTAAACCTTGATATTTGCGTGCAGGTGCACTGCTTTCTAATCTACTGTCCACGGCGCAGTGTGTCACTGTCTTACAATACAATATGTTCAAACACAGGGAGGTTTGGGTCCCCTCTGTAGCAGAATGCTCCAAATCCTTTGATTCTCTGACGTGACAGACTTTTTTAAAGCCCAGACATTAAGGAGGATTTACCCACAACCTGACATGCAGGGCTCGAGGAGAGAAACTGGAAAAGTCGCCACCTGGGGAATGTTTCTCACCTACAATGTGCTTGTTAGCGCTTAGTTTCTCTGTCACTGACAATGACAGGTTTTACTCTGCCTTATGAACCTGGCTCCCGCTTTAAACCATTTGCTGTGATCTCTGTGAAGCCATTTCCAAAGACACACAACCAAAGGCAGTGATGCAGTAGACAGGAAGAAGAGCCCTGGACAGGGAGGTGCCGAAGCTGTGATGTACCAAGTTAACTGTAGCTTTTTCAGCACTTTTGTTAATCGCAATGCAACTGAAGCTAGAATATCTTTAGCTTGTGTAATGTGACACATTTCACAGTGAAACAGGAAATGTGGCCTGGATACAGTCACAGGAGGGATTTAAAACAAATCCTTCAGATTTGATTGGATTGCTTTAAAGTGCGGGTGGATGTGAATATGGAGCAGTACGGAGCTCCAGAGAGATTCTGGGCTGTAGACCTGTTGGCCTCCATCTAGCCTTGTTTGGGTCCCGCAGGAAAGCTCATGCAGGCTTGCGCTGCTCTTAGTTAACCAGACATGCCTTTGCCATAGCAACCAGTTCGTCGTCATCCTTCAGCCTTTTCTATCAGTAGAACTGAAACAGACTGTTGGAGACGGTTAAGAAAGGAGACGCCTCACTGGTGAGTCATTTCCTGTATCTGTGTCATGTGGATTTAGCTGCCACCGCCGCCGGCCCCCCCTTCAGGAGACCAGCAGCAGGTCTTGAGTCTATTGACTTTAATCGGTGAAGTAAAGGTGAGCACAGCCCATAGTGACTGAAGTAAATATTAGACTCATTTTTCATAAGCCACATATCTTTTTAACATTCTGACACTAAAATGACGTTTTTCAGATAAATCAGGAGAAAATTACCTTTTTGTTTGAGATCCGCGACAGCGCAGATATCAGATTTCCGTCTGACGGTGCTCGATCGTCGGTCTGGTTTCACCTCAGATGATCTATAACAACTTAACTGGCTCACTCTCTGACACAACACAATCCATATTTCCATCCATTCACATTCCCAACACATCCAAAAGAGCAACCTCACCCACTTAGGAGACAGGAAGCGCATACTGGTTTCATATCATTGTAATGTGTTCCAGAAAATCTTTGAAGGCTTCAAGGATGAACAGTGTTGCCAACTGGTTAACTTCCTCACCTCTGGTGAAGAGCACCATCCAGGAGCAGTCTCGTATCCCCTGAACGCATCCAACCTCCACCCACACCTCCCTCGCCCACATTGTTAGATCAGGTGGCGATAAAATAAAAGCACAACCACCTTTTAGAAATATGACCAAGACCAAACACGGCTATGACCAAAGTTAACTGTTACAAGGTGTTAGATAGTTGCCCCAAATCACATTGCACAGATTAAATTTATGTACAGATCCCCGAGTTCAAGATGAGTCCAAAATATTTTAAAAGAAAAAAGATGGATTTTGACATCCAGACAAATAATGTACATATAACTGAACAATTAACACATGGACATGCGATTAGAAGTTGAAAAATGTATCTTTCATTTCATGATTGCCTTACAACCTCATGTTTACAGTTACTTCTAGAATAACTGCTCAATTTACTTTATTTTAAAAATTAAAATAAATAAATTGAAACCAAATCAGATGGCACTCTTAAAGCACGTTACATGACATCATTAGTCTGAGCTGTTTCAATTAAGTTTTCTACAGGCTACAGTAGTTTTCCATGATGGTACAGATGGTTCTTTACAAAGCCAGCAGATATAAAGTAGCTGGATATCTGCTTTCTCTTCTGTGTAATTGAGGCTGTCCCACTGGTAGATTTTGGGAAGTTATTCTTAAAACAGGAACATATGGTGGGAGTGTTGTAGCTGGTTGGCATGGACTGTATTTGGAAAAGCTAACTCTTTGTCTTGGACTACGATTCCCACAGTATCAACTCCTCTTTCCTCCAATACACCACTGGCAAAACCTAAAATCCCACTTTCATTTCTTTTTAGTGTCTATCCATATTCAACAGAGTCTGTTCTACGAGGATATTGTGCAATATTCTAGAGGGATATTTGTACTTGACACAATTGCATACCAAATACTAATCTTGCCAAGCAGCCGAGTCCTAATTATTCAGTTTATGGGGTCAAATGAGGTGTTGTGAGATGCCTGTTTATCTTAATAATGTGAAACACTGCAGCCTTGAGTTATTTCTGTCTATATTTTGTCAGCGCAGAAGCTGACAAGCTTCAGTCTTATTCCACTTAAATTTCACAGTTGTTGTGTTGAGAAATGAATGCCTGTATGCAGTTGGATTACAGAACAAAATGACTTTGTGTCTGTGTCTCTGTGTTTGTCTTCCAGCTGATTAACCAGCAGATCAGAATGTGCACACAGCTGAACAACTGCAGGTCATTTCTTTCCATGCTGGAGTACCTCCTCGCCATCGGCAATTACCTGAACGAGAACGCCAGAAGGGAAAAGGCCAAGGGATTCCGCCTCTCCTCCTTAACTAAAGTACGGCTCCGCCGCTGTTGCCTGACCTTTGATTGAGTTGCAGCGCTGGGCTAATAAGGCTACTCATTGATATACACAGCAGGGTTTCTCTCGTCTTTCAAATTTCTCTCTTGTCCTTCCTGAGGCGGACACGCAGGTTCATTCAGGTCTTTGACACCGTCCTTCTGACAGATGTGCGAGTGTGTCACTACCTGCCGTAACACAGGAGAAATTAAAGTTTGCACAAGCGTGGCCACTTGTGGGCGAATCTCTTTTATTAAATCAAAATATCTATTCTGCTTCATCTTAAGGAATAGTTTGACTGTTTGGGAAATGTTTGCTTTGTTTCTGAGAGATAGATGAGAGGATTGATACCTTTCTCATATCTGTCTGGTAATTATGAGCCTGGAGCCAGGAGATAGTTAGCTTAGCTTAGCATAAAGACTGGAAATGTAGGGGAAAAACAGCTAACCAACCGACCAACCAACCAACCAAGCAGGATTTCTAAAGCTCATTAATTAAAAAGTTATTTTATTTTGTTTGTTTAGCACATAATCCCTGTCGGACCACGTATGCATTGTTTGCACGGATTTAACAAACAAGACATAAGATGTTAATTTGTGAGCTTTGTGGCTCAGTCCCACCGGGCATGGATGCTATCAGATCATGGTGACGACAGATGCCGAGACCAGTCGTCGAACAGGTCGAGCTGACACTGAGAAGAAAGAGAGAGAGGATTCAGTCAATTTTCAAAATAAAACGTCCTGTACAGATTGTAAAAACAACAGAATGGAAACTATTTAACTACTTACACATAGTAGAAGCACATAAACCGAGGAAAAATGACCAAATCTGTCAGAGTCGTGTCTTGTCCACGGGTTAGAGGTGCTGGTTGGTGGATTTGGTTACTTTAAGACAGAGCCAGGCTAGTTGTTTTCTTAACTTTGTGTTAACTTTGTGTTATTTATTTTTTTACTATAAAAATATGAGAGTAGCCTAAATCTGTGTTTTTCCCAAAATGTTGAACTGTTCCTTTTGTGGTGCAGCAGTTGTTGGATGTTACAGTTTAAAGTGCTGTCTGGGGGTTGTGAGAGTATCCTCTGCCTTTCTCCAAATTTAGTTTGAACCACTCTTTTGTGTGCGAGTCTCTCTACTGGGATGGTTTAAGGGGCAGCGCTCTTGGCACAGAAGTAAAACGTCCTCTGCTCCATTTAATGAAGCCGAGGCCTTGTGTTCCCCTCAGGTGTTTCCAGGTCTAATTGAGAATAGTAAACTGTTGCTGCTTTAGTCAGACTCTCGTCAAATTAATGGCTGACTGATACCAAGAAAAAAAATGGATCAAGTTTATCTCAGATCTTTTTTTTTTATTATTCCTTTTTACTTGTGAGCATCAATACTTGGTGAATGTCTTGTTTACATGTCCTGGGCTTTAATTGGTAAACAACATAACCTCGAAAAATACCACAAGTGCTTATCACAGGATTACAGAGGTCCCGCTTGCATTTTAATTATATGGAGCCCATGAAGTGCAACATGGCTTGAATTGTAGAGTCATAATTAACATCTTATACAAACATGACACAGTTACAGCTAATACTACCACTAATTATGAGTGGAAGAAATCAGATCTTTGTAGTAGCAACAAAATATACGCATGCTCAATATACAGAAAAATTATTGGATCAATAAGTAGTGCATTCATGCTGTAGCTGGTAAAGTTGGCACTAATTTTAGCTACTTTATATACTGCTGGATAGCTTAATCCATAATAATACATCCTAATATATTAGCCGAGCTAGATTGTATTAATAATCTGAATCTCCTCTCAAATAAATGCAGTAAAAAGTAAATATTTTCCTCTGAATTGTTGCAGGGTAGTAGTATAAAAGAGGCATAACATATGATGCTGGAAACATAATTCACATTTAGTTCTTGATATGGGTGTTTACTTTTGTGTTAACCCTCACAACAAGGTTTGTTTCTTATGGACGTTCCAAGGTAAACCTTTGTTAAGGATAAACACAAAAACTCAAAGGATGTAGAAAGTGAATCTATGTGTTGATGTGTCCTATTCTTTCCCTGGCCTTCAGTGAGGATCCCCCCCCCCCCACACACACACACGTGTAGCTATAATAATACACCACTTTGCTTCCTTTATGTTATAAGTCCTTCTACTTGTGCAGCAGGGGACTACAGGTTAGTGTGCTTTGGTTTTTTTTTACTCTATACTCTCTCCATCTCCAGGTCTCCGAGCTACGCGGCAGAGACAGGAAGTTCACCTTGCTCCATGCCCTTGTGGAGCAGATCATGTTGCATGAACCGTGCTTGGCCAATTTTACCCAAGAGTTGGCAGAATTTGAGACTGTCCCGGGAGGTATTTGCTAATCAAGATTTTAAAAAAAGCTGGAAAAAAAAACTCTTTTCAGTCGAGGGCTGTTAAGTGAAGCGTGTGTGTCACTGATTTTTCTCTCTTTTGGATAGCTTCCATCAAAGGCCTGACCGCAGAAGTAGATGGTGAGTAGATCACATTTGACTACTCTGTCCAAAGACTGTTGTTCCCAAATATGCTGAGATCACTGTAATACTGACCCTACTTTGTTTTTGTGCCAATGCTGCGTGAAGCGTGATAGTAACATTTACTAGATCTTCCTGTAATCGCAGTTTCAGTATACTCCGTTGAAACACAGTGATCTTGTTGTCTGGGGAACATATAGGCTCAGTCCAATATATTGTCTGTATGATGACTTACAAACAGTTGCCACAAGCACAAATACAAGCACATCACAGTATCACACAGGAGACAGCATCTGATTTAAAGCAGCTATTTGCTTCAGTGGTCAAATATGATGGATGGTAACCAAGGTGTGTGTGTGTGTGTTACTTCAGTCTTGAAGAATGAACTGCAGAAAGTCATTCAGTACAGAAAAACTTCCAAGAAGAGAAATGCCGGAGTTCAGCACCCAAACTTCTCCAAAGACCTGAAGGTGAAGTAGCAAATCTGGTGTTTATTATTTATTCACATGTTCATTTAAAAAGTGCAAGGTGTCTTCTCGTGAGCAAATTCTATTGATTATGTTCGTTGTTTCTCCCGCAAATGAATTATTTACTATCTGCTTTGTTTTTCTTCTTCTTTTATTGGCACATCGCTGTCTTTTATTGCCATCTTACCAGGCGTGCATATGCAAGCACAGAAAATGTACACTTAGCAGATTTTTTCGCCTCTCCCACCACTGACCTGTCATCTGATTGACACATCCATTCATTCTCCATGACTGCTTATCCGTGTCAGGGTTGCGGGTGGCTGGAGCCGATCCCAGCTGCCATTGGGCGAGAAGCAGGGTACACCATGGAAAGGTCACCAGTTCATCACAGGGCTGACACACAGAGAAAAACAACGATTCGCGCTCACATTCACACCTATGAGCAATTTAGACTCATTAACCTGCATGTCTTTGAACTGTCGGAGGAAGCCGGCGTACAAGAGAGGGAGAGAACATGCAGAAGCTCCAGTCACAAACTCCCCCAGCTCCAGAAAGCTGCAAGCTGGCTGGCGGGTTCAAACTCAGAACCTCGACAATATTGACACAATATTCAACACGTCACTTCTTCTCACAAACGCATCAAACACACTGATTACACATTGCAGTGATGATGGGAGCTTTGATGGTCCATCGAGGTGCATAAATCCATTTCAAAAAGATTGAAAAAAAAAAGCCTGTTTCTTATGACTTAGATCTCAGCTTATATTAATCAAATTCAGGCTTTTTCTTTATAAAAAGTAATCCGGGGGATTGTTGTCTGGAACAGCTAGTAACCAAAGCAGCCTGACTTTTTTAAACAGATCTATCGAAATAGAAAACCAAACAAAACACCAGAGCTGTTTTGAAGTTTGGTGTTCAGACATTCAGCGAAGTAGATCCTGAGTAACATTTCATCAGTTTTCACCAGATGTTTTGGGTAGAGACAGGATAGAGCATGACTGAGGTTTCACAGCTATTTTTACCTCACGATCCCCTAAACTGAAGTCTGGCACTTTGGTGACTGAACATTAGATGGAAAACTGAGGAGCTAGTTAGGGACTGTCTCTAAAGTGCATGCAAAATGGCTGATCTTCTCAGTATTACCACAAGCAGTTGATTGGTGCAATTACGTGAAATTGAGGGAAGTCGTTCAGCTGTTTTTGTGTACATTTTGTAGACATGTTGAGGCTCTAAGGCTAGCTTGCATCAGCCAATTAGATATACAGACCTTTGCTGTTAATTAGCAATAACTGGTTCATATTTTAGGATCAAAATGGAGACAGCATGGACACAAGTTTAGCTTCTCAAACTGCAGCTCTAGCCGAGTAAATTTCACGAACCCTCGTAACAAACTACAGACAAATTATTTTGTAAATCTTCAGCTGACATCTACTCAAAAAACTCAAAACGCACCCGCATTGTTACGTCAGTTTGTTGACGTGGCATTGTTATGGCATTTTGACAAACAGTCTTGAGAATTTGATGAGAACGCTGCAAGTCTGGCTCTCTCCAAAGTTCCCAAATCCACCACCTAATGGTGTTTGTACAAGCAAAGTAACAAAGAACACAACAGGGAGGTCCCAAACGCAGATGACTGAGGCAGAGGTTGTACAGTGCAAAAAAAAAAACAAGGACAGTGAAGAAGGCAAGGCTCAAAACTACACATAATAAAGGCACGGTCCAGAAAAACACAAGGACGAAACACTGGGATAGAGCTGAGCGCTTGATAGAACATTGATGGTACAATGATGAACTGAGACTGAAACAAAGGAACACACAGACTAAATACACCAGTGTGGGCAGGATAACAAGACACAGGTGAAAACTAATCAGGAACAGGTGAAAGTAATCAGAGCAGGTCTGACAATGGAAACTGGTGGGAAATGCAACAAAGGCAGGAAGTAGTGCTGTGTTTCAATTCATATATTTCCATTAGTACACTTCTGTGTAGTACAATGTGTACTTCCTGGTGTATTGCGCTGATTTCAGCAGGTTAGTAGTGTTGCCTCAATCCGAGTACGGCTGTTGCGCGCTTCCAGAACTGACGAGCTCAACATTGCAACCGGGTGGAGCATTAGTGCCAACATCTTGACTGCCAGATTATAAATGTAAAACACGTGTACAACACACATTTGTACATTGCGGTATCATTGCAACCGTTTCAGCTCCAGCAGCTTTCTCGGCCATAATGTGCCATGATTAACAGGGCGAACACACTTACTCAAAATAGCAAGTGTTAGTATGGAAGTTTGTGGACTTAGACACAGCATTGAAAAGGGGTAGAATACCAAATTAAATAATAACACAAAATCTTATTGTATCTTGTATGTTTAAGTTGTGGCCTGATGGGCAGCAAAGCTAGCTGTTTGTCTCTTCTTCCAGTTTTTATCCTAAGCTAAGCAAATCGAATATTTAAATATAAAACTTTAAGTAATTTAAAAGGACTTAAATAAGCATATTTAAGTTTTTTTAAATGAAATATGCTTATTTAAATCCTTTAAATTACTCCTGGATTTCCCAACCCATAACAAAGCAGCTTAAACATCCAAATCAAATTGAAATTGTTTTCATTACAGGTTGCCTGAATATGATTTCCACATGATAACTCTTCAGCTGTCTGACCACACATTATTTTAACAAACATTATTCATCCTAAATAAATAAAATGCAGCTGCGTCCTCTTCACGTATTCATCGCAGAAGGTCCCTTATACATAGCATGTATTTGATCTAATCCGTCTAAGAGGTAACAGTAAAGTTTGTGCGATGACTGAATCGCCGAACTTCGCCAAACTCACCAGGAATTCCTTGTGCTTTTCTCTATACCCCAGATGGCAATTGAGAAATACAACACGGATCTCTCGGCATTGACGAAGACATGCGAGGAGATGAAGAAACTCTACTCTGTCATACTGGTAATCCTTGAGTTATTATTTCAATATCTCTCTTGTACAGCCTCAGAGATGAATTGTCCTGCGTTCCAGTGGTGTATAGATGGCCCTCGTCAATTATTTGTCATCGTATCTCCCCACCCTACACTTGGAGACTACATATTTCAGAGGAAGAACTCCCCAAGGTTACTTGTTTCTCACTAGGTGTCCTTTTTTTAGGGTTTACACAAGGACACATAGTGCACCTGATGTATAGTGTAAAGCTCTGGCATCATTTAACAAGCAAGCACCACTGATCTACAGCACTGAAAAATGCTATATGTACTCTGTTGGATAGTTCTTTTTTCAGGATTAGATTAGTGATTGCCGTTGTCTCCTGAGATCATCCTGATCCTTAATGTGTGATGTCACACCGATGAATGGGCGACACATGATTAAAAATAAGAAGCTGTTAGCCCACGAGGTCATACCACAAAGTTCTTTATTGTATTGCTTTCGTGGAAAAGCAGTTTGTAGTATCAACGCGTTACAATGCATTCATTCATGAATCATGATGTAGTTGTGGATTGCGACCCTGTCCATTTGCCCTCCTGTTCCAAGTGTAAAGGAGGAACTACTGTGGCGCCAAAACGAGTAGAAAACACCCAGCACCTCTGTCTAGAGCTTGGGTGTGTTTGATTTGTCTGTTCTGGGCTACTGTAGAAACATGGCGGTGCAACAAATAGCGGATTCCCTGGAGGAGGACCTGTGGTACGTGCAGGTATAGGTATAAAAGGCAAATCCATCCATGCATATATCCATGTCAGGGCTGTGGGGTGCTGGCTTTGGGTTAGAGGCAGCGTGCTCCCTGAAAGACAATGATTCTTATTATTAGGTGATTATACACCAAGCGGCAGGCTCCGGTGCTGTGAAATGAAGCCAATGCCGAAGTGCTAAAAACTGCAGTTCCTCAAACGTCCACTTGAGACTGGCTGCAGGAGTGAGTCAGTCTCCATAAGTCCCCATGTTACATGGTTGACAGCCTGGTACAAAAAAACAGTTTTGGTCTCTATAGCTAATTTCCCCGTTCATGACAACTGTACTGAGGGTGAATTTATATACAACTCGCCTGTTCAAATTATATTAAAGCTTAAAGTTATGAATAATTAACAGTGTGGCTGCTTTGATTGACAGGTAAGTGTCATTACAGATGGCATATTTGAGCAAACACGCCTCTCAGGTCCGCCAATGATCCACGTCTTTGCTGATTTTTAGCAGAAGAGGCAGTACTATAGCCAACATGCCAAAACATGGAAACCTACGGGTGACGTCACTGATTCTTTAAACCGTCATTGTTATACACTGATGAAAACACAGTTCTGCATATTATATTCTGTCAATAAAGCCCCTTAAATCTTACATACTGGACCTTTATGTCATCTCCGCTGCCGATCTGAGACCATAAACAGTGATGTTCTTTAATTGTTTGTTTATCTGAGAGCTGTGCTTGCCTTTAAGCATTTGTCTCAATGTCAGAGCTCTCATAAAGAAAATTCCTGTCACACATATCAACAGATTTAGTGGAGGCACTGGTCCCTGTGTTATTCTTTCATCATATTGTCTATAAAGGTGGACGTTTTCTTTGCTCACTAACCTGGTTAGATTAGGTTTATAGAGCTCAAGCCTTTTTTTGACATCTTAACAGGTGCTATTGTCGTTTTTCCCCGCTGAAAACAATCAATACAAAAGCAGTGCTTATTTTCTCACCTTCCCCATATTTCTATGGACAATCCATCATCATAGAGAGTCCACTTACCCTTCCCGCTGTGTTAGAGTGCTGAGATATTATAGTGTGAGCTGTGAGCTTTAGGCCTGGTAGGGAATTGTGTTATATTAGACCCACAATTAGATTCCAGTGCACTGCAAAACTTTTTTCCACAACTTGCACACAAGTAAGCGTTATGTACACGTCCTACTTTATCGCTCGTGTAGATTTAATATGATGAATCAAAATAGGTGTAACGTAATGGCTTTTACGTATAATGTCTAAGCTTTCACAGGGTTAAAAGAGGATTTGCTTTCTTTGTAGAGAGTGAGATGAGAAATTAGAAAATTGACTCTCACGTCTTTAAATATGAAGCTAGAGCCAGTAGCTGTTTAGCTTAGCTTAGCTTAGCTTAGCGTAAAGACTGGAAACAGGAAAACAGCTAGCCTAGGTGACTTCCTTAAGTCTCTCGAGGAACACGCAGACAAAATTAGGCATGTAAATCCATAAGTTGTCATTTTTACACTTTTTTGTTGAGCTGAAATAAGATAACATGTCAATTAGTGAGCTTTGGGAGTGTGGGTGAGCTGGTGTTTTCACCCTTAGGGCTAGCTGTTTCCTCACATTTCTGTTCTTGTTATTGAGCTAAGCTAATTGGCCGCCGGCTTTTGTATTTAGCATATAAATTTGAGAGCCGTATGGATTTCCCAATCCAACTCTTGGCAAGAAAGCAAATAGGGGTAAGATGGGAGAAAATGCCCACCCACACGTAACTCAGACTGCGCCCAACAAATGCCAGTAAAGCTTACAACTATGTGCTGCCTACATTCAATAAGAAATACAATTTGTACTAGCTACTAATTTGGAGTTATGTCAGCAGAAGATTGTTAGCAATAATGATCTAATTGGGGTGGTACAGTGCACCTCACAGCAAGAAGGTTCCTGGTTTGAACCTTTCTGTGTGGAGTTTGCATGTTCTCTTCCCAACTTCCTGCAGCCCAAAGACATGACCTTAGTAGATTAATTGGTGGGTCTAATTAGTGTGAATCTGGTGTGAATGTCAGTGTGAATGGTTGTCTATGTGTCCTGTAATGAACTGACGACTTGTCCAGGGTGTACCCAGCTTCTCGCCCTGAGTCAGCTGGGATAGGCTCAAGCAGCACCGTGACCCTGATGAGGATAAGTGGTTACAGAAAACGGATGGATGATCCAATTCTTCAGGCAATTTGATAGTGCCACTAGCTTGTTAGTTAAAAATGGTGATATAACTGCAGTATTATTTGTTCATTTTTTTGAGGCCTGAACCACATTAAAGGACGTCAAAATGAACTTTAAAGATTATTTTTACTCAACGGGAACTCAATAACAATCAAATGTTCATGATGAGATATTATTTTTGTAATGAAATCATTTGTAGATATCGAAAAATCCAAATTATTCCTTGAGGGCGTCTTATTTTTGGTATAACAGCTACATTTAGCAGCACATTACACCGCAGGGTTGATTTATGCATGCTGCACCTTAAAACACGATATAAATAGGCTGAGCATCTTCTCCCATCGAGGCACGTTTCCCACAACGTCTAACTATTCCTCTAAGGTGAAACATCTTATTCAGTATTATTCTGTATTCTTAACATAAATCACTTTTTAAAATGTGTCTCGTGTTGTAGTAGCGTTGCTGTGGCCTTTTAAAGCTTAACAATTTGACCTTTAACTGTAGTGTCCCCTTCAGGCCAAGAGTTGTTTTTTTTTAATCATCAGGAGTCATCCATGCATGAACCAGTGGAATCTTAACAAATTTTATATACATATTTCAGATGATTTTTTCCCTACCTTTAATAATTAAGTTTGGAATTACTTTTTTTTTTTGAAATTGTAGCATCCCTCTTAGTTCATTCTGCATCTTCTTAAGTGGCATCAAGCATCAAGCTCCACCTGCGTACCCTCACCACTCACACTATCTCCTGATTTCACATTCTAATATTGTGTGTGTGTGTGTGTGTGAGAGAGAAGCCTCCTGAATATACAATAAACCTCTTTCAGGAGCACTGGGGGAAATGATTGAGACTGACTGTGCCGTGGCATTGTGCAGCAGATTGGGGAGAAGGCGTCATATTTAGTCACATCTTGTCACGGGGGAGGAGAATTCATAATGATGCCCTTGAATAGCCAACATGCAAATTAATTAAACATAGAAGGAGCTCATGAAATTTTTTTGGGGGGGGGTTGATTTTTGGAGAGGTCTCTTTTTTTTATTTATTTTTTTTATTAAGTAGTTGTTACTCTGGAGGCAAGATTTAAAAAAAAGGATTAAATAGAAAGAGACATTTTATGTAATGTGTTTTGCTGCATTGTCCCCTTTAATTCCTCAATTCTCAAAAAAGTTTAAATGTGTCATACTTTGTCATAACAATAAAAGATGACATATGCACATCTGTGATTACAGCACATCAGTGAGACTCGATATAACAAAATCAATTCCACCTCAGCGGCTGCAGATAAGGTGCTTTTAATCTTGCTTCTTCAAGCAGAGAGCTCAAACTTGCAGATTGAAGATGATACAGGATGCATCTGTTGGGTGTAATGAACATTTCAGCACCTCGACTTGTAACTTTATTTGCATTTATAAAGTTAACAGCAGATACTTTTGCTTTGGCATTTTAAGCCTCCTATTGAGAATTTATAGAGTTGTAAATTGGTTTATGCAGCAGCCTCCACTTATATCTGCACAAACATTACAGCATGTTATGGACTATTTATTCAACGTTTATACTGTATAGTTCATATAAATGCTAGAATACAGAGTTACTTTTGTTGTTTGGTGTATTGTAGTGGTGTAACTCTAATCAATCGTTCGTTTACCTTCTACAACGACAGTGGTGGATTCATACCAATTATGAATTTCTGATACCACTGTGGAAATGAAGGCAAATTTTGTGTTTTAATTTGTAGCTTAGCATTTAACACACACACACACACACACACACACAGCAAGATACACAAGCAACCAGCTGTCAATCTCAATATCCTTCTTGTCCTCATTTGTTAAATTGGAAACAGACAATTCTTTTATTCTCCTGACGCTTTTCTGAAAGTGTGTTTGTAGATTTTGTTGACTTGATTGCATGTGTGTTATGTCACTCAAATTATTAGTGACTGTATTATTTATTAAGTAAAAATACATAGGCCTTAATATTATTAGTAATATTGGGTATTATTGGCAAAATAATGGAGGGAAAAGTATGCAAATAACCTGATTTGCACACCTGATGTGAGAGTGTAATATAATATAGAGAGAACGGGCAAATGCAAAAATGATCAGCTTGAGTGATTACATGATGAGCTTTTGTAAGATGAGCTTTGTAACTCACACACCAGTGTAATTGTTTTTAGGCTGGTTTAGTGGTTATAAATTAATCAATACATACATTTATAGTGATTAAAGTCACTTTTGAATATCTAAAAACTGTAAAATTGCAACTGTTGTTTCTATTATTTGCCCCTCATTTAAAAAAGGAAACGTATATATAATGTAAAAAGCTGCTATAGCATGACATTATCATGTGATAACAAGATTCTTAAAAAAAGCAATTCTTTAGATGTGTTATACCCGATGCTGACTGAAAAATAAGCATGCAGACTCAGTATTCCTGCGCACATGGTGTACTACACCACTGCATGAACATTACACCTCAGTTAAATCTACAATACTTAAAGTACAACACATACGCAGGAAGTTTTTGGTGGTAGAGGGAGCTGCAGCAGCAGCACACAGATGCTGATGCTATGAGCTGAGTAACAGTGAGAAGATAATAGATGTGCTGTACACCTGCATCGATATTATTAGAGGTGACTAGTGAGATGATGGTTTTACAGCTTTGAATGAGCCAGTGATTGTGGAGCGTGGATGAATCAACTAATACGAGCTCAACCTCTTCGCTCTGCCTGAAATGCTACGCTTCCCAGTCCCAGAGATAAAAATTACCACCTTACTGTTACTAAGCCAACAGTGGCAAATTGGCTGATGTTAAATAAGTGCCAGGCTCTCTTTCTACTGAGCTTAAATTTCTCCGAGGGGAGATACTTTGCTTTAACTTGCTTGGAAAGTTGAAACCTGGAAACTGTTGTTGTTGTTGTTTTAGCTCGGCCACTGAGCAGTGACATAATTTCAGCCTCCAGAAACCTCAAACTGCCCAAAACAACCAAAACTAGCTGCTGTGATCATGAATATTTAATGAAAGGAATCGTTTGACATTTGGAGAACTAAGCTTTATTCATTTTCCTGCTGTGAGTTAGATGAGAAGATTTACCACTCTCACATCTGTATGGTAAAGTAGCCATTTAGCTTAGCTTAGCATAAAGACATCCTCCAATCAGCACCTCTAAAGCTTACCAATTAATACGTTACATCTCGTTTGTTTTCATTTTTGAGTCAGCTGAGAAGATTTACCTCTCTCACATCTGTATGGAAAATATGAAGCTACTTCCAGCTGGCATTTAGCTTAGCTTAGCATAAAGACTGGAAACAGAGGGAAACAGCTAGCCTGACTCTGTCCAAAGGTAACAACATGCTCCTACCGTCACGTCTAAAGCTCACTAATTAACACGTTCTATCTCGTTTGTATTTATCTGTACATAAACCGAGTTAAAGACCATTTATCAGGCCAACCAGCTGTGGGCTCCAGCTACATATAAGCAACAAATTGGGCTAACATAGGCATGTGCTGCCTACATTAAGTAAACGATACCTTTTGTAAATGTACACCTTGCTTGCTTCTGTCAACCTCAAAACTCAACCCAAGTGAAATCCAGCTGTGCTGAAGCAGCGCGGTATGACTAAGATTCATCGTGCGTAATGTTTTTTCAGTTAACATTAAACAGAGTAAGAAAGTTGAACACCTTTTTTTAAAAATATTAATTATTAAATCTGTTGAAATAAGAAGTTACAGCAGTATAGTTTGAGCCTGGACCTGCACAGTGAACAGCATGCAATAAGCCAATTAAAACACTTAACCACTGTGACCCTTTCTGATAAAGTTTGACTTGAGAATTACTTACTTTTTATGCCTGTGACCCTTAAACACCTAGGTATAAGTATTAATTCAGCAGTGCATGTCTACCTCATTGTGTAAGTGCACTCGAAGAATGGGCTGCATGCAGAGGAAGTATATGAGGTAATTATATCAAAAGACCATTGTTAAGAAGAATATGCACGACCTGGGCACCAGCTCACTAATGAAAGTGAATGCGGTTGTTAATTGCAATTGTTTTATAAGTTCTAAAGAGAATGTAATGTGCTTTTCTCTCGTTAAGGTTAAATTCGGAGAACCGGCCGAGCAAGACTCTCAGGAGCTGTTTGGGATGATCTGTCAGTTCGTCGACGGATTCAAGAGGACCCATGCTGAAATGATATGACTTTATAGAGATACTGGTAACTGCTGAGACTGCAGTCATGCTGCAGTATTTGATGTTAAAGAGTAAAATGTTACTGTGTGAATATTAAACTGATCTGTGTCACATTATTTCGGGTCAGAAGTTGGTTTGATTCGGGTTGACTCCGTGTTTACTGCACATTTGTTTTGAGACAAATCCGTAATGAAGGATTTTTATAAGCACTCGGTTGCAAGAAACACTCGGGATGCTGAAGTGTGCTGCTAATACCCACAGCTCGGCGCTGGCAGAGAAACAGAATAGACAGTACTTTAGAGGCCAGCTGAGGCTGGTGCACTTTGGGTGTGTGATTATTTTGAACATACAATCGTGCTGCGGTCGGGGACATTTCCTATCCCAGCTCTCCAGGAGGAGCTCCAAGGCCGCCTGCCTCTGATTAGAGACCACATCTGCACTGTGGCAGCGATGACATGATGAGAAGCACAAAATTCCCCTTCAAAAAGGTTGAAAGGCATTCTTAGCCATGGTTAGAACTGATTAATGTGTTATACAGGTTTTGTGCATTTGACATTTTAATCAGTTGACAGCAAAAACACTATTTGTAGCTGTAACTGTGAACCGCAGTGGTATAATGAAGCAGGCCCCATACTGAGAAAGAAAAGTTGCACATTTTCTTGTTAAAGTAGAAACCACTGATTTTAATTAAAACGTTGCATCCGGAGAAGCTGGTGATTCATTAGCGGGAAACATGCAAAAACTACTTCATCAAGTGTTTCCTTCACATAGCTTTATCTAATTATTTTTTTTTTACATTTCCAGTTTGTTAAAAATTTCACTGGATGGAGCATTAAGGCTTTTTTTTCTTTCTTGATCTTTGTGCCACTTTTGAAATTAAAGCGATAGGTGACATAACTTGAAGCAATCAACTATTAAAGTCACTTCAAATTCTAAGGGTTTCCATTTTATTCTCTTAATAGTATAAATATAATAGTTATTGGTTGTTCTCAATGATCTGAACTGCTACACAGGATTAAACCTCACTTTGTATGAGCTCCGTCCTCCGATCCTCCAGGTCATCACTGGATTTTTTAGTTTTTGAAGGTCTGTGTTAAAAAAAAGGTGAAGACATTTCATTTCACTTTATCCCCGTCTACAATTTGTCTAAATGTCACGTTATTTATATCCCATTTGCTATGGGAACTTTTCTAATCCACCGCTGCAGAGTTAGGATGGGTTTATCATATCACAACAACAGCGGTGTGAATTCCTCGTCTTTGAGCAAGGCATTAAAGTGCTGAAGAAAAGTTCATTAACGAACAGCTGGAGCACAAAGGTGCAGGTGTAAAGGTGTTGTTATTCAGTATTATTTTTTTTATGTCTACTTCGAGGATGTATGTTGCATATTTGCAGCTATAAATAGAGCTCTCTCTGTGTGTAGCATGAACTGGCGGGATTCCAGTCATTACTGGTCTAAAATAGTGGATGTGGGAAAGCTCCTACCTCTTCTACCTACCTGTTTATCTCTTTAGCCTGTCATTACATGCCAACATCTGCCTCCTGATTTCATGTAGTGAACTTATTTATACCTGTGCTTTTCTTACTGACAGCTCAAAAATGTGGAAAAGGCGTTGTATTATCTTACTGTTACCTCTAATTTGTGTGACCGCAGAGCAACATTGTACACAAGTTAAAAAAAGAAAAGAGAGGCAGACATACTGTATGCAAATGTGTATGTGGTGCCATATTGGAACTGCATTTCCATAGTTTCCACTTTAGTTTGGGAAGTTTATACCGCCAGTTTAATTGGCAACAGAGGGAATAAATTCCATATTTGACCAAAAGTGCACACATTACAGCTTCAATGCATCCAACTATTTATTTACAGCTGCTCTAATCAAAATTTTTAACAACAAATCCAATGACTACTGTAATGTGAAAGGTGTCGCACGTAGTTATGAACCCACTGAGAATTTCTGTTTCCAGCAGCAGCTGTTTTCAGCACACACACACACACACACACACACACACACACACAAAAAGCTACGACCTGCTCAGCACCAAACAACAAAGTCAGCAAACTGACTAGCTGGTGAAAATATTGGAGTATTTAACAGCCTTAAAAGTCAGAGTCAGAGAGCGAATACTGGACTTGCCAGACTCGAAAGAACAAATGCTAATGCGACTACGTGTCTGCTCTGCTGGATATTTGAATAAGCAACTGTTTGCTAAGGTGTGACATATCAGTTTAAAGTGAAGATAATATTTCAGCGTTGTGTTTACAGCTTGTTGCGTTTCCCCCGTGAGGCCGAGAAATCAAGAGAAACATATTAAATAACTGATTCAAACTCACGACTGTTAAAGTATCACTGTGCAGGACAGCAGCCGCCTCTGCCAGTGACTGACAGCTCGTATCTCTTGATTGCCTCTGGCCTATTTTATTGCACTGAAAAGTGGCACATGCACTACTTTGGATTTATGTTTAATTAGTGTAAAAGTATATACACAATGACTTCGTAAAAAATGAGCCTGTGCCTTTTTTGAAGATTACCAAAGCAGCTCATTATGCACGACAGGGCTGTCCGACATGATCAGTGTGTTATATGCAGAGTACATACGCTCCTTTTGACCACTAATTAAATTCCTTAGAGACTTCCTTTTATCAAGACCCAGTGATGGGTTTGAATATATTTTTCTTTCTTTCCATTTTGTCTCTTTGATGCTAAAACCACCTCCATAAACTGCATTTCTTTTTTAATTGCTGGAGGAGCAGGTAAAATATTAATGTGATTTGTTTGCTGATGAAAACTGATGAAACTGATTTTTTTTTTTTTTTAGCTATTTAATTACTGGACTTCAGCTCAGCCTAACACTGCGACACCTGAGTACTTGACATATAATGTGTGTTCTACGCTGAAGTAGTTTCCCGCTAAAGGAGCTCATTGAACGACTGTCACTACCACCGAAACAAGGTCTCAAAAGACTGATGTGATATTTCCTAAAACGAGAGTTTTTTCACTGTATTTAAATCCTGAAATAATAATCTTGAAATGAAAATAAAAGTGAATGGGAAAAAAAAAAAAAGGCCATGGGTCTATTGACCTTGGAGGTCTCGTTTTATGCTGCTGTTGTGACAGCAATCATGGGCTTCATTCTGGCCATGATCATTTTGTAGTTGAACAGATAATTCAAGTTCAAGTTTTTTATCCTCAAATGCACAACATAATGAAGCACTCATTGGCAATGAAAGTTTTAGTTCTCAGGTTCCCTCCAAAAATGCTCGTGCATAAAAGGAAAAATCATGCAAATAAAAACTGAGAATACATAAAATAAAGTCCATGAAACAAATATAGGAATATAAAGCAGAGTTGTTTGTGGGTTTGTGTTTGTGGGGTCTTTGCAATCTTGTTGTCCTTGTTCCTGCAGGTGTAGTGGTCCTCCATCTTGGTGATCGCTGCAATGCCTTACAGTTGAGGGTGGTGCGATTGCCTTACCAGGCAGTGATGCAGCCAGTTTTAGCCTCTTCCTGCGGAGAAAGAAGAGCCGTTGTTCAGTGTTCAGTGTGGTGAGTCCAGGTCAGGTCCTCCCTGAACCCAAAATGAACCTGAAGCTGCTGACGCTCTCCGCTGTAGCTCCTTTGTTTTTGCTGACGTCGAGATGGAGGTCGTTGTCCTGCCACCAAGATATCAGGCTTCTGACCTCTCTTCCGTATGCCCTCAGAAAACTTGATTATTGTGTTGAAGCTGTGGGCAGCCACGGAGTTGTGAAAGAATGTGGAGCACAGAGAGGACTGCGCTCGCAGCCCTGAGGGGTGTCGATGCTGCTTGTCAATGTTGGATGTGTGCTGCCGATCCACACATGCTGGTTTGGAAAATAATGTGACAACAATATTAGCAAACAAGCACAGATACAAAATCCTGTAAACTTTGTTGTGTCCGCTAACTTACATTATTGAAATATCTGATCATGCAAGAAGGGAAGCAGCAGTGTCAAGTATTCAAGAACTTTTGATGGTCTTGGTCTCGTAACGGAATCAACCTCATTTTTACTCGGTCTTGTCTCAGTCTCGGACATACAGCGGTATGTACCCGTCTGAACCCCTCAAAGTCTTGGTCTCGTCTCTGGTCTTGGTTTAGGCGGTCTTGACTACAACACTGCGGTGCAGTACAGAGAAAATAGATTTCTGTGACTGACTGACTGACTGCATGTTAGTGGTTAACCCACCAGCTACGAGCTAGTCCTGCTGTCTTCCTTACTGGACCTCACTTAGCGTCCAAAAAAAAGGAACCGGTAACTGCCTGTCAGAAAATTGTAACATACAACCTCGAAATTCTACTTGAGAAAATGTACATAGGTACCTCTAGGTACTTTGCTTTAAAGCTAGAACTTCACTCTCTATACTGATCCTTTATTTGTCTTCAAGTGTCACACGCTGAAAAGTGTCTTCTCGACATTGCTTTCTTCACAAGTGGGTACACTGGATTTGTTTCCCCAGGATTAGTTTCTTTTATCTGCACCTGAAGTTGTCTCCAGTGGGCCTCGGGTCACTAAACAGGCAGTCCTCTTCGATTAAAAGTTAGAAAACATTTTTTTCTATCTCTCTCGAACCTTTCCAGTGAAGACTTTCTTGGCACGTTAGAAGCCATCGGCTCTCATCCCTGACAACTCTATTGCCATGGAAACATATTGACATGCACAACATTAGGCACTAAACCATTTGTCAGAGCTGGGTGATGACACATATCTCACAAAATGGCAGCTATTCAGGTCGTGGCTGCGATATCCTCAGATAGTCTTCCATTTACAGATAGATTGATGCCCAAAACAAAACAGACTCTGACGACTGAAGTCAGATTTGCCCATTTGCATTCGAGAATTCCAAAGAGCCGTAATCTATTATTCATTTTTTTATATTCTTAAATGGATGCACTAGATATAAAATAGAAGAATAGATCGAGCAGCAACTTTCTTTTGTTTTAAACTCCAACAGAACTGGCAGCAACTCCGATTACATAAAAGCTGATTTCACTAATCTATTCATGCAAACCACCGCCACCTGAAATCTGTTGATGACAAGCTGCACTTGACTGCACACTCTTCTGTTTTTAAACATTTATATGCGAAACACTTTTCGCCACATCGTGTGTTGGCACGGCTCATACGTGTCAGGGTTCACATCCATTTGGTTGTTCGGCTGTTTAAAATTCTGCCATTTCCTCACTTTCAACAGTGTAACCTAATGATCTGTTGTTGTTCAGGCACAGCGATCAAAAAGGCTGCATGGATTTTAATGAGAAAGCAAATGAGTCCCCAACACCAAATGTGTTTTTTTTTTTTTAGGATCCAGGCTTTAGTTTAATAGCACAAAGCACGCTTTATGAAGCCAGTAATTAAAACAAGGTTTCTAAGGTCTGTCTGTCTGTTTTATTTTTAATTTTAAGCCCCCATTCAGCTTTTATAAGTGACGTGCAAACACCTTTGCACTTCCCTGCATATTTGAACTGGGTCAATTAAAGTTTGTTGTGTCGTTTGTCTTTAATTGCAACATTTGTACATTTTAATTTTTTATGCATTCATACTTTAAATCCTTTATATTTCTTTTCTGGCTCTTCTTTTTCAAACTACTTTACATTTTACTTCAATTATTGTTTGTTTATGCGAGAAATAAACCTTTAAATGCTTTAAATCGGTTAAAAAATAGCTTATGGTATAATGTAGTTGTTAGCAGATATAAGGACGACAGCTGAGCAAATTCCATCTGTTGATGAAGCCGAGAGTCTTTGAGATGAAATCCAGTGAGTTTGTTTGGTTTGGGGTTTTTTTTTATTGGTCAAACTATCATTTCCAGATGCATGAATGAACCTTTGAGCTCTGCATGTCTTCATGAATTCAGAACACCTGCCTGTGAATGATTCACACACATTGGAGGAGTTATAGTTGTTAACACATGCATTAATAAACCTGTAAATCTTTATTTCATGTCTCTGTTATTTCCTCACAGTTTTAAGTGTTTAACTACAAAGAAATGACACGTAAGTAAACATATGTGCATCATTCATTCATTTTGAAGCTATGCTGAATTATACATTTGCCACTAGACACTTTTTACATGTTTAACTGACCTGCTGTGATCTGACTAAAGATCTATAATTTGGCATTTAATTAGAATACATTTATTGTAACATCTGTCTCTAATCTACCTATAAATAGTCCAAAATTACATAATTCTGTCTAGGAAACAATGCAGGACATTATTACGAAATGACATCCCCAGAAAACAGAGTAAGTATCTTTAAAAAGTCCTGACATCTCTTTACAGTTACTTAATAACATTTTACTTTTCACTTTTCTGTCCAGGTGCTTGCAGTTGGCTCCTTTGGGTTACTAAGGGAGCCGGCTCATGTAGCACTTTATAAGTCAAAGAAAGGACGTTAAAATTGATCTTGTGCTTTGTGAGGACCCTGTAGTGACACAAGGACAGAGGTGATGTGCTCACATCTCTAATCTTTTGTCAATACTCTCTGCAGGACACTGTGGGTGACTTGTTGATTTAATAAGGTGACAGACAAGCGTATACAAGCGGTTGATGCTGAGCGATGAATTCATTAAACCCAGTATAACTTTAAGGTGAAACAATGCCACATTAGATTTTCCCAACATTTAACTACAGAAAACTTTTTGACATCCAGATTCAGTGAGACAAACAAACAGAGGTTCTGCTGCAGTACTGAAGTCAAGGATGATGTCACCAAGCCAACCATTTAAAGAGTCAAAGTCCCATCCCTGACTTCTATGGAAGTCAAGCTTGAAAGATTTTCAGCCCACCTGTGCAACGAGATTATGATGAGTCACTGCATTACAGAGAGCCAGAGTGGACAGGGGGCTCTGACAGTCCAAGAAAAAACAGTAAAACTCTCGCTTGGGGGAATTTTCAGTTCTATACTTCCACATTAGAGTCCTTAAAAACTGGAAAACCTGCAGAAATGTGTGTTGGAGATAATTATTTGACCCATTTGCTCGTAGATCCGAGAAAAGGATATCCAGTGTATCTTTTCAGTATCATTAACGCAGCTAATTAAACAATGCATATTTAACTTGGGAGCTATTTTATAAAGAATTAGAGAGCAAAAAAAATAAGCTTTTGGCAAATTACGCAGGCACAGTTAATTAGAACTTCTACCACATGTGCGTGCGTAAAGTGGATTGCTGGGCGCGCACACACGCAGCACATCACTGCGGGGACCAGCTGTTGTCAGACGCGTTATTCGGAGTGGGAGTGAGGGCTATGGACGATCTATCGACTGATTTTCCTCTCAGACTGGACCAGTCTTCTCTAAACCATTCCACATGGTCTACTTTTGTCTCATCCACGAGCTTTAAATACACCTGAAAATGAGACGCGTAGACAACAATCGGTGATTTCTGTGTTTAAAAAAGGTTTAGACTTAATACTCTTTTTTATGTTGATGCCTAACACGGATATGGCACATTTCTGGATCCAATAAGAGAATATCACAGCGTCAGACGCGTCTGCGACGAGGGGGAGACCAGTGGAGGGACTCGGAAACTTGTGTGGTGCAGGAGACGGTCTCTCTTTTTTCGAATCGGCGCCTGCCACAGCTTTCACAGAGAGTGCGAGCCATGGTGCACTCCCTCATACTGATGCTCAGCTGGACTGTGATCTCTGAGGTGGCGAGAGCTCAGAATGACACGGAGCCTATCGTCCTGGAGGGTAAATGTCTCGTGGTTTGCGACTCTAACCCGGCCACGGACTGGAAGGGTTCGTCCTCTCCGCTCGGCATCTCAGTGCGCGCCGCCAACTCCAAGGTGGCTTTCTCTGCAGTCCGGAGCAACAACCATGAGCCGTCGGAGATGAGCAACAAAACGAGAATAATCTACTTCGACCAGGTTAAGATGATTTTTATGAACTATACGAGTGTGAAAAAGTGGTTAAATTGTCTTTAAATGACACTTTGCAGCTCACCTTTGCAATGATCTGTCAAACCTGACAGCCTTCTATCAATTTTAGTCTTTCTTTTGGTGATGAAGCTTCATCCTCCAGCTCAGTTTTGACTTGTGGTGCAGAACATTAAAGTGTCATTGCAGTTTAAGTGTGGCTGCACCCGCTTTGAGTTTTTAGTTTGAGGCTAGTTGCACTTGGCATGTGGATTCTGTGCAAGTGCACATATCACACGCAGCCCAGGTTTGTAAGTGACTAGGGATTATGTTTGAAAGCGGGCATCCTGCAGATCCTCCACATACATTCAGCAGTTTTGCCTCAAGCTATCTCGCCAACACGCGCCTGGCGTGCACACGCTGGCACACACGCGCGCACTACTGCCTCACCTTCACACACATACACAGCTGTGTACACCCCAAACAAATCAGGCAAACAAGAATTTGATTAGTCATACAGCGGTGGGCAGTGTAAGGTGTTTGTAACAAAACCCAATCAACTGATCCTCTGCCCTCTCATCTGAATTACATAACATGATCTCTCTCTGTCATAACACACTGCAACTGATCTGATTGGTGTGGATCATGTGCATGCTGTTGCTATGAAAGACACATTTTTTTTTTGTCAAAAGGTCCTGGCCGAGCCTGCGGTGGTGTCTTTAACAGGTAGGATTTAAGTGTTTGAGACGCTGCTGCCTCCATCAGTCACGACCCGGAGAAGTTCATTTGGTGTCTAATGTGATCTGAAGGTGCTTCAAACCTTCAGCGTTAAGAGCTCTGCTGACATATTCAGGGTGGATCATCTCATTTTTTAATCAACACTCTCATATCCGTGAGGTTATTCTGCGTGTGTCACTTCAGGAAGACTTCTAGGTTCTTGGCAGAGAAATCCTGTCTTTGCCTCAAAGTGGAAATGTGTCTATAAAAACTACTGATGAGATTAAAATGTCACAAAGCATCATTTTTGGGTCCTCTTGGATTGGAGAGTTAAATTCTGGCTTCAGGTTCATTGAGAAGAGCTGAATTAGGGTAAATGTTGTCTGAAGTGTGTCGCACTCAGTTTGTGTCTGAGCAGGAGTGAGCCCGGTCGTCCACAACAGTGAATCCTGTGTGTGTGTGTGTGTGTGTTGCTGCTTTAATACCTGTGTATTTAATTCTCACAGTGCTGTCTGTATAAACACCTTTTATCACAGCGTGTTTTTTTCTTCTTCCTCTCGTAGGTTCTTGTGAATATAGGAAACTACTTCACGTTTGAATCAGTTTTTTTGTCCCCGAGAAAAGGAGTCTACAGTTTTAACTTCCATGTCATTAAAGTGTACCAGAGCCAAACCATTCAGGTATCAGCTTTCTTTTTTTGTTTCTCTCACAGAGATGTGGAACTGATTGGGACAAAATGTGTTCTTTAGGAGACTGGTGTGGAGACGAGGGCTGAAGCTTTTAAAAAAGAAAACCTCTGCACAACAATATTAATATTTCATTTGGACCCTCCCCTTAGAAAACAACCTGCACAACCCTCAACTCAATACCTTAAAGTAATATAACAGTATCAGTAAATCTCGACTGACTAGTAAACTAAAAGAGGCAAAGCAGAAACAATTTAAGCTGGGACCTCAACATTTAACATGTTAATGGAATTACAATTTTCATCTTTTTTTGAAGGTGAGAAATCACATCTCAGAAAAGCGTTTTATTTTTCCAGCTCCAATATGTCTTATTTGTTTATTTTAAAATCAGATTGTATTTCAATCTATTTTAATGTATTTATTTGTACAAATGAGAAGACTTCCCTCCAGAGAAAAGCCAAAAACATTATGTATTTAAGGATTAGATTTAAAAACCCAGAAGAGCTTATAAATACATCTTAACAAAAAAAAAACAGAAAATAGAAAAAAAGGACAGAAAGTACAAGTATGTATGTCAACAATAAGATAAACAGAAGATACATAAATATGTAATTTCCTTATATATATTATGAGCCACAACTGCTACAAAAGATATGAGAGGAAAGATGGTCACATATATACAGTGCTAACTCAAGTGGTTTGGCTCATTAAATAAGCTCTTCACCTAAATCTAATAACATCTGTAAAAGGATGATGTTGTGCTTCATAAATAAAGTTCATTATTAAATATTATAAAACATAAATCTGGGATGAGAAATTCAGAAAAGTCAGTCTAGCCTCCATGCAGCACAAAATCATGTACAGTCCTTTAACGTGAGCCTATTGGCTTATTCGTGTAAACAATGGCTGTTGGATTGACCTCTTTTCCTCCTGCTTCTATAAAACATACATGAATGAGAATAAATGCTCCATTGGAAGATGTAGACCAAATCTGGAACAAACCTTTTCATCTCATATACAATAAGCTCCCATTAGCAGATCAGCACTATCTCATCAAGCTGAAGATGTTGCAAATTAGAAATACACAACCTTCCTTCTTTACTGTTGCTAATTGTTATTTCTGTTGTCCAGGTGAACTTGATGTTGAATGGGAAACCAGTCATCTCTGCCTTTGCGGGTGACAAAGATGTAACTCGTGAGGCGGCCACCAATGGAGTTCTGCTCTATCTAGAAAAAGAGGACAAAGTCTACCTAAAGCTGGAGAAGGGAAACCTAGTTGGTGGATGGCAATACTCAACATTTTCTGGCTTTCTTGTGTTCCCTCTGTAAGAAAAAAAGAAAAGAAAAGAAAAAAAAAAAGATTGTAAGCTTACTGACTTCTTCATAATGTGTTGTCACTGTATAATCAAAACATTGCTACTGCGTCTACTGTCGGATCTCGGCAAGTGGTTGAAAAATTAAAAGATGGAAATGGATCGGAACAGAGAGGAAATAAGACTTTGGAAATCGTTCACATTCTCTGGAAGTGCAGTCCCCCGTCCAGATGAAAGAGACTTGAAATGTTCCCTATCGCTACTGTATGTTCCTGTCACTCAAGCAGCCTCAGAGAGGAACAATGAAACATCCCAAAAGTACTTTTCAAACTTTAACTTGTCGGAATATATTTAGCATACTGATTTTTCTTCATGGCAACCGTTGCATTCAAGTGCATCTGCCTTTTGGATGTAAACTGTATTGCATTACTTGTGTGACTTGTCATCACTATAGTATTCACATTGCAGAGTATTGTCTTGAATTGTTCCAGGACAAGAGTTGGCCAAATGAGAGGTATGATAGTGGTGTAGGTCACTGATAATCGAAACAGTGTTTATGGATGTTGAATTATTGTTGAATTTTATTTATTTATGATTGATGCTTATTACAAAGTGTGTTTAGTGATCAGAAGAAAGATGGATTACTGAATAGGCCTACTGGGCACAAGGAACCATTTTGGGCCACTGGAGTTCATCTGCGAAATGGCACTGAAAGAGGTGCAAAATGACCATAAAGAGACTCCAATCAACTTCAGAGGCACCAAATGACTACAAAGAAACCTAAAACAACCACAAAGAGATGCAAAACAACCACAAAACGGTGTAAAAAGTTACACAAAACAACCACAAAGCCCGAAGAAACACAAAAAACGACTGCTAAAGGACTACAAAGAAATGCAAAACAACCTCAAAGAGATGCAAAACAACCACAAAGAGATGCAAAACAACCACAAAATGCCGTAAAAAGTTACACAACACAACCACAAAGCCCGAAGAAACACAAAAAACGACTGTAAAGACGTGCAAAAGGACTACAAAGAGACACAAAAGGACTACAAAGTTGCAAAGCAATCACAAAGAAATACCATAAGACTTGCAAGGAAACACAAATCCACTGCAAAGATACACAAATTGACTTCAAAGAATGGTCTGATGGTCGTGGTCTGTTCTTTGAGTCTGAGGGGCTTGCTCACAGGTAGAAGGGATCCAGTGGCCTTTTATGTGTTTGTGCCCAGAGGCCCGCTCTGTCGTAATCTGTCCTCACTTCCGATATTTTGCTTTTGATGAATTGTGGCGGTCTGTTCATCTTACCCATCGACCCTTTCTCCTAGAAATTACATTTATATTCCACCAAATCTTTTTTGGCAAATACGACTTGAGGGAAATGTAACTCTTGCCTGGATTTTTTATTCGCACGTCTGCTACGTTACTGACTGTACTAGCTGGCTAGCTACATCGCTAACATGGCAAACAGATGTGCTGTGCACAAGTGACGTGACGGTTAGCGGGGGCGGTTCTAAAAGAGGAAAACAATACAAGGGGAAAACAATACGTCCGCAATCTCTTTCTCAAACTAGCGAACTAGAGTATTATAGTGACTGCTCACTAAACAACATCGCTGAGAGCTTCTTCTTATCTCTTCAATAATTTACCAGAATCACTCGTAATAACAGATGCCAGTTCAGTCAGTTTGCACAAAAACTGGAAAAAGCTTGTTTCTGCAACCCCGAGGTGGCCAAAAAACAATCAGTTGTTGCAGTTTTAAGGTGGTGGAAAATTATAGTTTTGGTTAAACGTCAAAAAAGTAAATTGGGCCCCACAAATCACTGATTCCTTTTTTTAGTATTTAACCAAAACCTCAATTGTTTCTTGACCTTAACGAAATGCTGATTGTGTCTAATGTGTTACTATTTTAGCTGTCACAGCACAGGTGGCTATAGGTAAAACATAAAAAAACATTTTGTGCATCCATTAAAAACATTTTTTCTTTATGAAAAAAACAAAATTCAGGCGGCAGTACGTTTCTCACAAAATGTATTTAGCAGTATATGAATGTAATTTCTACCTGTGTATGTGTAATAGACTTGAACGAGTCGACTTGTGGTTTATGGACCTTAATAAAGTTTAATGGGCATCTGAGAACCATAATTGGTTAATGTGCTGATAATAGACAGATTCCTGTCACAGTTGGTGAGCATAAACAGCTTCCACTGGGCAGCCTGAGATAACTGATGAATTAATAAACTCCTTAATTGTTGCTCTTGAGCTCAATGCGCGCTTACAGTATGTGATGGCTCTCCCCACTTCATGTCTACAGCAGAGATACTGTCTGCCTTACTGCAGTGTGTGTGTGCTGATGCTGTTGGTGCAGTGTGCAGCTGCATTGTTAAAAATCTACCTAAAAGCTTGTGAGGCTTTTTCAGGAGAGCTCATTGAAGTCATCTGTAAACTCATCAGGTTCAGTCTCCCAAAGTGTTTTTGGGGCGGTCCACGTTCACTGATCGAATTTTTGTTGTTGTTGTTTGCTGACATATTTTTTTGTCAGTGATTGATAAGTTGCCTTTGGCATCATCTGCATTTTTTTTTTTTTTTTTGACACTCGATGGAGGTGATTCTGGAGGTCAAAACGCCTCATGAAGGTTTACAGCTAGCTTTGTCACAACTCGTACCAACAGTTACTCGAGAAAACTTTACTCACTGAATACTAATACTGCAAACATATGCACTGACAGACCTCTTTTTAGAGGGAGAAGTACAGATATGGTGGCTTTATTCACCCTGCTATTTTTATGACACTATGTATATTTATTTTGCTAGACTGAAACAATCTATAGATTTAGGCTGCATCACTTTATGTTTGGGTTCGCTCACATTGTTTGGAAGCTGGACTGTGCCACTGAAATGATTATAGCATCAGTAAATACATTATTTCATATCATGGAAATCAAAAGGTTTTTAACTAGATCATTAAATGTTCCAGTTAATTGATGTATTGAAGAGGTCTGGCTGTGAACGATGAATATAAATCTTGATATTTTTCCAAAGGTTTCATTTTCATGTCATCACAGAAGCGGAAAAATGCAACATTACTTTAATTTAAACATACAAAACAAATGAAAGCGACATGAACGTTTGTAATTTAAACAACTAAAATGAAACATTTTGTGAATCACTGTCGAGATGAATAAATGTTTTCATAATTCATTAACTACCACTGTAATTAATGATCATTTCTGATCATTATTTCATTGTATAGTATAAATGCAAATTTTCTAAACAGTTATTTAACTGTATAAGAAGTGAAATAATCTTCTTATAGAGTGAACGCTAGTGTGTGACATGCAAACATGATACAAATTTTAAGGCTGCAAAAAGTTTCCACGTTCATGCTGCAGAAACAGACTATGATTCTAGGTTGTTCTGTTTTTTTCCTTTTTACATCCACACATCCTCATTTTCAAATCTCTTCAGGATGTTGTATGTATATACATAATTTATTTAGTCCACAACAGATAGGGACTTCAGGACTGCAGTTTGAATTAATGTCTGTGATTGTAGAGCTCATATTTTCCAGCAGCATCAAAGAGTTGAAACAGAGCCAGTTATCATCAGTCTTACCCCATATTTGCTTCAATCAATGGAGAGTTTTTTTAATTTTTTTTTTTATTCCTTCTTCTCCGTCTTTGTCTGATGTTCACATAATGTTTCAGTACTGGAATGTTTGGAATTAACTTTATGGTTTTACTGAGATCATTTCACATGTTTTGCCATGTTTTTTTTCCAACGTTACCATGTATTGTACTTTGCAGTTTACCACAAAGAGTGGAGTATATTCCCTTTCCTCCTCTTTCAGTATAAATACATCATCAGAGGAAACACATGCAAGTTGGTGGAATATCTTTTTTTTATTTTTTTTTTTTAATAGAAACTGTCAGAAACAGAAAAATGAATTGACATTTTTAACATTGTGAATGTTTGCAGAAACTAATCAAAAAATATGATTTCCTGCATTCCAGATATTTTCATTTTTAGGTTGTTGGGGGAGTCAACAGAGAAGCTGTAAAAACTATTTGGGATAGTCGAGGTTTCAGTGGGTGCCGCTTACAAAACATCGATCCTCCCGGGCACAGTTTCATTTGTAACAAGATCATCCACGAAGTATCACAAAATAAGAAAGAAGATTTGAAACAAGTTGGTTCGCCTTTGCAGGAACATGTCAGTTCACTTTAACATTTCTTGTCTCATTATACATGAAAATGTGTGAACAGGTCCTACTTTTCAGTCTTTGTGCATTCATACCAATGTGTTATATAATCTCGAGGATATTTGTGCTTGTATTTTGGATGCCAGCACTCATAATTCATGTATTTTTTTTTTTTTAATTATTTTTCTGATTTCTGTTTCCTTCCAAAGCAACCAGTGATAAATAGAGGTGGGGCTCTGTGATATTTAAGATTTATATACACAGACATGCAAGAAGTAAATAGACACCTTCATTCAAATTCAAATTAAAGGTGTCTATTTACTTCTTGCATGTCTGTGTATATGAGTACTCAGCCTTTGTGAAAACTGAAACAGTGCACTTATGTCCACACGAGAGATTTCTGATTTCATATTAGTACAAAAGGCCTTAAAATGGGAGCCTAAAGTTGTTTATTTAAGACTTTTCTTTTGTGCAGGTTTTCCTCTGTGTCTTGGGAGAGAAATGTCATGTAGTATTTTAAATGCACAGAATGGTGTAAATATAAAGTGAACATTAAATGTTTACAGTTGTATGTTGTGATTCCCAAATGCTGTGGACTTTTTGGAAAAGCATATTTTGGGCACTGTTCGCGCACAGAAACACTTAAAAGCAATTCAAGGTCAGATGTTCAGGAAGTTCAGTGCAAAAACAAGACGGTGTTTAACACAGATGATTGCTGGTTATGCATGAAATTGTATCACCACTATGAATATTATTCATTTAATCTTCAGAAGTAATAACTACATTCAAAAATCCATCTATAATTATATGATAACATGGTCTGAACTCAAGAAGCCAACCAGTCGCGTGGATTGTTGAAGGATATACAGTGGTGCTACACTTCCATGAATAGCAAACGTGTCAAACATTTTAAATAAAATAAAAAAAGACATGCAATCCATGTCAATAACAATTGTTACATGGTACTACTATGGACGAACAGAGGTTTCTGATGGCCTTTTATCTAACATGTTGTATTTCTTTGGAATTAAAGTGGAGGTAAATGTGTTGAAGCCTGTTCTCTGATGTTTGTGTTATATCTTGGAGGGGAAAAAAAAAAAGCAATAATACCCTCTGTTAATGAATCTGATCCTAAAATCATTTGCTGGGAGATTATCTACGACTGCAGCTTGATTTGTTCCCGGGTGCGTTCATGCTGTCAGATAGAGACTGTTTACGAGATAAGAAAAGATCCAGCAAGAAAGTCATTTTAAGTAAACTGCATATCTCTCGACTTTACATGAATTTCATTAGACGGCAAACAGAAGGTCATCCCGAGAAGTTTACACTCTGTGGTTTTATGGTCGTGTAGCTGTGGGAACGAACGCTGCTGGAGAAAAGAGCATTTTAGTAACCCGAATTCCTACTGTTCTCACAGCTATGTAGTGGCAGGTGTGCTGTGTTGAATTTCAAACTTAATTCTGACCTTTCTACTGGCATTTCAGAGGAGAATATCGAGGTGTGATTGAATATATTGTCTCTAAACAGTGTAGCACTTTAGGCAGATTGTTTGCAGCACTTGGTTTGAGATATGCAGAGCACCGTTCACTTTGATTGCATCCGTTGGGACACATAACCCCTGAACTGAATTATAACTCAGTATTAATCCAAGTAAAACAAAACATGAGGCGTCTCTAAACAGAAAAAAAGACAAACATTCATCCCAGGTGTGGCAGAAGGTGTCCACAATACCATATTTTTAAAAACAACACATGCAGGAGCATGTGCCGTATTACATTGTGAATTTGCACAGCTTTTTTCTTAAATCTTGCGAGGTCGATACTGCATACTGAATTAGTGCTGTGCATCTCTGCCCTCATAGCTTTGCAACAAATTGAAAAAGCCAGGTACATCTGAAACCTTCATGCAAGCAGCAAGAACACTAAAGTAAAACTACAAACATTGTAAAGCCATTTTTGTGCTTTACACCGGCACAGATGTTTGTCTTTATAGCAAAATAGATAACACCTGACCATTTTTCTTTCGTTTGGGACGTCTAGACATACTGCAATGGTATGCTCGGGGCTCTAACAAGAGCTATAGTGTCTTTATTTTAGCTTTTTTAGCCTAGAGCAAAAGGAACGCATTGAACATTTTGTTTATCTTCTACCAGCATATCATTATTTAGCTATTGATAGTGATAGAGTACCGATAGCAGCTCTGTCCTGCTCTTTATTTGGTCCTCTTCCTTATTAGAAAATGTACAGTGGCTTGGTTAGGTCAAAAGTGTGCTAGTCATACTGGAGAAAGATAGTTGATTGTTGCATATTGGTGGTGTTTTCACCATCGTTTTACAGACATTTATTAGCATCTTTCTTCGTGAAATGAAGGGACCATTTCATTTCATTTCCTTCCCACCACGACTCCTTCATGTTGCCAGCAGCATAGACACATGAGTTTGATGTCACTGTTTCACAGCACACAATTGCCGGCATCGATAATAGGGGCTGATAAGCTTGGAGGAATATGATTCCAATGGATCGGACAATTTGGAAACAATCCTCAACTGGAACCAGTTCTTGATACCATTTCCTATTCTGTATGACTATAAGGCCTTTTTTTTTGTAAAGATACAGACACTCCTGAATCCTTACCCTTTATGTTTTTGGAGTACAGCCTCTTTCACCTGGCTCTACAGTTTCACATAGTCTGTAATGTGTTAGATTTAGAAATCTTACTGCTCATGTTCATGTCGTCGAGAACCCTGAAGGTGTCGAGGAGAAAAGAAAAAAAAAAACCTAATCTGTGAATTACTAATGAAAGAGCACAGATTCATTTTTTTTAATTCATGACACCTCTGAGGCTCCTAATTACATTTAATACAGTTAAATTATGCTAATGTTAGACTGACTAATGAGATATACTAAGTTTACGCTAACTTAGTTACCTCTAGCATGAGTCAGGTTGGGTTAGGGGAACGAACTGAATTACCAAGATGTGATGATATATTTCATGTAAAGATAACAGGCAGAGACAAACATGTCAATTTTGTCTTAGCTTGGGCTAACAGCGGTTATCGCATAACTCTCGCAAGAAAGCATATTTCCCAAAATGTCCAATAATTTCTTTAAACCACAGGCCCCCCTTTACGATATACCCTTGAGAAAAATATTGCAATATTGCATAATAGTGTTTTTTTGTTTTTTTGTAGAACACGCATGTTAGTAAGTGAGACCTTGCGACAAATTAAACTAAACTATTCATATATTGCTTTTATTTAATCTAGCACAATGAACAACTACAGTCCATTCTTCTTTCAGTCAGAAACTCAAGGGTTACCACATGAGCCTTGGGGAGCTCATCAAAGTTTCAGGTTGTTGGGTTTAAGCTCATTATAAGAAAACCATGATGAATCCAGTTGCATATCCTATAATAGATTAAAACAGGAGATAACAATAGCTAAAAAGTTCAAAATAACTAAGTACAGAAATGACTCATGCAAACTGTACAATCCAAACCCAAAAGTTTTAGTCCGAGCACTAATAGCGAAGTTGAAAGTGAAGTGGGCGGGACGCTTGAACTCAAAGTTGCAGAAATTCTGGTAAAGGATCTCTCCAGTTACAGAGCTTTTATTCTCACTCTTTTTCTTTTTGACAGGGTGACAAAGAATTCAGTCTTTAAGAGGCTGAAGGAACTGAGTTACAATATCGCAAAGATTTATATAATATACCTGCCAGGTTCCTAAGGGATAGAGCAGAGTGTATTACACCTGCTGAAGCCCAGTTAATCAATGTCCATAGAAGAGGAGAAGGTGATGTCAGATCTCAAGAGTGCAGGGTAATAAGTTAGAGAAAGTAAATTATAGACCAGTTTCAATATAAAGTGTCCTTCCATTCAAAAGATTTAAGAACAGATAAATACATTTTAAATGACAACATATTATTTAAACTACAGTCAGGATTCAGAAAGCCCCATTTGCCTTTTAGTTTCAACAGACTGCATCAGAAAGAAGTTTAGACCTTCAAAACGCCTTTGAAACCGGATACATGGCATCCTGCTGTTAAGCTAAATGCCATGGGGTTTAGCAAGGCGGTCTGGAAGGACACAAATAGTAGATGTCAACGGAGCATTTCCCAACACTAAAACTATCAGATGTGGTGTTCCTCAAGGGAGTTCTCTAGGGCTGCTTTTTATTATATATTAATGACTTGAAGGATGCCTGTCCATCTTATTCTCTATGCAGACGACTCAGCTATTCTCGTGAGGCTTGAGTGTGAAGCTTCAAAACATTAGGACTTGAATATCTAATGACAAACTGTTTCTTTATGTAGGAAAAAACAGAGGCCATATTTCTTAGATTAAGAATTAAGACAGGAAAGATCAGGGGAGGTCATGATTACGAATCAGCAATAAAATCTACCAAAAGACTAAATTCTTGGCAAGAAGATTGCAGTTGTTGAACAAATCAATAAGAAACACAATTAACCATTAGTTTAATGCAATTTTGACTATGCTGACACTTCCTGTATTAACAGCACACCACAGTGCATGAAAAATATTCCAGATTTATCCAAACAAGTTAATCAAGTTTGTGTTAATTCCCATACCCATTTTGATTCAGCATATTTTCAGCAACTTAATTAGCTTCCAGTTGATAAAGAGTCACACAAATCAAGATTGAATTTACCCATGAAACTGTTCATAATGAGGTCCTAAAATATCTGTCCAGCTACTTTAATAGTTTCAGAGACGATCACAACTACGCAACGAGACTCATTTTATTTTATTTTGTTAAAAAAAATCCTTTTAATACATGGCTGCGATTGAATTGAGTGCCTCTTAAACTCATTGAAGCAAAGAGAAATGTTAAGGAGATACGTCTCAGAATAAGACCTTGCACAAATGAACTCAGAGTTGTCTTTGCATGTTGATGATTAAATGCTAGATGCCTTGTTCGGTACAAACGGTTACAAATACCAGTCACCACAAAAACCCTTCACTAAACAACGTACTGGCAGTTTAGATTTATTGTTATAAAGGACAGCACCACTTTTTATGAGAGGACCCATCAGTGATAATTCAGACTTGGTCTCATATACAACATCATAATCTCACGTCTATATTCTTCCACACACACACACACACACACACACACACTACCATACCCTCTTCCATCACTAAGTGGGTCTTACTTTCTTTTGTATTCTGCTCCCGACTGTTTGATTTACATTAAAGTCATTTGCTGAGCGGGCTGTCTTCATTGATTCTGAAGTTCTCATTTCTTGCAAAAATATTACCAATTGTCAAGTCACCAGCTCCGCTACTGTCAAGAACTCCTCTCTCTGCCACAGTTGGATCGGGGTTTGTCTGCCCTGTATAGAAAATCTATAGTAGTTCCTGCTGCCTTTTGAACTCAGACAAAACAGACGGAGCTCATCATTGTAAAATCCAATAAGCTCTCATTTTCTATAAAAGGTAACAACGTTACTAAAGTGGAATGACACAACTCTATTTAGACAACCGTTCTGTCCTGTGATTATGGACACTCCATCTGATTAACCACCAGACAACACCCTGTAATCTGTATTCTCCATGCCATGGTCACAGCCTATTCTTAAGGCAAGGCCAAAGCTATTTACCCCAGTACAAAATAGTTCTAATGCACTTGATGCCCTGTTGTTATTGAGGTCCTGCAAGTATATAATGGGTCGACTACTGCATTCATGAAGGACCATCCTCCACCTCACCAGTTTATGGTGTTTCCATCTAGCTGCCTGCCGGTAGATAATTACAAATAAAACTGCAACCATGGTAAATAAAGTTTATACAGAACCAGAACGTGTTCCCTTACTTACTTAAGGAATCTAACAAAGTTAAGAGCTTCTCCATAAAATGTGCTTTATGTAATGTAAAGTAATGTGGAGTGAGCACTGCAGATTTTTATATGCTGTTGTTGCTCATGTGGTAACTTAGGAGGAAATTTGGCTTGTGGTCTGATTAATTAGTCGTGCGAATAACACAATAGTCACAATTTTGTTTTAATGACGACTCAACTCCTGGTGTTAACCACTGTTTTTGAAGAAGGAAATAGTGGAAGTAATGGGCGAATCAGCATTAAAAGCGATGCTTTGTAAATAAGTGCATACAGTAGATCTAATTTATGCCAACAGTTATGTGAACAGAGGTTCATGTGGATTCTGAAAAGTAAGTGAGAAATATTTTAAGTCTACATCGGCATGTAAGCAAAGAAACTGAGAAAGAAATTTGGTGTGTTGGTGGGTGTTCACACTTTTATTCATACCAAACTGTAAAAGTGCTCAAAACAGCCTGTCCTTAACCAAAGAGGAGAAATGTGGCTTTCAAATAATGAATATAATGAATGCATGAGTGTGTTTATAAAAAAAGAGTGGATCACTGGGAAATATAACAAAATATGGAAGACTTATTTGTTCAGGTCCAAATGTTTAGTAATATTCTAATTAATTTTCAACATACATGGACCATAATTAGACCCATATGACATCAAACACTACCATTTGACAAAAGAAACACCCGTTTTTATTGGGGTCCCACTCAAACAAACAACCACCCGTGGGTCCCGGGGACTCACTACATTGAAAACCTATCAACATCACTGCAGCTGTTGAGTTGTTGATTGTTGTCACTTGAGGCCCCTACCGGCCAGTTAAGAGGAGTGGAGAGTCAGCACTCAGTGGCTCGATAAAACAGAGCAGTCAGTAATTGTGAATCGCCGAAGCCACGAGAGATCCTTGAACATACAGTGCACAAAAATATTAGGCTGATGGGTGCAGTATAGCTGCTGGATAGATACACACAAATGACCACCAACACAATGCATAATAATAAATAATTAAAGACAGATTTCAATTAAACTTACTGTGGACAATAACGACCTCTCAAGGATGAATACTAATGATTTAATTACTTGTGTCTGTGCCCTTTAGCACCACACTTCACTCTGCTGTATTATTCACTATGAATAATGATGTTGGAAACTGTATCACATGATGTTTCCACTCATGTTTATATGTACACTTTAAAGATTAGTTTGGCATTTTAGGCCAATAAGCAACACTATAATATCATAACATGATAAATATGAAGCCACAGTCAGTGAGTGATTAGTGAGATTATCTTAGCATAAAGACTGGAAACAAGGGGAAACAGCTAGCCAGCTAATCTGCACAAAAACTGAAGCGTAAATCGGCTTTTGACAGAGCCAGGCTAGCTGTTTCCCCCTGTTTCCAGTCATTATGCTAAGCTAAGCTAAATGCCTCCCGCCGCTTGCCTTATATTTAGCCTATAGATGTGAAAATAGTATCTTCGAGGGGTGTATTGATGCCCCAAATGTATGTGTGGTTCAGACTTTTGATTTTTGACCCGCTGCTTAGTTCATACCTTTTGTTCTTTGTGTAAAAAGAAGATCTGTGCTCTTTTATTCCTTTCTGTGTTTCAGAGGGGCTCACAGAAGGATTCGCAATGCAGACTCAGAGACAAAAGTGAAGGTTCAAAAAGTTTACTAGACAAGGTAGGAAAACCAAAAGAGTACAGGCGAAAGTACAAATACGTTAGGCAATAATCGTGGTCAAAAAACAGGCTAAAGGTCGAAGATCAGGTAATCAAAAAAACCAAGGAATGCAAGACAAAGAAACGCTGGGACGCTGTACAAGACAAGACGAACTGGCGACAAACAAAGGGAGCACAGAGACTAAATACAGAGGGAAAAGGGAGGAAACACGATCAGGCACAGGTGCAACACATTGAGGGAGGCAGGTAATCAGGGAGCAGGGATGACTCGCAGGGGAAGGCGGAGACCTAAAAGACAAGACAGGAGGTGAGACATAAGGATAAGTGAAAACATGATTTATCAAGGCATGACACTGTCTTTTTGAACTTATTTATTTCAAAATAAGTTTTATCCTCTTTTATTCCTCTACCTGTGTCTTTTTAAACTCCATTGTGTAAAGCACCTTGAGCCTTTGTGCACTGCCTTTGCTTTTGACAGTTGTCATTTCATTTGACAAAATCTGCGCTTGTAGGCTAGAAATGAGAAAGCTGCTATTGTTTACTTCTTTGTGAAACTATTGTTTCAAAGATCACTGTGTTGACACCCGACAAAGACAATGCCGACAGTGCTAATTCCTTATAATCACCTCCCCTGTACGTCTGCAGGCATCAGTCAGTACATGAATAAATAAACAACTTTGCAGATACGACAGTAAGGTGCTTCAGGAAGCACAAAGTGAAGCTTAGAATGACTCACGAGTAGGATCTGAATCTTTCCGACTCATTTTTGTAGCCACGCGGAGGGATTTTTATATGACACGGAACAATAGAAACAATACCTGCAGTTTAATGCATTGCAATACGACAGCCTTTGTGAAGCGTACAGTGTGTGCGTAGATTTGGTCCTATAGTAATGTTTGTGAGGCTGTTTTTGATGGACTGCATTCTATTTCGGAGGTGTTCCTGTCATTGTGTCCACCCTCCACACAGCCCCGGCAGTCAGATTTCACTCACCTATCTGTCTATCTCGCCGGCTGTCTTAACTCAAAGCATTTTGAGCATAACAGCATAAAATTGACCTGTTTTCAAATAAACAACTGCAGGAGTTTTTTTTCTTTTTTTCTGTGATAAAACACTGAGCTGGTGGCAGACAGCCTTGCAGCATTCATTGTTAGAGAAGGTGCCAGGACACTTGTGAGATTTGAAGCCTTTGATTTCCTTCTTAGTGGAGTAAAGACGTTCCGCCACACAGCTGCTGCGATGGCAACAATTTGCAGGATACCTGACTGCGGTGAAGATATTTCATTACACAAGAGACAAACATAACACAAAAGGATGGGACAATAGAGGATAATAACTGTTTTAACCTCGCTACCTTCTGACCTTTATTGCTACACCGAAGTGCTCTGAAGGAGATTTTTCAGATTGCTTGATAGCAGCTGTAGTGATGACAATGCACTAAAAGCCTCTGGAAACGTGGCTTGAAATAGTGGAAAAATGCACATGTGATATCAACGTTCAGCAGCTCATTAGGTATCCACAAAAAATCTGAGAGTAAATGTTCAGAACTATTAGGAAACATATTTTTTTTTTTTTTTAAAACAGATCATTTTGCCGTTTTGACATCTCCCTCATGAGAACCGATAGGAAGCAATGAACTGTTGTGGACGGGCAATCATCAAAATGTGTTTAACCACCAGAAAAAATCAATATTAGTTCAAGTTTATGTTATATTTAGAAGATTTTCAATGCTTTACTTTGCAGTCAGACAGCCCTTGAAGTTGTAATTTAAAGCCACCAGACCAGACTAGAAAAAAGTGTAATTTTTCCAATATTTTCACATCTCACTCGCTGAATTGAGGATTTATATCGACCAAACCAAAGGTGGTGATTGTTAGAACGGTGTAAAGACTAACCACCACCACTAAAGATGTTTTGCTTGAATGAAATGTGTTTTACGCTGAGTCAACAAGGCAAAACAAGCTACTGTTGTATTATTCCGTTTAATGAGGAAAACAAGTGTAAGAATTTCTTTTCTTGACACTTTATGAGTTTATTTATTGTATTTATTAAGTCTTTGCTCTCACTTAATCTGCCTCAAAGCCAACTGGAGCCGAAAGAAAGTGCAGAGAGCTTTTGTTTTGTGGGACAGCCGATGTGCCTCTTTCTGAATCTGGTGTCCTGTTCGTGACTGTAGCCAAAAAATTATTTATTTTAGGTTTTTACAAAAAATATAACATTTTTTGTAATAACTTCAGGGAAAAACAAAAGCTTGAAACATAATCGGTGTCTGAATTTTTTTTTTTTTTTTGGAGACCAAATGTAGGATTTCAGACCCACGGTGTCAAACAAAACATGGCAACGTGCAGGCTTTATCATGCTCCCCTCCTGTGTGGGCTGCAAGGGGGATTTGCTGGAGTTTAAGTGTCTGTTCCAAGTACAGAGATGAATACATTGTCTGTGTATCCTCATTTAATGTTTGATCACGATTCAACCACACTTCACTTCTTTTTTTTTTCACATTTTCACTTGTTTTGGAGCAGCAATTCGTGAAAGGTTTTCAGGCTCATTCATTTAAATCATCATGACATAATCATTTTTATATTTATAGTTCAACAAATAGTTTCATTTAAAAATCTAAAATAGTTAATAGATTATGTTCTAATATAACAAATTCTCAATCACAATCTTTGCTCCCACAGCTGGTGAACGTGCTCTTTTGTGTTATTCTTTCACATAATTGAGACTACAGAGTAAAAAAAGGCTCCATCTAATTGTTAAAAGACATATGTGAGAAGGTCCTTGTAGATTTTGTCTAGCGTCCTTGGTTAAAAATACTTTGAAAAAAAAAACCTCTGGCTTCTTCTTCCTATTACAGGATTTTAAACAAAATGGTTTCCACTTTTGCACAAACTGCAAACAATATCATATTTCATGTTGATGGCCCTTCTCTTCTAAAATGTTGCATTTTCAATCAAAGCCAGAATTTAATGATGTTTCATTTTCCAGACAACTCTAATCATCTCTCTGCTAAACTTGGTCTTTAATGCCTGTGCATTATACATCAGCCAGATCAAAACATCGGCCATTAAATAATAACATGTTTTGCCTCACAAAAATCCACCCTCCCCCCAAAAAAGACACATGCATGACAGATATGTGTGCAACGTCACTTTAAACTGACTTCCAAACAATTTCATGAGCATCAAACAGAGCTGCTGCGAAATTTCGACTCTCACGCCGTGCGCATAGGCAGAGTACACGTGCACTGTATGCAAATAAGCTTGGAACAGAACTGCTGATTTGTTGGGCTTAAGGATTGCAAAACCACGTTTGCATGCAGTGCAGTTCTTCCGTGCACCTCTGTGCCTGCAACACGCCTCATTTTGATTTCTGTGTAGGAAATGAAAAGCTCATTTGGCGAGGCTCAGAGGCTGAGGTTAGGGTCACAGGGGCTGCTCAGGGTAACTCCAAGTTGCTCTATATGATGAGATTTCAGTTGGTTCATTACTCACATTGCTACCTTTTGTAATTCAGGCAGCTGTCAGTATCCGGAGGGATTGAGTGCTGGGGAAGTGGAAGCTAGATATTTTTGGCAAAGTGTTAGTCAGGAAGAGGAAAAACAAGAATAGAAGAGCTAAATCACAATATGTCCATCAATTCCAGGTGGAGTTTGTAAAAATTCTATCTGTAGAAGAGCAGTCTGTATGATAACAGTGTAATTTAGCTGGTCGGTGAGCACAGGACATTGTAGCATATATTGTAATATTCACATGCTGCATTCGTCTCAGTCGGATCCACAATATCAGAAAGAAGAAAACAAGTATACTGAAGCAATTATAACAAAAGGTTTAACATTTATCGATCCAACATCTTTTAAATAAACATAATTCTCTGGTTGTGTATCGTGCTGGAACACTAAGGCATTGGAAATAGAGTGGGAGTGAAGCAGCCACAGAAGGCTTTCCCCATAGAATAAATCAATATTCTATGTTGTATTATTACATTTTACACGTTTACACCTGAGAAATAAGCTGATATAAGCTGATATATTTATAGATATATATGTGTGTGTGTGTGTATATACTTCACTGCTCCATATGGGTTCTTTTGAAACTATATTTCTAAATCTTTTTTTGTTAATATGATTTAGTAGCTATAGCAGCTAATTTCATATTTAAAGACACGTGTCATCGTCCACTCGACTCTACCTCTTCAGTGTCTTGATGATATTAACCACAAATGACATGCCCCGGCTCTTAGGAGATTGTACTTTTCTTTTCAATGCATTCTTGACTCAGACGTGCTGCATTATGTAAGAAAAAAAGAGCTGCACATTAATGGTAATGCGGACAGCATGATGAAGATGAATTGCCATTGTCTCATCATCTGTCTCCCGTGAAACACAGAAGCAAAGAAAGGTGGTTGGGTGGTGGTGGGAGGGTGGAGGTGGGACTACTTACTGGCATGGCAGCTCAGGAATGACTCAAATAAAAAGTGCATTAGTGGCTTTGATGGACAATAAGCATGTACGTAAGTTGCGATGGGGTGGGGGCGCATACATAAAGCATCTCGCAGCATGAAAAGACAGACCAATATAAAGAGAGTCTGACAATGGATATGTTAGCAAATTGCATCAACCAATCAACAAATGACCTTTAAGATGTTCCTGAAGCTAAACGAGACGCCGCTGAGTAGAGTTTGATGTGTGTTCTTACACGGCTGGTAAAAGCTTTCTAAACCGGCGTATGCAGGTGGAGGTTTAACCACAGATTCCTGCTGTTCTTCCCCCCACATACAGCACTATACTTCATCGATAAATACCAGCGCTGATTTGCACAAATGAGACATACTTACCCTTTGAAAAATCTTCAATTTCAAAAGCTTTTATTCTAAATATGTGAATCCTCGCCGTGTAAGTGTGTTTCAACGCGGCCTCGTGGACAGATCATATTGCAGTGTGTTGACTTGTGTCTTCAGGAGGTCCTTGACATGATGAGCTGTGAGTGTACAGACACATTCAGCACAATGGCAACACTCGTTCAACTTCAGCTGATTGAAGTGAACAAAGCTTAGGTAACGACATAATTTCACGCATATCATTTGATAAAGTTTTAGAGTGTGTCATTTTGTTCGACTGCATCAGACCTATTATAAAAAACATCAAGGATCTACATCTTGGTAAAGCAACATTGTGTATTAAATGGTATTTTTGGGGATTTTGCACCCACAGTTTCAGACTGCAACACCACTGTGGTAAATATGGACAGCTGTACACCAGCATTTGTTATGATTATATTACACTTATGATCAAAAACTAGCAAGCCAACAACTTTCATGAAGCTCTCACCAACAACTAGATTACTCGTCTGGTGATTCCTTGCTCCGTCATTCTCATTTTCTCTTCTTAGCTTCCTCCATCAACGTCCTCTTTGGTCTTTTAAACTCTGTCATTTTGTCCACAGGGTCTGCTAAGCCCGGTTACACTCCCAGCTCCTGTTCTGGCACGACACTGGCTCCGCTCCCTGTTAGCGTTCGCCCACACCCTGGACCTGTAAACCTCCTCTTCTTCTTCTTCTTCTTCCCGGTGGTCCAAAAAGCCTGTGGTACAAACACTATCACTCCTCCTGGTGCTCTAAGCTCGCATTCAGGGCAGCCCAGCTAACAAATGGAGCTAACATTAGTTAACAGCAGCTACAGTTCGCAGTAGTTTACTTTACTGTCCATCAGGAAAGTCTGTTAATAATTGAGAGTTGATGTGGAGCGGCCAGAGGACATCAGAGGGAACACAGAAAACAAAATATGAGCTAGTTTCACCAAAATCAGTGAAATAGTTGGTGTTGTGTGACTTTGTGTCAGTCACCCATGAGAACTATGTAATGGCACTGAGCACAAAGTTACATAGTGCAAAAACAGACTGACAAATGACAGAGACACTCCACCTGATGTAGCCTCAAAAGAATTTTATTCATGATAGAAATGTTGCACAATGTTGCTTTAAATACAGAAAAATTCAACAGCAACTTGAAACATGAGACAGATTCACTGATAACTCAAAGCTGCAACATTTCACCATACACAGTGCAAAACCTACCACATCTCTCTCTCTCTGTTGTCCCACCAAACCCACAAGTTGAACCGCAGCAGGCCCTGTGAAACCTCATCCCTCGCAGGACTCGCTCTCCACACCCTGGTCCCCTCACGCCATGACTCATCTTCTCAAAGACGCCCCTCCAGTGCTTTGTGGCCGTAGGGCAGAGCGCCCCAGGCTTCAGAGGCAGCTGAGATTCGTCTAACAGCGGGATGAAAGGCTAGTATACACACACACACACACACCACTGTCGTTATTCCCCACTGTTTGTCATCATGCCTCTTTGCCACTTGTCGATATGGCACCATGGCGTCGAACATAATGAGCCTGGAGCTCCGTGTAGATGTGGTCATACACACGCGTGTGTTTAGTGAAGTAAGCTGTTGTTGGCAAAGGAGGTACGGTTGATTTTGTTTTCAAAGCTCCTCCTGAAGCTACTCGCTGAAGATATTGAGCTTGACTGAATGAGAGCATGCGTGGGGGAAGGCGGCCGTGCAGCGAGTGCGACACTGTGTTTGAGACTCCTCCTGGCTCTGATTGGTTGTTTTCCTTCAGGTGGAGCACTAGGAGGAGCCAGAAGAAGCTTTTTTTAAACATTTTAACTATCTTATAGACAACTGTCAGTTTCAGCAAACATCCCCAAATTTATTTATTTTTTTATAAAAGTTATCTACTGCAGTTTTAAAATCTAAATCAAAATATTTATTGAACCTTAAATGCTTTTGTTCTGAGCAATGATCACCTCCCTACCTTCTCTCAGGTAGAATAATGGAGCTCTTCTTTCTCTGCCGTAAACATAATCTGGATAGCAATTATGTGACAAAACAAACTAGTGGTATAAAAACATAATTTTTAGGAGACAGGATTGTTGTGTGGTTGAAATCTCACATATACTGATGCAGTGTTTTGTAATGATATGTTTTTTTGTTGTTTGGGATAATTACACTCTCTTTTTAAAGGTTGACTGCAGTGGTGGACTCAGGATGTTTGAGGACCAGGGGTAAACAAAATATAAAAAGTCAGCAGCTATGTGGTGGGGCACCATATGCAGGAAGTTGTGGTGTATTTATTTACATTTTGTCCACTGGAAGGGCATCCTTCAGAACACTTTAGATTTTTTCCACTGAAAGGGCACCCTACAGGGCACTTGACCATGTTTTATCCACTGGAAAGGCACCCTTCAGGGTATTTTACCACATTTTGTCCACTGTAAGGACACCCTACAGGGCACTTTTCCATATTTTGTCCACTGTAAGGACACCCTACAGGGCACTTTTCCATATTTTGTCCACTGTAAGGACACCCTACAGGGCATTCTACCACGTTTTGTCCACTGTAAGGACACCCTACAGGGCACTCTACCACGTTTTGTCCACTGTAAGGCCACCGTACATGGCATTCTACCACGTTTTGTCCACTGTAAGGACACCCTACAGGGCACTCTACCACGTTTTGTCCACTGTAAGGACACCCTACAGGGCACTTTACCATGTTTTGTCTACTGGAAGGGCACCCTTGAGGGAAATCTATCATATTTTACACCAGTGGTATAGTGTGTAAAATTTAGTGGCAACCTGTGGTGGGATTTCAGACTACAACCAACTCCACCCACCCTTCATTACAAGTGTTTATGAGAACCTACAGTGGTCGCAAAACTTGCAAAATGCCCTATCTGGTGCCAGTTTGGTTGGTTGGTTTGTCTGTTGTGGGCTACTATGGAAGCATCATGGTGACATGGCATCAAGATGACCTTCTCCCTCTCTAGATATAAAGAGCTCATTCTAAGGTCACACTCTTATTTTCAGGTGACCAGACACTAATAAAAACAAACTAATGAATATTATATTCCATTTCTGCCATATTCTGCCAATAGATCCCCATAAATCTGACACACTGAACCTTTAAATGTCACTCCTAATGATTTTGAATCATGTTTTCAGTGTTCTATAGCCAAAGGAAAATATCACCTAGACTTTTAGCTGTGACTCATTTATTTAGGTGACGCTGCTATGGAACTTGAGAGACATCAAAGTCATCCGTACCAAATTCACAGATTCCTTCACAGGCTGAATAAACATCCTTGCCTTGATGAAAATTGATCACTCAAAACCCGAGAGCTCTTCAAGTGTACCTCTGCTGTATTTGCATGCAACTGCAGCAGAATGTGTTCGACTTATTTTAGTGGCATTAAACACATGAAAGCGAAGGTTTAAAATAGTTTAGGTATCTGGAATATTCCAAAGTATGAATTCTTTGGGTTTGAACACCTGATTATTATTTCTTGCATGCTTTCCCACACGTTTGAAAGCTCAAAGTGTCTCATAATCACTCTAAAAATAAAAATAAAAATCAATGAAAGAAAAGTTCAAAAGCAGACACACGTGGATTGCTGTAACATTACTGAAATCCAGCAATTAGATATTTTCCTCCCGAAAAGAATTCAGTCAAGGAAAAGAACTGAGGCTTTATAGCTGACGTTGTTTGATCTGTTTAAGAGTTTAGCACAAGCACTGTGCTTTTGTTGTGAAATCCTCTGATGTGCATTCGAATCTGCTTTGAATGAAATAGAACAGAAACCAGCTGAAAGCGCTCTTGTTGTTGATTCTTTTTATTATTATTATTATTATTTGTCTGTCTCAATCTCAATTAAGGAGAATCATCTTCAGTCTGAAAGACACCTTGTGCATATTTTTATTTTTATTTTCAAAAGACAATGAGCTATTTTTGAACATATTTGTGGAAAAAATCATCAAAGCTTGAAGCCTCTGGGTGCGCCCATTGATTCAAACATCGACACAGAGAAATGCATGGAATGCTGGCATTGGAGGACTTTTACGACTAATGTATCACCTTTCAAAACACTGAACCATAACCATGGACTTTAATTAAATGCTTGTATGTTGTGCTTAAACACAACCTGCTCTATCTGATTCTCTCTATCTTTAACTCAACCGGTCGCGGTGGATGACCGTCCACCAATGAGCTTAGGTCTGCTCGAGGTTTCTGCTTGTTAAAAGTTTTTCCTTGCTGATGGTGGAACTGTTGGGTCTCTGTAAATAATATTATAAAGAGTACGGTCTAGACCTGCTCTGTAAGTGTCATGAGATAACTTTTGTTATGATTTGGGGCTATATAAATAAAAAATTTAATTGAAATTAAATTTCTGCCTAAAACTGAAGCTAACATAAAGTACCTTCTAGAAGTCCGGAGACCCAAGCTCCTTTGTTCACTTTTAATCAGCATAAAACTGTTAAAACATTTGAGAGTTACTGCCTTCATGGAAATTTCATTTAGTAATATTTTGTCAATTTAACAATTATTGGATTTGAAAAAGGAAAAATCAAGAATCTGAAGCACAGGTCTTAAAAAAAACAAAACAAAAAAAAACGACACAGTGCTCCTTCACTTGTGTTTGCATTTCAAACAAGAAAGCAAGTTTTAATAATGCTTCACATTCTCTAACCATTAACAACGTTTGCACATATTTAAGAATTATAACAATAAGCTGAGGCAATAAAAATCATTGTATACAAATTTTCAGTCTGAGTGGACGTCGGCATTCTGACAATCAGACCAGCAGTATTCTGCTCTCCCTGCTTATCATACAAGCTTTGTAGCATTAAAAGTACCAAGGCCTTCATGGATGCACAACTCAGTGAGTGACTGCTGTAGATGGGACTAAGCACTAACTGCCGCTGTGGTCATCGTAAAAGGAAGTGATATTACGAACTACTCGATTTGGCTGACCTCCATATTACAGTTTTTCTTTATTGGTTTGGCTCATTTCTCGAAAACAGAAATTACATTCTGAAAAAAAAACAACATGGACAAACCTCCAGACCACTTGGCAATTGTTCACAACAGAATTGTGTTTGTCAGTGATTTCATCACATTGCAAATGTCTTAGTACATCTTTGCAAATGATTAAGTGCAGTTAGCCTACATTTAGCACAATTTCCAAGTGAATAGAGCCTGTTGATCTAAACTGATTGACTGATTCTCAGTCTAATGGTTGTTCTCTCCAAAACATGTCAGCATCATTTCATTCTGTAAGTCATCACATGCAGAATAGTCTGTCTGTGTATTTTGTATTTATTTACAGCACTGTGGGCGACATATCATTTTCCTTGTTTTTGTTTATGTGTTTATATAACAGTATATTATGCTTTATACATTTTCTTTTTTACTCTGATATGGAGGTTACTTTATGTGTGTGAATAAAAATGGCTACCTTTCCTTGGCAGTGTGAGTGCAATGTGTGATGTCAAACCTCAGAGGCTACTCTTACCCTGAAATCCTGTTTTTTTTTTTTTTATTCAGTTTTATACACAACTGTATTCTGTTAGTTAGACAAAAATAAATAAATAGTGCAGTAACCATTGTGAATGAAGGACTGGGCTAAGACTGAGAGGTGGACAGTGACAAAACATCTAAACATTTTGACTTGCAGTGCTCACACAATGCCAAAGGGACGATGCATTTTGGAGGTACTGACTATTTATATGAGAAAGAAATTTAGTTTTGACACTTGAGTGAACTGTTTTGGGAGAGATATGCGCTTTTGCAAGTGAGCTATGGTGTTGTGCTGAACTGTAAGACTGTTTTGCCAAATTGATCTTAGAGTTTTGAGAATGTAACTTCTGTTTCGAGAAATGAGCCAAACCAATGGAGAAAAACTGCAATACCTCCAACGAAGAGCATCAGTGCAGAAAAATAAATAAAACTAAATAAATAATCACCAAGGACATACAGTATAAACGGACTGGGCAAAATTTGACTTTAACCTAACACTTTAAAATAACGGGTGTATTTGTGATACATTCGGTCTTCTCAGTTCCTGTTCTTGATTCAGTTTTAACACTCTGTTGCGGTTGCGTCTCTCGTAACAATCTCCTGACAAAAAGGGAACTTGTTCAACCTTGCTCTACACGGAAGGTGAGGTGCAATTTAGAGGAAATGTCATTTTAAGGATTTCCGCAGATTTAAAGTGAATTATTAAAGTTATCTTTTTTTACAATGCACTTTTAAATTAATGTGATTATAATGATTAGGCTGGTGTCAAGTGATGATGGTGGCCTTTAATCTTGATGCTCAGTAAAGAGAAACTTCATCACCACAAATCGAAGGAGGGCTAAAAATCTAAGACGGTAACATTCAGATCAGTTAGTGTTGAGTTAAAACTTTACTTTCACCATATCTCACCATCAACATGTTCTCATTCCCAGGGCGTACGACATCGACATTGTGTCAAACTTGTCTGTATAGTGATCCACTGAGAGCAACTGCCGTCCATGACCTTAATGTTAACCCGGGAGAATATTGGATGCTTTGAGCTTTATGATTCCCACAGGGGCGCCAAGGCATGGCACACATTTTCAGATTCAGTCGGAGGTCCTGCTGTGTGGAAGTTTCCCCACCTTTAAGGCCTTTTTTTTTTTTTTTTGGTATTCTTCCACATGAAAATACTTTCACAAAATGAATGGTTTCTGTTGTTGCCACTGGTCTGAATAATTTCAACTCTGTCCCTGAGAAATCGTGTCAAAAAGTAAATATTAATGAGAATGCGGATGATCATCTTCCCTTTTGTCTTAGCCGCTTCTGCAAAGCCTTATTGAGATGTTTAGCGGGCATGTCACAACAATTAAATTATTCCCCTGACTGGGAGGGTTTATTCATCACGCCTACAGCGTTCCCACATGAATACTTCCCTCCATTCATGACAGCATTTCAATCTAAAACACCCTTGGGATGACTATCCAAGGCTTCGCCTGGTGACTCTTAAAATAGGTTAATATCCATCAGTAATTTGATAAAGAAGTTCGCTGTGTCTTTCCCTCACCTTCTTAGGCGAGAGCAACCTCGGCACTGACTTGGCATGCGGTGAATTAAAAGCGTGAGTAAACAAATTCTTGCGTTTAATCGTGAAATAAAACTTAACAGGCCCCTGTGTCTTATCTCTGGCAGTGCGGAAAACAGGTCGTCCACTATCCTCTATCTATATACCGCATCAAGATGAGCAGGTTAGCTTAGCGTAGGGAGCTCTATCATCGTGAGGATCTGGGCTCAGACTCCATTATAAGCAATCATCCGCCCTGCTGAAGTGTCCTTCAGCAACACGCTGCATCCTAAACTAGTACTTCCTTGTATGATAGGCAAACGGAAGGAGAAGCTCCCCTCCGGGAACAATAACGCATCGTCAGATCATTATTATAATAATAATCAGCAACCCAAGTGGGATTTGACTCGTATAATAGAAGACATAATGTCAGTGACACTTGGATTGCTTCATTGTGAAGGTCAGTGGCTCGGCTTTCATTGAAAGCGCTGCAGTATTGGGTTATGACACGAGTGCTGAATAGATAAGAGGAGCTTTTTAAGTCTGTATGTGAGACTTTAACCACATTTCTATGAGACAAATATTCAGTAATGACGGTAATTGTGTTACTGGTGAGAAATAACAACGTTAGTATAAGAATATAGGGAAATATAACAGTATAAACAGGTTGGATGTTGACAGTAGAGAGTCCTCGAGTTCTGGCTCGCTGTTGGGTGCAGAACAGTGTGCATGCAGCTGTGGTTTGACACTGAATGCCGTTATTTACTGTACTGTTGAGAGTTCATTTCCTCGTGTCTCTCCGCAGAGATATTTATGAGGATAGATAAAAGTGTGTGTCGGTTTCACTCTGTGCCACAATGATTCTTCATGTATTTCCATTCTCAGTTTCATAACCCAAACACTGATCAAGATCAATCCAAACAGCTGAAATGCTTTCAAGAGCTTTGCATAAGTTCTTTTATACCACTGAATGAGTGCACAATGGCGAGCTTCTTGATTTTCTGTTTACTCCAACGTGGATATTTGAGGCGTTTTCACAGCAACGTTTGAGTGAAATGATGAATCTTCAGAGAGATATTTGTCTTTTGTCAGGGCAAGGTGACTTTACAGACTTCTGTGAATATCCTTTTTTTTTTTTTTTTGCAAGATCATTATAACCCAATCACACATTTTGGGGTGTTTATTTGACTTGCAGTCGGGGCTGAGATCAGGGCTAACACCTCAGCGGTATAGCTCATTGTGGCGACAATGAACTATGATCAATTGCCGTATAATGTTACATGGTTCCCAGTGGATAATCCCTATGGTCTCCCTGACTTTTCATCTAGTACCACAATAAGGTTGATATTTTTGTGTGAATGCTGCAGTATTAGTCTTCTTGAAATCAGCCTGATATCTAATCTTTAAAATCCTAAAGAACTGATTATTCAGAGAAACATCTATACTTTGACTTGAGACATTCATGGTCCTACATGTATCTTCATGATTTTGGTGATCCCCTGTTTTTTTTTCCTTAGCACCATCATGATGTTGACATTTGAGGTTTTGAGTAAAATGTCTCAAACTATTAGATGGATTGAAAGGAAATTTGGTGCAACCATTCATGTTCCACGCAGGATAAATTATAATAACTTTGGTGATTCTTGAGTTTTAATTAGCCCAATGCTTTGGCTCATGACCAAATTGTCCCAACGTCAAGCACATAATACGAGCAGAGAGGCTGAGCTGAGTGCTTTAATTCAAAGCTCAAATGACTAACAGGATATTGAAGCAAGCAGAGATTAAAAATTTAAAAAAGAGAGCGAGATGACAGGTCCAAACAAGCAAACAAATCGGGGGCAGGCAGAAAAAAACAAAACAAAGGAAAACAGAAAAAAAATGCAGAGAGCGCAAAACACAAGGAATAGTAGAAACACTTGAACGTGGAATAAAAAACAAACTGACACTGAAACAAAGGAACACACAGACTAAATACACTAATGAGGGGAAGATAATGAGACTCACGTGAAAACTCATCAAGAACAGGTGAAACTAATCGGGGCGGAACAGACGATCGAAAGTAACGGAAACGCAACAAAGGCAGGAAGTAAAGCTACAGACGCGAGCAGAGGGGAGTTTACAAAATAAAACAGGAAGCACTCAACACAAAACCATAGACAATATAAAACATGGATGTTGTATCTGTGATGTCACCCACAAGTTTCTGAATTGTGAGGCTTGAAGTGTGGCAGTCCTGTCTCTGCCGCCTCCCGGCTAATCTAAAAACTGTGCAAAGACGTGGATCATCTGAGGCGGGCTGAATGACTCCTGAGTGCACAAACAACCATCTGTAACAGCTCCTACCTGTCAATCAAAGCGCTCACGCTCTTAATTCTGCATAACTTTAAGCCTTAATATAATCTGAACAGGTGAGTTGTATATAAATTCACCCTCAGTACAGTTGTCATGAACGGGGAAATTAGCTATAGAGACCAAAACAGTTTTTTGTACCAGGCTGTAAACATGTTTATTTCTGCTGTCTAACATGGGGACTTATGGAGACTGACTCACTTCCGGAGCCAGCCTCAAGTGGACGTTTGAGGAACTGCACAAAGGTTGTCGCCAACCGCCTTTTGACACAAATACCTACGAAATGAATGAAAGTGTTCAGTGCTATTGAGCAAAACTAAGAGGGTGAGCATAGTTTACTTCATACCCGATAAATATCAGCATGTTAGCATTCTGCTGACGTTCAGCTCAAAGCACTGCTGCACCTGAGTACATCCTCGTTAGCGTGGAGTTAATCGTGTGCCTGTTAAATGTCTGTTTACCACAACGAGGATATTCGAGGCTTTTTTCCCCAGGAGCACATTAGTGACACAGTGAGCCTTTGAGATTATATTTGAAATATATTTATATTTGCTGTTCTGACTAAATCATTAAAAGCTTCATTTTTTTAAATCTAAAATTACTACAGCAAGATATGAAATATAATACATTGCATTACAGAGTTCAGCAAAGTTTTGCCAGTGTACGAACTGTATTAAACATCAGTCAGACATGCTGGGGGGAAGAAAAAAAAACAACAGAGCGAATTTAAGACGCAAGCACGGTCAGGACATTGTGGTTTGTTTGTTTGACCCTGAGGAAGTGATGTGACTGATGATGCCCCCTCAGATGCTGGTTATTTTGGTCTCATCAGCTTTTTCCATAGTCATGAATCTGATGATGGGACGAGAAAAAAACAACAACAAAAAAACAGTATAGGGACCCTGCTGTGCGGGGGTTACAAAAAGCTGCAAGAGTGGGAAACTTTCTGGCAACTTGGCAGGAATCACAAACAATGTCCAGCAACAATTAAGCCTCCCGAGAAGGGAGCAGGAGTATGTGCTTATTCAGAGGGTCTCAGCTAGGACTGCTGCTGCCAAACCCGGAGACACCACCAGATCCAAAGCAGACTGCACAGTGCAGCACACAGAATTAGTAAATATCCATCTGTCTGTCTTCTGTAGCTGGAGCTGCTGGCATACAGTATGTTGCCTTTGGGTAATAATCATGTGTTTTCACCTCGAAGCTCCAGTGGAGGTTGCCACGAGGTGTAGCTCAGTCAAATTTAGTGATATTGGTATGGTGGCTCAGCTGTACAGTGGGACACAGACAGCGAAGGTGCCAGCAAATGAGGGATGAAGGTTTGTCTAGGAGTGTGTGTTTGTGTGTGTGTGTGTGAGACAGTGGTGACAGTGAATCTGTGTGTGGGTGGACGGATGGGTGGGCTTTCACCCAGTTGGAGACGAAGACTTATTGCTGTGATTCGAAGACACTGTCTCCACTAAACCAGGATTGCTCCACTTGCAGACTCCAGTGTTACCTTTCCAAAAAAAAAAAATCATCATATTTATTTTGCTGTATCATGTCAGAATATTTGGCGTGTTGTGTGAGTAAACAGCTCGTCCACGACAAAAACATTTTCATTCAATAATTAGAGTGCAGCAGGGAAACTAGCAGCACACAGCCATTGTGCAGACGACAAAAAAAAAAAAGAAGGAGGATAGTAAACAATGTCGAGTTTCTGTGTGAACACACTTACATGCTGTTTTTTAAAAAGACAGGCTGTGAAGTTCATGGAGCTGGGAGAGCTTTAGACAAACTGGGTGATGGCACACACATCCAAAAAAAAACAAAAAAAACACTTCTACCAGATCAAAGATTCAGCAACAATCAGACAAAGGATACTGTATAGCTCCGAGCTCCCTGCTGGGATCTTTTTTTCATGACTCAGTTCTGATTTGAGATTGCAGGAGTCATGTGCATAAGAAATAATTTACTTCCTGGCAACATACAGAGCATGTTCTCAGACGGAGTGAATGAGGTTATAATGTAAGAGGAAGAAAAGCAACGAAATATGTTCATGCCAGTCTGAAGAGCATGTCCGCTTTTAGGTTGTGCAATGAATTTGTGCAATGGTTCGGATGAAGAACTCAAATATTATCAGTTCAAAAACATTACAAGAGGGAAGACAAGGAGACCTTGTTTCTTTGTGGACCGTGACCGTCGCCGTTAATGATGCTGTTGAGCCTCTGCACGACGATTATGAGCGCGTAAATATGAAGGTAATAATTTAAGTTGTGTTTGATCAATACTTTGGGCTGTTAAACATAAGGTAGGCGAATTATTTATATAAATATGATACCAGTCAAAAGTTTGGACACACCGTCTCATTCTCTTTTTTATTACTTTCTACATTAGCTTAACACTGAAGAAAATTATTAACCTGAAGCTAAATGAGAATGACGAGCGTGCAAAGCTGTCATCAAAGCAAAACGTGGTTACTTTGAAGAATCTAAAATATAAAACTCAAACTGAGTTTCTGTAAATAATAATATAGACAGTACGGTCTAGACCTGCTCCTGGTAGGATTTGGCACTATGTAGATTAAATTTAATTGAAAACATATTTTGCTTTGTTGTTTACTCAGTCTTTGTTCACCACATACTTCCTTATGTGTTATTTCATAGTTTTGAGGTCTACAATGTTCATTTACAGTGTAGAAAATAACATAAATAAAGAGAATAAGAAGCTGCGTCCTTTTATCTGATACTCTACATCAGCGTGTGTGAACTGTTTCAGTCAAGAACCAGAGCTCATTTGCTAGAATAGTGCTACTCCTGATCTTCCAAATATTTCCAGGTTGGAGCCACGATTGCAGCTTCTTTTGAAACATTAATTTTACCTCCACTTATTCACTCTCTCATGTCACATTTTAGCTAATCATGGATGTATGTATGGCCACACTTTGTGAATGAACGCGACGACTTATCAGGCTGATACTGAGACGAGATACTTTTAAGACATTCCAACAGTATTTTAATCTAATTTCACTCAAACTGTTGTAGACGATGACGATATTTCAGCGAATTCCCCGAGTACCACTACAGGAAGGTCATGTACCAGCACTGGTACCACAGTTTGAGAAGCAGTACTCTACATGATAAAGACTATTAAAGAGGGTAGGACAGTAAGTTTATACTTCTTCCTACTGCTTTTTGCATGTAATATGTATTTATGTTGTTAATTGAGAATTCCCCGTACATGATTACTGTTCATTTTATTGGTTATTCTTGTTTGTTATAACTATATATAACTATAACTATTGAGCAAAGGGGGTGTCAATAAGATGTTGATGAATGTGATTCTTATGCCAAAGCTATCAAGCATAATGATTAAAGACTCAATGTGACTGTGTCATTTAATTGTCTTACAAGTGTTTTTATTTGCTTATAGCCCTCCAAGAGGGCGGTAATCTCTGACGGCCTGGATAGAGAACAATCTGTCTCCTCATAAGCATATTCAAGTCTCCCAAGATCCATCATTGTCTATTGTTATTATTAGTTTTGGCATAAAAAACTAATTTAGGAATCAGACTCGGATAATTAAAAATCCAACTAAATCCACTCCCACAGGAGAGAGTGCATCGGATGGCTGAGACTGCTGCCAGCCGAGCCTGAGAGAGAGAGAGAGGGCTGCAGACAGGATGCATTTTCATTTTGTGTGAGGCTAACTTTGTAAAATCCTGGTTTATCTCTGTCTATGACATATCTATCTATCTATCTATCTATCTATCTATCTATCTATCTATCTATCTATCTATCTATCTATCTATCTATCTATCCAGCATGTCGGTTTGCATGATTGTTTTGTCACATATAATCAGCGTTACAACATGAAACATGCCCAGACAGGACACTATTAGACCCGACCCACAGAATCTAGGAAGGCGGCGCATTGGTGGAACCAGTCTTTGAAAAGATGGCACTAGTATTTCCGTGAATAAGATGGGTTTTTTTTTAGAAAATCAGTGGATAATCCACCTAAAAGAAGGGGCAGATTTGGGATATATAAGATGATGCACAGCTATTCTGTCTTCAGTTTAGTTCCAGCACCAACTTGGGTTTATCTCCTGCATTGAACTGTACTAACTATTCTTTAAATCTTTTGGAACCTTTAAGACTCCAGTAGCTATTCACCTTTGCTGCAGTTATGTGTCGGAGAAGCAGTCTAGACTTAAAATTTGCCCCAGACCTGGACCTCTGACATCCTAAAAATAAAGTTTATATACTATCAAACTTGTTTTAGGAATTGCCTTTCATAGGAAAATGTAATAGTAGCCATACGAGGCATCCTGAGTTAGGTTTCGACAACATTTGATCTTGAAATACTTTAAAAGCTTTCTTTGCCTAAATCTAATTTGTGCACATCACCTGTCTACGTCAAACCAGTGAGAAAAACACAGAAAAATACAAATACAGAAATCCCACTGATACAATATACACATTTAATATAAAATATTGCTCAATATAATAGGTTTTCAGGGCCTTTATGGTTAGACAAAGCACGTGGTTTTAGTTAATAAACACTTCTTATCCTGCAGGTTGCTTTGTCTTGTTCAATATTTAACAAAGACCGTGTTTTGTTTTGCTGTGTTTTGTGCAAATAAGTATCATAAATATAATTTGCAGGCGACAGGTTTGTCACACACCTCCAGCCCCTGGATCAGAGGGATCAAACTGATATCATCCCTCCACCAAACTCCGAGTAAGACATCAACAAAGCCTGCCCGACAAACTGAAAAAAACAAGACAAATCTAAAGCATGACAGAGGGTGATGAAAACTGCCCATGGCATCACTGGGACTCGACTCACCTGTAATTGAGACTGTCCAGCACAAGTGGGGTTGAGGACGAGCAGCGTCTCTGTGTGGGGACACCTTTGACCCCGGCCACTGACTATCTGCCACCCACAAATGTCCAACTTCACAGCAGAAATGAACATGTTTGCAGCCTGGTACAGAAGAAGTTCTGGTCTCTATAGCTAATTTCCACAAGAGTCTTCAGAAAACTTTGGGTGACGTCACAGATACTTTACATATCTTAGCATACTCATATCTGCCTACTGTTTGTTTAGATGCTACCTCTATACTTTACACTTTGGACTTCTGGTTTGATGCTAATTGCATTTTATTGTCTCTGCACTCTGTACAATGACAACAAAGTTAAATCTAATCTAATTTAATCAAATCTAATGCATTCATTATGTATTAATTGCCCCTTGTTTGAATTACACCGACCCTGCAGTCTACCTTTGTGGTCTTTTTCGTGATAAACTGTTCAAGAGGTATTTATCCACAGGGTTGCACTTTGAGGTGAATTGTACTATAGAGCCCATTTTGTCCAGGTTGATATATCTGTGTTTCATTTTGAGAGAAATCCATTTCGGCTTTCTGTTCCAGACGTAACCCCAAAGTGACCCTCAGAGACACCTGAACTGTAACGACCACAACACATTGTTCATAAATATAATGCAGGTTTGCCAGTTTGTCCAAACATTAGCACCCCTGAGAAATGGCTTCATGAAAAATGTAAGTCGTTTCTCTGTCCGGGCCTATTAAATCTCCTATTAAGCTTCTTCCAAAGGCAGTCGATACCCAGCATCTGAACCATTTGATTCACTTTTTGAGATCACATCTCACCTTGCACATTCTCCAGTCACGTTGCGTTTGTCTTGTTGCGCGGCATCGACAGTGACACCCGGCTGAGGGAAACACAAAGCGTTCCAACAGACAGCTTTTAAGATTTATAAACATCCCGGCGTGCTCGTCTAGGCCATAATTTACAAAATGTCAACATCCCAGACAATAATAGCTTTAATTTGACACTTTAATAGTCTTTTTGAAATATGCACCAGGTACAAGAATTGTTCATACATGTAAATTGGCCAGAATGAGAACAAGAGGTTCGGCTGCAGCCTTGAAGTCACAGAAAGGTTGTTCACTGAGATATCTGGTGTTATAGTTCCTAATACAAACACCGGCACAACATCCGATACATAATCTATCTTGATATGACAGCTGGCATGTATGGAGTTACATAACAGATGGCAACAAGCGCTCTGTAACTGCGAGGCGGCCGTGTATTCTCGCAGTCGTTTCCTCGAGGAGAATCGAAGTCCATAACTGGTCTATTTCTCTCGCTCCAAGCACAAATCTCATCACCCCAGACTGAGACACTATCCTTTTTTCCCTCCCTCACTTCAATACAGTGACACATGCCAGATATCCACCGCTGCAGCACAACTTAATCCATGACTCATTGAATGTGCATGATAAAGCGCTGTCTTCCAACTTCCTCGTCAAATAACTCCAGTAGGACTTTAGTTAATAAAGAGATCAATCAAAGCTGGATTTAATGGTTTCTGCTGGCCATTTGTGACGGGGATTATTTTCTTCAATACCTCTGGAAACTCTGTGATATGACAAAATTATGCTGTATATCATTAGAAATTAATGATTTCCAAAATATATTGGATCATGACTTATGGTTGTCAAATCTTGTTAGTTAGGAATGTATGAAAATTATTAGGAGGTGGGGACGGGGTGGGGATTTATTTTATTCCAGCCTTACTTGTGAAGTTTACTGTAAAATAAATGGCTATAGTGTGTGTGCCATGGGTGATACAGTAAGGTGTGTTCGGCCATATCTAGAGCACAACAGTCCTGTGTCGGGATCAGTAAGTCAACCGGTAGAGCCAATGTGTCAGTTTTTAGAGACAGTTTGTGGATATTCACTGATGGTTGAACATTATCAGCATTAATAGTGTGCGCAATTGGCTCCCACATTCATTTTATAACAGACAGAAGCAAAACATGTCATCACCGTCGACATTATGTAACTTTTTTTACCTTCAAAAACAGCTTCACTGTCACGATATATTACTTTATTTGATGCTACGCTGACTTGTAATCAGGTGAAGGATGTTCCCACATGTCTGCTCTTGAGTCACATACCACCAACTATTTCTGATTTTGGTGAAACTGGATCATATTTTTATGGAGAAAATGTTTTCTGGTTTTCCCTCTGATGTCCTCCGTGTGCTCCGCTTCAAATCCTGTGATTTACAGAGTTTCCTGATAGACGCTTTACTTGTTGCGAGAGTAAGTTGCTAACGTTAACATTAGCTCAGTCCATGCTGCCCTGGCCTGGGAGTGCTTTGAACTCCTAGTCTAGCAGAGGAGCTTTGGACTGCCATGAGGAGGAGGTTTTTATGAAGAGGCGAGGAGGGCCAGCGCAGAATGCTGGCAGGTAGCAGAGCCAGTGTTGTGCCAGAACAGGAGCCAACTTTGCTTTAAACCTTAATACATTTCAAGTGAACCTAAGGTAAACACGCTGACTTTGGCAGTCTACAACCTGGAAAGTCGATATGATCAGTTCATTGTCGTCCTGCAGCCAAAAATTAACATGTTTTTAGCTTTTTGCCTTAGCTGCCTCGGGGAAACGTCTCCAACACGCTTGGCAATGCAGCTCTGCAGCACGATTGGTTTGATTGTGACAAACAGACATTTGATGTCAAACACTTTACCTGATTTCATTAATATTTATATTAACTATTTGGAATCGATAGTGGGGTGAAATATTGCTTGAATCAGAGCTGGTCCCTCTGTTTGTTTCACTCATTTTCTAATGAGTACTACCTTGTTTTGAGATAATGTATGGCTTGCATTACACTTTAAGGGTTTAAGGAGATATTAATAACGCTGAGCAGGCTTTCAGCCCTCCTCCCCACTCCAATAACATTCATACAGTCCCTTAAATATATTCTATTTAAACCTGCATTTCAGTTGCACAGCCAGCCATTCTTCTTTTATAATATGCAAAACTTTTACCGTGATTGAGATCCGAGTCTCTTGGTTCATTATCCTGAAATATTGCCGAATCATTTCAAGCGCAGAGGATCACACTATAATTATCACACTTTACTATCTTGTATATTGGAATGCAGTTATTGTGGGTAACTCAGCATCGAGCCTGAAACATGAAAAAATTGATTGTCCCATATTTCTCCTAATTACAACAGCTGTGATCATTTTTTTTTCCCGTTGTTGTGTCCAATTACTTCCTTGACCAAATCCCCACAGTGCTCTTGCACTGGAGCTGGAGCAAACGAGCCGCTGCCTAATATTGTCTGGAACATTTATCTACGACGGAGGGGTTCACTGTGGTGTAAATATATTTAATAGCAACTCATTAGCAATATCTAATCCTGCATTTATCCCCATAATTTGACTTCCTATTATAAATGATAATAAGACACTAATTGTGCCTTCACACATGTTCCAGTGTTGTCCTGTAAGCTATAATTCAGTGGTATCCAGTTAACACATCTCCCCTGTTTCTCATACTATACCTGTTAGTGTCTCACTGTGGTCTAATATTCTGCTCTCATAGAAAAACATATTTATCATTCTTGAACCATGCAGCGAATAATTGACCAATTATTCAGTAAAAGGAAGTGCAGATTCTGCATAATGTCCGGTCACTAAAATGCAGCGAATTGACGGCGCAGGATCCATTTGTGTAAGAGTGTGACATGCCTTTGTTATTTGTGATTTAATATCTAAAGTAATTGCCCAGGTGTTGTTGTTTTTTTTTTGCAGTTGAGTTCAGCGGCACGGCCAAAGAGTTCCTTCCCGTTGTGCAACAAAGATGAAAAGTGATTATGCACGGCAAGGCAGTGGTGAACAGCGTATGATGATGTATGATCCAAACAAATCTAACTCTGGCTCTCAGACAGCAGCACATAGGCGACTGGTATCCTGATGCAATTAATCTCCATAATCTTTGCCAACCCAATAAAGAGCGCTAATATAGAAAAGGAGGCAGACCTGTTTACACACACACACACACACACCGGTGCCGTTTGTAATGTTGATTACTCGCTTTGTTATTACTTTGAAAGTGTCGTCAAAGTTTGCGCAGAGATGTATTAACTCTTTTGCTGCGATACGCTACATGACTTTTGATTGAGTCAGATTAATAAGACACCGTGAGAAACGCCTCGTGGTGAGAATGCATGAACGCAGGAATGCTCAAGATAATCCCTGCCTCCCCAACACACACACCAACACACACACACACACACACCACCCCACCCTAAAAGTAGTGGACAAAGAGGTGTTTTCCAATTGAATTTCTTGAGCTCGTCCTTTGATGAGATTCTTGCCCATTTCATCGATCTCATACGTTATCTCAAACTGAGAGGACATCCAATAATGACAGACTGATAAAAAGTCCCTTTAAAGGTTTGTTTTACACACACACACACACACACACACACACACACACACACACACACACACACACACACACACGCGAGAAAGAATGATACAAACAAAAACAGAAATATTTTTTTCCGTCGAGTATTGTCGAGTTTGTCAGTAGTGACGCTCATTAAATTTGTCATTATGCTAATACACCCAGTTATCTCTCAGCTGTTGCAACCATGCCTCCATGAAAAATGGAATTTCACACCGTCGCTCATTCCACTTGCAAGTTCTCATGTTTTACCGTTTCACAACGTTGAACCAAAGCAGATTCTTACACAGCTTTTTCGGAGACTGATAACAGAAAAAGAAACAAGCATGTACAAGTATTCACCACGTTTAATGAGAGACACCTGAACCGCTACTGATGCAAACATCTGATTTTAGTCACATGATGAAATATTTTAGTATAAATACATCTGCATTGGGAAAGTCCAACTTTTAAAGCCATGCAGGAATGGCTTAAAAAAACAAACAAACAATGATGTTAATGTTCTGAGGGGACTGAATCCAGTCAGAAATTATGGCTGGACTTTCACTCATGATCCCAATGCAACCTGACACAGCTTGACCACTTTTGTAGAGAAGAATTAGGAACAGGAACAGTGTCCTGATGTGCTGTATTTACTGCCAGGTAAGGTGCATCGACCTAAATCCTGGCATGAATACTCATGCAAACATGTATTCTGTTTTTGCAGAGACGTGTTTTCACTTTGACAAAAAAAAGCTTACAATTTTCTTTGATTCAACGTCGTGAGACTTTAAACTATGGAAACTTCTCAGGCGAGTGTATTTCTAAAAGCTCTTTCCATCGAACATACCCCCAAAATGCCAAATGACTTATCCGTGGAGCATGTGTATGAGAGGAATTACAATCAAGCTGTCATTACCTTGAGGCCAGTTGTACTGGTAATTGTGAGAGGATGACAACAGGTTGGCCAGCATTAAGGCTCATCTTCCTCTGGCTAGTTCAGCACCCGCCTGCTGGCCAACAGCCTAATTTTTTTTCTGACAGCCTCAGCAGGAATGATTGATGCCCGAAGGCCTCTGATGGTGCGCGTGTCTGAGTGCCAAGCTGCTCTATCCATACAGTACTCCCTCTTGAAACTCATTTAGGCCACACCTGTCATTGCACAAACACACACACACACACACCGGTTGTTCAAAGTCCCTTATAGGCTTAGCGTGGACACACACACACACACTCTTTTGAGTTAAGCGGCTGCTACTGTGTGGTCCTGATAATATTTTTTAAAAATTGTAATCACCTTTGGTGAGCGGGGGGGCGGGGGATGTCAGAGGCAATGTAGGTTGAGAGGGGTGTAAATCTATGTTGTTTAGCTGATGCTGCACAATTCTTGTGGCTGACAATAGGTAAAAAATAAAAACACTATCCTGCTGGCATCAGGCAGTATAATTGACAAGAAGCTCCTTGTTAACATTGTTTCAGAAATAATGGCCCACCAGCTTTTTGCCCTTTCACCTCTATTTTGTCCAGCTCACACACACACACACACACACACACTATAAGACCACCAATGTCTAAACACTTTGTCTCGATTGTTTGGTGTCGATAATCTCAGTCCTTACCTTGTGTTCGTTGACCTGAATGCTTTGCGGTATACTGAACACTTTATCCTCTTTTTATGCCACACACACACACGCGGCTCTTTTAGCTCCAAAGAATTTTAAACCTCCCAATGTCCTGATACTATTGCATTTTTCATTGGTATTTTAAGCAAAGAGTTGTGAGGTCTTAGAAGTCAGCTGGCATTAATTCCTCTGAGGCTGAGGGATTCAACTTCTCCCTGGAAAGAGGCTTAAAAGAAACTTCTCCTGCTTCTAAATGACTAAATTTCTCCTTTCTCACATATATTTTCATATTCCTCCGTGGACAGCAGAACAATAGATAATTGAATGTGAATATATTTTTTTTTGCTCTGTTTAACTTACCAGTAATTAATTCAATAAAATAGCCTTATTGAGATTTATTGTTCTTCCATATGGACGTTATAAATTAATTTGGCTAACCACAAAGGCTGACCAATTTTCTCATTGTTTTCTACAGTTGAGGGCAACGGACTGTCGAGGGGTGCAGGTGTATACATAATACATCAAGGCAAGAAGAAATACAAGGAAACTCAGATCATTAATGCTGCTTTGTGGAAAAAAAACATGAAATTTAATGTATTTTGATAGCGAGCCGGGGACATGAATGACCAAATATTTGCAGTAAATGAGACAAGGACCTTAAATAAACTGAAATATTCTTAATGTGCTTGAGGTTGAGGTCGTATCAGGTGCTTAGGTCGAGAGACCGCTTCACATTAAATGAGCTTTTCCATCCGCATCACATTTATTCTGGCAAGTTTAGAGAACCAGCGATTAGCGTGTGTGTTACTGTGGGATGCAGTTTTAACAAAACCGAATTTTTGGCACAGGAAGCGCCGGCTGTCTGCGGCGAGCTGACGTCCAGGGCGAGGCGGGCAAAGCCCGCTCTTTGCAGAAATCGACGGCCCTCCTCGTCAACTGTGAACCCACGTCTTTGCGGCGCCACGGAAACCCCACGACCACGTGGGTCATCACGCGTCCTCCGTCTCCAGCGTCTTGGGAATCTCCTGGCCTGCTCCCATCGCTCCGCCGTTGCAGTCATCGAATCGCTCCCTTCCTCCTCCTCTCCCTTTTCCCCATCACTGCCACCATCCCCACCACCTTGGACTGGCCTTTGACGTCTGCCTCTGCCACCCAGAAACCGTTATCTGGGTTTTCCAGGTAGTTGGCTTGAATGTCAGCCATGTCTGAGCTCAGCCTACTCATCATGTAGCCTTCGTAGATCTCGTGACAGCAGTAATAAATGAGGCCAGCCCATGCACTGCCAAAGAGTAAAGCTTGAAAGTAGGAGCTGCCTCCCAGCACATAACCAGCCATGGAAATGCTCAGAGCGACGCCAACGTGGTCTGGATGGCTCATGGCCTTGAAGAAAGCCGGGTATACGTGTTCAAGTATCCCATCGCGAAACAGTGACATGACCACGCGTCCATCTGTGGGTCTGTATTCCCTGATGGAGAACTGGACTGCATGTTAGAGAGGAGTGGGGGGGGGGAAGAAGAAAGAGAATGAGAGCTCAGTGAGATTAATCTGCCTGTTGTTGCACAGAAATTCCTGCTGGATTTCACAATGGGCTCAATACGCTCACATAACTTGTTGAAAAAAAAAGGAAAAAAAATCAATGCACCTCTTACAGAATCTTACCCCTTTGTCATTTTCTCTACTTGAATATAACACCTGGCATTTATGATTTCACAACCTGAGGTGAAAACCACAATTAAAATTATTATTGCATTGTTTCTCTTGCAAGACTTCAGGAGTGAGATGCGTCATTCTGAGATGCAATACAATTAGGTCTCCAAAGTGCCAATGAGGAAAAATCAAAAAGCAAGGTGAGATTCCCGAGGCAACAAACAAAAAAGGTCTTTTAGCTTCAGCGGAAAATGTGTTATGTGTCATCCAGGCGTGTTAGTACTGCCATTCATTCACACCCTAGCTCTCTTATTAGTGCATTTGTTCACAGTCACTTCATAATAATAAAAAAAAAAAAAGTATAAAAGATTAACATAATCAGAACATCAACTTACATTTATGTTTCTGGGCCATGCTGACTGTTTCCCCCACCGTCTTTCGCTCACTCTGAAGGATTTAACACCACACTCTGAACTTAAGCTACAGATTGTGGTAATCAGCCATTCACAAAAGGGATTGACAGCCGTCTGAGCATGCTCACCTACGAGGACACACACACTGAAAAAAAAAAAAAACGTGTTTACTTTAAATGACTTTGAAACAAACCTCCTGCTATTTGTATAAAATATTGATTATATAAGAAATCTTACAGCGATTTGAGGAAGCGGTGCTTGAAGTTGAAACTGAAATTAATCGCAGTGTTGCCTGGATTGTGAAACACGGCCTTTTTAAACTTCATTAGCTTAGTCATCAGAGTAAAGAGCTCCATCATTGGATTTCTAAAAAGGAGGATGAGCACAGATCCTGAATACATTAAGTCAAAATACTGAGCAGAATGTGAATTCACTGCGCGTTCGAGCACGTCATGGATATTTTCAGAGAATAAAAATGTTCTTATTAAGCTGGTTTTGGGTGCTTCAGTATTTGTGGCGTTCTCTCAGGATCTCCACACCACTCCTCCTCCTCCTTTCCCCGGAATATAAAGGTGAAAGTGAAATTTTATTGCCGTGCCCCCTTGACATAAAAGTGTCCTATGGCGTCGGTGACAGTGTCTTGTGCAATAACCCGGTGGTCCTCTGACATGATTAAATTTCCTCAGCAAGAGAAGGGCCTTTACACCTGTTTAAATCAATAGCGCTGCCTCATGAATCTGTGAGTGCTCGAAGGTCAAGCAACTCTGGAACTTTCTCCAGCCATTTCACCACCACCATGTGAATTCTGCAGTTTTGCACCCTGCAAGAGGAAACCCTCAAAACCCACCGCAAGCACATGTCGAGTATGCATTATTTCTTATGTTTACATATAGAGGCCTGTATGGGTAAAAAAAATATATACATAAATAATATGATCCATAACAGGACACATGTCTCAGATAAACATGAAATCTTCAAGGGTGCATACACAAAGAAATATAAAATATACATCTTGTTGATTAAAGAGGAGGATAAACCATTTGCACCACATGGTTTTCAAGGAGGTCCTCAGGCACAATACATGGCCATTAACAAAAAAACAAATAATTTAACAAGCCAGCAACACAAAACACTCAACATATTAACATCAACGGGGCAGACGCATGAGAGGGCTCCCACCATCCTAATTGCTGGATTTCTGGAGGAACACTGTGCAAACATCCGATCGTAAAAAACAGCCAAAAGGGAAACTGTTTAACTATGTAGCCTACTTGCATGGTAGAAGCATGTGAACCAAGAAAAAAAAAGTTCAAATCTGAGCAAGTTAACAAAGTCTGCTGGGCAAAACGATTCTGAAACGCTCCTGGTGTGTGGCGAGAGGACCAAAACAGCTCCACGGCTGCAACGTAAAAAACAGCCGTGCCTGGTCGGGTTCTGGCGTAAAGCACACCTACATCTGTTACATGTGTCATCTGTACAAAAAACAAACGAGAAATTAAATAAAAGAAGAGACCAAGTAACATCATCCCAGTCAACTTCTGCTAAAAACAATCATTTTTCATGCAAGTCATCACTGATGCTGACAGAAGATAAATCAGTTTAAACACACTACGGGACACTGAATGCTCTGATTTTCCATAATAGATGGACATTTACCTTGTAACATTGAAGTTATAAAATCAGAACAACAAACAAAAAGATGATAGATGTGTGGAAACAGACATAACAATCACGCCAAAACCACGAACGCTCTCAAGAGCTCTTATGACAAAAGTTGCTCGGACACAAAAACAAACAAAACAACTGGTGACCATTACTTTTAAATGAACGATAACAAGGCGTCGCATTAATCAGGCCACATTTGATCATGAATGTGTCATGGCACGGATTGATTCAGTACATAATACTTCGTCATTAATCTCACTCGATAAAATTAGCTAAGAGTGCTTCAGAGTTGATTGCACATTGAAACAAACAACAAAAAAAAAAAGGTCACAAGAAAACGTTGCCCTGGAAACAAACCACTGTAGGCCAACCACTTCTAAAAAAAAAAAAAAAGGGGAACACGAGTGCCCGACGGATTACATTTTTATTCATGGACATGTACCTGCACAAGGATTGTAAGAGAAAGAGCCTGTTCAGTATGCTTGTCATAGGTGTGACATTAAGGGATTAAACCATTGCATTGAGTTTCCCACCCTTTTAAATCCAGTGGCTATAGTCATCATTTGAACGCACACCATACAACTTTATTTCAACCCACTGCCTCTTCAGAAACTCTCATTCGAATCTGACTTTTCCATAGTGGGCTTCCTGAGGCTCAAAAGTGCATATATGCATACATACAGAGCTAAAACACTCCCCAGAGATTTCCATTTAGTTCCAGCCGTCTTTCATTATTATAGTAATGCATTTGCTCTTGTAAAGAATATGTTTGAAAATGCTTCAGCTTTTATGATACGGTAATGTCTGAAAGTGCTCCTGTCAGAGTAAAACATAGATATAGAGTTGGACCTGTGATTTTCACCTATGCTTGAAAGCTTATTCAGTCTTATGCAGTAATGGTAATACCTTCTCCCTGTACATGACATACAGTTTCTCTGGCAAACACTTGCAACAATAAACTTATCCACACTATATTTTTACTTTTACAAGATTAATGTCTCACTCCCGCTGGTTTTTTTAGTCCAGATTAACGTGTAGAAACTTCAACTTCTAAACTAGATTTTCAGTAAACATGACAGCTTTTGCAGTCTACGGAGCGAGAAAGGCCCATGTTCAAATTACTGCTCATTTCAACTTTGACTCCAAGAAAATACATTCATATACAGCGAATATGTTTTGAAAGCGATGCAACGCATGGGCAGCATTGCATAATAATTTAAATATATCTACAAAGTCCAAAACTGTTGATACTTTTATGGTTATGTTTAAGCACTTGCTCTTGGTTAAAGAAGTTTGACATCTTGATAAATATGTGTTTGGGTTCTTGTTAAGAGTTAGATGAGAAGATTTCTATTGGAGCTTAAAGCGGAGTTTCAGGAGCCGGACCACACCTCATCTACCATGAATACATAAATACCCTCCTAACCCTCGCTTCGCTTTGTATTCCACACACACCCTTCCCGCCCACCCCATTTCTTTCACCTTTTTCCCTCTCTTCCTACTCTCCATAGGGTCCCGAGGGGTCCATCATGCCAGGCGCTCGGCGGATTCCCTACCGAAGCTTCCCTACACTGCAGCACTAGACCGAAGAAGTACACGAGATCACGCTGCACTCTCAATCCTTCATTTTGTCAATAAATCATTTAATTCATCCATCCATCCATCCATCTTCAGATGAGCTGTTTCCATTGGCTTCAAAGTACAGAGTGGTATCAATCTTCTCATCACAAGTTTCAACAAGAATGACAATTTACGCATTTCCAAAAATTGGTTCAAAGCAACTGTTTTACCTTAAAAACAACAACTTCAAAATCATTTTGATGGTACACTGACTTGTAATAGGGAGAATGCTGCTTCTGTCAATCCCGCTCTGCACCCAGAACGCCTGTTCGTGAACTGTATGAATTGGGTTGCCGTGTACAAGCTCCCACGAGAAGTGCGCAACGCTTCACAACACAAAACCAACTATAGCGTTTATGCTGAAGAAACTGGATCATATATTATGTTTTTTTTTCCCCTCTGATGTCCTCCAGCTGCTTCACCTCAACTCCTTTTGTAATACACAGATGGACAGATAGTTTTACTTGTTCCTAGAGTAACCGCTAACTACTGATAACTGTGGCTTGGAGCGAGAGCATTGGTAGGAAGCAAGCTTTCAGGACAGGAGCGGGGACAAGTGGCGGGGAGTACAGTCCTGGAACGGGAACAGGAGGCTGGCAAGCCGGCAATGAAACTGGGTTTAGCAGCTTCAGACATCACGGCAGAGACGGAGTGACTAAAGAGGCTGATAACAGAAGCAGGCTAAGAAGAGAGAAGGTGACAGAGCAAGAGGCCGGTCAAGAATCTGGCTTTTAGTCATTGGGAAGAGCTTGGGGAAATAAAAGATAGATACTTTATTGATCCCGAAGGAAATTCAAGGCTGAAAGACAGACGCCGAGCTGGGCTGACTGCTGTTGAACTAGTAAGTGGCTGCTATGTCTTGATGTTTGGCTGTTAGCAAAGTTAAAATACCAATTCTTGCATTGCCAATGTCGACTTTAAGCACAAGACTTCACATTTAACAGAAATCACAATCTTTCCTAAACCTCATGCAAAGTGCTTTTGTTCCCTAATCCCTAAACCTAACAACTCAGGATGTGAACCTCTGTCTCTGTTGTCAAAATCCTGCACTTTGTACACCCACCATCCACCCATCCACTTCCTTAGAAAAAATAATAATAATCTTTTCAGTAAACAACGTCTTTTCTCCACTCAGAAAAATAATCCAGGAAGCATTTAAGTTTTTCTTACAAAGCATATTTCTCAGTGCACATTAGTGGAACCAGTGCACTGAAAGAAGTAGTAATTTGCAGAGCTGTAACAAACTGGAATATCTTCCACTTTAACAGCCACCTATCAATAATAAAATATGCAGAGGCACTTAATGACGCGCAGGCGACAGACTGAAAAGTGTTTAATTAGTTTAATTTAATTAGTATACGTTCATACAGTGTCAAATAGCTTTGATTTGTATATGAATAAGCTTTGATAACCATTTTTCTGCATGTTAATGCGATTAACGTTTATTATATAATGCGTCATGTATTGTATGCTTGGTGTGATTGCCATGGACGTTTGAAGGTTGTCTTCTTTCAAAATCTTATTTTACGGCAATCTTACTTTCACAATCTGAGTCATGCCTCACTCCTTTTAACTGCTCAGACACTTCAGCCACTGTAAGTAGACAAAAGTGAATGTCTCACCTCAAAGTAAGAATCACAGGTAATTTTTGTATCAGAAATAACAGAATTTCAGGAGACACAAAACTCCCTCAAGACGCCGCAGTCTACGGCATGTTGAATACTGAATAACAAAGCTGTCTAGACACGTTTTATGAAATGAAGACGATGACAGGGTCAGTCGTAAACAGCGCACGGATGATAGATGATCAGTACGGGACGTTATCGTGCGTCCCTCTGAAGCTCACAGATGTTTCATGCCTTTATGCAACACTGAGGATTTTATATCACCACAAAAGTAAAAGTTTTATAATAACCACAATAGGCCTGCAGGGCTCTCTCTGCACACAAGACAATTGGAAAGATAAGCAAGTAGTAAATCTTTGTTATTCTTGGCCATCCATGGGACGAATAATGTAAAGTTTGGCCTCAGGGTTGTGCCAGAGAAAAGGATGCGTTGTTACCTAAAATCAAACCTATTCATCCTCTGGTGGAGATGAGTGTTTAGCTCCGTTACATCTCTTTTATTTTTATTAATTTATATTTTTGGCCTGAGGGTGGTTTGATAGCAAGTCAAATTGATCGCCTGGTCGGCTGGAAACCACTTATCAGTTTTCATTTCCACGACTGAAAATTGGCACTTTTGGCCACACTGGGTCAAATGTTGACTTGTGCTTCTGGTAAAGCAGACAGGCAGAGTTGTGCATAAATCGTGCCTGGGATGGATCATCTCATAAGTCAAGTCAACGTGTACCCAACCTGCTTCCAAGCGGGTTACAGTGATGTTAGGGGGATCCGTTTCGTCGTCCTGTCTTGCAAGTAACAAGTGGTACATGTCAAGAGAAATTGCAACAACAAAAGCCTGAAAATTCATCATGATAATCTGGGTACTAACAACCATTGCACAACTTTTAAGCATCATTGACTCAAGATGAGCCCGATATTAGTTAGACGCACCTCCCTGTTGGAAAGATGATGCATTCCTGTGCAGAAATATCAAATAGAGTCAAGAAAAGCCAGATTATATTTCAAAGGGCTATTTGTGGGAGAAAAATGTCACCTGACTTTGATCTTTGCACCGAATGGAGAAGAGTCATAGTTCATATGGCTGCTAAAGGTGTTTGTCACTTCTATGACAAAGTCATTTTTTGGGGCGTTTGTTGATGCTCTCGTTTCTATCTTAACCCCCAAATTCCACCGCGCACGGATGCACCGTGGTTGCTGCAGTGATATGCAGTCAATGTTTCAAACCCCACCGGCTCAGCCATGGTCCAGTTCAGAAGTGTCCCAGAAGCGGGCCTCTGTGGCTGTTCTATTTCTGACGGACGCCACGAGCAGTCCGCGTCAATTTACACAGAGCGCCTCAAGCTGGATTTTCAAAATAAAAAACACCCTGTGCAAACCGCCGGTCGTAAAAACAGACAAAAGCGAAACAAGTTAACTACGTAGCATATGTACACACCTAAAACAAAAGAAAACGACCAAATCTGAGCAAGTAAACAAAGTCTGTCGGGCTAAACGGGCTTTGAGGATGTGTTGAGGACAGCATCACGGCAACGTGCCCGGCAACGTGCCCGGTGGGGTTTTGGGGTTAAGGCCAACACAGATTGGTGAAGTGTGAGATGCCTCAAAAAAACATGCAGACTTTTTTTTTGTGCACCAGCACACTGGAAGCTTCTCAATATGCGTCAATTATCCAGAGAGGCAGCAATTGTATCTTATTTGCTCCCCAGATTGGCACATTCCAGCCACTGTACCCTGACTACTATTTTACAAGGCGAGTCTGATGTATGCTTATTGAAATTATGCTTATTTATGTTGCATTTTACACTACATCTTCCAAAGTACAGTATGTGACTGGTAAATATATTTCTATTTCTAAGTGCATCTTTTATACATGCAGCTGTCTATTCGTTAAATCATAAATTAAGTAAGTTTTCTGAAGGATTACAAGCCAAATGATGTTTTATTGGTCTGATCTGTTCAGAGGGAGCCAGCAGCAAAATAACCTCATCACTGAGATGATTTTACGGTCCAAGAGGAACACAGAAAAAAGTATATCTACACAATATAAAATATTGATATTGGATTCTTGCCCTTTCTTTGCTAAATTGTTAATCAAATCTAAATAAAAACTCCACAAAAAAACAACAAGTTAAAGAAAAACCATAGAGTAAAGGTGGTCGGTTTGCTCTCCCCCTGAATACAGATTGAACGACAACAAAAGGCTTTTCAGCAGAACTTATATTGTGGCTCAGGCTCATCCCGGGCTCTCTGGGGATGGCTGGGTCAGAGAGGGAAGCTGCAGCAGCAGCAGCCTGAAACTAAACTCCATCTATCACACTTAAAAAAAGCTGCCCACCTCCACCTAGCCACCAATATGCCAGGAGACGTTGTGGGGGCATTATAGAAGGGTTTTTCTTTTGCAGCAAGATAAAGCTGTGAATAACTATTGTCTTGTTTTTCCTTAGACGAAGCTAGCATTGTTTAAGGTTAATTACTGACATGGTGCAGAAGAATAGAAGTCCCTGTATGGCTGTGGGCTAAACTACTGATTTGTCTCAAGACAAGACACAAAGAAAACATGATCAAAGGAAAAGGAGTACTCAGAACAAAATGTATGACAATATGTAGGTAAATAAGTGGATATTTCATTCACTCAGTCGCAGACACTGTGGCCATGAAGTGGTACAATGAATGCAGAAATGGACACTGCTGCTAGACAACCTTGTAGCCAACATCAATACTAAAAAGGCAGGAATTACTTAAACCACTGAAATGGAAAAAACACAGCGAGCTGGTGAATGCTCTTTTCAACCTTTAATCTTCTCGTCTTTTTGTCCTTTGGTGTCAGTTTGAGAAATCAACACAGATATGCCTCCGCAAGCACGAATTAACAACGCATTTATATATGCAGATGAGTTAAGGCGAGCCGATCGCGGAAACGTGACGACAGCTGTGATTATCACACAAATTTGGATTTTTTTTTCTTTAAAAGCTGCGCGACTGTCGTGCTTTACTTTGTGCATCTCATCCACCTCCATCCAAAGACAACCTCTCTGCTCTCAGCGCTTGACTGATCCTGAGATTCCCTACGGAGATATGCTGCTTGTGAAGGTGTCGACCCATACGCCCATTGTAATGTCGTCATTATTATTCATGTGTTCTTTCTTCGCCCGTAAAAGTTAAATAATGTCATTTTCATTTCGCCTCCATTCCTGATGTTAATGCACGACAGTCGATGGAATGCTCTGCTTAATGCAGGTCTTGATTTTACACCGTCGTGTGCCGGCAGAGAGGTAGAAGTCTTTTTATTGGCACTTTCAGCTATTTATTTTTCCATGACCTGGTGCTGCTCGGAGTTCATTTAAAAGTAAACAACCTCCTGTATGACTGAGGGATTTTTAAATGGACTCTGCCAAACTGTATCCCAAAATTGGATTAGATGTAGAGAGGATTAAAGCATAAACATTTTCTATGCATCAAATGATTTGCTCTGATATAACATTACAATTGCAGATCCCATCATGCACTATGCATAAAAGCGCAGCGCTTTTGTCTTTTGACAAGGTGAAAGCACAATTTCAGAATGCAAATTAAACTCTGGGATTGAAAGGATGAATAAAATAAATAAATAAATAAATAAATAAAAGAAAGGTATTTACTCTATCAATTTTCTGTATTTTTGAGAATATTATCGTTGCTGGTTCGGTGAGGCTTCAGTGAAAAGGCAATATTTTTAAAAAGTAAACAACTAAATAAGACATTATCACCTTGGCATCCTGCTTCTCATCACCGCTGTACGATAAAGATTCTCCAAACGACCTTTGGTCCAGCCAATTTCAACACTGTACCTCCACCTCTAGGCTAGAATTATAATCAGTGAGACAGATGCAACAACAACAACTGCTGCGTCACAATGTTTTGGATCATGTGGCCATAGTTACATTTGTGAAATTCAATTAAGATTACAACATCAGCATTTCTCATCCCGAGATTTATGGTAAACTACATCATCTGAGTGTATTTTGCACCCACATTTGTAAGCTCGCCTGCTCCAAGTCTTAGCTTTCATAAGCGCATTAACAACTGCTCAAGTGCTGCTAGTGGATAAAAATAACTTTTCTAATAGATTTTAAATCTTACTGATGTCACACTAGCAGGTGAATGGTGTCTGTCATTTCTACTCTGCACCCACTACGTCTGTTCTTGCACCAACTTTGTGCTCCGGATACGATCACCCATGAGAAGTCCTCTGGCACCCTGCTGCATGAGTGAATGCTGACTGGGAGTGGAGCCAGTGTCGTGCCAGAACCGGAGCTGGGCAAGCAGGTAATGTAACTGTAACTCTATAGACATAATGACAGAGGCGAAAAGATTGAAGGGGATGTTGATGGAAGAAACTTAGAGAGAAAATGAGTAAATCTGGGACTGACTTTTAGTCGTTGGCTTGGTGAAATAAAAGGCTGAAAGACAGACGCCGAGCTGGGCTAACTGCTGTTGGACTAGTCAGTAATATCAGCTGGCTGCTATGTCTTGTGTTGTTGATCTTGCTTGATGTTTGGCTGTTAGCAAAGTTGTCGGCTTGCTAGTTTTTGCTAATATAATCAGAACACGTGTACAGCTGTGATGCTTGTTACAGTTCAAAATAAACAGAACCCATGTGCACGTCTTTACTAGACAGATGTTCAAGGGTAAGAAAATCCAGGCAAACAAAGTTAAAGGGCTAGGCTGAGGCAAACTCCAAATACTTAAGGCTAGGTCAAAAAAACGGGATCAGGGTCAAAAAACAGGCTGGCATATAAATGCGAGCTGGAATGTTAAGGCTCGTAGCACATAGACAATCTGGCAGAGATCTAGCGGCTAAGGGCTGATATATATGCCCGAGAGTAATGAGGGGAATGACAAACAGGTGAGTGATGAGGGGGAGCAGGTGAGAACAATGAAGGCTGGCTGGAGGGAGTGGCTGGGTCTGAAATGAACCAAATGCAAGGCAGAATGAACGAATGAAACATTAAGTTGGTCAAGAGGGAGATCATTTAAATGTAATATATATTGTTGGTTGGTTGGGCATCATATTTTTAAGATGATCATATGTTTTGTGCTAAATCTTGATCTGTGAAATAGCTGTAAAATTACAATATTTAAGTATATAAAATTGCATAAAAGATCAATACTCAAGTGAATATCCACCACGTCTGGGCAAAATAAACAAAAATAACAGATGCTGACATTAGATTTTGATACAGGGCTGCTTTAGAAAACAGAGACACGTGATTAAATAATTTTGTGAACTACATTTATTCATTTTATGATGTTTAAAAGATTGACACCACTCTCAAGTCTGTGCACTGACTATAAAGAGCCAAGAGCTTATAGCTTATCTCCTAAATATTCAACTCTGGGATGACCTTTTTCTTTGTGTGGGTCTTCTGAAGCATGTTACAAGTCTTGAAGGACCAGTGTGTCAGATTTATTGGCATCTATCAGTGTAGTTGCTGATTGCAATCCCCTTGCTTCACCCTTTAGAAACTACAGTAGCTGCAGAACATACAGAAAACAAGGCGGAAATTTTGCATTGTATCCTAATTATTCTGTAATTATGACCCTTAAATCTGACACACTGGACATTTAAAGGACAGAATTAAAGGTCCACTTACTCAAAAAAACACTTCATATCTACTGCTATTACTATAAGTTTTCTCGACATTGTTGGAAATGCATGGCTGGCAGCCTTCAAATCTGTTTTTCCAGAAGTTGCAGAGACATTTTGGGTTTCTTCAAAGACTGTGAAGCGCAGTGAATGCAAATGAGGTTAACTCCTCGGCGGTGAGAACTGATAAGTATATGCATTGTTTTGATACACAGATATATGAAAGGTATTAAATACAAGTTAATGTGTCTGAATATTCATATTTCTCCAAACACGTCAAGACTGACAGTGAGCGTCACTTCTCTTTATGCGATGTCCCATCTGCGCTGTAGAAACTTTGCCACGCTGCCAGCTCAATAAGATTCAAACATCGATCACCCAATGTGGTTTACAACGCACAAGTGAAAGATAAAGATATATGTCACGATGAAGGAGGTTGGATTTCCCAGCATGAGGTGATTTCTAATCCTTTTGTACGAGCCTCTGTAGGCGGGACGCTCTCAAACCTATATGCTCAAACGAGGTCAGCCAGTATTTTACAGTTGGTAACGCACTGAGTTCAAAACTCTTCACACAGTCACCAAAGAGGAAGTCAATGTGAGTTAAACTGTGGGCAAAAATTCATTTTCTCAACTTCCTCAAACTCAACCACCACCAAAACTCTGTTAAATTTTGATTTAGCTACACTTAAAAAGAAATAAAATAAAGAAGTCCGACCGCAGCTGATTTCCATTTTACCTACCCAAGTGTTTTTGCTTTTTCAATTTCATGCCATATGTTTATTGTAAAAAGGAAAATATTTGGTATGAGTTTTTGTTTTCCAGAGAGTCCTCAACCTCATATCCTCACGGAGTTTATGTCCACATCATCAGACGTCCCTCTTGGATGAAATGAATTTGGATGTCTAGACAAGAAGGATGGATCAAGGCATGCAAAAAGAAAAGATTCTTTCCCTGGTGTGTTGCAATAGAGGAAACAAGGTGTGATGTGGATGAGAATTTGTGGCCACTGAAGAAGAAAGAAGACAGGGTTGTTGTATATCTATATAAGTGTGTATGGGAAATCTGTGCGACTTAGGTTAGAAAAATAAAGCTCACTGAAGCATTTATGTAACAAATCTTATAAGGCAGCAGAATCCAGTAATCCATGCAGTAAAAAAAGTGCCATTCATTTTGATGTAAAGGAATTTTGGTTTATGTAAGAATTAAATAAAATTCTGAGGTTCATGGTTCTCTGCGGTGGGATGCTCCCCCCGAGTGAGGCAGTATCTCGGGGTCTTGTTCACGAGTGACGGGAAAATGGGGCGTGAGATGAATCGGCGGTTTGCTTTGGTGCGGCATCTGCAGTACTGCGGACGTTGTACCGGACCGTTGTGGGGAAGCAGGAGCTAAGCCAGAAGGCGAAGCTCTCGATTTTCCAGTCCGTCTGCGTTCCAACCCTCACCTATGGTCATGAGGTTTGGGTAGTGACCGAAAGAATGAGATCGCGGATACAAGCAGCCGAAATGAGCTTCCTCCCGGGTGGCCTTAGAGATAGGGTCAGAAGCTTGGACATCCGGGAGCTTGGAGTAGAGTCGCTGCTCCTTCGCCTCGAAAGGAGTCAGCTGAGGTGGTTCGGGCATCTGATTAGGATGCCCCCTGGGCGCCTCCCTTTGGAGGTGTTCCGGGCATATCCAACTGGGAGGAGACCCCGGGGCAGACCCAGAACCCGCTGGAGGGACTATTTAGCCCATCTAGCCTGGGAATGCCTCGGGATCCCTCATGAGGAACTGGAATGTGTTGCTGAGGAGAAGGACATCTGGAGCGTCCTGCTAAACCTGCTACCACCACGACCCGACCCCGGATAAGCGGAAGAGAATGGAAATAAAATTTAATAACAACTTCAGCTTCAGCTACTTTAAAGACAACAGTGTTGCATATGGTAGTGCCATTGTATTATGTGTGACCAAGTGTTATTGTTTGGAGATGAATGTTGTTAATGCTCCACAAAAAGTGATTCAGAGACGTGTTTGAAGTGTTTTCATTGGTTGGATGCATTAGCAGATTTTCAATGTGAGAATAACTGTTTAACTTCTTTCTTTTTTTTTTAAAGTGAACTTATAGAAATGAGTGTTAACAACTGTAGAAAACTGTAAGAATCAAAGGTGTGAATGATGCAAAACATCAGGGGGGAGGTATGTAGATATGAAGATCATCACAAGCTGAGCTGCAACAAAAGCAAATCTAATTATATGACACAACTAATCACACATATGAATAAATTAAAATAATGATCAATGTTGTCTCATACTGTACTTACGTATAGAGCAATTTATGAAGAGGTCTTTCCTCAAATTTCGCCAGTTTTAAACATCCAGAAACATCAAGCAGAGCTAAAAGATACACCTCACAGCGCACACACACACACACCTAAGATGTACAAACAGACTCCAGCATCAGTGTCTTCAAAGTTTGCTGTAACGTGTGCAACTGTGGCGAGGATGTCTGCATCAATTATGGTGTTTTCTACCTCATCCACATACATACATAAGGTTCCTTATTACTGTCTTACCCATGGGTGCATTTATGTTGATAGATGACTCGCATTATAAATCTTGTCATGCGCAATATAACATCCTCGTAGCGACTCTAACTGTACGTCTCTGCACACTGCTCCTTTTATAACAAAGTTCTGGACATCGTGTGAAGTTTACTGTAAGTGATGGCTGATATATTTGACCTCACTGCTCAATCTGAGAGCGTCTGAAGCTTCATGTATCTGTACCTGCTAAAACAACTCTTGTAAGTCTAATACTAAATCCAAGTATCTTTTTAAATAGATTCATACTGAATTATTTATACATTTCAAATGTATTTTATTTGTATATTATTTAAAACACTGTACTGTAATGCCAGGACTAACTAGCTCTGTCCTACAATACAAGAACAATGCTGCTCTGTATCACCAGAGAATGTTATTAAGAGTACCGCGAAAAATATCATGGAATAACTTTTGTTATGATTTGGTGTATGAATAAAATTGAATTAAATTGAATTTGACTTTTGGACATGCAACTTAAGCCTCAATCTTTTAGCATGATATCACGTACGTAGCCACTAGATGCATACTTACAGGGTTCTCACTTCAAATCAAGTCGGCTGCAAAGCAACAGAGTTATTGTTACAAACTGCTAGCAACAGTCCTCGTTTCAGCTGACTATAGTCACTAGGTGGATGTGATAAGCCTGCATTTGTTCATTTCTTCGACTATGTTACGTGCCTGGCCGCAAGAGGTGTGTTTTGTGTCTCTCCTCCCTTCCCTGTGTTTTTTTACTAGGTGATTGCAGTAGAGATACTTCTCACCTGGGAAGGCAGGCTGCTGCCGATCATTGGCTCCCCAACCCACCAGCTGGCCTATGGTGAAGGAGAAGGCTTCTTAAAATGGAGGATGTTGTCGGCCTTCTCCTCTTGCTCCTTTTTTCCATTTGTGCTTATGCTGCCTTTGGGTATTTTTGTGAAACCTTACAGAGTTGTTAGAGGTGGTGGGAGGTTGTTTTTTCCTTGGGACTAGGTAAGTTGGGGTACCCTATACACTACACACACGTAGGCATTTTGTTTGTTACCTCACTAGGATTATTGGTTGTGCCACCCTTGTACTGTTTTGAGAAGTTCTTTTGTTAGTTAGCCAGTTAGGCATTTTTTGTTTCTTTTCTTTAGCACCAGAGAAGTCAGTCCTACTTTTGTTCTATTAATTTCACTTTTTGGCACAATCACTTTGTCCCATCCTACCCCACCTAAGTATCTTTTTGTTTGTTATAAATAAACCGTTTCTTTTTCACTACCACCGAGACCTTATTGATTTTATGAATGTCATGTTATTGTCTGACTAGCTTAGCTCTAGTGGACGTAACACAATTGGGGCTCGTCCGGGATATCTTTTTCTGAGCTGTGACAATCAAAATTGATGAGTCGATGTGGTTGTGGAATTGAGAGTGAGCATGAGCTTTAATTTGCAGGACTTTATTGATGATCCCAGTTTTGAAAAACTTGATTCATGTCGCAAGGATGACTTGTTGTCTATTGCAGCACACTTTGATATTACTGTACAGAAGTATGGTGTTAAAGGAAATCAAAAATAAAGTCCTAGAGAAGCTAATAGAATTACAGGTCTTTACGGACCCTGTTGACTCTGTTCAGTCAGGGGCTGAGGTTCCTCCAGAGGAGTTTCTGTGGCTAGACCGAGTGCTTCCTCTGTTCTAGATGATGAAGGGGACAGCAGGTTGCACAGGCCACACCTCAGGGTGATAAGACTGTCCATGAGGGTCCTCCGCAACATTGCCTCGTTTTGAACCTTTCTCCCCAGAGAGTCATGGGTTTAGTGGCGATGCCAAGTTGAGGGTTCGTTTAGCCCGTCTTCAGCTAGAGCGCAGGAAAAGGAGCGTCGTAGAGCAGATTATGACCTTAAATTACAGGTTCGCAGGTTAGAGATAGAGGCTGAGAAGGAAATAAAGTTACGGCAGCTTGAAGTGGAGGCCATGAGAATTTCCTCTGCGCAGATGATGGCCCACACGTCTGAGAGATTGCCACCTTCACAAACAATTTTCCACAAACAAAGTTTTGATGTGAGTAAAAATATTGCTCTGGTGCCAACGTTTCGAGAAACAGAGGTTGACTCTTATTTCAGTGCATTGAAAGAATAGCAACTGCGCTAGAATGGCCGAAGGACATGTGGCCTATCCTTCTTCAATGCAAACTGGTTGGTAAAGCACAAGAGGTTGTGTCGTCTCTTTCCTTAGAGAATAGTTTGAAATATGATGTGCTGAAAGATTCGATTTTGCGTGCCTATGAGCTTGTGCCAGAGGCTTACAGGCAGAAATTTAGAAATCATAAAAAGTTAAGTGGTCAAACCTTCGTTGAATTTGCACGAGAGAAGGGGGTTCTTTTGACAAATGGTGCAGTGCTAATGATGTGAACAGTTTTGAATCCCTCGTGAGCTTATGTTGTTAGAAGACTTTAAGAAGGCTTTGCCTGAGAAGATGGTGATTTTCTTAAATGAACAAAAGGTGACTACCCTGTCGAAAGCAGCTGTCTTGGCTGATGAGTTTGTTTTAACGCATAAAAATGTGTTCATGTCTTCTTCCCGCCTGACAGACTCTCAGTGTCTCGCCATGTGAGGCCTGAATCTGGCCACACTCCTTTGAAAAGGCTAAAGGACCACCGTCACCCCACGTGACTCTCGTGAATGCTTCTACTGTCATAAGAAGGGTCATGTCATCGCTGATTGTCTTTCTCTAAGGCGTAAACAACAGTTTCCTTCCAGCTCATCACAACCGAAAGGCATGGGTCTGATTAAGACTGTTTCCCTTCCAGACACTGAAATGTCACATGATGTTGAAGGTGATGAACCTGATCCCTGTTTTAAACCCTTCATTTCAGAGGGCTTTGTTTCACTAACTGGGGATCCAAAGGTCAACAGTCAGTAACCATCCTAAGGGATTCAGGAAGCTCACAGTCCCTTATTCTAGAGGGTATCCTACCTTTAACATCTGAATCGTCGTGTCACTCAAGTGCAGTTGTTCAGGGTGTCGGAATGGGTTTCGTACTGGCTCCTCTGCACAAAGTTCTTCTTCAGTCTCCCCTGGTCAGTGGATTATTTAAAGTGGCTGTTCTTCCTGCCTTGCCCATTAATGGTATTGATTTCATTCTTGCAACGACATAGCTGGAGACAAGGTTGTGCCGGCTCAGAAGTAGTGGACAGACCCGATCTGAACCTCGAGTCTGACAGCACAACCCAGAAATCTGATATTTTTCCTGCTTGTGTGATAACCAGAGCCCAGTCAAAGAAATACGGTCTTGACTTATCTGACTCTTTTATGGTTATTGAGCAGGATCCTGATGCTGTGATAGCTGAGTCTGAAAGTCGGGTAAAGGTCAAACCTGCTGATGCTGCGACGTCCTCTCCCAGTCCGGAGGTTATAAATCTGCCAGCCACCAGAGAGAATTCATTGCAGCACAGCAAGGTGATAGCACACTTTCCAAATGTCATTCTTCTGTTCTCAGCCATGTGGAACCCAAGATGACGAAGGCGGCTTATGTTTATGATGATGGTCTGTTGATGCGTCGCTGGGTTAGTGGCGCGGAGAAGATGCAAACTGGGGTGCAATATACCAGGTCGTTGTGCCTATGGCTTATCGTTCGCAGGTGCTGTCCTTAGCTCATGACCACCCGTGGTCAGGACACATGGGGGTGACCAAAACCTATAACAGAGTCCTTAAACATTTCTTTTGGCCAGGACTCAAATCTGATGTTGTTCATCATTGTCGTACTTGTCATCTGTGTCAGGTTACTGGAAAACCGAACCAAATTATTCCTCCTGCCTCTTTGCCCCATTCCAGTAATGGGGCAGCCGTTTGAAAAAGTCATTGTTGATTGTGTTGGACCATTGCCCAAGACTAAGGCCGGAAATCAGTTTCTCCTAACAGTGATGTGTGCTTCCACCAGGTTCCCAGAGGCCATCCCACTCCGGAAAATAACGGCTCCAGTTGTCACCAAGGCTTTGGTAAAATTTTTCACAGTGTTTGGTCTGCCCAAAGTAGTTCAATCAGATCAAGGCACCAATTTCAAGTCCAAGGTGTTTGCTCAGGTGCTTAAAACTCTAGGCATTGACCATGTAACATCTAGTCCATACCATCCTGAAAGCCAGGGGGCACTTGAAAGGTTTCACCAGACCATGAAGTCCATGTTGCGCAAGCACTGCCATGAGTCTCAGAAGGATTGGGATGAGGGTGTCCCATTTGTTTTGTTTGCCGCACGTGAGGCTGTACAGGAGTCACTAGGTTTCAGTCCCGCTGAGCTAGTGTTCGGACATGAGGTCCGGGGTCCTTTAAAGGTCCTTAAAGAACAGCTGGTCACACCAGAGAAAGGAGTCACAAATATTCCAGATTATGTTGTCAAGCTCAAGGATCGCCTCCAGCTAGCCTGCTCATTGGCTAGAGATGCCCTGACGTCTTCCCAGGTGAAGATGAAGAAACATTTTGATCAAAGAGCAAGGGCCCACTCATTTCAGCCAGGTGACAAAGTTCTGATCCTCTTGCCTGTTACTGGCTCTGCTCTCTCAAATAAATTTTCTGGTCCTTATGTTGTGGAGAAAAACTAAGTGACACAAATTATGTCATCAAAACCCTGACCGCAGGCGGCAGTCCAGAAGGTGTCATGTCAACATGATGAAACGGTACTGAAATACTCAGAATAGGTCACCCACAGATCAAGATGTGCAGACTGCTGTCTCACCTATGGCTTCCATCTCAAAGGTGAGCACTCTTGATGAAGATGAGTTGGTGATGCATACTGCTACACCACAGGGGGCAAGACTCAGTAATACTGAGGTATTGTCTGATTTGTCCCACTACTTGTCTCATCTCTCTGATGACCAGCGTTGCGATGTTGAGAAACTCATCTGTGACTTCCCTGTTTTGTTCCATGACATTCCCTCTCAAACTTCCGTTATCGCTCATGACATTGTTCTGACAAACCCAGTACCGATAAAACAGCATGCATACCGGGTTAATCCCGCTAAGAGGGAGATCATGAAGAAAGAGGTTGACTATCTTCTCCAGAATGGATTTGCCATCCAGAGTTCCAGTCCGTGGAGTTCCCTTGCCTTCTGGATACAAAGTCTGATGGGAGTCCAAGATTCTGTACTGACTTCCGCAAGGTTGGCCGGGGCAGGTGCGTCCTGTGGATGCAAAGATCTCTGCCATTACAGCGTTCCCGTACCTACCACCAGGAGAGAGTTGCGCCGTTTCCTTGGGATGGCTGGCTACTACCGCGGTTCTGCAGAAACTTCTCCTCTGTAGCTGCTCCGCTGACTGCCTTAACCAGTCCCTCAAAACCATTCAGTTGGTCCAGTGAGTGTCAACAGTCTTTGAGAGTCTGAAAAGTCTACTGTGTTGCACTCCTGTTCTGTCTGCACCGGATTTCTCTTTGCCCTTCCAGCTTGAAGTTGATGCCAGTGCAATTGGTGCTGGGGCTGTTCTGCTGCAAGAGAACCACCAGGGCATTTCTCATCCTGATGCAAAATCATAACCAACGTCTGATGCGTTGGTCCTTAATCGCTCAGAACTACAACCTCACTATCTGTCATAAAAAGGGATCTGAGAATGTCCTGGCTGATGCCTTGTCACGTGCGTTGTAGTTGTATGTTGTTGTAGTTGTATGGCGGTGAACATGCCTGATTTTGTCTGATCTTGGAAGCTAAGCAGGCTAGGGCTGGATAGAGTTTGGATGGGAGACTGCCTGGGAGTACCAGTTACTATAAGCTTAGTTCCAAACATTATGTTTGGACTTATATGGGTGGGGGTGTTACGTGCCTGGCCGCAAGAGGTGTGTTTTGTGTCTCTCCTCCCCCTTCCCTGTGTTTTTTTTACTAGGTGATTGCAGTAGAGATACTTCTCACCTGGGAAGGCAGGCTGCTGCCGATCATTGGCTCCCCAACCCACCAGCTGGCCTATGGTGAAGGAGAAGGCTTCTTAAAATGGAGGATGTTGTCGGCCTTCTCCTCTTGCTCCTTTTTTCCATTTGTGCTTATGCTGCCTTTGGGTATTTTTGTGAAACCTTACAGAGTTGTTAGAGGTGGTGGGAGGTTGTTTTTCCTTGGGACTAGGTAAGTTGGGGTACCCTATACACTACACACACGTAGGCATTTTGTTTGTTACCTCACTAGGATTATTGGTTGTGCCACCCTTGTACTGTTTTGAGAAGTTCTTTTGTTAGTTAGCCAGTTAGGCATTTTTTGTTTCTTTTCTTTAGCACCAGAGAAGTCAGTCCTACTTTTGTTCTATTAATTTCACTTTTTGGCACAATCACTTTGTCCCATCCTACCCCACCTAAGTATCTTTTTGTTTGTTATAAATAAACCGTTTCTTTTTCACTACCACGAGACCTTATTGATTTTATGAATGTCATGTTATTGTCTGACTAGCTTAGCTCTAGTGGACGTAACAGACTATTATTATACTACAAACTTCGAGTGGTAAATTTGCCACCATTGAATTGAATGGAAAGTTTGGTAGCATCAGTAACGAAGGATGGCAGCGCTTTGGTTGGTTGGGTGGTTGCTTCAAAACTGAGTTTGGTTTAACAGTCTGTCCACTTGAAAGAGCGCTATTAAGTTTACAGTAACGTTACATCAGACAGTACCAAAACATAAAAATAGTGTCTTAATGACAAAAAAATGACAGATGTTATAAATATATATGCTTGAGATTCAATAAGGTAGCAGTTAGTTGCAAGATCCAATAGTCAAAAAGCAAGATGGTATTCTTTGGTGTGGTGTTTTTTGCTACTAAATAAGCAAAGACCTTTGAATTTGCATTTACCGCCAGTCATATTAGAGCGACCGCTTTCACCTTAAAAGGGGGTGCAAGGACAAAGTCCCCAGATGGCCTGGCTCTTATTACTGCACTCCTTTGAGCATTAGATCTGATGTCAAAGTCAGCACCATACTGGAGGATCAACAGACCAGAACAGCACTGAGAATTCAAACAAATCTGCATAGATGCATGATTCATTTTGAGATGACCAAAGATGACCTGTTTTACAAGCATTCAGCAGCCGGGATGAGTTATCTACATACAAATTCAACTAGGAGAGAGATGCAATTCTGCCTTGCGGACATGAAATGATACACCTGCAAAGATGCAGGTAGAATAGCACCAACTAGAAAGTCAGTTAAAAATGGCTTGTTTTACACGTTGAATGTGATCCGACTCCTCACGACGATTATAGCTTCAGATACTTCATTAATCTCGCTATCAGGCCTTCAGTGAAATCAACACCATTAGTACTGTTATTCATAATTCTGACCTCTTTCCAGAATTCTTTAGATGTTTTACTTTGCAATGCTTTTCTGGCAGGCGCATCAGCCCTCACCGTATTCTCATTTCATTTAATGAAAGTTGAGATCATATTTAAATCTTACCCTGGCTCATTTTTTAAGCTCACATAAGAGCTTTTGCTAAACTTCCCCAGCCTTAACTCAAAGCATAATGGTCTCTCATGTTGTTCATCCCAGCCAGGATTAATATTACATACTTTGTTTTCGCATTTATAAATAGGCTCACCTGCAAGATAGTTCACAGTGGTGTCATAAAAATAGCCTTTATAGCCTGTGTGACGCTTTTTTACATCTCTACAGAGGGTAGCATCTCCAAGAAAGCCTGTGCTATTCAAAAGCAGCTCAGTTTTCCTGGCATACCTAATAATATCATGCTGAAATTGTTACCTTATATATACATAATGCAGGTAAGGTCTCAACAGTTACAGGCATAGCTGCAGGTAGATTATTCTGTAATATATCTTCAACCAGGGAACCAACCGACCTACAGACAGAGAGCGAGGCACAGCGAGCTCCAGTCACTCTTTAAGTGTCTGAATTACTGCGTGAAACGTCCTCGTGACACGACAACATTTTCTTTCTTTTATGATTACAGTGCTCGAGATGACACTCTTTGTGGGATTTGCATGCACTCTGCCATCTGATCATAATAATAACAACAAAGCAAAAAACTGGAAGAAAAAAAAGAAAAACAAAGAAGGAAGCCGAGTACTCAACCAATCCCTCCCAATCCTGTCGGAGATATGCAGTACGTGTTACACTGACAGACTGCAAACAGCCGCATATCAAACACGAGGTCAAGATAGTCACATTTAACATATAATCAGGCTGCCAGAGTCATCCTGACACAGAGATTGTAAATCATACACTGTTAGTCATAATTATACAGTATACTGATGTTCCCAACTGTTTCAGTACAAGTCTTGCAGTACAAGTTGTAGTATCGTATCAACGCCAGCCAAATAGTCACATTTAATAACTTAACTGTTAGATTTTTCTTTTAACTTCATAAAACAAAGTGGTCAGCTAAGAAAACATGATTTTCTGCTATGGTTTTGACTGGACATGGTTTTGTTTCAAGTAGTTTGGGCTGGAAAAAGGTGATGCGTACCTCCATGCACACATCAGTATCAAGCAGTGGTAGAAGAAGTATTCAGATCTTGTACTTAAAGGTCCAGTGTGTAAGATATAGAAGGCTCTATTTGTCAGATTGAAATATAATATATAGTATGTTTGTAGTAGTGAATAATCACCTGAAAAAAGAAGTTTTGCTTTTGTTATTAAAAAAAAGCCTTTATGTCTACAGAAGCCGTGCATCCTCTACCGCGGTGTCCGCCATGTTCTGGGTTTCTGTTCTACACTGGACCAGAACAGACAAACTAAAAACTGGCTCTAGATAGGTCCTTACACAGGTACGTAGGTATCTTACACACAGCTCCTTTAACTAAAAGTAGCAGAACCACAGTGTAGAAATACTCAGTTACAAGTATTAGTTCCTGCATTGAAGATTTTCCTGAAGTAAAAGCATCAAAATATACATAAAGTACCAAAACTGAAAGTATATGTGCGTAATGATCAGGAAAAATATATATTATTGGTATTATTGGAGTTTAAATATTGATGCATTTATATGTGAATCACTTCAATATTGCAGATGCCAATTTAATTTTATATATTTATATATAACACTTTATATGCTGCTGAATATGAGTTTCAGTATGGTAATATTAATATATATTCTGTTCTATTATATTCTGCATTATTAAACTGAATCTAGAAAGTAACTACTGAGATTTATCAAATAAATTTAGTGGAGTAATATTTGCCAGTGGGGTGTAATTGAGAAGTACAACGAAGTAGAAAATGGAGAGAAGTACCTCAAAATTACACTTGAGTACAGAAATTGAGTAAATGTACTTAGTTACCTTTCACTACCAGGATATTGTTTCTCGCTTTAGTCACAAATACTTTTAGTTTTCAGATTTTTTTAGGTGGCTTTAACACATCCACCCGCATAGGATTCCATATAGATACTAATAATATAACAGTCAACTTCCTGTCATGAATCTCAATGAAACTCTTGACATGATGATGATGGCGCTTTGTTAACAATGCTGAGTACACAACATGTCACAATCCGCAGAACCATTTTCAGCCACAAGTGCCTAATAAATGTAGGGTGTGTGTGTGTGTGTGTGTGTGTGTTTAAATGACACAATCTCTATTGTTTTTGTTGTCAGCCATTGAGCTTCATCCAATTAAACCACTTACGACCAGGCCAGACTTAATTGTGCTGCGATATTATGTATTCCTCTGCATGCCTTTTTTATGGTATTCTCCGCTGAGCTGGTCGAGTAGCCTAATTGAAAGTATTCAATAGACAATTTATTGGCAGCATGACATTTGCTTACTGGCACACATCAAAGTTACATTTGCCAGTTGGAGGCGGGGTGATGTGTTGAAACCAAAACTGAAGTGAAAACACAGCACATCACCTACTGAGGTGTTAATAGAAGAGATACAGTAACAGGCTCAAGGTGAACAACACCCACAGACATCACCCAAAGTGTCAGGGATTATAATGGAATTCACAAACCACATGAATGAGGAATTTTAATGTGTTGGCGGTGAAACAGATGAATGCGGTGTTGTGGTTTGATGAACCTTTTTACCGCTCATCCACAATGCAGATGCCTGATTTTTGTTTGTGCTTAAATTTGGACCGCTGTTGACCAATTAGAGTTAATTGGATGAAAAACAGACAAGTCATAATTCATCCTTGTTTTCCCCCCTTCAATTTCCTCCCATTAATTAAGCTATGTGTGTTTTTTCTTTTGTTTTTTTTAAGAGAAGACGGGCAGAATATGAATACCAGGGCGATTACAGAACTCACAGAATCACAAGAAAAATGTCACCCTAAAGGACGACTATATGAAACCATCTTTTGTGCTGTTACTTGCTGTTGTTGGACCATAAATTGAAGCTAATTGGGTGACAGTAGAGCTGAGTCAGTGCAACACTATTATGACTGAAGGATCATTGGTTTAAATCTCTACTTGGGGAAAATCCTGCCAGAGTGAATGTGAAGCATTCATCCTTCCTCAGTAAATGCCATTAGGAGTACCATTGTGCAACACACAGAACTTGCCCAGTGGTCATCAGCTCAGCGTACGTTACTGACTGGACCACCAAGGTTGTGGTGCCCTGTGGTATGTGTGTTTACAGATAGCACTCCCTTACTGGGGCACTTGAAATATGACTCTGACACCTAATGAGCAGCAAGACTTTAGCAAGTCTACTATAGCAGCTCTGCGAGGCTGCACTGAGACACAAAGGGGGTTTGATGTGGTTACGTGCTAACGTCAGCATGCTAACATGCTCACAATGATGATTTTTTTTTTCTTGATACACAGAATTTGATCTCAAAGCACTGGTGGATTGTTCTTATTTACACTGCTAGCAAAGGAGCTTTGGACCAGTGTGAGGAGGAGGTTATTTTTTAATGTCCAGGGCGAGGAGGAGCCAGTGGAGAGGGGGGAGCCAGTGTCATGCCAGAACTGGAGCCGGGTGAGCACCAACGTAACCTGGCTCAGTAGCCTCTGTGAACGTGGCAGAGGCTAAGAAACTGACTCCAAGCAAGAGGCCACCAGACGAGTAAATATTGGACTAGATTTTAGTCATTCAGTCACCGAGCTGGGCTTCTTTCTGTTGGACTAGCCGGCTGCTATGTCTTGTGTTGTTGCACTTGTTTGATATTTAGCTGTGTTAGCAAAGTTGTCGACTCGCTAGTTTTTGATCATAGGTAATGTAATCCTAACAAATGCACATGTACAGCTGTCTATATTTATGACAGCAGTGTGTAAGTGAACAGCAATGTGAAACTGGGGCCAACAAACTGCAATACTAATACCATATCTTACATTTTTGGCAAATGGGACATATTTTTGGACATATTGGGCAAATTAAAATTGACCCCATGATGTCGCTAGATAAAAAGTCAGGCAATTACCAAAGTATTTAGAGTCATCCGGAGGGGGGACATGAACGTTTGTACGAAATTATCATAGCGGTTGATTCAATTGTTGCCAAGACATTTTACTGGAGAACCAAAATATGTCCTCGTCATGGTGGCGAGAGGGGAAAAGTCAAGGGAAGTTGCAGGAAATCACCAAAGTCTTGAGGATTGATTGTCTAAAAAATGTCAACCTGACTGTACAAAGAATTAGAATGGCAATTCATCCAATGGTTTGGACTAGAGTGGTGAACGAGCATTCCCTTAAAATGAATAATTAGTGGCTAAAATGGTTAAAACAAACTCACTAGAGTTTGAAATACAATAAAGTCCATGAAGGATCCCTAATCAGAGGGAAATGTTTGGTAAGATTTCAGCCGTCCATCACTTCTTAAGAACAACGGTCTCCCCACAGATTGGATGTGTCGGTTTCTTCAAGGTCTTTGCGGTGTAACTGTCATAAATTTAGTCGTGGATAATGATATTCATTGAAATATTTGGAAGCGTTCCACTATCTTTCATATGGTAAGTTATTTAGTCTATTGTTCCATGGTGGATATGGAATTGCCTTTCTGAAGTAATATTCTCCGCATATTAGGGGTCACTGATTAAAGTACATAACTGATGAAAAATTACAAGCTCAGACTCCCACATGTTTTAGACATTCTAGACGGAGACTTGATGATACACCAGTGAAAGTTTTAATTTCCAATTCAGCAATTCATAAATGAAAGATAAACAAATCTTTAAATAAGCCACTGCATGCTGGCTCTGGGACACCAATTTGTTTTCAAAGTGCTTAGCACTTAGAAGTCCTGATTGCTGCATTGATTCCACACACACACACACAGATGCTCACAGAGGGATCAGTCCACACAAAGACTTGTCTTCATCATTCAGATGATTCATACGCTGCCGCAGTGGAATTGTGCCTTTATTGTCTTGGCTGATCAACTTGACAGACAGTAATGAAATGAATGACAGACGATATCCCGGCATAGCGCTCAGCCTCCGCGCATAAATCCAGAGTCCCTGTCCACAGGAAGTGAGGGAATAGCATTCATTATCAACAAAGTCATTAGTCTTCAGAGTCTGGTTTCTTGGGTCCATCTGCAGGTTAGGCCGCGTGCCCTTTCGTTGCGTTCCGCGTCCACACAGGTGCCATCGCTGCGTTTGTGCCTCTCACGGCTCGTGACACTCGATCTTTTCGCTGCACTCAATCTCGCTTTGTGCTTTTTTTTTTTCAGGGCTTCTCGTCTTAACCCCCACGATACAGCTTACGTGACATCCTCCCGTAATGTGTTGCACTCCAGCTGTCGAGGCTAAGGATCCTCATATCCTGGCCCATCACTCAGAAATTCAGTTGGGTTTTTCGAGTTTGGCTGACAAGGAAATCCTGGCGGCCCGGCGGTCTCTAGACTGGGAAAATAATTATTATCAACGTTGTTCTGTCACTAAATTGTTCAATGAATCCGGCTGAATGTCAGAAAACTCAAAAATAACCACCGCACTGATAATTTTATGTCATCAACTGTCTCGTCTCAACAAAAGGTGCAACCTGATGATCAGAAAAGCGGGTGATTCATTTCCTGCTGATCGATTAGTTTCAGCTCTGTCCAAGACACAGAGCACATAATTCTCTGCTGTGATTTGTTCAACGAAGACAGAAAAACAGCAAGAAAATAACTCTAATTCCAGAAAGGCCGTGAAGTGTGGGAAAAAATAGCACTGACGCAGAAGAACAATAAGCTATTTATTTTGCAAATACAAAGTATTATTCAGCGTGAACTACGCGGCCTGTTGACAGGTAGCGTGTCGTGTTGTGCTTTTGAGGAGCCGTGAGATTGCTCCTCGCTCGTAATGTATAAAAAGCTGGCAAAGACGGAACAGCTGTAAAGTGATGAAGAATAGCTGTAGCTGCTATGGATTTTTCAAACCGTCTGGGTTGACTCTCATGACATTTAAGCTAACATACAGAGACAGTGAGCAAACACAATTTTTCACTGTAGCACGAGTGCAGGGGGGAATGATGAAGTGTGCACAGGCTTTTTATGGAAGACACCGGGTACAGGCAGATCCCACTACTGTACGACGACTCGATTGTGTTTTTTTGAAAAAGTGGACGGGGAGGAGGTGGGCGTGATCAAGAGGTGGACGTGGCACATCACGCTTTGCAGCCAGAGCTCAAATCATGAGCTGGAAGTTAAGCATGACACTTCATTTAAACAGGATCCCTCGATTATTACTGTAATTTCCTCTACACCCTGATTTATCTTTGACATATTTCTCCAGTATTTACAATGTGTAGCCATATCCAGTAAACTCAAAGAGCTCATCTTGATGCTAGTTAAAGCTGTTTAATTTCACTGTAAAATTACTGGTGAGACAGAGACACCCTCTGGTCTGTTTCTGCTGTTACTGCAGCCAACCTGTGCTTAGAATAAACCCAAGAATATCACAGATCACACATTATGTGCCATATTTTCTGACACATAATCAGATTGGGTTCCTGTCATATTTTAGTCTAATTAGTAAAAGTTTCTAGGGGAAAACGCTAATCAGTAAAGCATCAGATTCTCGGCAGACTGCGCTCTCTACCATATTTGACAATATAGTGACAAAGGCTTGCTTCAGTGGAAAACACACCAATTTAGAAGCTGTCAGAAAGTTCTTAATGTCTACAACAACAGCACAGTTGATAAATATCAACATCTGTGTCATTAGAGAGGAAGCAAAGGGAGTGAGAGGACAGGAAGGAAAGAAAGAAAGAGAAAGAGAGAGAGAGGGGGCAGAGTAAACAAGGCCATCTGGGAAATAAGTCCAGTCATTTCCATGTGTGTTCCTCTGAGCCGGGGTTTAACAAGCTGTGCATAAAGACAAGTCTGTGTGGGTGGAGTTCCTCTTAATCATAGCTATGAATGTTCAGCAGGAAACCTACCGGGAGGAGAAAACTTGTTAATTGAGATCTTGATCCTCCAGAGGTGTCTGCTATAACTTCAAGCTCTCCGTTTCTCTTCTCTCTCTCTCTCTCTCTCTTTTTTCCAGACATTTTATTAGCTCATGCAGGCCACAGTTGAGGGCACAATTTAATGAGGTTTGTGCATTGTTGATATTTTGTGGGAGCCACCAACCATCCAGCATATACAGAGAATTATCTGGGAAAAAAAAAAAAAACGAGGCGAGGATATTCCCACAACAACAACAAAAATCTGGATTTCACCTGAATTCATTAGTTTGATCTGGTGCTTTAAGGGCGCTCATCTTGATTCATGGAGAGATTTACTGAATTGATGCAGCAGTAATTACCATAATAAAATATACACTCTTATCTATCTGGCACCTATAATCACATTTCTGCACATTCAGTATTCCTCACGTGTAACCACAACGTGGGAATATTTAGCATTTTCCAAGATTTTGGCTCTTTGTCATATCCGTATCAGATACAGGGAACCTGTTTATGAAATATAGAACATCATAGTCTTCCTCTGTCACGAAAGCTGAAGACTTTTTTTAACCTAAACTACTTAAATTCTGTAGTTACTTGTTTCTTTCCTATGTAACTCACACAGAAACGTCTAAATAAACTCTACATATACAGACTACTTTTTTTCATTGTTTTAGTCATTTTAGTTATTTTTATCCATCGATGTGTCGCTGCATGTGTTTGTTTTACCAAATGACAAACATTCATGTCCTGTATGTGTTAAAGGTCCAGTGTGTAGAATTTAGTGGCATCTAGTGGTGCAGAAGGCAACCAACTGAATACCCCTCACCTCATCCTTTCGTTTCAAGCATAAAGGAGAAACTACAGTGGCCGTGAAACTTGTTAAAAAAACCGCTAAAGGTCGCTCTAAGGTGACGTAAACATTACGATTGTTATTTTCAGGTGATCACACACTAATGAAAACACACCGGACCTTTAACATTTTGCTAAGAGTCACACGTCCTGATCGTTTCATATCTAATGTGTGCACAGGAAGTCCTTTCCCTCCCTTTGTTTCACATGTTTTACCATTAAAGAGGCATTTGATCCGCCTGCTCCTCTGATCATCAGTTTTTCTAAACCACGAGGAATAATCGGTCTCAGTACGAACTGTGCAGGAACAGGTTCATGAAGTGCACGGCTGCTTTCTTAAATTTTATAGAGAGACTTTCTTTTGGGCTAAAAGGCACTTAGAGGTAATCTTAGCTTTGGTAATAACCATTTAAATCAAACACATGTGGACAGTAATGACTGTCAGGGTGATTTTATATAGTCAAGTATTTAATATTGGACTTTTTACTACTTTTATTTGACAGCTACATCTAAGATTTAAATTTTACATAAAAACACACGAGCTGTAACAGCAGTTCCCGTCATTTTGGCTATTAACCCACCAACAGAGCGATGTCTACTTTGGGTCCGTTGTCATGTTTAAGATGTCCATGAGTTTGTTAGCAGTTCCAGCACACGGACAACTTCTTAGATGATTTCATTTAAAATAACTCTCTGAGACCCGAAGAGGTCAACTTATTTAATATTCCACAAAAAGATAAAAGAGGTCAAATTGTTTAATAGTCCTCAAATAAGATAAGAAAAAAAGGTCTCTGCAGATCTGTGTTGCAGAACTTGTTTTTTCATTTTATTTCCTCTCTCATTAATCATCTCATGACCCCTCAGATTTATCTGCCGACCTTTCGAAGGGGGCCTGATCAGCCATTGAACTAAACTGTCTATAAAGTAGTTCAAACTAGCACCACTGCACATCAATGCATCAGTATTTATCTCTTAATAAACTACTTTATATAATACACATTTTCTACAGAGGAGGTACTTTTACCTTTGATACTTTAAGTGCATTTACTGATGACATTTTTGCACTTTTACACGGATTTTAAATGCAGAATTTTGACCTGTAATTGAGTATTTCTGAGGATTTGAATACCACCACTGGTAAAAATCAGTGTGGTGATATATTGATTAGAACCCAATTTAACAGTCTGTTTTCTGAGCAGATTATCAGTTTGGGTTCAGTTGTTGTTTCCTAACAAGCGTTGGAAGAAATACACAGACTGCTGTCCCTCTAACAAGATTTCCCACCACAGCCAAGTGGGTAAAAGACGACAAACATTGAGATCAGTAACAGACGTACTTAATTTAATCAACTCGATTTGGAGTGAATTTAGGTCAAGCTGATTGAATAAGGGCTTTCACTTTTCAGTCATTAATGCAGAGACAGTACAGTACACTGAGAGTCATTTACTTAATTTCATCACAAATGAAACAAGTGTTAAGTGTTTGTGAAATACTACACAGCTGCTTTGTTTGTTTGAGCAACAGATTAAAAAAAACACATTAAATAAAGGACCAATCAAAAAATACGGTAAAAATTATGTGCATTTATTTCATCTCCAAATCTTTACCTTTGTCGTCCTTGTGAATTTGTTTGCTGAAACTAAACTGGAGACGGATACATCGCGTGTGTGTGTCAACAAAAGCCAGAAGCTGCGAATCTAAGCCGTTCATGCAGAGTCCTACTTGATGCTTTGTTTGGCAAACGTTCTGTGAGCTGCATGGGAGGAGAAAAAAAAAAAGTCCACGTCGGGGCAGCTGTCATTGTCCATTTCACCGCTCAGCTCTCGTCTGCCTCCAGGTTAATGTTGTTACCAAACTTGGCATAGAGCTGGACCTTCAGGTCGCCCAGCAATTGCTGTATCGCTGACACTCGGTCCTCGAGGCCTTTGACCTCCTGCTCCAGCGCTTCCTGATCACAGAACATGGAGAGTCCGATCACATGATAGCCACTTTAATTTCTCCACATGAGACAAGCATTAAGGGGTGTTAAGACATTTCCTTAGACCTGTTTTAATAAAACGCTCACGCTAGCTGACTCAGTGAAAACACGTTCTGAGGGCAGTGGGAGAAAATGTGATGAGGAAAGAAAATATGGCAAATGAGTATGTATATAAATGTGCTCTAAATTATAATCAGCAGACTGAAAAGTGAGCTGTCCTCAGCATAATTGTCATTCAGTGTGTGTAGCAGACTGCTCCACATCAATCAGTAGACGCCTGCGTGGGGGTGCTTTGTTGTGCGATGAAACGGCAGCAAACACAAAGACAAACAGGAAGATCCTGGACGTGACAGAGGGGGAGGACAACCTCTAATCTGTACTCCTTCTTGGTGCATGGCTGCCCTCTCTAAATGGTGAAACAGCTACAAAGCCCTGACACTACCAAACTCTTCTCCCGAAGGTGCGCCGAGGAGGATCTCGGGCTCCTCTTTGTGGCAACCGCCATCTGGCTCAACAAGCCCTGAGCCAGCCTGGGGGGAGTGGTGTTGATGCCCGCCTGCACTGCCGTGTCCTGATAAACTGCTGTGGACTGTTTATTGCTGTTCCAAACGTCTCTGCACGTCTACTTAAAGGAATACTTCCACACTTTATGAAATATGCTTATTTGCTTTCTTGTTGAGAGTTAGACGAAAAGGTCAATACCACTCCCACGTCTGGAGTCTCGAGGTTGTGAGGCAACCTGTGGAGACACTAAGAAGTCACTGCACTTGGCAAAGAAACAGTCCCTCTGTCGTCTTTAGTACGGATTAAACAAACAATACAACATGTTAATTATTAACATGAGGGCACTGGTAGGCTGACAAGTTGCCTTTAGACACAGCCAGGCTAGGTGTTTCCAGGCTGTAGCTTCAAATTTAAAGTGGAATCAATCTTCTCGTCCAACTCTTGAAATAGTTCATCATTTTGTTGAAATATTCCATTTCTAAAAACATATTCTGTCGGTAAACCTGGTTTGTTATTGTTAAACGCTGCTAAAATAAGACGTGTCTGATAAAAAAACACTGTATGTATGTGTAGAAACATTCTCTTGTGACGTATTTATTTAAAGTACTTTGGCAACTCAGTCAGTCACATCTACAAAATCTATCTGAACAAGTTCAAAGATCGTGTCATGTATATTTTTAATCGACAGATGTCGGCGTGACTTTCAGTAAGAGTATCTGCAACATTTACTGTTTTTAAACTCCATCACAGATAAACACTGTCAGATTTACACATTATTCTTTGTGCATTTGTGATTTATAGCAGCTCAGCGATAACTCTAAATCAACGGGCACTGAGCAGAATCTGTGTAGTTACTAACAGTAATCAACTACACGACAACCACATTCGTCAAAGCGTGCACTCGGCACACACAGAGATTCTGTTTGGAGAACATTACATGAATATGTATAACACTTAAGGCCCGACTCATGTTAAAACATGACTTCAGATGCTGTTGGTTGTTTTACATCCTCAACCTTGTTATAATGGTTTAAGCAGCAGCTACTCACTGATGTATAAAAAGGGCTAATGGGACGATCATACAGGCTTTCACCATGTTAGGAAAACCCATTTTCGAGAACAGGAAGCTCAGAGGAGAGTCTACAATATCTCTACGCCTCACTGAAACCATGTTTTCTATCAGGTTACATGGCTTTATTTTGTTTAGGTAATGTAATCTGCGCAATGTAAACTCGGTGGACTTGATAGCTGTTTGTTCAATCCAACTGGGTTATAAAAATGTTTGATCAGGACAATTAAAACTAATATTTATTACAATAAAAGCGTTCTAAGTCACAAGGCGACGCTTCATTCTCTTCTTCTTGAATGGCTCATGATGTCATTTTGCATTAAAGCTATAAAAACGATCATGTACAAGAAAATGTTAGTCGTACATGCGCAAACTTGCTAGGATGGGCCTGAATACAGTTTGTGATCTGACATTATGTTGTTTTAATAGGAAACTGAATATTTTCTGTTATTTTACAGCAATCTAGAGGGTAATTTCTCATCAAATGCCTTCCCACATCCGTCTTTATATGCTAAATTCTCCTCCACAGCACTTTCACTGGTCTTTCACTGGTGAATACGAGCCTGAAGAGTGTGAAAAGTGGTGTAAGAAAAAAAAAAAAAACTACCTTTGCAGCCTCCAGCATCTCTTGTGTTTCTTCCTGGGTGTGACTGACGAAGACGTCGCCAATTTGATAAGGGATCAATAGGGAGTCGTCGTCTAACATCATGAGGTCATCGCTGGCATCCTGTAGGTTCTGCAGCGACTTCTGCGTGGAGACATCGACGGGATGTTAGTTTTAGTGATTTATGACCTGCACGACTCTCAGACAACACTTAACTGTGACTCATCTAGACAAACTAAGTGTTGATTCAACCATACAGTCACCTTTCAAAGGTTGGATCTGATGAATTGGACCATGTTGAACTAAGAGGTGTAGATTAGGTTGGTGACCATTATAATTATCTCTTGGTAAAACAAACTACAGAAACGACCACAAACCATCGCAGCATTCATTTAAACCCAGCTGTGTGTGATATGACTGTATTCACACAAACACGGGACTCTTACTTTCTTAGCTTCTATCTCATTTTTCAGCTCTGTCATCCGACTCGTGTTCCTGGCAAACTTATTGATCTTCTGTTGGTCTTCAAACGTGACGTTCACATCTTCAACAGCCTGCAAACAAAAAGGAAGGAAGAGTTAAACCAACGTCTAACGTTCGCCGGTGTTACAGATTAACGGGCGACCCTGTTAACTGGTGACCGGCAGCCGTTGAAAACAGGGAAACACACAGCTGTCCCAATGAATGGCTTTTTGTTTAGTTTATTTTTAATTAACGTTACAGTTTAAAATTAAAATACTTCATTCGTATTTGGTGTCTTACTGAGACAGATAAGTATTCTCGTCGAGTTTCAACGGTTTAAACAAAAAGGAATTCAAGTTAAATCAACGTCTAACGTTCGCCGGTGTTACGGTTTACAGAGGGACCATGTGAACTGGTGACCCCAAACCGTTGAAAACAGGGAGCTACAATAGCTGCTGTCCCAATGAATGGCTCTTTGTTTAGTTTATTTTTTTATTAACGTTACAATGTGAAATAAAACTAATTATTCGTCTTTAGTATTTCATTTGACAGATACGTATTCTCGAGTTTCAACGGCTGTCGTAACTACGGCAACCAAAGCCCCCAGTTAACATGGTCGCCCGTTAAACCGAAACACCGGTTGAATAGCTAGCAGCGTTAGCTATCAAGCTACAGACGTCGGTTTGAGTAGTGCACCGTCACTGTTGTCACACTAGCACACCTCTCGTTTAATTACCTATCGTGACTTTCATTATCATATCATAACCCGGTGAACTCTCGGTTATATAATAGTAGAGAATATCTAGCTAAGGCGAGCTAGTGCGTTAGCAACCGTAGCTACTATCGCTGTCATGAGCTGCACGAGGGTGTGACCAAGCTTTTAGATATCACTGACACCGTTATCTATGAGAGCTTTATCCACACATACAGCTCTACATATTTATTTCTACCTCCACTTGAAATAACAACGTCAGTTTCCTGCATTAAAAATACAATTTCTTTTAATTTAAACTTACTACAGGTCCCTTCATGGTGGTGGCTGCCATCTTGGCTTCCTCGGCTGCACAAAGACAGCGAGACTCAACACAACAATAAAGCTACACCGCCACCTAGCGGGTTAGAAAGCCTAGAGTATGACAGAGAAATAACGTTTAATTTGATTTTGTCCATTTAATAACATATTATTGTTCTTTAAATACCTTAAACTTGCTTTAAAAGGAAGCTAGGTGATGTAATGTGGCATCAAACATGATCCCTAACATGGCCATTTCTCTTTCAACGCCCAATAAACTAACATATTTTATCTATGTCGCCCATAAGTGAGAGTTAAGCCAGTTTCATTAATTACCTCATAAATGTGCAGACTTGCTTACAATATGTCAAACTAGCTGTTATATCAAACCGGAACTGCTGCTATGTAAATATTTCTACAGCAAACAGTACTGCACCCAAGTTCAAATATTTACTTAATTCATCCACCAAAAGCTCGAGCACTATTAATCAGATTCTGACTGTAGCTGCAGAAGATATCAATAAAGTGTACCGTATGAAAATCATCAAGAAATCATGTTGTTATTTGAGTTCAATAACTTGACGTCCGAGGCATTTTTTGTAAGGGTTGTTCCGCTAATAAAACTAGTGGGCTGCCATTGCGTTGGTACATCATAAAGAGTTTGCTTGAGGTCTTTCAGCTGCTCAAAGGCTCTCGGCCTTTGCATGAAGTCAAAAGTGCACAATCCAAACAGGGGAATCCAACTCCCACCTCAATGTGCAGGCTATAGGCTACAATCGGCACATTGTGTTCACGGATTCCAATCCTTGTCATAATAAATTCAATAAATACTGCACATTTGCAGTTTATTTTGCAATTATTTGTGGTAAAAAAAAAAAAAAAACATATTGAGATAAACTCAACTGTGCTTTGGTTGACTGGCACAAAGAGGCTTAAATTCTTAGAGGTGGTGAAGGATAAAACAAAATGAGTGTTTAAGGAGCTTTTGTCAGCATGATCACTTACTCACAGAAGCACCAAACAAAAAGGATGAGAGTAATAAAAGCTCAGTTGATGAGCTAAAGTCAGATCTTAGATCGCCCTGTGTTTATTGACGCATTGACAGGCCCGCAGAGACATCTAAACCTGACTATGTGGAAGTCTTTAAAGGCAGATGATTTCATTACAGAGCTCTTTATGTGTCTTGATTGACTGTGATAATGCTGCAGATACTTGCCCCTTGCAAGATAAAATATCAAAGCAGTACAGTGGGTATTTTTAAGGCACGTCGCGTCAGTGTCGTTTTGTTTTTTCACTGTTCTTGTGATCAACAAACTCTAAATCTGAATCTTTAAAAAAATTCCTGATCATAATGACTTAAATCATAACACGCTTAAAGATTTCCGGAAACCAAAATAAGCAGAGCAGAGGGTTAGTAGAGCATGACTATGAGTGCAAACATTTATTTATTTTTTTTGTTTTCACAGTGTGGAAACATGCCAGGACGATGTCCTTAACACGCATCCTGTTTCACTCCTGTTATATTTGTCACCCAAAAGTCGACCAGCACCAACTTATCATCGAGGCATCGATTGATTGAGAGCGTAACCTCATTCTGATGTCGTTGGGGTGTTTTCCAGGAATTCACAGAGAGAGATTACGATGAGCTGATGATGTGCCTTTACTAATGAGCACTGTTGGGCGTATGGAGGAAATCCAATTGATTACCTGAAAACAGTCCCACCCATTTTAAAGCACACATAAAATGGCCTGCTAACAATAGCCTATATACACAGTTGGGCAGGATCAGTGACTCTCTCTGACAGGGACAACTCTTCTCATATGTTTTTTTCTTAAGGAGGATATCACTTGCTTGTTTTGCAGGAGTGTAACAAGGTAAGATATCTGAATGGTAACTTAAGTCGATCGCTTAAAGATTGCTGATTGCTTGCCAATGCAACGTAACAAAACTATATTTTTGTGGGGGGGTTTTTTTCTATTTAAATTTTTTCAGTTGAATCTGAAATTCAAAGTCAACCTTTGACTGCAGATCTCAAGTGGGGAAAAATGGGAAACGAGAACTCCAAGAGCAAAGAGCTAACACAGGTAAAATGATACAAATTACACAACAAATGAATGAACAAAAAGTTGATGCTTCTTAGATCTGAAATGTTTGAGAATGTAACTTGCTGTAAATGATGTCTTATGAACATAGTGTTATCAATATTTCTTCATTGTCTTTTATAGAATGGGAAAATTCCCGAGAAGCTTGAGAATGGATCAGTGAATGGCGTCTCTGCAAACATCACATCTAATGGATTGGATTGTGAGTGAGATTTTTTCATTTCTTCTTGTTAAGAAAATTAACAAAAAGTAATGAATGATCCCGGTTTAACTGTTTGAGTGATAACACGTCATATAAATACAGACATAAAGACATATTTTTCTATAAATTTGGAGAATGTGACGATGAGAGAAGATTAGGTTTCGACTTATTTTTACTGTTCTTTATTTTCTTTTATCTTATCTTAACATATTGGTACCTAAGTACATGACAAATAAAATCAGCTGATCTCTCCTGTCTATGTTGGATCAGTCCTTTGGACTCCTATAATACTTTGTAAACACAGTGACTCCCAGCTGGACTGTGTCTCGAGTCTCCCAATGTAAACTATAGGCGTAGCCTCTGATATTGACAAGGACCTACTATTTAACCTGTCATGGTGTGGTTTGTCTGCCTGCAGTGACAATAATGCTGTAGGATTCCCACTGGAACCTGAGTTTGTCTAAGAGCTAATGTTGACGCTGGAGATGAAGATAATGTCACTTTGCTTACATCGACTAGCCCATGTTTACTTCATGGAGAACTGCACCTAGATTGCAAGAAGTGGAAATCATTCATGAGTTTAATGTTGTGTGCAAAATGTTTAGCACTCAAATCAGCTGTTATCTAAGAAACAACGGTGAACTTTGTTGGAAAAGAAGATGCACCAGTCTCACATAAGTGGAGATAAATTACATAAGATAAATGATTGCAACATTTTGAAATTTGGTTCATGGGTCAACCATTTAATTTCTTATTTGATGACTTCTCTTTTGCAGTTAACGGTGAGACCGTAGTCAAAAAAAATGGTGGACCTCTCTCCTTAAACCACGCCATAGAATCAACTGAGCCTGACTTTGTGGTAGTCGAATCAGTCGCTCAGAAAGCCGAGGCTCCGGTTATCTCTGAAACCCCTGCAACCCCTGAAAAGCCTGAAACCCCTGAACCCCCTGCAACTCCTGCAACCCCTGAACCCGCCAAGAAGGAAGTAGCAAAGAAAAATAAAGGAGAAAAAGTTCGAGGTTTTGGCAAAATGTTCAAGAAGAAGGCAGAACCTCCAGCTGAACCGGTCGAGAACATTCAAGAAAAAGAGATCTCAAACGATGATCCGACAGATGTAAGTGTTCCTGCTACTGAGCCACAGCCGGTGAGTAAGCTTTTCAGGTTAACTTTTAAACAATAGTGATACTAATACCATGAAAAGACAAAAAACCAAAATGAGTTGATACTGACACCAACAGGTGTTGCCTGTGAAAGCATGGTAGCTTATGCCTTTGAAAAACTGAGCACACTGTTGCACTGGGCAGCATTTTCCTTCATTATGTTGAACCAGATACAGACCAATACTCTTGGAGTCGTAATGCGTCTAAATTTGTCCCTAATGGAGGCAGTAAATATGTCGAGGAAACTGGGGGAGTATTGGAATGGTTTGAATTCATCTCATACAAATAGACTTTATTTAGACTCAGTTCCACATACGCTGTCCAGCTGGTGGAAGGAGTAAAGCAACAAATGTTTGTTATTCTTCCACTAAATGTAGTCCTCAAGAGTGCCCAGCTCTTTCAGAAAATGATTTAGCCCTTGAAATAAATAACTATATATATTTTTATAAGGCATAGTTGAAGACTTACATGCTACAACAGGAGAGTAGGGAAGGACTAATGAATTGTTGGTTTTGGTCTTTTCATTAGATTTATCTTATCCTTTACAGTTCTGCACTAACCTCTAAACCAATCTGGCTGCCAAACTGCCTGAAATCACATTAAATTTGATTTCCTTAGTAGAACATAAACCAGTCTAAAATCATATAGCACAAAGAGAAATAACTCATTTCTGCAATCATGAAACAAATACACCACTAACAACCCCTCAACATTTTTAAAACGTTATGCACACCAGCCCTGCAATAAATAAAACCTTACTTTAAAAGTTGTTGTTAGTTCAGCGACTTCAGCTGCGTGTTAAACCAGTTTTGAAGATTTGTAGTTTAAGTTTTTGTGACAACATTGCATTGAAAAGTCTTTTGTCTGACGTAGATCAAACATAAGATATTACAAAATGATGCATTCTGCTGAAACAACCTTAAAGACTACCATAGAGTTTAATAAATAGCGTTGTCACATTATATCAACAGCAATTAAAACGAGTATTTTTTCAGGTATTTATTGCAGGACTGTTGTTGTAGAAGAGTTTTTGTTTAATTTGCTGCTAACTCACAGTGTGATCATGCACGTGGTTGTCATATTTGTTCCGGAACCAAGAACAACTGTATTTCATCTAAACTTGAATGTTCTCATGATAAAGGAGTCGGGCTCCATCGGAGACGGCTGCCACCACGATCGTCGCTGAGCATAGAGAGGACTTGGAAAATCTACATCAAAAAGCTGAAATATCAACGCAAACGGACACAAAAACCGAAGCAGACATTTCAACGCAAACTGGCGGCGATGACGATACAACCATTAATACTCAGAGCCCGGTGGAAGAAGTCATTGTCGAGACGGCCGAGGAGGTTTTTGAAGAGACGGCAGGTGAGGAACCCCGAGGCGACCAGACAGCTGAGATCAGCATTGAAGAAGTGGTCATCATGGGGAACGATGTGTACGAGAATATAGTGTTCAGAGCAGAGCGAGTAGAAATCACAGACAATTTTGAAATCAGCCACATCAAAACCGACGTTCCTGAAATGCCAGAAATTTCTGCAGAACCAGAACTCACTCCAAACAAATCCATTACAGAATGTGAAATAGTTACAGAAGATAATAATGTTGATGAAACTGTGCCGTTGGAGTTCTCTTTCAGCCTCCCTAAAGTGGTGGCAGATTGTGTTAAGGCGGTTTTCGCTGCTGATTCTGATTCCACTGACTTGGCTGCTGTAAACACATCACAGCCATGCGTAGATGAAGTAATTACTGAAGACAATATTGAAGGAGCCAGAGAGGTGTCAGCTGATGTAGTGGTGATTAAAGTCGCTGAACCTGAGTATAATGCTGTCACTCCTGAGGACGGGGAAGCAAATGGCCTTCCTTCCCTAGACGAAAAGCCAGTGACAGCGGTGGCGGAAGCAATCACGGAGGTTGTTTGCGAGGAGCCAAATCCAACATCTGCAAACCAAGTCGAAGAACTTTCTGACCCTGTTGCGACAGAAATTCTAGTTAAGGAGGAATCTGCCCGTGAAGAGGTCAACACTGAAGATGCTGTTGAGGTCAAGGATGTAAGTGAAGAAGAGGCTCCTTCCAATGAGCTCACCACCATTGAGGAACTTTTGGAGGACGCTCTAAATTCTCCCGATATTGAAGTGAAGCCTGAGTGTATTCCTGAAGTTATTGCTACATATGAGACTGCTAAGGTTGGTGAAGATGTGATAGTTTATGAGGGAACTGTTGAAGAAGCAGAACCAAGTCCTGCCATTGTCAAAGACAAAACTGAGGTGATAATAGAAGCAGCAATTGATGTCCTCTCTCAAGAATTTAGTGCCATCACTCCACGGGACCCTGCGATGGATAATGACATTCCCCTAGAAGAAGAGGTGATCGTTGCAACATATTTTATGCCCCTTTCTGGAGAACTAGATACAAGTCTTACCATTTCAGAAGAGCCAAGTGAGACAACTGCTGAAGAGTTGAATGAAGAAGCTATAGAGGCTTTATCAAATGAATTTGAAGCAGTGCCTGGAAGTGTGGAGGATGATACCACTGTCCTTGAGACATCTACTGGAGGAAAGGTTACCAGTTCCAATGACATTGCATCTGATGATGTTTTATTGGTCACAGGAGAGTCTCAGCCTCACGTTTCAGTACAAGAGGAACTTGTAGAGGACAATGTCGCTCCATCTGTGGTTGCTGTGGAAGAACCAACTGATCCCAGTCCTGTAATTTCTGAAGAGCCCGTGGAACAGAGCGCGAGCCTTCTTGAGTCACAAATGCTAGTGGTAATCGCTGAGGCAACGGTAGATGAAGTTACAGAAGAGATAATACATGAAATGGATAATTCTGGAGATGTTTCAGCTACCGTTGACATAAACTCTAAAGACTCTGAAATTGTCACTTTAGATGAGCTTATGGCAGAGTGTGTCGAGGTTGTTTTTGAGGCCATTGTAGAAGAAATCACCATTGAAGACATTACGGCTGAATGTAACGCTGTGACTACAGTGGAGGACGCACCGTGGATCATCGAAAACTCTAAAGATTATGAGATTGCCACTTCAGTTCAGTCTGTTGCAGAGCGTGTCGAGGCTGTTCTTGAGACCATTGTGGAAGAAATCATTACGGAAGACGTTGCAACTGAATTTGAACACGTGACTTCAGATAAAGAAGCACCGGAGATCACAGAGGGAGAGAAGGCAGAGAATGAATCATTGGCGGACTCAACAGATTCAACCCAAAGCGCAGAAACCATTTTAAGTACAGACATGAACAATTTACTTGCTGGGTTGCAGTCAGCTTGTACGTCAGTTGTTGTAGATTCAGCATATAGCCTTGATGGTTTCAAGATGTCTTCAGTGGGATACACTATTACTGTTACCATTCATGTGGCTCCAAACAAAGAACAACAGTAAAGATTTGAAGAAATTGTTTCTGTTTGTAAAAAATATTGGTCTATCATGTGTTTAATGGTATTGTAAAATGATTTGTGTTTTATAATAATGCAAAGTGCCTCTGTTTGTATATATCACCAACACAAAGCTCGCATTGTAAAGTACTGAAACATTTTCCAATAAAGTCAAAAATGAAAACACTGGCTTTAAAGGCTTGAAAAATGTCTTATTCATTCATGAATTTATACATAATTTATTTGCATTCCTTTGGTCAGTGTTTAGTGAGAAACAGTAGGCCTTCGTCCAGAAAAAAAGAATAGCTGTGACTTAGTTTAAAACAATATTTTAATCAGGCCACATTGAAGGAAAACTAAAGGGAACAAATTCACTAAAAATGATCTTAAAATCAGGGTCGACCAGTTTAAAGATGCCATCAAGATACAGCAAGGTATTTGAGTTTCCTGACATTTCTCAGAGCATAACTCTCACACATTGTTGAATATCAATGAGTGAGGGGTGGGACACAAACATTAATAAAAGGGTGATTGTTGACAATGCCCCGAGTAGGCAGAGGCATGGTTGGAATTGTGCTCCCATCTCAATGCTGCGATTAAGACACTCACTGCTTGCATATCAGCTCCGCTGCTCTAACATAATTCTCAAAGGCTAATTCTTTGTGATGGTGTATAGGAGACAGCTAACCTAAACCAAGAATCAGAATCATTAACGGAGCCAGAGAGTGTGACTCTACACCAGAGCTCAGAGGAAGAAAAAGCTCCCGAAACTGACAACGGAAACAGTCAACCTGTGGAAATCCAAGTGGACAGTCTCCCCGAAGAGAATCCAGTTATGAACTTCTTCAAAACACTAGTAAGTGACACGATTTGAGAAATTAAGTGTGGTTTGTGTGCACTTCTTGATATTTCTAATTGCCTCTCTTGTAAAATTAGACTGCTTCTTGGAGAAAATTAATTGAAGAACTGCTGTAATCAAAAGTGCAAAAACAAATCCACCCTTGTTGTCGCCAACTATTACTGAAGGCGAACAGCTGCTCAAACAACAAAAATTAAGTTAATTTGTGTTCCAATTTTTTACTTAAAAGCCTCGCTGACGCCAAGAAATGTGGTAATTTGTAAAGTGTAAATCAGCGATAATAAATTAACTGGTGAAGATGTTGTTTTCAGTTTTGATTGGTGTGTGTGTGTGTGTGTGATTGCTCTTATTCTATGTTGAGATATGTGAAACAGGAGTTTTATGCCAGTAACGGTATCCATAACTGAATCTGCCACGATGACAGTGCCTGATGGAAAACCTACAACAAGCAGCTATTGTATTTCCTCTTCATCGTGCTGTCTTTTGGATTCATGCCGTTTTAAAGAGTTACCATTGCCCTAGCCCCATGCTAATCAAGTCTTTGAACATGCGGGAATGTGGTGGCCTATTGTTCAACCCATAGTGTGAGCTCACAAGGGAGGCCTGTGCAAGTTGGAAGTTGAGATTTGTGAAGATAGAGCGAGGGCAGGCCTACGCCATCTCCGGAGCACAATGGCTGTCACAATGACAGCGCATGTACTGTATGTGCTCTGTCAGGGACCTCAGTGTGCCTCAGTTAGCTTACCATAAAGGCCTATGTCTGCGTTCATGAAAGGCTTCTGTTTTATCTAAGTAATTCATTTTCTGTCCCTGTTACATCAGCTATATATATATGCTGATTCTGAATGTTTAACATTACAGCTTCATTGCCAGCTCCACGCAGTATTATAATGCGAAGACATTTAACATTTGAACGACAGGCGTCTTGTATTCCCTTCTTTCTTTCTTTTTTTATGTGTGGCATGAATAAAAGTTATTAAAGACAGATTATTTTTTTGTATTGTTGCACAGGTGACTCCCACAAAAACAACCAAAAAGGAAACAGCAACTCCTGATGCTACAAAAGATCAGGTGAACGGACGTTTATGACTCATCACATCACTTATAACTAACCGATTCACTGAAAATAATAGTATCACCATGGGTTTATTCATATGATTTTGATATTATTGTTTGATTTTATTATATCATGCTTATTTTGGTTTACAAAGCTGTATCAAAGAAATGTTGAGGTTTGATTATTATATATTGAACACGGGGGGATTGCGGGTCTAGAAAATAAAGTTTTTGCCGGTTGCTAGCTGGCATTTCATTTCTCCAATTGCTTTTAATTTCTCCAATTGCTTTAGGACACGTAAGCTTTTTGCAGATATTTGTTCGCTTCAGTTTGACTTTATGTCTCTAACCGCTTCCTTTTTCTGTTGCCAAATAGTCCCAGAAGGAGAGCCAACCAGCGGCAACCACTACTGTGAGCACATTGCTGATAAAGTGTTTTTATTTCTACAGTTGTGTGAACACGGTTGTGTTCAGTTAACGTCCAGAAAGGCCATTTTATTTGCTTATGTTTTATTTTATATGCTAATTCCATCTTAATATCATTTCTTTGTGTTTATCTCATCATAGCTCACCTAAAGTGTATCTTAAAATGTATTTGCTGTTAAAGGAGACAGCGTGGATATCAAACTATCATTTTTAACACATGCTCTCTTGAATAGGTTGCACAAGTATCTGAGCCCCCAGCAGCACCCAAAGGAATGTCTATCCCACCACCCCCTCCTCCAGAGCCACCGAAAATGGAAGTCAAAGGAGAGCCAGCTGCCAAACCTGTAAAGCCCACACCAAAAGAAGAACCAAAAGCTGCTGCGAAGGAACCCGAGGCCTCAAAAGGAAAATCAGCCAAAGATACTCTGAGCAAATTCTTCCGCTCAAAGGTAAATAAACGGCAAAGTGAAGATTGCAAGATGAGATCATTATTTTAAAGGGATTGTTAATCGTGTAGTCTTTCAGTGAGTGCATATTCCACAGTGTGTCACATTGTAACGTAGTGTGAAACATACTGTATGTGAATTTGAGGTACAGATAGGTATCAAGGCACCCAAAGGCAAAGGCGCTTCAGCAAGTGGAGCCAATGCCCCGGCCAAGACTGCACCAGTGGTACAGTAGATTATCATACTCTCAAACTGACCATGGCTCATCCTGTTACTAACTGAACAAGAGCTGATTTGTCTGGAGGTGGAAGAAACTGAACAATTTGCTGTTTCCAAATTGGAACTTGCAGCAGTTGTGTAAGTTAGTATTTACCCTGACAAGCAATAAATAATGTGACTTCGGTCAAAAGCGTTCTCTGGAAAAATGGCCTTATGTTAACACCACTGTTTCTACCACAGTCCATATTTTCATGATATATTATATTGTGGTATAAAGATGGAAAAATAGTTCAACATTTTGGGAAATACACCTTTTTTGCTGTCTTGCTTAGAGTCAGATAAAAAGATTGATACTACTCTCATGTCTGTGCACTGAATTAGGAGGCGATTAGCCTAGCTTAGCATAGCATAAAGACTGAAAACAGGGCTTAGCGTGGCTCTGTTCAAAATATACAAATATGCCTACAGCATCAGCACCTCTGCAGCCTGTTTGATATTGTTGCAAACAACAGTTATTCGAGAGAGTCAGGCTAGCTGTTTCCCCCTGCTAAAAGTCTTTATGCTAAGCTAGGCTAATCGCCTCCTGACTTTTGCTCCGTGCATGAGAACGGCATCGATCTTCTCATCTAACTCTTTCCAAGAAAGCTCATAAATGTTTCCCAAATTGTCAAACTATTCCTTTAACCAGTTCGTATTAGTCAGAATGCATTACCGTGCTAACACATTAAGCATTTCATGATTAAAACTTTCTCTCTGTTCATGAGGACATTTCCATTCTGTCTTGCTGGCTTTAACTAACAACAAAAAAATTCCTTCACTGTCCTGCAGACAAACAAGGAGGAACCACAGCCAGCAGTAGAAGTAGAGGTACAACCAGTTGTAGAAGTACAGGTAACCTCATAGAGTATCTTCTCAGTTCGAGTCATCTTTTCAGGATGTTCCTTAAAAAGACATACAGTAAATTACAGCATTTTCTTAATTTGAATCTCTTCGCAATAAAAAATTAGTTTTGCTCTGCAGGAGACACCAGTGGAGGTGCCAGAACCAGTTGTAGAAGTCCAGGTAAATCAAAAGGAGAGCTCTCACTCTTGGGGTTTTTGTCTTTTTTCAGGGAGTGGAAAAAATCTTCTGATCAAACCTCTAATCACAATGCATAGATTTATTTTACATGTTCTGATTCATTTGCTCAGAGCGAACAAAATGTTGAAGCTCAAGAGACAGCAGAGGAAGTGGCACAGCTAGTTGTAGAAGAGCAGGTAAATCAGCAGGAAGTGCTTGGGAATATTAATTCTTAATTTTCTTCACTCTACAGGCGCCTCTGACATGATGGTGTACCAGATGTACCAATTATTACACTGAACCAAACATAATCTTTCATTCATTTCACTTAACACACATGAAATTTGGCATTTGCAGTTCATAAAAAGGCCGACTATATTTCATGTTTTGACGAATTAATTCACTCACCAATTAATCTCTGTTGTAAATCTCCATCATGACAGATGAGTCAGCCCATGATTTATTGCATTTCATTCAGCATTTGAATGAATTCAGCATTTGAACGAATGGGAAAACAAATAATTTTTCCTTCCCTGCAGACGGTGGAAGAAGTACCACAGCCAGTGGTAGAAGATGAGGTAAATTAAAGGAGTTCGACACGTTGGGAAATACGCTCATTTGTTTTCTTACAGCGAGTTACAGTAGGTTGGAAAATCGATACCACTCTCATATCTGTCGGCCAGCGGGTGGTTAACTTAGCGTAGCTTAGCATAAAGAATAGAACCAGCTAGCCTGGCTCTGGCAAAAATCCGCCTACTAGTGCCTCTAAAGCTCACGATTAACATGTTGCATGTTTTTACTTTCCACTTTGTCTTTGTATGGACTGAACAAACAAGATATAACATGCTAAAGAGTAAGATTTCATTACGTTTGGATAGCTGTTTCCATTCTTTATGCTAAAGTAACCATCTTCTACATCATATTTAACAAGTATGAAAATGGTATCCATCTTCTCATCTCTTATAGCCAGAAAGCAAATAAGAGTATTTCCCACTGTGTTGAACTATTTCTTAAATTTTCTCTCTCTCATCTTTGGTGGAGAATTATTCCCTTTCCTATTTTCTTTCTGTCTTTTTTTTTTTTTTTTTAGAGATGCTAATATTCTTTACTTTTGCACATGACAATTTGGGCTTCTTTATTCTTACAGGCGCCGGTTCTTATCAGATTTGTCTGCCTCCTTTTCTGCTTTGACCCTGGATTTTTCTGCCCCTTTTACCTTCTTCTTTCACTTCACAGGTGGCAGCTCCTGCCCACACTCTGTCAGCTTCAATGATAGACACAAATTGAATTCATTAATAGCTCATGATGTGTATTTCCCTCTGCTTTTTTTGCTTTTTTCTTTTGACAAAAGAAGGTGGATCCCTCGAAAGCCAGCACCTTGGAGGCTACTCCAAAGCCTGAACCACCCCCGCCTGTTCAGGAAGAGAAGAAAGCAGGCTCGAAATCATCCTTCCTGTCTCTCTTCAAGCCTAAAGTAAGAAGTTATTTATTTAAACCTTGACGGGTCTCTGAAAATCTCTTGAATATGAATTGTGGTAGAAATACTAAACATAAAAGTAACAGATTAATGTGAATTTGAGGTACTGTTAGACCACATGACAACAAAAGTCCAAGCAGCCTCCACAAGTGGAGTTCGGCTCCTCAGGAAAACAACTGGAGTGGTAAATAGACGCATTATTAACCAGAGTAATTCCATCGATTACATCTGGTATTAAAACCTGCTCTCAAACTACTTCTTTTGCAGATGTTTGATCTCCATTTTTTATATTTGAAAATCATAACAACAAACATCAATTCTTTTATGATCATCTCTCATAATGTTGACTCGATCCTAACAGCCAGTACATTAATGCCACTTCAAACTTTGCATCTGATGTGTTCTCAAAGTCAAAGTCCATCTGCACTTCATGAGTAAAGCACATATTGCATGAGAGTAATTCAGTTTTTCGTGGCCGCAACACTTTCAAGGCTGCTGATCCCAAGAAGGCAACCCCCGCCCCAGCTGCAGCAGGAGAGGGAGCTCAGGCAGCCAAAGCCAAGGAGGAACCCAAAGCAGCAGCCAAGTCATCAGAGGCGGTTGTAGATAAACCAGCCTCAGCGGCCTCCCAAGCTGGAGACGACGCAGCCAATGTGCCTAAGAAACTGGAGAAGAGGAACTCCATCCAGCTGTTCTTTAAAATTCTGGTGAGGAGAGCGTCACTTTTTTCCCCCCCACATTCAGACTTATAATATTACCTTGTACTTTGTAGCTTCACCTCCACTAGATGGCAGCAAGGATTCATTAAGTAACATAAAGGGTGGGCTCTGTTTCACAGTGCAGTGCTCTCATGTTACACGTCCTGTGAATTATTTTTGCACGGTTTGGTTTTGACCACTTACAAGTTCATAAAAAAATTGACTTGAATCAGAGGACATGTATTCCATGCAATGTTGCAAGCTGTGCAGTTTAATGAAATGATACCAGTGAGAAACGTAGGAGGTGCTTTTGGAAATAAAACAAAGACCTCAAGTTATGAATGGTTCCCCACAACTACAGCATCAAGAACAAGGATTCTAGGAGACTAGGATTAGGATTTGGCATGGATGTGAAGAAAGGATTAGCATGTTGGATACTGTAATGAACAATGATTAATTTACATTTTTCCTTTTGACATTTCAGGGTCAGAAACGTAACTCTACAGATGCCGGGGTCCAGACAGAGCAAGCCGCTATTGCTCAACCAGCTGAGAAGGCCAAATGAAACCAAAACCAACACTGAAGTTTCCTTGTACAGACCCCCCTCTCTCTCTCTCTTTCTCGCTCTTACTCATTCTTTATTTCTCTTTCTCTCTCTCTTTATCTCATCTCCTTTTCAACCCTTATCGAATTCCTTTAACTACTTTTTTTTTTTGTTTTGTTTTTGTTACTGTTTAGAAGTTGCAGTATGAAAGGAAAAGTAACCGGGAGGATAAAAGCAAGTGAACAGTGGGCAGGTAGTTGAACTGGTGGTGATTTGAAATGGACAAAAGCGAGGTTGTTGAGATATATATATATATATATTTTTGGTCATATAAATGTCTTGACAAGAATAGCAATGTGAGTGTGAAGACTTTTCTACAGACATTTAATGTGACTTCTTTCTGTTCTTGCAACCTGACATATTGGGCTTATGCAATAGACAGTACCACGCTTTGCTTTCAATAATTAACTTGCCAAAAAAACAAAAACACATTGTCATATAGGTTCTATTTTTTACACTTCATAGCAGAGGAATCATGCAGTTGTGGCAATGCAAGAGGGTTAATATGAAAAGATAGTTTGACATTAAAAGTAACAGCTGATAAAAAAGGAGCATGTTCATATAACAAACTGCACTTACAGATTTTTTAACTTTATGTAAGCTATATATAGACTAAAGCACATACATACATATCCTAACAGTCATGTATCGGGGCCGTACGGGAAAATCACAATCTTTACTGTTCTGTGGGGAACTGATTGTAAGTGTTCATGTTAACAAATGCATCCGAGGTGGCAAAAATGGTGTCCTCGTGGTCATAAATCACCGTCGATTAGCTTTTAATGTGAGGTCATGTAATTAAACAGAAGTCTTACGGTGTCAGTCATTTGTGTTTGGCATACGTTGCAATTAATACCGTGCTTTTGTTTGCCTATGTGTGTGTATGTATGTATGCATGTACGTGTAACTTCTGCTATCTCGAAGACAATAAATATGTTCACCATTCGTTTGTTCTTCATCGGTGTATTAACTATAATGGCGATGGCAAACATAATCAAGAAGGACTGGGCGTTGGAACAAGCGCGAAAAAAAATGTGACTCAGCAAGTTTTACAAACAGCATCAATGGTTATTAATTCAAGTGCCACTGCAATTACTGAGACAACAGAATGCAGTTCATATAAATAAAGATATAGAATAAGCAGCAGGGCATAGATGTTAACAGGCAAAGATATATACAGTATAAACAAAAAGTTATACAGTGCAGGGACTGTATAAATACAAGTAATGGCAACAATGAGCTAGAATAAACAGCCAGGGAGGCAGCAACATTCATGACATTCTTCCACCATTGACGTCCATTCATTTTAATGCACACAAATTAAAACACTAACCTCAATGTAATGTAGGCATGACACACGAGTCACGCCTTGCTAATCTATGTGTAGAGGCAAGCCTTACTCCTTTTTTTTTTTTTTTGTCTGTTGTATTTATTTGTATCACTTAAAGACAAGTGACAGCTATCAGGCAGACTCGGCAGCCACAAAGAAGACAACTGACCGCAGCTCAGGTTGTCATTTGTAACCGCGACAGACAGACAGAGAGAGACAACTGCCGGGGCATCACTATGAATACTAATTTATACATTTTTTACAATCCACGAGACACCTTAGAGATAAAAAGATGTAAAACAAGATCTAAGGAATTGTATATTTCAGGTAAAGGAAGCCCTCAAATCTTCTTTTACCTTTTATGATGTAATTTCTATGATGGATAGCAGAGTGTGAAGTCTTTGGAAGGATGTGTTTTAGATAGTAATGTCTGAGACCCTCCATTCACCCGCCATTAAGTGATGAGTCGCGGCCCCCGAAGGCATAACTCACACTGCTCCTTTGTTATCAATGAGACACACTCCTCTTGCATTACCCTCTATAATAGGTGTGATCATTTTAAATTGTGCATCAAAGTAATTGCCGTGGCACTGAAGGAGAAAAAGTAAGGTACTTTTTTTTTTGCACTGTACAAGACATGTGCTCCATTGTCTGTCCTTTCCCCCACTGAGGATTCCTTCAAATTAAGATGCAGTGTGAGGTTTTTGCCAACTCTATTGCTACTATGTGCAAAGAGCTCATGTTCATTATCAAGCATAAAATCATGAAAAACTATATAGCACCCACAGTGAGCCTCACCACCGGTTTCTGGTCTTATGCTCTTCACTTTTATGCATCAGGGCGTCCTGGCAACAGCAAAAAAAAAAAAAAAAAAAAAAAGATGGTGCAGGCGAAGATAACAGCTGCATGTCCACACATGCAGAATGCCAGAATGGTGAGCCTCTAAAGAAACTGCTTTTCTATACAGCAATCAAATTTCATGAGGGCCGGTCAATCCCGTCTGTACAGTCTGCTCTGAACTGGCCGGGTTATTAAAATAAAAAAAACGGTTATAGGTATGAATTTAACCCTGCAAAAAGATTGTACACTGCACAAGATCTGCTCGACTGCCATGTTGCTGCAGTTCATCCCAGGACAATGCATGTGACTGTGTGAATGCTCTGAGCTCAGAGGGGGTGGAACAAGGGAACAGTGGGCAGGGAGGCCTGACAGGAGGCCTGCTGTCAGCACTAATGTGCATCATGAAACTGTTCCCCGTGTAGCAAGTCTGTTTTCTGTGGGGAAACGTTAGGGTGAAACAATTCAAGGTGGCAGTGAGTGAGAAGACACAATAATCACCTAATTCTGATAGCAGTAGATCTAAAGGACAGTCTTATTTATCTAAGTGTGAATCAGCAGTTCCTGCAGGCAGCACATGTTTGTGTGTGTGTGTGTGTTAGAGAGAGGCATTCTGATGCAGATGCTCTCAGGAGGTTTTTAGGGGTTGGTGGTTTGTTGGGGAATGTTACATCCTGCTCGGGGACAAAAGGTGTCACGTAGTTTTAACCAGAAATCCAACAAAGTCAGTGATTTCAAGATAATACGGCCAGCTGAGAAAAACTTTGACTTTTAAAACTTCATCATCAAAATAAAAGTTTCTAACGTCAAATGTTCAGATTTAACGCTTCAGTTGACTTTTCCACACTTGGTTTGGTTCCTGAAAGGTTTGCTGCGAGCAAACAGAAACACAGCAAACACTCGAAGATAAGTTAGAAATGCAGAGAAAGAACGGTGCCCCCTGACCTAACTAAAGATACTGTGCTGCTACAGAAATAGTGTGAGACAATCTTGATATGAATCAACTCGCATTGCTAAGGTTATAAATGTTCTTGACGGAGTTCAGCTATCAGTCACGGTAATCACGAGTCGTTCTTTCGGACTGACACAATGAAATCTGTGATCATTTGACGCATTAAATTCAGATTGACTAGATAGATATTGTTTTTCTTTAATAAAAATTCTGCCAAAGCGGAGGTGTGGCACGTGAAATATCTCTGTGATCATGTTTTGAGTCTGTATCGTTCTCGACAAGACAACTGACGAAAGATTAGGGTCAGGACATTAGTTTGATTGATTGGTGATAAATATGACTATTAAGGATTAATCAAAGCACTGTGAGGCTTAAAACTTCATCAGAAACAGCTAATCTAAAAGTCAAAAAGGGGCTTTACAGACAACTGTGTGTTAGCAGCAGAACAAACAGACTCCCCATTTTCTCAGTTTGTTCCCGGGAAGGATTTTCAAACACGTAGAAACTCCAAAAAAAAAAAAACTGCTTTTGCTGACTGATTAAATTTCTCTGATGATCAACAACACAACAGCTGGTTGCACTGAATAAACATGACTGGCTTGGAGTGAGAAAGGAGATTATATATTATCAGTGTCTTTCAGGAGCAACACCAGGATTATGAAAGAAGCCAGGCTGTGAATCTGGAGGAGAACAATGCAGTCAGCTGCTCCTGACACGTCAAGACAAAAAAGAAGCCACCACCACAGCCCGTTTTTTTTTTTTTCACCCCCCATGATCCAGTTCCTATCAGGCTTGTCTGTCAACTGAATACATAATTATTCACTTTTCAAAGATGCTGCTTTATCTTTAATTAGAATTTAGCGGACGCATACATGTACGCCTGCTCTGGAAAGAAACAATTCGAGACAATGAGTTTGCAGGATTTTGGAAGAAGAAATTACATTAGCATAAAGACAAACAAACAATAGGACCGAGTTAATTAAATCAGTTTAAAGTAAACAATGTTTGGCCACTTGTTGCTGCCACTACAGAGCATGAATGCTAATTAAATAACCACAGTATAATCTATGATCAAATATATATTTGTCCGGTAAACAAACTGGATTTGTCTCACAGCTGGAATTACTTTACAGATTAAGATTTTGCCAACAACATGAGAGTCATTTATGAAGTATTATACTCTTAAAGCATGAGTAATATTCCAATGATGTGCTATATTTAATAATATAACCATCAGAAAGGGAGTAGTTTACTAAAAGTAAAGATTATACTTGTAAATATGAGTATTTGTAGAGAGAAGTATTGCCTAAGTAAGAGATATGAGTACTTCCACCCCTGCACAGACAAGCTTATGATAGGCTCAAACATCTCTTCTTGGGAATTTCATCATCCTGAGGCATCATACAGCCTCACTCTCTCTCCAGATTGATAGCCTTTCAGAGTCTTTGTGGCCACAGAACAATAGGAAATGAGAGGGAGGCCTCAGAGTGTCACATGTGTTGCCTTTGATTAACATACTAGACTTGTTTGTGTAACAGGATCTCAGGGTGAGGCAGCAAGAATACCAAAAACTGAATCACAGTATTGCAGGAGGGGGGCGGTGGTGAGAATATTGTCGTTTATGGCAACACGTGTAAGTGAGTGAGTCGTGTTAATTTAATGCAAAACACACACACACACACACACAGGATGTCTTTATTTGCACTGTTAGGTGCTCAGAAACCACGTGGTCTATTTAACCCCCCGTTTGACAAGACAAAACAAGCATTAAAAATGTTTTTAGCTCCTCTAATGTGTGATTTTTAAAAAAAAAATCTGGTTTATATCTGGCATGTACACAATAATCACATTAATTACTGCTGTGATTAATTTTAATGAAATCTGCTTGCCAAACCTGCAGATCTGCTTGTGTTTTCATTAGAAACTGAATTTAGTCTGACCTGTTTTTAAAACAAACATATCAAAACAACTTTTAATCTATAGGCTGTCTAATAATCAACATAAAAGGAAAACATAAAGAAACTACACCACCTAAAGTGAGAGATGGTTTTGGCAAATGGTGCTTTCTGGTCTTTGTTCACTGTTCCTTAGCTGGGAGTGGTTACTGATAAAGTTTTTTTTCTTCTTCTTCTTTCAGACATTGCTGCCATTTAGCAGAAGGGTGTGTGTGTGTGTGTGCGTGTGTGTCAATGCACACTGAAATCTACTGAATATCTTCTTTGATCGTGTGATGTATGGCTTTAAGCTGCCATCAATGCTTGATGTCTCTTTGGAAAGGCTCTAAAGGGTGGAGGAGGGGGCTGTTATTTAACTTCACATTATAGCCAGTGGGTGCTACTGTAGGTGATGTCTTTATCTGACAAAAACAGTGTGGGGAATTTGTTTCTATGCAGCTCAATGGTGATTTACACTCTCCCTGTCATAATTTGGTATTGTCTTTAGCATTATTATAATATAGTATTTCTAGGTTTTATATGACTTCCTTTCATAACAGGCTATAAAAAGCCTCCCTCTCTATTTAAGCTCAAACATGCTGTGTATATGACTTTTTTAAGATCTATGTTTAGGTGACAGACAAAAAAAAAAAAAAATCCGAGCTGGATATAAAACTGGCCATGTTTTTATGTCGTGAAATAGGAAGAGGGTGTCATGACTCAACCAACCTGCTTCTGCAAAATCCCTCATGTTACTGTGAAAAAAAAAAAAAGAAAAAGTTTGAAGCACCCCTCCCCCATCTCCACATGGTAGCCGATGCATGACGTGAAAAGAGCGTGGAAGAGGAGGCTACACACTTCAAGTAGGTTCAATTTAGCAATTGGCATAATCAAATCACTGTGTGTGTGTTTTGTTATGTTCGTGTGTGGCTACAATAGACTTTTTTTTTTTTTATGTACATTGAAGCAGCTTTTGGACGCGTTATGAACAGGTTAGGCTGAAGTCAGTTAAAAAAAAAACACACTTCCTTTCACTGTATAGTAGTGTGGAAATGTAACCTGGGTGATTTATAGCAGCACATGACAGTGATTAAATGGATTTGTCTTACCTGTTCAAATAAATGGTAAACAACCAACTGTAGGAGGTGTTTTTAATAGTATATATATAAGACAAGCTTACGTAATGCAGGTATTATACAAAAAAAAATTATATATTATGCAGTTTTTTTTCTGTTATCCGTGACCACGTGACCACCTTTTTTTTTTAGGTTTTTGTCGTGCACGCGCTCCATCTTCCCCCCCCTCTGGAGAGAGTCGTTGGGAGAGCGCACGCGCGCCTCGGAGCTCAACAGCTGCACACAGTGAGGAGGAGGAGGTGACGGAGGAGAAGGAGGAGGAGGAGGAGGAGGACGAGGAGTCGCCAAGTAGAGCAAATATGATTTCAAACAATTGAATAGGTGAGCTGTCCTCCGGCTAACTTTTATATATACATATATATATATATAAAAAAAAAAACAATAACTGACGTGAAATGAAGAAGCTCACACACAGACACAGTTGGGCTGAGTTGAGTTGAGTCGCTCGGTGTGTTATCTGTGTCATTATTAATCCGGAAACTCTTGACTTGGTAGGTATTGTTTGGTGAGTTTCTCTACAGTTGGAGTCGAGACAACAGAAGGTGTAGCTTCTTTTTTTTTTTTTTAACGCCAACGTTTATTTAGTTGCGTGTTGACCCGAAGTGTCGTGCCGAGTTCACGACTTCAACATAACTTTGACGACAAATGGCGAATGGTTAAGATGCTTTAAAACAAAAAAAAAAAACCCACAAACTAACTGCAGCGTACGTAAGTAAGACAAAGCAGTGTGGCTGAAGTTGACGTGTTGTCGCTCTTTTTAAAAAAAAAAAACTTGTGTTTGTGACTCAAACAGCCGAGCAACGTTTGTTTGTTTGTATGATTTGATATTGATCCGTGAAGGGAAACCTCGTGTTCTGCTTGTTATTGTTAAGCGACTATACAAATGTAATAGCAACTCCGTCGACTATTTATTTATTTTTTTTGTAGGTGAAGTTTTAGTTCATGATTTAATCTCCTAAAACCTGATGGTTTTTAACTCACACACACACACACACAGCATGCGTGTGCTTTAAAGAAAACACACTGGGTCATTATCGACAGTTGGCTCACCTGGATTTAACTCAACTTAAAGTAATTACAGCTAGATAACTCTGTCATGTTTTTAAACGGTTTAGGTGGAGAATAACTAGTAATTTGCATGTTTTTATCAACACAAACTGATTTATTAGCTTAAATTAAATATATCAAACAAAAGGTGTAGGTTGGTGCTACACTGGGCTGCCATATGTTGTTTGTCATAGTGGCTTTTTTTTTTTTTTTTCCTTGAACTTGCTGGTCCAGTCACTCCACTCCTGTGTTAATCAAACTAAGAGTGTGTGTGATTTGAATTTCTCTCTCTCTTTATGTATAAGCAGTTCATTAGACGTACTGAAAGAGCTGCTATGACAAACACACACAAAAAGGTGGAGGTGTAGGGTGGAGGAAGAGGGGGGGTAGTCCCCATGGTCACAAAAGGGAAAACAAAACCTACACCTGGAGGAGGAGTGCATACCATTATAAACATGTGTGAGTCAACAAGGCAAGGCCAAGTACAACATACGTTTTTATTTTTTTTTATATCTTAGATGTCTGGTCCACGTAACATTTCTCAAGTCTGAAATTTGGGCGTGATCAGGAAACGGTTGCAAAATGAGAATTTAGACGTTTGTGACCAAACCTGAATGAATCTATACGTTGACCTCATTGAGTTAGTGTGCCAGATTCTTTGGAGGACTCACAAACTAAGCATACACACCATGGTGTACACATATTTTATCAGTGGCCAGAGGAAATGAGTTGTCTGTGCAGTTGATTGCTAAAAAGATACATTTCCTGTTTCAGTAAAAGGGAAGACAATTCTGTGTGGTTTATTTTAAACGGTGTTTTTTTAATTTTTAGTTGAGTAGTACCTGATTCTGTTGTGATACACAGTGCCTAAAGAGACTTTTCTTATTATTTACAGGTTCCTGATCTAGACAGAGGACAATGCCGACTCACTCTTTGCTGCCGTGTGTGGAGAGCCCAGATGGACTCGCCCAAGATATTCTTATTAGTAACAATGCAAGTATCCCAGGGTCCGGCTCGAGCATGACACCACACACTACCTATTCAGAAAAGGCGGTGTTGCAATCTGGAGGAAGTGTACCATTATCTTGTATGTTCTGTGATCAGACCTTCACTCATCAGGATGAGCTAGGACCCCACGTGTTAACGCAGCACCCCACCACCTTCTACGAACCGGCCGTGCTGCGAGTCGAAGCAGAATTCAGGATCCCGGGGGAGAGACCCCGGGTCAAATCAAGCAGCATACCTGTTGAGAAAGAGGAGGTTCACAGTTGTATCGTGTGCGGCCAGGTTTCACAAGACGCCAGTGAGTTGGAAACCCACATGAGGAAGCACAAGGACTACTTTACGTACTGTTGCAATGTCTGTGGACGGCGGTTTAGAGAGCCGTGGTTCCTTAAGAATCACATGAAGATGCACGTGAAACCAGGAGCAAAGAGCAAGGCCCAGCAAGACCTGGAGACCCCCGTCACAGTCAATGGCATCGTCCAAGATCAACCTCCCGAGCCCGTAGTCACAGTTTACAAAATGTGCATGGTTTGTGGGTTTTTCTTTGCCGACCATGACAGCTTGGTTGAACATAGCAAAGTACATAACCGAGAGGTAGATCCTGGCAAAGATAAAGACAAGGAGAGCAAGGATGGCACTACTGAATCCCCTGTCAAACAGGAAACATTTCTTCACAGTCTAAGACTAATGCCTCGCTCTACAGGAAATAGTGTGCAGCATGAGAAATCATCAAAATGGATTCCCCAGCTGGATCCCTTCAACACATATCAGGCCTGGCAACTGGCTACAAAAGGCAAGTTAGCAGTTGGTCCTAATACTACTAAAGATATTGGCCAGGAAGCAAGCACAGACAACGAAGAATGCGGCTCTGATAAGGAGGAGTTGAATAATATTTGGTCTGAGGGACAAGGAGACAAAGCGACAAAAGAGGTCCTCGGGAGAGAGCTCCGGTCTCAACAGCAGAGTGCAGCAGAAAACCCAGAACCCCAGCGGAGGTCTCTTATGCAGAAAGATAAAGAAAGGCCAACCACTTGTGAGGAATGTCAGAGAACCTTCAGGACCTACCATCAGTTAGTCCTTCACTCCAGGGTCCACAAGCGTGAGAGAGGCGGCGAGGAGAGTCCAACTTCTGTTGATGGGAAGTTATCAAGAGCAGGCTCCCTTGACCACGCAGAGGAAGGCTCTGAGGAGGGCTTCGAGGAGGCAGCACTGACAGAAAACCTGGGTCCAGGTAAGTTTAGGAGTTCATTACATCCCCATGCTGCACTCATGCTGTCTAAACTGTGATTTTAGGGATTGTTTTACACAAAGAACTATGTTACCAAGTGCCCCCTCTGCTGTTGGGAGGGGTAATTACACGTCCTTTGTGATTTAATTCTGCCCTTTTCCTTTTCTGTGTATTTATTTGTGCTTCTGTGTTTCTTTTGATCAAAAGTCAGATCAAAAGAATGCAGTTACTGTGGCAAATCATTCCGATCGAGCTATTACCTCACAGTTCACCTGAGGACTCACACAGGTATATTCAACACATTTGGCTTGCACGATGAATTAATGAGATGGCATCTGTTCATCACACGCACCTCTAATTCCGTGTCTTATATCTTCAAACTGTTTGTTTTTCAGGTGAAAAACCGTTCAAGTGCGCTTACTGCGACTACGCCGCGGCCCAGAAGACTTCACTGAAATACCACCTGGATCGGCGTCACAAGGACAAACCTTATGTGGAGATTCCCAGCAGACCCGTGCCTTTGGTGCCTTCTCCTAATGATGGAAAACATGAAAATGACCACGAAAACCCTGCTCCGACTAGATCCAAGCTTTGGGTTCCCGGATCAAGATCGTCCACCAGCGGGAAACCAGAGGACAGATTTGATGGCACAGATAGCAAGTCTAGCAAACCGCTCGTCCAGATGAATGCTGAGTATGAGAAATTAATTGCTAAGTCTGCTTACTCCCCGATTGATGATGTCGTAAAGTGTCCAGTACCTGTTAACCTGAAGATTGAAAGGGAGGAGATAAAAGATGAGAACTCTGAGGCCCCATTAAATCTGTCCTTAAAAGTGTCTCTCTCCATCCCTGCCAGTGCAGAACCAAGAAATGCATTAATTCCAATTGCCTGTTCGTTTTGTGCATATAAAACCATGTACCCAGAGGTCCTGATGATGCACAAAAAGCTAACCCATAAAGACAAGTCAGACGGTACAAAAAAGAATGGATTCGGTGGCGGTTCGAAGCAAAAACGTTTTACAGGTTGCCCCCCAGCGCTTGACGGGAAAGACGTCACCCCACTGCCGATGATTGACCGGCGCCACCCTCGTCGGACCAAGTCCCCACCTCCTCAACCAGCAAAACCACAAGAGAAGACGCCTGCTAACCCACCTCATGGTCCTAAACAGTCCCCTGTACATGCACCCCAACCTGATGTTGACACCCAGCGTCAGAGACAAAACGCTGATGCACATCCCAGCCAGGAATCGTCCAGGTATACAGAGCTCATGAGGAAATCCAACACGGGAAGCAAGTATGTTTTGGACCGACCGGGCCCCCCAGACAGAGTGGGAATAGGTGAGAGGAGTTACCCAGCGAGGAGTGGTGTCATTTGGCATTCAGGCGCTGCCAGGTTGTGCCTGTCGAGTCGATTCGCGAGCCTCCCCCAGATGGACTTTGGTGAACCTTCCAGCAAGAGATTAAAGTATGGAGTACCCACAAACAGAGAGGCTGACTCCAGTGACAAGCCCGGCTTTAGAGGACCGGCAGGGGATGGATCCAACAGGCTGCTCATCTCGGGGAGAAGTGTGAAAACCACATTACAGGGGTCGGGTCCATCCACCATTTCGGAGAACTTGGCTCCTCTGAAGACCACATCAGCAGCTATTGGAGGAAGTTTGGACACTGAGTGGGGCATGATGAACCTTCTGCGCTCCTACACACCCAGCGACCTGGCATCTCTCTACCACAGCACACCAGCCAACCCCAGTCATGGAGGGCTGGCCAACCCGAGGGCAGGTATGTATTAGGTCAGCTGATCCGGGAGAGGTTGCACAGTTTTTTTTTTCTTTAGCCAAACTACGCTACTTTATATCTCACATTCAAGCAGTTTGTGAAGTTTATAATAAAGATTTTTTTCTCAGGGGGCAGAACTGTGCTGTACCAACACTTACCCACTCTGCCCAACCTGCAGAGGAGAGACCCCTCAGGCCTTTATCCTAACCAACGCTATGGGACCACTGACAAAAGTACCTAAAGTGGCACCAAGGTAAAAAAGGTTGAAAAATATTTAGTAGTACATGAAATTCCTTTTTCTTTTTTGATTTTCAAACCCTGACTTAGAGTCTTTGTAAAGTTTTACCTGGTGCTTTACAGAAATGAATCAGGTCGTGTTTGAAAACAAAGTATTTTTCTCCCTTTTCTCTTGATTTGAACTGTGCTGCTACCTTATTTTTTGGAAAACCTGCAAAATTAGTTTAATATTCAGGTTTAAGAGAGATGGCTCGTGCTCAGAGAGTTCCTCTAATTTAATTTTTTTTTTCAATAGAGGAAAATTATATGACAGACATTTCAGGGCTGGGGCCTTTAGTCTACATTAGTTTGTTTTGTCTAAATGGAAAAGTGCAGATCAGCTCTCTTTCAAGATATTCCACTGGTGTGCACTGTGATAGTTTTTCTCTCCCCACTCAAAACAGTTGCCAAATCCATATTTAACCCACTCTAATGTTCAGATATCTGTAAGTGTCTATGACATAACAGCACAAAGTGTATGTGGGATAACATAAATCTTAAGTTTTCAGTGCATAACATTTGTATTAACTAAAAACTTCAGTCGTATAATTTGTGTGAAAAATTGCTGCTGTGTTGACGCCCAGGCAGTAATTAGGCACTATTATATTCTTTTCCTTTTTCCGAGGCACTGAAGGGTGTGTGTGGATTTTTCTGTGGAATAACTTGATGGCTTCGGCCCAGTGGTTTACAAACAGGCCACAGTAACAAGTCCCTGTGTATATTGAAGTGGTCTACCTCATTTTGTGCTCTAGACACTGTTATTTTTGTAAAGCTGCTGTAGCCATTATGTCAGCTAAGCCTCTGTACCCAGCCGTCTATCAAGTGGGGACAGATGTTTGGAGTTGGAGCTGTAACTAGACGGACATGTTTGTTAGGCACCGCATAAAACACAAACTCATCTGGTGACAGAACAACTACTGCCGAGGCCGCGTCGACCTTATGGCACATGACATAACTGTAACACAATATGGGTTGTGGATTTTCTTTGATACATTCGGTATTTACAAGCCCAGTTTTAAACACAGAACAGACTTTGTGGTTTATTATTTGGCCCTTTTTTTGAAATGGCAAACGGCTATCATCTGCTTTAGTGGTGCCTCAGATCCATAAGCTGTAAAAATGTACCAAATTTCACGAGTTATGTTTGAGTATTAACTGGTCGTGTTGTATTATTTGAGCTGCACATTCTTTGTCACTATTCAGGAGTTTGTTTTTTCTACTATGCAGAGTCTTGAAAGTGTTCTTGTATTTCAAGTGGCAGCAGTCAGTCCCGGCTGGTCTTGAAGCGGCCATTTCAGTGTGGTATGACAAGGATAAAATAAATAAACACAAAAGCATCTATGTTGATTTATGGCTCGATTTAATGACACACTGTGAACAAGAAGTCTCAGGTTAACTCATATTTACAAGCTGTTTAGTCTTCAGTATTTTTTCTTTTGCCACTTTGAAAGGCTTGGGTTAAGTTATTTCTTTTTTGTTGTTGTTGTTTGGTATTCACATAACATGTACTTATGTAAAAATGAAAATATTGTTTGAGAATTGTATGACACATTTCAGTAATAAAGCGAGAGGCGAAAAACTCTGTGGCATCTTTTTGTGAAGTTCACCCACGACGTACGCAGCACGAAGACATTCGGCTTCAGTCTGAGGACAAACCTGACTTTAATTTTTCATAGGTATAGAAAAACAGACCTCCTGTAAATATAACGCATGTTGAGACTCTGCTCATTTTTTTTTTTTCTTCAGGCTGTTTAATATTGAGAGGATCCTAATTGGCTTCTTCCTCTTCTGTGGTTGTTAAGTCTTCCTGGGGTTCATTAGCACACATAAATATACATGGGAACAAGAGCAACGTGTTAAATAGTTGTTAAAGAAAAAAACAAAAACAAGAGAAATATGAAAGAATTAAAATGTTCAGTTTAAAACGAGAAGGAAACACACTTTAATAACTTAAAGTATGATGAAGCACAGAGAAATGGTCAAGGTGGGCCAGAACCAGTGGAAGGATGTTCTGCTGATGCTTGTCCCTCCATAATATCACATGCATGTGTTCAGATAAGAGGTTTCTTAAACTCGTTCCAAAGGGAGGACACCCGGCAATGACGACTTTAATTGCAGGTTGCAGACATGAATGAAAATCATTAATTTGGATAAACTGAGTACTGATTGTTTTACACACCCCATCAATCTATGATCGGTGCACTGTAACACGCATGCTATTGAAGTAACGTGATTACCATCTCAGAGTAATCCTACTGAACGACGTAGGCTGCATGCACGAGACTCTTCTGCGCAATAAAGTATGTTTTAATTGTATTATTGTCATTTTAAATATTGCATTTACATTCAGGCTGAAGAACATGTGGCGTGTTTACTTTCACCATCAATGTCTCAGGTTGAACACTAGATGGCAGTATTTACAAAGTCTAGATCAGAGCTGTGTCACATTCTTTCAAAGGCTTCTCAGTCTGAACAGCAGGCCGGTGTGTGGAGTTAGTCCTGATAAATCTGTGCATTGTTGCCAGGTTAATATAGAAAATACAAAATTATGGAGTAAAACGCATCATCTATTAGCCTTGATGCTGAAAGTATAATAATAAAGTCTTCATTTTAAAAAGTACGCCCCTGACTGTGCTCCTCTCTCTTTGCTTTGAAACTTCCAGCAGTAAACATGGCTGTGTTGTGGTCACACCCTCATTGGCCTGGTGTCACACAGGTGTTGCCTATCATGCTGTCAAAGACAACACACACACTTGATAGCGGCGGCGTGGTTTGTAAAGTATTCAAACAAAGAGTTGCGCTTTTTTGTGATTCTACGAGCGTTCGTTTCCTAAAAAGCTTTCCAGAGGGAAGTTTGGTTAATAGCCTCCACATCTGCACGACATCAGGACGCTAGTGTTGAATTTTCCCATATCTATAAACTCAGATGACTGACAAAAGCTATCACGGCGGCACATTCTGTAAACAACAAATTGCAAGGGACAATCTTCAGCACATTGAACACTTTAAACTTTGATTTCGCCCCCTTTCCCCTTCTTTCCTTTCCTTTCCTTTCTGAGTAGACCACATCTGTTTGCTGTCTGTTCCCCTGGGCCAGCACTGTGTAATCTATTGCATTAGCTCACATTAGTGCATATCGCCCATGGGCCTTGGTAATCACAAACGCAAAATGAGCATTTCACTTAGCATCACCCTCATATTCCCTCCCCCACCACCACCCTCCACACACACACACACTATGGCAAACTTAGTGCAAACGCATGGCAGAGAACGCAAGTCGACAACGGCTCATGACATGCATCCTGTTACTCTCAATCCCCGTGTCCAGACTGCTGCGAGGGGGTTTTCGTGTCAGAAGTCTCCTTTGATAGGCAAAGATACACTTTGAATTTCCTCTCTGCTCACTTCCTGTCGGGTATGTTTCTCTCTCTGGACATTTTTTTTGGGACCTCGAGAAAACTTACAAAAATTTGTGCATTTCAGCCAGAATTTGTCCTGACGTTTACCTACGCCTTCATTCCACGCAGAAGAATGGCACTGCAGGCCTTCCTTTCATTACACCACACTCATTGCTGAGCTTGAAAGCCTTAAATAATAATAATTTGACACAGTGATGTAGTGGAAGAAAAGATCTTCACATGGTGCATCTCTCAGGTATTTTTCTTTCATTGATTAGAACTTTATTTATTTGATATTTCTATCTGTATTTATCAGACATTTGATTTGATTTTCATCCCCCTCAACATGATGCATCCTTGCCAATTATGCAGCGATTTAGACATGACAATCCAAGAAATTTCCTATGTTTCATGCAAATTCACTTGGGGATTTTATTTTTTTCTGTTTTGTCAAAATGCTTTGGCATAAAACACCTGAGGTCTTCACGGCTCCTTATCGAGTTTCTTTCATCACATTAGCTTTTTCTGTGTGATAAGGATTCACGCAGCAGCCGTTTGAGTGCACAATTCAGTACACAAATGGCATTTTCTGCTTGCATTGCCATCCGTTCATCTGTTCAGAGTGTTTGGTTTCAGAGGAGGTTATGTTTAGTCGTTGTGGATACATTCATCTGTGACTGAGGATGTGTTAAGCAATTCCAGCCTCTTTCTCTCCAGTAGTATGACTATCAAATCTCCTCCCTCCCTCCCTCCCTGCAAAGTAAACTTCATGTTTTCCTCCTTCCCCTTAAGTGCTCTCCTCTTTATTTTCAGTCCTTTCATCACTCATAATTGTTGCCTCCAGATTGTCAACTTGCATGAATTAGCAATTGGGCCAACAAAGCAGATACGGTCAATTGTTGAATATCCTGTCAGAATTTGAGGCAGAAAGTCTGCTCTGGCTGTGATTGCTCATCATCGTCACCCCATTCCTCTGAGGAAGAGGAGCAATGTAATGGTTCCCACAAAAACAGCCCCTGGCCTTAGGAAAGGGATTTGGGTGTCTGGAGACAACAGGGGCCATATGGAGCGGGCTGAGATAGCAAGGCACATGTACAGAATAATAGATGACGTGTCATGTTTCATGTTGCTGAGAAGCCATCAAGAGACTTGGTTTGGGGAAATCAAAAGGCTCACATACAGCAAAAGCGACTGTTGGACCATTTAGCATTTTTTTTTTTTTTGTTTATTTTTATGTTGGGAGAGCGCCGAACATCGATACAGTTTGAAGAATGTGTTCTATTTCCAGTGCCTTTGGTCTGATGAGGTTATTTGTGAGTAAACTCATGATGATTCTGGTCGGCTGTTAGGCTAATATATATCATAGCACGCAGCTTTAACGGCATAACAACCTCCTGAACAATGAACTGAAGAGAAAGACGCCTGAAAATAGATACAAAGATAACTTACTTAGTCTGTTTGTCTACAAACCCAGACACAAATATCTCAACAGCTATTGGATGGATTGCCATGAGAGTTTGCACAAACATTCACGGTCCCCAGAGGATAAAAAACACGACTTTTCCTCTGGGTTGACGTTTGTATTTTTTAAATTTAACCAGTCCTCTACTTTGGTTTAGGACCGTAAACTACACCAGGCTCAGCTGTTGTGTTCAGTGCTAATTAATAAATGTTAGCATGCTAACACGCTAAGTAAGGGATGATGTACAGGGAGCTGGTCGTTATTGCAAAATAAACCACAGACAGGGCGATGCAGGACTTGAATCAATCTGAAAGGGTTCATTTCACAACAATGATCCACTCACTGTACATTATCTGGATTATTACACGGCTACTCACAAAATAAATTAATGCATAAAATTAATCCAAAAAAATGATTTCATTGATTTAAAAATGATTTTTATTGCGTCCGCCATCATCAGAACTGCATCCATAGCATCAGTAAATCAAAAGACGATGCACGCGGTGAACATTTCAGCTAAACATGAGCGTGTTAGCATTGCTACTGCGAGTCTGGTTTCATTTTCAACAGAAGTAAAAATCATACAGTAACATAAGCACATTGTAAATCTAAAATATCAATATCGGGACAAAGTGGATGTTACAAACGGTGAAATCTGCTGCTGTCGCAGAGATAAAAACTCCTCCATCCAAAGCTCTTCAGTCAAGAGGGGGGGGGGCTGTATACTTAGTCCCCTCCCCGCCTCCTACCTGCTCTACCTGCATGTGGAATAAGCCGAGCACCTCACCTCTGTTTTTCTCCCAGTGTCAGAACTACACTTAAGTGCTGTTTCCGATACCCATGAGTAAGCCCCATAAAAGCTGCCCCATCGCTGCAGCGTTATTGTTTCTTGCGGATGATTGATTGATGGATGAGGGCTGACACTTCAATGAAGCCATTTTCACTGGCATCTCTATCCGATGATGTGCAGCGTATATTTTCCATCCACGCCTCATTGCTCGCCTGTGTCATTCCTGGAACTTCATTTACACCATGTTCCCTGAAGGACCTTTTTTAGCCCCATCTCCCTTTTTCTCTCCCTGGCTCCTCTTTTTATCTCCTCTTTTTTCCATGCCATAAAATAATGCTATTTCTTGTCGACTCTGGAGGGGCCTGGAATCATTTGCAGGGAATGATAAAACCAAAGGCATGGAGGGGTTATTTACAGGAAGTGTAACACTGACAGGGTCCCACTGTTCTGCTTTTTTCACTGTCAGATGCCAAGTCCATGCTGAGACAGGGCAGGGCTATGATATACATTTCAAACCCACTCGACCTACGCTGCATGCACACACGATCATTTACTGTTATCTCTTTGAGCCAAATAGGGGTTTCCAGCTTTGCAGATTTCTACCAAGATATTGTCCAAACCAACCTGAAAAACATGTTGAAGTATATTAGTTCATTGACAGTGTGATTGAGGTGCTTTCTCTGAGACAATTGCCTGTTTTTGCTCATATGGGGAGCAGATGGTAAGCAGGCATCAGTGCGGCAGGCTTTCTGGGATGACAGCCATGAGATTCCCCCTCAGGTGCCATTGGAGCCCCTTTAGAAGGGGAGAGTGATTGGTAGGACATGGCACCTCCTAAGCAACTGTTTTCCCTGAGTTTCCCCGTCTTACAGTTCTCATCAACAAGCTACAGTGCAGTAAATATTCGTACAATGTCACCTAATTAACTACTCGCTTTTTTTCCCGCAGCTTGGATCGTATGCGGAACGCAGTATATTTATTACTTATGGTAAGATGCTTTGCAAGACATATTCATTATCCGTTAGAATATTTATAAGCAATGTTTTTTCTTCTAATTAAATAACCTACGATTCTGTCTGTCTGCGCTGCACTATGTCTATATCTGTGTATATCTGTTCAGCCTCCATGAGGAACATATTAACAATTAATAAATCTCTTATGGCAGAAAATAACACACTATAATGTAGCTGCAGGAAGATGTATTTGTTGTAATCATATATATTAGCTTTATACACATCTATACAGTTTAAATGCTTTATATCACACAAGATATCTTATAATCACTAGTCATGAATTTACGAAATATTAAAAATAATTTTAAATGTTAACCTTTATAATGTTTAATAATATTATAAAGTTAAGCTATTATAAGAATATCTTATATATATATATAGTTTATGATATTAAGATTTAGGAACAATAAATGTGTCTTCTTTATTTAGAAAAGCTGAGTACTGGTGTTGCTGTTGTACGCCGACATCATGGACAACAACAAACGACAGTTTCTACTGATCAGAACTGTATATTACAATCTGGCGCCTGTTCCAAGAAGTTTTTTGGATAATTTTGCTGACATGTTCTCGTGCAGAAAGGCCTGTTGTGGATCCAGATCAGTCATGAAACGTGATCCATGCTAATAAATACGATATGACAAGTGATGTTGTATTTAATTGTTAAGTTGTCAGCTATTTATTCTTCTTTATTCTTTCATGCTGAGCAACAATGTGCATCTTACACAGAACTCTATGCATTATGATGGAAACGTTTGCATGTTATTATGTTAATGATGTTACATTTACAAGCTAGCAGTGTAGTTTAGGATTGCAACCCGCTCACTCTTTGTTAAGTTTGTCTGTTCTGGGCTTCCGTAGAAACGTGCCGGTTAAACATGATGGACTCCAATAAAAACATAATATGTCATATTACAGCACATATAGAGCCCCTTAAATCTTACTCCACTTACACTGGACCTTTAATACTTAATGTCGCGTAAACATTTTGTATTTTGTATTTTTCACCCTTAAAACGAAGCGATAACAATATTCATATACTGATTCATTATAATTGTACGTTGTGTTGTAACATCTTTATGTGCAAATCATTTAAAGCTAGATATGATTACGACTATGTTCTGTTATCAAACTGTCGACCACTTATGAAAGCCTCCTACCATAAAATGAGTTACGGCAAAGAACAAATACATTAATTAACACGTTGGATTGTCCTTACATTTGTTTACATTACAGTGTGCTGGAAACCATTAATTGTATATATACAACCAATAACTTTTAAACGGGGGGAGTTCATTTACTCTCTGGTCCATAGATGTGATTACAAAGACAAACAGTCGAGTTCCAGGTTTGAACAGAAGTGCCTGTGGGCTATGTTAGGCGTTGTTAATGTGTTATTTTAAGACACCACTTTTGTGTGAACCATCTGCCTTTCAGCACCTTGAGATCGAAACGTACCCTGTAGTGGACTGAAGGGGGCGGGCGAGAGGACATAATGCACAGTTGAACACATGATGCATTTACTGTAGCCGTGTATCTGTGTCTCTGCTCGTGTGTGCGGGGTTGGCGTACTTGACCTTGGCTGCTATAGGACATTTTGGTTCATCAGGAAAGATGATTGTTTCCTTTAAAAGATATTAGGAGGACTGTGTCTAAAGGAAACTGACATGGCTCCCTGCATCCCTGATGGTTTCCACTCCGTTTCTTTTATAGTCACTCAATAGGTATGGGAATAGTGTCCCACCACAGTATTTATACATTAAGCAAGGTCCTCTCCAGAAACAAGAGAGGAGCAGTGATTGGCCCCGGAGTGTAATTTCTCCCTGTGTCTACATCGGCGTGTCATCCTTTATCAATAATCACCTTGGAGGGAGTTCTGCTCTTGTTCGAGGGAGACTGACCTCTGCGGTGATGAGGTTACGTGGATGGTGGTCATCCGTTACCACAACCCACATTCGACCCTGTATAATATCCCCAGATGGGGGAGTCTGGAAGGAGGTCCCCTTATATAGCCCATATTGGGATCAGAGCGGGACCACCACTAGTTGTAGTAGTAGTAGGTCCCCTCCTCCTCCTTCTCCTCCTCCTCCTCCTCCTCCTCCTCCTGGCTGTGTCGCCATCTCAGATCTGTCACTTCCACCACAAGAAGGAAGACAAACAATGTCCATTTAAAAATAAAAAAATAAAATAAAAAAAGTAAGAGATGCACAGGCCTGAATTTGCCTTTTAAATCCATCTCTTAAAGCCATTATCTGATTGCAGAACATTTACATTCGATTACTTTGTTATCCTACGTGTGGTGTAATGCAAAAAAACAAAAAACCCTCCAACAACAACATGCGAATGAATGAGCAGATAGATCTGAGAAAGGAGGAGCGAGGAAGTTACGCATCCATTCCACAAAGCAATAGCCGTCCTCTTCTAATGCAATGTGACACTGAATACTACACACAGAGAAACAAGTAACCTCAAATTGGGTTATTCTTCCTACCTGCCAGTAATCCAGTTGATAAGCACTATACATGTAGATTTCTGGGGAGCAGAGAAATCAGATTACCCTGAGCTGAACTGGGATTTTCAGTCTAAATTGGCTGTTGTTCCTCGGGTCTCTCATTCTATCAGGATGAATGAGGGGAAATAAATGATTTGACTTTGCACCAGATAAATTGTCTGCAAGGGAGCACACATAAAGAAAAACACTGCTGGGGTTATTGAGCATACGGTGATGCACCGTATATATATATATATATATCTATATATATGTTTAATGCAAAAAATACAAGTTTGAAGTAGTCGGATGCTTCGTGTAAAGTTGTCTCGGTGATATTTAAGGAGATAAACTAATCTAGAGGCAGCGATGCTGCAGTGTTTCTTCTCTCATCATCCAACCACGGGCGAAACTTCCCAACTTGTAACTTTCTGGTTCTACAAAAGACAAGCGGCTAAACATCAGCCGGTAAAATGTAATAAACTACACCTTTATTGGACAACAAACGAATGAATGACCGGAGTGATGTTTCATATAGGTGGCTCAGAAAAGCGAGTTTCACTGTGGAAAGTCTGACTTGAATTAAGCTAACAAACAGAACCAGGATTAATCTGTTTCATAAACTCACCGCTGATGAGATCAAACTAATTCAAGTCTGGTTTAACCAGATTTAGAGTCACGCTAGCGGCACAGTGAGGCTGAAGTTAGGCATACTGGTAGTATGTAAGTGTAATGTTTGCGTGTTTCCTGGCCTCCATAGTTTCTCTTTCACGATAGGAAGGCTGCTACCTCTACATATCTTCGTTGGCTTTGGCTATTAGCTCACAATCGCTAATATTATCACCATAACTTCCTTACTTTTACCTCACTGTTGACAAACATGAAAGCTAGGAGCAGGTGCTAAAGCTTGCTAAGCAGCAACTACACCGCTAGATGCCACTAAATCCTGCACAGCAACTAGCATTCAAACCCCACCTGACGGGGGGTTTGAATGCCTGTACCAAAATTTCATGGCAGACCATCCTGTAATAGTCATAGTCATGCTGCCAGCGTGACTCAAAACTGGTCATATGTGATTCTGAAACACGGACATCACGCACAAATAATGAATAATAGAGAAAACAGACATGCAAAGACAAAACTGTTAACCCACAGAGCAGTGTGTTAAACATGTAATATGAAGATTAAAATAATTAGAGGAAAACAAACAACATTAAACGAAGCAAACATGTCGTGGACCAGTGGTGAGCTCAGACTCTGACAGAAGTGGAGATGACTTCTACTCCACTGAACTGGGTCAGTTTCAGGTCAGTATGTCTGACGCTGCTTGTAATCATGTTATTGTGGGTTCAGCGTGTGCGTATCATTTTGTACCATTAAGTGCTGAAAATTACATATGAAAATGTATGAGATGCAGCATGACGTTAAAGCGGCTATAATGAACATTTTTTATATTAATAATGGATCACATGACTAGTGATGTGAAAGGAGGTGGTGATTCACTCTCGCTGCTCTCATAGCATCATTTGTGGCTGCAGACGGCGGCTGTTTTTTTTAGCAGAAACAGCTCTGCTAAATGAGCATTTAGCCGTTAAAGAGACAAATGCTTGAGGAGTTGGTAGAGACCAAAAACAAAGCTTAAAGTAAGAGAATATTGGACATGCTAGAAATGCTAATTGCTCTGTGTCTGCTGGATGCAAAAACCTGAACGGTGATATGTTAGCTGGATTCACAGCTTGTTTTTGCTGCCCCCAAGTGGCAATAAAGTGTTTTAGCAGGTTATAAAAATAACTTTAAAATACGGAAGAGGAAGCCAGCCAGATAAATTAATCTTCCAGTTGTTGCTACTGGGTTTGTACAAGTACAAATAACAGCCTCGGTACGGCAAAAATACCTATTAAAACCTTTATATCTAATTTATTTCATGTAATGTAATGTCTTTTATCTGGATCCTGAATCTGAAATAAAAGTCTGAATTGAATTTCTGTGTCTGTTTCTTTGATTTGGGGACATTTATAGAGAAAACAAATATGGAAATGTTACATAATTTCATACTACAGCCACGGGTCAAGCTGTTTGTAGCTTTATTTGAACTGCAGCGCATTTAAAAGCTCATATGCTGAATAGAATGCTGTGCAGATAATGTGACAAAATGTGATACATTTGACCTGTACTGCAAATTGGCTCATGTTCACAATGCAACAGTTGGCGAGGAAAACATGTTTTGAGTCCAATTATTCCAATTTCCAATTAGTAAAGACCACAGCTGCAAACGAGATGTATTTATACATGCAATGTATTTTCTTTTTTTGAGGGACGAAACACCCGAATAGAGATTAAATTCTAGCCCTCACCTACGTGGGCTTTGTTAGTAATGGTGCATTTAATGCTGAGAGAACACTGTTTAGCCAGCGAGCATTAGGATTCAGGCATTTATGCGGCTCTTGCATCTGTGCATGTGTGACTTGCACGTAACATCTCAGCATGATTCATGTCCTAAAACAGCATTTTCTTGCATTGCAAATAACCGAGAGTCTCAGCCTCTCCTCTCCTGCTTTTGTATTTTCTAACATGACACATGAATCCCCGGTGGCCCTGGAAATCAGACAACCCAGGTGCAACACTAATATCCTCCCAGTATCCAAACATTTCCTTTAAAAGTAACTGGCACATTGGGGCCCATAAATTAGAGCTGAACGCTGCTCAAGATGTCTGGCTTCCAATAAGACCGTACCCAGAGCAATAAACTTTGACATTGCTGCTTGAAAAATGCCTGCCCTTTTTCATTGTCAAGTGTTACAAATTGATGAAATGAGTTCATCGATGTTCCCTGGTCATTATCTCTCCAGTGGCACTTTGTTTTACAGACAGTGGGAAAAGGGACAGTGCAGATTAGAGGCCCAGGCACAGTTTATCAAACAAAATCTAATATCATCCATAAGAGAGGAATCTGGAAATCAATACTTCATTACTAAATTGTTAGTGGGGATGAAGAGTAATTGTGTGAGTTCAGAGATGTGTCTCGGCGGCCGGGGCATAGGAAGTTCAATGTCACCCGGGAAGTGATAAGTAAAGGCACTGATGGGAAGAAACATTTCTGTAATGGGGGGTGCTGGAGGAGGGCAGTGGCCTGAGCACAGAACAGACAATAGACACTGGTTTGCCATTGATTGGCTGAGCTATAAAGATGGAATGGTTTAAAGAGCCGGAGAGAGAGAAAGAGGGGGCAGAAGAAGAGCACCACCTTCTGAATTTACCCTTGTCTTGTCACCAGTTTTTGTGCACTTCGTAAAGTCTTCTTCTGTGGTCCCTCCGATCAATCGTCCGGTACATTTGCATCCTGACAGAGATAAGTGCAATGATAAAACAGTTCCTCTGCAAAAATGGAAGACCGCTTGATGACACGGCCATTACCGTTGGCTGAAGGTTTGTCTTTGAAATGGCTTTGTGTTAATGAACGTTAATAAATAACTCTGATGATGGATCTTAGTCATCGCTGCGCGTTCTGTAATGTTTACAGTACTGTACATCCGGCTATCTGTTGTTAGGTGTGTGATCCTAGTGCAGCCCTCTAGCTCCTCTTTTGTTCACGCTGTGTGTGAGGTCACATCAGTGCAATGAGCGCATCGCCTCCGTGCAGCTTGGCACAGCCTCATCCCTCTAAAAGCTTGTGTCTGGAGTCCCTCTGACCTGTTCCCCTGCCTCACCGTGTTCAGCCATGCAAATCAGAGTGCCTTCAATTTGAACATTCATAAGCCGAAAACCTGCAGCTCGTGTTTGGAGGCGGCGGAAAGCTCGGAGGGGGCAGCCTCGTGTAAAAGGATAAAAAAGGTAGAGAAAGAGGTGTGTGCTGTGTCGAATCAAATGTTATAAATGTTATGTTTATGGTTTTACTTAAAGGATCAGTGCGCAGGATTCAGTGACATCTAGCGGCGTAGTAGCTGATTGTAACCCTGTCGCCTCACCCTCTCCTTCCTAGTAGAGGCCACAAAACACGTTAAAAAGGTCCTTACTCGAGTCAGTGTTTAGTTTGTCCTACTGGGCTACTGTAGAAACATGGCAGACTCCGTGGAAGAGGACCCGCAGTGCCTGTAGATATAAAAGACTCATTTTAAGGTAACAAAAACACAATTCTTAGAGACAGATATTTGCTTGTTGAGTCCAAAAACAGAGCTTAAAATAAGAGAATACTGGACTTCGAAATGCTAATACTGCTCCGGTAACTATCATCTTGAAAGGTAATGTCAGTATTGTCTTCACAGCTTGTTTTTGCTGCCCCCAAGTGGCAAAAAAAACGTTGAAACGACTTTTAAATATTAAAGAAGAAGCCAGATGGATAATTTAATCTTCCAGTTGTTGCTACTGGGTTTGTACAAGTGAAATAAAATTAAAAAAAACCCTTAAAACTTTTATATCTAATTTATTTGATTTAATTTCTTGTCTTGTATCTGGATCCTGAGTCTGAAATAAAAGTTTGGGACATTTAACAACTATTAAAAAATGTTACATACTCTGAGGCTACAGCCACAAGTCAAGTTGTTTGTACAATTCTTATTTTCAGATGATTATACACTAATGAATTATAATTATGCCTATTACATTCAATTTCTGCCATTTTCTGGCAATGGAGATTCTTAAATCTTACATTTTACACACTGGACTTTTAATTCTTTCAGAAACCAATCATGTTTAATCAATCTGTCTCTATTAATTGATTAATTGTTTAGTCCACAAACCACAAAATAGCAACGATATACATCACAACCTGCAAGAGTCTGAGGTGACATATTTAAATGTTTTTATTCAAAGATATTTCGTTTACAATCTTATCAAACTGAAAGATGCAGCAAATATTCACATTTTAGATGCTGTAAAGCAAATGTTTGTCATTTGTGGCTGATAAATGACTGAAACTATTTACCGATTATGAAAATTGTTATTAAAGGCATCAGTTTACACATCACGGAGATTACGACCGAGCCTGTGAAAACAAGCATGTAATGTCTTTTGTGGCTCTGAGGGAAGCTTTCTGAAGTCTGAGAAATGAACCCTGATTATGTCATCAGGGTTATTTTGAGGTCTGAAACCTCAGCTATTTGACAGAAAACCTGCGGTACCAAACTCAGGGTACGGAGTCTGAAAAATGAGGCCAGTTAACAGGCAGATAAATCATAATGAAAAGAAGCAACTGAGTTGCATTATGGGAATTGATCCAGCATTTTTGAAGCTTGACTCATACTAGAGAATAAAAGTCAGGATATCTCGGCCTCTGCGGCGCCAATTCTGAACACCCTTTTCTTTAATGTGTCTCTGAGAGATGTGAATGAAGTGGAGGAGACGGGTCGAGAAGGATTCTTGAGATAACTGATTTTGTTTTTTGGCACTTTGGGACGATGGAAAGAAGCTGCAAACACAACACTGACATCAAGATTTAACTTGAAATGATGAACTTGTTCACTAATAGAGCAATATTTACACACCCAGCAGACACGGAGCAACATTTGGAGTCATGTTTGTGTCCACCCACCAACACTCTCTTTTAGCTCTATCTTTGGTCTCCACCAATTCCTGAGGGAACTAGCTGGTTCTTTACACTTCACTATGTTCACCAGCTAGTTGCTAGCTTTGTCTGGTGAACCAAAATGGGCCAGAAAACCAAAACAATGAGCTCAAAGCTGCTGAAACTCCCAGCAAAACTGCAGGGAAGTGAAGCGCCTCCACACTCTTGGTCATTTGAGCCACTGTTAATATTGAAATATTGATTATAGCAGCTTCAAATCTTCCAAATAACAAACACGTGGATTACAAGAGAGCGCGAGGCGGTAAAACTAATAATTTGGAAGAGCAGTCTGAGGATATATTCTTGCACTTTTCATCTGCGGTATGTGTAAATATCCACCACTGCAAATTCTACAGATGGAGTGTTTTTCTAATTAACAAAAACACCACCTCGCTTACACATCAAAAACTAGCGGCGGGAGTGGTATAACAAGCTGCTTGAATCCAGATACTCTCATTTCATAACATGTTTGAATGTTCAGCAAGTATACTGTTCCATTTAAAAAGAGCCTTTCCCCCTGTTGTTGACAGAGATAAACATTTTTTTATCGCAGTGCTTTGACGTCGGTGAAGTGAAGCTGACAGTCCGGTAACAGGGGCCGTTTGCTAATGATTTTTGAGCAGCCCCCAACTGAGTCCTAAATGTCTGCAATATCCATAAACAACTCTATACTGTCCAATTAGGCAGACAGAGATGTACTGGGCTGTCAGACAGATTTGCATGGCTAAGCACCTGAGATCCAGAGGATGATGAGGGGGATGGTTCACCGGCCAGGGAGAGAATGTGCACAATGGATGACTTTCATTACAGCATTACCGCTTTACATACACACTCATCCAATTACTGCCTGGATTAATTGATCATCGTACTTTCTTTTCCCAGCACCAGAGCCGGAGCCGGTGTGTTTTTTCTCTCCCTTCTGTACCGACTACACGACCCGCTGCTTTCATTCCTTCTGCTCTATAGCTCCTGTCCCAGGTTTACAGCCAGAGCGCTTCATAAAAAGTCTGAGGGGACATTTTGAGAAGGGAGAGGGGCGGCGGCGGCGGCGGTGGTGGTTTTGTTAGAGAAAACCGTCGTCGGCCACCACTGTGAGGACGGCCATTTGCAGGATCGCATACATTGGGAATAATTAGAATTTATGTGCGCTCGTCAATCCCGCCTCATCCTCTCTTCTCTGCTGTGGACCCATCAGTGGTCAGAAGGGTTCACCGGAGCATGACTCATCCCTGAGTGCGTTTGATCAGAATGAATTATGCCCTTTAGATTCATTATGGCACTTTATTTCTCCTCTCTGTCCTCCTCCCTTGTCCGTTCAGCACCGGGAATGAAATGTACAAGACAGGGTACATATTTTATTGTATGCATGCTGTCATGCACGCACAGTTAGGGATAAGAGGTAGGCAGTGGTGGTTTAGCCTAGCTACCCAATATAATACACTTCACTGAACACTTTTTTTTTTTATGAGAGACAGTGCAAAGTGTCGCAGAGGAAAAAACACTCACAAAATATAGATATACCAGGATGGCTGTGATTTCAGGGCACAGGCCTGAAACCTCGCGGCGTGGAGGGGGAAGATTTGTCGGAGCCATCTTGCAGATAATTTGGGGAGAAAAAAAGCACAACTGGAAGACTTCAAATGTGGCATCGTGAAACCACTTTAATATGACAAAAATCTAATTGAACTCACGCTGTTTAGTGTACAGGACTATGACAAGTGCTAATGGGATCATTTAAGATAATTTAAAATACAAACGAGTCTTCGCTTTCTGTTCATTAATTACTGCTAATTATACGAACAGCTAGCCTTGTCGGGGCAGTGCATTTGGCTGTCTCCGAGTTGTGAACATCAGGTCTGAACGAGTGGATGTCCCATTTCCCCTGCTGGATGACTGGATGATAACGTGTTACGACGGTAAGATGAATAAACATCACGGTGCGAGAAACACGTCTTAACTAATGATGCTTTTATTTTGTATTTTTCTTGCACAACATAAGTTTTCCTTTGCCTGTTTTTACCTTTTTATAATCTGTTTTGAATGAATGATTATTATTGCGCCAAATAAAGTGAAATTATTTCTGAATATGTGATTAGGATATTATTTTGAAAATGCTCGCAGGTATCTGCAAGCCTTAAATAAAGTCCGTACGGCGAGATTTCATGAGAATAAGTCCACAACATCATTTAGAAAGAGCAGCTTGCATCAACTAATTTCTGCATTTTTAATTGTTTCTTCTTCTTCTTCTTCTTCTTCTTCCATGGCTTCACTCCCCTCCGGGGAAAGAGCCCAGTCTAACAGAAAGGTTAGTAATCTCTGATGCAAGCAAGCTGCTAGATTTCAAATCATGTCAAGTCCTTCTGTGTTAGCGTTTTCAGCCTGGTTAATAATGTAGTTACCTATCCTCGTTCATTTATGCATGCTAACATTACCTATCCAGACTGGAAAAAAAAAAGAAGTGATATCTGAAATAATTACCACTTCCAACTGGTCAATCTTTTTTTTTTTTTAACTGTTGTTTTCAGCCTGTGTTCAGAGCTTCATCAGTAATCAAGGGTTAATTTCACACCTCAGTGGATTGCCTGCCTTAATCTCTATTCAGTGTAATTAAATCTGTCCAATAAAGTGAGCTCTTTTCCTCTTTGTTCTCTCCTCATCTCCTACTCGTTTCTTTCTTTTCTTTTTTTTTTTTTTATTGTTTTACACCCATCACATCTCATCGTCTGAACTACAGGCCATCTAGCCTCGCTTGACAGGCAGAATCTATCCCTAAAATTAAAACATTCCTGACCGAGATTGTAAGAGGGAACGAGAGAGAGGAGGAGGAGGGAAGGAGGGAAGGAGGAGGGGGAGAGTTTGCTGAGCTTGAGTTCAGCGGGAGAGGAAAAGGAAAAGGAAGCTGACACATCCAGTGTCTATTTTACTTTCTCTCTCTCTCTTTTTTTTTTTTTCTCATTTCAGCAGAACGGAATGTGAAGATTTGACCCTGTCAATCAGGCCTCTTGACAAGTTTAATCACGGTGTGCCCTCTGCAAAATCATGGCTAAATAGGAATGCAAATAATAGAGCGCTGGGGCCTCTTATAAATGGTAATCAAGAGGACTAATCAACTGACAGGTCCACAGATCTGGCTTGCTGAAGGAGTCACTCAAACTTCTTTTCTTTTTTTTTTTCTTTTAAGCAACATTAATATGATGAAAGATTTTACATCTATCTGTCCTGTTCTTGTTTTTAGTTGCATGCATCCATGTAACTCCAGCCTTTATTTATTTTTCGGCATTTTATATATATATATATATATATATATATATATATATATATATATATATATATATATATATATATATTTAAGCCTCGAATCTTTCTTTTCAAGTTCGACCAGCCAGCGTTTTTTTCTCCCCTGAACAATGTAAATGAGTCTTGCCAATCCACTTCCTTCTCTGTGATCTGCCACAAAAGTCAAGGGCTTCCGTGAAGACTTTGAAATGTTGATTTCGGTTTGAGTATGGTGACTTCCCTTTGCACCTTTAAAAATACAGCTGATCTAAGTTTTATGTGCGCTTGAAAGTTGTGAAGGTTGCCTCTCTCTCTCTCTCTCTCTCTCTCTCTCTCTTTCTCTCTCACTCTCTCGCCCCAATTGTCAAAGATGTCAAAGCTAAATATGAAATTCTGTCTTGCCATGACTGCATCAAAAGTCAGGGCATTTTTTTAAAGTCCATAAGATCAGAAAGACGGTTAAAAATACTTTGAATCGCATCCAAACAAATCCAAGTAATCAATTAAATTGTGATCCATATCCAGAGATATTCTTTGTCAAACACGGCGTCTGCTTTACGTTTCTAAATCTATAATTTCATTTATTTAGAAAACCTTACATTCAGAAGGGGGGTAAATTGGATTTGCCTCGCCATAATTATACACGATTTTAGATGGTTTGGTTTGTCACCGGGAATAAAAGGAGGGTTACATGGCACGTCAGCTGGATCTAACATTTTAAAGACTCATACTTCTCCGCTCGCTAATGATGGTTTACAGGCCAATTCTCTGGGGGGCAGTCTGAGTGCTTCCAAGATATCACGTCTTCACAGGCAAACCACATAACTTAGTCTGGCAATGCCAAAGGGAAGTTTAAAGACGAGCCAAAAAAGGGCGAGTAAGAGACGTGTCAGAAAACGGCGCCGTGTATTTAAATCTGTGCAAACAAAACATTAAAAAGTCAAATCGAAAAACACTGATGGAGATTTTTGAGGCTTCACCGTAAACTTTTAAATTAAAACACGAGGCACCGCCGCGTCGTATAACATGAATAAAAAAAAAAAAACACAACCTCATCACTGATATTCACCCTATGTTGGATTACAGTTCAGTAACATTCAGCCGCCTACCTCACCTGCAGAGGTAGATCAACATCCAAACAATGGAGCAGCCAAGACCAGACATCATTAGGCTTCTTAACACCTCACAAGACACAGACAGACTGACATCCAGCCAATTTGGCCATGAGCTGAGGAAGCTACTAGTAGTCTGCAACCTCACTATGGACTAATGATGGTCTAAGCCTGTCTTGGCCCCTCACAGGCCTGTTTGATCAGGTACAGTAGAAATCCAGTGTGACATGAAGTTCACTATACATTCAGCAGTATTTACTCGCTTGAATCCCATCGTGAGTTTGGCAGACGATCAACATGCGTGTTATTTAAACATCAGCTTGTCAACCTGTCACCTGTCACTCTACCTACGCTAAAATTAAGAAGGCGAGAGTCAGAAAAGAGCAATAAACGCGTCCGTAAACAACGATGTACGCTCGCGTGTAATGTGCTGGATTCTACGCAGAGAAGACGCATTAAGAAAACAACACAAGCGCGCCATCGTTAGGTTATTTTATCCATTTTGATTAAAAACAAATAGCAGAGATCATTTGGCACAGAGCAGACCATCTACTCAGAGCTGCAGGCAGCTGGATGGATGGTATGAAGGCAAATATAAGCAGGAATGATGCACAGTATTTATAGCATCCAGATAACACTAGGTTGGAAATTGACAGGCCCACCTAATGATGCTCCTCAAAGTGGCATGGATGCAGACGAGTGGACCTCTTCAAATGGGAGGCCAATCCCTGCTGACACAGGGGATAATAGCCCAGCATTGAGCCCATTGTCTGGGCACCCCACACCATGGCATTTGGAACTGAGCTGCCCCTGTTCCTGCGGACAAATGATCCGCACTCTGCCAGCGAATGTCAGCCATCACGTCTCTCAGTCAGTCTGTTCACATGCGAGATGATGGCAGAGGCCACTTTCTCTTAACCCCATTGGTTTATGAATAATTAGCTCTGTAGGAACACATAGGACAAACATTTTAATGGTATATCTATCTATCTATCTATCTATCTATCTATCTATCTATCTATCTATCTATCTATCTATCTATCTATCTATCTTAGAAATCATCTAGACTGCTTCAACTTCTCTGTTTATAAATACTTGCATGTTTAGCTGCTGAAATAACGTCATATTTTATCCATTAACCTACATTATTTATTATAAATCTTTGAATTTCTACCTTCACCTTCAAAAAAATAAGAAATCTAAAAGGAGCCAAAGTACAAGCTGTGTAACTGTTAGCAGTCCAGGTTGGTTTTTTTTAACATTTTCCAAACATTAAATCAGTTTTTAAAAGTTGATTTGGGTCGTACTTTTCGCACTTTTATTTGCCATGTGTTGTCTGTATCTGTTTTAATTGACCAGGACTCCTTTGAAAAAGAGGTTTTTAATCTCGGTGGGACCTTCCTGGTTAAATAAAGGTTAAATAAAAAATAGAAACAGCTTTGGGGGTTAAGACGGCATGTACAGTCTGTAATGAAGGCATGAAAACACAGAGATGCAACCCTGACTCACATTTATATACACAGCTAATCTGCAACAGCAAATGTTGTTAATTAATGTAATTGGTGAGCTACATCCGATCATGCTATACAGTACCTGTCTGCAGCAACTAAACCAAAGAGCTTAAGACGTAGGAATCAGTCAGTCAAAGTCCTTCATTTTGTGAGCCTGTCATCCACCCAGACCAGACCAGCTCCTTATGACTTCTGTGTGGCCCAGAAATAAAGCACATGCCTCTGAATATAACCCAGACGGCAATTACATGTCCGGAAAACACATCAGTAAACGCGTCATACACAAAAAAAAGGAGAATGCTATTGCAGAAAACCTAAAAAAAAAAAAAAAAAAAGCTCTCTTTGGACATTTTACATGCCCTTTTGAGACGCCCCCTAGCTTCAACTCTTCATTTTTACTGTCAAGTCACTAAAGTGTCAGGCTCCAGCCTGGGATCATGAGGTAAAAATAACAGCTGTGCAACATCAGTCAAGCCTGATATCCTGCACTGCACAACAAACCAGGGGAAACCTGATGAAAAGCGATGAGAGTAACCTCGCACAAAAGTCCGAACGTGAAACTTAGATCTATCAACACCTCCGTGTGTGTGTGTGTGTGTGTGTGTGTAGCCTATTGACCTATCTGTTTGTTTTGCAAATATGCAAAGTCACACTGATTTGACTACAAACACTTCCTGTTCACAAATGTTGGAAATAACCGGCTGGATTAGTTTGATACCGAAGAACAAGTCTGTCTGTCTGTCTGTCTGTCTGTCTGTCTGTCTGTCTGTCTGTCTGTCTGTCTGTCTATCTATCTATCTATCTATCTATCTATCTATCTATCTATCTATCTATCTATCTATCTATCTCACCCTGGATCTGTGTTATAATTGCAAGTAAACAAAAGAAACTCTCTACAGTCATTATAAACCCACCCACAGCTGCCACTGGGACCTCCATTAAGCCCAGTGTTCCTGAGATGCTCTGGTCTTATCTGATTCATCAACAAGACGTTGGCTGGCATGATTTATCTATGCCACTTACTTGTTTTCATTTTGCCCAGGGGCTGCTGCCAGCATCAGGGGCTTCTCTTCTCTTTTTTTACAATGTGACAGCTCCATCTCAAGAGAAAAGACTCCCCATGCAAAAACAGTGCATCAAAACAAATAAGGCCCGAGCCACTTAAGAGAAGTGGCTGCGTTCAGGACCCATTTTCACTACGTGTCAACCAAATGATGCAACAGCGCGCACAAATCTGCATTACTTCTGTGCTTATGCCTTTTGTCTGGATATTCCATGTTCGGGCCTAAAAATAGGGGGTTGAATACAAATATATTCCATTGCGCGTTTATTGTTGCTTTTACAAACTTGACCTCAAAATTATGCGTAATGATTTTTTCCTGTATTGATTATCTGTATTTTTGTTCTGTGCAGGTTTCCATTTACCCATCTCCTCTGCGAAAATCCTCCACCTCCTAGTTTACATCTCTCCCCTTCTCCCCCAAATCTACAGGCAACGGGACGCTCTTGTACATTAAATAAGAACTGTCACCCTGGGCAACTTGCAGCAATGAAGCATTTATTCTGCCTCACATTTCCTGGCACTTAGAATTATTTCCTTCATGCCTGATAACCAAATTACAATATGGCAGGTCTCCCCGGAGCCACAGGATTGTTAGTGCCAGCTCACAACATACTTTCAACTGATGTGGCATTTCATGTACAGCTGCCAATCAAAGCCAGCAGAAGGGAGAGATGTAAATGAGGGCGGGCCCGACGGTGTTCAATTACCGCTCTGAGCTCTGCATAATCCCCTTTCCCACTGACTGACTGACTGACAGCTCCACATTCCTCCTCATCCCCAGCTTTCTCCTCTAATTTCACTACCTAGGTTTTTTTTTTTTTTTGCGCCTCACACTGGGACATGGAATCAGACATTGGAGGGAATTTCTGTCATTTTCATTTATAGAATAACGCAAAAGAAAAAAAATTATGCGACATCTAAAGGAAAGTGTATTCAGAAAGTAAATTATTGCTTACAACAAATTTGTGACCCAAAGCTCAAAGCTAAACAATGTCTCCTACAGGCTGTGTCAGTGTCTTTTCCTCTCTTGAATATCATTTTCTCTTTCCCATTATAAAAGAATGGGAATTTCAACAGCTGAGTGGGCTGAGAGATACTCTTAGCTGCCTACTCAGCATCAACCTTTGGTAAATACTCAGATTAAGAAGATCCATGAATAGCGCCGGTATCTTTTTGCTCTTTCTGTCATAAAGACGCCTTTAGATTCCTCTTAATCCCCCCCCGTGTTAAAGGTGCGCCAGCCCCGAATGGCTTAACCAATGTTCTGCTTGTGACTGAGAAATGATGCCATTAAGACCCGCGGGTTTCAACAACACTATGTTTTGTGCGCCGTGAGTGTTTTAATACCAACAATGCATCATCAGATGTAATTCCATACAGCTCGCCTGGCTTCATTTAATTTTTAAAATATCAAATTGTTTTTCCCCTCCGCAGTCACCTGATTTCGTCTGTCGCCGTCGCGTCCCCCCTCTCTCTCTCTCTCTCTCTCGTCTGTCTAAAACTGGCACTTTTGTTGCATTCCAAGAGGTTGATAAATCAATCCATCAAAAAATTCTTTGCGGTGAAACTCAATCAAGAAAGGTCATGTCGGCGGGAAAAGAACAGATTAAATTAGCATTGAATTAGACATGGAAAGTGAGCTCTGTCAAAACCATCACTGTGCTCAGCACAATTAGAATATGTTAATTATGCATTTCATTAAGGGGCCTCAGCGCTCTTTGAATGTGAGATGAAATGTCACTGGTGTAGGCAGCCGAAAAATGGAAGATTGCCAGGCACAACTTTCTTTGTGCAATGTGTGACACCTTCATTAACATCAGGGATTGCTAGTCTGATTAGACTTTTTGTATTAGTTTAAGCCTTTAGGCTTTCAAATGCTATGCCTTTTTTCTCCGTTTTGATGTGGCAGCTAAGACCCTTCTCCATTTCCCGAGCAGATATTGTCTATGGTTCAATTCTTTGTTTAAAATCTCCGACATAATGCCACGACACTGGACGTAACATCTCATTGTCTTTGTGTAGATGACGGCATTTACTGCGTCTTTGTTTCACGTAATCTTTGGGTCACTTTCGGCAATGCGAGACTTTGAAGAGGCAAATTCTCACACTGTGTGCTCATATCCAGAATATTCAGCAGGCCTTTGTGTTGATGCAGAAGATGATGGTGACAGTAACTGTGGAGAGTCATAATGCTCAGATTCAGAACGGCAGATAGATAGATAGATAGATAGATAGATAGATAGATAGATAGATAGATAGATAGATAGATAGATAGATAGATAGATAGATAGATAGATAGATAGATAGATAGATAGATAGATAGATAGATAGATAGATTAGATTTTTTTAACCAGGAAAGGTCCCACTGGTCCTCTTTCGTTGAGGCTGCCACTGTGTTTCTACAGCAGCCCAGGACAGACAAACTAAACACTGACTCCAGGCAGGGCCTCTCAAGTGTTTGTTTCTCCTTTACACCAGGTAGGCGAGGGTGATGTGAGGAGATTGCAATGCAGCGCACGCTGGACCTTTAACATTTGGAAAATGTTAAAACCAACCTGGACTACTAACAGTTACACAGCTTGTACTTCGGCTCCTTTAGGACTTGTTATTTTTTGAAGGTGAAGGTTGAAATTCAAATAATTTTTATGATTATGTACAGATGGATGGATGGATGGATGGATGGATGGATGGATGGATGGATGGATGGATGGATGGATAGATGGATGGATGGATGGATGGATGGATGGATGGATGGATGGATGGATGGATGGATGGATGGATAGATAGATAGATGGATAGATGGATAGATGGATAGATGGATGGATAGATGGATAGATGGATAGATAGATAGATAGATAGATAGATAGATAGATAGATAGATAGATAGATAGATAGATAGATGGATGGATAGATAGATAGATAGATAGATGGATGGATGGATGGATGGATGGATGGATGGATGGGGTTGGTGCTTACAGCTCCATATGGCTCTTCATCATCACAGTAGAGAAACTGCAGGACAGACTTATTTCACTGCACCAGTGATTAACTTCTGAGTGAACTCGGGAATATCCCCCACGCGGTGTAATGGCTGACAGGTCATCACATTGTATTCTGTGGCAATCACACGGAGAACAGATGATAGGTAAGTGAAAGTTGGACCGCGGCAGCAGCTTACATTACAGATCAGCCAACTTTTAAAACTTCATTAAAACAAAATGAAAGCACTTCCCGGCACACTTAAATTAAATCGAAATGCTTTGGGAAGAGATGATGAAAGCTAGAAGTGGGAGCTGTCTGACAATTTCAGCGCTCACATACTTTCATGACATAAGATGATTCTTGTGTGCTGAAAGTGAATCGTAGGAATGATTGTCTCTGGAAGACCCCATCTCACAGATGTAATATAGATGTCTTGAATGAGTGACTACCTGCTGGTGTGTCTTTGTACCCATAACTTAGAATATACAGTACCTGTAGAATAAGAGAGCCCCTATGTCGGTAGCTACACCACAAGATTGCCTTCCTATGCCGACCACAAGAGGGTTAAGGAGGTGAGACTGACGCTGGGAATCAATTTCTTTATATATTTATGGATGGCTGTATAATGGTCATTAATGTAAAATCAATCACAGCTTGGATATTGTATTTTAATAACAGGATTTCCTCTTTCTTTCTTTTTTTTTCCGAGGGCTTTAACACATACAGCATCTCCTGCAGAGAGCCCTTTATCTTTGCCCTGAAAGGATGTATTACAGTGCGTGACAGTTCATATTTTCTGTGGCTACTTTTCACTTTATCCACCTCGCACGGTCAGCATTACGTTCCACATGAGAGATGGTTCAGAAACATCCACAAGGATGAGGGTCCTGTAAGAGATGAAGTCGGATCATTCACTGTCTCCGCTCCGTTTGAGGTTTTGGTTTATGAAGGAGGGTGGGGTGGGGAGGATCCTGCGGTTTGCACACTGAAGCCTCTGACGTGCAGGACTGACTGCTCAGATGGGAGGAATTCAGTATCCTTCACAACTTTGCCACAGGTGTGTCATTTGGCTTTCTTGTTTCTCTGTCAAGCGTTTGTCACATTAATGCCTCAGCAGATGTGACAGTTGCACTCCTAAGAGAAGTGGAGTAATTAAAATGTATCAATCATTCGTTTTTTTTAGCACGCACGGAGCCATTTTTCCTGCGTTTGATCTGATATGGACGGCAATAACAAAACGAACAATGAAGGCGTCATGTTAGAAAATAATCTACTTACAGGTCCAGCACTGCAGGGAAGCACTCGATCAAAAGTGAAAAATGGAAGTCTGTGTCCAAGGCCTAAATGTATTCCATGGCCGGAGAATGAACTTGCTGCCCATGTGACACATGATTTACACAGGAAAAGGCCTGTGACTCTCTACAATGATAGATCTACGCCTAAGTCTGCCTGGGCTCACTCTATGACATATAATCCTTCTCTTTTAAGTTGTAAGATAGAGATAGATAACAAAATGCTGTATTGATTTCCCTGTCTGCACAGTGGCTGGGTTTTTTAAGACTGCACATGTCCATGTCTGAATCTTGGCCACAGTGACAACTGTCTGTGCAGCACTGTTACTTACATTCGCATCATTTGGATCAATGCAGTTTTTCTGACATGCATGTTTTGCATAAAAACAAATTCAAATATCTGCTGCCTGTTTTTTAAACAGTTCAAACATTATTTAGCTGTAGACACACTGCATGCTCAGTGTGCAGGACTTACATCTAGTTTCACCGGTGCAATTTTGTTTTCTGCCTGATCACGGGGAGCTGCTATTCACGCATGGCGAGGTCGCTTTTTCATAGATTCAGGAAGTGTTATGAATTTGTGGCATTAGTTCACACATGAGGCTGGAGAGGAGGCATATTTCAAATGAGCACGAGGATTGAGAGCGTTCTCAAAACGGGTCGTTCGTTTCAGTGAAGTTAACAGATAAAGTAAGACGTGTGGTTTGACTTCGTGTTCACATTTGCAGATGTCATCAATAGGCTTCAAAGTGGCCTTTATGGAAATGAAGAGGAAAAGGTCCACGGACATATGACGAACATATACATGTGTATGGAAAAAGTATGATTGTGACCATTTAAAACATGTTGTGAATATGCTTACTTCTTATGCATTAGATTAGATCTCATGTTTTTATGTAAAACTTAAGCTTGTCAAGGTTACTGTTATATATTTAAAGTACAGTCATCTGAAATATATACAGGGTATGAAATGAAAGTACTAAATAACTAAGAAGTACCTCAAATTTGTACTTACTTTGTAGGACTTAGTTGCATCTAGTGGTGGTGAATCATGCATGAATTGCATGTGTCCCTCACAGTCCTCTTACCTAGTTTAAAAAGAAACAAACACTTGAGAGGCTCAGTACAGTAATTATGCAAGTAACTTGCAGGATCTTCAATATTTTTCAGATGAAGGACACCATAGCTGATAGAGAAACAGAGCAGGGACCTCCTATTACACACATATAATAAAATAATGTTGCATAACTATAATATATAATAATATGTTGGATTCATGTTCGTGTGTATTTTCAGACATATTTTAAGATTTGGGTGGAAAAAAACAAACTAAAAGAGACCCTCCTAGGGGTCGCAGACCTCCTGTTGAAGACCCAGGATCTAAAACAACAAAACCAAATTTATGGTTGCGTCATATCTAAAGGTTAAAGGTTACCCTATAGAGGTTTGGACCACTACTAGTCATAGAATGTAAACAATGCAGAATGTTTTTGTGAGGAAGGAAATACAATGAACATATCTGACATTATTTTATTTGACATATTCGACGTGTGTTTTGGTGAGAAATGCCGAATATAAACATCCATTTTGTTTGTTTACAAGAAAACTCCACGGGGCACCTTTAATTTCATGTTCATGATATCCGCAAGAAAACCGGAAAAACATGATTTTGGCTTTAAATTACCAATCAAGTGATAAAAAATGACAGCAAATCCTGCTGGAGCGGCACCAACTATAGCTTAGCTGACTTCGCTGTGGTCTGGCTTTTTTTTTTTTGAACTTCTCAGGCTGGAGGAACTCGCTGTATCTTGAGGATAGTGTATATTTCAAGAAAAAGATTTTTTTTTCTGATATTACATGGACCGCCGCGGTAATTCTGCCTCATGTCATCAAAACATTGCGTGTCAGATTGATGGGATATTTACTGCCAGGACTCTGTTTTCTCAAGTCTGAAACTGTGTCCTCATCCGGGGCTGGAAAAGTGAGTTGCAACAGCATGTCATGTCACATTAACGCAACCTGATTACCATTCCACATTTAATTGGAGTTATATCATAAGAAAACAAAACATGTCTACCCATATTCAAGCTCCTATGGGTCATTAGACAGCGTTCAGTAGTTTTGGGTGGGTGGTAAGAAGTGGGTTTTTGGTTCTTTTTATTTTGCTAGAGGCCCGTGGACCCGGGCTGTGTTTACAGACTGAGAGAAATAGCTTAAATCTGCTGGCGTCAATGCTGATTCATGTCAAATTGAGTGACAGGTGACCCGAGAGCCGGCAGCCAGACAGTGAGACGGATTACAAGTGAGCAAAACGCCAACAACCTCTGGCCTGCTGTGGGGCAACAGATGACAGCAGAAGAGGGCAAGAGGTGGAGAGCTCTGTACTCAACCCCCCTCCATCCCTCCATCCATCCATCAACCCATCCCCCTCCTGGCCACCATCCACTCAGGCTGACTGATAGACAAGGGGAAATGAGAACATTCAGTTGTTAAAATAATACAGCTCTGTCAGATATTATGTCACATGTTACAGATTGAGTGTTTTACTTCTAACTGCTACCATAAGTGTGTTGCATGTGGTTTGGATTAGGCTCCAGATTTAAATGATATTTGCTACAGTAAACGTGCAAAGCAGCAGATTGTTAAAACTACTTGTCAATCAAAAAGGAGCTCATTGTTTGTTATGCGGTAGTAGCAAAAGGGTAATTACGCTCTGGACAAATAAAAGCGAGTGTTTCTGGCTTTAGGGTCGACACGGCTGGAAGTCAGGAAGTGATCTAATAATAGGAAGGTGTGAACAGTACAGAGCAAAGGAAAACACTTCAGCTAGCCTACAAATTTATAGTGGCAAAAAAAGAAAGCATTCATGTGCCCTTGTTGACTGCTGGCTACAACACAGCCAACAAACCCTGAATTCTCCTGACAGTATCGGAGGGGTCCAAATCCAATCCGATCCAATTCTCGTTGTTAGTTTACAGCGAGGACGGCCTTGCACAGTGCTGACAGTCAAATTCTTTCCAGGCTCTTTCCACGGGTTTTACGTTTCCTACATCTCACTGCGTATTAAAGAATATTAAAATGTTTGCAGCTGAATGTCCATCAAACTAAATGATTCAAAACTTCCATTTTCTATAATGTCTGTGAGAAAAAAAAAAAAATCCACCCTCTGCAAATTTATAGAGACAAAGTAATAGTAATCATGTTGTCCCCAAAATGTCCCCATCTGGGCCAATCAGCAACAAATGTGTCACTTTATTCTGAAATGTAATTTCCCCTCGGACCAATCAGTGTAATTCTAAATGCCACACAGCAGTGGCGAGATGCATCATTCTCCAAGTTTTGTCAAAGTGAGATCAGTCATCTCTGATGTTTTGTGTTTGACACGTAAATGAGCAAACAGATGTCGCACGGCTCCTCCTTGGGCTCATCTGTGTAAAAAATAAATAAATAAATAAAAAAAATCTGAAAACACAGCTGTGAGTTTTTATCATTTTACACAAGTTTTTCGACAGAAGCCAACAAGTAAAGCAAAAACTGTGGTGTTCCTCTAACAGGCCAAGAAGTCATTGCATAATTTGCTCAACTACCCGTTTGTGAGTCTTCTGTTCATCTTGAAAGTTACCTTCATTTATTAAAGCTGCTCTCATTCAGACAATTATCACGCACCTGTCACCTGTCACCTGTTTCACGGCTTGCTAATTTACCAGCAGCAACAAAAAAAACACTCTGTAGCTACGTACCTCGCACATAGCGTACAGACAAACTTAGCGACTAGCTGGTAGACATAACGGAGCATCTCTCAGAAGGTGGTGGAGACCAAAACAGAGCAAAAAGGCTAGTGAATACTGGATGTCTGGAAACGTAACTCCAAATGAAAGTGTCTTTGTGTTTAAAGCTTGTTTTTCCAGTGGCCATAACATCAATTATTGCAGGTTTAAAGAAAAAAGAAAACACGCTGCGCTAAAGCTCCTGACCTCATCTGGAATGCACCGAACATTATCACATATATTTGCTTCCCGTCTTGAAGTATGAGCGGGCAAACAAGCCTCATTTTCACCGTGGCCAATGTCAAGCTGGAAATTACACCAACAGTACATCTAGCGGGTGCCCGGTCCTACAGAAAGCTGTAGTCAATTGCTATCTTGTTTCTTTTGGCACTTGCTGTTGAGTTCAGTTTATCTTTGAAGAACATTTAAAGCCCCCTTGTCACACACACTGGCACTCTCTGGTATCAGAGCCTCACGAAGAACCAGACAAAAAGTGTTTCTTTTTTCGCTCCCAGCTATAAGTCTTTATGGTCCCCGCTAGGATACGTTTTGTTCTTGAGAGCTGTGTGACTCTGTTGTCCACACATCTTAAGAGTGTGAGATGTAGCAAGGAAGCTCAGTTACACATTTTCTGGACCACACACATCCACGCTATATGGTTATATACTTTCTAGCCATATCTATATAATTACTTTATGCTGTGATCTGAATGATCCCAGAAGAGCACTCCATTAACTTGGAACTGTACTCCTGTAAGATTGATGAACTCATGATGGACAGAACAAGAGATATCGTCTTCTTTGTTTCACACATTCTTCACATCCTTGTCAAAAAAACCTGCCGCACTACATTACCCAGAATGCACCTCAATCACAGACAGTTCTATATTTAGGCACGTTATCTTAGCAGTATCTAATGCTAAAGCCTCAATCAGAGATGAGGTCTGGTCAGCTAGTTTCTTTCTGACAGACTTTGATGCGCAAAAGTTCCCCTTTAAAGAGAGAACTGCATTTACAAATTAATATTTACGTGGCGTGAATCAACTTGCTTTGCCCGGGGTATCACTTATGCAGTTAAGTCCAATTTATCTGCCAATATTTCATTGAATTTCTTGTTTTTATTGTAAAACTTTTGAAGTTTGTTGTCCTCATCCTTGCCAAAAAAGCACAGCAGGTAGAAAGTTTCACTGTTTCTGCGCACTGCAGGCTTAATATGCAACTTTTAAAGTAAAAAAGCAAAGAAACATTAATGAAAATGGACTAATTGGTGTAAACAAACCAATAAATAAACTTATTTTCATTGTGAATTATAGAAAATGGTCAGCCGGCCGCCCTGCACCCTGGTGTTAATTATTAACGAGGTGGTTACACTGGAGTTAATGAAGGAATTACAACTGAAAACCACCACACAGAATAACATAAAACTGCTTTAGAACTAATTAACTTCACTATTTTTCTCCCAGAAATGTTGTTTGTATTGATATTAATTTGAACTGGTTTACTCTTCTTCTTCTTCTTCTTCTTCAGTTCTGTCTTTGGTTGCAGTGCTTTTCCTCATACAAGTGCCTGCTGCAAGGTCAAATGTAAAATATGAATGAATAATCCAGCGAGTCAAACGGACGTCCGCTTTTCATCTGTTGGCGAGATCCAATATGTTCACGCATGTTTTCCAAGATATAATCTCTATATGCAGCTCATCCGTGGATTATCAAAGCACAATCACGTTACACGAGTCACGCGTATTAAAGCCTCCTAATAAGCGTAGGTGTCACCCCTGTCTCTGGTGCCTGGCCATTTGCGTTTGCTCTCTGCGAGTTCAGAGATGCTTGGGAGGCACAAGCAGCCAGTCGGCAAGAATTAGAGCAGCGTCCATGATTGTGCTGACGTCTGCAAGGGGCTAGGCTGGAGATTAAGCCCAATAAAAATGTGTGATTTGTTGCTTTCATATTTGGAAGATGTCAGCTTCAATTTGAGCTAGCACGCTGCCTTGAGGCAGGCTGGGTGACAAATATGAAGGATGCACTGATGAACTGCTGGCAATCAACTGTTAGTTCTCTCATCCACTATATGATGGCAATGAAAACCTCCACACATTGTTACACAGAGGTTTGGCCACAGCTAATGCTATCCATTTTTTTTTAATATAAAATCATAAATCAGCCAAAAAAAAAAAAAAGAAGACAATTTTATTTATTTATTCATCTTTTGTTCACTTGTTATGAATCAATTATTCATTTATGTTTCTGCTAAATGTTCCTTCTGAAAAATATGACGCTTCACACGAACACGCAGCGCTGAACCACACTGCTCCTCTGTGATTGTGCATATGACAAAAGAACTTGAACTTGTAACCTTCAGATCACTGTCACGATAAATGTCTTCTCAGGAACTATTGATTTGAATGAACAAAAATACAATTATTATTACCAGCTGGAAACTGTAGTTTGGGTTAATATAGCGCAGATGCGATACTAGATTATTGTAACCCAGTGTCAGTGTTACTTACTGAAACTGAAATATGGTTATTTTGACCCAGCGTCAGGCACGACAAGCTCAAGTTTTACATTAAAAGTGTCACAAATGAGTGTTCCCCATGTACAAAGGCCCCCCTCTCTCTCTGTCCACACTTTCCTGTCACTCCTGGGCTGCTGCTATCAAATAAAGATTCTGTAGCGGACACTATCCTTTAAAACGGCCGCTAAGACGTTAAGTAGGCTGAGTCAGACCAAAGAAGAAAGTGCTGTTAACCCTCCAGCCAAATCTGAATGATTAAAAATATCGATAAGTTTATGAAATTAGGTGTCAAAATGAGCAGCTCAGCTCCAGGATTGTGGGGGCGTGTCCTCTGTATGCGCTGAAGCCACGCCCACTCGTGGGAGCCGTCAAGCAGCCATTTTGAAGCGACTGAAACGTGTCGGATGAGTTCAGAAAATGACATGACTAACTTTGAGCTGAGATGAATTCATCTCTATCTCTCTGCTCAGGGTGGCCTCAGCGTGTCATCGAGCCACCCTTTAAGGACCGCCCACAAAAATCCTGAGACTGAAAACTGGTGAAAAACTGTTTGAACCTCTAACTCCACATCTCAGTAATATATGGTTCAAAGTCTTTTCACGTGTTTTCAGCAACTATTTTCCAACATATTTAATGTGTTTTGAAAGAAATGCCTTTACACAGACTTCACAAATGTTTTGTTAGTTGTATAAAATGATGTGTTTTCATGTATGTTTAAGAGCCAGTGCAGATTATAAGCGTTTGCAACCATACCATGCTCTAGTTTCTATAAATAACCCAGCAGCAACGCTAACACTGGGTCAAAACAGGCCTTTGCCTTGGGTGCTGTTCTACCAACGGGTGCTGGGTAAAGTTAGCATCGGTGCTACATCGATCCAATTTGGGTCAATTTTGACGCAGTGACTTTAAATATGTAGCCAAAGCCTGACTCGCTGATAAAACCCTCAAAAGTTGTAAAAATGAATCAATAACCCTTTTGCAAAGCGAGGCGGTCCTGAATATTTTGTAATTATTAAGCAGTCATTACGAGTGAAGACAGAGAAATAATTAAAAGCGAAACGTGGGGAGGGTTAGGATCATCCGAACGTTATCGAGGGGCGAGGATCGACTGTTTAAGATTCTGGAAGTTTGAAAATACCTCATGCATTATAACTGAAGCACTACCCCGAGTTCCCTGAGTTTAATCCTTTTTGCAAGTGCTTCATCAACCTTCAGCTTTTTTGACAAGACAGAAGTTTCAGCATGTATGATTAATAAGATACAAATGTGCAACTGATATTTGATAAATGACTTTGGTTTCATATTCATGATGTACAATGAATATGCAGCACCAGGGGCTTAGGCCTACTTGATTGATCAAATGTATTCCATTCATCACTTATTTTTGCTTAATTAGCATATTTGAAGCAACACCATTAACAGTGGAAGGACTATGGGCTATTTGGAAGATATGATATATGTAGGAGAGCAGACATACATGCATTTCTCTTTGTCTCGTGGAGCTCACGTTCTCAGGAGACAGAATTCATTATGAAGCATATTTTACAGCTTATTTTGTACCCCCCCCCCTCCCAAAAAAAAGGAAAAAAGATGCGTTTAGATGCATCATTTTTCACTGTCTTTATGTTCCAAGTGTTTGCTCCTCCACATTTTTAAATATAATATCATGTCAGATTTGTCTGCAACAGTACAATGCAGGTGAAAGGACAAATGTTCTGATATCTCTGTGAAAAGAAATGGAGAGACGTATAATGCTCTTTCTGGGATATTTCTCAGAGGGACGTAATAACCTGAGGACTTTGGGGAGAATAAATGGGAGAAAAGGGAGTTAGGATGTGGGTCATTATAGCTATAAGTTCTAAAGCCCTTCATTAAACACATGAGCTAGTCATTACCCTGCTGCTGTGTGATGAACATTTTGAACCCTGCTTCCCTCCCCTTCCACCTCCTCCTCCTCCTCTGGTTTACAGGGCAGATGATGCAGAGAATCCATGCTTGTCTGGCACAGGGGTGAAGCAAAGTCAGGCACAGTGTAAATGTTTTGTGTGTACCCAAGCAGGCAAAATCCTGATGCACATTTGCCCTATTACAGCACATCAGCATCAGCGAGACGCACGCCAGTGCAAGCAAGGAGCGTACACTTATCATTATTTGATAGCATGTTTAATGACAGATTGACAAAGGATTTGCAAATGCGAGCTGGCATCAATTTTGCTAAGGTTGGGTTTCAGTGCGTCTGCAATGCAAGTGTACTTATGTGCATAATTTGATTTTTCAACTACGCTATTAGAACTGTTTTAGAAAGTAAGTCCAAGCTGGGGAGCTTTGATGCTTTCGAGTCAGACAGTGAGACATTTCCGAAGCTTTAAGACATTTCGACTATGGTAAAAATCAATAATACTAATAAAAATTATAAATTATATATGTGTGGGCTGTAGATTTTGGACTGGCTTCGCTAGTTAGAGTGATTTCTTTGAGAGGGAAAAGGTCTGAGACGTGACTACCACGTTTTCTCTTATGATTTTTTATCTATTTTCCGCTGAGGGACATACACAGCCACGCTTCATCACTGTCATCTGCCCAGCGCTCTGGCTAATGTAGAGCACTGCAACAACAACAAAAATATGTGTTGACTTTACTTTGAATAAACTGTGTGTGTCCATGTATGAGCAAGTTACAGTGCTTAATATCTATCATAATCAATCAGCTTAAAATCAAGATTGTGTGTATGTGTGTAATTGCAGAAAGCTGACTGTGTTCTGTAATTAGCCATGACATGTTAGATATACGGTGTGATTAACTGCGTTAATATGCAAACATCCAAAATGAATTAATATAAAGCATCAAAAGAATTATGGGTTTATTTCACTTAATTACCTGTGATGTGCCACCTGAAGTACATCAGTGTTTAATAACTCAGGGATTCCGATTAGAGGGAGCGTTACGTTGTGTTTGAAAATGTATTTTGATTTCCGCCCATTGCGCTTTATGCACCTTCAAATGATCGCGTGATGAGAGTCGCTTTAAAGTTTGCTTTAAATTTAGATTACAGCCATACGGAGGATTTATTTATTTATTTATTTGTGTGTGTGTGTGTGTGTACTAACAATAAATCCCCACGTTGACTTTGACTTATTAGAGCAAATTATGGTCAAAGACAACTAATTTCCGTGTGTGATTGCACTGATCGTTGCATTTTTTTTTCTTTGGTTAGCCTTTGGGTGAATCTCTACTGAGGTTGTGCTGAATCCTCAAAATGTACTTGTAGCCTACACTGAATAATGATTTGTATCCACACACACACACACACACATGCACACACACACAGGAGGGAACTGCTAAAATAAAATGATTTTTTTTATATAAAAATGGAGAATTCGGTGTTGCATTATGCCTCCTTTTGTTAAACCTCACTTTAAATTTCAATTAATAATGTTGTTTTTGTTTTTTTTTGTTCCCTGCAAAGCATCCTGCTGCATCTTTAAGAACAATGCTCGCTTCATTTTTAGAATAAGTCGCTGCTCTAAAACATAATGGCCCTACAGACAAATCAGAGATCCATCGGCGAGAGAGAAAGGCACTAAATAATTTATAGCTTTAATCTGCTCACTGAGGTGTGTGGTCTTTGACAGTAATTATAAATGCAGGGAGAAATTATAGCTGAATACTTTAACTGCATTAGGAGTCATCTGATGAACAACGTGATTGCCTGCTCATTTCCAACAATAGGGGGCAAGTTAGTGTCACAGCATTCAAATCACCACAGTGCCCATGTGCTTTTTTCCCATTTACCATCAAATGTCAGTTGGCCGTTATAAAATAGAGATTTGATGGGTGGAGGTAATTGAGGACTTGATTGCTCGAAAAGAGATGAATTGCATAAAATGTTTATGAATTTAGAAGGCAATTATTTTTAATAGCCTTGAAATAATAGAGCTGGAGGAAATATGTTTAATTGTTATGATACCATCTTGCAGCAACAGCAGCCGCGTCCACAGGAAAGCAATAAAGTCTGACAAGAAGATGTATCTGTGAGGTGTATCTAAAAGTCATAAGGTAAAAAAAAAAAAAGATGAAGAGGAGAGGATGCAGTGTACTATACAGTGTGAGGATGCTGTCCTTTGTCACACCGAGCTTCTCCATAGATTGTAATAGAAAAGGACGATAGTGTCAGTTTAAACATTTTATGACTTTTATATTTTCCTGATAATTTACTCAGATGTTTGCTGGAAAGAACGATATAATTCGGTATCAATTATAAGGAAAATGTCTTTTTTTTAATTGAAAGAACGGCTGAGTTTACCAATGTAAACATTAAATAACTGATTGGTGATGACTTTATGCTCGGTATATATTGAATTATGTGTTTCCCTGTAGATGAATGTCACATTTTTGCATGCTCAAGTTGACCTGCTGGGCAGGGAATAAAAGGCTCTTTATGTTCCACCTGAAATGAATTGTAATATTTTTAAAATGACCTAATATTTACCTGGCAATAACCTTAAATTTAACAGCATGTTACGGACACTTGCATGACGTGAAGACTTCATATTGAGTGGAATTTGTTGGCGGTAGAATATATACACATATTTATGCTCCATCATTTCATCAGTCGGTCAGAGATAAGCAGGAAAATCTTCGAGCTCAAGCTGCAAAACAATTCAAGAGGAAAAAAAAAAAAGAAAAAAAAAAGATGTACAAGCTGTTATCAAATGTTAACTCTTTATTTGAATAAGTAAAAAAAGGTGCAGGTATCACAGGTATCATCTGTCTTGCTGTTATCCTTGTTGCATGAAACACACTTGTTGTTGTTGTTTTTTTTTGTTTTTTTTTCTTCTAAAATATATTTACATGTGAAATCATCCTAATTGTTTTTGAGTCATGTACAGAATCCGAGTCTAAACTGGTGATTAAACATTTATTAAAGTGCTTTTTTTTTCTCTTCTCTTCTATCATTGCAACACAAAACATCTTTACATAGCAATACACTGTACAGGTCTGCATGTGTGTGTTATCATGTGTCGGGCTACCTGTTTTAACAGCTGCACGTTTTATGCAGGTGTACTGTATCGCAGAAGTTGTAAAGTACAATTAGTTCATTATTTTGTCTTTGAAATACAATTGAAACTTGACATATCATACAAATAAATAGTAGTCATAGCCAGGGCTATTGCATGCAAACATCAGCAATTATGTTTCTTCAAGCAGTAATACATTTCATTACTGGTGATGCATTTGAGCAGGGTGCAAAAGTATCTCTTAGTGTTTTCCTTATACAATTTCTAACCAGTGTGTCTTTGCTGTACTCCATGAAATGGTTTTAAACGTCATAATGATGCACACTACACAACGCTAATTGAAAAATGGTTGAAATATCTGACCCGTGTATTAAAATAAAAAGGAAAAAAAAAAAAAAAAAAAAGTGACAATAATATGAAAAACTACTCCTTGTCCATTTCCACATATTGTGAATGGTTGTCGGGGGATTTGCTGTGAGTTTTACTCAAATGGAGTTTGACTGCGTGATTACTCGCAAATGTCCGACAGCAGAGCTTACATTTGAACTTTGCGTCAATGTCCTCCTCCGTGACTAGAGACTCTGTGGCTCTGACACTGAGGGCCTTCGACAGTTCTGGCTCCTCTACCTTCGTCTGGTGCTCTACCGGCATTTTGCACATGTCTTTGATTTGGAACCCGAGATGGGATTCCAGATGGGAAATGAATGCGGCCGGCGACCTAAACTGGGAAGCGCAGTCATTGCAGTAGAAGATCGGGTGGCCCGTGTCCATGTTCTTCAGAAATTTGGTCCCTCCGGTTTTCCTCAGCTGGTATTTTACATTTGCTAACCAATGGCTAATGGTGGTCATGGACAATCCAGTGAACTTGGAGATGTGCATCCTTTCCTGAGGGCCGAGATCTGAGAGTAAGTACTTACCCTCAGAAGTCTGGAAGAGGCTGGAGGCAAACTGAGCTTGCAGGATGAGAAGATGGCGAGGATTCCAGTTTGACTGTCTACCTTTACGCTTGTGGACGGAGTACACCTCGGCGGACACGTCCTCAAAGCGCCTGACGTCTGATTCCAGTTTCATGGTCGGGATCCTCGACGGTATGGAGGGTTTCGGCGTTGTGGCTTTTGGAAGAACTTTAACCATATCTGCGATGTCGGACAGAGCGTATTTCTGCGGCATCGGGGCGGAAGGATGTAGTAGCAAGGAACCTTGCTTGCTGTGTTTAGATTTCGTCAGGTCTATTGGTTGGTCATCGTTAACAAAGAGGAAGTTGTTATCTGGCCTATTTCTTACAGCATTTCCAAGCATTAAAGCTGGTTTCTCACTGCTTCGGTTAATGTCAGCAAAAATAGACTTGGTGTGAGCAGATAGTTTATCTACTCTTGAGTTATTGGGCTTATTTGCTTTGCCCAGATGATTGTTCAGAACTGACTGCAGTGCACTAAGAGGGTTTATCCCAAGTATAGCCGGAGTGTCACTGAGAGGCTCTGAAGTAGTGCTGCGTCCATTGCTGGCAGAGGGGCTTGGTGTCTTGCCTCTGTCAGAGAAATCTGGGCTCAACTTCCCTTTGATCGCTTCACTCCCTTCATTCACACAGTCTGCATCAAGCTTTGAAGAGGAAGAGGAATCATCCTGACAATCGCTGTCATCATTCTCCACCAGATCAAACTTAATATTCTGACTTTCTTTACCATCGCTAATGCCAACCTTTTCTTTTTTGATGTCCACATTTTGATGCTGTCCCTGGGGAGCCTCAGCTCCCACAGCACTGTGGTATAACTTCCCCTTTGGGGCAATCGGTCTCAGCTTGTGGTTAAATGTCTGCTTTAGCTGAGTAGGGGGAGATGCAGAGAGTGGGGCGCTTTTGATGATGCCGGAGAGCTGATAGGCAGCGTGAATGCTCGGATAGGCACTCCAGCTTGGTGTCCCTGTTTGAGCTTTATTGATGGCAGAAGCCACTGTGTTGGCTAAAGATTTAAGTATGTCCCCTCCTCCTCCTGAGTCCTGTTCAAGGTCCTCCTCACGGAGATAAGGGTACTTAAAAGTCCCATTGGCTGCCTTTTGATCCTCACTCTCTTGCTTGTCATCTTTAACTTCAGTTTCTTCCATTTTGTCTGATGTACCTTCCCCCTGGCTATCCTTCTCGCTGCTCCCGGGGGACAGATTTTTTGGAGACACCTTTTCTCCCTCTGTGTCACTGGCAGCGGGCTCAGCTAAACCCTGGATCTTCTCTATGGCCAAGGGGTCAAGCGCTAACTGTTTACCCTTTTTAGAGGCCGAGTTTGTGACCTTGATGAAGTGTCCAGTAACCATCATATGTGTGGTGAGTTGCTGAAGGGTGTCGTGGGAGCTCCCACACTCCATGCATTTAAGAATCTGAGACTTGCACGTCTCAAACTGCCAAGTGTAACTCGCTCCGTTCTGGTAGCCGTAGCGATTGTTGTTAGCATTTGAAATGGTGGCGGCCCGTTGTGCCTCAGTGTAGCCGGATACACCAGTCGTAGAGTCAGGGGAGCACGGCCTCACCGAATCAAAGGCCCGTTTCTTTGCTGGTGGCAACAGTTTGGGTGTGATTACTGGAATTGGCTCTTTTAAAGGCACTTTTTGGTAATGCTTAGTTTTAATCATATGGACGCTCAAATCCTGGAGCGAGTCAAACGAGTGGCCGCAGAACATGCACTTTAAAACTTTCTGCGCGTCCTCTTTTCCTTCCATATCGTGCAAATTTCGTTTCCTAGATTTCGAGGACGACGCAGAGGAATTACTCTGCTTGCTGTGGTTGTTGTCCTGGTAGTGTCCACTCTTGTTCATGTGGACTGTCAGCTCCACCAGAGTGTCATAAGCAGCGCTACAATCCTTACAGCGAAATCGACTGGCTCCTGTGAACACTGAGCCACAGGGTTTGGTGGTTTGCCTGTACAGGTGGACAGAGCTAAAGAGGTTAGGTTTGGATGCAGGCTTTGGGGAGAGTGTCTGCTGCAAGGTCTTAGAGAGCGCGTCCTGGTGCCAGTCAAACTCACTCTTGGTACTTCCATTGGTGCTGTCACAGTTGGCTTTGCTGGTGTTTTTGCCTATTTTCAAGTCCATCCCTATCCCCGTCCAGTAGGAATCGGAGAGAAAGTTTGCATAGGCCGCCCTCATTTTTTCCAAGCTGCCTCCTGTTTCCTCTTTATGTTTAGAGCTTCGACTTTCATCATCCCGCTGGCTCTCAGGTGGCGAGGAGGTTTTGAAGTCTGAGAGTCTGTCACTGCTGTCGCTAAGGCGTGACTCCAGCTCTGCCTCTTGATTGGAAAGGACACTAATGGGAGAGTTCTGGTTGCTATAAGTGTTGGTGCTCTTGTTGTCTAGCTCTCTGTCCTCAGACACTTTGGGGCTGGTCTTCTCGGAGCATTCCTCTTCGGTCTGAGCGTCGTTCTCACCGTCTTCCTCGGTGACGGCATCCTGAAGAGCGGGGTCTTCGTCAGGCATGTACACTAGAAAAGGAAGAGACACGGAAATTAATGACATTAACACACATTGTATTTATTACATTTCTCCAAGGTGCAACATTATGAACATCGAGTATAATTTTTTTGTGAGAAGTCACAGAAGCCATTTAGGGCAACATAATGGCATCTATTTTGTGCCTTGGGAGGTTCAGAGAGTATAGCTGGACATAATGTCTTTACTAACAGACTGCTGCTGGTGTAACGGCACCATGTGATTCACGACAGGCCATTGACTTAGTGCTGTGTCCAAGGTTTTTCTGGCCTCAAGTTGAGATGTTTACAACAATCATTGGGCCACTGAGTGACAAAAGGAAATTGATTCTTCTGGAGGCCTGTTAAGTGTTATTGTAAATGACCTATTCCATAGTGATTATGGATGCCTCAAAACTGCAATGAAAATGTAAGCCTTCTGTTCTTCACCTCGGCTTCCCTCAAGCCACGTGTGAGGAATGGCTGAACACAAACTCGAGACATTTTAATGTCCCGCATTGCACTATCAATAAATAAAAAAAGGCTTGACGTTACAAACATTACTTAAGACATTTAGCTAAATAAAAATATGTTGCAAATGTGAATGCTGATGAAGATGTTGATCACGCTGGTGGAAAAGCTGATTCAATTATCAGTGTTAAAACTAGACGATTTCAAAAAAAGAAAAAAAAATTACTGGCAATCTGTCACATCATTATATTTTCCCTGACAGTCTCATAAACAGCAATTACTTCTTTCATTATTCACCTGTTCATTCTCCCAACTCATAGAGCACACACATTATTGCTTCAATTAACAGATAATTAAACAACAGTATTTCTAATTGACATATTTCCCATCATCCAATTAGTGGAAACTCTTGACTCAGCATAGAGGGGTTTTCCATGTGGCTGCAGGGTCTGCTCCGCATAAGCTACGGAAGATTAAAGCGTCCTTTCTGGCATTAACTTGTTTCTTGATTATTTAAAATCTAAACCGCCCGACAACCCACGCGACAATATCACAACCGATGTTTGCATATCTTTTTTTGAAGAGCGCCCTGCAATAAATGCAGTTTGTCAGCGATGTCACATATCTTGAGATATTTTCCGCCTCGTAGCCGTGGCTGGAAAATGTGCATTTTGGGAGAGACGTGGCAGATGTGCTCTGAGTTAAATATGAATAGGACATAACAGCCCTGTCCAGGCACTTATGCATTTCACGTGGTTAATATTTCTTCGGCTGAATAGAGGGCACTCCATGTGGGGACGGCTGAAGCCGAGCACTCAGAGGAGTCCCACACCGGGCGGCCCATAGAATGTCTTCCCTTCTTTGCCTTCTGAAAATAAGACTTTTTTTTTTATTTTTATCAATATTTCACAAGTGCCTCAAGAGAAACCCTGGAGGTGAATTGCCTGCCAGCTAATGGACGGAGATGGAGATGGGGATTCGGACTTTCAAAACAAACATGGAGAATGGGGCCTCGTGAACAAGAGCCTGCACACACACACACACACACACACACACCCAAGAGCAACCAATGTGCTGTGACCTTGATCCACCGCAAGAGAGATGTTTTGATTGGCCAGCCGAGATCTGTGATGGCCTCCAAAACACCCTTGATGCTAAGGGAGAGAGTTGTCAAGAGCACAGAGGTATGTTTTATTTATAGTCTTATATATAGTATTCACAGTGAGGGGAGAACACCAATGGCTATGACAAGCTCCCAGTTGATGTCCTCTCTCTTCAAAGTCATCACTAAAACTGAAGGACTGGTAAGAACGTACACCAAAGTGGGGAGAGATGAGCATTTTTCCAGTCCACTGATGGTTTGATAGAAAAGGCTCAATCCTACTCATGTAAAAGCTATTTCCTGCATATTTTATGTAACTTAAAACCCCCCCCCATACATGCAGTTCACTTTCACCTACCGTAATTGTGAGATAAATGTGCCTTTCACAAAGGAGAGCTAAGTACTGTTTTCCAGGAAATAACCACTTACATGTAGTTATATCAGTTTTAATGGGAATGTTTGTGTCTTATCGTGGTATTTGAGGATGGAATTGACAGAGATTAACAGCTGCCCTTCCTGCTGTTCTACGCCTTTCTATCAGATGCCCTAAGTAGCAGACATCCAGAGGCACCAATTAACCTTCTGGCAGGGATCACTCCAAGATACCCGCATGTCTAACTCTGCTTCTCACACCATTTGTAACAGTGCTCTGCCAAGCTCTTCTCCTGGTCTACCACAGTTAAGTGCTGCCATGCCAAGCTGCATTACTCCACAACACAAGATCAGATTCAAGGACAATCCCACAGCAACGGACAAAAGGTCATTACACTAAGTCGAACAAGTTGGTCAAGATTGCAAAACAAACTGCCAATGCTGCTTCATAAAACATCATTGTTCAGGGGAGAAGAATCAGAAATGCCTTCGCATGCTTCTGAAAATGTTGTCTCTGAGGCCAAGCGAGGCAACTCCCAGCCTAACTAGCCTTACAAAACAAGAGGCTGGCATGCCTCGCCTGAGATTTAGCATGTCATAAACTGCTGTAAAGCCTCCAATCTGTGTCACTACAAATTTATATCTTCAGACAGAGATATGCAAAGGTCAAAAAACCTGAGGTGTCCATCATAAATCAGGCAGTTGAAGTGTTTATAACCTTTATCCGTTAGAACAGACTCTTGGCATAGCAAGGCCTGGATTTACAGAAGCAGCAGCGTCTTTCTTGAGCCAAAAGGCTTTTTTTTTTCTTCTTTTTCTCTCTACATCTAGAGAAACCAGCTAACTGTGTAGGAAATAGTAGATTACATTTACTGCTACATCCATGGCAGCACGCTGTCCAACTGGATTGCTGCTAAAGGCTTACATGACAATATATTTACAACTCAACTCTAAGCATTAGTATCTTCATAGAGTACAATCCCTCCCTCCCTCCCTCGCGCGAGTGAGTCTATTCGAAACGTGTCAATCATTCTCAGAAATATGCGCGGCAGCTGTAAAAGGGCATTCTGTTTCCAATGTTAACATGCCAGCAGAAACTTTTGTGAATTTGAGAACATCAACATTTATCCCTCGGAAGGTCAACATTTCCTTCATTAATCTGACAAGCCACAGAGAGTTAGCAGCCTGAGGAGCTTAGCTAATGGACAGCTGCAATACCCCAGCGCAGGAGTTTTGCGAGTATCCGAGGTAACACTATCTTCAGAGAAGATTGGGTAATTCATAGGTGCCAGTGACAGGTCTGCACGTCTGTGCCACTTTCCCCAGCGCTCTCTGGTTGTCTCAAGCTACAGTTTTTGCTGCTCGCAAATCAATATCTCTTTTTACTTCTCATTGATTGCCTAGTGGTGGGACCAACCTAAGCAGGACTGTTATGACATTTCTAGATTTCCCCCTGTCCTTGGAACAATCAATTACACGCGCATGGCAATCAAAACCTCTTTGCAAAATGAACCTGCTCCATGACATTTTCATCTCCCGGATTTATGCCATGTAGAAAAAAAAAAAAAGGAGGAAAAAAAAGAAAAAGAAAAAGAAGGAGGAGGCCTGCAGAGAACACGCTAACAACGCAGGTCAGGATCACTGAACAATCTCCAGGCTGTCTCAGTAACTATCATCTGCTTCTTCTTCTTCTTCCTGTTTTCACTCACATGCACGCAGCAATGTGCCCAATTAATTGTGTCTGTACATTTAAAAAACACTTAGTCACCGTGCTCATCTGTTGTTATAAATAGGTGTGAAATGTCAGTCAAAAAGTACTCGGTGTACAAAAACACAATTCCAAAGTTGTGAAGCTCTTTTTGTGCCTGCGATGTTAGGAAAGCGGGGTGGCTGTGTTTATAAAAGTCACCATGATGTGATTTTTTTTCTTCAGTGAGCTATCATTAGACTGAGACACACATGTCACAGGGTTTAATATTTGACAGTGATATCTGACTAACTTGGTGAGCGGTGCACGTCAAGATCAAACAGATACATTGTCAGACATCCTGATGATAGTCTTGATGACACATCTGAAGTTAAAGTCTGAGCTGAATCACATGAGAAATGGCGAAGAGCTAATTCTGAGCCCCGGAGCCATCTGTAAAGATCTGTAAACACCTCTCTCTTCATTGTTCCCTGTCAGGAAACAGTCTCCCCGAGCCCAAGGACACTGCAGAGTAAAGAGAGAACAATCACATTCTGCCTGCTCCTTTTTGACAAATTTTATCTGGAGGTTAATTGATATCACAGAATTAAATGGTTTTTGACTTGCTTTTAAATAGAAATGTGTCATTAGTTCCCATCTAACCCATTATTTCATCTCACCACTTTCAAATGATTCCAACGTTGTCTTTAACAGACTTCAGAACTATGCAGACAAAACTGTAACCGAGTCTCTATCGTGTTGGGTCGAGCATTAATATTGTGGTGCACATTCTGGGTGCAAATAAAAGGACAATCCATAGAACAGACGATGAAAAGCGGGTTTAAAAGCAGACATGAATCCCCACAAAGTGGTTTTGTTGGATCTTTCTGAGGCTTTGAAAAACCACAAGACGGAAACACTCATGTTAATTTTTGTATGCATGAAGGAGATGTTACTTAAAGCGCATTACTTCCTTCACTAAACACAAAGCTATTCATGCAGATAAATGCCTTGCTTTCATACACCCTCGACTTTAATATTTAATAGTCCAATATAATCAAATAAAAACTTGCAGCTCAAAAAAAAAAAAAAAAAAAAAGACATGGACAACTCGAGGACAGATTGTGAACACAGCAAACGGCACAATGTGTTCAGATGGACCCAGAGCCAGATTAATATGATAGGATCGCAAATATGACACCATATCCTGCCATCTGGCTGTTCATTTGGGCAAAAATGATCACAATAATTATGGCAATTAATCAAAAATGTTTTCACAACCAACATTCTGTTAACTAAAAACACAGAGAACTTTGGAATTCGCAATCAACACACTGACGAACGCGAAAAGATATCCGAAAGGCAGTCGGTCACAAACAGAGCCTTTGAGGATGTTTAATTTGAGTTATGGGGTTATTTCTTTTATGTAACGCTACAAATGTGGGAATATAAACGTCTGTCCTTGCATGATGCACAGATGCTAATCACTACATTTACTGTGCTACATCAGTTCGCCCTGCCTGAAGCTCCAGGAGCCCCCTTTTCTCTCCGTGATGTCACCGAGCGACGCTGCTCCTTTTGATGCCTACTAGAAGCTTCTGCTCCGAGACGCATCAGTCGGCCTGCTGCCTAATTGGAAGTGAGCGGTGGGAGAGCATTGCAATCTGCACTCCAGCACCTAAGTCATCACTTTGAACGTGCCACAGCCGCCGCATCACATGCAGTTGCCTGGTGTTGCATCTCACCAAAGGGTCCCCTATCAGCACCGGCAGGGAAAAAAATTATACACACAACATTCCCACCCTGTCTCATAGAGCTTCAGCAGAGCAGCAACACAAAGCCAGACGAATATTTGCTATTTGAGTGCAACATATTATTATATACAAGGATAGATTTTTTTTTAAAGGGCTTGTTCGCACAAATTACAAAAAGCCAGTTGCCGCTTTATTAGGTAGACATGTAAAATCTGATGCAATCTTTCCCATTTAGATTTTATTATAGATTTTCCACACAAGAAAGACAATATGACAATACAAAGACATGGCTATTGCACAGACAAGACAATCTGATGCAATCCAATACAACAGCTCAGCCATGAATTGTACTTGTACACAGATAATGATGTTCTATATGTTTATCACTGAGGCGGTAGTTTCCATTTACTCAAGTACTTTAATTCAATTTTACTTTTAGGTACTTCTATTTTATTAAGTATTTCCGTTCTGTGCTACTTTACACTTAATATTGTACTTTCATTTGAGAGCTGCGGCTTCAATTTACTTTTCACATTAAGGTTACATATAAAACATATAATCAGCTGATAGAATATGATGCATTATTTTAGCAGTATGATTTACTGAAACGTCCTCAACCAACGGCAACGTTAAAGTACCACTTACACGCTAGTTTTTAACTGGTTATGAAACAGTCTAAATTTATTGATGCTGCCTGTATATTAACTACAATAACAAATAAGACCACCAGCGAGAAGATTGGCTATTGTTAAATAGTTATTCTTAACGCCTGCCATCGGATCAGATTCAGCTTTTGTCCACAGGGGTCGCTAGAATCAACACTATAAAACGCCCTTGTAGCAGCTTTAAGTTAACTTCTGCGTTCAGTTCTTTTACTTTTCTTGAAGTATTTTTTATAGAGGAGTATATAAGTAAATGGGCTGAGTACTTCTTACATCAATGCAAATCTGTGAGCACTAAACAAAACTCCACTCTACTGCAGACATATTAAAACCAGGGCAAATAAATCCTGGATGCCACCAGAGACGAGTGTGAAAAAATGTTTTTATTTTTGTAATTTCGGGTGAACACACTCTTTAAATTACCGCCCGCTGAATAAGCTGCATTGTGCTACTTTACAGCGTTTGGCCTCTTCTGCTAACAAGGAAAGGTAAACATAAACAATTTGGCGAGCGTGTAGGATAACGTTACAACTGAAGAGGCTTAAAAGCCTCAGTGTATATTTGTCAGATTATAGATGATCTTTTCTGCCCCGACTGATACAAAGTTCCAGTTGGCGGAGCAGAAGCAGGGCGGCTTCGGCTCCAGTGTATTTTCCACTACAGTATATGGCAGGAAGGGGAGCAGCCTCGCGCCGCTCTGTCACTTGGTTTCTGAAGAGCCCGTGACACGACTCTCCAGGAGCGACATGATGAGGTCTGATGGTTCCTTTCTGCAGAATAGCAGTTTACCCCTCATTCACCCTTATCAGAGAGTGAACCCATCATCTTACAGTGTGCCACTCAAACCGCTTCGCATATTGGAGCTGACCAGTCGAGCAAACAGGGCGGTACTAATAAAAGACCATCTTGCTTTGGTTCAAATTTCCCTGATTGAATGTCAGTCAGGAATGTTTGCGTGGCAGCGGGGAGGAAAGTGGGCCATCGTTTAAAGGACCACTGCCTTGCACACATAAGACCTTTGTTCTAGTTTTATGAGATACTGAGTGAAAGGTATGATGGCCTACGCTCGCCTAACGTGCTGTTTGTTTTTCATGCCACTAACCGGGACACATAAAGAGCTTTTCAATTCCAATTCAATCATTGTCTGAGGTTTTTGTAAACACTGCTATGATTTTTGCATTTGAGGGGCGCGATATCCAGGAGTTAATTATTTGTAATATTAAATTACCTCCTTGTGATCTCGTGTGTTATTTTCTGATTTAATATTAAAGTACCCCCACACACACACACACCAAAAAAAAAAAGCAGCCAGCTGCAAGTCTCCTTCACTCTTCGCTCCACGGACCGTGTTCCATTTAGCCTTCCCCTGAGATCAGTAGACAGCATATACAGTACATACAGTCCTTGCATCATAAACTTTGCATGAACCCTAAACACTGGCCTTCCCAAACAACAACAGCCTTCCATCAAGGTCAGACCTTGATGAATCTGATAGTGCAGCTGGAAGAGACTGTGTGTATTCTATTAAAACAATCTGCATTTCACTAACTCTTCCCGCCTGCGCTGTCCCCCTGTATGGATCTTTCATTAGATTTTGGACGGGCTCCAGCCGGAGCTTTCCTTGTACAAGCAGTTTTATGCAGTTTTCAGCAAAGGGAGGCATTTTTTTACATTCCAAGTTCATTAATAGTAGATTGCCACTTTTTCCCTTCATTAAATACAATGAGGCTACAGAGTGAATTTGCAGCTGAAGCGTGGTACTGTCAGTTTCTAGTGGGACCAAAGGCTGCTTCATGGCAAGCATAAAGGGAGAGAGGCAAGCCCGCCAAAACCTGGAGCTCTGTGGGACAAGACGAGCAACAGTAAGAGAGGCAGAAATGCTTCAAAAACAGCCCCTGCTCCCCTCCTATTCAGATTCATTTTAATGGCAAATTTGTTGTCAAGTGTCCTCCGCGAAATGATTAGGGCCCGCTGTTTTCTGAAAAGTGCAAACTTCTGGATTTGCCTGGTGCGCATTGTCACTTTGACAGCCCATTCTGAGAACAATGGCTGCCCAAATAGTGAAATGTGTTGGCACCCAATAGTTGAAAGTTTCCCCTCAAAACAGGCTTTCTGCTGTTTGTGGGTATTCTGCTGTGTTGATATCTAGATGTTGATTAGAATGAAAAAAGAAGCCAGTGAATTGGGCTCCCCAGAGCAGGCACATCAACCATTGTAAGAGATTGACAGTCACTCCATTGAGCCAATTATTTCTGTTCATAAGACCTGTTTCTATAAAAACTGGTTAAAGACTACAGTCATTGTTAGAGTGTCTGAATTAAACTACTGGTAGGATTTACAGAACACCAACAGCATTTAATGGCAGCACTGCCCCACTTAGTGTTGCTTTTACTACATGGAATAATTACAGACATAATATTGTTTTCCATTAACTGTTAAAAAGTTGAACAGAATTCTGAGAACGTACACAAAAGAAACGTTAACACAGGCCAAAACGAGTTAACATGGGCGTCTATTGTGTGTGTGTGTGTTCAGTTTTTTTGGCAAATTATCTTCGAGTCACCTACAATAAAAAGAAACCTAATAAAATCAGAGGCAGCGCCCCGTGTACGTGTGGGATATATGTTCATTAATACCACACTGCAAACATATCAAAGCTGTTCAAATATTTCCACTGGAAAAGTCAGCGCAACAAAAATATTTCCTCTGCGCTATATCCTCATTTAGCCTACGAGTCAGCGGCGTGACATTTGTAAGGTGTTCAGCTGTAATGGAGGAGGAGTAGGTGCCGACTGCAAGACGAGTGCGGAGCCTTTTTTTTTTATTCATTGCATGGGAGAAAGTGGTTAATTTATTGAAAAGAAGGTAGGCGGACGAAGCAGCGGAACGGAACTGATACCCTGCGTGGCTGTAGGTTGTGCACCGAGGGGGAGGAGAGAGAGAGGAGAGGAGAGGAGAGGAGGGGAGGGGAGGGGTGGGGGGAGAAAAAAGGAGGTTGAGGGAGGCGGAGACCAGAGCGACAGAGGAACGGTTAATGGAAATGAGTGACAGGCTTTCAGAATGATTTACAACGGGTGGCGCTGCGGCAGAGCCAGCGCTTGATGGATGATCCTGAAAGACGGAGACGAACCATAAATCATGTCTTTGAATCATTGACAGAGATAAAGGAGGGGGAGAAAAAGCAATGGCATTGACGTTCATTCTTCCAATAATGTACATTGACGAGTTACACTACGGAGCCTTAATTAAAAAGTGAACACGGGTCTTCTCCCTCTCTCAACTCACCCCCACCACCACCTCCTCCTCCTCCCCCACCCTGTCGGCTACGCTCCTCTATCCCTCTCCTCTCTATTGCGATATCAATGGTAATTAAAGATGCAGCATCCCCGGCCCCTGTCCCATAGCCACTTCCTCCAAGCTTCCCACAGCAGCCAGATTAGATAAGTGCTCTGCTAAAAGATAATGTCACCCCTCAACAATATCAATGTGGGTCTGGCCCATTTGTTTCTACATTTGTAAACACACACACACACACACAAAGACAGCAAAGAAGAAGGCTAAGCTTTATTTCTTTAAAAGGGGAAATAGGGATTGTAGGGTTACAAACACATGACTAACCCGTCTATATGACGGCATTAAAATGCGGAGTATTAGATTTATTTAACACCATGCCACTGAATTATTCTTCCCACCTAAAAATTGTGTTGTTCTGTCTTGAGTGCAGATGGCACTTTGATAAACAGGAGGAGCCCTGTAGGAGCAGAGAGCCTGAATGAGTGGCATTCCACATCAGCTGAGCTCCTCTTAAAGTGCACACAATAGAGCAATGAGGTGAAAGTAATCCTAAACATCTGTCTTATGTGTCCTACACGCACAGGGCTGTTTGTTCAAGTTCTAGGAAAGACATTAGCAAGAGGAGGAGAGAGAGAGAGAGAGAGAGAGAGAGAGAGGAGAGAGGAGGATATATCAATTCATGCACTAGTTCTCCAAAGGGATTAAGCAGGGCCTCTGTTGTCTGTCCTCTCACTGCTCTGGCAAACAAAATGGAGAAGACTGCCCCACTAATGCAAATACCCTCTTTCATGACATACTGTAGCGAGCATGTGTTTAAATGAATACTTAAAACTACAGTATATCACCATGATTGTTTTGAATTACTCAAACTTTTATTATTGTTTATTTCATAACCCAGTTTGTGAGGAATCTCAGCACCGCGCAGCAGCTGATGATAGTAAAGCGATTCTTTTGGACGCGAAGGTAGCAGATCTCTCTCTCTCGTGAGGCCTCGTGACAGCAGAAGAAGGGTACAAGTGATGAAAATGTAGCAGGGCTGGTGCACCGTCCCTGTCCCTGTTTCTGGTTTCCTCCCCGCTCACGCGGGGAGCGAGTCGGTCAGCCCACTCGCTGCGTATGAGGGGGATATTCACCGCCCGCAAAAAAAAAAAAACAAACTGAAAAGACACACAAAGCTGTCGCTCTCGCTCTCTTTCCATCCCTCTCCTGCTGTGAGAAGACATTTTGGCACTCTAAAATGGAAATGAATACACAATGGTCATCTAGCATTGAAAAGCTGTGGCAATAATATTGGTCAGGCATAAAGCTGCCCTACCCAATGTGTGTGTGTGTGTGCATGTTTATGAATGATTCATGCAACACAAAAAGCTCACACTCGGGCTTCACACGATTCGAGAATCATTTTCATTTGAAGGCTCCAAGTTGTTAATATCATGTTTGATCGCATCCTCGCATCAAAACACAGTTTGACGGACAAGGGAAATAATTACTTGTCATTCATGTGTCTGAGGTTTCTCTTCTCTCCTCTTTTGTTGCTGTTAAACATGCTCCTCCGTTAAACACTTTCCCCTCTCCGAACTCGCACCAAAAAAAATGCTCTGACTCAACTTTCAAGTAGAGCTTAAAAATAAAAAACGAAACTATCATTTGATTAAAAAAAAAAAGGAAATCTGTAACAGTGAAAGTGACTGGCTCGGCTGAATGAATCAAAGGGTTTGAGTGTAATGAACTTCTCGGAGTCTCTGTCATTAGCGGACAATGGCTCTCGTTGATCTTAAATGGTCTTAAAAGATGATCCATACAGTAATGAAGCCGGCTCTGCTGCTGGCCTGATGCCCGAAACAGGACATAATCAAAGTCATGGGGCATCTGCTGGAGCTATTGTTACCAAACAGCAATCCCTCCCCTCGCCCGGTGTATCCTCTGTTAAAATTAAAAACGAGAAATCTGTTTGTTGTTACACTCTCAAGATTCTCAATGCTAAATATTCAAATTCATAGCATGTGTTTCGGGGCCCGTCAGCTGGGACCACAGAGCAGCAGGACGGCTTACAACCAACTGGGTCTTTTGGAAAAAAGCAGCATGTAGTGTCCAAGGCCCACCCTCCTCCTGACTCTTCTGCCTGGACCACCCTGCTCGCTGTGTTACGCTACATGACAGGACGATGCTGCTCAGTCCTTGGACCCATCGCATTGTTTTTCTTGGACCATGGTGAAAGCAAATAGCAGCTAAAGGGCCCCGGCGCTCGCAGTAAAAACCAAAAACCCGTGCAGTCATTCATCAAAGCCCAGACAACTCGCTACTCCCCCACCAACTACCAACCCCCCCAAGGCACGGCCATCTCCCCCACCACTCTGGGTTTTAACTAGGACTCCAAATAATTCCAGAAATGACAAATGATACTTATATCTCTGGCCTGTGCCGAATCAATAAGCATGCAGAACAACTATCCATCTTGAGAGGTATCGACAGACGCGGCTCGACATCGGCGGAGAAGCACTTGGTGGCTTTATTCAGGGTTGGGATGGGAGGGACGCAGGAGGGAAGCAGGAGAAACAGTGCACTCACTTTTAAATTACAATAAACCACCCAACACTGTTAACAATCAAAAACCTATTACAGGGGAACTGCAGCAGCATCCGGAGATATTTTCTTAAACAAACACGGAGGAGGAGGAGGAGGAGGAGGAGGACACGTCCTCACGATGAGGAAGGGCCAAGGAGTGACCATTTGTGGAAAATATGCGCAACCTCGCGAACTGAGACGGAGGTTATTTTGACAGTAGCACCTGCACATGTTTACATGGCAGTTGTGTGCTGGGTATGAGCTGATGGGTGGCGATATGGCCCCTTCTCTGGTCCCCCGGCTGGATCGGAGCAGCTGACAGATAGCACTTCAGAGCAGCTTTAGCTGCAGCTCCCCTTGAGGGGCTGTGATTGATGACTCGCACTGCCACCTAGATCCATTTTCTCCTCCAATCTGACTCCTCACAGGTAGAGTGGAGTCCTGCTTCTCTCTTCCCAACCCCTCCTCCTCTCCTCTCCTCTCCTACCTCCTTTCTCTCTCTCATCTCTCTTTCAAATTCAAGTGGGCTCATTTTCGCAAAGGAGTTTACCAACAGAGCGACTTCAAAACACCCACTTTGTACAAATTAAAAACAGAATCGCACGGAGAAAATAGTTTGAACTAAATGCCTTGCAAAGCCATTTTGATCCTGAACATTAGGGATCAGAAAAGTTCAAGGAAAACAAAACAAACTATGAGATGTTTGCAGGCATAATGTCATTAGCAGGGAAAATGTTAAGACCCAGGACCCCTGCAGGTCTGAAGGCATTTAAGAACAGTTAGCTTAGCCATCTGGTAGACAATTACACAGGAACAAACACACCGCCTCAGCAAATAAAGCTTGGCTCATCAATCACGAGAATGGCCAGAAGTTGGCCTGTTATTCCCTCTGATTTAATAACCCGATGAACTGCGGCGTTATCCAGCAGCACCACGTCTCCAAGTCGTCAAAAATTGCTTTTAAAAAAAAAAAAAGTAACATTCATGATGTATTTAATCAATTGTAGATGTTATAAAATATCTCAGCGCTTAACCAAAGAGTTGATTGCGTCTCTAAAATTGTACTGTAATTTGCACCAGGCTGCCAATATAAATGGAAGCGGGAGGAGAAAAAAAAAAAAAAAAGTGCAAGGTTAAAAGTAAAAACATTTAAAACATTCGCTGTTTCCAGTTTCAAGTAGTTTACTTAATTAACATTTGCCCTGTGCTTTTAATTGCAATCATACTTCCCCAAGGGACCTGGATGTGGATTGTCTGGTAATTGCAGATGTTGATATGAGATGGTGAGACGATGTCAAGTCTATTTCTGAAAATTACAGGACAAAAAAACAAAAAAACGGGAGGGTGATCAGGAAACGCGCAGCCGCTGAATGAACCACTAACATCCACGAACGAGGGGATTTTTATAAACTTACAGAAACCCCAGACTAGCATTATGCTATCACATGTAGTGAATGTAACAGATCCTTGAGCATAAAATGGCTAAGATACAGCCTGAATTTCACCTGGATGGAGGTCAGTCTTTGTCAGTTTCACCGGGGTGTTTTCTGAGCCAAGAACATATTCATCTATGTTTCTGGGTTGTGGCCTGCGTGGCCTATGTGGAAGAAAAGAAGTAGGCCACCGCCGCGGTCTCCGATTCTCCTCTGTACACGCGTCACCTGCCAGCTCATGTGGCCCAGCTGAGATGTGAACAGGTCTGGCAAGAACCAAATGTTTTCATTTACCTCAGGGGCATCTACACTCTTCTTTAGCAGGCGGTGGCAGGCTAACATGTCAAGATACTGGCCCGGGACTCTGGGGCCTCTGGGAGAGGTCGCGCACTCGGAGCTTAGGTTCAGAAAACATCAAGATATAACTCTCTGCAAGAGAGGGAAAGGCGGCACAGACCTCTGCATTGCAAACCGCTGCAGCCTCGCAGCTAAACGTTACCAAATAACATCAACATCAGATGTCTTATTAATGCAGTCTTGCAGATAAAGACAGACTAAAGGTAGCTGTGGATCACTCTGTTTCACAGCAGATTCCAACACCTTGAAACCTGAAAATGTGCTTCATTACACCTTTTACGCTCAGATTTGATATGTTCACATTTTTTTGATGGATCCACATTCGACTGGGCAGCAGGGGGTGGCGGTGCTTCTTAGGCTAACCTCAACACGTCTATTTCTAGCTGAGGACTTGCTGACAGCACATTTAACTTTGTGATCTGCACATGAGAGACAGCTAACAGTTGCTGACAGCTGAAACACACCGAGCCCCCCCCCCCATTTCCCTATACGATAGCTTATTGACACTTTGCATTTGATGAGGACTTCAACTAACTTTCAAATGAATGAGAGGAAAAAAGATGGTGGGTACAAAAATACCATAAAGAAAAGGTTGATTTCCAGCCAGCTCATGGAAACCAGTTGTTCCTTTGGGGGAGGCTTTGGGAGGGAAGGGGGCAGCGGCTGTCTATAGAAGCCTGATTTATGATCTACTCAGTTTTGCATGTGTGTTCACAGGTTTCTGGGAGTTACACTCAATTAGAGCAGCAGGGGTTAGGAGTATGTTTTTGTGAGGATAAGTTAAAGCTTGACACGTTTATTTCTGCCAGTGCAGCTGAGGAGCCGGTGACAGCCTATCAAAAGTCGTTTTCTTTGATCACCCGACTCAAAGTGTGGGAAATAGTAACCGTCCCTGACAAGTGAAAAGAAGAAGAAGAAGAAAAAAATCCAAAAGGAACACAAAATGTTTATAAAGCACAATCTTAAATACCAGTCAACATAAGCAAGAGCGGAAAATAAGCGTATACTGAAGATGAAAATGTCATCACTTAGCAGGACAACAAGAAGCTGACAAATGCAGTGCTAATCAAATTTGTAAATTCAAATTAGCTTAAATATAATTCGTGAAAAGCATGACCAGGGAGCTCACATCAAACCAAAGACTGAGGAGAGACTTAATGGATTCAGCAGGACAAAATCCCCAATTACAAGTTAAATGCCATGTCCCTTCACAATTTATATAAAACTAGTAAATCTTATTTTTTGAGACGTTTAATGATTGAGCCAGCCACTGAAACGAGGGAACAAAGTACCAGCGCAAGGAGTTACTCATATCCCTGTTGAAAAACTCCTCCGTTTAATGATTCACCACTAAGGAGAGTCCACACACTTCCAGAAGAATTCAAATCCCTTTTCCCACAGCCTCTTTCAGTCCGTATGATAAATGACACCCGTCATTCCGCCGTTGCCAAACAGCACAGAGGGGAATTGTACTGATATATGATTCACAAGAACAGGAAATAAACTCTGCCTTTCTCTGTAGCTCTCCCTCTTGCCAAGTAGGACGGACCTGGACAGTGTCAAGGCTCTCATGGTGGAGGCAGTAGGAAGGGCTGACGGCGCTGAAACCCAAAAAGGGAATAGACAGTGGGTTTCCAAAATGAACTCTCCCTCTCTCTCTCTCAAAAAAAAAAAAAAAAAAAAAGACGCCGGAGCTTCTGATGACTGATGAAAGGCGCAAGAGCCACCGCATTAAAATAACAGCAGCATCTATGGGAACGAGCTTAGGAGGATCAAAAAAAATTAAACAGAGGGCACGCTAAAGTCTGCAATTATCAAACGGGGGAGAAAAATATAGAATGAGCAACCTCCTCCTGCCCCCAATTACAATGCAGCAAGTGAGGCTAATTACTGCGCCTTGATTATTTCAGATTTCTGAGAGAGCCGGGATGACAAAGACTTAGAAAGATGGGGTGCAAGTTCAGATAAGGCTAGTTCACAAAGATTTAACATATACAAATGAACCCATAAAATATTGTCTGAAAGGGGAAAAAAACATTAGCATGAATATATTCAGCTAATTTAATACTCTGTTTTCTGTTAACAAGGCGGCTAAAAGCAGTCGCGCTAAGTTGGTGTTCTTGTGTCAGGAAGACAGAAGGAGAGGCACATCCTGCTGCTGTGCGGCTGCTCGCCTTCAGGCTAGTCCCTTCAGGCCGACGCTCAGCGGTAGGCCTCCCCACTCGGGCTCAGAGCGCAGGGATGTGCCCAGGGCCAGGACCAGCAGCACTCAATCACCCAGACAGCGACATCCTTTCGCCATCACCATCAGAGAGGCCCCTTTGGGGTTGGTGTGAGGGGGTGGTGGTGGTGGTGGTGGTGGTGGAGAGGGGGATATTTATGAGCAGAGCGTTCACACACACGCCCATGCTGCTGCGATTCCGCTGATATACTGTCGGCTGGACTGTGGGATGGAGCCATATAGTTCATCTCCTCCTCATTTTTAGCCCCTAACCAGACCCCTGTAAGTGCTCCTCTGAGCTTTACAGGTTGGGTCTGATGCAGGAAGCAGACAGCGAACACTGCACCGCATGTAAATCTTTGCACTCGCAAAAAATGCGAACGTGGAGCCGTCGGAGTTCGAAGGTAGTTATTGGATCTCATTATCAGTGATTGCTTTGTTTGAAAATGTGAACCAAATGACCAAAATAAGTTGCAGCAGGGACGAAAAAACAACAGAAAAAAAAAAAGAGGTACGCACACAAGCTGCAGAATTTTTTTTTTTGCACAAAAGGCACTTTGAGTCAAGCCCTACGTGATGAGCAGCATATGTTTACCTAAGAGGTGTATTTTAATGCCTCTTTACCTTTGATTTCAGAGCAGAATAATTACAGAGGAAGCCATGTAAAACCCTGTGGCAGATTAGGGAAGTGAATTGGAAATGGGTTCAAATTGTCGTTCTGAAGTAAAGAGGCTACTTTGCACCACAAGGGGTTTCTTTCCTCAGGCAGACCACGGGATTAAAAGAAGCCATAAAAGGTCTCTGTAATGGCATCAGTAATGTCTTGCTGCCATTAAAAACGGTGGGAAAAACATCTGCTTTGCATTTTTCACTCCCCTGCTACTCATTTGTCTTTCAAACTATCTCAGAGAGAGCCTTGGTTTCAATGTGCTCATATTTTTTTGTCAGAATAAGGTTATTTCACAGACTTCATCCTGATCAACATTAGCCCCAAATCAGGGCTGTGTTTGCAAATGCCAAAACAAGAGCTAGGTGGTCAGATCTTGTGGAAAAAAAAAGAGCACTTTGTATACCTGTTGGGTACTATTTATTGCCCTCCAGCACGACCCTTAAACGGCTCCATCCAAAACTGCAGCATATCAACATTCTTTAGTAGCATTGTGTTTATTTTCTCCCTCACTTTTGCCAAAAAGACAGATTTTAAATTTACACCCAAGATCAGCATAATAGGAGCCAGCTTAGAGTAAACACCTTGATTGCTTTATGGCTAGCCCCTAACCATTAGAGATGCACTGTATCCTCCTTTTTCCTGAGCTTCTGGGAAGCCGAGGCCCTGCAGTAATCTTTTCTCTGCTAACCCCTTTAATAAACCATAGCCTGCTTCATTAGCTTCCCCTCACAGAGTGATTGATCGGTGCCAGTCACACAGAAACCCCATCCTCTCTGCTCTGCCTACCTCTCTCTGCAACCAACTAAATAAGGCACTTCTTTTTTTTTTTTTTTTTGTCAGCCAGCTACCACCCATCACACTATTAAAGGAGAGTATTCAGCGTGAGCCAAAGAGGGAGTGGCATCAGCCGTGGATGGCAATGCAACAGTGTTCCTTTTGTTCAAAGGCTGGGTCAAAATCAATTTATAGGATGCACTATACTGGGCTCAGTATATTAGATTCTTACGGGTTCAGAGTCTGTCTCGACACATGAAAGAAAAAGAAAAGAAAAAAAGATTCAGTGAGACTTCAACAATGAGCTGTTCATATTACACAGACGAAAATACATTAAGAATGCAGCCCGACTGAGAAAAATTAGGTGGGATTAAAGGTGCAGTTTATAGACAGGATGACTCATTATTTTTGCCTATTGCTTAACCAGGCTGCCATTATAATTAAATTACATTTGCTGTGATTCTATTTCACTCGTTTCAAGTGGGATAAATTTAGCCGCATGATCGTCGAAAAAAAAATCAGATGGGACAGAGTGGAAAAAGTTTTGGCAAATTTTGATAATGTCCTTAAATTACACGTCAAACGTCCGAAAGATTATGTTATTCCAGAAGGGAAACAGTTAATTGGGACAACATGATAAAAGAAAACTGCACACCACATTCCCAGCGTACGAGAACCATTTGCAAGAAGACAAACAGTGAGTTAAGATACTAAACTTAATGTAAAATCCAACCGAGGAGGAGGGGGGGGCGAGAATGTAAGATTATGATAAGAGTGGATAATACAGCGTTATTGTGATAATGACATATCATTTCCCTGTCCTCCATTAGGAGCTGGACTCTTTTCTCTTTAGTAATACCTACAATATATGTGTTGTGTGATCCTTCACTGCTCTACAGGAGGAGGAATAGAGAGATACAGAGGGGAGAGAGGTGCTAGATGCTGCTCAGCTGCAGTGATAAAGTCAGTAATATCACTATCTCGCCCTCCTCTCCCAAGAATTGCTATAAACCTATTTCGAAAATTGCACCCATATATTCAGCGAAGACAGTTAGCTCATCCCGGTGACAGTGCAAACTTTTAGGCTGAATTATGTCAGTGTCATTCAGAAGGGTTTATCAAAGAGGGTCAATAACTCACAGACCCAAATCTGAGATAGGCCGAGCGCCTCTCCTCTCTCTCTCTACTACTTACAGGCAGCTGGTGTGCTGCCATGGAACAGCCTGCTGCTATTGCTCAGGACACAAGATGGTGCCCAGTCACACTACTACTACTACTACATGGCAACAGTGGAAGCTGTACAACTCCAGACGCAGGGACAGAGTGTGAAATACTGGAGAAAGTCAACAAAAAAATGACAACATAAGACTCAAAAAACTAACTTTGACGGTCTGCAACTCACAATTCTTTCAATTGTTTGCTCGATTAATCGTTTTGTTAATTAAAAGTCAGAAAAAAAGGCAAAAGATTGTCGCAATTTTCCACGTTAATGTATTCAAATGTGTTGTTTTGCCTCGCCGGCAATCCAAAAACAAAAAAATACTAAGTTAATCGTCACATATGACAAATAAAAGCATCAAATAGTCACATTTGGAAACAGGAACATGTGAAATTTTGACATTTTTAAGCCAATAATTGTTTCATCAATTCATTTTCTGTCAGTTAATCGATTAATTCATAATATACTGATTTTAAAAGAGGGTGGGGGGGGATCCAGGATCCTTGTTTCTCTTTAAGAATAGTCAGTGCAGCATGTGTCTTTTTATTTCTACATGAAATAAAGATGTCTGTCTTTCGTAACAACCTCTATGAATCAGCGCTGACAAACATCGAGGGCACAGACAAACATTTCTCTGTTTCTAGCACATTTCCTAGAACCCTGGTCTTTTATCACCACTGTACTAAAAACACACAACGCCATTTTGCACCATCTTAGGCTCAAAACACATTTCACCCTGACACTTATCTGCAATTAGCCATGTTAGATGTTTGTCATGTGCAAACACTTAGCAGAATTTGACATTCATTTGATTCTAATGGGCTTTTCAGTGGGGGTTTTGCCTGTAGGACGTTGCAGTGCAAATGCACGGCTATTGACAAAAATACATTTGTCATTTGGGACAGACTGAATTATTGGTATCATTTATTGTTAAAAGAGACACTTTTTTTTTTCCCTCAGTAGGTCAGACTGGCTTCGAAGCAGTTTGCTTTAAAAGTCCTCAGCTTTTTTTCAGCGGGACCTTTTGGCCCTGCTTTGTCTATAGTCTGAGGGGTGATATCACCTGCAGCTGTTTACAATTAGCTCAACTGTTTCCCGTAGCGGTGCTTAAGTTTTACTCACCCTCTTTAAAATCTGTATTTTCCAGATGGCCTAACGTCGAAGCTCCTTTATGCACTATATGAGCTTGATGCAACTCAACCTGCACGACCTGGAATACGAATTTTATTAATTCTAAAACAAGAGTCATGGAAAAAGTTACTGGACTTGAAGTGGTCTACATGGTTTAGCTAAAGGATGGGCGGCTTACTAAGCCTCTCGTGGCTCAGTGTTCATTTTCAGGTTGTGGAGATTGCATTATGTAAACGTACAGGTGACACCGTGTCCACCAAAATACAACCAGCCCTCATGTTGAGAGATGCACTGGCTGCTTTACACAAACTACTTTGCAGCGCCGGTCAGCAGGAAAAAGTGTGTGTGTGTGTGTGGGTCAGAGTGATACATGCCCACATACTCTCTCTGTGTAGAGTTAAAGCTTGCACTATTAAAAGAAAAAAAAAAGAAAGAAGCTGAGGTCTATCGGACACCCACAGCCACAAGCTATTTTGCATCTTACAGGCCTCAGATGGCAGACAGTTGCAAGAGTATCCAAACGCTTACTGTACAGAAGGATAATTCTGTTATCATATGTGGCCCAGATTTGGAGCCCAACAATACCGACTTAGTTCTGAGCTCAATAAATCCACTGGTGAAAACTATCAAGTGCCATTTTTTTTTTGTTTTGTTTTGTTTTTTTTGAGAGTGAGCCGTCACACTGACTACAAGAGACAAAACAGCAGAGCAAGTATCTGATATAAAGTTGTCCAGATCACCACTTCAGAGTGTTTTCACACGTCAACCTTCAATTTTGGAATGAAAAACAGACTGAGAAATCCTCCAGACAGATTAATAACTTTAACGTCATTTGCTGTTTTGCAACCGAGCTGAATTTTTCAGGCTTGGTTTAAAAAAAACAAAAACAAACAAACTGTAATCTTTTATTAGCAACAAAGAATCTCACTTTAGTATGTATTATCTGCACATGTGCAGCTCCGTGAACAGTGTGTTCCCGGTGTGGCTCTGCGGAGTACGAAACCTCCACGAATCGTGTGTCATGAATGAACGATCAAGCGCGAGATGCTTGTAAACCGTATACATGCTCTGCTCTATACGCCTGTAGGGCAGGAGTGCATTCCAGCGAGTGGAGCGACACCGCTCTTTATCCAGCCAGAGGTGGAGATGATCCTCTCTCTCACAGTGGGGCCTTCCCCTTTGTGTACATGTGTGTTTAGGGTTGTCTCGGCAACTAAAAAAAAGCCCCGCTCCTTCATTGGGCCGGGCCACCCCGCCCTGTGAGCGCTTGTTGTGCATAGCATACAGGGCAGGATCCTGCTAGCGGAGCTAATAGTCTACCTGAGGTTTAGTTAAGTAGGCGCATGTGTGTGTTGGAGTATATGGCATCGTCAAAGCATGCCAATAATTACAGAGTTGGGTTATTACTGTATGTGACTGTTATTTTCATTAACATTCATTTCCCGTCTCCGGTAAGAGTAAATACCCACCCACCAGTTTAATCACAGGTTTATTTCAAACCAGTGCAGTTATCTCCATGATATCATCAAGCTCTCATAACTTGATGGTGGCTGAGAGATTTATTTTATGAGAAGCAGAACATGTGAAGTAAATGCAGACAACAGTGAATTCAACAAAGAGACGCTTTTAAGACTAAAGGACTAATATACAGCGCCATGCAATGATCCACACAAAGATTCTGACACACTCTATTATTACAACAACAACAACCCCGGGCTTCTACTTTTTCTTTCGGACATGGCATGATACTAACAACATGGAACTGGTCGTGTCCAAGTGGGAGCGTGTTTGCAGGTCTTTGCAGATTTACGTTGCATTGAAATGCAGGCAACCTTGGCAGGAAATAAGAGATGGGAAAAAAGCCAGCCTTTCATCATTTTCCCAAAATCAGTGGAGGAAATGAATATGGATGCCCTCAGGCGTGAGGGGAAGGAAATTCAGGGGCTGATGAGGTCCCTAAAGGATGCGTCTGGACAGTACCGGAACTTTTCAGCTTGGGTCGCTGCCAGAGTGCGAGGGGCTGCCATGGAGCATGTAGGAAACACATGCAAACATAAAGGAACTCGCAAACACACAACAACAAGGGCACATAAACACACACACAAGCATGTGCACGTGGAGACTGATTAGCTGAAGGGCTTACAACACACCCCCTCTCTCTGTCTCTCTCTCCTTTTCATCCTAACTTACAGAAAGGTGAGGAGAATGTAGGAGGGCAGAGACTGGAAATAGAAATTAGACCGATATGAAAGTCATCTCAAAGCGAATGTTTCTAAACTGTGCGGATAAAATGGAATGTGGCCATGTGGCACCTGGCTTCAATTCTCATGTTTCAACAGGACAATCAAAAGCAAACCCTTATGAATCCTCACAGACATGCCCGCACGGAAACTTAATCAACCCCTACTAAGCCACCGTCAGTCAGTCACAAGTCTCAGAACGGAGGAATAAAAAAATGTCATCACACTCTGCAAGTAGTCTTATGGCACCACCGGTGCTGCCTGCCTGCCTGCTTGCTTGCTTTCACTGTGGCATGTGAGGATGTGGCAGACGAGGCTAAAAGCTGAAAGAAGAAAAAAGTGGATCGGCGTACGCCCAGCCAACAGGCCCGCATGGATGATCCAGCGAGGCCGGAGACTCAGAATTGCCCCCTGCCTTGGAAGTTGGGTGCAACGGATCCACCACATCAACAACTAATTCACTGAGGGAAGTGAGGAATTTCTGGTTAGGGATTATAGCAGGCTTCAAAGGAAGCCATTCAAGGCTGCAAAAAAGGAGCAGCGGCTCTGAATGGAAAGTAACAAACCACATTCCAAAAGGCGGAAGTGCTTATCGGGACATATGAAGTGGATTGTGATAACTGATGTAACTGTTTTACATCGTCGTGGTTACTGTTTGCTGATTTAATGAGGTTTTTGCCCTACAAGGTCAGGCGTTCCATTATCCTGTTGTTAGAGACCAACAGTGAGAATAGAAATTATTTGGTGGCACACCATGATGACAATAACACGTCAATACAACCTATCCTCCATTAAATCAAGAGGCAGGCTGAATCAAAGCTGTCGGCAGGCTTTCACGAGATGTAACAACATTTATATCACGAGTAATGTAGTACATTTGCACCAAACCAGTGCGTTGCTAGGCGATTCTTATTTTCAGTTGATTATACTCTAATGGAAAACATAATTATGAATATTATATTCCATTTCTGCCAAACTCCCGTTAATAGAATCCCCTAAATCTTACACACCGGACCTTTCAGAGCCGAGCAGCAGCTTGTCCTGTCACTCTGATTAATTATAACGTTAGCCAACGTTAGCACGGCAGCTAAAGTGCAGACGGAGAGCTGTCAACGGGATCGGCTCAGATGACGTCTGATATTTTCATCTTTGTCAGACGTGACTGATCATTTTGTCGTTAAGTAGACAACTACATATCAGTCAGCGCTAAATGAATCAGAATAATAAAAAAAAAGTGAATAGCACAGTCATGTTGCTAATAACACAAGCGGCAGTTTGTCTGGCTTTCAACAAGTAAAATGCTAATGCAAAATTGTTGTTGTTCTTGGTAAAACAGAGAAGTACGCTTCGTTTTTCATACATATAATATTGAAATTTCCTAAAAACTCTCACTGAAATGCAGCTAGCTGTATATGTGTTTAATATAATGTGTTTATTATCAATTCCAGGCCTCTCTTCCTGTTAATCCTGGCTCAAACATTGCACACTTACACATACAGTAGATGTGTAACTCTGATCAGATTCCCCCAATCTCACCTTCCAAATCGAGTTTCTCCACCCAAACCACGCTCTCTTTAATAGTGATGATGTAGCAGATTATAGTCGTGTTATTTCCATGACCGGCCGCTGCTCGTGCAGGGTCACTCCGTGTTAAAGTCAGGGCCTTTGGCGAAAGCAATGATCTGTATGTGACCTCTGTTACATTTTAGGGATGAGTGGGCCCCAGGCGACAGTTACCAGGGATACACTACAGCACAGAGAGGACATGTCAGTCACTAACAGAGTGGGTGAGACAGAGAGCTGGAGGGACAGGTAGATATTCAGACGGAATAAGAGCTAGTTATAACAAGAACCGGTTTTGACAGAAGGACAAATGGCCACACAGCGAGAAGGAAGCAAATGCAAATATACCAATAGGGGGTTCCTATGTGTCAATTTCATGGGCGAGTTTAAGATTTCCGTCGGTTGACAGCTCAGGTAGCCTCAGGTGTGTCAGGTCTGAATAAAAGTTTGAAAATCTGGAAATAATCTAACAAATGTTTCAAGCTTTTTAGACTTTCTATGAGCGCCGCGAGTACAATGAGACAGGCACGGAGACAGACAGCGAGAGGCAACTACGCCGGACAAAATGTCTTTAGGGTTCCCAATAGACTCTGTTTCACCAGACTGAATAGCTTTGCTGACTGCCACAACACTGACCTCCTACTGACACAGAGAAAATGACCACTTTCTACAACTTTAAAATGGCCTGGGGGGGAGCACGAGATACCAGTACTGAAAATACAACAGACAATTGCTGACTCAATGTTTGTCAGGATATGGGGAAGGAGGAAAATGTGTCCTTGACAACTTAAACGGTTTTGGATTGAACACGACTTATTTTGACAGTTAGTTCTATATCAATGACTTTTTTTGCGCGGGCAGACACAGAAGCACGCGTGTGCGCACACACACACACACACACACTTCAAGACAAAAACATCTTCAAAAGGCATACGCGACGTATTAAAAACAAGCTTTAAAGTATAAAAAGAATAACCTTGTCACATCCGATGTGAACTCGTGAGGATGACCGACCGGGTCTGGACCGGGTTTCCTGTGACGTGTACACCTGTGTTATTATTATCATCAGCCTAATGAAAAACAGAAGTAACACAACACCATTATTTTCTCCTCTCCCTGAGGTGCAATGCAGGCCTATTAGATCCCTCAGCTGATCCACCTACACACATACTTGGCCTCACACACTAAAAGGCCATAAAATATGACTGTAACATATCGTACTATTATAGTTTGCTTTTAGAGGCCTCCCTGTCACTCAGTTAATCTTAAGAATGCTGTTCTGGTTTACAAGTAACAGCTGAAAATCAAGCCGAGGAGCACAGTCTCGTCTTGATAGGCAGGATGACTTATGGCTGGCCTGGCTAGCAACCTCTTGAATGTCTAGGCTTGAGATATATGATGAACAGGCAAACGTGGGAGGACATGGAGTCCCTGAAATTCTTGTAAAAGGGAGGAGGAGGAGGGTGATGAATCTGCATCTGCTCTTAACAGTACAGCGAATGTGGACAACATACTGTAGATATCATCAGTGAGGTCATGGGTATCATTATGTGTTTGGTAGACATGAGTAGCCTTGAAAACATGGAGAAAAAAAAAAACTGAATATACTTCCCTGTTGGCTTTTTATTGAAGCTAAATCCCATATGCCTGTTTCTAGAAGGTTGTTGCCAGCTGGACACGCTGTATTGAAAAGCCTGACTTCTGCCGTTGCTCAATCACTTGTGGGCTTAGCATCATGAAATCTGGGTGACGATGACATCACCCCGCACCCACGTGAACCACTTTTTTTTTTTTTTTGCGTGACGTGTCAGCGCAGTTTTCTACTGGCAGTCTTTGGCATCATGTTTGCTCTCAGTCAGACACAGTTGGACCATAATTAGACATGCTGCTTCCTGTACAAAGACCTCCCTGTGTAATATTAATCATGTGAGGATAAAGTTGTAAATCCATCCGCTGCGGAAATTTCCCCCTCTTTCATGTATTCTCAAAATGGAGAAAAGGGCTCTTTTTTTTTGATCCTGTTACAGCTGTTTAATCAGATGTCAGCAAAGTGAGAAGCTACACGGGCCTCGAGATGTGTCGAGTGATAAGGATTTTAATGTAACGTTCTCTCTGAGAGGAAACAAACCCCCCCAGAAGAAGTCAGACCTTTACGATAACTCGAAGATCTGCCGCATGCCCCCACGACCCGACCTCCATTTGTGAGAACTGGGTTTCTATGGCGATGTAGAAAAATATTATGAGTAGATTTTGCGAGGGTATTTAGCGAAATTAGTTCATCTTCATGGAATATCATGGCATATAAAATGCCGCGGAATAATATTTTTGGTTTCCCGGCATTCATTTTCTCCTCTAAATTATACCATTCGTCATGCACTCGTTACAAAGACAGTCAATTTTGAACCAATTCCAATTGCCTCTAATTTTTAACTGAAATAATACAAGATGCACATTTTTCATCTGCCTGACATCCATTGACTTTATTATTGTCTGGAAATGCCAGACTGTGGCTGAATAAACACAAAGAAAAGTCAACATAATTCACATTTTTAGATGAAGTATATTCTTAGGTGTTACACTCTCCAAGTTATCAAAATCAAAGTCAAATAAGCTTCTTCTTTTTTTTTAATACTTTTTCATTTAGAGTTTGAAAAGTTGTTTATTTCAGCCACTACTGCAACAGATTAACCTAAAGGGTGGTTTGCAGATAGCAACACCAATAAGACTGATCATTTTAAGTAGCTCGTAAGTGCAGCGTACAGACCAAGCCATAGGCTACAACACTGACATGTTGTGTGCTTCTCCTTAATCAAGTTGTAAGTACAACCGAATTATTCTACATTCATCAAGGACACCTAAGCTGTCACTGCTGTTTAATGAGCATCAATTAAGCTGTTTCAACAGACTAGCTCAGCACATACTGTAGACACAAACAGGCAGGCACAGCCCTGATGAACAGGCTCCAAACACAACGCGCTGCACAGTCTCTTAGGTAGTTTACGTACAGGATTAGGGCTTTAAAACAAAGCACAGGTTTGGCATTTTATATTCAGACGACAATCAAAGGAAGCCTTTTAGTTCATAGCGCATGAATACAGATCTGCGTCTGACCTTTTTTTGAAGACTTTAAACGTCTTTTCTGAGCGCTCAGAAATCTGCTTTGTTTGGGTTTTTTTTGCAACAATTTCATCATTTTTTTTTTTTTTTTAAAGGCAGTCGGGAACAACAAATGTTGCTGTCGTGGATGTGCTCATGCTGTAGTATATTTGATCAGTTAGAGAAAGAGTTAATGTGTACTGCTTAGTGAAAATGTAAGTTTATCATTGAAATAGTTTCACCTACATGTATTGGTTTGCAATAAAAATAGATTTGTAATCACATTACGTCTCTCACAAGCATGTCAATTTAAAAAAAAAAAAAAATCGCAGCCAGTAAAAGAAAATATCAAAGTTATACATTAGATCTGCACTCATATCGTCATCCTTCACTCACGTCTACATTTCAAACAATCAAAATTGCACCTCGAGGTGTCACAGGCCGAATGTTAATGTGTTTAATAGGGTGCGTGATCCACTGGACCCCCCCGCCGCCACGAGGAAATAAACAAACTCTTTATTCTTGTCGCTTTACATTCAGTTTGACATTAAAACTTGTTTGCCGCTCACAAAAATTATCAAATGAGCCATTCAGCATTTGAAAGCTTCACTAATTAGAAAGCCGGAGTTTTTTTTTTTTTGTTGTTGTTGTTTTTTTTTAATCCTGCAAATCAGTGTTTCTATTGAAGAGACGAGTTTGTTAGATAACAACACCGAGAGCATTAACAATACATGGAACAATTAGCCGGCTAACAGCGGCTGCTTGGTTTCCAATTCAATTGTACTAATTCAAATGGTTACTTAACTATCTTTCATTTGTAAAATTGAGCTTTTTAGAGCTGTTTCGAGCAACAATAAACAAACAAAATGTTGCTAAATGTAGTTAAAGCATCTGAAAGTCTAACATTTACATTTAATAAAGGTTAACTACTTTTCTTCTGGCAAAGAGTGATTAAACAAACACTGTTGACACATGTTGTATGACGCATGCTTACACCATACTCCTTGTTGGTAATCCTTGTTGCTATGGCTCCTCTTCACCTCTGGCAAACCAATCATCACCTCCAGAGTGCCAAATGTCACCACAAACACCGGATTTTAAAAAGTTTGGTATACCGCAGCAGATTTACCTCGCTGTGATCGGTTTAATTGGGATCGTGTGAACTCATCTTGCAAGGACCTGAATGTAACAGACGTTCATTTATACGTACTGCAGCTTTAAGTTGTTGTTTCCCAGCATGTTAAAATGTGACCTGCTCTTTATGGCCCTCGCATGTTGCCTCTGTGGCCCGTGTCACTCAAACACAGCAGTGAATTAAAGCCGTTTAGATGGAGTTAATTATGATGTGACGACTGTAAAATACCTTCAACTGTGATTATTTCTGCTGCTTTATTTACAGACATCAAAACGATATAACATGTTTTAATAAATATAAACAAAGATCAGAAACATGAGAATCATTTTGCGTTGCAATATGGTGGAATTTAGAAATGCATCGTTTTTGCTGGCTGATTATCTGATTCGTTTGGACTGACGGTTTGCCAAAGCCATTACAAATTAGTACATTCTTGATTGGCTGTAATAACTGGTTTGATTTTATTTTTCTACTAGAGTGTGACTGAAATGTACAAAGTGTGAAAGCCTCTTTTTGACCTGCGTAGAAAGACAGAAGATCACAGGCCGGCGAGGTCAACGGAGCCGGTGAAACATTGACTTGATTCATCAAATTAGGCCCTATGTAATTGCGCCGCATGACGACTCATAAACCATGGAGGCTGTAAAACTGTCAGGAAGCCATCAGCCTCGTACTAAATGAAGTCACAAAAGGTGCAAGGTTCACAACTTCATACAGTGCTCGAGTAAAGCGTCCAGGAGCACTTCCTCTGGGTTCATAACCTCACCGTGAGCGGTAACCGTGGTGATTGCGAAACTGAACCTGGCGCTACATCTACATTTTGCCAGGAATTCAAGATTTTCTCCGTCAGCTTTGCCAAAATGAATCCAAAAAGTGAGACAGCGTTGCTCATTATTGTTAATATATAAAAACTGGAGCTACAAATAGCATCAGTGCTGATGAATAAGTCCTATATCAGTGATATTATGACAAACACACCGTTAGAGAGACTTAATAAACAAATTTCCAAATCTCCCAAACACCTGAACGCATATTTAGCAGACTGACCTCTCAGAGACTCGCGGAGCGTGCAGTGTGAAGGCAGTTTACCTTTGTAATTGTTACAGATCACACCATTAGCACAATATTGTCATAGCTCCTGCTCCTGCAGTCGGTAGCAGCTGAGGGTTAATTTGCATAATAAATCTTAATTGAAGCTCATTAAGGATTTGATAAGAAGCAAATCAGGTACACCGCGGATAACTTAAGATTAATGCTTTCTCAGTTTTTTTGTGTGTTTTTTTTGTCGCTCACATATCGAGGGGAAATGTCACATCCATTTGAGGTGTTTTGGATCTTTGCGCTGTGTATTATATCAGTTTGGGGTTTTAACTCGTGAAACTAATTGTGTTTCTCTGTACAGTTGCACAAACTATGCATTGAATTATCAACCGAGGTGCTTGTGTGACGTTTAAAACTGCAAAAGACCCGTTTTATTATTTATTTTTTTAAAAATGACACAGAAACTTCAGTCAAAAGTATCTCAGGTTAGTTTAACCTGATCCGTCTGTGATTGTTTTCAAAGGCCGGGCCCTCCCCTTCCCAACCATCTGGCCAACATGCATGCCCTCTGACTGAATATCCATGTAGGTCAACAACTACAAGATGGATGTCCTCACTTAAAACTTCTTGACTGTGTATGGAAGGAGGCAGGGGGAGAGAAAAGAAAGAGATGACGTGCTCTTGACAAAACTGCAGATGATATAAATTACAAAGATATAAACTATGGTGGGAATGTCTATCATTACAATAATACAAAGCACATGAGGGCCAGTGCATTTGACCATAAACCATATAAAACGTTACCATACCTCCTCCGTGTAATCAATACCAGGCCCACGGTGCTACTGTATTAACTGTAAGCTTGCCTTGCATTCTTATCCTCTAAATCCACATAAATGAACAACCCAAGCTATAAAGTCTCTTCCCCATATTTTCCTCTGTAAATCATTATATCTGTTGGGACCTGGACAAAATACCATAACATAATTTCTTTTGTACTTTGGATGTCTAGCAGAAATAATGAGTTTTAGCCTGCTCGCAATAAACTCTCCCAATATTCTAGTTATTGTCAGACTTAATGAGTAAAGAAAAAAAAAAAAATCATAACAAGAAATAGTCTCTTTTCTGCAGTGATGATCACATGGAAACATTATCCACATGAATCACCCCAACGGCATATCAAATTGTGTCATTTGCCTGGAAACTAGTGCAGGTCTCAGAGGGAAGGCAAGGTGAATGAGCAGTTGCTGTAGAGAGGTGCAACACTGCACAGGCACTTGCTTTGAGACCAATCATAACAGGCTGTTTTTTCCACACAGGAGAGCGCAGAGCGGAGGAGAGAGATCACTGTGCTGGAGGGCACAGGAGTCTTGGTTCTTATCACCTAGACAGTGCACCACCCTGTCTGCCTCTCACGCAAACAAAAGCCTTCGCAAACTATTAGCTATCTACACCTGTCACCTAACTGGCATGCAGGGGGAAAATGCAATGAGATAACACTAAAAACCACCTGACTTTATATTACTCTGTTTTTTTCCCCTCTTCTTTCTCTAGTAAGAATATACAGCATGAAAAGTAGCTGATGAGGAGAAAGTTATTAAAGGGTATCTCTATGGGGAGCGCCTGCAAGTTAGAAAATTGCAAGCATTGCAACAAAGTGTAAGTATGGTTTGGTGTGCTCATAAGCCAATGAAGATTTCAAGGCTGGATTTGATCAAAAACAAAACATTTGCCTTGTTGACACCAATCCAGAGCGATACAGTGCAGAGAAAAACACAAATGTAATGCCCTCTAATGATAATATCGCTTCATTCGAGGCTGAAAAAGCTGACAAAGTGACCCAACACTCTTACAAGCTGCAGTATCTGCTATTAAGTGGAGCTTTTTTTTTCTTACATTTCACTGTGCGGATTCGGAGTTGTTGAATATGCACACATTCCCATTTCAGCCTAGAAAAAAAGTGCACCAACGAGAGAGAGAGAGAGAGCCCATATTCCTACGACATTACAATTCAACCATCAAAGTGATCAAAATGGCACATTTGAACTATTCGTAGCGGCTACAATCGTGTGATTTCCAAGGCCAGGAAGGAGCTTTCGCCTCCTTGTTTTCATGTTTTGTTTTGTGGAGTAACAGGAGAGATTGTGTGGCCCTCTCTCTCTCTCTCTCTCTCTCTCTCGACTGTACATTTCAAAATCTAAAAAAAAAAACGAGATAAAAGGTGACGCAGTCGTCTGTAATCTCTCTTTATAATATTGCTCCGTTGGTCATTTTCATAATTCAATTGATTAACTTGATTACTTAGATACTAAACCAGCAACGCCACAGCCAATGGGAGCGCTCGTTTCCTGCGGTTAATCAAATCGTGCGTGTGTATGCGGAGAAAAATATGAGCCAGTCGTGAACGTGGGGTTGCAAAAAAAAAAAAAAAAAGATTAAAATCATCATCATCCATATGTTGTAGTTATCAGAGATCAAACGTGGCCTCGATGAAGCCACACACGAGTCCAGTGAGGCTGTCGTTCCTCTCTCTTTTTGATGTCACCTCATAATGACGGTTAAACAAATTCAAGCAAACCGCAGGAAGAAAAAAAATATGTTGTTATAATGTCTGCAGACAAAAGAGTAGTGTGGTAATACAGGACAAAAAGGAACCCAGGAGGGTGGTAATCTGGTATTAAAAAAATTAAACAAGACACCCTTGAATTTGCCTCCATTTTCCACCCAGCTTTTATCATTTAAAATGGACTTCCTTTATTTTCTTTTTTTTACCTAAACTGGATAAACAACATCTGCCTTGATCGTAGGATGTTTTCTGAACAAACCACTTAGGAGGAATTTCTGCTAGCCAATTCCCACAAGCTGCTGTCAGTCACTAGCTGGCACTGCAACACTTAATGCCTTTGTCTGTTCTCCAATTTATCTTGTTAACAGCAAATTGGGCTAACGGTTTGAGGCACAGAGCTATTGTTAAAAAAAAAAAAAAAAAAACACAGTAAGAGGAATACTCCCACGGCCCCGCAAAATAACATATGGCTGCCTTCACTCAAAAATGCATCCCATGCACTTATAAGGCTTTAGGTTTACACCATATATAAAGCTGATACACAAATTTCATCCTGGGATCTGTAGCCTGATAGCTCTCTTGTCTTAGTGATGCTTTCTCAGTGATAAAGCAAAGGTTTAGTGCACATCCAATCCTGGACCGGTGAGTAATTGGCATTTTAAATTACCATACAGACCATGTATGCAAAGGAAGTAAATCAGATACATCTGGCCTTTACTAGTGCGTCTGTGGTCTCACGTTTACAAATATGCCTATTAATAATACAATTCCCAGAGGACATTACAAGCACCCTGAATGCCGAATGTCCTCTGAATTGATGCTTGAGCTGGGAATGGTGTGTTTTTTTTTTTTACAAATACTATTTCCACCAAGAGGGATACTGCATCTTTAAGAGCCCTACAAAAAAAAAGAAAAAGAAAAAGAAACCTATTCCTTTGCATCTTCCATGCTCTTATTTCAATACTCCTCTCTCCTTGTTCCCCCTCCACACATCATTAAACATATTATTATAACATGACTGTCAGCCTGCGTCTCTCTTCGCTCCATTCTTGCTCTGCCAGGTAATCAATTTGTCGTCACTCTCTGTAACCCCAGTAAAGTCATCAAGTGAAATGAGTTACAGCTGCGAAGAGCCTTCAAGAATACAGGAGGAAGAGAAAGAGAAAAAAAAAAATGAACGCGAGAAAAATGACAACACAGCCCAGGAATATTCCACCGCTTGATAGCACATCCCAGGTCTTGAAGATGAAATATTAATGCACAATTTGTTTATCTGCAGGCCCACATCTCTCCAGTGCCGAGCTGTTAATTTTCTATCGGCACAGACAACGGATCAGTCAGTCATGAACTCTTCACAGCCATTACCGGGAGACATTTTGATTAAGTATTCCTAATGTAGTGGATAGGAAAGAATGAAAACACTCTGCCTGCCAACTTTTGATTGACCATTAAGCCACTGATGAATGTGCCTGTCAAAGAGGAGACAATTACCTCAACAATGAAGAAACTCTTCTGGAAGGCTTATTTCTCTATAGGGCTGACACATTTACCAGAGTACAGGCGAGGCAGCTGAGAGCGTGTAAAGGGATCACTTAGGCATCTTCTCAAAAGTTCTCTGAATAAAAACTGGGGGCTTTGTTTTTAAGGAAAAAAAAAAGGGGGGAAGCTTTTGGAAAATGTGGGAAAAATATTTAGCGCGCGACTGTATGCCAACATGCGTGCGTGTGCGTACATGTGTGTACGTGAAAACCGAGAGTGTGCCGGGCAGATAAGGGTCTCAGTATCTTAAGCTGGTATAAAGGGACGCTATTATTGGCAGAGAACAATCGCCATCTGGTTGCTACATCCGCAACCATAATAAAGACTGATAACTTCTCAACACACCACAGCCAAGTAATTGCATCCTCATACGCTGAAATACCATTGATCAATCTAGTTTTAATCCACCAACTACATCATAATGAGGCAGTCTCTCTCTTTTTTTTTTTTTTTACATTTTTATTATGGGTGGAGGAAGACATTATAATTCATGTGAACTGTGAGTAAAGTGGCTGCAGAGGATAAAGATCAATTGGAGCGTTTGATTTTGTGACCTTGTAAGAATTTGGAAATTTTCTTATGGAGGAGAAGTTTGGGGGGGGAAAAAAACACAAAAGTGTCCCACAAAAGAGCAACAAAATAAATAAATCTTACATTATGAAACACACACACACACACACACACACACTCAGTTTACAACTAACACATGGGCCTAAACTGTCTGAGGGCCTCCTTGAAGATGAGATTATTAATTCAACAAATTTCACACACACAAACATAGGGTGCACATTTTGAAGTGAAATCAGTGTTTTGAAGGTGTGTGTGTGTGTGTCGTCTTCTCCCTAACAGCAGCATGGATGGAGTGCATTTATGTGTGTCTCTATGTGTGTGTGTGTGTGAGTGTAACCCATTCTCCATTTGTCCATAAGATTATGAAGAGTTCATACAGAGTTCATCTGCTACGGATACAGCGGCTCCACATCTTTCAAGCCCGTCTCTTTACACACTTCACGCGGGGTCAAATCAAACACAGTGAAGTGAGTCTTTCTTTTTCTTTTTCAAGCAGCGAGCGGGAAAACTAAACTTTCCGATCAATGAACGAGGAAATACCAGGTGACATGCCATCAGATTACTGCGGACAAAAACTCTTTTACGTGTGTTTCCTTCAGTGTTTGCGTTATTAGTCTTATTAACACGCTCACTAACAACTGCAGAATCAGCTTGTGATGCTGCAACCACAACCTCCACCCCCACCCCCTTCCACCTCCTCCTCCTCCTCTATTGTTTTAACATTTGACTTTTTTTTACAGCAGTATGATGCCCAAACTGGGGTCGAGGCCCCTCTGTCGGAGCCCAGATGAAATAAGAATTAGTTGCATTTCCTGTTAATCTCACAAGAAGCACATATTCCTCACCCACAGCACACACACACATACAGTTATATAACTCTCAAATCCTATAAAAAAAAAAAAAACGCTCAGATGTGGCTCCTTGGGACAGAAAATCTCTAAATGCGGGGTCTATCCGAGGGGGTCCCACATGATAAAAGTTTGAGAGGGGAGGGAGGGGACGCCTGCGTTATAGGCGAGCTACCCGCAGAATCATAACAAAATATCACACTCTTCATGGATATAAATAAAAATCGCTTACCCGCAGCCCGTTTGGGCGCCTGCTGTTTCCTCCGTGGCATTTTTTGGAGTCGCAGTTCACTACTGTGTCCAGGTGAAATCTGAATGCGGTCTACGATAGTCCATGCATAGACACAGAGAGAGAGAGAGAGAGAGAGAGGGAGAGAGTGTGTGTGTGTGTCTTTATTTTGGCTCTCGGAGTATAGTTCAGTCTCTCCCTCACTATATTAAAAAAAAAAAAAGAAAAAGAAAAATCCAGTTAGGGATCGTGTTCAGGGAGAGGAAACAGATGTTTAAAAATCGGGCTTGTTTTCTCTTTTTTTTCACCTTCTTCTTCTCCTTCTTCTTCTTCTTCTTCCTCCTCCTACGGGGGGCGAATCGTCTCCGTTCACCATCCGTTTTTGTCCATCACAGTTTGCCACCACGTATGTTGATCGACGTGTGTCAGTCAGTCAAGTCAGTCCCGGCAAAGGCAGTTGGTTGTTTTTTTTTGTTTTTTTCCCCGTCCGGCTGGATAAATACGTGGAGGTGGAAATGCGCGTAAAAAGCGGCTTTGGTAATGGTTACGGTGATATTACGCACGGTGCAGGCAGAGCGGAGGGGGAGAGGCGATGCCAGCAGACATCGATCCATAGAACAAACTGAACATTAAAAACTCCTCCCTCCTCGCCTGGACTTGATGATGGCAGCGAGACATTTGTTACACTAGATAACCATGAGTTTATTAAAGGAACAGAGGCCAGGGAAAAGAGAGTGGAGCTCAGGCTGTGTGCTGCTGCTTTCTATCACTCTGTGCTCGGTGTCTTTTCATGCAGCTTCTCTCCCCTTTTTCTTCTCTTTTAGATCTTCTTTTCCTGCAGCTTCCGCTTTGCTCCCTCAATGAAACGCATAAAGTTTGTCAGATTTGCAACAGATCACGACGAGTGAGCCTCTGCAGTGTGTTTCAGTGTGACTGAATGATACTCTTGATGTCAGGAAAGAAAAGAAAGCTTATCTGAACATGTCTGCTTTTAACCAACACACACACACACACACACACACAGATTGTATCTGCTCATCGATCTGCTGTTGAGCTGTTTCCAGGAGTATCTCATTGCAAGATAAACAAAACGAGGTACATTCATAATTTTACACACTTAATAAAGTTATTAAAAAAAAAATAAAAAAAATCAGTGTCACATTTGACTTGAAAGATCATTTCAGAGGTGTAATCTGATTACATTTGTGTAAGTTTCCAGCTCTGTTTTAATAAAAATAAACTAATTTGCTGCATTCGGGTGCATAATTATAACACAGGATATTATATATGCAGTATATATGAGTTTATATCCGTCACATCAACTCACATTCAGCTGATCCTCTCTTTATCTGTAGTAACCGATTACTTCCTCTTCTGATTACAAATTAAAAGCATCAACTAGTCAATCTGAAGCTGCAACTAATGTTTATTTTCATCATCGACTTCCTGTTAAGTCGATAAAATGTTACAAGAAACATTTTAAAGCCCAACATGATGCGTATATATTAATTTATATCATCACATCAACTCACATTCAGCTGATCCTCAGTGTTTTCACACAAGTATCTCTTCCTCTGTAGTAACTGATCACTTCCTCTTTTGATTATGTTACAAATTAAAAGCATCAATTGAACTGAAAACTTTTATTTTCATCATCATCACCTCCCGTTAAGTCGATAAAATGTTAGAAAACGGTGAAGAAACAAATTTTCTCAGCCGACGTGATGTCGTTTAATGTTTAATTGCATGTTTTCCCTGAACACAGCTCCAAAAAGACTAAAAATATTCACTTTACTGTTGGAAAAACGAAGAAAGGGAGCAAAAAAAAGCTGAAAAATTGGGTTTTTCTGCAAAAGATTTGTGTTCCCTTAAAGTATTTTACCTCTTTACTTGCAGATTTTTCCATGTTTCTGTGCAAAAATACTTTAAAACCAGATGTGATGAATTGTTGGAGCTGAAATCTTAATGTAGTAAAATGCTTTTATGCGGCCGACATTTCAAGTTTTTCAAACTTGAGTAGAAATCTGAAATCATTTTTACTTTTAATTGAATCTTTTTTACAATGCTCACTATCCTTTACACGCAAACCTCTGTGTGAGCACAATACTAAAGCATCTTTCCCTTTAAAAAGCTACTCATGACCTAATCAAATATGAAGTTGAGGTGATGGATGACTTCATTTCAGAGAGACAACACCCCTTAGAGATCCAGGCTCACCCCGGATTACAAATGGCTTCCTGATAATATTCCATCACCCTATTTTGTGTCTGTCACTCATTTTGCCAATGATACCAGAGACCTCCCGTGAACTCCACCTGAACCTGAGCGATCAATCACGGCTCAGATCAAGCCTGAGCCATACCTGTCTGACAGCTCTTAACACCCAGTGTGTACACAAAGCGTGTGCGTGTGCGGTGACAGGCGTTACACCGGCAACCAACCGCCACCAACTCACCTTAGCTCTCCCAGAATGGCCTCGCTCCGCTGCCGTTCCTCCTTTACGTCATCGCCGTCGCCACGCTGACTTTCCCACAGCAGAACGCTCGTGGAAAAACTTTCTGATCTGCAAACTTGTTGTTTTTTTTTGTTTTGTTTATTTCACTTACATGCGTGAGTGTTCGATGGCGGATCCACGTGCAGATGGTGGAATTTGTCATCCCGTGAGTCTTGATGAGCTTTTCCTCCCTCACATGGTTGCAATTCTCATACCTGGCTGCGTGAAGATTTTCCGGGATACAACTTCGACAGATTTCGCTTAAGCGTGATCCTCGGCTGTAACAAAATGTGACAAACATATGTCTTGTTAGTGCTTTTTTTTTTTCTCTTTTAGAGACACCTGTGGCTCTCTTTGGATTAAAGAAGCAAATATGCAGCTCACACGCAGAAAGTAGACAAAGAAACTTAATTAATGTCTGTGAACTTTGAGCTGCGTTCCATGACGGGCTTATAAACCTGAAGAAGAAGATGAAAAACTCTTCTCAGTTACACAAGCAGATGTTTGAAATCAGATGAGTGATTCTTTTATCTCAGATCTCATCAAGAACTGGAGCCACTTCTCTGACAAAGAACTGGACGCTCCGTTTGTACATTCCTCGAATGTTTGTTCGAGCTTTTTACACCCATGTAAGCTTGATTCCCAGTCAGCTCTGAAACAAAAAAAAAAAAAAAAATGTGCCCACATTCCTTGGAAGTCACCCATGACACTTTTGGAGTGTCGACAAAATCAGCCTTTTATTTATTGTCAAAAAAGCGGCTCCAGAAAGTGTCTTTTTGACGGCAGCCAGAGTTTTGACCTCTCATCGCTTTAGCTTTTGAGATGGTTCGATTCATCTTCGCAGTCAATTTTGGACCGTTCAGAGGCGGAGAAACACTATTTCTGGAGTGGAGATTCAGGTTAACCTTGACTGTTGTGTCTCATATAAAGGCAAACGGGATAAAAGTGCAGGCAAAACAGACACTTTGGACCCGAAATGTACATTATAGGTGAATCATGGCTGCTGAAATAAGACTACAGGCTTCATTACATTTAAAGATTTATTGTATTTTTGTTTTGTAAGTTCAAGTAATATTTAAAAGGCAGACTACTAGAGAACAGTATCAGTATAATCAGGATTTAAGCATGATGATACTGTGACTGGAAATATTTCTGGATTGTCATAACTCACTGACTGAACTTATGCTACCTCTCATCCCCCAAAAAAAAATCAGTCAGTTTTTATGGTTTACCACGAGTTTACAGATCAGACAGCCGACATTAAGTCCAAAAACTTGTGCAATCACGTGTGAAATCTGATTTCTTAAATAAATATTTTCTCTTTTCCTGAGAATGAAATGAAGCTATGATAAATCATCAAACTACTTTGTGAAACATTAAAGTGGCTCATAATAACAAACAAACGAATGCGGATCTCTGCTCCACGGAGCGTTTTAGCTCCTTTCAGCTTCTGTTTTGGTGTCACGGCTCGCAAATGCTGTGTTTTTCTCAGCCTGCAGTTGTTTCAGCAACACAAAGCTCTGAAAGACAACCGTACACTACATGCCCAGCACTAGCTGGTGAATATAATGTACCATCTAGCAGCCAAAGGGCCAGGCATCTCCTTTAGGAAATGGTGGAGACCAAAGCAGAGCTAAAATTAGACGGACTATGTGACTTTCATTTGTCAGAGGGCCAGAAAACACGACTGAAAATACTTCTTCTTTAACTTCTTTAAAAGGTGACGTGTAAATGTTGTGTTTACAGCTTTTTTTGTTGTCAATGCAGGTTAAAGAATCGTGTGACGTGTATGCAAAATGCAGTTTTATATCTCTTGGGGTTAAGACCTGAGTAAAAATGATTAAACTATCATTTGTTAAATAATTACAATTGACCAGGAACGTTTGTTTTTGTAAAAAGTGCAAAAACAGACGGCGCTCCGTCAGATTTCTGTATTATATGTCCTGTGAAATGGCCTTCAGACAAAATGAACTTGGACTCTTTGGTTTGAGACAAGTGCAATGAGAGAGAGGACAATCCTGCAATTAAGCTGTTTTATTTCTTCTTTCTCATCTCTGACATTTATGTCTGTCTTCTCCCTCTCTCTAACATTTCAAACGTATCTAATTGGTCGGATCTGAGCTCGCACAGTTCAAGCATTTAAAACTGTATTCCAGAAAACCCGAGTCAACGTGAACTGACTTTCTTTTCAAATGTATCTTTGCAGGAAATCTACAATCCTGAGAAGACTGCTTCGCCTGCATGCTTTCCCTGTGGTTTGGTAAACATTAACTCTCAAATAAGATTTATGGGCATTTTTTTCTCCCAGGTCAGAACTGTAATTCTAGAAACAATGTCCAAATAATGACTCTACACATAGCTTCGCCATTATTCAAGGGGATATGTTAAATCTTCCAAGCTCATTTAAATTTTCACGACCAGGCAATGGACTCCAACAAACATCTGATAAATAGCGAGTTCAAATTGAACACAAACAAGACAGTCTCGCTACAGACCTGCTCATATTATGAGATTTACGAGCTCTCTGTTGAATCTCGAACCTTTCAAAAGCACAAAAGCTTTTTGAGGATCCACGCTGGTCAATTATCCATTTGAGTGAAATCTGGACTCAACCTGAGACTGTTTCCAATATCACAACACTGGTCTCATTCACATCGTGCGGTTGAACTATTTAGTTACACAGTCTTTCGACAATAGGGAGTCTAATTATAATGCTCTCATGATAAAAGGAGGACGGTCTAGGAAATCTAAACCTGTCTTTAATCCAGAGATGAAATTTCATGTACAATGGACAGCCTGTGATTGAAGTCTGGTTTCATAATTTTCAAAGCGGAACAACAACATATGCATACAGTCAAAAGCAGCTGCTTGATTTTAAGATGTAATTCATGTAATGCTTGTGAAGTCGCGGCAAAGCTAAAAAACACAAAGAGCTATTACTAATTCAGAGGACGTCTTCAAAAAAATTAAAAGTTTCCAGTCGCGTGATTGACAAGCGGGTTAAAAATAAAACATTTTCCCAGAGCACGACTATAGCACGGCAATATAATGATGCAAATGCGAGCTTGTTTCAAGGATGGGGAAATAACACATCACATGAAACGGGACGCTTGTAATCTGTGATCATAAAAACATCATTTAGCACGTCTTGAAATCAGGCCTGACAAGTTTCCAGAAACAGACTAAATGACGTGTTTTTAAAAGACGACGTTTGCCGTGTAACTATTCACTCGACAACACAAAGAAGCAAAAGGGTTACTCGTGGTTATACACACAATAGCATGTGGTCCCATCCTGTGTAAGAAGAACACGGTTTAGTTGAAAGTAGGTGAGGTTGAACAAGCTGATGTGAGTGTTGTTGTTGTTGTTGTTGAAAGCACAGTTAAAGGAGCTTTGTGGGACTCAGCGTGTTTGTCCTCAGGGCTGAATGTAACAGATGACAGAGATCATTGGAGCTTTTTTTTTTTTCTTCACATCAGTCAGAACTTACTCCTTTTTCCACAATTTTAAAGTGTACTATAGAGAAACAGACACTATTGTGATATTGCTGCATTGTTTGTACCTAATGCTAGTACCTGACAACTCTCTCCTTGACAGGTGTTAATACCTCACACTTCTTTTAATATTTCATTATTTTGGCCATCACAAAAATACACCCTGAAAATTAAAAGGCTTAAAGTTGGTATGTATAGTATGTGAGTGAAGGCTCCTACACACTGTGCAACAGCAACAATCTCGCGGGTTTGATTGCGTGTCACGCTGTGCGGGTTGGGTCTAATAAAATCACAATCTGTGTCAGACTGTACAATGAAGGTCTGCTGAGTTTTATGATGTAAAAAAGAAATACAAGCAGAGACGTAGTGCCAACACTGTTTGCCTTTTAACGTTGTATTCGACAACGGCACATGGGCCGGTGTATTCTGCACGATTTCAGGCTGTAATCACACTGATTGGTTTGCAGATGTGGGTTGTAGCGGCAGTCAAACGGTGAGAATTTGGGGTTTTCTTTATTCTGCTGCCAAACCTCTAATTTGGCTGCTCACGACCAAATATTTCACCGTGTTTCTGTCACGATTTCCAACTTTCACCTGCCCAAAAAAAGCCCAAACAAAGTTAGCGACTAGCTGGTGAACACAGTGTTTAGCAGCTAAAAAGTCTGGTATTACCCTAAAGAGTTCGTGGAGAACAAAACAGAGCTAAAAGACAGTTTTCAGATTTTCATTTGTCAGCTAGACACAAACACGACACATCTTAACGTCATTCCACATCTGCCAGATGTTTAAATAAGCTACAGTTTGCCGAATCAACTTTATAAGGCGATATACTTTGTTTTAGCGTTTTAGTGTTTTTCAGCTCATTGTTTCGGTTTTTACGACCCGCAGCTTTACTCTTTCGGTTCACTCTCACCGCTCTCATCGGTGTTGTTTTCAGACCCGAGAAATGGTTCTGCTAAACCGACTGTACGCTACCTGCTTAGCACCAAATGACAAAGTTAGCGACTAGTCTGGTGAACACTGTTTAGCAGCTAAAAAGTCTGGTATTTCCCTAAAGCGATGGTGGAGAACAAAACAGAGCTAAAACAGAGTGAGTTTTGGACTTTCAGACCCAAACACGACTCCAAATCTTAATATTGTTCCACGTCTGCCAGATGTTTAAATAAGCTACAGTTTGCCATATCAACTTCATAAGGTGATAACATGTCGCTGTCGTGTTGTTGTTTGTAAAACAGGATTAACAGTTTTGGACACTCGAGTGTAAAATGTTCATCAAAGCAAGAGTAGATAATTATTATAGATTCACTAATATCAAAATACACTTGTATTTTTTTTGTGTACACAAATCCGATTTAATTTATGTATTGGTGCAATAAATCATAGGTGCTATAGAAATTAAAACAAAGGACTCCCCCTGGGTTTACTCCAGGAAATTGGCTAGTGGAGGTGGTGAATGTAATAATTCCTTCCTACATTAGCAGAGGTGCTCTTTATTTCAGGTGAGGTGGGACGCCTCCACTGTAACATACTGCATAAAATCTGTAAGAAATGTCTCAGATGCTCTCTTAATATAACTGACTAATCATAAAAAACTGAAAAATATAAGTTTGTATTCATATTTCTGATGGTTTGACATCAAAAGTAACTTTTATTTCTCCATTTTATGGCCATTTCATTTGAAATAACTTAATATTTGATAACAAAAACACAGTTACATACTGTAAACGTCTGTTTTGCTCGTGTGCTACTGAACATCACCTCCAGTGGTGGGGTTAAAGTTGTCTTATTATCCCAGGTGGAGTTGCACTATGACCCAGATGTAACCTGAACTCATATCTGTCGGTAAAACGGGTCTGAAGCCGGAGCTGCCAGTCACTCTGCGGAGTAAGTACAGTATGTGGGGCATGAATGGAGGTGGTGGTGGGGGTGGAGTAGTATTGTTCACCGTTTTTTAACCCAATAACACCCATGCAAACCTTCTTTTCTAACATCGCTGCTTGACCTATTTCCTCTCTCGTGTAATATATCGTTAAAGCAGCCTTGTGAAATGGCTTAATTATTCATGCTTGATTTCAAAATGAAGAGCTTTGAGAACATGGCTCCACAGGAGGATTGACACACGCAACGGTGCTCTTACAAGCACACACACACACACACACACACTGAGGCACACTGGGGCCTGGCTTATTCAAAAAGAAAAAAAACACACACACACACACACCCTTGACTGACTTCATCCACTGTGTTGTGCACAGAGCATTAAAGCAAGAGTGAAGATAAATGCCCTGTCAGCGCCTTTAATGATTTATTTCAAACATTTCACTCGATCCAATAAGGTTACAATCTATGGCAGGTAATTGTTTATACAGAAATAGATGGTATTTTGTTTGTTTTATTGAGCATTGAGCAGAGTGAACACACTAACCTCAGAAATGGATGCACTGTCAGAAATATCAATTTGCTTGTTTTTTAGACCACATTCTGCACTTTGTGATTCTCATCACACGCATTAACGTACAGCTCCGTCTCCGCCGTTTTGACTTTTCTCATATTAGGCTAAACACTCGCCTCTGAAGTTTGTTTAATCTCCTCTTGAAGGATGCGAGGCCCGTCCGTCCATATGGATGAGCGCGTGCGTGCGTCCGATCCGCCGCGCACTATCTTTGCCCCCGCTGTGTGCTTGCAGTTAAGTAAGGCATCAGAGCAGCCTGTCACTTGTCCCTTTGGTATTGCTTTAGTCTGCGTCGACAGTATGTCCACCCTGGGTTTGTCAGTGTCTATTCAGACCTGACCTGTCTTGTTCAGCGCATGGCAGTGGACGCTGATGGACATTTCCAGTTCTCCTTCTCGGTGTCCATCATTCGGCGCGGGATGCAATCCCTGACGTATCTTAGTTTGAGCTCCTGAAATTTGTTGACAGTTGCAGAGGGTGGTCTGCAGTTATGCCACCCTCAATTACGGGAGATGTGATCTGATTCTGACTTGAGGGATGTAGGTTGCCTGCTGTGCATAAATGCTCAATTGTGGTCGATCGATATCTTGCTAATAGGTTTTGAAAATTGAAAACAATGCAAATAGAAAAGATGCATAAACCCTGCTGTGGGATTTTTTGAAATACAAACCCAAAGGGCTAAGTGAAGGTGGGGTACGTGACATCACATATTTATTTATTTCCAGTCCTGCTGGATTAGATTCATTCATCCTCCTTTCATGTTTGTTGCTCTGCTGCCAGTCAATCTCGTGTTTGTTCTCTTAATTTCCTGCGAGTCGCTGATGAAAAAGAAAGGAGTATTTAATTAGCACTCCCTCTGTTCTGTTGAAACAGTTAGTGTGTTTTTATAGGACCAGGAACGGAGCTCAAGTCTGTTTCTAATGGAGATGGAGGCAATCAGATAACCAACATTGCCACCCGTGCTCTCTTTTACTCTTCTTGAAGAGGACAACTTCAGCTTTTAATAAACATGTAATAAGAAGGAAAACAGCTGGTAGCTGCATCACAGATGGTGCCGTTCTTGGCATCTCCAAGGAAGGGACCACACATACAGATGGCTCATTATTCCAGCATTTGGTTATGCATATTGCACAAAATTTTATTCCAATGCTTAACAACCAGTATAAGCAATACAGGTGTTACTATTTTTCACGAGGAGGCTCTTCCCCTCTGCAAAGTAAGCGGTGGAGATCTTGTTTTGGTGGTTATCTTTTGATGCGGATCACACAATCGCACAAGCCTCAGAATCTACTCCCACCCCCCCCACCCCCTATCAATATTTCAGTGCAGTCTCTGTTTGTGAGGGAGTGCCACGTTAATCTACAATCAGGTGTGTGTGATTCATGGCTAAACAGCTGTCAGTCTCTTCGCCCGGTACTGCGGAGCTGTGTTTTTCCAAAAGTGCACCTTTGTGTCATTAAGGTAACAGCCCCCGAAAATACCTCAGCGGGTCATTGATTGAGACGGGAGGGAGAGATATCGATCACAAAAGCGAAACGGCGAAACAAGTCAGCACAGCAACCTTGACCTCCGTGAAATCCCCCTCAGATGCCGCTCTGCTCGACTCAACCTGCCGCAGGCCTACAGTACATATTTCCGAACAAGGTGCCCTCCTGTGTATTATTTAGACTCGTTCAAATAGAAAATGTCACTGGTTAAAGTGAAGAAAATAATAATAATTTGAATGAAAATAAGGCAAAAGATTCAAGTCCCACGAGAGGAGATGTGTTCTTCGTTGGAGTCTTTTTTTAGGTTGACTGTTTTAAATTACAGATGCTCTCTAATTGGCTACGGTCAAATAAAGCCCGCCTAATGAGGCAATGCATTCATTTGCTTATTTCCTTTCAAGTCGCTTCCCTTTGTATCTCGGAGCAAAAAAAAAAAAAAAAAAAGTCTGCTCTTGTGCTTACAGAGTATTCTTAGTCAAAAGACGACGAACGTGTAAATATATATTTGTTTCCGCGGCGGAGTAGCTGCGAGTTTACTCATTAGCCGTGTAAACAGTAGCAATGATGACGCCCGAACTTCATCCGAGTTTGTGATTTCGATGACCACGAGCGCGGGTTTGAAGTGAAGAAGCCTACATCTCACTCACCGCGTCTCCATTATATGATGAACTTAACACGGACCTCTCCTTTAATGTGATGATTAAGCGTGCTAATCACAAGTGAGAGCGAGACGTAGACACTTTTATCCGTGTGTGTGTGTGTGTGTGTCCTGAAACATCCAAGGGATTTTCTTTCAGACCTCCTCACTCTTGACACTCCATGTATGCTGGAGCTGTCCTGTCCAATTTATAACAGGAGTCAATGTGACCTTTATCCTGGCAATGACTATAATGTACTTTAGCACATGTCATTCTCGGGTCAGGATCATCCCCTGTGTCATATGTTTTGTCTTGCATGTTTTACAGTCACCGGGGACGTTACTGCTGCTGCTCAGCGGCGCTGCAGCCAGATTTCAACTTTAAAGTGAACTTAAGACAGGCCAGAGAGAAGCCTGTTTAATACAGCATGCTATTATGGAGCAAATGTTGTATTTTCAGGGATATTTATAGCTTGCATAATGTAATTAGACATAATAATTACACAGAAATAACCATTTTGAACCCCAGGTTTAATAATAATAGCTTTGCTTTCTACTCGATTCAAATGCAGCAAACAAAGAGAAGCCAAAGGATTTAAAGTGCTTTTTAAAAGCATAGGTAAGGCAGCACAAAATAACTGTCACATGTTTTTTGGCTCTAATTTTTCGCCCCCCTCTTCTTCATACTCATCTTATTGCTCATCAGCTAAGTTGTCAGGTCTGCTACATCCCTTTGATGGCATCACTGACAATTAGCAAGACGATGCCACACAAAACCATCTGGACAGGCACATCTCTTCGTTGCTGAGGGAGACAGTTTGCAGTGTGACAAAAATAAATCTCAAGGTCAGTCACTGTCACTTTTTAAAAGTATCAGATTCCTTCAGAGGTAGATTTATGGGATTGGATTTATTTTGAGAAGGTTTACTGGCTAATGACAGAGTGTCTTAGATGAGACGAGGAATTAAATCAGAAAAGAATAAAACCCTGGTGTCTGTATTTAATGGAGAAGAGCAGCTGAAGAGGATATGTGTATAGATAGATAGATAGATAGATAGATAGATAGATAGATAGATAGATAGATAGATAGATAGATAGATAGATAGATAGATAGATAGATAGATAGATAGATAGATAGATAGATAGATAGATAGATAGATAGATAAGTAGGTGTTGGCTCCTTTACTACCATTCAAAATATGATGGACCTGGCATGTCATCGCTCTAGTACACTCAGAAAAAACGATCAATTATCAAGAGGGGCGGGAAATTGATTTTCCCCTTCCCCATACGCAGCAAATGTTCCACATAAATATATGATGCTTTGACAAACCTCTTTGTATTAAACTTGAAGGGCCCTGGCAATGAAAGTCAGACTAAATATAGCTCTGTTAAGGCCCCAGCCACACCAGCACGTACAGCGAAGCTGTGAAATCTTTGTGGTTAAATCATTTTGTTTTTATTGGAATGACTGCAATCGGTGGATTTTTATTTTTTGGGTGAACTTTTGTAGCATTGACCAGTAACAAGCTGGACTGACAGTTCAAGTCCAAAATCTTATTTAAACTGCTCCACACAAAAAGAAGCACCGCTTGCAGACAGTTATGAGGCAGGAGGCAACGGTACAAACACATCGTTAGCAACCAAGCTAACAAGCTTGCTAACTGACAGCTAGTTAGCTGTGAGAGCTTTTACCCACCTTCAACGAGTCTATTGAACGAAATGGAAGTGATGTATATTTTCATAATACCATCATAATACCCCATAACATCTTCATCTTCCTTTTTACTTTTGAATAACCCATGTGAATATAGCATCCAAGCTAACAAGCTTGTTAGCTCAAAAAGCTTTTTGCCACCTTCAATGACTCTTTACTAAACAAAATGGAAGTGATGTATAATTTCCTCATACCAGACATCTTCATCTCCCTTTTTACTTTTGAATTATCCATGTGAATGCATTGCCTTGTTAGCAACCAAGCTAACAAGCATGCTAACTGATAGCTAGTTAGCTCAAAGAGCTTTTTCCCACCTTCAACGACTCTATTGAACGAAATGGAAGTGATCTACAGTGTATTTTCATTATACCAGACACCTTCATCTTTCTTTTTACTTTTGAATTATCCTGTGAAATCATTGCCTTGTTAGCATAACAAGCATGCTAACTGATAGCTAGTTAGCTCAAAGAGCTTTACCTTCAACGACTCTATTGAACGAAATGGAAGTGATCTACAGTGTATTTTCATTATACCAGACACCTTCATCTTTCTTTTTACTTTTGAATAACCCACATTAATTTATCGCCTCGTTTTTGATTTGATTGATTTGATTTTGATTGAAGTGTTTATTTCGAATATGCAAACCAAAATAAAAAGAAAAGTAAGGCAAAACATTTAAACTTAGAAATACATATTCGAAAAGGAGTGAGAAGAAGAATAACTTATAAACTCCACCCCTTCTCTTTAAATAATGAATGACAATACCAAGCTTCCTTGCAACTTGTTTAGATATACCTGATACTTATAGATAAATAAAATATATTCCTGACTTTGTATTACAAAACAAAACAAAGGAGACAATAACCTCATAACACTTAGTGCTACCCAGCACCTCCCTCATCCCTGTACCTCTTTAAAATAGTGTCTTTGTACCTCATTTTAAACTGTTTCATATTTGGACATTGCTTCAGCTCCATGGTAAACTTGTTCCATAGTCTCACCCCACTAACTGAAACACCAAAACCCCTCCTCTTTGTCCGAATTAAAGTTAGATAAAAGTTTATTTTTCCCCTTAAATTATAACTCCCCTCATGCATAATGAATCATTTCTGTATATTTATTGGTAAAAGATTATTTTTAGCTTTAAACTTTATTTGAGCAGTTTGATACTCCACAATGTCTGTAAATTTTAGTAACTTGGACTAAATAAGGGGTTTGTGTGTTCCTGATAGCCAACGTTGTGTATGATTCGTATTGCTCTTTTTTGAAGTGTGGTTAGTGGCTGTAGTGATGTTTTGTAGCTGTTGCACCAAACCTCAGCACAGTATTGAAAGCAACCAAGCTAACAAGCCTGCTAACTGACAGCTAGTTAGAGCTTTTTCCCGCCTTTAACAACTCTATTGAATTAAATAGATTTTCTTAACAGCAGACAGGTTGAGCGTCTTTATTTTCCTTTTTACAAAGCCAAACATGTGCCAGTATCCCTTCACATATTGTAGTGTACAGATCTGTAATGCCAAAGTACACACAAGTACTCGTTATCGCTATCTTTTGGACATATTTAAAACAAATTGTCATCACATTTAATTCATGTTGTCTAATTAGTTTTTGATTATATCTAAACCCTTTTCTCTTTTCTTCCTTTTTATGTATTTTTGATTCTTTTTACATGATTATTGTGAACTCTTCTGTGTCTTTCTTATTGTCATTTATTTTCTTTGTACTTTGCTAAATCATGATGTATTCTTCCCCCTTTGTTTGAGGGGAAGTCTGTTGTGTAAGCCTCTGGCTTCTTGACCTCTCCTGTCACATATGTTTTACTTCTATTATCTGGTTTTATGTTTGTATATGTGTGCAAATAAAAAACTAAACAATCCTGGGGACAAAAATGTCAGGTGGGGGTAAACCAGCACAGAGAAAAGAGACAGAGAAGCTCAGAGCTGTTGTGATTTAGCACTAGCATGTTGCTGCTAGTGTGTTAGCCATTAACTCGGGCAGCAACAATAAGCCCTGCGAGCATCTAGCACCACCTATTTCCTGTAAGACTCTAAAAGTAGCCACATGACTTTGGATGTCTGTTTTCGCCTTATTGTGGTTTAGATTTTTTTTTTTCTCTCCACCACAAGAATTCAAGATATTCTACAAAAGCCTGGAGGCTTTTAACGTTACCTATAATTGTTCCACATACATTTTTAACTGCTTTATTTTTGCCGTCAGGTTTTGATCAAGGTTGCGGGGGGCAAATGGATCGTTAAACAGAAACTAGAACATACTGTCATTGTTTTGAAGAGCATGTTCGATGCAAGCCGTGCTCTTGCTACAGTAACTCATCCGCAGCTCTTCCATTGTGTGGTCCCATGATGCTTCTCTGCTTGTGTGTCCATACATCATGTTTGTGCGTGCTGTACTAAAGCAGATCCCCTACAGAATAGGCTCCAGAGTGTCATCCACACAGAGTTATCCCTCACCACTGGCTGACCGTGGCATTATTCCGATGGGGACTGTTTGACTAATAAGCATTTTCGCTTCACAAGTGCTGGCTCTAGTCAATGCTGCTGCTCTGGATATACATACTGTATAGAGGACACCTTGAATTGGAAAAAAAAGAAAGGTGGCCCAACACTATTAAAAGCACCCACTGGTCCGGAAAACACACTGTGATTTCATTACAAAAATCATATAATGGTCGTAAACACAATAACAAAGTTGCACTTTCGCTTGGAGAATTTGCAGCGTATGTAGAACAGAAACAACCCTCTCTCCAGATGATTTTTTTTTTTTTGACAAGTTACACTTGAATGCACGAGGTGTCTCTCCTTTTGTTTGATTTGAATCTTACAAAACCGTTACGGAGGTAAACAAATACTTTACTGAGCAGAAAGTGGAAGCAGTCTGATAAAGATGTAAAATAAACAGTACGTTAAATAAAATAAATACGTGAAAAGACTTTGAACGATATATTAATGAAATGTGGAGTTAGAGGTTCAAACAGTTTTTCACCGGGTTTCAGTCCAGGATTTTGTGGGCGGTCCTTAGAGGGGTGGCTCGATGACACGCTGAGGCCACCCTGAGCAAGAGAGATAGAGTGGGCGTGGCTTCAGCGTGTTCAGAGGACACGCCCCCACCGTCCTGGAGCTAAGAATTCATTTTTACCTGATTTTGACACCTAATTTCATAAACTTGTCGATATTTTTAATCATTCAAATTTGGCTGGGTGGTTAACAACGCTTTCTTCTTTGGTCTGACAAACTCAGAACACACATATTCTTACTTTACACGGACTTTAAATGGGCTGCAGGTTGCAGATGTTACATAAATGCATAAATGCTCTAGGATATCCTGGAGTTACACGCATGAGTGGTTCAAGATTAACACACATTAACACTTCCTCTGTGCCTGACTGATCAATAATAATCTATCAAATATCTGTAATAAAATTCACGTGCAGTCTGGTTACGATTTGAGCTGAAGGTGAGAAAGAAAGCAGCTCGTTGACCCTCTATGTTGCTGCATATTTCCACAACCACCCGCTAAAACTATTTTAGCTCTGTGATGCTACCTGAGTGTTTTCCTCCCACACACAGTTAAAAAAAAATGCACATAGCACAAAATGACCTCTTTCTTTCTGCTCAGTTTGTGGAAGTGAGCGTTCGCAGAGTTACTTGCAAATTTGTTTTCTGTCTATATTAATATTTATGTCTGTGCTGTAAATAATATTTGTTGCAGCCACCAAAAAAAAAAAAAAATTCACAGCGCTCTGCAAATTCAATTCTGATAAGCAAATCTAGATCGTGGGTTTTCGTGCTGGCTGCTGCACGCTGCATGTGCTCAGTCGTCAGGGTCCAGGTCCAGAGCCGCCCTGAGCTGTTGCTCGGTAAAAGTGTTCCGATCACCTCAGTGGACCACCCTGACAACCCTCTTCCTCTGTTGTTAAGACTCCCCCCCACACCCCCACCCCCTGCAGAAAGCCTCACAGCGCGGGGATTTAGTCCGTGGAGGTTTCCAACCATCAGATGGTGTATAACGTCTGGCAGTCTCTCACGGTAGGGCTTTGGTAGAAGTTCAGCACACATGAGACACCATCATTTGAAAAACATCTGTCACTCTGACAAATAATAAGTGCACAGGGCCTCCAGGGAAAAGGGAAGTGCAAGCTCCATATTTTATTTCTTTCTGTATAACACAGCGACTGACTGGCTGTTTTTGTGTGTGGTGAACTGTACTTTATGTCTAATGCAATGCATGCTCACACTGACAATTGACATTTTAAGGGCATTACCCTTGACAAGGCGACCTGGACAAATGAAAGGAAAAGGCAGAATGATTTATCAGGGGGACTGACGAAATATTTTGATTTACATTTTTCCTGTGCTCTTCCAAATGAATCTCCAAGACGTGCACCACACCCCGTGCTCAGGGGCTGTGTGAGCTGTCTGCAGAATAGCCTGATGACCTGAGATCAGGTACTGGGGCTGTATCTCCCCAGGGCGCTCTGCAAAGCCAAGACAACGCCGCCGCACTGCTCTCCTTTTCTAATTCTGCCAGTTCCTCCTGGCTTAATTGAGAATTTGAACAAACAAATTAATCATTGCAGCCCATAAAAATGACAGGATTCATGCAGTAGCATTCTTCATTCTCTCTAATTTGTTGTGTGTTGTCGTCCCCCCGCCCCTCTTCCCGTGCCTTTTCTCAAACCCCCACAGCATTTTTTGTGCTGAATCTGCTGGTTTACCCCCTTATGAAAATTACAAATACTTGTCAAGGTTAACGAGTTAATATTCTCATTCAATATTTATTTTATGGGCGAAAGAAAGCGTCTCCCTTCAGCGCGTCCTCTTCCAGAGCGAGGATGGGTTTGTTAATCAAAATGACAAGGACAGTGTCCTTTTGATAATCCCCTGAATCATCGAGAATAAAAAATGAACTTTATTAATCAGCGGCCCCTGATTAATTGTTATGAAGTGTTGCTCATCCATTTCCCCTGCATTTCCGTAATTTTCACAGAAGCCTAACAATCTCCCCAATGATTTGAAGCCTTTTGAGCTGGCGTTGCATTCAGCAGCATAGCAATAAATAGCCGGGCAGCACGCTCTTCTTCCTGGATGAGCTTGTGCACAGCAGACTTTCACAAAAACACAATGCTTGTTTTCCCTCTCTGCTTACAGCATGACTTTTTTTTATATAACTTTTTTTTTTTCCCTCCCCTCCTCTCCGCCTCTGAGTTTGCATTTTTAAAATGGCATTGTCCAAAAACATCAATACTGACACTAACATCAGTTTAGTAGCAGCCATCAGTCTGCCTTTATGTTTGTATCCTGCATCAATACTGCAGTTTCTGCCCACTTAATCCTTGAATGTGAGGCACAAATGTATTTCTCTCCGGGGTGGAAACAACAGCACAGTTCAGCGAGTTACCATTGAAAAGCAGGACTTCATATAAAAATCAAATTTTCATGTTGCAAATGCTAGACATTATCTACAAATGAACAAGTCTGACAGAGCGGACCTCCACACTGTGAAACAAGAGCCCCACCCAAAAAATCCTCCTCTTAGAGAAGCATGACAATTAATACTGCATACATCTGTGATGTTTATGATTAATACATGACATTGAATGTCGTTTTCACAGTGGATGGCGCGAGGTTGGGAATCTGATGTAATTTACATGAGTGCGCGAGACGTGTGGTACTCATTTGCTCTGAAGTGATGTCCATGAAACAGAATATACAAACGGTAGGAAAGTTTCCTATCAGAAGGGTGTCTCTCTTTCTCTTTCTCGTCCTCCTCAAGGCGAATTATTACAGAGGGAGGTCTGATGAAGAGAGAATATTTCATGCCGTGCCCATTAATCAGCAGCCATCTATTTTACTTTATTTACCTAGAAGTTATTATTTTTATATCCAGCCCCATATTTAAAAGTCCAGTGTAAGGAAATTATACATTTAACGAGTGCACGCTGTGATTTTCAGCCTCTTCAACAGATTTAAGGGGGTTGGGTGGCTCACATGCAATTAATTGTGGAGGTGTTTTATCCATCAGAATGAATAATTTAAAGGGAATGTTAATAGGTATCCCAGACTTGGCCAAAGGAACGGAGACAAAGTGTTGTTGAAAGACGTTTCATTACTTTCCCTCTGATGCTGCTCTTCATTTGTTCTCCCGTGTCTTTTTTTGGGGTCAGCGTAGACGCAATTAAAAGCGGCAACGAAGCAATAATAATCACAACAATGTAACGATAATAAGGAATGTATTGTATTTATAAGACTAAAACACTAAGATGTTGATTTAAGATTAACGCCACGCGGCCATTAAATTTGATTCATTTTAAAAACCGGATAATGGCTCAGCGTCAGAATTATAATCATTGCAGCACAAAGCCAGAAGTTAAACTTCTCCCATAAATAAAAGCGAGTCTGGTTCACAGCACATGGGAACCAAAGTAAATCTGAGCAAGAACTTCCCCCTGCAGAGTTACCTTTGAAAAATCTGCTTTATGTAACATAAATTCTTACAGGGAGGGGCGTTAAAGCCACGATACGTCATTTTTTTTCATGGTGTCCACTTAAATGTTGAGTGTGTTCACATAAATAACTGAAGAGTTTGAGCTATAGATTCAAAATCAGCATAATTAAAATGGTTTTCCCCAAAAATCCTGATGTAAACACGTCAAAAATGAATAATTTGTTACTTATAGATTACAGACTGCGCCTCCAGGTGATGAAAAGTGCATTAGATGTGTTCTTGAGCTGAAAAGTTTTGCAGATTATCTTGGCCTGAAGTACCACACATACTCTTTTAACACATAAAAACCACAGCTCCCCTTGAAGGAAGCATTAAATTGATTATGTCTGAGACTTGATCTCTCAGTGCAGCTTTGACTGATTCCTCCTGTGTGTGTGTGAGTGTCTCTTCTGGTGGGAAACAATGTGAACTTCATTGACTCCCACATGCACAGAGGAGGGATGACATCAGAAAGAAGTCGTCTCTGTCAGATGCAATAAAGGGACGTCCACATGTGCATAGTCCCCAATCCTTCACACTTTGTGTACACCCAACCCTCAACATAAATTAGCTATGGTGACTACTCTCTTCCAAGGCGAGGACGTCTGGAGAGGGGAGAGGACGCGCCGAGGGTGTGTGTTGCGAGCCAGGTTTTCCCCCCCAAAATTTAAGCAGTAAATTCAGATGAGTTACTGCAAAATTTATTTTCTGACACTATCCTTTTTCCCCTCGGTAACATGCGTGTGTTAATTTTTCACAAAAGGATTCACAAATACATGAATCCTTTTGTACAGTTTCCTCAGATGGAGATCTATGGCATTGTGAACAAAAGACACTCCTTCAATGACAAGTGCCAAGTACATCAGCCAGTCCCTCTTTTCAAGTAATTCCAACCCTGGCTATTCAGGGTTTGCCCTGTGGCGAGACCGAGCACTTCGTTCTCCAGAAATAGCCATAGCTCATCTTTCACAAGGACTCAGGTCGTCTTATCACGGTGGAGGAGAGGTTCATTTGAATTTCTGTCTCTTCAATATGCCTGGCAATCATGATGCCCGGTTAATATTGAAGTTTGGGGAGCGCTTGGTGTTGCTCTTCACCCCCCTCAGGCTCTGTGGCAGCCACAAAGAACTTGTAACGTGCCATCAAATATCTTATCACATGACTTTATCTGCCAGCAGCGTGCAGACGGTTGCACCTCAGCAGCTCCCCGCCTCGGAGAAATCATGATCCTCCAAATGTGTTTACTCTTTTCTGCCAACGTGGTCTGCCTCTGCAAACAAATATATATATTTTTTTAACGGATATTCTCGAGCGCCAAATGCTAAAAGGTTAATTGCTGCATGCCACTGGCTAAAGAAAACGACTCAGTTTGCTTTGCTTGGCTTTGTATTTACTCGTCGTCCACCGCACCTCATGAAATCTGAATTTTCCTTTTGTTCCCTGCTCACGCTAGAAAAAAACAAAATTGGCTTACCACATCTAATTAACACCCAAACACACCTTGACAACTTTTGCATGACACTCACTCAGCTAAAAAATCTTTCTTAAAATAACAAAAAAAAAAAAAAATCCACACTTCAGCTGAAAAGAGAGGCGTTTTTCTTGATAAATTTAAGATAAAAGACGTGGCAGTCATTTTCTCCCGTGACATATTTGTTCTTTAACAACAAATCAATGGCTGTGAAAGCTTGGCACCTGAATACAGAACAATGGGGAGATGAAGCGAAGATTGTCTTCATTAGGCACATTAATATTCATAGAAAGTAGAAAATCTGACACCACGGAGGACTTGGTAACCTTTTCTCATATTAGATTTTTTTTTTCAACTTCTTAACACAATTAAAGTCCAGCAATGACTTAATTAATGCGGCTTTCTGTCAGGCGCTTTAAAGAACTGTCAATTTGGCCTGGGTCTGCCTGTCAGCGGGGAAGAAAGACAGTCATCCCACTCTTACAGGAGACAGTCGGAATCACAGTGCCGGATAAAGTCACATTCTCAGACACCTTGCCAAATTGATTCTTTTAAGGGTTTTCTTGCAGATTACCATTTCTTCCCTCCTGTCTCTTATTCCTGCACGAGTGTCAAATCTGAGAGAAAAATCTAAATTCAGTTTTAGGTTCTGGCTATTACCATCTTCTCCTATTGTGCTCGTTGTTGCTGATACCCTGTTAAATTATGATTTGAATGAAACATTTCTCGCGCGAGACACTGTCCTCAGAGCTCTGAATCAATTACCGCGGAGATACCGGAGGAACAATGCGGCGCGGTTAAGAGCGCGGCTGCCCTGGCGGTTGCTTAAACTTATTGAATCAACAACATTAACTCAATTATTGGTTTGCATGAAGTTTGCTGCAGGTTTTTTTTTTTAATTCTCGTTATGCATTTCTCCTCAGCGTGCCCCTGTGACAAACGATATCAGTGATACATCGCAATGATCGCACGGTGAGTTTCTCGGTTAAATCAGCCCCCTTTTGCGTGGAGAGTCTGCCGCGAGTGAACGAGGCTGGGCGCGTTTTCCTTCACGTGGAGGCTACAGGCCGTCCAAAACAGGATGACAGTGCAAATGCTAATGACTGATTCTCCTCTCGTCTATAGCTCCCTCTCTTCTTCCCTCCCTCTGAAATGGTGGTGACCAAAACCGAGGTAACGGGCCTTACTTCGGAGGCGGACGCAGCGGCGGGGTCTGTTATCACTTTGACGCAGATCAGTCACACTTTATAATAAGTGGGCTGAGAGCAAAACAAAAATAAACGTGCAACAATATCGTTGCTTGTTTTGTGAAACTCCTCCTCCTCCTCCTCCTCCTCCTTCCTCCTGCTTAGTCGATGTAATTCTGAACGGTGTGAATATAACATCGAGAGCGGAATGCAGTCAAAATCTGATTTTTTAACATTCATTTTCTCGTCTATCCACGAGGTGTGACCGCGGAGGGGTGCGCGTGTGTGTGTGTGTGTGTGGGGGGGGGTTCATACACTGCCATTCTCTGTATTAATGAACCAATACCTGTGATCATTCTGCAGGAGGTGTAACTGGCTTGGCAGGTGTGCTGCCACTGGGAAACAGATTAAAATAGTCAGGGTTCCTTTCAAGGCTTGTACAGAAAACAATGGAGGCTTCACAAGGTAATCATGCCATTATATGAGACGGAGGGACTAATTGGAATTATACTAGAACAGGCAGGGAGCTCATTAAAACCTTGAGCACTACCTCATGATAAACAGTCACTTTAAGGGCTGGCACTAATATGATGAGGCAAAGTCTTTATTTCTCACTTTCCAATGAACACATCTGATGTTTAAGCTCCTTATACTCTCTCAGCAGGTAGCGTGTGGAATGTAAGACTCCTTAATTGCCACTGAAAATTAGTAAGATGGTTATATGGAGAGCTTTTGTCGTCTGACTGAGATGATACCGCGCCGCCTCGGCATCATTTCGAATCCTTGTAATAATAATCACACCGCGCTCCATACATAACATTTCATTTTGTCATGTGCTTTTCAACGTGCATTTCATTATTACAAATTGAACCGTGCGTTAATGCATTAATTGTTCGCCTTTCGCTCATTACAAACCTATAAAACCTCGCCAATACAATACCGTAATAACACACAGCGAGCTTGTTATGGACCCTGACAACCCGTGATTAAAATCAGACTCATTTTGCTTGATGAGAAATTGGCTTTACCCAAAATAACTTTATATCCCCCTGCTTTCCAACCACAGTTCATTAGCTCCATCTTGCTCAGGCAGGATTCTTTGTGCCATTTTGACTGTATTCAAATCTCTCTAATGCCATCTCATGTTTAAAGACTGGCCATAAATCCCATATCAGTTCTTAATGACCACTGCTGGCCAGCCGGTAATATGTCATTGTTCGCAGGCGATCACCCAGCGGGGAATAGACCATGCCAGTCTTTGTAATTGCACACCCAGAAAGATTTATATTGCCATTATGCACACCCATAAGAAATAATTCAAACATATCATTGAAAAAAAACAGCCTGCACATTGCTGATCCCCAAATCTCCACTGAGCATCTAGCTAGTATAATATTCTACTGCCTCTGCTAACATGGCTTTAATGCCTCCTAGTAAAGATGTCTTGAACACTCATATTCCATATGTCTATTTAGTAGTGATACCGTTTCTCCTTCTGCGGGGTGCTTTGCAAAGACAGCAGCACGGGAGAATGCAAAGATGTCAGAGAGCACTACAGCGGCTGAGTGGCTGGAAGACTCCTCGTGCATCAATCAGTCGGTGCAGTATGCATCCTAAACAAACTCCTCCGTGTTTTATTTTTCCCCCTTCCTAAACGCACCGCGATCCTTGGATAGCTCCTGAGATGCGGTGATTGAAGACACAGTAAGCTGAACTCCCCAAGTGTGCACGCCTGAGCTTTGTTGTGCAGCCTGTCCCGGTTCCTCCTGAGAGGGGAGGCAGGTGTAGGCTGACGCAGGTTTGATCACCTTGGTGAATGTGGACCTAAGTGGCTTCTCGGGTGTTCCGCGGGGAGGACAACAGCAGCCAACTGCAGAAGGACGAGTGTTTGACTTGGGCTAATGAATTGCCTGGTTGAGCAGAATTACATCATGCTTGTTTTCTTTAAAAGGATTTGACAGGTACTCAAATATGCTGGTTGATGTTATAATTTAAAGTACGACACCACATGAGGGAACAGATAGAAAATGTATTTGTAGATTGATAAAATGTTGCGTTTGCCCGGGATATGCGGGATGTTTATTCATGAAAAACCTCTTCTAAAAGTGATATGCTTAATATTAGCTCGCGACACCGGACTAATGGTGGCCTCTGCTTGTTCTCTTTGTCCCCCGGTTAGAGGGCAAGGGAACTAGAGGGGGGGTGGAAGTTGAAATGCCCTGCTGAAGTCAGCCATCAAAAGCAGGCCAGTCATGCAGACTCCTGTTTCAGAGTCTACTGAGACCGCTCCCAGGGACTCTTTGTTCCTTTTTTCAACCAGACTGCTGCTGTCTCCGCGCTCAGGGGGCTCACTCACCAGTGACAGCCACAGTCAGATCATACCCCCACAATCAAATACAGTTTTATTAGATCTGTCTTGCAGAGCGGCACTCCACTGCAAAAACATGTTTTGTTCTCTTTAACCTATTCCACCGGGGACACAAACCAACAGTGACACTGTCATTTGTGAGCAATGCAGTATGACTCCCTTGTGGTACAAATGTCAGATTATACCGTGCAGTACTAGTTATCCTCCCTAAATATAGCCTCTCTGGTATCATAGCCTGTCGCAAGAAATTCATGGCTTCACACACATGGCCTTTAGTGGAACCCCAGACACTGTCACAAACCTTAAGAAGTCGCCAGGATGAGACTAATTGTAAATTCATATCTGTCTGCAAACTCTCCTTGTAATTCCGAGAAGAGAGGCACCTGCCCCCAGCTTGATCCTGGCTCGTAATGTGTGATGTGCACTTTTCAGTCCCAGCAGATATCAAATTGATTTGCACATGGAATTGCCATCTCTTATTAAGCTGGCATTTAAATAGCGTATTAGAATTAAACAGGCACGTGTATTCGGAGGTATGACCAGCCACGAGACGGTTTGGATACAGGTCACCCGCACTATTTTACTACTCCTAGAGGTTTAATTAAGCAGGTTTAAAGCCGCGGAATTGACTGATTTGATGGGATTTTCTGCCCATGCTGGAACAGTTTTTGTGATTTCATATTGGAGATTTTTTGTGTGTTTCTTCTGGTTTGAAGTTAACGGGGATCAGCGGGACGTTTGTGATGTCACGTGCTTTCGTGCACCGATCAGGATTTAGCAAGATTTTAATCAGAAAGTGATGACAGTCGATGGGATGTTTAGTTACTGATCAAACCACAACTACATCACAGTCCTAATGAAGCCAATTAGCTTTATTTGAGAGTGTGGACCTCGCAGTGTCTCCAGATTTAAATCTAGTTTTAGTCTTTTGATAAAAATTTAGATTAACTTTGATCAAATTGTTCTTATTTAAAGATTTAGCACGTCAGATTTTGTCGCTATCTTACTTGTGTACAGTTGCCATGGTTACATTGTCGTCCTCGTCTATCGCAGTACGGAAAAGGCCGACTCCAGAGTGGTTCGCCTAGCATTAGCACTAGCATTACAACAGCGTACCCGTTGCTCTCTTGCACTGCAACGAATCGATCAGAAGCTGGATTGGCTCACTCGAATCTGCTAGCTGGGTTTAGTTTGAGGAGAGAAGGTCAAACAACAAATAGATATTTCTTTAGCAAACATCAAGAGGAAGATTTAGATGACTGGCCAACGAAATGAATCCTGGAACTTGTGCATTCAACATGTCCGTGATTTGAGGAAACATATTACAGTGCAAATGTTTTATTCTGGCGATAGCGCTGATTAGTGAGATCAATCATTATCAGGCTAACATTAGCCAGCATAGACCGGCCAGATGGTGGCTGTGAGACTTTGTAGATTTGTAACCGTTGCTACTGCACCTGGGAAAAGTTTGCCTTTGATTCAACTTTGACTTGTTACTCTGACTCAAACAATTATCTTTTCCTACCTAACAACGCTGTTTTGTAGCATAAACCTAACCCAACGTGGGACACAAACCCTGAAAGTCCTGAGCATGAGCCATTCATCCATCACGACCACCTCCCTCCATGAACTTTGTCGTTATTTATAGTACGTCGGCCGACTTCCTTCAGGCTTTTTGTTGCTCTTTAAAATAACAAATCTAGTCTTTGAATTTCTCCTTGCACGACTGCAGATGCGCTCTTTGGAGGATTTAACGGCATCTAGTCGTGAGGTTGCCGATTGCAACCCCTTGCCTCACTCCTCTATCCAAGCATGTTGGAGAATATATGGCCCTATCTAGAGCCAGTGTTTGGTTTGTCCATTCTGGGCTACTGTAGAAACATGGCGGTGAACTATGAATCGAATAGATCCTCCTAAATCTTACATACTTTAAGTTGTTTTTCACTTATTTAGTCATGCATATTCATTTTTTTACAGTGCTTTAAATACCAAAAACTACTGGTAGATTAAAACATTGCAGCACGTTACTGTACTGTCTTCCATGGGAAATAAAAGGAAGTGTTCATGATCTGAAGGCGAGGTGAATCAAAAGCACACATCACTGCAGACGGATCATCATTTATTGTTGAAGAGCTGCTTGTTTTTCCTCTTTCCTCTCACACGAGGCTTAGTATAATTCATGGGCTCCTCATGCTGTTATCATGAGAGAGAATTACACACAAACAGCAGGTGAGGTCACGACAACAAGGTGAACGAAAACACCGCGAAGCTGGGCGGCTGTTACATTCACACGTCATTTATCTGACCAGGATCACTCTGAGCTCGAGTCACAGCTCGGTATGAGAGACGTTTGTAACGTGTCTGACCGTTGTGTGTGAATTTTTCATTTGCTCTTCTGAGATTCTAGAAAAGTTTCAACTCACAGAATTAAGATTTCTTTTTGTAAGAAGTGTGAGTAATTTCATAAAGACTGTTCAGACTGTTAAAAGAGCGACTCCAGGGTTTACTGCTTTTGTCTTTGTATTTTTACAACAAAACTGACTGTAATGAAGATTTTTTTTTAATATTGTTGTATTATTACTAACAAGAAATCATTCAAAGTTGCATATAGTATTTTTCCCCCTTTCAGACATCCAGGCCTATAAATAATCAAGGCTTCCTCCGATCCCTCAGAGTAATTATCTGTGTTCTCTGACAGACGCAGGCAGCAGCAAACTGACAGGCCTCCATGAGGGAGATGTTGTGTAAATTTTATGAGTGACAAAGGAGATTAGTAGCGTGACTTTCTACATGTAACTTTGACCTCCTTGGAGCTCTGCGTGCGAGGAAGGTGAACGGGAGGAACGGGAGCGAGGAGGAATTCTGTTGCAGATCATCGTCCGACGCATCAACGGAAATATTGGGCGAGAAATTGTGAGCGGAGCGTTGAGGGAAAGCAAAATAAAACTTGTGAAAAAGATACCGCGCAAAGATAGGGATTAGTGAACAGTCGTCCGATGTCAACGAAGTCGCACAAGACGTCACTCACGTGTCCTGTGCATGTAAGGAATCTCGAACGATGTGTATCATTTTCCAAAGTGTGTTTACGTCTGTCTGTTGTCATATTTTGGCAGATGGTTGGGGTATTGTGTTGGATTTGGGGGGAAAGCAATAGTTTTCCACAGATATAGTGATTCTGAAGAGGCACTCATCAGTTAAATAGCAACCTGCCTCGACGATTTCTGTCTCCGAAACTCCCCCTTTATCATACTCCTATTGTGTGCCGCTACCGACGGACCAACCCTAAGCATTCTTTGCTCTGATTTTCCCATTGATGGTCTTTCATATAGTGAGTCTGCTCAGAGAGGCTTTGTTCCCCCGTAATTACAGGCCCTGTGATTTCGGCATGTACGTATGTCTTGCCTCCAGCTCTGTGATTGTCAAGGAGATTTGATGGGAGGCATCAACCGCACACGTGAATGACGGGGAGCACGGTCGTGCCATCGTGCCCTTCTGTTTACCCCTGAGTGTCAGAGGGCTGATGTCACCAGAAGAGGTGGATGGATTCCTCTACGTCTCTCTCCCCGTCTGTCTGTCTGTCTGTCTGTCTGTCTGTCTCTCCGGACATGTTGTAGGAAGCGACGATAACAGGAGTTCAGCGGACACGCCGCATTGCAAATCTCCCTGGCCATCTTGCACGGCTCACGCTGTTCAAACAGGTTCCACGCAGGCTTGTGTCTTGTCTTGTCAAGTGGCTGACATTCTGATTTAATCAACATCCACGCCTGCCAGATGAATTAGATCACTATCAAAAATGCACAGGGAGCGCCATGTCCCTCACTTGTCAGAGCCAAACTCATCTGCTCATTTATTTATTACATTCTCATGAGAGGAGCATTGTAACACTGTGTGGGCTTAAGGTTGTCTGTCCTTGGTGCTTTGTTAAACTTGGATGAGCCCCAGGGACTTCTATAATTCTATCTCCGACTCACATCATATTGAAAACACATAATGGTGGTCTGGAGAAGAAAAACAAACAGGGCATTCCTTCCGTCTCTCTTTTGAACATGGACTACAATCTGCTCTCTGTGGAAGATGACTCCACTACTATGTTTTAATTTCCACCCTATCTACTTGTTAATAAATCTGAGATCCAAGGACTCTGACTCGATGCGAGACATTCTTTGCTTTTATTTGATGGATGACTCGGAAATGTTTAGACATGTATGTTGATTGTGCTTCCCATGGAACGCCGCACCTATTACTCCTTGTGTTGTTTTTTTTCTTTTTTTTGCTGTTTGCTGTGATGATTAAAATAAATGTGGGGTGGGAGGAGGAGGATGAGCGCATGCTGGCAAAGAAACTGAGAGCAGCATTATAATTTCGAAACAGATGAAATGGACTGATGTTGTTGTGTTCGCTTGATGGTATCAACGCCAAAGTGCTTCATTCCCCGAATGGAGATCATTTCTGGAACTATGTCCTTTGTGAGAAAATGCTTTCTTTTATATGTATATCACTGAACTCAGGCTTTTTTTCCCCCATTAAATTCACTATTTTGTTCGATATTTGAAAAGAGCCGGTGCTCGACCCTTGAATGAATTGAACCGATGCTTATTGGACAATTGTATATCAAAGTGATAGCCAAGTCTAAGAAATGACAAAAGTCCATTTCATTTCAAGTTTAACAGAATTACCGAGCTTCGTGTCGCTTGTGTATTTGCAGCAAAAAACGAGGACTGTGTAAGGACGGTTCACTGTGTCCCTAATGCGAGTGTATGTTGCATGAATTATCAGTGGGAGGACGGCTGTGGTTTAGCTGAGCTGAAGAGATTCAGATTGAGATGTCCACTCACGGCTCACTGGTTTGATATTTCCATCATCGACAGCAAAGGAGACTCTGACAGTTGGGCTGCACAAAGCCAGCTGTTTTCATGGTTTGAAGCGTCCTGAACGTGCACCCAAGTTGAAGGATTGGTAGGAGATTATTAACCAAAGTGACACCCAGAACACAGTTGGAAAATCACTGGGTCTCTCTCTCTTTGCTCTCCCAGCGCCGCCGCTCTCTTTCTCGCTCTCTAATTTCAGAGCAAAGTGCTCCGGCGTGTTTGTGTCAAAAGTTCCAAAATTGAAAAGTGTGATAAGGTAGGTGGAACATTAAAAATAGATAAACACACATCTGTGGAGTAATCTGGAAAAGAAACTACCAAAAAAAAAAAAAAAACAATGAACATGGCGGAGCGATAATCACAGCTCTGCTTATCAAATGATTTGAGAATAAAAGGACAGATTAGATCTGTGATTGGTCTGATAGATTGAAATATGTGTATGATTTATTAATCATTCAAAACACAGATCCAGCCTGGCTGGTCTCTACTGAAACACAGTGTTAAACTATTCATTTAACCGCATTTAGTTCAGAATTTGGGTGCCAAAGACGAATATAGATACTCTTTTTATTGTTATTTCTCTCTATAAGCATGATTCACTACAGCTGTGTTTGAGTGTTATTCACTTTCCAGACTTTAACACATTATTAGGGAAACAACTGCAACACTGAGGCTCCAATCTATCGCAAACCCTTAAGCAGAAACGCACGCGGAAAAGCTGAGAGTAATCACCCAAAACAACTCATCCGTAATATTCCAAGTGGCCAAATCTTGAGACTTGTGCAGAAGCTGCAGTACTGTTACGCTTCCAGTAACTGAAGCTGTTGAAATCAAAGAGCGTTTGCAGCAATGCACATACAGCTTTACATACAGACAGGGAATCCCTGTTAGTTAAGGAAACTACAGCGACCACTACTTCCTCATGGATCACTTTCTCTGGCAGGAAGGGTCAAAAACATTATCCTGAAACACTGGAACGTCCTCCAAAGTGAGCCATCTCTAAATAATACCAGCTCAGTGTCTCTCTTGATCAAAAGTTCTCACAATCTTAGAGGCAGACAGTTCGTTCTGACACTGTCTAATCGACCTACAGGCTTTTTTCCACTGTGGCTTCTGTGCACGATGTTCTGACTTTACGCGTCCACGTGCTGGTAAAACAATACCCCATAAAATCCTCCATAAACGACGGCAGCACACGTCGTCTACGCGCTGAAACATCCCGGGCGTCTGATTTATGCTGGACAAACTAAAAGGGGCTTTAAAGATTGACATTAACACAAAACCGCAACACACGCAGACACACAAAACATGGATTATGCTATTGTTTGACATTGTGCACAGGCTAACTGTGGCTTTGTAGCAGCATTAAAGTTCTGGGGAATAGAAAAAAAAAAACATCAGCCTCTCCTAGAAGTGGTGACATTATCAACTCAGTGCTCCACAGAGAGGCAGACCGGACCCTCACTCTTAACCCAGTGGAGCCTTTTGGCCTAGAAGAAGAGCTGAATTTGTCGTGTTTCCTCTCATTTATTACACATGGTGGATACTTGCATTGTTTGTACTTCTATCTTTGTAACTTTAAAGCGGAAACAGACAACCTTTCTTACAATTTACAACCTATTATAATGTAAATGTTGATTGCACAGTTGCGCAGTTCTGTCTGCCACTGTGCACCATATTTCCTGGGGAAAATGCTCAGTTTTTTCCTAATTCCTGCTTCCAACATTAACATTACCCACCCCATTGCCAACCCCTGCTGTAGTTACTTATTTGCCGAAGAAATAACATTACTTACTGTAAACTACGGTATTAACTATATTATTACTGTGCATTGCACATTATAATAGCTTTTTCCTGTTCAAAGGGGTCCTCTTCTGTTTCTCATGTGATGATCGTGCATGCATGCAGTGTGTTGTCTGAACACTGGCTATGCTAACTCTTATCCTCCCACTCCACTATGGACGTGCTCCAGTCCAGGAAGTTTTCTGACCTCAAACTAAGAAGCACCTGATTCAGCCTCATACTGCTGGAAGGTGAGCAGTCTCATTAGTATATACAGTATTTATTTACTACTTCTTCATATACACGCTTTGTGTCTTCGTCCTGTCCTGGAAAAAGACCACTGTTCTGCTGAACATTTGTTACAGGCTGGACAGTTTGGAGTTATCATGTCAACCTTTACGTTTATACGTTAACACAAAGTTAATATTTCTTCCACTTCATTCTGTGAAGAGTTCAAAGTACACTGCGTGTTGAGACTGCAGTCTTAAGTAAAAACTTTGGAGTGAATACTTCACCTTGTTTATCACACACTCATACTCCAGGAGAAGTGGATGAACATATACGTATTAGGGCTGCAACAATTTGAGACTAATCGAAAAATAATCGCCAACTATTTTGATTTAATTCGTCATTTAATGAAAATGTTTTCATCCGTCTCCGTCTTCAAATATGAGGATTTTGTTTTATATCGTATTAAACGGAATATCTTTGGTTTTTTGTGCTGAAAGCAAGACATTCAAAGAAATCACTATGGATTTCTAAGCCTTATTTTTTACCTCAGTGTGCAACATGTTAAGCTCACGCAGTTCTGCTCACATTTGGCATCAGGCCTATCATTCAATAATACACTGCACTTCCTTTGGAGATTTTTAAAGGAGATTTTAAAAATAAATATAAATGTCTTCTTCGTCTTTCTGCATTCGTTCTAGTCGCCTCCTCTCTGCAGCACTGCGGGTGTCTCCGAGGGGAGTACATTAAAGGAAAACAAGGTCTTTGTACGGCGTAACTCTGTGGACGGATCTCTTCCTCATATGCGAGGAAGGTGTGCATCCAGTGAAATAATCAAAAATCCCCCACGTCACGGTGAAGAGATGGGAATAAGCACACAGACAAATACCTGAAAGTTGGGTTGTGCTGACTGAGTAGTTTGCAGGAAGTTCTTCCAGACATTTTGATATTGCTGTGCTGTTGTTAAAACGGTTCTCTGGTAAACTTTATAAACTTTATTATGGCCACCACTGGCTCCCACTTTGAGTCTCCTCTTGGTAACGCTGATAAAAAACACTTTGAGTTATTCGGGTTTTGATTCCTCGTGCTGGGGTAGTTATGACGCTATAATATAATGCAGCTTTTGTAAAGACGATCATTGTAACAAGATGAAATCAGAGTTTTATGAACTTTTTAAACATTTAATGTGTTTCGATATGAATTAATTGGCAGCTTGTAAAATCTTGCTGTCAGAGTGCTTTCAAAAATACCATGCATGCACTGGAACAACGCTCTCCTATTGCTTTACTTGATGAAATACAGCCCCGGAAAACTAGCGCCTACGTGATGGTATGTTTTCTATGAATTTAAATCCATTCATCAGCTGAAATGAGGTATGTTTATTTTTAATATTACTGGCCTGGACCCCTGCTGACTACAGCTGTAATCACTGCAGGCATCTGCACCTCTAAAAAAAAAAAAATGATGCCAGCATCTTTTCTTAGCTCATCCATCAAGGTACCAGTTACATCAGACGTCTGGTGATTTCTCTAGAATCTCTTGACTACCGCCGCCGAGTATCATTATGTGTCAATTGAATAAGAGCCGCCGCAGAATAGGTGCTGCTTCATTGTTCTCCCTCATCCGGGTCAAGCTTCGGTCATTCCTGAATGTGATCTGAAAAATGTAACAATCTTCAGCGATGCCTCATACATGCATTAGAAAAAAACAGGAAAAAAAAAAAAAAAAAAACGCATTTGGCTTCACCGGATCAGCATTCCTCTCAGGCCTGTGTACGGGAGTGAAAATACAATATCGTTTTGGAAGACGCTCGCATTCATCTCTGAATGAGCCTCACTTTGAGCCACCTCACAGAAAAAGAAAAGGGAAAAATCCTGAGGTTTAGGAAGAAATGAAACCCCCAGCGCTGCTCACTCATCTAAGAAACATTAAATGTACGGTTTGTTTACCCGCATGTGCACTTATGAATCCCAGGGGTGCCGCAACCTGTGTATAACTCACCCTTAGGGCCTTGGAGTATTTTTCACTATGAAATGAAATTTTATAGCATGCGAGATTAGCCGACACTAATGCAAGGTCAAAAATAATAGAATCAATAGGCAGGCTTGGCGATGTTAACATTTACAGAAAATAATGGGCTGAAAAGCGCTGTTGAAAACAGAATGAAATGAGTCTCTGCAGAATTCTTATTGATGGCTTTTCATTATTTCTAATAATTTGACTTTCTTTTGTGTGCTGTTGCCGGGGGTATGGCCCTCGCTGTGGTGTGCTATGGTTTATCTCTCCATGTGTAGGTGTTTGTGTGTGCACACTTGCATCCGTGCGAGTGTGTAAGCGTGTGGGCGTGTGTTTGTGTGCTTTTTATGTGTACACGCACATGTTTTATGGTCAATAAACAGCTATTTTCTGCCAAAGTCTTTCAGCTGCTGATCAGATCTCTCTGGTTGTAGTGCTGCGATGGCAGTTTGGGAAAGATGAATCTCGGTAAAACGGGGGCCAACTTTTTTCAGATTTTCTTTTTTTTTTGGGGTGGGGCCTCGTCTCGCAGTCGGAAAATGTTGTCGGGATGTTTATTGCCTCTGACAACACTCGCTCCTTCAGAGAATGAGGCCAACATCAAATGAAGTGTCCGAGATAAACCCAAATGAGTGTCCTCCGTGACCCCGCGTTTTATAGAGTATTGGAGTATTCTGTATCTGCAGCTAATTCAAGTGTGATTACGGGGGGGGGGGCTGAATCCCTCTCTAATATAACCCCACTCACTGCCATTGTCTTTCTCTCAGACTAATGAAAATAATGGTTATGAATGTTTTTGGTGCTCTTTGATTGTCACATCAACTGTTTTTATTGCTGTCATTATGGTTTAACATCGCACTGTTAATTCTGTTAATTAAAAAGCTGATTGCGTTTGCCAGTCTGTGATCTCCATTTGGTGAGTCCATATGGTAGAGATTGCTCGTTGTAAATTTCAATGAAGCCTTATCACAGCGCTGCTATGTATAATCAAGCTGTACAAGTGCTTCAATTGCCTTCGAAACCCCACCATCATCCTCCCCTTTGCAACTCTTGTCCACAACTTCAAACTCAAACTACCAATTTTCTTTTGAACGACTTTTGTCTGAAATCATTGCGGAGATTACAGGGGTCATTGTCTGTTAGCAAAGTAAGCACATTTAAACGCACGTGGTACAGTACATAATATCTGATCTAGATAAAAAAAACCTTACAGTGTCCATTTAGAGGTGACATTTCTGGACTTAGATGACCACACTAAATGAAATGCTGCAGTCATTTACAGAAGATGCAAAGCGGCAAAAAAAAAAAAAAAGGAAGCTACATTTAAAAGCAATGCGGTGTATTTCACGCACCGGGGGAGCAGCAGCCCGAGCTTTAACTACTCAGACACGTAACACGACTTCAAAATACATGCATGTGCTGTACGTACAGGTCTCGTACACACGGAACAATTCAGTTCAGAGCTCACAGGCGATGACCTACTTCAGCTGGGGTTTTTTTTTTTTGTTTGTTGTTTGATTTTGTGGAAAGTCCCCGAGTCCACTCCTCCGTCTTGAACACACAGACTTGGGTGAATCCCAAAAGGATGGATTAGATTTGTTTTCTGGTATCGAGATATAAATGTTAAGCTTGACATGAAACCACATGAACCGCAATAAATCAAGTGAAGAAGAAAAACTGCGTATTTGCTAAAAAAAAAAAAAAAAAAGAAAGAAATAATTTAAATCTAAATTGTGCTGACTTTAACACAAGTATGTGTGGTTTGTTTTTAACCAGACCAGATATAGTATTGGGACGTGCTGTCAGCCGGATCAGAGACTCGCTTCCTGTAAGCTGTCCTTAGAGCAGGTTCGTACATATAGACGTGAGAGGCTTGGCTGTACCGGGCACTGTGCTAGAGTGGAATTAAAATGCCAGGAACTAAGCTGTCAACCTCGTGTGTGTGTGTATTTGGAGGCTTGCCAACAGCAACATTCTGAACTTAAAAAGTTGTCACTACCACATTCCCTGCAACCATACAAACACCCAACCTGAGCTCGGGGCCTACTTAACAGCTGTCCACGTTGCCAACCTTTCGCCCCAAACCCTCCACTACATGTATCTCTATTCCAAACAGAGGAGTTTCTCATGATCTGTGAAGCGCCCGTAAAACACACCAATTCTGGGTGAGCCACATAACTCTTGTCATTGCAGGTCTTTGAATTCTTTTGCTAAATAACGTCCTCATGCATGTGGAATGTCAGTGTTTACAGAGGAGACAGGAGAGAGAGAGAGAGAGAGAGAGGCGAGGGGGGTGCACTCACAGACACGTCTGCCCCCATCAAGCCTGCTCCGGAGTGGACGTCCATCAGTTCAGAAGTCAGTGACTTGCACGAGTCATCCATTCCTCATTTTCATTCCCTCTGACAGGCCCCGAGCTCTGTCTCTTCTCTGCAGTATTTACAGCGGGTGGAATCTGTTTATGTCACACAGATGTAAATGTTTATACTCGATGAACGCTGGCTGGACTTTTTTACAGTCCGAAAAAGATGTGTGCGGTTTCCGAACGCGTGGAGATAGTTTAGCTTAATTTACTGTCATCATTAGGAATGTGAGATCTGTCTCAGACACCAGCTATTGGGTTTTATTTTTTTAAAGCGCCGTGCCAGGTTTACATGTTTAATAGTTGGTCTGTTTGTAGTGCCAAACCCCGGCAGCATCCTTGTTAGGCTCTCGTTTGCAAATGCCAGCTGATGTGGAATAAATTAAGTGCTTTACAGTTTTTTATTTCACACGTGAATAACTTTCTTAAAGTGTGTTTTCTCTGCAAACGCACAACCAAAAAAATATCAGTTTTGTGGAATTAGAGTAGAACAACATGAGCTTGGCAGGTAGTGTGTTCAGGGTTTATCCATGAGGGAGCGTGACGACCATGATGATGAACCAGACGTTATTACCAGTTGATATTTTGGTGGAAGAGAAGAGGGGCAATAACACCTTTAGGCAGGAGACTGCAGTCTTAATTTGTTAAAGCCATTGTCCTGAGCTCTTTTCAGGAGGCGAGCTATTTATCATTTAGGCGGCCGTTATTTTTAATGAGTCTGTTATCATTCATTTTAGGGCATCCCACCTTTCCTTGACACGGATAGTATTTCTTTTTATATAGGACATAGGATTTATGTCTCCCTCTCCTCTTAGCCTCTCTTCCTCTCTCCCTTAGCTGGGAGCTGTCAGCTGGATGGCAGTTTGGGAAGGCGCGGTGGTGCACTGCACTCCACCACCCAGCGCACTGGGGCCACGGGGGCTCATAGAGCTCAAACTATAACCTGCCTTTGTGAAATCACTTACACAACAGAAAAATGTGCCCATAATGTGCCCCTATTCTTCTCTCCGTGTTCTTTCTTTAAAAAGAAGCCGGCGCTTCAGCAGAGGTCGTGGAACCGTTTTCGGCTCCGGGTACGATCGTTACCATCGGTGTGACAGAACACAAGCGTGTGTTTGTAAATTAAAATCTCTAAATAAATGGGAATTAACAAGTGTGGACTGATAACTGATCCTGGAGGATTCGACGCTGTCTGTAATAGCTGCTGCGATTTCATCGCTTGTGCCACCTGAAGGCAAAAAGCTTTACAGCTTACGTTAGCTGCTCGTAGCTGATATTTTCTTTGCGTGGGCATGTTTGAGAATTTCATTATCGCCTGTTAGTTAATGAACTATGAGTAAAAACACATCATAAAAAGAGAAATTACACACTGAGAACAAGTGGATGGAACAATTCATCCATAAACTTTAAACCAAATGTTAGCTTTAAAGATTTTGTAAATTAATGAATAAAATTATCAGTTTTTTTAAAAGGTGTGTAAGATTTGGGGCCTTTATTTCCAGAATAAGGCAGACATGAAATATAATATTCATAACTATGATTTCATGCATGTATAATCACCTTTTAGCGGGTCCTCTTCCATGGAGGCCGCCACCTTGAAACACCTACACGTGTTTCTACAGAAGCCCAGAACAGACGAACTAAACACCGACTCTACACATTTCCTGTTTTGTTACTGAGATCGCGCGAGATGTGAGAGGGAGAGGAGCGGGAAGAGAGAGAGGAGGAGAGAGGGAAAAACAGCGGAGAGCGTTTTTGTGTGTGGTTTTGACCATAAGTTTGATCAACTGAGTTGTACCTTTTTTTTTTTGATGGATGGGAAAGTGTTTGTTGGACACTCCGTTAAAGACGTGAGAGAGTGGTGGGACAGTTGGGTGTGTTTTTATAGTCCGGTGTATCTAGCTAGCTGGAGCTAGCTTAACTTCGTCGCTCTCCTGGAGAGACGCCAGCCCCTGCCTCTTCGCGGACGAGATTGCAGCCGGGAGGAGCCGTCAGCGGTGGTGGACTTCCTGCGGCTCCGAGGTGTTGTGCTGTGCTGCTGCAGGCTGAGTCGGGTGCAGGAGGGCGCCTGAGGCTTTTCTATGACCGGAGGTATTGGAAGCAGATCTGTTTTCTCCAACTTTAAGCGCGCCAACTGATATTCATTGCAACCTTGCACCCACTAAACAAACGTGCACTCAGTACCCGGGTCTTTCCAGTGTTTATTTTATGTTTTTCCCATGTCTGGGCTCATAGCATTTTTGATATATGTGAAACTTCTTTATTTCATCTGTAATACAAAGTTAAACTGATGCGCTGTGTTTGTGTTGTTTTATCATGGTGTGTGATCGCTTGAGCAAATTCATATTTTACATTAGCCACTCAGTGTGAGAGTGTGAATCATTACGTTACCCTATTTTGAGATGTATCTTCCACCATTTTGAAACGTATTTTGAGAATTAAAGGTGCATATAGTACTCCACATTGGTGGGAGGGTTACATTTACTATTATTATTTTCGCTTGTTTTATTGTGTGCTTTTTTTCTTTATTTTATTCGTGTTATTACCTGCATCATTACCTGAGTACCTCATTTCGTTCACTATCATGTAGAACAGATCAGATCTGGAGTGACAATATGTTTATTGTTATTATAATTTACTCTGGATAAGTTATAACGGTGGCATTTGTTTTATTTTTTTAATGAGGTAAACAGTAGAAACAGGCCATTAACGTCATGAAGTATCTTTCTATAAGGCGCGTGAGCGTTTGACTGGCCAACGTGATGCCTTACCGGAGGACGTTGCAGTGAATGTTTTTGTCAGGTGACCCTGAATTGTGTTTTCTGGAGCCCTACGCACTCCGGCAATAACACTGAAGTTTATTGTTCAAATATTACGCAGTCACCTTGTCCAACTTTAAGAGCACCGGTGCTCTAAATCAGTGTCGCTTAACAGATTAGACATCTCACATTCTTCATAATTAGTCTAGGCATGGCGAATGTTGATTCTGAATGTTTATTAATCGTCTTCGAAAGCATCCATTTGAGCGCTTAAATTATCGGCGTTGTTAGAGCGTTATTATAATATATTACTGCTGAAATCATTTCGCAGTGACTCGCGCTGCACCTCCTGAGTGCTTGAGTCAGAAGTGGCACTTAAACAAATGTGTCGCCCGCTGCAGTCTGCCCACAGTGTACACATGTCCTGGTCATAGTAGCTTTAGACATGTTTGTACTTGTACTTTACTAAATGTTGAGCTATGACGCCTGTTCCCTGAAGTGTTGATCTAGGCCATATGTAGAGTTGGCAACAAACTGAATCTGTACGAACTGTTGGCATCGTGCTCGTTCTCCCTAATGCACACACAAACACACACACACACACACACACAAACAGGACATTGGCTCAAATTTTTCTTGCTATAACAGAAATGACCCGACAGGTTTTTGCGCAGCAAGATGTTTTCTGCTCTACTACACTTTTGGGTGGTTGGTATCAGGATGTCTGCTCCGTGCCAACACTACAGCTCTGTTTCTCACAAGATCGTGTGTCACTACTGTATCTTTCGAATCGAGGCCTCGGAAGAATTCCGTGTTTACAACTCGACGTGTGTAAACACGTCTTAATCTAGCAGATGATGCTTACAGTCGAAGGCCTGAGATGTGAAGTGGGATAAAGTAACAGACTGTTTCACTAGATAGGCAAAGCGCCCTTCATTGAAAGTTATTGCCAGGCAGCCGGGGGTAATACATCACAGCTTTTGTGAGGACAATGCTACGAAGCCGAATCCAAGTACAGATGCATCATAGTTGCACAGTGAGCATTTTGTTACAAATAATGTTGTCATCAATTTTCATCTTTTGTTTAAACATATTAGTCTTTTGGACAAGATAGGTCATATTTCAGCAGGTTGATAAATTCTCTCCCCTCTCCTCTTCACAGAATGTGCACTTAATTAATTACACAACCTTTAATTGGACAGATTATTCCTAATGGTGGTACAGTGCTAAATGTACAAACTCTGAGAGGGCTCACAAGTAATTATTTTAATGCCACTTTCTCGGCTGGCTGTAATCAGTATATTTCAAATAATTAGTATTTTTCATAGGGTAAGGTGCAGATACTCTAAAATAGACAAATTACATTTACATTTGTGTGTTGGACTTTTTGCAGCTGATCCCTCATCTACTGCATCATTTCCACGTGCGAGGCTGTACAGTGTTAAGGGGCGTATGATCACCCCTTGATATTTTACGATATCTGGCGGTATTACCTCCTGTTTAATTACCTCAGTAATGTGCATTGATGTACATGATGGATTTTTACGGAAGCCCACTTCTTAACTATCGGATGCGGCGACATGAATGATTGTCGCTGCCGCAGTGGTCTTAAGAGATAAATTAATAATTGTGATAGAGGAAGCGGAATACAATTAGCAAATGCATCTGCGGGTCAAACTAAAGAAGACAAACATGAACGCAAACATGCTCGTATCACTTCCGGCTGCTGATATCGAGGAATCGTTTCATAAAATAGCTTTAAGGGAACAAACATTTAGGCTTGTTGACTCATATTTATTTAACTAAAGCACACAAATAATCTTAATTTAGGTCCGTGAGTGGTCCTACTCTGCGGAGGTGGAACAATTTAGAGAGGGGAAAAAGGGGGGAATGATGATGCTGTTAAAACTTCACAGCTTGACTCTGAGATAAGGAGAGAGTGGTTGAACTAATGGCATGAGGCCTGGTTCGAAGGGTGCCTAGGCCTCAAAGTCATATAATTCAAAGCATGTATGTCAGCCTCGCGCTCATTACCATGACTGATCATACTGTCTACCAGTATCCTGCCCGCCTGGCACCCAGGACCTGCAGGTGGTACTTTATCTAACGTCCATGTCGATTTTTCACGGGGAAATTTTCCTCTGCTAAGCAGTCCGAAAATCACAGCTTGGCAAGGAACAAAGAGCAAAAAAAAAAAAAAAAAAGAATGTACTCAAATGAATAGTTGAACAACTGCATACAGCTTCTGTTTGTCCGAGACAAACAACAGAAGCGATGCAGTTGTACCGGGGTATATCAATTTGTTCTTTTATTGTTAGAAGAAAAGACTATTCCTTTTCACTGCGAGTGGACGATATAATACCATGAAGTGTATTTCATGCATTTTTTATGTATGTTATTGCGGTGAGTGGCCAAATACCACACCGCCATTCCACTCTGACAAACCCTGATTTCATATATCTAAGTGCTCAAACGCCCAAAAATCATGCGTCACCGACCATCATTCTTCCCTCTCTCCCGCATCAATGGATCTTTTTTTTTTTTTTTGTTTTCCCTCATTCTCCCCCCTCTGTCTCTTGTCCTTCTCTTTTATTGCTTTGTACAGCAAAGCACCATTACTGATCCCTTCCAAAGCACAAACTAAAAATCTATCCCGTTGTCATTTGCTGCACCGTGCCATCTATCATCGGGGGTGCTTGGCAGCGTCTCCATACGAGAGAGGAGGTGCTGGAACAGGAGGCAGAGTCAAGGACTTTCACGCGCAACAAAAAACTTGTCACAATTATTTATGGCTCTTGCTGGGACACATAATAGGACACATCAAACTGCTGTTTTTTTGTGTGATGAGCGCCCTCACATCGCTGGCTCCCTTGTCGAAGTGGGTCACAGGCATCTCTTGCCTTACACATACAATTTCCAAGACAATGGCGGAGCACTTGGGGAAGTGACAGTGACAAATACTGGAGCCCCCACGGAAAGCTGGGCAGGCTGTTACATGAGTGATTGCGCCAATAATCATGCGGAGTCGTCACGTGTCTGTGGAGCAGGAGGGAGATGGGCAGCAGGGGTGGCAGGGGGTGGGAAGAGACGGAGAGAGAGAGAGAGAGAGAGAGGGAGTGTATGAGTGTGTGTGAATAAGACAGGGAGGAGCTGGGGGAGCAGCAGGCCTGTGTAGAGAAGTGGCTAACAGGTCCTGGCAAATCATTTTTTATTTCCTTATCATCCATCTCCCACTTCCTCCCCTCAGATGAGTTGCTGCTAAATGACTGTCACTTTGGACGGTGCTGTGATATGTTCTGCTGTAGCGCCCGTAATTGGGAAGGGGTCACCAGTGCCTGTTTCTCTGCGTGACCTTTCTTAAACTCGGCCGCCCAGGGAATTGGGCAGAGCCTCAGATTAAATTACTTCTCCAGCGCCTCGGCCCTTCACCTTAAGTGCTGGCACTTGGCTCCAGTTCATGGGAAAGAAGCCCCCTTGTTCTCGCTTCAGCGCTTCAGGCACCGAGCACAGGCTTGCCCAGTTTGCCAGCCTGAGCTAACAGGACGGAGAGAGAGCGAGCATCGGCCCGTGGATGCTGCGGATGTATACGACTACGAGCGCGTCGCACCTACAGAAACATTCCCAGATAAGCAGTCGCCGCGTTCAGATCGGATCACTTCCTGCAAAACCGCAGCAAACATTTGACTTTTTTTTCCCCGATGTAGAATTATGCGCAGGCTAATTTCTTTGTTTCTTCTATTAGTTTCTGCTGTCGGTAAACAACAACAAAGAGTTAAATGTGTAATCATCATCTCGCTGTCAACGATATACCCCCACCCCCTTCCCTCCCGTCACCACTTAAAAAATGGCACATTGACCTGACACAGCAATGTGAGGAGAGAGGCAGCTATTCACTGCTCTGTTAGATATGATATAATGAGACGCCAGCGCTCTGAAAGACTGACAGAAGAAAAAACACCACCCAATTGTTCTCCAAACATTGTGGGGACGTCTAAATAAAAATGTCACATTTTGGCTCGCTATCATGCAAATTAATGGCATATCTGGCTGTAAAATAGACATTATGTGAAATCAAATCATCTCCCAAGACATAAAAATGCTCTGATCAAGTGTTCGTCCTCCCCTTTGAGAGCCTTCAACAGCTCGACTACCTCCTCAATTACTTTGGGTGTCAACAGACAGCTATCTGCAATGAGGGCATGTTTTCCCACATAATGACAACTGATAGCTGGTGTCAGACAGGTTATGCTTTTCAATTTGTGTCTGGCAATAATAACAATTACAGCTCATGCAAGTCCTCATTACATTACAGTATGAATTCATTTCGCCTGCGCATATTTCCCAAAACACTCAACTCCACGCCCGTCATCTAAGACAGGCAGCAGGAGGGATGAAAACAAGATGGTAAACTTTGTTGTGGTCGACCTTCGACTTTGAGAAGATTCAGTCGAAGCCCGACCAGACTGTGATTCATTCGTGAAATCAATTCTGGATTTCTGGTGTAGCCTCGGCAGTCTTATAGGTGCCGCTCTGTTCTGGCCAACAACCCGGAGAAAGTAATGGATTTGGGGAAAACATGGCAAATACAGGCTCCTCGGCTGTTCAGTGATTCTCCAGTTAGTGGAGGAGATCTTATTGCTGTTTAACTAATTATGACAGAAGTCTTTATTTCAGCATCTCTGCAGCATGCCAACGATGGCAGTTTTATGCATGGGGAGATGAACAGCAAAATTTTCAGGCTCTTGGCAGCGCAATTTAAAACAGGTGGTGTGGCATGGATTAATGGATTCGAGATGGGAGCGCTCTGAATCTACACACATACAAATATGTGCAATGTTTTTCACATAACATTCCAGATTATGTGCTACACCATGTGTTTTAGAGTAAAAAGGTCCCTTGTGGGATTTTATCAGGCAAGTGTTCCAGAAGTGAGATCCCATTCATTTTCCTCCGCAAAGTCTCAGCGTGAAGGCAACCTTTAGTTCAGCCGCGGCGCGGGGTCGCAGAAAGGAAATAAATAAATAAAAAAAGGTGCAAATTCAGCTCATCAACATGAACTTTGTAGGCTGGAAGAAGAAGCCGGATCAGCAGTTTGGTTTTGTCAAAAGGCACGGCGACTTATGTGTTCTACCGCTCAAACAAATATGAAAGAATATTAATGTGAAATTGCCCATCAGTCAAAAACATAATGAAGAAATAGAAAGCTGCAAGAAGCTAAACTACTGTCTAACTAACTGATGCCTCGTTTTAGCACTCTCCAATAACCACATCTAATTAATTCAGCTATTTTAACCTGTTAGGTTTTGAATTTTTGTTCAGTTTTGGATAAATGGAGCAACTTCGTGGCTGATTTCAACTAAAAAAAAAAAAAGCATTTCTCAGAAACTACCCTGAACCCATTCGTGACCGATGACATAACTCTGAAGCGCTGTTAAATTATCAAACAGGCTCCTGTGTTTAAAACCAGCGAGGTTAATGTTAAAGGTAAATTCTGAGATTTAGAATGTGATAAAGTACTTACAGCAGCTCCTTTAGCTACTCGTAAAAATGAAAATAAAAATGTTCAGAGGTGTAAAAAATATGCGTACATGTATAAATCGTATTAGAGCCACTGTATTCACGTCATAGGAGTGTTTCCTCGAGCACTACTTTCTCTTCTTACCTTGAAAGTAGCAGATTAAACGACATTTAGCGAAGAGAGGAGTGCCATGCACTCACATTTAGGGCTGCAAATGACGATTACTTACATTGTGAATTAATCTGTTGATCATTTTCTCAATAAGGAAAACTTGTTTGGTTCATGATGTGTCATAAAATGGTGGAAAATGTTGATCACTGTGTGAGGGGACGTCCTCAAATGTCTTGTTTTGTCCACAACTCAAAGATTTAGATTTACTGCCATAAAAGAAACCAAAAAAATATTCATATCTGAGAAGCTAAAATCTTTAAAAATGTCTCCAAACAGCTGTTAACAGCTCTAACGAAGTCCCTAAAAACAAGACTCATTTAGGTTGTACTATTTAGTCAGAAAACTAAATCCTGGACAAATATATGAAATATGAAATTGTGTGTTTTTCCATCTATCTACTTAATTTTGTCTTTGTCCTAAACAGTAACTCGTCTCACTCTGGACCTGCAGAATAAATAAAACACCTCTGCCTGGAGGATTCCAGCTATGTGGACTCCTGTGGCCTCCACCTCTTGGTCAGCCGTACGGGGAGCACTGCCAACTCTCCCCTTAATGGAAGAAAATATAATGCTCTAAACTGGCAGAGCAACTTTAAAAGTGGGTCATTATAGCAACAGTACATCCGTAAACAGTAAAAGATGGTTGAGTTGAGGGTCATTGCTTCTGTCACCGAGCTGCAGTCTCTCACTTTCTCTGCCTGGCGTCCAGCCCTATAAGTCGCTGCCCTCAGTCTGGAGACTGGTTTGGCATATACAACAAAGACAGACATGTCTGGGCTCCATTTAGTGCTCCATGGTACAAGGCCCACCCACTCTGAAATGCTTGTTTTCATTCTATGGCATGAGCTCAAGCATTGTCCGTTTGGACAGGAGAGTGTTCTTCCAGGAGATGAATGAGCCTGCTCATCAAATTTCTTTATTTCAAGTCTGCACATTTCTTCCACTCGACCACATGAAAACCTCCCTTTCTAAAACCATCCCAGGAGACATTACATTTTTACAAGGGATGCCCGATCAAATTTCTTTGCCTCCCTCTGATCTGAGTCCTTTAATATTGGGCACCTGCCAATAGTCCAATCCAAATCTGACACATTGAAATAACAGCTGTAACCTACATCTGACACACCTTTTCTTTTACACAAGCTACATGAGTCACCAAACATTTCATCCACATATGAATCAAAGTTTAAACAGGGAGAATGTGACTCCTGAAATTGATGTTATACAGTCAACTAGAGGTAAAACGTATCACTCTGTCGGAGTTGCTGGAACAAAGACACTTGTGATTGCGCCGTGGGGTTGTGGGTTACAGACACTACACAGGTTAAATTTCGGCCTGTTATCAGGTTACTCTCGGAAAAATTTACATTTATTAGTGACATTTGTCATTTTAACTGACAAGAGTGACACCACCAGTCGTCGCCGGCTAAAAATGAGAAGCTTCTACCTGAATGATTTGTTCTCTGCCAGCGAGAAGAAATAACAGATTCATTACGATAGGAGTTTAGAGAAGCCGTGTGTTTTACCAACCTGGACGTTAGAAGTTGCACCAGTGTGCCCGAATCAATTTTCAGCTGTATATATATGAGCAAAATATTCACACAGGATCTGTCATAACCGAGAGCATCGCTGTAACACCAGAAGGCTGAGGTGAACAAAACACGGCGGAGTTCAGTAAAAGGAATTTGATCAGCTTTATTTTAGACGATATCGATCCATTAAAATCTTACAGGACCGGCCTGTAACGATCTTTAGCATCAGCGTGGATCATCGGCTGATCTAAGCTGGGCCAAATGATGCCTGGTTGCTCAAACAAGCCGTCTATCAAAGCGGCCACTCTGTTATTTATACATAACTTTAAGCCTTAATACAAACATATTTATTTCTGCTGTGAAGTTGGACATTTTAACATGAGGACTTATGGAGACTGACTCACTTCTGGAGCCATCCTCAAGTGGACGTTTGAGGAACTGCGGTTTTTAGCACTTCCACATTGGCTTCATTTCTCAGTCACGGAGGTTGCCACTTGGGCTGTACAGAATCCATCTGATAGTTGTTGAGATATTTCAGTCTGGACCAAAGTAGTGGACCTGCAGTACCAATCAGCAGACTGTCGTTGCCGTTAGCATGACTAAAAAAACTCACTGTATGAAGTTGAGACTACCCAGTAAAAGCCTTTATGTGCCTGCTGGTGGCCCTCTACTCAGCCCTGAAAGAGAGAGACATGACTTTTTGTTGACCTCGCTGCTTGAACATGAACTGGTCGATGCAGAGGCCGTGAACCTGGGGTGGTGTTGCTATACTCGCTATGCCACCCCTGCTATCCACAGGCTGTACCATCCACAAGGCTGTAATGTGGTTCAGGTCCATCAGTTTTTATGATCACTGTCAGAGCAGAGCGAGATTAAGAAAAAAGAGATAGAAGCTCTGTAACAAAGTGCTCTAACTCGCCTTTATTAATGGCACCGGAAAGCCTGAAGGATTTGTTCTGAACATATATACTGGTGTTTCATATCTACGCATGGTACGACAGGAGGCCGGCGGGTGCAACAGGTCATCAACAGCACAGAAAAAAACAATGTACTCCTCTAATAATAAATATTTTTGGGGCGATGAGGCAGACTTTTCTGAATCCAGCAGTAAATGCTGTAAGTGGTCAGCGTTGAGCCGTGTTTGGAGGGTTTAACATATTCCTCCAACGTCTCTCCTAATTCTGGTTGACATCTTCTTGCGGAGGGATTGCATTGCACTGGCATCCGTCTGTGTCTGCTCCTTTTAAACACCATCCATGTGTGGCCAGAGCCGTGCTTGACAATGACACAGAGTGATGCCCCTCAAAAAGCAGAAAGAGAGAGAGAGGGGGGGGGGATCTGTGATGAATCACGTCCCATGGAGGGAAAAACGTGTTAAATAGTACTTGGACACTGCAGCATGATAATTTTCTATCACAGCAGCCTATAAGTATCTGACAAGCCCTATGCTGACTCGGCAGTCTGTTACAAAATGGCAGGCGTGCCCTTTATCTCGGTACATGTTTCACGGCAATTGGACAATCAGCCACTGCAGTGAAAATCCATAGTATTGATCGGCGTGTATCTTCTCTATAATTCTCCAGCAGGAAATCCCTGATGACAAATTATATCTGCACCAGTTTTTGATTGGTGCTTTGATGTAAGTGATCTCCAAGGGCAGACTGAGGAACTGGTTGAGGCTTTATTAACTGAGTCTAACCTGGCCTCTTCCTCGTCCTCACACACCGAAGCCCCCGAAGCCAGACCTTCTGTCAGACGAGTCAGACCGCAGGCTGGGCCAGTCAAAACTGCCTCTGCGACTCTGAATTTACAGCTGCACGCATGCAGGCCACCCAACATCATCATAGAGGGAAATGCAGGCGGGCTGTTCAGAGGTATTAAGCCGGCTGTGAAGGTGACTGTCTGCCTCCTCCTGAGTCTAGACTTAAAAGAACACACACACACACACACACGGCAATACAAGCGTGACACAATAAATCTGAAATCAGATATCATGCAACTTTTTGCCTGTTTATTTCCAGATCAGGGTAAAGTCATCGCTGTATTTCATTACAATTTACAACATGTGTACTGCTTTTTTTTTACAAGTCTATCCTGAGCTAGCCGCTGCCTTTTATTGTGACTTTGTCAATTGTGCCGCAGTGTTAAGTTTCAATTTACAGTCAAACGTAAGCGGTCATTTCATTCAAGCGGGCCCTGCATGTGCCTTAACGGTGTCGCTATACGGCTACGACCACGGCGAGGCTAGCCGTGTCGTCCAATCAAAGGCGGCGGTAAGGCAAATTAAACGTGATTCTAAACAAACGCACATGCTCTTCAGGCACTTGATGTGTATAACGAGCCTTATCATTATGCGCTATGTACTACTACTGCCTTTTTTTTTTTTTACCCCCTCTCCCCCAGTTGATAACCCTGACCACAATGCACTTCTTCAACACACTGTGGAGTGCACACATCAAGAGGCCTCTCCTTAATCCTGCCGGGGTACTTAACGGGCATCGAAATTGGCGTGGAACTTTTTTTTTCCGAAAATCCACTGTCATAAATCCGATGATTTTTGAAAGGAGAAGGGGGAGAGAGAGAGAAAGCCCTTTATTGCAGAGACGGGTGTGTGTGTGTGTGTGTGTGTGTGGGGGGTGGTGGTGGATAATGTTGGACATAATCCAGCCTCTGACAGAGGAGGAGGAGGAGGAGGAGGTGGAGGGGGGGAGCCAGCATCGTTTACAGAGAGGCATATGCTCCCCTCCCTTCACACAGACATGAACTACAGCAAAGCAACCTTTTACCAGCCAGTCAGAGAAGGATAATCTTTCCCCCTCGCAGCACAATGCAGGAGATTACATGGAGAACATGTCAGTCTGCACTGGATTTGCTAGACACTAGATCTCTTGTCCCTATCGATTTGCAGGCTGCTCATTCATGTTTTCACACGGGTCTCACAGGCATCGGGGCCAAAAGCATATGGTTGGGGAAGCAAGCCATTCTTCTCATTCTGCTCCCTCACCCTCTTTTGTGTTTTTGTGGGTGCTTCAATTGGTGTGTGTGTGTGTGCGCACATACATGATCGCAATGGTGTCAATGTAACACCTGCTCCCGGGAAATGGGTTTTGTAATCACAGGACAAGTTAACCTCGACACCACAGACTGCAGATGTTGTAATCCCTGGTGCTATTCTGTCGCTGTTGATTTGCTTCGGCGCGAGCACAATCATCGCCCTCATTTTAGGGGTTATAGTTTTCCCTAAAGCTTTGCATTATTAATCAATTATTACATCGCACGCCCCTAACACAAATAACAGAAGCTGCTATAGTTTACACACACTGCTGGACCCAGGTGGTTAGGACTTTCTCTATCATAAACAGGGTGCTTTCTTGTGTGTGCGGGTTTTCTCGTAATGCATCACGGCAATTTAACCGGTGGAAACAAAGCTCCATTGTTAGGTAAAGCAGCTCAAGGAAGCGTAGCTCCTTGGTTTATTGAACACATATGTGCCTACACACCTACACCACTCTGACAAGTTAGCAAACCGTCCTCTGACACGGTTTGCCGGCGAGCTGCTTGTTCCGTAATGAAGCTATTAGCTATCAAAGTGGGAAAAAAACTGGATGAACTTGATTTAAAAGACTAAAACATGAACATGAAATCTTCACTTGAGAGATTTCGGGTTTACGTAATGAAAACAATATGTCAAAGCAATAAACTTCCAGGAAACTTTACTCCAGAGAAGTTTTTCAACACAAAGTAAATTGGCAGAGAAAGTCTTCTTGGTCCTGAATGACAAACGCCCTCCATATTTTATGCAACTTTGAAGAGGGCAGATTAAAGGCCCACAGCAGTAGACTTTGACAGAAGAGTCCAGTGGACTCACAGTGCCCATTTTAAGGAGCAGAAAACGAGAAGTCCTCACTCATGCGTTTCTTTAGTGATCAATATGCTAACTCGGGGAATGCTAAAATCGAGGCGGATGCTTGACAAAGATGGATAGATTTGCACCGTCCGTGAAATGTCACTGATTCAGTGGAGGATGTCACCTCAGGATCGCTCGGCTGTGTGATAAGCCTGACACATCAGCTTGGGGTGGAAAGTGGCGTGGCGCCACTCTCTCTCTCCCCCGCCACCGCCGCTGCCGCCACCACCACCACCGCTCTCTCTTTTCCTGTCAGAGCAGACGGATGACAACGACCACCACTGCTGCAGGTCCGGTGGGACCCAGGTAAAAATGAACACAATTAAAAAATGGATGAGTTGCAATCTGTGGAGAAAAGTCAATGTGTGAGGTTTCGGGTGGTTAGCGACTGAGTGGTCGCAGAAAAATAAAAATCATTAATTTCAAGTGAGGGCTTGTCAATCTAGATTTGATAGAAACACTCTGAGCTGCAGAAAGTTTCCCTGATATTTTTAGGTCAGTCTCTTATCTAAGCATTGTGTTTATTTGCAAAAAGATATTAAATTCCAGCTTGTTAAATCGCTCTAATGGAGCCACCTCGTCCACATCCGATGTGATATACTCAGACTGACATACATCACTTTCATTTTCAGCACATCGGGATTTCACTGATAATGGGATTTTCCATAGATAATGTAAGTGCCATAGGGAACGAAGCCATAAAGATGGCAATAAAGGTTTTAATTTTACTGTCTTCTCCCAGAATTTGACCCTTTGTGATGCCCATATTTCCTTATGCCTCAGAGGCAGGCGCTCTGAGACTTCCCCTTCTCTCTATTTGTTCAAGATCAAAAGGTCTGTCCGACAACAAGAAGCCCTGACAGGCTGCTTTGGCATATGTTGGGCCCCCGTCTATTGGACCATGGGGAAGGTGAGAGCTTTTCCTCCAGCTTAGTGTTTTTCCTCATCACTCTGTCAGAGAGTCTCGTCTCCGGAGACTTTTGGCCAGTTTGTGTGGTCAAAACAAGAGAGTCGCACAAGGGCCGACAAACAGCAATCACAACACTGCTACTTTAGACTGACCCGCAGCTTGACCCACTGTCAAATAACCCCACCTTCCGTTCCTGACGCTCCTCTTTTGGCTGATTTTGACTGATTGGTTTTGTTGTTCTTCAAATCCTACAGTCATCCTCCTTTTCACTTCTCGGCGGGCGGATATCATATCTCATATTGTATCCCAAAGACTTTGATTGTAATCCTGTTGCTTTCTGACGGGGGAAAAACACCAGAAAATGACAGAAGACAAAGCACCATCCACCCACAGGATCCCGGGTAACTAATAGCCCAGGTCAAAATCTGTCCTTTTATTTATAATCCTCAACAGCATGAAATATGAAGGGGTAGATTGAGATGCATAACTTCAGCCCCTTTTTTTGAAGCAGGAAGCCCTCAGACACCAAAAATGATGAAATGCTTTGGCTGAGAGGTAAACTATTAATAGACTCCTCCACCTGAAACTGTCACTGTGATCCCTGCTCTACAGCCCCGCATCCACACCAGGAGCACCTTTCAGGGACCTGTGAAGGGCTGCTGAGAAGGACTATCACATATGCTGAGGTGCACACGGCACCTTCTGTACAGAAGGCACGCTTTACCCGGAGACCAATATCTTTCATAATTGATAGAAGCGTGCATGTGTCAGTGACTTGATGACGCGGATGCAGAAGTGTGGGCATGCAGATATCTTATATACGGAGCTGATTCGTGCTGCACAACTGCAAGTCTCTTACAAAAGCCTCAAGTGTTGTTGAGTCAAATAGAGGATGATAGTAAAAACAGGCACGCCTGCATTTTTCATGGCCAACTAATTAGCCATTTCCCCTAAGAAGCACAATAAGAGCTCTTGTGTGTGTCACTGCCGTCTGCTGTGCATAATGAATAAAAACGCTCATTTTAAATATTTTGGGGACAACTTTCGGGATGTAAATCAGCCAGCAGTAAAGTTATGTCAGAGGAAAAGTCACTGCCGGTAGCAACCACATTCCACAAATGATCATTTATTACCCCACACTATTTTTAAGGGGGAAAATGGCAGCCTCCCTTTGTCAAATCTAACAAGGGAATAGCTTTCAGGTGCTTATACCACTATAACTCATCTCTGTGACCTTTTGAGCAGGAATTAGGGCACTTTCATCCTTGCTCAGGTGCTTGTTGGAGTCCATTAGCATTTTTAAAAAGTGCTACAGAGTCTAAAGAAAAACAGGGAATCTTTCATTAATAGACCTAGTGAACTTTAGCATGTTGGGTAAATTATGAAAAATGACCTGATGAGGGATCATTACAGCATTGCTACAGACTTTACTTCAAAGCACCATCTAACGACAAGTTGAATTATGCAGCTTTATTTCATAACAGCGTCTCTATTTTATTTTTATTTTTTATTTTTGCACCGAAGCTAAAAATCCATGACAACCTCAAGCACACGTACCAATCGTGAGTTCATATTTCAAACGTTCACGTCGCTCCTTTGTCATTATTCTCAGATTCAACATGCTCCTCCTTCAGGGAAATTACATAGCCAACCTGCCTAATCCCAGTCGTGGCGAGCGCTCTTCCACGCTAGCAGACCAAATTAAACATCTGACTGAGATTGCAGACGGAGAGACAGGACGCACACGCGCGTCTCGTAACCCTTTCTCTGTCTGTTTTTTTTTTGAAGCTCCTAAATAATTCATAGATAAAACAAAACACAACAAATACCTTGAGACGTGTGCTACCCCAGTAAGTTAATCCCACAAAATGAAATAGAACTTTATCTTGCAGCTCAAATTGAAGCAATACCGTGATATTAAAGTGTGAAAGAGAACACAAACACTGCAACAAATTACAAAATGCCAGAGGGACCAACAACAGTATTACAGAGGACGACCAAATACCATTTCATTTTAGAGTGTGGGACATGCAGTTTAATACTATCGTTATTGTCAATAAATTGGAACATGCAAGCTAGTTGGACTCATCACCGCCAGTGTCATATCATCAAATCATGAGGCAGATGTATGATCAGCTTGGGTAATTCGTATTTGTGCACGGTCAGAAATATCATGCAAGGCCAGCAGGATTAGTCATTATAATAAAAAAGTTTTGTTCCCGTCATTAAAGGCTCTCCAGATTCTTAAAGTGCCAGATTGTGTTGAGATGTCATACCTTGTGCTGTCTGCTGCTCGTTTCGTATTACCGGTTTCCCTGTGATCAAAAGCATTAATCTAAAAAAAGGAGATATCTGAGTGCAAATATCATCTTTATATGGCCATTACTTATTAATCTTTATGTTCATTCCGGGGCCACTAAGTCATGTCACCTAGATGTCCTCTGAAAGCAAATGGCCCGACACGGTATATTGAATTACACGTTCCCCTATTTACTGGAAAAGCAGGTCTTGGAGATAACAAGAAAGGTGATATTTACTGTAGCCTGCAGCAGTGTGATGTGCCCTGCCAAATCACAGCTCAGGTGGGCTCAAGGAGCTCCACCGTGTTGGGAAGAAGACTAAGCAGAAGATGAACGCTCTTCACGTTGCGAAAAAAAAGACGGATTCACGCAGTTGTACCTAAAGATCGGCGACTATGTTGATGGTTTAAGCGCCCTTTACGGAGCAGAGCAGGTTTTTGTTGTTTTCCAGTTTAGCCACGGTGACAAACACTGCTTATGTTCTTTTAATTCTGTTAGACAAACCACTGCGGCTGCTGTTGAAAGGTTACTTTTCCCAGGGAGGAAGCTGCTGAAGCAGCAAATGCAGCAAACAAAGCAGCCCAAAAAAGATTTGGTGAAGCCGACACAAACTGAAATGCAGATAAAGTCCTGTGAATGCAAATAATAATAATAACAATAATAATAATGAGGACATAAAGGGTAATGTGACAACAGCTTCTCACTTTAGCGAATGGTCACATTAGGAGGCGAGTAAGCCGATTTTTGGGCAAAGCTCAGCCTTATTATTTGTTTAAAATGAATCATCAGGATAGTTAAGAGTCAAGAGGTGACTCCAGATGTGATTAGAGACTAAATAATTGATCGTTTAATCAATTAGTTGAGCCCCAGTTAATTGAAAAGCAACTCGTAGATGAAATTTTGGACTTTTTATAAGCAAAAATATGGATTCAGCTGTGAGATTTCTTTATTATTTATTTCATATGACAGTAAATTTAATATTTGTGGGTTTTTGACTGTTGGACATTTCCCCCTTTTTTGCCTGACATCCTGTGAACCAACCATTTAATCCGTCAATCAAAGAAATACAACACAGATTGAGGAATAATGAAAATAATGATTAGTTACAGATGTTTGGGAAGCTTTGCTGTAGACGGCAGCATAGTGGAAACATTTCAGCTTTTTTGGGGTTTAGGGTTAGACAACTTAAAGTCTCCGGTTGCTGGTGGCTGTCAGATTTTGGTCACGATAAAAACAAATTAGCTGAAAATTCACATTTCACTAAAGAAGAAATACTAGTTCTCTGATTTCACGCATGGAAGACATCATTTACATTTTAAGACAGCTTGTTCATTAAAAAAAAAAAAAGAAAATCATCAGTGCTTTCATGAGCTGGTTTTTACTGTACTTTAAATGACTATTCATCAATATGCAAAGCAGCAAATGAAAATTTATCTTTTCAGTTGGCTTTTTCTGGGTAATATACACAATTTCTGACACAATGACCTCTGTTGCATCAATTAATTACTTCGTGGTCATGTGTAGACTGTTGAACATTTAGAGGCGGCGTACCGACGTGAAGGCTTTATGGTTAATAAAATATTTTGATCGTCATATATAGGACTTGGGGAAACAGGTGCAGATGAAACAACTGGAACACATGGTGGAAGCCAGAAGCTCAGCACACCTGTTCCCTTTTCCTGCTAAGCAGCCTCGCAGTGGATCGTCTCTGGAGCACAAAATAACTTCCACATCTCTCTTGCACACAACCCAGCACACATTTCTCCAATTCTAATAGCATGGAGATGGAGAACAGACATTTGTCCCTTTTAGGGCCAATAGCAATGGTGATAAATGAAAGCAGGACTCTTTCTCTATGCTGCTGGAAGATCTTAATGCGTTTTCCTCTGGTCTGTGTAGACAGAGCACTCCACAGGAGGAGGGGAGGATAAGTAACTATAGGAGGTGGTAATGGTGTTGGTATCGGCTGGTGTTGTTTGCCCTAGCTGTATTGAAGCGATGGTCCCTGAGGAGCCTGGCACAGGGAGCTGGGTTTGTCAACCTTGTCTGAGGGACTTAATATGAAAACAACACTAATGAGAACCATTTCCATTGCTCTGTTTATTTTCAGAGATGCATTGAGCGGGGCATACACACGGCTCAGTGATCGCACGTTGCATTGCATTCATTATGGGGCCCTGGATGGGCTACTGATACATTACACACAAACACACTTATAATTGCATTTTTTTTTTTTTTTATATTGTTCAGTGCTACTTTTAATGCCGCACTGAAGCAAAATGGGCTCCATCTGACCAAACGCGATCATAAGGTTATGCATCTGGTTGGCGTCTTTTAGAAATCCTTACTTAAAAGCTAAAAAAAAAATAAAAAATTGACATATTTAATAAGGACCGGAGCCAAAACACTACATCTAAAACCTATACAGTGGTTTCTATAGGATCTGGAGAGGTATTCTCTTCATCAATAAATGACAAGCTTCAGCAGACAAGTACCATTTCCTCAAGCAAAATGAATCCTCCCCGCGTCCATCTATTCACTCACAGACGTGCCATTTTGAAAATCTCTCTAAAGTGACATTACTCTAGAGATTGAAACCACTATTTCATTGAGCAGAAAATTGCTATTGAATTTGGAACTGAATAATTGGAAGCTATGTTCCAAAGCAACCCGCAAAGAAGAAAGAAAGAAAAAAAAGGTAGAGTTATGTTTTACTGTCACTACACTCAAACCAATGGCATTCTGAAGCTGAGCGGCACAAATGGCACGGGGGTATTGTAGGACAGGACATTGCTCTCCTTTGTATATGAGCCATATCAAGCGAGGAGTTGGTAGGCAATTTGGGAAAAGGATGCAATTCACTTTGATTTGATAGAAAGCCATGAATGGAATATATATTAAAAAAAATATATCTATCAGCGTTTTAAAGAAAAGATACGAGCGCTCAGCTGTGTAGTTACATTTGCTGTATTCGTCAACGCGTGGACTACATATCAATCCCTGAAAATATCGGCTACGGCGAGATTTGAGCTCGTCGAGTATGTTTGAGCGGGAAAACGCAGAGAAATGCGGTAAGTACGAACATAAATTTATGTGCATCTAAATCAAAAGTGAGACCTCCTGATGAGGCAACGATGTTACAGACGTCTTTACAATATTCTCGTTTGCAAACACAGGAAAAGGAATAACTGCTTTATCTGTTTGCTGTATTTCTTGTGTTGTAGGTTGGTGGCACTCCCCCCTTCCACCCACCCACCAACCACCCCCATCCCTCGCTCCTCTCCCTCCCTCCCTGCCCCTCCCTTCATCCAGTGATCGTTTTGTGAACCCGTTAGCCTGTCATTGGTTTAGAGACTCCAAATGACCCTGTGTTTCTGCAGAAGACTCATTCATCCCCTCTCCCTCTCCCTCTCCCTCCCCAGGCCACTGGCAATACTGATGACCACCAGAAAGACACACACACACACATGCTTGTGTGCATGCGCACGGACGGACACACACATACTTCCTACATTAGCGCATGCACGTACACACACACACACACACACCGGCTGGCTGGCTGCTGCGGTTTGCTGGTGTAATGTGCTTTGTTGTGTGAAGGTATCAATCAGAGGGGAGCAGATTATTAGAGTGTCTGAAAGAGATCAAACAATGTTGCCGTCTGCACCCACACATGGCTGATTTACAGGCAGGCTGATAAAGTACTGCAGCTCTCTGTCAGGGGCTACATGACGGCTCGCCGCGCTCTTAGGATAAATTATTGCAGAGGCCCGCGGTAATGTCTCTCCACCTAGCAACCAGCCGCCCCAGCCGCTGCCAGGGGAGCCCTGCCTCGTCTGCCATAATGGCACTGTGTCCGGGGTCAGCAGTTACTGTATCATAGCAGGGTGGGAGGGATACACACACACACACACACATATATACACACACATGCTTGGATGCATGCGCATGCACGGTTGGCGCGCCGCTTCTCGTTTGTCTCTGCACCCGCCATTGGAAGCAATGCCAAAAGACACTCAGGGATGACTACGGGAGGACGGAGTGGACACAGGGGAGGCGCTGATGTCTCGCTACAATTTTTGCAGGAGAGCAACAGTTTTGAAAAACTGACGCCAAGGTTCCCAAACAAGACAGTGCTCAGAGGAAAGGAGGTGTAGGAGGGGGGTGCCATTATCAAAAGATAAGGCTTGGCAAAAACGTTACAGAAGGCCATTTATAACACTAAGTCTGATCTCGCTTGTGTGATTGGCCGAGAGGCAATCCTACAGACGCATTCTTTCACACTAAGCTGTCTCTAAGTGTCCTCGTGTCAGTGTGCAGGCCTCCACAAAAAAAAAAACAACCACCACCTCCCTGATTGATACGAGCCTAATAGGGACATTTTTATACATCAGTGTTTTTATGACAAAACACAGCATCTACTTGATCATCTATCCAAAACAAGGCTTCACATTCTGAGCCGTGCTTCAGCACACAGTGACAGTCACAGATAGATAGATATATAGATAGATAGGCAGAAATCAAAATGAATAAGTCACCACCAGAAGTGGATTTCACTTACAGATGACGCATAACTATTTCATATGCCGCTGACTTCCTGCCCTTTTATTTACTCAAGATGGCTTCTGTTTTTTTTCCCTTCTGTACACTGAGCAAGGTCAAAGAAAGTAGAAATCACCCAAGAAATTGGCAGAGAAGACACAGGGCTGAGTAGAGAAACTATACTGAGATGCTAAAAGATAGATGCTGTCGATTGAGTGTAATGAATATTTTACTGAGGCTTTCTCCATTAGAGCTTTTCAACAGCATCTTTCTATATATATAAAAAAAAAGGGAATGTGATAAATAAAAAACAAAAACAACTAAAAAATTGATTTTTCTTCTTGAACCGAGGTGGTCAGGAGTTCACAAACTGGCTTTGGCAAGTCGTCTGCCATTTTAGCAGTGACTGGGTGATCGCCTTCCCCTCCTCCCCTGTGTTATCTCGCTCAAAGCAGTGCCATCCCTCTATTGTAATAATGCCGCTTCCCAGCAGCCCTTGGAATGACCTTTCTTTAATTAACTGCATCTTGATGAGCAGATCTACATAGAATGTGAAGGTTAATTAATGAAGTATCACTGCTTAGTCTTAAAACCATCACCTAGCGGATGACAGCCAGCCCACCACTCTCAATTTTACCCCCCGATCTCATTAGCGATGGTAGGCCAACGGACAGCTCGGCTCTGGCCAGTGCATCTCAAGTAAATTGTATCAAAGACAGGCCGTTTGATATCCTTCATATGGCTACGTAGGACCATATTCTGACTCTACACTTTGAATAATATATGAGAAATGCTCACAAATACACACACACACATACTCTTGCATCACATAATGTGTTCATGTTTTTTTCTCTGAGGTATGAATGTAGTCAGCAACCCCATAAATAATTCAAATGAAGGTAAAATAATATTTCAATTAAGATCCATGTAATCTGTTTCCTGCAAACAAATACATGATGGATGGTGATGGATAATTCTTGTATTATTGCACAGTTTCATCTTGATAAGCTTTCGGTTTCCGCGTGATTTCATTTCAGGGCGCGTTTCGGCGTCGCTTATCATCGCAATTTGGAAAGAAGATCCACATTAGCGAACGTCGCGCTACTACTAAAAGTGTCTTCGTGTGGCAGCTTAAGCTGGTAAAAGATGGGGACGACGGTGATCCAGGGTCTACGGTTACAGCGCGCTTCCCAAAACTGGCAGTGCTCACGCAGCTTTTTCTTGTCTTTTTTGTCTATCTATAATCTATCACAGAGGATGAGAGGATGAGGTGAGCCATCACCTCAGTATGCACAGCACTTAGAGCACAAACACTAGGTGGACATGTGACACCATCCATCACCATGGATGCTGGTTTTTGTTGCTGTTGATTGCAAGGTTTCCCTCCTGGGTATCGCAGGCCAGGCGAGCCACCTGGGCTCATTTACCTTCCCACCTGGCCCGGACATCGGAAAATTAAACCGAAAGAACCTGAGATTACTACCCTGGTCTGGGCTTTCTGGCTCCTTTTCGTGCTGAATGAAAGTCTGAGTGGAAAGGATATCATTTTAAATATTCTGTCATTATCCTGCCAGCTTGTACACACAGTACGCAGTCTCGCTGACACCTGATGACTTCTGTGGCATATACAGACGTGGACGTAGATCTCCATCACTAATCACTGTTGCCTCCGTCTCTCAGCTCTAAGAAATAATGACTGAGGCTCCACAAGTAACCTTGCTTTAGCCCTAGAGTCAAAGCATTAATGCATGGCTTGACTTGCTGGTGGCACAAAACAACTTCCAGAAGACAGCGGAGTCTGACAAGCGTTGTTTATCCCTTTTTTATCCAACATCCATAGCATGGAGAATAAAATATGACACATACCACATATCTGGATACAGCTAACCCACGAGCACAGCTAGCGGTCTGTATTATTTGTGTCTATTAGTGCTACAAAGTTATTGATTCTTATCATTTAGCACTACAACCTTTTGACAGCAGACACGACGACGTACGTAAAAGCTGACATGGCTGACTTGGTGACAAGCTAACAAAGAGTGATACCCCCCCCGCTGCTGTCTCTCATTGCTGTCTGTGTATTTATAGAGTAGAATAAAATAGAATTTTCTCTTCTACTGCCATATCTATCTATACCTTATTTGTATCCAGAATGACAATGATTCCCCAAGCCTCATTTATGGATCAAGTCGTGAAGAAAGACAGAGTGAAATTCCATTTTGTTTCTCATATATTGTTAAGATTTTGCCGGGGTAAACTCGACCCCTAATTGGTGTAGCTTTTTGCTACCACTGATACGGTGTCACGCCGTCACTGATGACTGTCAGGTAAACTTTCCGCACAGAAGTATTTCTCCGTTGAAGCATCTATCTGATTTCCCTTTCAGCACCTCGAATGACACCCCACTAAAAGCTGGCACAATACGCTTCCCGCACACAACGCTGTCACCAAAGACAACTTGGGAGAAGCGAGTGTTTTGAGAGTTTGAAACAAAATAGCTGGTGCAGCATTTCCCCATTTCCGTCTGAAATCCTTGACACCAGAGGATTTACAGTGAAGTGAAGTGAGGTGGGTGCTGTATGGAACGAGCTGTGGGGCTGAGTTAGCTGGGGCGGGCGGGCGGGCGAGGATGGCGGGGTGGGTGGGTGGGTGGTGTGTGTGTGTGTGCGCGGGGGGGGGGTCCACGCTACACTCATGCTGACAGGGATCCTCCCTGTAGCGCGTGCTTTTTTTTCCATTAGTTCCTTACTCACTCTCTTGCCCTCCAGACCCGCAGAGTGAGGAAGATTTAAGTGGCCAGTCAAGTGAAATCCCCAAGGTTTGGCAGGTGTGAGGTCTGGCTTCATTATCTACAGACACCTCTGTCCAATTATGAGCCTTTCTCCCTCTGTGACGATGATGATGCCGTGTGTGTGTGTGTGTGTGTGTGTGAGTCCGTGTGCGTGTGTCTGTAGGTGTGTGCGGCGCATGAATAAGCCTCATTGTTATCTGTCTAACTATCAAGATTCCCTCCTCCATCACGACATCATTGACAATTTTCACGCGAAAAAAAAAAAAAAAAATCACGCGTGCGCACACACACACACACACACACACACATTCACACATCTTTTGTTTAGATTTAGCTCTGTCGAAACCTAAAAAATATTCAGCGCATGGCTTCACTTCCTTGCTCTGTTCTACTTTAGCATACAAAGCAACACCTGAAACCTACTTGCAAATAATGTTAATGGTCAGTTCCCGGCAAAAAAAAAAAAAAAAACATAATTAGCGCACGCGACGAAGAGGAAAGGGGAGAGGCGCAATAAATTACACGCAGAACCGTCCTGTGATCAAAAGTCTGACTGGTTTTGATACATCTACATGGCTTCTCCATTTTGCTGACCCACTGGTTCCAAAATGTCAGCTACTACAAACTGGAGCACTGCCTTTGGAAGCTGCTTCAAACAAGCACAGGGTCTCTTTCTCTAGCCTGATTTTGGACACCCCCTGCTGACTCTACAGCAAAATACAGGGCACACGACGGTGTGTTTCTTTTCCCAAACGCGGACTCCACTAAAAAAAATACTTTGGTTTTCATAGAAGCGTGCTTTTAATTTGGAGACAGGAAAGCTAATTTTACCACCTCTAGACAGCACGTACGTTTTATAAGCCACATTACATTCATGCAAGTGTTAGCAAAAACTTCATTCTTAACAATATCAAAAATGCTACACATTTTAAAAAAAAGGGTTGCAATTTTGTCTTCATTTATATCGCAGCATGTTTCTCAGAGCTGAATACTCTCCTCCCAAGGCTGTGGCCTGCTATTGTCTATGAAGCCACATGTACCCTCTAGTCTCTGGTTAGCCTGCACTCATCTGCAGCCCCTATCATCTGCATCAGTTGGCAGATACAAAGAGCATAGCGCTGTTTTTGCGTGTGAGCATGTGCGCGCGCCACTGCTGCACTTGCTCGCGTCTGTGTGTGTGTGTGTGTGTGTGTGTGCGCTCATGTGCTTGTGTGCACTGTCTTTTTATATGATAAAGTGGGAGTGTTGGAGGCATCTGATGGTTCCCAGACTTTGGCTCTGTTTTATCTGATGCTGAGATGGCAGCTGTTGACCAAAGGAATTCATACATGTGTGTATAATTTGTCTTATGGCTCAAAACAAACACAGGAATCAGGACATCTTTTACCCATTCGATTTGACATGACACAAACAGAAAGTCTCTATGTGTGTTTGGGTTCTGAGCTGCTTGATTATAATTTCAGGGATGTCTATAAATAGTATGGACCACATATCTGAGCACATTACACAGTATTTTCTCAGAGCGGTGTGTATAACAAACTATCAGCGTACTTGAACCAATGTGGGCTGAAAGCATGTTGCGGCAAAGCTTTGAACTCACCCTTTTATTAGCCTCCGCTTAATGATAATAATCTCAGGACTGGCAGCGGCGAATGAGCCTCCCCTGAATCGCAAAAAGAGAAAAAAAAATGACATGAATTAATAATGAGCAAAATTACTCAAACTCTGCACACCACGACCTGCCGCAGCACGGTGAGCGGCGGGCCCTAAGGTGACAAAGCTAGATAAATATTTTATTTCTAAATATGATTTTTTGGGGTCCCGAGCCTGCTTGTCTGACAATCCTGCACAGGTTATTGCAGCACATGGCTAAACCATTAAGCTAAAAGGAGACTTGGAATCCGTCTGCGGCTCTTGTCTGGACAGAAGCGAGACTCAGAGATCAGGTTCATGTGTGTAGCAGCCAGCTTCTGAAGGCTCGTGGCTTCGCCGGCGAAGTGAGTCGACGGTGTTCTTTGGGTGCCCTCAGGTGGAAGCCTGGTATAATTGCTGTTGACAACCTACAAGTCATTGTGCAATTAAAGCATCTGCCGCTCCTGTGTGGCAGCGGGCTGTGATGCCTTGTGACAGCTCGTAGCCATTAAGCAACTGTAAGCAGCTGGCGTGCCTCGGTGGGGGAAAATAATGTGACAGAGGCACTCCCCCCTATTGTTGCCCTTGTCTCATTGGGGAAAAGAGGGACATTACATCACTCACTGAATTCTCGGGCATCTCAATGAATGGGGAAGGGGGCACGTCTACAAATTAGAACTGGCACAGCTGGATGTCCAAATGATATTTTGTTTCTGAGTACAACAAATGAATAGGAGTTGTCTTAAAGGGACACACGAGGAAATCGTCGCCAGGATGCAGCATACTGAAAATTAGACCTTATACGATTAGTGAGTTGATCAATAAGTCGATCGACTGCAACAATTATGATTATTGATTGATCATTTAGGTCATTTTTCCAAGCAAACATGGCAAAACTTTAGCGGTTCCAGCTGTTTAAATGTGAAGATTTGTGGCTTTTCTTTGTTTTCAGTGACAGGAAGCTGAATATTTTCAGGCTGTGGACTTTTAGTCGCACGATACAAAGTATTTGAATATGTCAATATGCATTCTGAGAATGAGGGCATGCATTTTACGCTATTTTCTGATATTTTAGAGAACAATTTCATCTTTTATATAGCAAAAATAACTGTTAGTTGAACTGAACTTAGATATTTGTAATGATTCACCTTCCTGTTGGTGCAACATGCATCGGTCTTTCTTTAATTACACCCATCTCTGAGTCATCTGTCTGTCTTTCATTTAACTGTTCTGAGTTTGGGAGGGATTTGTGTGCATTTGATTTGCTTAGTGGTGAGCTGATCGATAAGTCAATCGACAGAAAGATAATTGGCAACAATTATGATTATGGATTAATCTTTTAAGTAATTTTTCCAAGCAAACATGCCAAACTTTTAGCGTTTCCAGCTGTTCAAACGTGAAGGTTTCTGGCTTTTCTTTGTTTTCGGTGACAGTAAACTAAACCTCTTTGGGCTGTGGACTTTCAGTTAAACAACACAAAGTATCTGAATACGTCGACTTACATTTCTGGGACATGTGTGCAGGCATTTTTACGCTATTTTCTGATATTCAAGAGACCAAATGCATCTTCACAGAGAGCTGGAGTCTTACTGAGAATATCTGTAATGATTCACCTTACCTCCTGGTGCAAACGTTCCCTCACGAATGAGACCTGATAATGATATGAAGAATTTCGAGCTGCGAGTATGAAAAGATTTACAATTCTTTTGATTGTAAAAATGAAGTCTGGATCAAAGTAAAGAGCATACTGGCCTGTCCTCCAACGCTTTAGGGGGATGACATAAGTCTTTCTTTAATTACGCCCATCTCTGAGTCATTTGTCTGTCACATGTGAATGTGCTCTTTGATGTACATTTAAGTTTGTGGAGGATTTGTGTGCGTATGATTTGCACGGCTTTCGGTCAGATTTAATTAATTATTTATTAAGTTATGTCTGTGGTTTTTTTTCTTCTGGACCGCCCTAAGAAAACAGTACTTTCCTTCTAATATGACATAAACTGTTACCGTACATTTCTCTGAATCTACGGGGACAATCCTGACAGAAACCAATTCAAAGACAGCAGTAATCAACTAGTCACATTCATATGGGCAGGCCATGAAAGGCCCTGCAGTGTGTGTGTGTGTGCATGCCTGTGTGTCTGCAGTGTGTGTGTGTGTGCGCACCTCCTGTCTGTCTCAAGGATTTGCTGTTTCAGCAGGGAAGGAATCAGTCCTGTGCCTTTGCCATGCAGGGAAAGTCAGCGTAAGGAAATTCCTGAGCTTCACAGTGGCAATCAGGCAGTTAAGGACCTGCCACTGAAAATGGAGCTGTGTGTCAGTCACTTTCATGGCTTATTCACACCAGCACAACTGCTCTGGCATAAAAAAAAAAAAAAGAGGTATTCTCATTCACTCACCTCAACGACCCAGTAAATTGCCCGCACTTGAAAGATGGTAGAATATGTATATTTAAAGTGCCTTACAACAATTTGCTACATCTGAAAGCTTACCTCTCTCTCTCTCTCTCGCGGGAAATACTCTTTAAAGTCGTTGAAGGTGCCACAGAAATGTGTTAATGTTGTTGTAGCCCAGAGCTAAACTCTGTAAACAGTTGTTTTCTAGCTGACGGTGGACTTTTAGACTAACGTCAGCTAGAATAGTACATATTTTATTCGACACACAGTTTCAGTTTTTTAGCTTTAGTTTTAGTTTAAGCATACACAATAATAGGCCATTGTAGGCCTTGTTGTTTACCCAGTCTTCCACGACGACAGGTGGCGGTAACGAAGAAAAACACGGTAATAGTTTAGTTTTCTGAAGATAATAATATAAAATATATATAATAAGTGTTGCCATTTATATGTTAAATGTTAATATAAGTAATATCTGTTTTTTTTTAAATAAATAAGATTTTCAGAACAAAAGTGGCCAACGGTCATAATGCTGCTTTCAAGGGAACCCGTAAATATCCCGTGTCGCTCGTTTTTCAGTGTCAAATACTGAAGAATTAGCTCGTGTTTTATTATTTTTTTCCACTTGTTTGAATTAAAAATAGTCGAGCTTAAGCTTGTAAAGCCTTGACAGAATATAGAGTAGAAAACCACAGGTTTATAGTTGGGGTTTTTTTTAATAGTTGACCGTCAAAATGAGAAATATACGTACTTATAACGCTTGACAATTTAAAGGAAAAGCAAGCAGCCACACATATACGTTCTAGCAACAATAATTACTCTAAAAAATGGCGGCGTATCCAAAATAAACCACTTTTACCGTGTTATTTACGTGCTCAAAGTTGACAATTTAGATTCTCCCTATAGTTTTTAAAAGCAACACGTGACGTCACCTAGACGAAACGCATGCTTATGCGCCGCTGCCGTAAAGCCCACGTAGCATGTCGTAAACATCCCCCCCCCTAAAAAAAAAAAAACACGATCCTGTATCGGTGTTGTCATAGAAGTTAACTGCCATAACCGTTAAAATCCGGCGGTAACGGTCACATTTAACGGCTTCAAGTATGTAAATAATGTAAATAATCGAGCTGGCTGCATCTTGACGCACGATGGACGTCGCGTGAGGGTCTGAGGTGCCTGAAGATGAGTTGATCTGCAGCAAAACAAGCTCGAAGATGGCAACATACAACCCAGAAGGTAAAGGGAAACTGTTACCAGAGCACGTCTGCAACATCTAAGTCATGCGTTTGCATCCTAATATTGTTGGTTACATGCATGTATATCATGCAACTTCCTATTGAAGTCATTGATTCCTGTTTTGTGTTGCTGCAGGACATTCTGTTGTGGTGGAGGTGAGCCCAGACATTCACATCTGCGGCTTCTGCAAGCAGCAGTACAACAACTTTGAAGTCTTTCTGGCTCATAAGCAAAATGGATGCTCCTTACCAACCTCCAACACATCAGCCACCAACACCACCACCGCTGCAACAGCCGCTCTCGCAGGTAAAAAAGAAAAACTCTGTATTTTTGCAATAATGTGCATGCAAATCCTTTTGCAAATATGTTTTTTTGTGTCCCACTCTGCTTCAGATTCCAGCACCGAGTTTGTTTTCGAGGAAACCTACCAGACCTGCGTGATGAGAGGTGTCAAAAAGATCCTGACCAAAGCACAGAAAACACCTTCCAAAAAATTAAAACCTGCTCTGACTTCAAAGAGACACAGCTGCTGTTTCTCAGGTCAGTGCCTCTTGCCGTTTATGACTGGCCACCAAGCGAGCAACACTTCCTGCCACTTTTTTTTTTATTTTTTTTATTTAGGACTCTTTCAGATTAACTTTCCACGAGCTCACAGGCTACACACACCTTGTTAAAAAGCCCAATCTCTGTTGATCTGCAGGTTGCACTTTTAAGACGCAGTATGGCCAAAAAGACATGGAGCGACATCTCAAAACTCACACCGGTACGTTAACACCTTCCACATGTGGTTCTCTCTGTTTTGTTCTTTTTTCTTTAAGCACTTCTCAATCAGACACGACTGACACGAGTCGTCTTTTTTTCCAGGTGAGAAGCCGTTCGAGTGCGAGCTGTGCCACAAGCGCTTCAGTCGACGGGACAAGCTCAACATGCACAGCCGCTCGCACACGGGCGAGAAACCGCACAAGTGTAAACACTGTCCCTACGCGGCGGCGGACAGCAGCAGTCTGAAGAAGCACCTACGCATCCACTACGATGAACGGCCTTTTAAATGCCAGATATGTCCTTACGCCAGCCGCAACTCGAGCCAACTCACCGTGCACCTCCGCTCGCACACTGGTAGGTAGTGCGAAGTCCTGAATTGCTGTTGCTAACTGTGTTTTGTAGGCTTATTTTGCGCTTGTCATTTGTTTAAGGGGATGCACCTTTCCAGTGCCAACAGTGCGATGCAAAGTTCAAAATCAACTCCGACCTGAAGAGGCACATCCGGATTCACTCCGGCGAGAAGCCTTACAAGTGTGACTTTTGTGAATACCGCTGCGCCATGAAAGGCAACCTGAAATCTCACATTCAGATCAAACACGGCACTGAGAACTCCTTCCACTGCGTGCACTGTGATTTCCAGTGCGCCAACAAGACCGCCCTGCGGCAACACTCGCGAGAACACCAACCGACTCAGCCCATCCAGTGTTCCAAGTGCACTTACTCCTGCTCCAGCAAGGGGGCACTCAAAGTCCACGAGAGGATCCACTCGGAGGAGAGGCCTTTTAAATGTGACTTCTGCAACTTTGCCTCCAAGCAGCGCAGCAACCTCGTCATCCACAAAAAGAAGTGCCACTCGGATAAGCCCGAAAAGGGCAGCGGTGGGAAAGGTGGCAGAGGCGGAGGGAAGAGCGGAGGGAGTGACTCTCCGAAGCCCGTCGGCTCCAGATATCGGGCCAAGCTAGATGCAGCTCGAGCTTTCTGCTGTGACTCGTGCGATGCTTGCTTCGTGAGGGAGGACTCGTTGCGTAGCCACAAGAAGCAACACAGAGACGCTCAGAATGTGCTGCAGCTCCAGCTCTCCACCCCAGTCGATGCTGTCAACTTGGTTCCCGTCACGACGTCACAGAGCGGCGCCCAGCTTGAAGTTCCCATCCCGTCTGACTCAATGGCTCCTTACAGCAGTGCACAGCTCAAAATCATCGTATCTCACCCTCTGGGCCAGGAGAACCCCTTAATTCCAGCTAGTGTGGATAGTCAGAAGACCAACATGGTCCTGCTAAGCCCAGAAAGTCAGGACATGGTAGTCAACTCCATGATCCAACAGGTCAACCTGCTAGCGCCTATGCAACCCCTCGTGTCGTCCCAGACTGCAGAAGCCACCCTCGAACCCCAGACGGTCCTACTGACACAGCTCAGCCCCGACGACACCAACAACCCGCTCCACCAGGCCCTGCTGCAGACCGCCATAACCGCTCAGGACTCCGGCAGCGGCTCGCAGACTTTCATCACCACCTGCTCTGAACTGGAGGGCCTCAACGCCTTGATCCAGGAGGGCGGCACCGAGGTCACGGTCGTGACGGAAGGCAACACCGCCATGGTCGCCGCAGCAGCTCCACCGGACATGGTGTGCGGCCCGTCAGAGGACATGTCCAAGCCGGTCACGGTGGAGGAGAGTGCCTTAGCCTGCGAGGAAAGCGCGTTACTGGTGCCAAACATCAGCCTGGGCAGCCAGAATGTGGTCATCCACGGCGTCCCACTGATAGTGTCCACTCAGCCACAGCAGACTGAAATAGAGCAGCTCTCCCCTCACACACTCTATGCAGATTCACACACGCTGGAAGGAATCCCACAATGAGTGGAGGGTTTGGTGTGTTTTTCTAAAAAAAAAAAAAGACTTTAACTGCATCATAAGCTATTTCTTTGCCAGTAAGAACTTGTAGGTGTAACGGTTACATACGTGCAGGCCATTAACAGTAACAGCTTTCGTTTCCAGCAATTTAATCATTAACCACTGAGGTAACAATACTGTTGACTTTGGAGACGTATTTGTTTTAGTTTTATGATTTTTAGAATAATTAATTGTCGTCATAGCACAATAGAATGTCGTCATCATGTTTACTTTAACTTTTGAATGTGAAAGTTAATCATTTGGACATAATTTCATCATCATGGTCTATTTTGACTTTTTTTTTTTTTGGCATCAAATTCAAATAAACCTTATATTAAATAAATGAATTGAAGTGATTGTTTAATTAAAATAAGGTTTATTTTCAGGCAAAGTCTGAAACAAACAGACAACTTGAAACTGAATGAACGTCTCTTTGGTGAATCTCTCCAATTTGGCCATTAGGTGGCAGCAGAGTGACATGATTAAATGGTGAATTGGTTACTCTGAAATTGTTGAGTATTGCAGTCTTGTATTGATCCTACATATTCTTTATTTATTTATTTATTTTCAAAATGACTATTTTCAAGTCCTCATTCTGAATCTGGAAAGTAGATGTCAATCGTAGCAAACATTAGACTGCATATCAAGGTCTTAGTTTCTAAAAGCCAAGTCGCTCTCCCAATAGATTTTTCAATAAAGTGCCTGTTTTGCTTGTGGCTATCTATTATTGTGGCCGTTTTTACACTCAGACTTCAGCACTTAGGTTTTTTGCGAGATAGAGAGAGAGTGAAGGCTGCACCTTTTAATAGGAGTCTCCTATGAACAGTTGACCATTGATTTCTTTCTCGTCCCTCGGCACTAATGGCTCTACTGATGCACACTTGTACGTTTTCTGGCTCAGCATGGCCACAAACTCAGATGAAGTTCTTTTGATGAGTGACTCTGAAGTTTCACCTCAGAGTTGGTTTGTGTTTCAAAGAGGAGCTGTCCCTCTGACTGAAAAGGAAATGGTATTCGAAGACCATTTGTCGCCATACATTTAGGATGCACAGCAGCAAAGAAGAAGTTTGGACACATCTTCTCGTCCGTTTTCAAAGTAGCCTCCTTTTGCTTTGATGACAGCTTGGCACACTTTGCGTTCCCTCAATCAGCGTCAGGTTACCTGTTTTCAATTAACAGCTGTGCCTCGTAAAGTTAACTCACAGACTTGCCTTCTTAATGCGTTTGAGACCGTCAGTTGTGTTGTTCAGAGGTCAGAGGTTGTGTCGGCACACAATAGCCCAATTCAACTACTGTAGTAATCCATATTCTGGCAAGAACCGCTCAACTAAGTGAAAAGAAACAACAGTCTATCATTGCTTTAAAACATGAAGGTCAGTAAGTCTGGAAAATGTCAAGAACCCTGAACGTGTGTGTCGCAAAAACCATCAAACACTATGATGAATCTGGCTCTTATGAGGACCACCCCAGGAAAGGAAGACCGAGGGTTATCTCTGCTGCAGAGCATGAGTTCATTATAGTTACCAGCCTCAGAAATTGGCAATTAACACACATCAGATTAGAGCCCACATAAATGCTTCAGCTGTACAGAGGAGACTGTGGGAAGACGCAGATTATGGTTGAGTTGCTTGGGCCAAGAAACACAAATAATGGACATTGGATCAGTGGAAATCCATACTTTGGTCTAATGAGTCAAATTTCAGATTTTTGGTTCCCATAGACTGTGAACAACTGTGGTATCTACATGTGTGGTTCCCACTGCCAAGCATGAAGGAGGTGGTGTGATGATGCAGAGTTCCTTTACTGACGACATTGTTGCAGATTAATTTAAAAATTCAGGGCCAGCCTGGCTACCCTGCAAGCGACACGTCATCCCATCCGGTTTGCACATAGTGAGACGATTATTTGGGACCTAAAACACACCTCCAAACTATGTACGTGGCTTCCACAATTACCCAACCTAAACCCAATTCGGATGGTTTGAGATGAGTTGGACCGTAGAGTGAAGGAAAAGCAGCCAACAGGTGTTCAACGTATATGGAAACTCCGTCAAGACTGGTGGAAAATTGTTCCAGGTGACGACCTCATGAAGATGAATGAGGGAACGCCAACAGTGCAAAGATGTCATTGTGGCAGTACATTCTAATTATACATTGTACATTTTTACATTTTCTTTATGTGAAACTACAAGTACTGTACTTCACAACAGTTCAGAGATACTTTTCATGGGTACTACCATCTTAATACTTCCTTACAGCAGAAATTGTTTGACATTTTTAGAAACATATTGGCCTTCTTGTTGAAAGTCGGATGTGAAAATTGGTTTCACTCCCAAACTTGTCCATCAGATCTGAAGCTCCAGCTCCAGCAGCCTGCTTTAACACATCTCAGCATGAGGACAGGAAACAGGAGGAACCTGCTGGTCTGATTTTGTCCAAAAGGTAAGAAGAGATTTTAAACAAAGAAGCCACGATGTGTTAATTCCTGAGCTTTAGAGCTGATCCTGTTTCCAGGCTGCCTGCTAAGCTAAGCTAACAGTCTGCTGACTGCAGCTTTTTTAGATGTTAGACATATAACAGAGTGGTATCATCTAATGCTCTACATGTGAGTATTCTTTTAGAACATATATTATTGTTAATAATACTTTCATTCAGGACTTGTAATGGAGACTTTTACCCCACTAAACTGAGTGAAGATTAATTAAATTTAAGATAAATGAACATATCTCCCCTTGTGTCTGAAATTTAGAAAACAAAATTAGGAAATCTAACTTTTAAACTCCTCCTCGAGTCACAGTAGATATTTAGTTTGCTGCTCTCAACAACAAATCCTCCGTAATCAGAATCATAACGCTGGTGAGCAGTAGAAAAATGTAATCTACTCATTGAAAGAAGCACCTTGTTCTGATTCTTGCATTGTCAGTATACCTGCACTCGAGCTCGCATTGATATTCTAATCACACGAACGATCCGTGGTGTCACCGACCACCCTTTTTAACACTGTGTGTGATTCCGACACCAAAGCAGTCTGTCGCCTGATCTTCAGGTAGGGAAAAAAAAAAAAAAAGCCATTCTGTATAAAGATGAGAGTTATGTGGGAAACGCAAGAAGTCCTCTGTGGTGTATCTCTTTGATCTATTATCTCACAGACTTCCAGGCCCTAATCCTGAGCACCCTTGAGGAGGAGAGAGTCCACCCCCTCTCCTGTTCCACATGTGACATCATGGCTGGGTTAAGTGCTTTTTCTATGAGCTACAACATCTTTAGAGCTTTGCTTGAGGGAGAGTTTGAACTGTTGTAGAGTGAATGGAGAAGTTTTTTTTTTTTTGCGCTTGGTGGCTTTTTGGTCGGATAATGAACGCGTGTTGGGATATGTCACACTTTCTTTAAGCACAAAAGACAAAATCTCAACTATTATATCATAAAATCTTAAAGTTTGGCTTCGTTTAAAAGTTATTTTTAAGCTAGAAGGAGTTTTAAATGGGCCTTTTGATACTGTATGGCACTTCTGAGTTCCTTCCTTCCTGTGTTTGAGATGTCAGCCTTTGAATGGGGTCATAAACGTCTCCCCAAAAAGCAATTTCCACTCACAGCTGCTTAAAGAAATCGTAAGTTGTGATGCATTCCTTCTGGACATAAATAGATCCAGAGAGGACCAGGTGATGGAAGGAAAACAGCCAGAACTGGATCAACACGCGGTAGCATTAGCAGACGAGGGCAGCTACTTTAAATAGTGTGAAAACGTCAAAGGGCCGTAAAATAAACTTTAATGAGTATTACACTTAATTTCTTCCATCAGATGTGGTTATAAATCGTTCGGACAGCCACTGTGAGTGCAAACTTGCTCCTCACACTTCGCTCCCCCCGCGGGTTCGACAATACATTTGTGACCTTTGCTTTGTTTGCGCGCAATTTTCTATCCCATCAGTAAATGGCACTGAATGTCTTAATGAAATTAACTGATTGGTAAAAGCATTGATCTGGATTTGTTTTCCGATGCAGGCGTCGTCTCTTTCGCTGTGATACTATTGACATTTTAAGTGAGTTTTTTTTTTGATTTCTCAGTACGCTGGAGGCTTTTATCTTGTCTCTCTGTTTCAGTTCTTTTTTTCCGTGTGATAGAAATACAAGATGATAGAGCTAATTGATCAGCCTTCCACAGCTGAGCAACAAAAAAAGACACTTTAATTTGCCTTTCTGAATGCTAAGTGATTATTTGCTAAGACGTTATTAGGCTATTGTGTGATCCGAAAGTGGAATCAATACTATAACTTTTATTTATTTATTTATTTATTTATTTTTTACACCTGTGTGTGGTTTTATGTTATATATTATATAGTTTCTCTCTTTTTTTTGCACAATTTAAAATGATTTTCTGCTCAAATCTACACGTTATTTTCCTCTACGCATTTTCTGCCAGCTAAGTCACCTTTTGTGGTGTATTCATTTGCCATTTGAGTGTTTAGGGTGTTGTTTTTGTCCTTTTTTTTTTTTTTTGTCTATCTTGGGTTGTCAGGAAGCGTTACCCTGACAGCCTCTTTTGTTGTTGTTTCTTTATGATTGAAAGCAGCAGTTTAAAACCAGTCCTCGGGGGGCAGAAAAATAAGTATAATTTTGAGCCAATAGGCAATGAGCTGGAGTGAGAGTACCAAAGCCCGTAAAAGTCCTTTAATGGACAAAGGAATGCTACAGTATCTCCTGCTCTCTCTGACACAGAGCCAGTGCCTTTTTTTTTTTTTTTATAACAATGTCCTTTATAACAATGCTGGTTTCACCATTTAGCAATGAGCGCTGAGTGTGATCTCGTGAATGCAAATAACCAGCTATCAGCTTTTGTGATTCAGTAACAAAGACATTTAGCCATTGTTTCCCTCTGTCCTGTTTCTGTGCCACTAACCCTAAACAATAAATGTTTGCATGGTTTTGACCGCGCACATGGTGCCACGTATCGAGGCGGCGAACAATCGTCCAATTGTTTTCTTTGATTCCATATTTTTGTGTGATGCAAGTTGCGTTTGGGGGCAGTGGCAAAGTGTTATTAGCCCCTGTCACCATGCGTAGCTCTCGCCGCGCTAGATACAGGATCTGTTTTTTTATGCTTCAGTTTTGTGACAGGCTCCGATCATTCTCACGTGTCAGCATGTTGCTTTGTGTTTCCTCTGTCTCTGCGCTCTCATAGTTTGCAGTGCGGGACGGTCACTTTTTTTGTGTGTGGGTTCCACATTTGTTTTGCTGATTTTAACAATAATGAGATGGAATGAGGCCAGACTAGCTGCTTTATTTCATTTTCTTGCGACAACACCTGTTGGGATACATCATCCAAACATTTAACTTCTAAATTAGTACTTGTGTGTCATCTCAGTCGGTGATCAGTGTTAGAATATTGACACAAAACAAACCAATTCACTAATTTTTTTTTAAAGAAATCCCAGCGGCTTCAACAGATGGCTACGAGCAAGCAAAAATATTTTCTTTGTTCACACATGCCTTATCCTAAGAAAACAAACATGATGGACATCTGATCTTTACAGATACAGGCCATTGTTGTGCACATGCATGCGTATGAGCTTAAGTTTGTGTTTACCCTAGCCTGCTTCTAAAGCACTTAATGCACACAAACAGTGCTACGGCCACGTGTATTCTTATGCGATTGAAGAAACAGAACCTGCAGGGTGGATGTGGAGCGATAAGCGATCAGCACTGATATATTTTTGATCGCAACCGTTTGGCAAACGTCCCAAGAATGTCATTTTTCTTACGCAAACTTTCATTCTCACGCCTGCTCTGTATATCCTGTGTATCCCTTTTCATCAGCGGTGATGATTCAGTCAGTGACAGACCCAGGAAATGTACTTGTTTTCATTGTGATATGGTTTTTCTCTGGAGGTGGAGAGAAGGGATGGTGGTGATGGGGGTGGGAGAGAGAAGATAAGATTAAGTGGTATTTCTAACTAAGTTGTTGCAAAATGAGTTACTACTTTTGTTGTAACTACTAAAAAAACGAACCATGCCTCCATCCCCCCTTTTTTTTTCTTCTCTTAAATTAAGTTCTCTCGCTGCCACCATAATGTCCACCCAACCCCATGATCCAAGTCATAGCCCTGTCCATATTTGCTGTTTGTTTGACCCCATAAGGGCACGAACCCTGGCTGATCCTTCATCTGAGGACAAAGCTTATGTTTGCAGTGACATCATAAATGCCTGTGCAGGGAAAACAATGGCTGATGAATTCAGCGGGAGTTGGGCACAGTGGACAGCAGCAGAGACACACACACATACACAGAGAGAGAGACGTGGCCCGAAACTTCCAGTGTCATGGAAAGTTTTTCAGACAAGGGTCCACACCTTGACCAAACACACTTTGAGCTCCCAAAATGTAGTCCAAAGGGATCAAATTGCCGCTTCTAGAGACAGTGGCAGGGGGAAAGGGAGGACTGAGCATTGCTGGGGAATCATCAGGTTATAACACTAAATGTGTATATGAAGCTTTGTGTCTGTTGGAGACAGTCAGAGATGGGGCTCTGCTCCTTAGGGAAGAAAGACGCTTTGTTTTTATAGGCTGCCTGGAATGTGTTGAGAACTGTGGACATCTGCTTTATTAGCATAGTGATTCCACCCCCAGCTATGAATCTGCTGGTGGTCTGATAACGTCTTACTGATATCTGTAAATACAGATTGTGTGACTGGTTTGCAGCTTCTTTTACACTTGGTGAATGCGTTGCGGTTTAGAATGATTATATTTATTTAAAAATGTACTCTTTAATCTCCGGCTAAAGAGGAAGTGGGCTTTGTTATGTGCATTTTTTAAGAAGAAGTTTGTGTGTGTGTGTGTGTGGGGGGGGGGTTCTTCTGTTGCACAACACAGAGATTAGCACTATATGAATGTGTGCTGCTGCTGCTGCTGCAAAAGTTTTGTAGTCTGGAGCTCTCCTGGAGCTTATTTGGTGTGAAAATTCCTCAGAGTCATTCTCAGGTCATTACGGATGCATCCCACCCATGCACTCATACTGGCTTTGGGATTAGCATTTTCTTTGTTAGGCTAATTGCATTATTGTGGCTTTTTAAAAATCAAGTAGGGGGTATGTGGGCCTATGTATGAATGTACAATCACTTATGGATGAGATTTATTCTCTTCACATGGAAATGAAAAAGCCTTTTCACCCCGAGCGATGAAGATTTCTTCTTAAAATCGATGAATATTCTTTATTTGCAGTTATAAAAATAAAAAAAAATGATTTTATTACACCAGCAAAACAGAAATCTGAGGATACAAGATGTTGGAGACTTTGTGGAGAGAGTAAACCTTTTGGGAATGCCCCTCTATTATTCAATTATTGGCAGGGATTAAAGAAATGCACGGAGAACATTTTGAAAGTGGAACTTCCGTTCACGTTTTGATGTTTTGTACTTTGGCAAAAGGGAATCAGAGAATAACAAATTCAGGGGACGAGTATTTATTCAGGATAATGTTAGTGGAAAACATTTATATGATGGAAAAGTTGGACTAGAATCTGAAGGATTTAGGAATTTCTGGAATAACTGGGTTGATTTTGTAACACCGCCGAGAACAGACTTTATCTGGTGGATACAATGTACCTCATGGACTCCCTTTGGTTCTTGGCTACTAATTTTAAATGTTTAATGTTTATAAGATTGTGTTCCACATCGTCCCTTCACCAGGAGAGAACGGGCTTTACAAGAGAGGGATGAAAATGAGGATAGGATTTCTGCCTATTTCTGTTTTTGCTCTCTGATGTGTAGTAGGTATTGTTATGTTCTACATACCTGGAAAACATTTGTATGATATGTAAAATGCTGATGGGACAATGCTGAATGGTTGACCCACGGCACACAGCCTCTGGGTATTTCCTGTTATCACGACTCCATGCCAGATAATTAATTAGTTTATGAATGATGCACCATTTCTCAAAAAGCCAAGTGATAAAGATCAAATGGCAAAGCCCCCACCCTTCAGACAGATATCATCTATTAAATAGACCAGGCCCCGTGTAACCAAACACCTTTTAGGGAATGCACTCAATCAAGCCTATTGTTTCTGCTCACATACAGTTCCCTCTGTGAGATAAGTATGGCCTGGGCCACGGAGATAACAACAATGCCTTAAAAGCGTGGATGAGACGGTCACTGTCAACACCTCCGTTTGTAAGATTCCTGCTGCAGATTAATGTGCCAGATCAGCTCAGCCGGCTGCAGCTGCGGGTATCCGAGTGGAAGAAAATGAGCATTAAAATTCACAATGAACGCGTATAGAAAGTTATAATAGCGCAGTGACTGGCCGGTAAGCCATCACACTACCCCTGACTAATATTCAGACTATTAGTCAGGATGTAATGAGGTGAGCCGGTGCCTGCGGTGTGATTCAAATAGCAATTTGATGAGGGCAGCTCCTGAATAGGCGGCATAAATATTATGGCATGGAGGATGTGAGTCAGGACAGAGAGAATCCAGCTCGTTCGGGGCTATTATTCCAGTTGAAAGGAAAGAGAGGAAGTTGGTTTGAAGATTTGTCACCAACAGATCTCTCTGTTTTAGGAAGGGGGTGGGCTCTGCACTGCTCAGGAATGTGCTAAAAAAAAATGGGTGTTGGGAAGTATTTTCATAACTTGTCCGACTAGACACCAGTTTCTGTTTGTGTGGCCGTTTGACATTACAGAAGTATGCAAATATTATTTCTAATTTCATATTTACTTCATTTTCATCTATCGTGCGGCCATAACGGCTGATAAAAACCTGTTGCTCGTGACCTAAATATGCTTTATGAGTATCTTGAACGACCAGTTTTGTCAGAAATTTCAGAGCAACAGGCGAATCAGACCCTGACCTCACTCTAAAGTTTTGTTTTCTGTCATCTGCATCTACATTCTCGCTTTAAAAGCTCATCGGAGGCAGTTGTCCCCACTCAGACCCTCATCACCGGTGGGTGGGGAGGCTGATATATCCATCTGCGCCTGCGAAGGGGCACTAATCCTTGACAACTGCGCCCCTCTGGCACCATATCCGTTGCACTGCTGGTTGTGTGATACAATAGGCTCCCCTCCTTTGTCCTTGAAATTGTTTTAATTAGCCCCACTGCGGGGGTTGGGGTTGCAAATATAAGACCGACTCAATGGGATTGACAAAATCACGGGAGCACGATGCTGCAGGCTCGGTGATGACAGACACTTGTTGGTGGGTTAAATGGTTAAAAGCGACACATGTGGAGTCAGCGGAGGCTTTTAAATCACAATGAATGGGTCAGACCTCACATAGAACACTGGATGAACACAGATTATGATATGATTTGATTCCGTAAAGCACAACAATCGTCTCATGTGATGAGAATCTACTGAGTCTGAACTTTTATTAACTGTCTGACTCAGTTTGTTCTTTATTCCAGCTGCAAGTGAGCATGCAGTAAGTTATCTAAATGAGCAGTTGGGAATATTTCCTGACTGACAAAACACGTAGATACAAACAATGACCTCAAAAACTAATTTTCCTCAGATGTCACTTGCAAAACTTCGAAAACCGGTTATGCTTGCTGGCCCATGATTCACCAAACAAATACAGCAACGTAGGCATGTGTGGGTGGTTGAAAGTGTGAACAACCGCACAGCCACATGCAGTCGCTTGTCCCACCACCCAAAATTTGCAGCGTGGACCTCCCAGCAGAACAGAGCAGCCAGGCCTGCCAACAAGAGGTGACAAGAAGCCAAGTCATTATGTGATCCAAGCGGATCATGTGGCCTCTAAAACGGCCACTATAATCCAATATCCATGTCTGTTGTGGAGGTCACTTTCTAGAAAGTTAAGGAATGCTAATCATAGCATCAGCTCACAGCTACAGTTGTCAGACAGAAAAAAACAGTAACTCTCTATGGGTGAAAAATGGAGGCACACACACACACACATACAAAAAAAAAACACATTGGCCTTTTATGTAAATGCTCTCACCCCCTTCCAAATTCAGCCCTCCTAAGTCAAACACACCCATCCCCCTCGTGCTCTCCTCCTCCTCCCCCTTGCCCCATGGGAGGAGGGGTGGTGGAGAGAGAGAGAGAGAGGAGATCCCAAACCATCTGAATCCCTTTTAACTAAGTGGCCAGAGAGGAGTAAGGGCAATTATTCCACCATGATGCATTCCTCTTCAAAAGAGGATACCATCACTGTTCAACACATGGAATGCAAGCTGTGTTATGGGCACTGAAGGCATGTCACATCCTCCTCCTACCCGCTCCTGCAAAAAAAAAAAAAAAAAAAGTAGAGATGTGCATCTGACAAAACAGCAAAACAGGTGCTCACAGAGGCAGCACAGCGGGAAACGTAACAACTTACGTGTAAATGCAGCCAAGTGGATGCATGTTAGAGGGGAATATGTCTTCATTAAAAGATCACCAAACTCAGGTTTCGCTGTTTAACGCCTTCCACCTGAATCACCATGTTGATTCATTAATAATCAGGACGTATTTTGGCATATTTAGAAGTGGATAAACACGTTTACACCGCTATTTTATAATAGCTTAAAGTTCTTGAGATTTGAGTTATCTCTCGCTGACGTAGGTCAGTTTCCTGCCCGCTATAAACACAGTGATGAAGGCTTTACAGCTGCGGGACGTTTGAATGGAGAAGCCTACAATTAACAAAGATTAATAACGGTGTGTGCTGTGATGAAGCCCCCTCCTCATACACTCCTGCTGAATCCCTCAGGCAAAAAAAAAAAGTGTTTGTTTATTTTCTCCCTCCATAGTCATGCTGATTATAAGAAACTGGAGACGTTGCATTCTTGTCTGCGTGGAATTTGAAGTGTTTTTTTCTCCCCCTGTCACCTTTCGTCATCAGCTCATTGAAAATGGAACAAAAGGAGGTATTTTGTTATTTCATGAGGCCGCAATGAAGATGGACACTTTGCATGTTAAAATTCTGAGCTTTCATTTGCTCAAATTTAATATTTGCACACTGTCTTTAATAAGAAATAATCCCACACTTTATTATGACCTGTGAATTCAGTGTTGTGTGTCCCACCTGTAGCCGCTTCTGCACTATTGATTGCTCCAGACAGCCCTGCTAGGTCCACTTCTTCAGCGGTGTTTAATGGTGCTCATCGTTCCCTACCAATTCTCTCACTATTTCCCCTGAAACTGGACACTTGTGCCCATGTATCATCCAACAGCACCTTCCTTTAGGAAGCGACTGGAGCATGGAGCGAGAGCTCTAACACTTTAAAAGAGTAAGACAATGCGGCTCAAGACAAATTTCCATCAGAGCAGCTGTGTGGTTGGGAAAAAAAAAACACTTGCCTTTGTCCAATCCTTCCCCTGTAGTCACATATAGGGGCTGTCATATGCTGAGCGTTTGTTTGACTGTTTTAGATGGGTTTTTGAAAGCATGTGGGGTGGAACCAAACACATTCTCATGTGTGTGAAAATCACAGGGTATAAAGACAGATGTAGCATTGCTCAACTCGTGTGTCCCCCCCCCAACTCCATCTGTGATATAACTTCAGTGTGTGCCTTTGAAGAATCAGCTGGGTTGTTGTGCTTGAATCCAAATTAATTTACTGATTTTTCATGTTTATTTACCCCTCACACATTGATGACATGAGAAAATTGATATTATGTACCTTTGGACAAAACCAGAGTCGCTGTTTCTGCCTGCCTTTGTGCTAAGCTAAGCTGAACTGTTAGCTTTAGCTCCGTATTTACTATACGTGTAATCATCTCATCTAACTCTCAGCAAGAAATCGGTTTCACAAACTATTTTTTAACTCCCAAATGTGAACATCTTTAATGTATAAAGGAATGATACATGAGAAAACAGCTAGCATGTCTAGCTATCCAAAGGTAACCACCTGTAGGACATCTAAAGCTCACTAATAAAAATAATTTTATATCTTGTTGTACCTTTGGACAAAGCCAGAGTGACTGTTTCCGCCTGCCTTTGTGCTAAGCTAAGCTAAGCTAAGCTAAGCTGTTAGCTTTAGCTCCACATTTACTGTACAAACATAAGAGTGGTGTCATCTCATCCGACTCTCGGCGAGAAATGGATCACACAAAATGTCAAACTGTGTCCCAAATGTGCGCATATTTAACGTTTAAGCGTTAAACTGGCTTGTAATCTGTATCTCGTACCAAACTTCACAGTGTCTGCATCGTGTTAGCGGGCAGATTGTACGCGCTGACACACAGACAGCAGTCATCTAAACGTGTCTGTGTGATAAGTCGGGCCTTTCATCTTCTGGACGTTCGGACGGAGACACAGACGGGTCAGGGTTAATGACGGGCTGTCAATGCACCTTTAATGTACTATGTGTTGAGTAAAGGCTGTTTACTTGTCCTGATATGGATAATGGTTTTGTATTGACAAGAAAACTCATGAAAGGAATCTGACAATCAAATATTCGCACAGACTTTGATGTATTATTGATTTATACTGAATTTATCTCCCGTCATTCACCACCAAGGTGAGTTCATATTCCATATCAGTGCAGCCTCCCTCTCTGCCCTCCCCGCAAAGAAAAAGTATGAACATTTCCTTCAGAGAAGTCCGACTGTAATGGAATACTTGTTAAAAAGAAAAGAATGTGCTTTAATTTGTCAAGGGGATCTGAGCTGACAACTTTAGCAAAGTCCACTATAACAACCTTCCAGGGCCCCTGACCTAGGGAGGGAGTGACCCCTGACCTTATTTGGGCCTCTTTTATGAGGACTTTTTTGGCTCCGGCCAGATGGCTAAACTATCAAAGGCTTTTTTTATGAGAAAAATCTGCAGGCAAGAGCGGAGTAGTATATTTATCTCATTGTGTGGAGGACGAAGCCCTCTGTAACTTCCAACTAGGTTGGTCGAGAAAGAATTGGATACACAGAGGGGTGTGTGTGTGTGTGTGTGTGAGCGCCAGCATGCTCTCCAAGAGTTGAAGGAATCATCTATTTTTCATAGATAATATCAGAGTTCAAGCTTTTTAATACCTCCATACTTTCCGTCTCTCTGCGTTTTCGTGTTCAAACACATCCATGTGTAGGATGATTGCAAGATGTTTTTTGCATCCTGGTTTGGACAAGTTTCTCTTTGTGTCTCCATTATCGGCAGCTATATTGACTCAATCTGCCCATTTCTGCTAACGGCAGCAGCAGCAAACGAGAAAAACAGATATTGATTTTACGTCTTCGCGACTCAAAAAGCCGCCGCTTGTCAATAATGGCAATCAGACAGTGGAATAAAAACGAACATCCTGCTGTTGAGGCAGCTTTCAAACAAACCCAGACATTTTTTTTTTTTTACAGGTAATGTAAAACCAGTTTATGAAAAGATTTTATAAATGTTACCCCGAAACTGATGTGACGGTTGCCTGAGATCACAGATGAGCGCAAATCAGTGGAATTTTTTTTGTGTTTGAGAAACGGGAAAGAGTTGTGTGTCCCAGGGTCACTATAACTCGCTCTGCTCACATCACTCATGTGGCGTCTTTATGAGCGATGGGCTGTTTTGTTGGATTAGGTTTCTGGGGAAAGCATTTAGGAGGAGCCGGGCCTATATAAGCAGAGAGAGCCGTCCCGGAATATATTCAAGAATCCCAGTAAATGTTTGATGAGGTTTGATATTCACGCAAACAACCGCGCACGTTTGCACGAGTCTGACTTTGTGATTATTAAAAAATGCTACTATACCTGTGTAAGCTTTGATGAAAAGCCCCTCTCAGCAGGAAGTGTGTGCCTTCTTCATCACACAGCTGTTTTAAGCATTACCTGTTTGTTGTCCTCTTCAGAAACCAAATCAGCCGCTCCCTCTGAGCCTACTCATCATACGTCTTTTGACCTCTGTATGAACAGCTAGCAAGATAATTTCCAGATATGTATTCCACATGAGTGGAAAAGGAACTACACGGGAGCTTTAAAGTCATCGCTGAACCCAAATTTCTCTTCTAAATATCAAAAAGCAGCATGTTTTATTATTAATAACCCTCCAAATATGATTCCCAAAGACACACATCAATCATTTGTGACCATTTGTGGCTTTTTAAAGTCGCATCTAACTGGAGTAACCTAAGCTTGTCACCAAGCCCGGTTGTTTTTAATGTGGCCATTCCTTCTCCTGATTGCACTCAGAGGTCGAGCAAGATCTGAAGTCACTGGAAGCAGTTAAAATAATAGGAGCTGACCATGTGTTTGAGGTTATAAGAAGGGGAGGGATGCCCCCCTACCACCCCTTTACACAGAGAGAGAGAGAGACTGCTGCAGTTCACTTCAACGTTATTAGAACCTGGAGAATATATGATGATAAAACATCGGTTATGAGTATTTTAGCTGTTAGCTCGACTGATTTTGATTGTATCCGTTAATTTCCATCATTAACAGCTCCCGCTTTGATTGACTATCTTAGATTTTGTTGATTTTTCTCATTAGTAGGTCACAAAAGTTTAATTAAACTTATACAGATTTTTTTAGCCCAGATAATAATTTATGTTGCGGTGTGTACATCTGACTGTACAAACCGCCTGTTTACTTTTGCCTGCAGGGCAACGGCTCAGCACATGTACCCACGTGCACACATGCGCCTGCTTACAAAAATACTCCCACGCACACACACATGTACATACACCCATCTCCGCCCATTTTCATTCACAAAGAGAAGCGTGCTGAGGGAGGCGGAGCCAGAGCTAAACCCTAAAATTTGTATGAGTCGCTGCAAAAAGAGCACACACACCGTGCATCTGCCGTGTGCTGCGCAGAAAGTCACTCAGTCAGTGATAAGGGATTCTTTTATTGTGAAAAAATTCTCTCACCTCCAAGCTAAATGTTTGACATACAGATGCTTATCAGTGCAGTTCCTATCAGTACGTTTATGAGCTCCAAGAGTGGAGTGGAGTTGAGGGGTGGGGGGTGAATCCTTCACCCTCAGATTTTCTTCTTTCTTTCTTTCTTTCTTGCTGTTTCACTGTTAAATCTACTAAAGGTTACAACACAAAGACCCCTCAGCGCTGGCCAGCCCACCCTGCAGATGGCCGGAGGATCAGAGGCTGTCAGCACGCTTAAACGAGCCAAGAGTCGAGGCTTCAGCCCTGCGGGGGAGGACAGAGCATGAATGGGGTATTTCCACCAACCTCTATAGCCCCCCACTGGGCATTTGTAAAATGATTTGTGGCAAATTTGTTTAATCAATATGGATGTGGGGGTTTGGATTCAGAAGTCTTTCTTTCCCCCCTTTTCTTTTTCTCGCCTATAAATGCATCAGTGGTCACTGTGTAAGAGGCAAACTCAGGATCTTATGTAAGTGGGAGTACAAAACTAAAAGTAGATGGATACTTGATCAGGAGAGCGCTCGCCAAACAGCACAAATGCAAACAAGTAATACAAGTTTGGATGCTTCATAACAAAGACTTTGTATGTGTGTCCATCCTGAGAGGAAAAAGACGACCCCTCCTCTGTTTGAGTTTTCTTCTTCTCCGCCTTTAGAGGGTTTTGGGGTAGTTTTTCCACGTCTGAATCTAAATGGAGGTTCATTTGTGGTTCTACAACTGACTTGGCTTCCTGTTAATTCTCTTTAGTAGTGCATTAAGTCAAGTACTGCGCGTTGAGTATTTCCATTTTATGCCACACTTTTCAGTTATAGTTATATTTACTAGTACCTATTCAAATGAAACATACACAGTCGATTCAATGCGCTAAACTATCTGCTATATGATGTAGTTAAAATAGCTCCACCTTAAGGTTAACCAACAACAACATTAAAGTACACCTTACATATCAATATTACATCAATAGTGATGATCTATTAATATAATAGACTGACTGTAGCCACTCTACATTTACTTTTACTTTTGATGCTTCAAGCACATTTTAGTGCTAGTACCTGTGTACTTTTACTTAAAGGACCAGTGTGTAGGATTTAGTGGCATCTAGCGGTGCTGATTGCAGCCCCCTCGTGTCACCCACTAGAGCCGGTTTTAGTTTGTCTGTTCTGGGCTACTGTACATGGCAATCCAACATGGCGGACTCCGTGGAAGAGGACCCGCTGTGCATATAAATATGGAAGTCTCATTGTGAGGTAACAGTATCATAAAGATTCTTATTTTCAGGTGATTACAGACAAATGAAAACATACTCATGCTATCCCGAGATAAATAAAAAGAAGCTACCTAAATCTGACACACTGGACCTTTAAGTGAAAGTTAATTTATGGAGTAATCGAGTATTTTTATACTGTGGTATTGTTACGTTCACCGCTAGTTCAACCTTTTTAAACCTTCCCATGATATTATCAGAAGATTGTGAGATTTCCACTGACATTGTCTGTGAAGTCAAGTATCGAGGAAATACTGTAAAAAAAAAAAAATGACACACTTTTAATTTTATTATGTGTGAACTCATTGTCGCTGTGAGCTTTAAATCCTTCCGCCATCATGCAGGAAAGCATCAGTGGTCTCTCTCTCTCTCTCTCTCTCTCTATCTTTTTTTTTATTCAGCGTGCACGGTGGCTTTGCAGACAGGCAGGTGGCTTCAATCCAATTCTCCCATGGCTGCTGTCCATGAGGAATCAAAGGACAAAAGCACTATAGGGTTTTCTCCTTTTTGTCTAGCTTGTGATTTACAGTTGTGCCTCCCGTAAAGTAAACCACCCTCTCTCTCTCTCACACACACAGAAACTTTTGCTCATGTTTTTCCATCAGAGAGGACAGTGAGGTTTGCTTTGGTCCTCACATATGCTGAATTAATTATCGAACCGACTAAATAGACGCACTCGTGACGACGTCGTCGTTTACTCTTTGAGATATCTTAGCTGTGTTTTGTTGTCTTGATGTTTGCATGTTCTCTTGTTTATTCACCTGTTGTGTTTTACGTCCTGTTATGTTTCGCCAATAAAAGCAAAAGGCACAAGAAAGCCCTAGAAGCATGCATATTCTGCCTGTGCATACCTTCCTGGTTGCTATGCGCTGTTATTATTTACAGCCTACATCTATCCTGGCTGGATGTTTCTGGCTCTTCCTCTGGAATTGTTTGCCATTATTAACCCTGCCCAGCACGTTAAGAACTTTTGTCACACACTTTTTTAGAAACCCATCGGAGTTGAATAACTCAAAATACGTCTCCCCCTCTCTCTCTCACTTCCTATCAAAACCGTGTGCTTCCGCGGCTTATACTGCACCCCAGTTCCTGCACAGATGTAGGCAGGATTCCTAATTTCATTCTCATTCTCTCAGCCTGTCAGTTTTGAAAGGGGGAAGCAGGACAGAAAATAATCGGCAGAACATCCCATAAGTCTGAATGTCGGGGCAGCAGATGTGGGTTGTGGAGGGGGTTGCCACTGGGCCTCCCAAGGCCCATCTGACTATTGTTCAGCATAGAAGCCATTTCTGTGGTTGCTATAACAACCATAATACACTTGTGTCCATGTCCTTGCACTCATGGTAGAATGAGCTCTGATTCTTTGAACTTTATTGACAAGAAGAAACTGTAATTTAAAAAAACCAACTCAAACACGTCTTTTTGATTTTTTTCTTTTACTTAAAATGATCTAAATGTTTCGCTCATTCATTGTTAAACATTATGGGACCAAAAAGGAGACACAGCGATCATGTTTTCAAGAGTACACAATGATATTTTACTCATCTTACAGATTTTAAATGCCAGGGAGTGAATATTGTTGAATAAAGTAGGCAGAAGCTGTCGGGGATTAAGAGTTTCTTTCAGCGGGTCACAGAAGGCAGTCAATACCTCCGAGGTCTGCGGCTGTCTTTGTCAATGGCTGCTGTAAAACCTACATTGAAGAGCCCCTGAAAACCCACCAGGTGTCTTATAGTCTTTGAGCCCCCACAAGAACGACCACATTCACTGCCAAGTGCTTTATGCGGCGTGTTTCTTTTGTATTCAGGGGAAGTTTTTACCCTTCAACACCCAGGGGAACTTTTGAGAGCTGTTTTTTTTTCTTCTTCTTCTTCTAACTTAGCCTCAATTAAGCCTTTAAGAGTCGCATTATTTGAACCATCAAATCATTCTTCTGTTTGCCTGTAACGACTATCAGTGACGAGATTAAAGCAGCCATTTCTGACGATATGTTTGGGTCGTGGAACGTGGTGAGGCTTCACCAACATTTTGTGTGTCTGTAAATAAACGTGACCCCAATGTGATCCAATCAATATCCCCGGCGACACTTTCCGCTCCGTTTGCAAGCACGGGAGCTATGTGTGCATATGTCGGTGGGCGTGGCAGCATGAGATCATGTTAACATGGGCGTGTTAAGATCATCAATGTTTCATCAGCACCATACTTTACTCTGTGGTGACTTTGCCATCTGGCTACACTTTCCACAAAAAAACTTAATCCATCAGTGCGAATGAGCATAACATGTGTCGTCCCGCGCCATAAACCAACTTTGGTCAGACAAAGTCAACGTATTCATTCACAAAGTCGACTTATTTGACTCTTCAGATGTTGTCTGGCAGATATAACAAAGTTTACTGCTCCGCTGTTAGCTGAATTTGAACATTTTAGATTAAACACTTCCTTTGTTTCATGCGTTTTTTTGACTTCATCCCATTGCTTTAGCTTAGATTAACACTTGTAAATCACTCAAATGGGAGTTGGCAGTGTGCTATTGTATAACTAGTGCATTCTCATAAGCTAATTAGAAGTGAGAGAGCACTGATATCCTGCAGGCCCTCTGCTCAGCACTTCCCACCCTGTAAATGTTTATGACCCAGGCCCAGATTGCATCTCAGATTTGAAGGATTGGCCCCCTGTTGACTCACAGCTTGATGGTGACTGCCAAGCTCTGCCTATCTCTTTGTTTATTGTGTCTCAAATTCTTCAAGTTTGACCCCTACAATTCCTCTTGGTATAGAAACATGTAAGTTAATAGCAGTTAAATACAAGAGTCGTGTTTGTTTTCAACCCCCACAAACTGTTGCCAAATCTATTTTTGTGCCTCTAATGTGTGACTTCGGCTCTCCGGACTCGTTATTATACAAACTCATCATATGCTCCTTCACTGTGTGGCTGATTAGAAGAGAGAGAGAGAGTGAGAAGTGGACACAGTGGGGTTCTCTTCATACAGTGAGTCCTTGTCCCACCACCCACCCCAACACTCTATTGTTTATTGATGGAGGTGGTTGTCATAGTCATTCAATAACAAAAGCCTGACTATTGGTGTGTTTACCTCTGCACAGGAACCACTGGGCAATTCTCAATTCATTAAATTACAGCCATGTGTGGGCCACTGATCTCTCTCCCCCTCACCCGCCAGACCCTTGCACCAGAGTCACACACACTCACACAGATCACACACTCGGGGTTGAGCAGGATATTAGTTACAATCACTATAAACCAAAAACCTTAAAACAAATCTGTTTTCCTGCCACCACCTGTAAGAAAATGTCACAACAATCTACCCCAAAACTAAATTTAAAGTATTCAGGATCAGGGCGGGGAGGTTGTTTGTGGAATGCTGTGGCACACAATTTCCTCCAAGCACCACCACCCACCCCCCAACCCCAACCAACACCCGACCTCTCAGCCAACGGTGTGAGACAAATAAGCAGTCATCTTGTTATCTCTGAAGGCACAGGTCTGGGAGTTGTTTATACTTCCTGTTTCACCCAGGTGTTACAACCATTTCTGGGTCGATGTCTTAACATGCAAATGGGTGTGTGTTAAATTTGATTCTGAAGATTTGTCAGCCACATTTTATAAAGAAAGATCACCTCGGGGTACATAGAAGATGTTTTTTTTGTTCAAATAGAAGTTCAATTACAGAGAAAAACATCCTTTAAACGGTAGATAAATGTGATAATATATATTTCTTATGTAAGTTGCATCTTGCACGGACATCATTCTGCACAGAGAAGCAAATTAAGTAACAATAAGCACATTTTTAGGCGGAGGGGAGCTTTAAATATTAAATTTATTACATTAAATCTACTATATACAGTATATATACGCCGTGTCTCCGTACCTACATCTGCGTGGCCTGTTGACCAGTATTCAATGGAGGCAAAAGAAAAAACAATATTGTCATCCACTACCTTTCACCTCAATGCCCTCGGTCTCTATTCTAGGCTGATGTTACCAAACAAAAGAACTAAATACATGTGTTCGTGAAAAGGAGGACATTTGAAAGGGTGTTTGCTGATCAATAATGAAAACAGTCTGACACTATAGTAATTGCAGTGAGCCTCTATACTTGTATTTGCTAGATAATGCCATGTTCAGATGATTGTACAATCAGCAAGCACAAAGGGTGGCAGGGAACATTTCTGTATAGCCTTAACAGTGCTGTCATAGAAAAAGAGGCATTGATTGTCCACAAGCAGAGCTTATGTTGTGATATGACTAATATGAATGGAAAAAAAAACTTAGCGCCGAGGTAGACTAAGCAACTAAAGGTCACCTGGGCTGTTTTCATTTGTGTTTGACTTATCCTCAACATTACTTACCCTTTCCATGGGAATCAAGTCCTGCATGAAAAAGAAAAAACTTTTCCCTTTGTCCTTTGTGTGAGTTTAATGACGTTATTTATGACTACAAGAGGGGAAATGTTTTAAGGGGCACCTGAAGAAAACCAACAGAGGATAAAATAATAAAACAGGATATGGGAAATACGCTCATACAACCCTCATGTCAATGAGCAAGAAACTGGTCAACCATTAAAAGACTATTTATGGTGTCCCACTGTTGAAGAGAGAGCATCTGAAATGCTGAGAAATGAACCGCCTGGCTCTGTTTTTCAGGTCCTTCTGTGGGGAAATGCTGGTTTTGTCATTGTGTTTCTCCGGCAGGCAGTTAATTATTTGCAATCTAACACTTGTCAAGCGTGTGATTTAATGCAAGGGGCTCAGGATTAGACTGAAATGTCATCAGGAATGTCGAGGAAGGTTGTGACAAGTTATTGAGTGTTTTCCTGAAATGTTTTGCACACAGTCGATGGTAAACTATTAAAATATGGTGCTATTCCTTCCAGAAATCTTTAAACGCAATGCACATTTACTGCACAAGAGTCCATATGTATATTTCTCTTATGTATATTTTTCAATATCTATCTATCTATCTATCTATCTATCTATCTATCTATCTATCTATCTATCTATCTATCTATCTATCTATCTATCTATCTATCTATCTATCTATCTATCTATCTATCTATCTATCTATCTATCTATCTATCTATCTATCTATCTATCTATCTATCTATCTATCTATCTATCTTAAAGATACTCAGCTTTTATGGATAAGTTGTGTCTCATGTTGGTTTTCTATACTGAAACATCTACAGGCACGTCCAAAGTACGGCCCGGGGGCCAATCACGGCCCGCGGTCAGATTTCATGCGCCCAAGCTTCATTTTTATAATATGTTATTTATGGTCTGCTAGGATTGTCAGATACTGTATGACTGGAAGATTTGGCATTTGAATGTACTATACGTTAACCTCTAAGGACATAACTGCTGCTGTTATATATCTGTAGATGTCACACTAAATATGACTTTCTGAATGATTTTGTGAAAGAGAAGAGCAAGAGTGACACGTAGTAGACTTAAATGTTAACAGACTTTGCATCACTCATAATAAGTCATGTTTAAAATGAACATGAGGTTCAGATTTGTATCAACTTCATGCAAGTTTAACGTGTTCCTACAGTTTATTCTTTGTTATCTGACTCCAGATGTGAAAGAAAGGAAGAACTGGTTTTTTAGATTTGTTCACGCCTGCAGGGCATAGTTTATTTGTGCTGCGAGGTTTCGGTTTTCCTTATCAGACATGCTGGACGACGACTGGCTTCAAGATAGTTGTGACGTCACTAAATCTAACTCAAATCAACTGTATTTCCTCTTCAGCAGATGGACGTGAAAACACTCTCCTAGCGTCAAAGTAGAAATTCAGAATTATGCGCTGTGAAGGTCAATAAGCAAAACACATTTCCGAGTGGAGGAGGTCTTTAGGTTCTTTGAGGATTTAGCAAACGTCAGGATGAAGTGAAGTCGGTTCTTTTCATAAAAATCGGGCCTGTTTTAGCGACAGCACTGATTATCACACCAATGTGAAAAAAAGCTCATCCTTCCCAAGTTGGCCCTGTGGCCTTTCATCTTTTACTGAGTCCTAAAAAACACATGTTGAATTCACAATTCCTCAGCAAGTGTCGAGGCCGTTATTGTTTGTCCACTTACAAGGTCGTCGTAAAAAAGCTCTGGCACAGGACACATCTGAGAAACATAACATGTCTCCATCTCACAATCTTCTCTTGTGTTAACTCTCAAGAAAAAAAAAAAAAAGGTCAAGGTATAGAAAAGTACTCGCTTGAATGGTAACTGTCCCGAGGCTGATGGCATTTATGATAACCAGGTCAAGGACACACATTACGTGTTATATGTCTTCTGTGCAGTTAGCCATCACTTTAACAAAAGGCAGAAAAAAAGCCAAAGAATCCATTTGTCTGTTTGCTTTATTGCTTTTTACAGAACAAGCGCGAAGCAGCAAGATGGATTCCTATTCTGTCACGTGATCAGTCGATACCGATTGTGTGCGTGTCAAGGTGACAGCAGATTTTCTTTTCATCTTATGTATTACTGCCATGTTTCATCGTTATTTGAGATTTACTGTCTTATTATTTTTAAAAAAAGTCCGCCATCTTTCTGAACCTTTGGTTCCCACAACTGCTGTTTTTTTTTGGTTTTTTTTACAGCCGCGCACAGTTGAACTTGTTTAGATTGAACGCAGAAGAAGAAACGGCGTATTCAAGCATAGTTTCTTATTGGGGCAATAAACCGTCTAGACAGCACACCCTTCTTTTTTTCACCTTCAGCCAGCCCCCCCCTTTAAAGAGCATTTGTTTATCTGGATATATTGGCTTTTCTTTGTCTCGCACTTATCAGCTGCGGCATTATATAACACATGCTGTGGCGTTTTTTAGGGCTGGAATAGAAACAGGGTCAATATATGTGTATGGTGTATGATGTAAAATTAACTTTGCGCATAACTTTCATCATCTTTCATCAACAAATCCAAAAATAGTCTCCTAATGTTGTGTTCATTGCTTTAGTTTTGTTTTTGTCTTTATTTCCATAGCCTCCAGTTGTGTATAAATATTCACACTTACTTTTATTCAATCTTGTTTCCGTAAAGCACTTTGAAACTGCCCCGTGTGTGAATTGTGCAATATGGATACATTTCTTTGCCTAACGGACTAGTCGTTCCTACATTAAAAGTCTACTGTGCGTCTGTGGACATCCCTTTACGCTCTTTGTATTTGTTTCTTTCACATTGTTTACCCTCAGGAGGAGTTTTATATATAATATCCTTCTTGTTATATCCTGCTATCTCATGAGGATCTCTTTCCTTTTTTAATCTAATATTCTGTTTCCCCCCTCAGTGTCTGTACAACAGCATTTGTACACAGCTTTGTATGTGCCTGGTATGTCACTTTGCAAAAATAAATTCCTGTCTGCATAACACAATCTGAGAATGAGTCAAAGTAAAGCAAGTTATGTTATGTCTTATAAAAGCGTGAATCATGTCTCCATGCTCCATGCAATATGTCACGTCTCTGTATTATAGAGTTCAGTATAAACATGCAGGATCGCTGAGGGTTTTTTCTCCTTGTGTAAGCTGTCTTCAGTGATGTGTAGTAAACTTCCTGGAATGTTCTCGCTACACCAGCCATGCCCACAAGGTGAATGCTAATGTGAAGCAGAGACAACGTCTTCATCATCATCGTGCCATGACACGGCGGATTTCTAATTCAAAACACAAATGAAGTCAGTAATGCGAGCGACACTGAAACATTCGATGACATCCGCCTCATTCATAAATAATGCACACGACACAAAGTTATGGCTTGTTATCATTTGCATTGGCCTCATGGTATGGTCTATGATATACAACTTCAAGTTGCAAGAGCAAACATGCAACATGTCTGTGCTTTTATCTCTTATAAAACAGCATATTCCCTTGAAATTTATCTTTCATAAACCTTCATCTTGAATACTTTCATCAGCCCCAAAGGGCGTGCAAACAGAGTGAATATCTGTGTACTGCACATTCCTGAGAGAAAGCTGCTCTGTTGACTTCTGACATTCATACCCTTACTACTAATAAACAAATCATCCCATGATATTTGTCAGAAAAACACCCCGACAAATCAATAAATGCCTCGAGGAATGATAGCATATATGTGTGTTTATACATTAATGTGATTAGATTACCATAAATTGCACCCATGCAGCACGTTTGTGAATGGGGTCGAAATTTGTGAATGGGGTCGAAATAAAGTACGTGAAGTTACTATGTAATGTTTAGAGGTTTATACAGGTTTACTGCAAGTTTAAGACACTGTTTGACTGCTCGCTTGTGTCTGTCGGTGACAATACTTTCTTTTTTTTTCTTTTTTTTTTTGTGCGTGTCATGAACAAGGAAAAGCAGCGATGAGTTGGGGTTGTTATTAACCCTGCCTCCATCCTGCAGTCCATCCACTCGCATGGCTCCTCCCGCCCCCTCCTGCCGCTGCGCTCCTCTCATCAATAGGGAGCACATTTGAATAATGTGCGAGCACTTGGACTGGAGCCAATCAGCTGTCAGAGGACCGTGATAAATCGCAATGCATTATTGATAATAATAATTACGTTGACATGCGCATTTCTACTTGAGGGGGCTAATTTTCCCCACAAAGCCGAAGAAGAATTTGTTGAAGAAGGAGAGGGGAAAAATTGTTTGCAACTAGTTTTTTTTTCCGCTCCTGATGGTTGCACCATGTCGAGGCGTAAGCAAGCCAAACCGCAGCACATCAACTCCGACGAGCCTGGTTCGTTAGGAAACGGTAAGTTTAACAACACAAGATGTGAGATAGATAGAAAGATAGACAGAGAGATAGACACAGAGAGAGAGAGAGACAGAGAGCTGCTTAGCCAGAACTTAACGTGTAGCCTCGCCATGCCATGTTGCGAACATTTCATCTGAAAGTTTCAGGATATATATATATTTATATATTTGTCTTAACATTGTTCCTCTCGCACTTTGACCTGTCCGCTTTGAAATGACCAGGAGTCAAAGTTTTTTTTTTTTTTCAGAAATGATTTTTAAACGCAACACAGGTGTTCGCCAACACACTTTAACACAAACTTTTAACTTTCAGGTCGAATAATAAAGTGACCGAGTCGCATCCTTTTTTTCATTTGTAACTTTTTATACGTTTTTAATGCGTCACCGGGTGTCTGAAGTCCCCTTACATCGAGCGTTTTGACGTTTTTCGTCGTTATTTCGGTGTCGGTGAATCCTTTGAACTTCTTTTTGATTCATTGAAACGTGCGTCGCTACCTGTTGATTGTTTGATACACTGTGGACTTACACAGACAGACTGTGTGCTGCCATGGCTGCTCACTGAGTCATCTTTTAGATAGAAATATAATAGATTTCATTCACATCCTATAACTAACTGGTCTCATTTGTCAGGGCGCATCACTTTTAATCGGTGCCAAATATTAGTTTCACATTTGGAGTTATTGTTACAGATGCTGTAGTTTATCGTGTCGCGACTTTAGTGACTATATATATATATATATATATATATATATATATATATATATATATATATATATAGTCATTCATTTTTGTGTGCTCAGACGTTTTTAAAGGTTTTAAACAAAAGGTGATGGAGGTATGAAATGTGACTCTGGAGTAAGCTGACCTAAAGGCAATAAATCCCCCAGTTTAATGCATGACTGTTTCCTTTCGTACATATGTGGAGAGGTGGGGGATGGAGCAGTGGCCTTTTTTAGTGGAGACTGGGTGGGGGTGCGTTTTGGTGTTGCCATATGCATGCATGCATGCCCCGTAGACCTCACCTTTTATAATTAGTGTAACTTTGTTAACGTGGTGCGATGGAGAGCCGCAGTGAATCATGACTCATCTTTTTTCCCTTTTTTTTTTTTTTTAAGTGTGGTTTAATAAAATATTAGATTTTTGTGAACCACACAAGGAAACAAGGATTGAGTGTTTAGTCTGACCTCGTGCCATGTACCCCAGTAAAGGTGATCTTACAGGTCATGCGCCGTCAAGTGGTAAACCAGAGCGTTGCCTCCTTATTTTCATTTATTTGAAAGATCTCAGTGAAATTCCACTTTGTCTGTCGATATTTCCTGCGTTAAATACTCTGATACTGGTTCCTCCATAGATCAGAATGTAATGTGGCTTTTTTTTGTGTGTGTATGACACCCTTCACTGCCTCCTGGTGAGCAATTAACAAGTCCAACAGTTTCCTCAGCAAAGCAAACAGGTGGTCTACCACCCCCCTTTTCTCTGATGCATTAGCATTTAACAATACACCCAGTTGTGAAATGGCCTCTTGGTTAGCAGACACATTAAAAATGCACACAGGAGCACTTATCAGGCTCTCTCAGGCTGTGAAAATGCTCAAAAGTAATCAACATTAGCTTACCCATTCTTCTTCAGCCCATCGTCTGCATACTAAACTTGTTTTTAGAGAGTTTCGTTGTGCATTGTGGAACCTGAATTCCCCTTTACCTGCTTTTAGTGGTCACAGTTTTGGCCTCCATGTGTGGCGCTGGAAATGGATCTGATTTTTAGCGAGTGCTTGAGAAACAACACAGTAATTTAATGCTCATGGCTCTTTATCTTTCTGGCTATTGTTCTGGATCATGTCAAAGGTAGATGATTGCCCTCTGCTGGCCCTGTGGACAATAGCCATATTCAAAGTCCTTAACAGCACTACAGGGGCCAGCAGAGTGGACCACATAAGAAACACATTATAATCCAATAAACACAAGAAACTAAATGCCACAATGGTGGCAAATATGTAACACAACCCTCATAAAGTTAAAATATATTTTAAGATGGGACACAGGGGTCTTGTTCTCCATCTGTTTGACTAATCTTGACACAGAATATCTACACATGCCTTTTATTTATTTTACATTTTATACAAATGTATTTTTATTGGTCAAATGTTGCTATAATTGTATAAAGAGCATTAATTTATATCCTCTATGTCCTTGTTTTAGGGAGTCTTCAAGATGAGCAAGGTGAAGAGACTGGAAATGAAGTGAAGAGGTTCAGGATGGACGAGACCAGGGTCTGCAACAAATGCTGTGCCGAATTCTTTGACGAGGCAGAGTTTCTTGAACACGAGAAAAATTGCACTAAAAGTCAGCAAGTGGTCATCATGAAAGACGGAGACGGGAATGAAATGCCCGAGGAATATTCACAGGGCTCTCCCGAAGGCCTCACAAGCGACCATGACGATAGCCAGTCCAGCAGTCATTCCCTATCAAATGTCAATTCAGACCACCTGGACCGAGCGGAGGAAGAGTCCAGCATGAACGCGGAGGACTCGGGACAGCAGGATCAGGCGGAGATGCCCGCTAGCCCTGAGATGACTTACCATCCCTTATCCAAACTGCAAGATTCAAATCAAGTCACTCTTGAAACCATGGCAGACACTAAAGTAGCCGTCTCCCAACATTCTTCAAATAATACATCTCTGACCTCGTCGCAGGAAACCATGCAGGCCATCCCGATGATCCTGGAACAGTTGGTGTGCCTCCAGCAACAGCAGCTCCAACAAATCCAGCTCACAGAACAGATTCGAATCCAAGTAGCCATGATGACTCCACAGGGTCTTCAGTCATCTGTAGGGGCGGTAATGGACCCTCTGAAAGCCCTCGGTGCACATCTCTCTCAACAGCTGTCTGCTGCAGCAGCACTGATAGGAAAAAGGACCGGTAGTCAGAGCCTCTCTATGGAGTCGATGAAGCAAGGTAAACTACCTCTCTCTGGCATCCCTACCTCTCTACCTGCAGGACTTGGTTCAGTGACTTCTAAAACAGACATTTTGAAGGGCATTCCAGATCTGGCTAGCCGCTTACCAGCACTACTGCCACAGTCGCCAGGGGTCATGGGTTTCCCTAGCACCTTCAACGGCATCCAAGCAGGGATTGAGTCCTCCAAAAAAGTCAAGACGAAGATGCTGAACCTCCCGCCAGAACCAAAGAACGGCGACTCGTTATACAAGCACAAGTGTAAGTACTGCGGGAAGACGTTTGGCAATGACAGCGCTCTCCAGATTCACTTGCGTTCTCACACCGGCGAGAGGCCCTTCAAGTGTAACATTTGTGGCAACCGCTTCACAACCAAAGGGAACCTCAAAGTGCATTTCCAGAGGCATAAAGACAAGTATCCTAACATCGGCATGAACCCACATCCTGTGCCAGAGCACCTTGACAACATTCCCACAAGCAGTGGCATTCCCTTTGGTATGTCCGTGCCCATAGACGAGTCAAACCTGACTGAAATTAAGCCTGTGATAGGCCATCCTGCTGCTGGGTTCCACTCGTCATCCATGCCAGGGATGAAGACATTTGACAGCTTTGCAGAGAACCCATTTACCCAGAGACCCTCCCCATCAACAAGTGATGGCTCCCCATCTGTTTCCTCTAACGTGTTTGGCCAAGAGACTGGTCTGGATCAAAATCCAAAGGATGCTAAAGACCTGCTTGGAGCACTGCATCATATGAACGGTAGTGCCCTCCCAGGAGAACAAAGCTCTGGTACTGCAAAACTTCAGCAGATGGTGGATGGCCTTGAAAAGAGAACCAGTGACCCCAACGAGTGTGTGATCTGCCACAGGGTGCTCAGTTGCCAGAGCTCACTCAAAATGCATTACCGCACACACACCGGCGAGAGGCCCTACAAGTGCAAAATCTGCGGCCGTGCGTTCTCCACCAAGGGTAACCTGAAGGCCCATTATGGAGTGCACAGGGCTAACACTCCTCTCAAAATGCAGCACTCATGTCCGATCTGCCAGAAGAAGTTCACCAACGCTGTGGTTCTGCAGCAGCACATTCGTATGCACATGGGTGGGCAGATCCCCAACACCCCGATGCCAGAAAACCAGTTTGAAGCAGCAGATGCAATGGAGTCCTCTCTACCAGAGGATACATCTATGGATGCCAACGGTTTCGAAGCCAGCATGGAGGATCACAAGCCAGAGCTGAACTCCCACAAGCCAAACGACACCTCAGATTCCCTCCCACCTGCCTCCGAGGAACAGCCACAGCAGCACGTGGCCCCGTCTGTGTTTTCCAGCCTAGATGTTCTGAAGAATCTCACCTCTGCTCTTGCACTGAAACGACAGAGCAGCACCACTTCGGAAAGCGAGGGAACATCCAAAGAATCCCCGTCAGCCCCCAGAGAGCAGGAATATCAGAACGGCCGTAGTCCTGCTATTTCCGACTCCGCCATGTCATTTCATTCCTCTTCCCCAATTAACAACATGAATAGTTGCAAGTCCCCTGAGTCTGCTGTTGATGAATACGCCCACAATGGGTCAAAAGCAGAATCTGATTGTGGCGCTCAAGGAGGTACAGAATCGGGTGGAGCCCTTGACCTCACCGCTTCCAGCAGCTTCACCCCCAAAGCAATTAAAGAGGAACCCAGCACTCCATTCACAAACGGAGACTATGGTAAGTGTATTAGGTAATAGTATTTTAGAGGCTTCTTAGCTGTATTGGATGCTTTTGATCTAATTTTCCACCTCTTTGTACCCCCCAGTTCCCAGCAACATGTCTTTCATGAGGATACCATCAAGTCTGGCCAGTCTGGAAATGAAGATCCCTTCAGAGAATCCTCTGGGGCCTCACGGTTTGTTCAGCTCGCATATGCCCCAGGGAACAGCCATGCCCTCCATCTCCGCAGCTCCGCGACGATCAACCAAACAGCACGTGTGTAATACCTGCGGCAAGAACTTCTCATCTGCGAGCGCCTTGCAGATCCACGAGCGCACTCACACAGGAGAGAAGCCTTTCGCCTGCAACATCTGTGGCAGGGCTTTCACCACCAAGGGAAATCTAAAGGTACGTCTGTTTGTCAACGTGCTAAATGGGTGATTTGTTAATCAATTTTAAGTATGTACTTAAATAATTTGATATGATTTGGATTGTAGCTAACTGTGTGTCTTGTCTTTTAGGTGCACATCGGCACTCACATGTGGAACAACACGTCACGGCGTGGCCAGCGTCTGTCTCTGGATAATCCCATGGCGCTGATGGCGATGAGCTCCGAGGCCAAGATGTTGCCAGAAATTATGCAGGCCCCCAAAGAACTAGGTGCTCCACAAATGAACTTTGACCCGTCTCTGTGGAACCAGTACGCTGCTGCCTTCAGTGGTGGCCTCACCATGAAGACCAATGAAATATCTGTCATCCAGGGCGGTGGCATCCCACTCCCTGGGAGCCCTGCCGGTGGGCCCCTGATTGGATCCACCGGAGGCCTCATGAAGATGGATGGCTCTCACTCCGGCCTGCCCGCCACCATGGCTGAAATCGAGAAGAACAGCTCCGACAGTGTGCCAAAATCACAGTTCCCACATTTCATGGAGGAGGGTAAAATTGCTGTTAATTAGGCTTTTTTTTTAGCCGTCAGTTAGTTCATCGCCTGAACTCCCTTTTTGAATGAGGTACAATCATTATTCAGAGCAAACTTTGTAGAATTTGACTTAGATTGTTTGAACTTTTCCAGTAACTTCATCGCAGCTCTCCTCCCTCCTGATCTGAACGACTCTCAAGTGTTATTTTTAGTTGAACTTGATATAACTACTGTAGTTGTATTTTATTTTATATAAATATATGCGGGTATTTTTTTTTTTCTTTCTCTTGTGCGTTCTTTTTTTGTTTTGCTGTCTATTCAGAAGTTTGAATGTATAACTTACTTGAAACTGCTTTAATTCAGACTGTCTCCTTGATACTTTTTGAAGGATTTTGACTTTAATAGGAAAAGTTTCAGGGCATGACTTTTTAAGGACACCATGTCTCAGTGTTCTGAAATAATGGTGTAGTTAACCGTATGTATCTATAATGACTACTTTCCCTCCTATTGTGTGCCATAGGTTTTATGACATTGTGCATTTTTGTAGTGGTAAATGTCATTAGCATGTCTAATTTTGAAGGGGCTCAGATTATTCCAGTGTCTATCACTTCAAGGTGCAGTTCAGTCATCGGTTTTCGGAAAATGTAGATCATAAAATAGGCTTTCATCTTCGTTGCGTCGGTGCTAAGATACAGCAGTTATTGACTCAAACTAAGTGCCTAACCCAAGTTGTACATGTTGCTGTTGTCTTTCACTGCAGCGCAAGATTATGAAGGCTCTGTTGGACTGATAAATTAGTGTGTTGTACTGTGTAGCATTACATGCATTTCATATCTCCATCAGTCAACCCCCTCCGCCCAACATGTTCCACTTGTAAATCTGCTGTCAAATTTAGTTGGCTGAGGTCTGAAGGCTTTTATATGCTTAATGTTCTCATGCCTGCACTTTATTTCAGGTTGTAGTCCCAATTTACATTTTTAGTTGCATTTCACTGCTTTTATTGTGGTAGCTGAACAGGGAAAGGGCAAATCAACAATTTTGTTAACTTTTCCACTCCCAGATTTAGTTTGAAACTGTCAGACCGAACTTTTCTTTTTTTTTCCTAGGTTATCTTATCACCTTGTAGCATTGTTAATTTATTTATACTTCATGAAATGCTTGAGTTTAGGGGGTATGTTCTACCTCGTTTTAGACTTTAGTTGTCCTCCACCCCGCCCCCCTACTCTCAACGCTAATGCTCTGTACATTTTACCGATACATTCTTAGGTATGCGATATGCGATTTTTTTTCATTCTCAACCTGCTGAGTTGAACAGTAATGAATGTATCACTGGACACTTTACACAACTCAGAATGGTCAGAGTACTTTGTAGGCCCCTGCTGTACATTCCTTATCGATATGCATTTGCCAAGTTGTGCCTTTCTTTAGCAAACCATGTCAAAACTGCTTTCAAGTTGTCTCTACAATTCAAGTAATGTTGAGCCAGTTTGGCTTGTTTACAATGTAAATGTGTTTTTTTTTGTTTTCAAATGTTTCCTTCACCTAAATGTTTTCTGGTTTTTGAAAAATAAAATCAGGGTGACTTTTTTTCAATAATTTCTCCTGTTGTTACTTCACCGCAGAAAACTTTTGTTGCCAAAGTGTTTGAGATGATACCAGAAGACAAAAAAACAACCCAACTGCGTACAGTAGGCTACATTTCATAGTGCTTGCACTGCCACTGAAATGTACTCTTCCCTCATTCCTCCCTCCACAGGGAAGTTTGAATGTACATTTAAAATACTAATTTACATCAGTTCACCTTCAGATGTCTCAAGTGAAGTGTTTTTCTATTCTCATGACCCACCGGTAGCCATTAATGCCTTCCCATTTTGCATTCTCAACGAAAAATGATTTGCATCCACAACTGAAGGATGCTCTCAATCATGTGTCCACATCCATTTTAGATCACCTATACAGTGTCCTTTCCTGTCCCAATATTTGATATGATAAAATACTTTGCATAATATTATAGAGCACTCAAACTAGTAGTGGGGATACAGTGAGTGAGCGGAAATACAATAAATCCAACCACAGTCATAATCAGTTTTGTTAGCATCTAAAAGAGAATTTATTTTTAACTATATCTTGTATTAAACTGTAGCTATGGTTATTTCTTGTATGCTCACACATTCATTCATTCAAATCTCAAAAAAAAAAAATCACAGAGCGTGCCTTAACAGGATTAAATCACCCCAAAACACCTGAAAATTACAAAATCTAACACAGCACCATAAACGGCTGCTTTCGACTGCTTCCACCTGATTATACCTTGCATGTACAGATGTTGATGGTGACCTCAAATCCCAGCATACTGCATCTGCACGGGTCAAATAAATCAGCCATCATCTATAATGATGCATCATATTTCATACGTTGATCATATGTTTTGGTTATGTAAATCCAAAGTTACTGTACCTGTTGAACAAGTTGTGGTGGAAGCAAAATATACAAATTCCCTTTTGAAGTGTGGCGTACGGAGTATGAAGGAGCAGCAAGTACCTCAGAACTGCAGTACTGTAAGTGTACTTAGATACTCTACACTACTACTCAGTAGTTTCCTTAAAGGCATTTGTTGTGTTTGTTATCAGAAGAAATAATTAATAAGTAAACCAGAATTACTATAATTTGATGTTCATTTCAAATTATATATGATAACCAATATACCTGCCTTCTAATGCAATACAAAACATTCACCATCCTGCAAACTATAGATTATATATTTACTGTTTAAAATACTGCACATACTTATGCATGCACATACTTCATGTATATATAGTAAATATGAATTTCTTTGCACTATTTGTATTGTTTATAACAGACTAGACATTGTATGTTGTTGGTCATTGTGCATTTTATATCTAATTATTTTTAATATGTGAAAAAAATTAAAATATTTGGGTGGTGTGGTGCTGTAGTCTGCCTCTGCTCTCGAACCGTCCCGGTGTGAGTGACAGCTCGGGAGAAGCCCCCGCCCAGATCCAGCACGGAGCCGAGGCTGACGGACTGCCCTCCGAAAGCCTCCACCCCTCCGCCTCCGCCTCCGCCGCCGCCGCCGCCTGCTACCAGGAGGAGCTGCAGGAATGACCGACAACATCCCGCTACAGCCCGTGAGACGACTGAAGAGACACGACAGTAAACACAGGAATGGGTAAGGGTCTTTTTCAACACACGGCTCGGACACGTTAACGCAGCACCGGGAGCCGTTTGTTAACGTATGTCGCTCGCAGTCAGTGTAGCCGTTGAACATGCTCACAGGGAGCGCTAATAACAAGCTAAACGGTGAAAAAAAAACAGCAGCTAGGGTGGGAAATGATGAATATGTTTTAATAAATAAACACAATATGGCCGTTAAAACGTGGCTTTAAATACGGTAGCTGCGGCTACAAGCAGACATCCTTGTTCCGGGGTGCAGCGAGAAGCAAGTGCATTAGACGCCCATGTCAATATTTGCTCGGTTGGATGGAGCTCTGCCTGTCAGACAGCACAAATGTAGGCCTCGACTTCCATGTTATTGTCTCACATGATGCTTTCTTTGCAGGTTTATTTGGGAGTTGCACACACACACACACACACACACACGCAGAGAAAAGGGGGCAGGCCTTATTAAAATGATGGTGATGATGATGGAGAAACACATACAGGGCAGAGACACAGTGCTGAAATGCAGGCTATGATGGTGGTGGTGGTGATGTCACCTCCTGTAATAAACAGGATGCAAAGAAACTATTGTGTGTGTGTGTGTGTGTGTGTGTGCAGCATCTTGCCCTAGTTTATGGTCCGATCCATCATTGTGTCCACTTCACCTGTCCACCCTCACACAGTGGCTGAAAGTGATGCTGCAAAAAACACCCCACCTCTCATCAAGGTTATAATGTTTCATTTCATGTGTAGGCTAATTAATAAAGACTCCTCTCTGTCTGTCTGAGGCAGTACAACTCAACGGCACCACCAGTTACGCCCTTTATGAGATATCATACGTTTGAACTGAGCTACACAAAGCTAGGACTGTTGCATGAGCACAAAACTAAATTTGAATAACATATTGTGTATTATATGTGTTCGTGTTTTATTGCCAGTACAGTGCATCAGTGTGCCAGGTGTACCTAATAAACTGGACACTGGTTGTACTACCAAACCAACTTAAGACTGCAGTGATCACATATCAGTGAATAAACTTTAGAAATAGAAAGAATAGACTTGGGGCGGCACGGTGGAGCAGTGGTTAGCCCCGTGAGATGTCTGCGTGGGTTCTCTCCGGAGGTTAACCGGAGACTCTAAATTCACCATAAGTGTGAGCGTGAACGTTGTTTGTCTCTATGTACCCTGGTGACTCGTTGGATAGGCTGCAGCCCCACCGTGACCCCCGATGAGGATAAGCGGTTACAGATAATGGACGGATGGGTGGAACAGAGCAGACATATTGACATGAAGCAGTAAACACAGATGTTACCAATGATCCTAAGTCAAGGTTTGGTTCTGCTCGGGTCAGGATGTGTTGTGCAGGTCGGCTCTGCTGGTAAATTGGTAATATTGGAAGCGGTCATTGACCCGACGCCAGTCAGACAAGACATCTCGGCGTGCCAGCTTGCAACAGAATAGAAACTTTGTATGGTCATGTGTCATTTATAAATATTCGCCTAACGATAACGTGTTACTGTGACATCAACATGTCTTCTGTGGAAAAGACTTAGTCACAGCCCTAATCTACAGTGTGATGATGCACTGTAGCTGCCTCTGGGGTCTAAAAAAGAGCAACATGATATAGCAGAAACCATGACTTGCTTTAACAGTGACAGGGCTAATTCTTCTGTCTTTAAATACACTATATGTCTTATTATATTTGTTTTCTCCCTGAGTATGAGCTCCAGGTTGTAGTGTAGAAACAGAGCTGTCAGGCCTGATGGCAGATGCTGTTTAAATAACTGAGTCATCTGTGATAAAAAAAACCTACTGGAACCGCTCTGTCTGCAGCTAACAGAGGCTTCACGTTCGTCACGCCTATATTTTGTTTATAGTCGCTGTTTTATAACTTGGAAAGTCAATTATTAATCACGAGGTCACCGAGCTCTTAGTTGATTAATATGGAATGTTTTGTTTGGGCAGATCGAAGGGAGTGTCCGCTCTTGTCCAGATGTAGTTAATATTTGTTCTTTAGGGCACAATCCCTGCAGACTTCTTTGGTCGTGGATCTGTAAGCTCAGCCTCGTCTGCTCGGTGGGTTTGCAGCTGCAGTAAGCAACACATTAACTAAGAGATGTGAGAGGAAATTCATTAAAAATGGAGCCATCATCTCGACGGCGCCACACAATACAGCTCAGGGTTATCAGTTAACTACAGAATCTTCATTTCACCAAGTGAGGCAGCCGGATTTAATCAAGTAAATCATCAGCGCTGAGTTATTTTAGTGAGTTTAAATTCATTAACCTCTCCCCCGCCTCTTTCCTCTCAGGTGCTGCCCGTGGTCAAACTGTTGTGGCATGGGCGACTTCCGTCCCCGCACTGTGTGGCTCGGCCACCCAGAAAAGAGGGAGCAGAGGTACCCCAGGAATGTCATTAACAACCAGAAGTACAACTTCTTCACCTTCCTGCCTGCGGTGAGTGTCAGTCAAAGGTCGCCCCCTTCAATTTTGCAACATCATGACTCTGCAAATCTACTCAGGAGGCCGCTTTCCTAAACAGATGACTTTATTAAAGGGTATTTAAAGCTAAATGTTCTTCATCATGCTAAAGTATGATGAAGTTGCTGAGAGCTGCTTCTTTTCTCTTACTCTGTGCTGCTCACCACAACAGTGTAAACCGCAGTTCACTCTGCTAGATGAACTTTGCACTGAGATATATTACCACAGGCAAACAGTTTACATATCGGCATGACAAACACCAATATTGACCGATAAATCCAGTCATCAGTTCAAATTCGGGTGTGAGTAATATTTGTGCTTTTAGCTTTATATGAAAACGCTCATTACTTATTTGCCTAATCCCAAACGACTGCATAAAAACACCCGCATGAGTGCCTAGACACATAAACTGACACGGTTTCATTTTTGCTCATCTAAATCACGCCAGAGGACGTTTTCAGACGGAGGCACAGTCTGCCTGGCCTGATACGAGTTTGTGAATGAAATATTGATTACTTTCCTCAGTTTACATGATGTAAAAAGAACATCAGTCAATCATAAATGGTAGTAAAATGTCTGACGTTGATGGATAGTTAGGTAGCTACATGCTCGGACAGCTCCGGATCTTCATGGTTACATGGACAGTAGCTGCTAGGCTGCGTGTTTTTGACCCTCGCATTTTCCCAAACTGATTTCCATATGCATTTGTTTTCCAGACTTTCAGTTGTCTTAAGATCTTATGCCTTTTTTTTTTTTTTGTATATGAAGCCAGACATTGAAAGTAGCTCAGATTTGTTTGGAAAGCAGAAGACGAGCGAAGTCCTTTTTGCATTGCAAATCGCGACGTTTTTTATGTACTTTGGTTCATGTCAAGAAGTTCTTCTCACTCAAACATATCGTAGTGTTGATGTTTTCCGTGCAGGCCCGGTGTCACGCTCGCTACTCTCTGCATGTTTTGGAAATGACACAGCAGCAATGTGAGGTTTTCCCCTGGTAGTAATGTGGCACACTGGTGGTAATGAAACTGAGCGCAACTGATGCACGAGTGCGACATGACGTATGAAAAGCATACATGCACGCATATTGTTCCATAACTTTTAGGCTGGTAAAATATTCCCAGGTTAAAGCTGAGCTATTTATGCTTGAAAATGTAGCACGTACCATGTAACTACTATGTAAATGTACCATGTTATGGCTATAGATGCAAGTAAAGAGTATTTTCATTATCCGTTAATTAATTTGCAGATTGTTTTCTTAAAAAAATAATTAATTTTTTGGTCTAAGTGTCAGAGAACAGTGAAACTTCCCCATTGCAGCCTCCTAAAACACGTTAAAATTGCTCGTTTTGTGCAGCCGACAGGCTAAAAATCACTTTACATCACGTACATAGTTTCCATTTGATATTCTGTCAGTGGACTAATGGGTGGAGCTCTAATTGTGACATGTATCTGTATTGTGAGATTGGTATTTGCTGGAATACCGGTCCTGTTAACAGAGCTCAGATCATAAAGGACAGTTTTAAGTTAAAGGAGATATTGTTAAACGCGTACAAGACAAGTTTTTCATTTTCTCATTTTATGTTTATCGATGCTGGCGATGATTTTTCATCCACAGGTCACCGAAATAGTGACCGATGGTGTCGGTATCAGTCATCAGTCACGGCCTTTAAAAAAACAAAGTCACATCCACGATAACTTGTCACACAGTAAACGTTTTAACTCCGTGTTTCTCTGTGTTTGGCTCACAGGTGCTGTTCCATCAGTTTAAGTACTTCTTCAACTTGTACTTTCTGCTTCTGGCCTGCTCGCAGTTTATCAACGAGCTGCGCTTAGGGGAGCTCTACACCTACTGGGTCCCTCTGGTATGTGACATTTCAGCCTCGTTCCTCGTGATTGTTTATTGTCGCGATCAAACAATTGGATTTTTCATGCTTAGTTTGTGTTCTTGGTATTTTGTTTGATGGAAATATTCAGGTAAACACAGGTAAACTCTTTCATAATTTTGATATTTCTCTCTCCAGGGTCTTGTTTTGGCGATCACTGTCATAAGAGAGGCGGTCGAAGAAATAAGATGCTACCTCCGAGACAAAGAAGTGAACTCTCAGATTTACAGCAAGCTTTCAACGAGAGGTGAGGATCGGAAGCCCGGACGATACCGGTTATGTTTTGTCTGCGTTCATATCCGAACCATGTTGCTTATTTTTCAGCATCGGCGTCTATTAACTGTAGGAGCTCGGTCCTATTAAAACTTATAGGGGCTAGGGGAAATGGTGGGTAATTCAAAGCAGAGATGTAAAAGTGTACATAAGAGGCCTTGGTATAAAGTGCTACCAGCAATAAAAAGCAGGAGACCTCTTGTGGTTTCCATCACTTTGCTCCTTTGATGTGGCAGCTTGTTTTACCCATAAACACAATGACCGGTTGCCTCCATGATAGCGGCTCCCCGTGCATATCTTGTGGTTTATGGAAACTTTATGATGTCAGAACTCGGTGTGTTGTTTTCTAGCACAGGAAGGCAATTTAGTTTTGTCTCCAAAATGTCAAAATATAGTGAAAATGGTTAATTAATTCACCGAAGGAGGATTTTTTTTTGTCATGTATCACCAAGAAAAGCAACAAATCTTTACATTTGGAAGCAGTGACTGACCCAATCAATCAATTAATCAATGTTTAGCGACAAATGTGCCTGAGAGAGTGACAAAAACCTTCCTTCTATCCAGGAAAGCTTCATCTTTGATTGAGGATAAAGAAAGATATCCACTATATATTGTCCTTTTCTCCTGTAAAACAATCTTTAAAATGTTTTTGTTAGCGGAGGCGAGCACTCACGCGAAGCCCCTCCAAGCCTAATGCATAGCAATATTAATGTGCTTTAATGTCTTACATATGCAAAGCCCAGAGGTCATGGCAGGGGTCAAGGGTCGGTGATCTCTTCCAAACAATTTTGCCTGTTCATTCCGAATGAAATGGGAGAAAAAGGGACTCAGCTCCCCCCCCCAGCATTCTTTCAAACTTGCAAAGGAAAATTGCTTTCCCGAATTCACTGGGGTGACCGGCGAGGCATGCAGGACAACAGTTCACCCGAAGAAGACGTTCATCTTTTGAAGTGTGATTTCAAAAAAAACACGCGAGCCCTTTGTGTGTTTTTAGACGAGGGATCTTTGAGGCGTCAACGCCCGTGTGTGTGTATAATACTCTGATGATGAATTTAGCTTAACTTTAAATTCTTTTGTGTTTCAGGCACGGTGAAGGTTAAAAGCAGCGGCATTCAAGTTGGAGATCTCATAATCGTGGAAAAGGTTTGTCAAACGTTGTGTCATCCACACCTGTGAATATTTTTTGAGTTGCTGTTCAGGACTGTCAGGTTTCCATTTATATGACAGCGAATAATGAGGGGGTTGTTAATCTTCTGTGTGCTCAACTGGTGACTGAGGTGAAAGGAATTAGTAAAGATTTTGTAATCTTGTGATCAATGCCGAGGCCTCGGCCTGTCAAAGTCAATGCAACAGACATGAACCTAAAATACCTTTAATTAGATCCCAAACACAAATTTAATTAGGTATTGTTATTTGGAATTTTTTTCATTTATAGTTTCAGACATCTTAAGTTTCAGCTTTCAGAAGGAATCTGTTGTGTTGCTCTTCTCGTGGCCTGAGTGGATTCTTTGGTCTCTGCATGAAATATGAGAAGTGAGTCCTGTCTTCAGTTTCCAGCTCATTTCAACGCAGCTGAAGGAAAGGTCACACATGTTGTCCTACGCATTGCACTAATATGACTGAGTGAATCAGAGCTATGCGGGTCACAAACTCGTCAGCAGAGTAAAATCCGGTAGCTAAAAAAAGAGAAAAGGAAGTGTCTTTAATCAACCTGCATTTGAAGAGCCACGATACATCTTTATTAGAGTATCGACCACTTAGCAATAATCCATACGCAGTTCAGTTTTTTTGAGGAAGCTGTCCAGATGAATTGAATGGAGAGTTTGTTTAGCGCAGAGGAGGCACCAGGTCAGGCAGAGTGTAAAACCTGGTCAGGGTCCCGTTCAGGCCACGACAAGATGATTTGCTGGAGGGCTTATTGTTTTGACTGACTGGCTGTTGGTAATGTGGCACATGAAAAGCCTTTTTTTTAAAGAGCAGAGGAGGGTGGAGGAGAAGTGCGGGATCAGGAAGCGATGTTGAAGTCATGTTTTTCTTTCTGCCTTTCTTTGTAGAACCAGCGTGTTCCTGCTGACATGATCTTTTTAAGGACCTCTGAAAGAAATGGTAAACATCTGCTGGTCATTCATCCAGATCTCCACAACAGGCCGGCTGCCTGGCTGCCTGGCTGCCTGGCTGGCTGGTCCGGGGAAATGACTTGTTTAAAAAGGCGCTGAGGTGCAGGGATTAGCCCTGAGCCAGGACAGGAAGTCCTACAATGTCTAAATTGTAATTGGGTCCAGTACTTAACTATCACTCAAAGTTTGAGGCAGTAGAGCGTCTCTGCTCCGTCTAATAGTAAGATGGGCGCTGTAGACAAAACATCGCTCTCTCTGACTGTTTTTGTCATTCAAATGAGAAGATAATGAAAAGGACATCGAGCGTTAAGGAAGAATCAAATGCAAAGACGGAGCAGGAGACAAGAGGATGACACCTCATCTGAATAATCAAATGTGGATCAGGACAAGATTTGTCCGTGCTGACACGAACCTAGTGCTTCACATTGTTTATTTGCACATATACAAAATCCATAAGTCCATTCAAAATAAGCACTCAGTCACTGCACGCTAATAATCTCCTCACAAGGAGAAAACCCAAACGTGATCCTCCAAGAGAGGCTGGGCGCTTTGTTGTTGTTGCGTCTTCCTGTCGGGGGAAGAAAAACAACAGCTTTGTTTTACTGGAAATAGTGCTCGGTTATCTCTCTTCCATGTGGAGGCCATTAGGTCAATTATGAAGTGCCTAGGCCAGGGACTGGGAGTTCTGGGCAGGATGACGCATGCAGGCCGGCCGGCCGGTCGGGGGATGGGCTTTTAGTGGATGCCTCCACTTCTGTCCCAACAGTAATATGCAGCAGCTTTGTTCCATTCACACAAGTCGCTGCTATTCGTTTGTGACCACATGCGAAATTGTTTAATTGCCTCTTTTTATGTATTTATTCGAAGTGGAAACTTCAAACCAGATGTGTATTAGCACAGATGTAATCAGAAACCAGCAGCTTTTTTAGTGTCTGTTGTGATTTGCACGTTTGTGACGTCCCTCCTTTTGAACTAAAAGCCTATCTGTTGTTGCCCCCTATGGGTTGAATGTGTTTCCATTCGGCGTCAGTGCCATCTCTCGTCCTCTCTCGTCCTTCTCAGGTTCCTGTTTCCTGCGGACTGACCAGCTGGACGGAGAGACGGACTGGAAACTACGCCTCCCGGTGGCCTGCACACAGAGGCTGCCGACTGCTGCTGTGAGCCATAAAACAAAAATGGGGAGAGGTAGTGAGGATGGAGGGGAAAATTACACGTTGAACGCTGCGTTTAAGCCGTTCACGCACCTCCATATATTGACGAATATATACGAGTAATTGCACGTGCCGGCCATACTCTCGGAGGAGCGAGTCTTTCATTAGGACACAGTGGTGATTTAACCTGCAGGGTGGCCTGGTCATCAGAGAGTGTAATGACTGAAAGGTCAAAGGTTCACGTCAGGACTTCTTCTGTGTTTGAGCGCTTAAATACTCGAGCTGATAGATTTCAGTTTGTCAGTAGGTCAGGATTGTAAACACCAAAAATCAGCAAAATGTGTATTTTTATTTATGTTTATTTAGTTACAGTAATTTTAAATAAAGTTTCGCACTTATATCTGATACCAGCTGCTACCTGTAGACTGATATGTTGTTCTAAAGCTGAAACTATTTTTGCTAATCAGTTCATTGTTTAAGTAAAACAAAACAACGGCACATTGACGATGTTAATTAGTGTCCGGCAAACTGTAACGCTGCATCTGCTGCTCTCTGAGCCCCTGGAGAACAATATTTGCCTCGGGTTCCACGAGATAGGGAAAATGAAACAACTGCCATATTTGTCAAACAAGTCCGGGAATATTTATTGTTTGAATGTGTCAGTTTGACGACTAATTGTAGCCTCAAGCAGAGCCTCAGCAATGAAAAATGCAAAACCATAGAGCAAACAACGCCGCCAAAATAAATAAAGTAAATAAAAATATAAACTGGTGAAATCCAAATAAGCCATCTATTATTTGGGACGGTTACATAACGCTTGAGGTTTGTTAACGCGTTGCTTTTGTTCTTTTCTTTTTCTCAATCGTTAATTATTATTCATTATTCGTGTTTTTTGTGTTTTTCTCACAGGACCTTCTACAAATTAGATCGTATGTGTACGCAGAAGAACCAAACATTGATATCCATAACTTTATTGGAACTTTCACCAGGGTGAGTGCTCGTATATGTTCTTATTCTTTCAGACATTCAGCCCTTCATATTTAATCTGATGCAATGCAGGATGCTCCTCATGAATAATTTCACTGTTGATTAAAAAGGAAATTTAAATTTAAAAGTAAGAAAAATAAGCCAATTTAATAATTAGCAAAGACTTACTTAAACCACACACGCACAGCCGCGGTTCACATGTTACTGTGTTAAATTAGAAAATCCTGTTTATCTTGTTACCATCACATTTGATAAAAGGGCATTTTATTGATCTGCTTTTAAATGACACTGAATTTGGAAACTTATGGACGATATCTTCCTGCTGGACATTGAAAATTAAGACGCTGTTAATGTTACTGGAGGAAGAGAGGGCTCACTGTCACGGCTGTAACATTTTGTAACGTTAAATGTTGAAATTGATTAATAATGTATTGATGGATTCACATAAGGGGCGTGCACGGTGTAGCAAAGACGCCGATGTCTGAATGAAGCCAGCGCTTGTTCCGGTCGATGAATCCAGCCTTGACGGCTTTCTGTTTACAAAACCTTTTATTTGACATAGATAACAATTATTTGACAGTTTTTTTTTTTTGTCTCCTCATTCTGTATATTTGTCAACTGTTACAGGAAGATGGGGATCCCCCAGTGAATGAAAGCCTCAGCATCGAGAACACCCTGTGGGCCAGCACCGTTGTTGCCTCTGGTAAATATGTGTGACTGATGAGGCAGCCGATACTCAGGAACTAACAACTGTTTATCTGATATTTTGTCTAACTAAACACACACAAAGTTAGACATTGCACTCATTTATAAATGAACAAATAGCTCGGGGGAGGCTAAACAAAGTACGCTCGTTCCACAGGATAGTCCGCGCTCGCATGTGTTATCCATTAAGAAATTTGAAATATACATCCCATATTCCAAATGTCATTCTTAATTTGAAAAAGTCTATTCAAGTCAGGATTATAAGTCTGGGAAACATCTTCTTGATATACTGTGTTTTATGTTGTTCTTTTTATTACGTTGACCCGAGGCAGTTTCTTTCTCTCCTCCGCTGCAGGCACAGTGGTGGGGGTTGTGATTTACACAGGCAGGGAGCTGCGCAGTGTCATGAACACCTCCAACCCAAGGCACAAGGTACAGTAGTGTGAACCAGAGCCTGAAGACTTTTTATCATTTAACATGCACGACAATTTGGAGAAATTATTGTCCAACTGTGTCGCTTATGTAACTTTTAATATTTAACTTTAGCGTTCATTTGACTACCATTGTTTGCCTCTGTTGCTCATGATAGGTGGGTTTGTTTGACTTGGAAGTAAACTGTTTGACTAAGATCCTGTTCGGGGCCCTCGTGGTGGTGTCACTGGTCATGGTGGCCCTCCAGCACTTCGCCGGCCGTTGGTACCTCCAGATTTTTCGCTTCCTGCTGCTCCTCTCTCACATTGTGCCCATCAGGTGCGAGCACATTCTCTCTCTCTTTTAAAGTGTTGCCGTTGTGTTTTTAAATTCAAGCACTCATTTACTGTTTTTCACTCGATGCAGCCTGCGTGTCAATCTGGATATGGGAAAGATGGTTTTCAGTTGGATGATTAAGAAAGACTCCAAGATCCCTGGGACGATGGTGAGGGCTAGCACCATACCTGAACAGCTTGGACGCATCTCCTACCTGCTGACAGATAAAACAGGTTAGACTGCAGGAAACGGCTGTGAAAAGCAGCATACATTATATTAATACACCTCTGGTTGTGTGGCCAAAACCATCACTGAGGCCACCGTGTGGAGCACTAAAATGGAAGCTTATGGTGTTGGGAATGTGCCAAGGAAGTATGTAGTAGGACAGATTTAAGTCGTTTCCTTCCCTAGGGGGGTTATTCTGTGGTGGGGTCTCTGCTCCTGGAGACCTGCTACTTATTGGACCCTTAAATCATAAAAAAAAAAAAATTCAAAAGTCTCTCATCCATACACACTTTTAGAGCACAACACCTCCACCAGTGCATTTCCTAAGGCTCAAGGTGTTACACGTCAGATTTATGGCCCTCATGCCCAATAAAATGATCAGCCATTTCCCATCCAGACCGCGATAAGGCCGGCGGGGTCCAGGGGTCAAGCTAATGTACGTGCGAGCCCCCCCCCCGAGGTCTTTTTGATATACTAGCGGAAAAAGCTTTTAAAGTGAGTGTGAGGATACAGAGGCTGTGTGTCGTGCTGAAGGAAAGGCTTCTGGCTTTCTTAACATGTTTTTTTTTTTTTTCCCGATCACCATATGTGACGTGCAGACTCTGTTTTAAGTTACTGATTAATGTTTGTAAATGGCAGACTGTGAAAGGTGTGGAAACACTTTTACGTCTGTTTCCAAGATATTTATTTAGCAAACCCAAAAGCGCATGACGCTGAAATGAATCTTGTGACTGTGTCACTTTTACCAGGGACTCTTACTCAGAATGAAATGGTGTTCAGGCGCCTCCATCTTGGAACTGTGGCGTACGGGATGGACTCGATGGATGAAGTACAGAGCCATGTGTTCAGCGCCTACACACAGGTAACAAAAAAAATTCACTCACGACATGTAGAAAAACAAACAGAACAGAAAAGAACGAAATTCCACAAATCTTGGGAAGTGGCCAAACAAACAGACGCGAGCATTGTTTTAAGAAAAACATATCAGTTTGTGATTATTGTTTGGTCCAATGCTTCCTGACCTCAGATGACACTCTTTGTCCCCCTTGACACCAGAGGTTAGCGAAGCAGGAAACAGGATTAGCCCACAAGCGAAGCACTGACCGGACTTCTTTAATGACGCGACCATTAACCCCGGGAACGCACGGCTTTCTAAAAATAGCAAGGCCACAACGCAAAAGCAAATTGTTCATATTTACTTTACACATCTGGTTATGTTTACAGCCCTCTATCACAGCGATAATTGAAACGGGGGTTAGTGAGGTAGCTACTTTCTCAGACTAAAAGCTCCAGAGAGTAATCTCTATTTTCAATTTAATATGTGTCTTGTGTATTATTGTATATAAAAGTGATTTTTCACTCGTACAGATTATTCCTTCTACTGGCTACAAGAGCTCCCCTTGACCATAAAGAAAGCACGTTGTAACTCTTCAGATTCCCGCATGCCCTTCTTTTGATCACAGTACCTTGTGTAATTCTCTTCAGCCCACCCATGACCTTCCAGCCTCGAGGGCTCCGGCAGCCACTAAGGTCCGCAAGACAATCAGCAGCAGAGTTCATGAGGCTGTGAAGGCCATCGCTTTGGTGCACAACGTAACACCAGTGTACGAGGCCAACGGTGTGACGGACCAGGCAGAGGCCGAGCAGCATTACGAAGACACGTGCAGAGTGTACCAGGCCTCCAGCCCGGATGAGGTATGACTGGTCCTCATGTTTTAGTTATTTTATTTATGAAAAGAAGGATTCAATGCTTCTTTGCAGACAGACAAAGGCTCGAACAAAATACTGTTAAAGTCCTATAATGTAACTTAAAGAACTGATTTAAAGTTCCCCTCCGGTTCTTGATGTTTTTCTTATCGTCACTTCACTTCAAGCTTCACCGTTCAGAATGATGGATGTGCTGAGTTTGACACGTCGACTGAGAATGGACTTTTTAGTGAAGCCGCCGAGTTTTCTCGATGTCATTTTAAGAGTTTTGAACAAGAAGAATGAACTTATTGTTCGTGGAAAACTTCAACAACCAGACACAAATATTCATATTATTCATAGCTGAGTCTTAAAACATGTCTGGTGGGGATCATTAACATTTTATCATCTAACATTTAATTTGAGAGAATCCTTTATTGTTATAGATAAAGATTTCTATATATAGACATGTAGATATAGAGAAAACATCCTCAACTCTCTGTTTTCACTAAATGTGACAGCACTGTGACAGTTGCTGGAGTACAGGTCATATGCTACTTGAATATTAATATTAATGATAATAAAAATAATAATAAAAGTAGTAGCAGTACAAAAAGCAGCTGAAAGTATGAAATACGATTTAATTGTTGTTGTTGCATGTGGACCACAACGACAGTCGGACAAACGTGTATGTTTATATACTTGAACTCGACCTGTTGGGAAATGTACACGTAATCTCACTCTAACATCATTTTCTCAAGGACAAACACGGAAAGGCCGACAGGAGAACAGACTTCCGATCTCAAGATGCACGAGTTTGTCATTATCTCGAGTCTGTCTTCGCTACATGAAGGGGGAACATTCACAAGCCGAACGGCATTCCGCGTTTATGTCCTTGATCAGTATGAATTCTTTGAACATCAGGAAGAGGGCTGCAGAATTCATCTTCGATCCATTTCCTGCGGTGTAAATACGGATTTCCTTAATGTGCTCCCCGGACCATTGCACTTATCCCCTTTTGTATTTCCTCTTTGATAGCAGATTTTGATGGAGCCCAGTACATCTGTCGTGATTAAAGATCTGTGGTTTTTTATTGTGGGAAGGAAATTGAGGCGTTTTTTTTTTTATTCTTTTAGGTCACACTGGACAAAAAAAAAAGGAACTGCTGAACCCCTGAAAGGTGCTTTGTATGAATTTGATACGATCTAAAAGATTCAGTTTACTTTCCAACAGCTTTCAGGAAGTCTTAATATAGATCTGGTTTTGGCTGTGAGCACTATAGACACACCGTGAGTGACTGTTGAATGCATGGTTTTTTTTTTACCAGTGCAGTCAGACGTGACCTTTTTTTTTTAAAGATATCTGCAAACGAACAGGATTTTTGTTCATACATTCATGCGCGAGGACTAAGACTCAAAAGGTGTGATTCATCAAGGAGAGTTGAATCCTTTTACTTTTCAACTCGTAAAAAACTCATCATCCGTGTGGTAGTTCTGAGTCAAGGCAGCTGGATACAGCATTATTCAGTCTAGTCCAGAAATCTGCAGCCAACTCAGATGTCGCTGTTACAAAAGTGGTGCTGTTGTGGCCAACACCAGATCCAAGAATGCCTCTGGAGTGACTATTTCTAGACTGTGAGTAAGCACAATCTTCATATTTCCCAACCTGGATGACAAACATTACGGTAGTCAGAGCTTTTATGACGTTAAACCGCTCCGGGCCGAGCATTGTCAGACTACGTGGTCACGTATTTCCAAAATAAGGAATTTCTGAAACCATGAAGCCTGCGGTCGTGAAACTGGAGTTTTAGAACATGGCGATCTTGTTGTTTTCTCTCATCTGTGTCCATTTGGCCCGCTCGGCCATTAAACCTGTCAACAGATGGATGAAGAACGGTGTTTGTAATGTGGCTTCTGGTCTGGAAGTTATTGGCCGATGTCGTCTCCTTTTTTTCTTTTTCTCCTCCCTGCACACACACACACACACACACACACACACACACACACACGAGTTAATTAAAGGATGTCGTCTGTTGCTGTCCTTCAGAAATGATCGAACAAAAACATATTTTCAGTTCAGAAGTGGACATTTCCCTAGTTTATCAATCAATAGTTTTGAGTGCTAGAAACACTTGAGTCTATTGATTAAAGCTGAATGGTTACTAACGGTTACTGTGCTCTCTGACATCCTGCTCAGTCCAGAGTGCCCTTCACTGTTTTCTTTGCAATTCAAGTAGTAGAACATTGTATTGATGGCCTTGCCATGAGAATAATCCCTAAGCAGTAGTTAGTTTTCTTTCTTGCTGTGTGTATCTGAATTATGGAAGACATAAAATCTTATTCTATTCACCTACATCCACGTGTATATACATATACATATATGTGTGTTTTAACTGCCACCCTCTAAAGCATTTTCCCCGTGGCGTTGGTAGGTGTCGCTGGTGCAGTGGACTGAGAGCGTTGGTTTGACGCTGGTGGGAAGAGACCAGTCCTCCATGCAGCTGCGGACCCCTACTGGCCAAATACTGAACTTCACCATCCTACAGATATTCCCCTTCACCTATGAGAGCAAGCGGATGGGCATCATAGTGCGAGTGAGTGCCAAGATCGTTTTGTTTGTGCTTGTGATTTATGCTCTCTTTTGTCATATAAATCTCAGCGGCTGTTGCTCTTTCTGCTCTCTAATGCACTTCAAAGAAACTGGAATGGACTCTCTAGTCCGGCCCAGTTGCTTAAATATTACTGTCAGTCACGCAGCTCGCAGTGCTTGTTGCTAGGGGAGCGACTGGGACTCGACACTGACTTTAACAAGAGAAAAACAGCTTCATGTTCAAGCATATTATCTGAGAAAAAGCTCACCTTATAATAACCTCTGACTAAGTCTGATGACTAACTTTATTTTTGTTGGCTGGGCTATATAAGTCAGGAAGCCTGGGATTTTTAAACTCGACTTCCTCGTGATAATATTTTTAAAGCTTTTTGAACCCCCTTCTGAATATCAAAATAATTTATGCATTACTAGGCAACACAAAATCATAAAATACTGCACGTGCACTGGTGGCTCACATGGGTGCAGAGTGCAAATCCCTTCTGAGTGAAACATACTTGGATAGTTAAAGTAAAGTTTTATATCCTGTGTAATTCTTCTTTAGGACGAATCTACAGGAGAGATCACCTTCTACATGAAGGGTGCTGATGTGGTCATGGCAGGCATCGTCCAGTACAACGACTGGCTGGAAGAGGAGGTGGATTTCCTCCTTTTTTTCACAAAGACATGATGAAGATTTGAGAACAGCCATTTTATCCCCTGTTGTAAATTACTGAAGGAGTAACAGACTTTGTAAAGCTGCTAAATCCAGATGTTGCTGACTCTTGTTTCGTAGTGCGGAAACATGGCGAGGGAAGGCCTGAGGGTCCTCGTGGTCTCCAAGAAATCCCTGACAGAGGAGCAGTATCAAGATTTTGAGGCAAGTGTTATCTCGTGGGATTAATCCACAGCGACCTGAGGCTTGGCTGACGGAGAGGGTCTCATGTTCATCGTAGAACAAGACAGAACTTTCACGTTTTAGTTTGTCTGTGTGTTTAATAAAGCCACCACAGAAATGTCCACAGCGTGTTAGATATCTCAAATTACACTCACACTGGCAATGACTCAAATAACTCAAATGCAGGATAATATTTTATGCAGACATGTTCTGTATTTTCTAAATGTCAGAGTGTGTTGTTGGGTAATTAGAGGGTCGAGTCCATACTCCCCACCCTCCCACGCACTAACACACACCCAGGCCCCACTCATTGTTTCAGGAGGGCAGGGCAGGGCTGACTCCCCTGCAGTCTTCAGCCCCAGGCCCATTACTGAAGTGTATAATTGTATGAGCAGAGCTGGTGGGCAGCAGTGAGTCACCAACTGAGTCACACACAGAGTTTGTGTTCCTGTATGAGTCACGCTCAGATTGTTTTTGCTTTATCTCACTCGCAAATTGCCCCGGAGCACTGAAAATGGGCGTCAACCATCTCGTCTTTTCTGCATTTCCAGCTCTCTAAAAACTTTGTAACTTTAAGGTCTGTTGCAAGCAAATACCTGGTTGTTTGTATTTAAACTGAAACTTTAATCATCTTACATGGAAATGTGTGTGTGAGATGTAAATGGTGTGTATTCATGCAGCTCACGAGGCATCTCTGCTGCAGTTTTTTTTAAATATACTTTTCTCTCTGTTTGTCATGACTTCCACAGCTGGTGGCCATATTCATATTTTCTCCTTCTATTCCTGGCTGTCCCCTCCTTCAATCTCACAATGATTCTACCTTATTTATACAAATTTAATCTCGTCCCACTCAAAAAACATTTCCTCATCCCTCTCCTGCTCCCCAGGCTCGGTACGTCCAAGCCAAGCTGAGCGTCCATGACCGCTCTCTGAAGGTGGCCACAGTGATTGAGAGCCTGGAGATGGAGATGGAGCTGCTGTGTTTGACCGGAGTGGAAGATCAGCTCCAGACTGATGTCAGGCCCACCCTGGAGATCCTCCGCAACGCAGGCATCAAGGTCTGGTGGGCAGATAGCTCAAGGCGTATAGCTCAACGGTAGCAACAAACTAAGAAAACAGAACAAGGAAACAAGACAAGCACATGTGTTTTTTTTCCCTGTAGCACATATACACATGTTTTTCATATCTATCTACACGAACAAGCCTAATCTAAGTGCCTCCTTTAAGTATAAAAACCAAGACTTTAGTGAGTTTGAATGAATTATAAGGAGCATTTTAAGTGGTTGTCAGTTAGCACACATCAGATGGTCGCTATAAAATATTTGACCACATTTTTATGGGAATGAGTGTTTGGTTTTCTGCAAAGGAACCAGAAATCTGATTAGTCATCGTGGTAAAAGTTGGGCTGATCATCCCCTTTGCTCTTTTTAATTTAAAAGGTCTGTTCACCCGAGACACAGAAACCTAATTTCTCATTGAGCTCCAGCAGATAGGTTTAGTCTCCGAGATTCTGCCTCCACGTCAGAACAGTGGAGGTGAATCTGATTTCATTTCAGCTGCTCACAGCATTTAAAGAATGAAATTTATCAGCTGCATTTTCCCAGAAGAAAAAAAAAAAAAAGTCCCCTTAACTCTTAATAATCCATGAAACATGCTGCCAGCAGTTTCCATGGGGACTATTTCTTCTGTAGATGAAAACAGTGGCAATGTTTCTACTACTGTATTTCTCAAAAGTCATCTCTAATCTCCAGTCTCGTCACAAATAATCCATTTTTTTTCTAATTTGGATGAATGAACCATTTAAATATGTGTCTGAAACATCTGGGACTGAATCCGGAGACACTGTATGATGTTTGTTAGAACTGAGCTTTTGTTTTCCGATTTAACAGAGAGATTATTCTTTCATGGATTTACAGGTTTGACTGGACTTTCTCTTTAAACATCTCATGAACAATATGTCATTCTGGTTTCCGTGTAGGTTTGGATGCTGACAGGAGACAAGCTTGAAACGGCCACATGCACCGCCAAGAACGCCCATCTGATTACCCGCAACCAGGACATCCATATCTTCAGACCTGTAAGTGCAGCGCAAGGAGCCCCTCTTTCTCTTACATACATATGAAGTGGGTAATAATTGATTTTTAGTACCACAAGGTTCATCCCAGTTCAATGCAGCGCTGACAGTTTCCTGACTCCGTCGACCCACGGGCATCCATCCTTTGTGCGAGACCAAGGCCCATTAGCTAGTGGTCAAACAGCCCCACACAACTACGCATGCGACCCAAGCCAGCATCCACAGCTGAATAAATCACCTCCCACCAGCGAAAGCATCCAAGCCACTGTCAAAGAGAACAAACAGGCCTTCGCTCAAACCGAGAGGAGAAACCAGCTGAACCACTCCCAGAGGGAACATGCAGAGGGCTCACTTCCTAATTTGTTTTGCAGCTTTCAGGCTTTGATAGTCTGCTTCTGCCTTCCCCTCTGGAGCCGTGCCAGAGCAGGAGGAACGCCTGCCATATAGGAAGGTTAAAACTTGCGTACAACTGCGGTTACTGGAAGAGAATAACAATGGTTGGCACGGCTTGAAAACCCCTGCCCCAGTGGACAGGGGGAGTGCTGACTGGGCCTGCAACACATACATCTGGATTAGTTTCCTGGTGGCCACCAATGGCCTGTTCTGGATTGACGTATGAATAGTCAGCGGTTGAAGGATATTCATTCCAGAGCATAAATCCTGTTGACAGATTAACACCATGCCCTGTCAGTGCTGCATTTTTGGAGAATTTTTAAGTCTATATTTGAACCTGACACAACCGTTTTTATTCAACCGTCCATATTATACAGTTCTAAACACCACACAAACGTTTAATAAACAGTTTATAGCACACTACAGTCTAACTGCACACAGTAAAGAACTTTATTACGTTCATATTTTATGATGTTATTATAATCTGTTTATACATCAGCCTCCACTTACAAGTGTCCACAGTTTTAATGTTTATATACTGATTATACATAATAACTGAGGAGCTTACAGCGTCCCAGACATTTTAATAGAATTTCTTCACATAAAGATTTTGTATTTTAATATTTATTAGTGCACTGTGCAGTTTGTAGTCAAGTCAACTTTATTGTCAACGCTGCCGCATGTACAGGACATACAGTGATGCTCTCATATCCTTCATGCAAACAGCAACAAACATGAAATATAAAATATACAAGTTTAAAGAGAGCAAATATGTAATATAAAAAGATATAAACACGGCAAATATAAAAAGATATTCACAGTGTAGATACAGCAGCATAAAGAGAGGAATAATAATATAATATAATTACAGTATATAGAGAGGAATAATTAAATTGTATTGTCTTATTCTCTTTCATCATAATTATACATTATTATGAATTATATTATTATAATTACCTGATGTCGTGCATAAACATGGACCACAGTTCATTGTATTGAACATCAGTTGGATCATTTCATTTGTGATTTTTCATTAATTTCTCATATATTAATTATAAATAAATTCACTGATTTGTTAACAGCCAGACGTTACTGTTATTACATCCTACACTGATTCCATTTTCTGTTCTGCTCTGTTGAATTTAACCGAGTTTGATCGTTTATAACGACGCGACAACATTATGATTAAAATATGCACACTTATTATCACCACACAAGGGATGGTGGTGTAAGAATATCTCCATTTATAGTTAAGATTATTACAGTTACAGCCTCATGTTAATATGTTTTTATTTCTTTTATTTATGTATTTATTTAAGGACAAATTCACATTAAATCAACATTTTGGAAATGTGCCAGATGGCGAGATGTGATTAACATTTACAGAACGAAGACAAAAAGATAACATAGAGACAGAAACGGCAACAAAAAAGAGAAAAAAATCTTAAAAACAGACACGAGCCACGCAGATCACCAGGAGACAAACATCAGTACAGTAACACTGTTTCAGCACACACAGCCGTACTGTGACTTCCATGCAGTGAGTGGTGTTATACAGGTTTCAGCTATCAGGAAAGAAAAAGTCATTATCCAGTTTATTTATCAGAAATATTTATTTTAGTTAGACGTTCCAGCGTTTGCCGTCATTGCAGCTGCAGAGCAACAAGCTGCCGTTCTTCAGAGCTAGCGGTCTGATAGCTATCAGGATGCAAACGCTGACAGATTTTCCATCCTTGATAAATGTCCTTTCTCTCGCGTTGCATTGCCTGTGCGTGCATTTAGAAATGTGGTTGCCTGTGCTATAGGTGACAACGCGAGGGGAAGCCCACCTGGAGCTCAACGCTTTCAGGAGAAAACACGACTGCGCGCTGGTGATTTCCGGGGATTCGCTTGAGGTGAGAGTGCATCTGTGTGTGTGTGTGTGTGTGTGTGTGTGTCTAACCCTCCCTCCACTGACTTCTCTCTCCTTATGAAACTCTGACATGATTTCTGTGCGATGCTTGATAAAACTCACTGCCACTGAAGCATCTCTGGAAGTGGTATCTGTGGTTAGAGTCACTTTCTAAACCGCAGTAGGAGTTAAACTGTAAGCTTAAGTTGAGGTGTTGAAGATCCACAGTTGAGATCAGTTACACGGTGGCTTTCTTTGCAGGTTTGTCTGAAATACTACGAGTATGAGTTCATGGAGCTCGCGTGTCAGTGTCCCGCTGTGGTTTGCTGCCGGTGTACCCCAACTCAGAAGGCTCAGATAGTCCGGCTGCTGCAAGAGCGCACAGGCAAGCTCACCTGCGCTGTAGGTGAGTCGAAAATAGAAATCCAACAGCTTTTTTCGAGGAGGGAATCAGTTCACGCTGCAGGTTTTTAACATTTAACACCTCAAAGACTCTGCCTGAGCCACAAACCTCTGCCACTCAGCTTCTCATCTCACCAGCTCTCCCAATATGACTGATATGTCACAATTTAGCCGATTTAAATGTGCATTAATGCTAATTTTATATGTATCACTTGATGAAGATGACTCCTAGGGCTGGGGAGAATTCACATTGTTGCTTTTCAGCAGAATCATATCACTTAAAAACTTTTTTTTTTTAACAGATTTTTAATCCATAACAGTGGAACAATGAACATTTTGTACGTGATTGGAAAGATATTTTTATGAACAATGTGCGTTTCACCCATTATCTTGTAAATTCCAAACAGATAAGTCATTTTCCGTTCTCCGGCTGGAGTCGATCTGATCTTTTAATCGGGCCAAATTAAGGGAGTGCCTCGTGAAATTCACACAAACACGACACTGTCACTACAAGTTTGTATCGGTGAGTCACTGATGTGAATCCTGACACCTCCGTGGCTTTTTGTTTTCTCTTAGGGGACGGAGGAAACGATGTCAGCATGATCCAGGAAGCCGACTGTGGCGTGGGAGTGGAGGGAAAAGTAAGACTCTCTCCGTCTCATCGCCTCACACTGACGTGCCACTCGCACAGATTCTCGCTTTGCCTTTCCTGTCAAGACCTCTCTCACGTTAAGAGACATGTGAAGAGATGTGCATGCAGATGATTCCTCTTTATGACGGATCTATTGTCCGAGTAGAGGAAACAAAGATGACAGGATGCTTAAGTAAAAGTAAGAGTCTCTCTGTAAATCCCCTCTCAAGTGGACCTCGTACATTTATCACCGATGATACCACTTGGAGAAAGAGTTGGTTGAGAAGGTCAACGTCACTCTGTCCGCCAGTTATCTTAGCTTAGCGTAAAGAAGAAGAAGAAGGGTAACAAAATCTTCCTACTACAGAAGCTTTTCCAACAACATCAGGGCGGTTATGTGTGGAAATATCTCTCAGTTGGTCTACACAGGTTATCCTGCAACATGACAGTGACAACAAGCCTCCAGGAGGTCTGTGCTCCGAGGCAAGAAAAAGTCTCGCATATAACGTATATGCAATACAAGCATGATTAGTCAGTCAACAACAGTTTTGATGATTTTTTTTAAGGGTTATATACATAAACAAAATGCACCGCTGCTTGATGTTGTACAAGGACACCACCGTCACAGACCAGAAGAAATGTGCATTGACAGCAGAGCCGTAAAACACACTTCAGACTGGACAGAAACAAAACAAAACTCACCAAGTAGTCTTCCCAACAGTCACTAACGCTGATTTGATTTAATTCACATCAATATTCACGAAATAGGCCGCAATGGTGGCAATGTAGCTAATCTTTGAGGACGGTGTCCAGTCAAAGTGTTTGTTTTGCCACAGACAGGCTCATTTTTATTCTAAATGTCTGACCACATTATGGAAAAGATCCAAGATAGATCAAAGTAAGATCATTTTTGTTGCTCTTTTGTCACTGATCATCGTAATAGAAACTAAATAAAACTCACCAATTCCATCTGTGTTAGTCTTTTCCACGACGCTCACCACCTTTTGCTTTGGTTGAAATAAATAAATCATCTACAATTTACACCTCAAAGCCAGAGGTTTCACACGGAGGGCCTCGCATGCACGAGCATGCAGTGTATACAAAGCACAGAGATACTGGGATGCCAACACAGAACCAAGACAGATGAGAGTGTGACGCCGGATTTCTCTGCAGGATTTTTGCTAATGTCGTGTTTGCAGGAAGTATTTCAGTCTGATTTTTCTGTTTCCAAGTGAACTGTGCTGTATGTCTGTCACCATACCATCAAAACATAATAAACACCCCAAGAGAAACTGCTTTTCAGGTCAGCAAAAACTTCTTGCAGCTTGTCCTCACTGCCCTCTGTGCTGTGTGTTTGACAGGAAGGAAAGCAGGCCTCGCTGGCTGCCGACTTCTCGGTGACTCAGTTCAAACATTTGGGCCGTCTCCTGATGGTCCACGGTCGGAACAGCTACAAGAGGTCTGCAGCCCTCAGCCAGTTTGTCATCCACAGGAGCCTGTGCATCAGCGCCATGCAGGTAAAGGACAGCAAGCAGTTGTGTTTAGTGTGCTCATTTCATTTTTAAATAAATGCTCATAAATAGTTAAACGGTAACTCATTCTCATAAAACTGAGTAATTTCCACAAGATTATACAAATGAGAGAAGAAAAGTTAGGTCAGTTTTTAATTGACTTAGAGTAAAAATGACTTTTAATAATAAGGAATAAGCTGTATTCCTGTAAAGACAGATAATAAAGTCCAGAGTTTACAGTCATTTCTACAAAATGATGAGCTGCCAGTGTAGTGCCATTCCAACAACAACAAAAAGCCACCTGAGAGAACTTGAAGACATTTCCAACGCCCAGTGGTGCGAAAACTGAAGTCTTCCACGAAGTATGTGTTTGATGTTTTATTTTGCAGATTAAAAAAAAACACCTACAAAAGCCAGGTTCACTGGATGAACGTGTAAAAACAAAGCTCATAAAACACGAACAAATCTGCACGGACACACAGAACTGTGTGGCCTCCTCATGGTGCTAATGCCCTCCACCTGTGAGTCCCCTGTGTAGGCTACAGGATTACCGTGATTACCTTCAACAACAAGGCACACACACACACACTTACAGCATACATCAAAACTGGACAGTCAGTTTCTGTCCTGTGTCAAATCACTTGTTTATTTCTCTAAAATACAGTAATACTGGAAGGCACATAGCATTAAACTGACCCAGTAATCAAAAGGAGAACACAAGTGCCATACATTTGTCATGCAAGTCATTAGAAATGCTGCTCACCTGGGTAATAATGTTTGCAAACACATGTTTAGTGTGCTTCAGTATACACTGAAACTTACCGGTGTTTTGTGTTTTGCCCTGTGAGGACAGCGTTTGTGCTCAAAGGTGAGAATTCAGCACGAAACGTTGAGCCAAACAACCCTAAAATACTGTCAAATGTCTGAGTACGTACTATCTTAAAGCTGGGGCAGGGAAATACGGGTTATGTTTATCCACAGCACCTAAAAATCTAAATGTGAAGTTTCGGGGGTGGTCACGATGGGTGGGGTGCACGATGACTCAGAGTAGTCAGCCCGTGGTGCCCTTCTGAGCCACCCACCTCCCGTACACACACACACACCCGACACCATTCCCAGTCAAGTTCCCATGTACCAGTCCAACCTCAGCCCCCGCCGTGGAGGGACAGCCCATGACTCACTGCATCATGGATTTTGGGGTTTTTAGGGAGGCCCTCCTCCACATGTCTCACATTAACACCAACCACAGCCGCAGCTGTGACCTGTCTGGTTTAGGGCCAGCCTGGTTGGTAGGCTGCCTGCTTGTGACGGCTCAATATTGGCACCGTCCTAACGGTCGAGGACACATGTTGGAATTAGTCAGCGGAGTTTGATCTTCTCCAGCAGTAGCGCTGCGGTGAAACGTTTATTGCGGCGTTGCATTTTATGTGCGCGGGTTTAGTCAAAGTGCGGTGACCTCGTTTCTGTGATGCAACATTGAACTTTTAAAAACGGAAAGTGATGCTCCTGATTTCTTCCATTATCATCTGTAAAGTCATTTTGATGAATAAAAAATGGCTCCCTGACTTTCTCCTTCTTCTGTTTCTCCAGACCGTCTTCTCCTCTGTTTTCTACTTCGCTTCAGTCCCGCTCTACCAAGGATTTCTGACTATCGGGTGAGATGCAAACTCTGAAAGGCGATGACTTATCAAGAGAGCATTTGGCTGTCTTGTCCCCCTGGCATTTCCTCTGTGTTAAAGCACTGTTGAAATTTGAGATGGGGATATGAAAGTATCGACTACTGGACTGATGCATTTTGCTGCTCCAAACAATGAAATGTGTGAAACTTCTTGTTTGTCTGCCATTTTATCGGGAACGCATCCCAAACGCTGAGGTCACATAAGTTTGTCTGTTTCAGATACTCCACTGTCTACACCATGTTCCCCGTCTTCTCCCTCGTGTTGGACAAAGACGTTAAGTCAGAGGTCGCCATGTTGTACCCAGAACTGTACAAAGATCTCTTGAAGGTATTCACACGCTGACTGTTACAGTGCAGCCAAATATGACACAGACACAGAAACATGTACGAAGCGTGTCTTCTTCTCCTGTTTTCTCTCCGCAGGGTCGACCGCTGTCGTTCAAGACGTTTCTAATATGGGTCTTAATCAGTATCTATCAAGGTAAGCAAGAGTTTGAGAGCTGCGCTGTAGGAGAGACAAACGCGCGTGTTGTAAGGTCAGCATCGAGTGCAAACACCACTTAAAGTAGAGCCAGCAGTCATTTTGCATTCAGACATTTAGACCTCATCTTCGTCCAGTGGTTTGCAGATGTTCAGATCAGACAGAAGATGACGATCAGATGGATGAATTTACTAACGAATCAAAACCTGACTTAACAAAGATAAAAGAAGGCATCTCGCACACACACACACACACACACACACACAGTTTATTCCTCTGTGTGGACGGCCTGAGGCGGCTTTCCGATACGGGCCATTTGCAGTGAAAAGGTGTTCACATGAAAAGCTACGCCCCGAAACCAAAACTCCATTTTAAAACTGATGTTACTATATTTAGCATCTTCAGTAATATTCACGTGATTGAGCCCGCTGTCCAAACAGCTGCTGTATATGTCGGTAACACTTTACTCACCGTTAATTCTGCTGCACCTTCACTTATGTTCTGCTGCACCTTCACTTTTTAAAAGAATGAACGCAAACAAGTAAAATCTGCATCATGTTCAGTCTGAAGCCCTGAAACCGCTGACATGTAGTAAAAGATTTATCAAAGAGGTTAAAAATCTAGTTGAATGCATCAGTAGATGATATTGTTAGTCACTGAAATGGAGGAGAAAAGTAAATATCATGCTGCTCGCATGCTTTATACTTTCCATTTAACGTCCAAGCTACTGAAACAAAGAAAATCAAACCTTTTCATAATGTTACCTCCAATCAATTAAACAGATTTCAGCTGCCTTTACTTGGTCTTGGCACACCGTTAACGATTAGTCTATTCAACAACACCTACGTTTATGATAATGAGAAACTGTGAAAGTGAGGTGAGGACAAAAATGGGACAGATAAAAGTATAAAGCTGTTTCTTGTTTTTTTAACTCCTCTTCTGATAGCCATCATTGGTTGTTTCAGGACTGAGTCTGGTCCGACTGTAACACCAGATAAATGCTGCTGTTCATACATGTGAAGTGTTGGTCTCACTCTCTCGGGTCGTGCCCTCTTCTTGTCACTCCACAGGGAGCATCATCATGTACGGCGCTCTTCTGCTCTTCGAGTCAGAGTTCGTCCATATCGTCGCCATTTCCTTCACCTCTCTCATCCTGACCGAGCTGCTGATGGTCGCCCTGACCATTCAGACGTGGCACTGGCTCATGATAGTCGGCGAGCTCCTGAGCTTAGCCTGTTACGTCGCCTCGCTCGTCTTCCTGCACGAGTTCATAGGTGAGCGGACGCAAACGCACGTACATGAACTCATATTCCACCCACGCAGCGGCGTATTTCACCAGGACAAGAAAACAAACGCAGCCTGATTGATGTTATTGTGCTTTTGCTGACCTTGAAATAGTACGTCAGCAGTAAGGGGGGACCCGCTCGTTCATATTATGCCTCTGGTGTACAATAAGCTGTGGTATGCTGGATATTAGGAAGGCTAAAGGTGAGTGCATTGACAAATTGTCCTGGTGTGGTCGTGGCTCAGGCATATTGTAGTATTAAAGAGGAAATGCCTACAGTCCTGTTAGCTTCCTGTGGACTGCAGAGGTTCGTGTGTGTCACAGTAAAGGTGTGTTTGGTCGAAATGACTGAATATTAAATGAATATTGTCTTTAGTGTAGATAGAAACAGATTCAAAGCTGTTTAAAGCCTCAAACATAAACAGCTTGTTCAGCACAAAACGGGTGTATTGTTAGTGTTTACGTGACTCTGTTACAGCCTACGTGTTGCCACACTATTGGACATTTATTTACTCGAGTTTGCAAGAATAAAAAAAAAAAAAGCCAATTTTAGCAGCGCCATGTTAAGAGTGATGACATACACAATACCCAAACCGAGAGCTTTTCAGGCCTTTATTTTGAGCTTTATGTGGGGTGTGGAGTTCCATTTTCAGCCTCCAATCTCGACCACTGACGATCATGACTGGCATGTGGTCAAGTGTAACCTTTTTTTGGACATTCCTCCCTCTTGAAGTCGAGTCAGGAATAGATTTTAAAAGGCTATTCTTCTGTTTTGCATGTGCAGTTTACACACTTTGTTGGGACGTTTTCCAGGGACGTTTGTTTGTTTGGGCTCCCACATTCACAGGGCTGATGCGGCTCCAGAGATTTTGTACATGTAACCTCAGAGCTTCACTGAGGATCATCGAGTTTCAAAGAGTATCAAGAGTGATCCAGTGACAGTTGCATGTACACCCATCTAATTGGCTAACGTGACTTGTCTTCAGTTGTGGTGGCCCACAGCGACTTTCTGACAAACGAGCTGCAGTCACGATAAAACTGTTAACAACGTTTGAATGTTTGTCTCTATCCTGCAACCTCACTCTGACCTTTGCCTCTTCGTCCTCGCCAGACATATACTTCATCACCACGGTGTCGTTCCTGTGGAAGGTGACCGCCATCACGCTGGTGAGCTGTCTGCCCCTTTACATCCTCAAGTACCTCCGCAGACGCTTCTCCCCGCCCAGCTACTCCAAGCTGACCTCTTAAAGACTGAGAGGAGACCTCCGGCCTCATTTACTGTACGGGAAAAAAACAAAACATAAAGGCGTCCTGTCCCTGTCTTCATTCAGCAGAGCCTGCGCTTAGGCCAGAGAATCAAACACGGATTCATCCTCCTTTAATTTGTTCTGAAGTGTGCCGGCGACAGGTTGTTTACTGAGAGAGAGGGAGTGTTAAAAAGCAGTGTTAACTTGCTGCACGTGTTTGATGCAAAGACTAACTGATGATTTGTGGCTTTATTTACCTGTCCAGCTGTCCTCTCCAAAGTCCGAGCGTTAACAGAAATGTAGATATGTAACGCAACGTGCAGCTTTTTTTCTAGCCTGTACGTGCGAAATGAACGAAGGCACCGAGTCAGCTCGATAAATTACGCAGGTCCAGTTTGTTTTATAATGTCAAAACTCACATGAAGCAAAGTGAGTGGAAAAGTCTGTCTGTAGATGTGTCACTCGAGGCTGGAAACTAATTTTCTCTAATTTCCATTTCAGTTTTAAATAGCGGAGGCGTTTTTATTGTTAGACACCGAAATTGACGTCGCATTCTCACTCAGGACTTGATTCACACTCTCCTTAAACAGTCGATGTCTAAATGGAGTTTGAGAATTATACGGTTAAAAAAAAAAAAAGGTTTACTGGCTAGACTTTGCATAAAACACATGTCTGCAAGTTTGTGTATTTGTTTATGCGTCACCGCGATGCTGCAGCCCAACACGGCGGAGGTGGTGTGGTTGTTTATTTTAGCATGACCCCGTGGTGTCTGATGTTAAATCTGTCTTTGTGTCTTTGTACGGACCCTGAGTTGTTAGTGTTTGTGGAGCGCGGTCCAAACGGCCACAAAGGAGCGTTGGGTTTATTCGCAGTCCCCAGAAAAAAAAAAAACCTTCCGCCGAGGGCTCCCGGCTGGCCGTGAGGGAATGTTGCAGCCTTCTCATGTGGCCTGCTCGGCAAGGCCACCACCGGCCACGCTTAAGAATTGCATGATGACTCACTGTAACGGTGACCTGAAGCCATAACTGAAAATACCCCGGTGACCAACGTCCCCCTTCTTTTTCATGCCGTCTAATCCAGCGGTGTCCTCTCGCTGCTCACTTCTACTAACCTCGAGTGTGAAAAGAAGAAAAAAAAAAAGAAAGGGATCAAATCACTTCTCATAAGTCAGATACAATGTGAATAATGTCAATAAGTATTACTACTGCACATCTGATATGATAGTACACACTCCTGTTTCATTTCTTTGGTGGTGTGATGGAGGAGATACTGTAAATAATCAGTAACTGACAGAATAACACGACCACAAGTTAAATAAAAAAAGGAACTTTTCTCGCTTTCCTGACTCGATGAATCTTTAACGTGTCAAACCGAGCATCCAGGGTGCCATAACCGAATCATTTCAACATGTTAAATTAATCTTTTAATCTCCACTGAACAAACAAAGTTTGCACAGAGTCTTTCTTTTTTGTACGACTTGATTATTATATTTTTTATGTTGTAATAGAACTCCAAAACATGAATGAAGCTAAAATGATTGTGTTGCTTGTAAATAACCTGTTTATTATTATTATTTTTATTTATTAACATGATTTATTTAACGGCGTTGATTGCACTCGAAATGAGCAGAACAAAAAAAAAAAAGGGATGTCGATGTTGTGCTGATGATTAATAAATCTCATGTTTTCTTCTCTTGTGCCTTCTTTTTTCTTTCTCCCACGTGACTTCAGAGTTTTTAACACATTATTAAAGAGTCAGATCTCGAAGAGCTCGTTATAAAGAGCTCAGTATTCACCTCAAACGGCAGGGCGCTGTAGTTTGTAACAAACTGGAGTAAACGGACTATTTTCAGCTGCGGATGAATATACATTTAGTTCTCTAGTGTATTTATGGCAACAGGACGGTGTATGTGGGACTGAGTCAAAACAAACTATGCTGTATGCGTCTACATGGTTAAAAATAATAATAAAAGAAAAGGTCACCCTGAGCAACAGGGTGACTCACTGATGTGTTTGTAATAGTCTCTAATAATAGAGTCGTATGACACATGAACAAGATATGTCAAGCTTTGGATGCAGACAGGATCAATTCATGGTGGAGAAGAAAGAAGAATATCTCAGACTTATCCTTTAAGAAGACCGTGTTTGAAATAGATGCACATGATTTATTATTGAGATTTTTGTTGTGGTTAAAAGGATTCTAATTAAAAATTGTGAAACATGTAGCCATGAAATATAATAATGGACCTTCATGTGGCTCATACTGAGTTATAAACATGGAGCTGGTTGAGTTTAATGTGATCTTACACGGCTAAACAACCTCTTTTTGCTCTGTAACGTGGCCGTGGACTTCCTGCGATAAGAACAGCACACGGAAACAGATTTTTGTGAATGAAACAAACTAATGTTTTTCCCAGGGAATCCCCTCCCGAGGCATGGAAACTAAATTTGGGCTGGAGCGATCATCCTCAGTTTGTATGCAAAAACAATTACGGGTTATTACGATTGTGTGTGTGTGTGTGTGTCCAGTTTCTGATGAAGTGTGAGTTACACAGGACATACACTGCGGATTAAAGGAAGCCCGGGTGTTTGGCACTCTCTCACCAGAGGAGGGAGTCCCTGGTGCCTGTTTTTAGTCTCCTTCACTCGAGGTCACATCCTACATGTCTCAGGTGATCCACAAGCTCAAACTCTGACATTAAAACATACACAGGATTCAAAAATTAGAGCATGACTTCATTAGAAATGTACTAAATCACTATTTATTAAAGTCTCCATGGAAAACAGTTCATCGTTTTTTCTTTTCTCTTCAAGTTTTTAGAAGGAACTCTGTTAATTATCCATGTAGCTTGTAAAAAAGTGTTACACACGGTGTCTCAGCCCAGAGACGGTTTTAGTTGGACTGGATTCTCACATGCAGTCAGGCACCTCAGGACTGCATGTTCAAATTAAAACAGCAGCGTATGCCCAACTCCTTTTTTTTCTTCTTCTTCTTCTTCTTTCTTGTTCCATTGCCCAAATGCGTAAGTTATACCATTAAAAGAAACCGTTTAACTTAATCAGTCCCATGAAAAGTGTAATTCCACTCCAGAATCAACAGAGCTGCCCGCTAACCTTAACATTCGTGGCCTCTCTTAAAGCCAGCGCTATGGAGGCCCAGCTGGTCCACTGCCAAATCCACAATCCAATCAGAGTCAAAGTAAATTTTGAAATTTACTTTGCATTTTTTTTGGTAGCTTACAGCTGTTACGCAACATATCCATGCTAATTATCACAAAGTCGGCGCGTTTTTTATCTTTGGCACTTCGAGACAGGAGGGTTTTTTTTTTCCAAGCTTGGAAACATCTTACATGCTGCTCCCAATGGAACAGTGCAAGAGAGAGAGAGAGAGAGAGTGAGAGACTACCACTATCATATACCACAAACTGTCACAGAGTTCTTGACTGGGAGCGGTTAATACAAATGATAGCATGGAACCATGTGGGATCCATATCCAGACGTCAGGCCGAGGCGACCACATCAACGAGGGCCGCTGGGCCTTCGTCCAGAGAGAACGCTGAACTCCTCCTGCACAGTTTTGGGGTGGAGGGGTCAGCCGTGTCACGTCTGATTGGTTAAAAGCCTTAACGAACTAACTCTTTCTCATTTGGATTATATGCCACATTAAACGCGTCCACTTGGATGCAGCGAGGTGTTTTTTGAAATAACACAAACGTCCCTGATGGACGATTTGGACTGACACCAAATAATGAACAAGCTAGTGCAGATGAATTGTTTACTACACACTGTTATTGCGCTGTGTAAACATTGGATTTTGGTAATGACAGCCCCCCCCCACCACCTCACAGAAACATTGCAAAGCATGAACACACACACACACACCCTCCTCTGACACTATTTATAGCTCTGTGGGCCTGGAATGCTTTGATTTGTCTTAGCACCCATGACTGTTAAAAGAAGAGCTGCAGATGTGTTTCCCTGCCTCTCCCTGTGATCTCTAATGACATTGGTTAATGCTTTCCCAAAACAACTAAACGAAACCGCCCAAATCACTTTAAGACCGGCTGGATTAAATACATTTTTAACTGGTGCAACGACTAATTCATTGTGATTTTGTGAGTGAACAGTCCGAAGTTGCTTTTTCTTAAGGCTGAAATCCCGAATAAGTTTGTTCCACTTTGTTTTGACGACCGAGTATTCACTTTTTTTTTTTTTGCGTCCATCATACCGTGTCGATAAAAGATACAGAGAGATGTTAAAGTTATGAAATGACTGTTGGCTGGTGTTGGAAATGTGGATAAGACAGAAAATAGTGCAGACAAAGAGGGGGAGGGGGGGTGATATTGTTTCATGGGATTTTATAACGCTGCCCTCAAAAAAAAAAAAATGGAAAAATCCATGAGCTACTCTGCCACTTTTCCACTGGACTTAAGACACTTGAAGTCTCTCTACAAACATTCAAGTATCGATCAGAATCCTGTTACATAATGAGGTGGTTTGGGTCCAGCGTGGATGTATGTAGTTTCCATGTTGATGGAACATATTAGTTCATCCGTACGCTTTCGGAAAAAGAAGGAAAATGTTTTCCAGGGATCTCAAATTGTGGCAGGAAGGAAATAAGATTCCTTATTACACAATGACATGCCAGCGACTGCCCACACTGAAATCCTGTCAGGAGCTCGCTCTCACAGCAGCAGCAGCAGCAGCAGCAGCAGCTGCAAGTCGCACATCTATTGATAATTATGAAACTGAACCTAATTGAATTATGCTGCTTCATTAGCGTCATCTGATTTATTAAAGCAGCCTATTTTCTACTGACATCACTCAGAAAATGTGTTTTTGCTTTTGAGCTTCACACTGCAGATTGATCGCCTGATGAAAAAAAGAAAGTTTCTCTGTGCTTGCTTCGTGTTTTTTTGAAGTCTAAAGGTCCAGTGTGTAAGATTTAGAGAGATCTATTGGTAAAATGTGGCAAAAATGGGATATAGCATAAGTTTTCATTCGCTTGTAATCACTGGTTAACCCTCTAACACCACAGAACGATGTAACCAAATACTAGTACTAGACAGGGCCTCTTTTTCTTTCACCTTAGATTCTCCTGCATGTTTGGAAAGGGAGTGTTCAGATGTCACTAAGTCCTAAACGCCGGACCTTTAAGATGTTTACATAAGGGCGTGTTTCTGTAACATTACAAAGTTTGCAATCATGCCATCGACGTCCTGTTTGAAACTTACATAAGTGTCACGTGGGAAACCTCGAAACCTGAGAGCGTTTAAATCAAAATATTTGTATATTTATAGATTCTGGCTCCTCAATGAGAGACGGGCGGATGAGTTTTTAACTTTAACACCATCAGACAGTTTGTTTAAAGGACAAATTGGACATTTAGCTCGTTAAGTTAGCCAGCCGCAGGCTGTGGCAGCACAATATAGCGTAGCGACATGAGAGTGGAGTGGAGTCAGTCTTTTAATGTCAAACTGCTCCTTTAAAACAGATGATCTATACAGGAGGATAGACTCCAGCCTCCTGCAACTCTGAACTCCATCTCTGGGATGAGCAGTACAGAAGATGGATGCTCTGCTCCAAAATATGATCAGATTTAATGCGAAGGAGAAACGTACAGCACGTCTGACGTAGAAGAGAGAGCAGATCAAAAGACCCAAACGGAGGCAAAAGTCCATGCCCCCCTTTGCCCCCTTGAATTTCCTTGGAAAGTTTTCCATGAGACATGATACAATACACTATTTCCATATCGAAGTTCCACTGCTTGGATTTAAAAGCTCAATCACACATGTTACACTTGGAAAACTCAAACAGGGCAATGCTCTAACCCAGACAACTCTACCTCAATGAGCTGTTTTTACAGTGATGGAAAATACTGCATGAACTCGGAAAAAGTGAAGAAAAAAAGAAAAAAAGAAAAGAAGAAGAAGACGGAAGTGCAAACTCGGCCGTCTGGACACAGGCGGTTTTCCTTTCTTAAGCGTGTGTGCTGTATTCATTTACTCATTCATAATTTGAGAGTTGCATAAGAGTTCCGTAACAGAGGAGGAATTTACGTCTGGTAGACAAAGCTGCTGGACGGTTACCCCCCCAAAGGACGACGGCTCTGGTCACTGCGGTTTACAGACTCATCATCGCAGCAGCAGCAGCAGTCACCTTGTTCACCCAGCAGTCTAGCACAGGCTCCCTCACTCAGACTAATCCACGTCTGAAACCAGAACAGATCCTGTGATTAACCCCCTCCCCTCCTCTCTCTCTGTGTCTCAAGTACACACATTTTCCTATGAATGGCCTCGGCACTGACAGGACTGATGTAAGCACGGGATCAGTCACCGAAGCTGAAGATGTTTCACTTCCAGGCTGAGATGAAATAAATGTTCTGTTTGGTTTGTCCTGATGTTCGCTGGATTCTGCTGAATGGTGCGTTCTGTTATGTCGGGGCAGCAGGAGGTCAAAGTCAGAGAAACTGAATCCTGGGTGACATTTATGGTTTTTTTGTGACTGTGTGTGCATACCTATGTAGCAAGTCACAAACTGAGAGACAAGTAATGATTAAAACAGCTCAGTATAGACATGATATAATAATAAATAAGTAAAACAAAACAATATGAAATATGAGGATGCCTTTGTAGGTTTTTCAGAAGTGATGAATTCAGACCTCACACTCACTTTTTTCTCACACAGAGTGATCTCCTTGAGGAGGTTGTTCCAGAGGTGTCAGCAGAAAAGGCCCGGTCCTCCTTCAGCCTGGATAATGAACTAATGCATGAAAAACAAAGTACAACTTCACACATAGCTCTTATAAGAGACGTGAAAATATTTACATTCATTGATGGTTTTTAGAAAGAAGGTTCCTGGTTCTGTGGTCCCTGTGTCTGCTGGGTTCTGCTTCCTCCCACAGTCCAAAGACATTCAGGTTAATGGGTGCCTGTAGGAGTGAAAGTGAACGTCTGTCTCTGCGTGTCAGCCCTGTGATGATCTGACCTCTTGCCAAGTGTCTGATAGGAATAAGCGGTCACAGAAAATGTATGTATGTATGGTTTTTTAAAGATGCCGCAGCCCCACCAGGATCCTCTACTTCCCATGTCCATTTACTATGTTGACTTTGGACTTTATGTGTAAAGTGTATGATCTACTTTTTGGAGACATTTTGGGAAATATGCAATAAATCAAATAAGTACATTTATCTTTAAACATGATCAGACGAGAGGAAGGAAATGTTTTTACTAAATCCAACCGTACTCTGTACTCAGTAAGCACAGGCCTGCCCTGAGAGCACCCAGAGCTGGCATCAATTCATGGCACCAGAACAGTAATGTATAGTTGAACTTGGCTCTTCTGACTGGTTTATTCTACAGCTTCCTCCCCTTGGGCTGTATGCAAACTTGTTAATGTTAAAACAGCTCCCTTGAAACAGTTTCAACTACCTGTTTCTTGACTTAAGCAAATGCGAGGAGGTGGGTAGAATGTGAGCTGCGCGCCCCCGACTACCTTAAAAACACCTACTTATGATTGTAAAACAGTGGCAGTTTACTAAAGGCAGTGAGCTCTCATAAACGTCTGTTTGCCTGCCTGAAGCAAACACAGATGAGTTGCTGTCAGTCAAAGTTTAAACCTTTGAGATGCACGGCCAGACCTGCTCGTGTCAGCAGATGATTTAAGGTGTTACATCTGTAGAAGTAATAAAAAGGAGTAGGCGAGTACAGCACATGATGTGACTCAGACGTATATATATATATATATATATATTTAAAACAGGATTGTTTGCCAACAGAGTGTGGGATTTAAAGTAGCATGAGCTGCAGGCTGTTACACAAGAGATACTGATTTATTCAAAGGAGACCCAGCCTGCGTCTCCGACGTTTAAAGTGAAAAATTGAGTCTATTTTTGGTGTCTGACAGGAAACTGAATCCTGGCATCAGAAGTCGTTCAGCACAGATGAATTCAAAATATAATTTTATCCCCCCCCCTCCCCCTCCCCCCTCTCAGATGTTACCTTATGTAACTTTCATTGCTCTGTCCTTGTGTCAGTCTATGTAGTGGTCTTGTTCAGCTTTTTTTTTTTCCAGAAGATGCTGCAGATTTCCATTAGGAAATGGAAATGGATAGTAGCTTCTTCCCTCAATGGGAACAATGGAATTCTCTATATTCCATGTTCAAAAAACGCCAGCTAACCATGGCCACATCATTCAGTCTAAATAAATAAACATTTCAGATCCTCTGGTTTATAATCATTCATAAATCATAAGCCGGATCGAACTGTTAGACAGTGTTAAGTAAATTTCATCCTGTAATCAAACTCAGGACTCTCTCCCTCTCTCTCTCTCGCTTTCTCTCTCGCCCTCTCTCTCTCCTACAGCGTCCTACAGTAATTTCTTCATCCCTACAATGAAGTTCTTGTGTGCTACTGTCTGAGAGAAGCCGCAGAAATGCCTTGGCGCAGGACCCGGAGACGTCATGGATTCCTGAGTGTGGGGCTTTGCAGGAAAGCCCTGAGTCTCCGACATGGACCGGCTCCAGGTTTCCATGGCAAAGGCGCACAAACATGAGGAAACACTGAGGGAATCCCGTTATTTTACAGCATTGGACCATTATAAACACCCAGAGCGGGGAAGGAAGCCGCTCTTGATACTCAAGTAATCCTTATAGAGCTCTAGGAAGGGGGACTTCATACCAGAACCATCGCTGTAGCTGATGCGGCTGCATGTTTTTTGACAAGAAAAAAGGGAGTTTGCGCGCAGCTGCTGTGTCGAAGCTTGAAGTTTTTTGAACGCGTACAGAAACTTTTTGCCTCCTTTCAACATTTTTTAAACCGAAGAGCTTCTTCTGCTATGGTTTTTAGCGGAAAGTAATTTTTTCTTTTTATTTTACTTTTCGCTTTTTTTTTCCTTTTTCTCTCTCTCTCTCCAGATGTTTAGAGAGACTTGGAGGCTGGCACAGTACCACACCATGAGGTCGATGGATCAAGGTAGTTGCTGAAGTTGTGTGATTATCTGGTAATCAAACCATTTGATTTTTAATTGATAGAGTAGTGTTAGCCCTGGGAATGATGTGAGCTGTAATGTCATGTGTGTTCAGGGATGTTGCTGCGCCTTTTAGCTGATCGACGCACGGCGCGCGTCTTGGCATCACGGGGGAAACACGTAGATATTTAAGAGGGGGGAAACAAGGAGCCAGTTAAACTCAGCAGAAGCGTGTAATTGTAGTCGCTGATAGTGAGAACACGTTGGATGCTGATAAGAAATGTTAGAAGCTGCCACATGCTATCAAACTAGATGACACGAGTGCGTAAAATGAGAGCGAAGATATTTCATACTTTCAAATTACCCGAATCCACTGCATGTAGAGTGTGACCATGATTAACAACATTCAAACATAGTTACAATTATGTTTATTTTCACTCACAGATTTACATCCTGTCAGATTTGGTTTAATGTTGCCACTTATTCTGGTTAATTTGGGTCGCCAAATCCAAAAGAAGAAACAAGAATCCAGCTGAGATTTTCAGACAACAAAACCAAAAAAAAAAAAAGAAAGAAAGAAAAGAAAAGGAAAGTCTGTTATGATATCGGTCTGTTTATTTTGCTGACTGAGCATATAGGCTACTGGCCCACTGTGTGCGTGTGAGGCTATAAATGGGAGGAACGCCCTACTATCTGCGCTGCGTCGTGCGTAAAAATCTGGGGATTCCCTCAAGAATCCCAAACCTGCGCGCTTTTTAAAGAAACACTGGAAATCTAGTCGCGATGCAGAGGTGGATGTCTTTCAGTCCAATCTCTTAGCCATCCTGATTTGATGAATACCTGTTAAAGCACCCCGCTGTGTCAGTGCAACATGTCAAACACCCGGGGGCAGCACCAGGCTGTCTGTCAAGTCAAAAAAAAGAGACACAGTAACGTGTTTGAATCGGGCAGTTAATTCATCACATCCAAGCTGCTACACTTTTCTTTTTCTCTCTCTCTTTTTTTTTTTATCTTCGACGCATCAGCGAACAGAGGAGGCGTGATCAGACACCGAGATGAACTCGAAAATTCTGCATTCAGTGTGAAAATAGACCCGCCTTCGTCTGAAAATAACTGGCGGCGGGCAGAAACAGGAAACTTGTGCGCTTTTACCTTCTTGCAGCTCACCGATGCATCATTTTGACACTTGAAAGCAGGTCTCTCTCTCTCTCTCTCTCTCTCCCCCCAACCCCACCACCACCCCAAAAACCAAATCCAACATCAGCGCCGCGAAACACCTCCGCCGCGTCTCCGTCTCCGCGTCGCCTTCGCCCTCAGAACTCCAGAGGAGTCGTTAGGAACAAACATTTTAGACAGATGACCTCTTTTTACGACGAGAAAGATTTGGAGGAAGAGCTCAGCCGAGTCAACTGTCCTGATGAGGATTTACAGTTTGAGTACTTGTTTGAGTATGAACCACCTTGCAGCGACTTTGCTGGGGGAGATCAAGGTTTGTCCGATGCTTTTTTTTGTGCTGAGAGTTGACTCCTCTCTCCCTTTTCTTTGGTTATCTGTTGGCTCAAAGTTATTTCAAGTTTTATTAATGTGAATGGAAAAGAAAAAACAGGAAGTAAATTTGATGGCTTCTTGATGAGGGTTGCACATGTAGTAGCCATGTGAGAGAAAATGTCAACATGGAGGTTTTTTTCTTTCTGCTGACACAGAAAATTAACTTTAATTAACCAAATCTTTGTCTGCAGGTGACGTTACCTGCGTCCTCTAAAGAGCTGCACATGAACTTCTGTGTTGCTGTTTTGGAAATATCTCTGTGCCACTTTTCAGATGTGTGCCATGTGCTGATTTTTCCTCTTTCCTCTCCTGCAGATGACCCCAACCTTGGATCTCACAAAGTCCTCAGCCCCGAGTCTGAGCAGGCTTTCCCTCTGGAGGAGGCCTCCCCTTACACCATCAAGTCCTGCAGTCCCTCCTACAGTAACCACAACACCGAGGTCCTCACGGGATATGACAACCCGGAGGCCAGAAACTATCTGGACAGTACCCGGCCTGTAGGCCTCGCCCTGAGCCCGCGGATCGAAATCACCCCCTCCCGTGAGCACTACAACCATGGACGGGACTCCCTGCAGAACCATCACCTGAACATTAGCCCCAGACCCACCCTCACTGTGCCTGGCCATGATAACCTTGCCTACCGTGAGCCCCAGTGCCTGAGTCCAGCCAGCAGCAATTCCTCCACCAGCTGGCACTCGGAGAGTTACTCCCCCTGGGCGTCTCCTTGTGTGTCCCCCAGCAGCGTCCAGAACCCCGGAGACCTCTGCCCCAGATTACAGAACATCCACACTGGCTCCCCTCGCACCTCCCCGGGCACCTCTCCCGGCACCAGCCTAGCTGAGGACAACTGTCTAGGACCCCGCTCCCCTTCCCCGAGGCCTGGCTCCCGCTCTGCGTCCCCACAGGGCAAACGCACCTACGACATGTACAGGAATCCGGGCTTAGTCCCCGGACACCGCTCCCGCAGTCCCTCCCCTCACAGCGGCCATGAAGATCACAACATAGGTGCCCACTATACGCACAGCAGCCTTGCTGATGCCATGAATGGTTTTGGCACCGGTCAGCCTGGCCTGGTGCCCACTAAAATAGTCAAGACGTCCAACCAGGTTTACACTCTGTACCCAGAGAACCACGTAGACGGGAACTACTTAGTGTCCTGCGACCAGGACATAAAAACCAAACCTGCTGCAGAGCCTTTCTTTGTTATCCCTCCAATCTGGCCCAAGCCTCTGGTTTCCAGCATCTGCAGGTAAATGAGCAGCAAGGCCAGAGCTTATAGCTAACACACACACACACACCACACAAGATACACCTTTCAAGTTGCATAACTTTAATGATTTCCATGATTTATATCCTTCAGCATCCCCGTGGCTTCTCTTCCCCCGTTGGAGTGGCCGATCCCCCGACGCACAGACCAGTACGAGCTCCACATCGAGGTGCAGCCCAAACCACACCACAGGGCGCACTATGAGACGGAGGGAAGCAGGGGCGCGGTCAAAGCCCCGACGGGAGGACATCCAGTTGTGCAGGTACGGTAAAACTCTGAATTTAACACCAACAGAAAGTGACCATAGGAAGGCATGTTGTCATGTTTGTCCAGTTTGGGAGCCTCAGGCAACCCTGACGGGAGGAGGGCTCGCGTGTAATTGTATTTCCTACTCATTATGCACTCTGAGGTGGCGGTGGTGGTGTTATTGCCCAGGGCGAGCTGTATGAAAATGACTCTCATAGCACCTTTCCTATCCCTCACTTTCTGAAATCATAAAGACACGCAGTAACCGCGCCGCAGCCTCATGACAACCCCTCCGAAGTGAACTCAGGTCAGCGAGCAACACAGGCTCTCTGATTTTTTTTTTTTGATTTTTTTTTTTTTTAGTTTTTTCTCCCTTCTAGCTTAATATAGTCTGCTGTTGTACACCCCCTCCTCCCTCTGATGGTTTTAACCACACAAACAGGCCTGTGTTCATGCTGTCCCTAACTTCCTCATACACACTGGTTTGTTGACTGTATGGGTCTCGATTAGGAAGCTGACTACAAGCGTCGAAACACTCTCTAGACGTGTAGGAAAAAAAAAAAGAAAAAGAAATGAACGGTGCCTGTGGTTAACATAATTGTAGATCAGGGGAGGGGAGGGGGGAAAAAAAGGGAAGGTTTGCTGTTCCTCTCACAGTCACAACATGATTTTCAAACACAACATGTTGAAAATTAGCTGTGTGACACAGTTACGGCTCGGCTGTATCGTCCAAGAATAGGATCAAACTTCCCTCCCGTTTTTTTTTTCTTTGCGTTACCGTGGCAACATTTCAAAGCTGTTTTTGTTGGTGATAGTAGGGACTTGTTGGAAATAAAGCTTCCCCTTGCCTTCTTTTCCATTTTCTGCCCGTCCCCGAAGGCCTCACCCTGAGGTCAGTCTCTGCATGTTTTGCCAGGCCAATCAGATGGTCAGGCCTGGCTAGCCACGGCTGCACTCCTTCACCTCGTCTTCCTCTTCTTCTTCTCCTTCTCCCTCTCCTGTTTTTCCTTCTCCCCTCTCTCTTTCCCTCTCTCTCTCTCTTTGAGCCTCGTACCCTCCACTTTTCCTACACTGCTCTCTGTCATGACTCACTGCTCCTGCCACTGCCATGACAACCGGCCCCGACTGCTCACATGGCCTGTTGAGTGTTTGCAGTTGGCTTCCTCTGTTTCTCTGTGTGTGTGTGTGTGTGTGTGTGTGTGTGTGTGTCAGCTACCTGGTTATGGAGCTCATTCATGTTGCCATAGTTTCTGCTCACATTCAGCAGCTGCTGTGAAGTCTGTCAGTTACATTCAATGTCTTCTAAACAATGAAAGGAAATCAATAGGAAAAATATCACCCGCAGCTCTTTAAGAACATAAATGATGCAGAAATACATCTGATCTTTAAATAAACTTTATTTCTCGGGGATCTGACACTTTCTGCAGTTAGATTAGTCATTCTGCAACCAGTTCACGGTTATATTCTCTGACAAAGGTTATGCGCTACACTGTTTGCACAAAAACAGCATTTAGATGCATGTTGACGCTTTGTGGTTTTTGCAGGTTTCCTCAGGAGGCACTCTCAGGTTAAAAGTAACATCTCTCTGTCTTCGTCAGCTTTGTCTGTCTCCAAGTTCACAGCGACACCTATCCGATACTGTTCAGGCAGGATGTTTAAGACAGTGAAGTCATGAAAGCCTTTAGGATGTGATCTCTCGGCTGGTTTCTGTTCAGGACTCATGTGTTTACACGTGGCCCTGACACTGATTAGCCACCTCTGGGGAGCAACAACATCTGGAAAAGGCAGAATTAAAACAAGCAGCTATTTGAGAAACCATTTGACTTTTTTTTTGTGTGTCTGTGTGTCTGCAGTTACATGGCTACAGAGGCAAGGAGCCACTTGGCCTACAGATCTTCATCGGTACGGCCGATGAGCGAATCCTCAAGCCCCACGCCTTTTATCAAGTCCACCGCATCACTGGCAAGACGGTCACAACCACCAGCTATGAGAAGATTATCCACGGCACCAAAGTCCTTGAGATCCCACTGGAGCCAAAGAACAACATGAAAGCAATGTGAGAATATAATGACGAGCAGTTGAACTCTTTTTTTTTTTTTTTTTTTGAAACAGTCGGTTTTCTTACACGTTCATCCCTTCTGACAGAATCGACTGTGCTGGGATCCTGAAGCTCAGGAACGCCGACATCGAGCTGAGGAAAGGCGAGACGGACGTCGGGCGGAAAAACACCCGCGTTCGCCTTGTGTTCCGTGTGCACATACCTCAGCCCGGAGGACAGCACGTCTCTCTCCAAGTGGCCTCGCATCCTATCGAGTGCTGTAAGCGGCTACACCTCAGACACTCTCACAGTACGATGCGCATCTTAAAAAAAACAAGGTTTTGAGTCCCGGCACAGTGCCGTGTTTATGAATTCACCATGTACGCGTCCTGTTGAGGTCAGGTAACAAAACTTTACACAGAATAAACATCATAAAAAAACACAGGGAACCCACATTCAAATGAGTTTGGAGCTGGGCTGATAGTCCTAGACTCCTGCGCACAAAGATGTCTTTATGCACGCAGGGCTTCCGTCCAGTAGGTGGGCGCTTGCGTGTTTCGGTGTCTGTGTACCTGTTTGTATGTGCACAGTAGTAAAAGTCAGTGTTTGGGTACATCACTGCATGTGTACACAGTGTTATTAAAGCGGCCGGTTGTAATCAAAACTCAAACAAGGAGGCCGTTTATCTCGCTTTGACCAACGCCCCCGGTCAGGACATAACATCCATCGTATCAGTGTGACCCAGTCTGCGTGCAATATGCTCCTGTCATTGTAAAAGATCATGACGCCAGAGCGTATTATCATTTTACAACTGTCGTTTCACATCTGCTTTCCCAGCACAGAACAATAGTTAGTACCTGTCTGACGGAAGATGAACTTCAGAACAATTGCCGCAGTGAAAGCCAATCAAGCGTTAAGTTGCTTACAGTGACACCCGTGACACATCTGTCAGGCCTCGTTGATAAGCACAGTGTGTCGGTGATGGTGTGTTTTCCTCCTCTCCCCACCCGCCGGTGTCATCGGCTTTGTTCTATCCTCTCGCCATGCAGTAGTAACCGACCTGTTCAAAGGTCACGGGGATTTGTTTGCCGACGCGTCGGCGACTGTGGAGTGTCAGCTCAGCGATGAGAAAGCAACAGTGATAATATCTATGACATGAACCCCTTTTTCTAGTGTTGCATGTGTCCTTTAATCAGCTAGTTGAAACTATATGTTTGACTGAAGAAGCCCTACACCAGGGGTCCATGAACCCGAGAGGTACTGCAAGGGGTCTGCCGATTTTTGTCATAATTAGGTGAGGGGGTGCAGATAATTGAGACTAATCTACAAACAGTGGAGGCATTTGCACTCCAATTGGATCAATCAGCACTTGTCATTTAATAACCAAATAATAATCATCAACACATATAGGCTAATAAACCTGTTTGTTTGCATGTTGTCCTGCCCTACACTCATATTCTGTCGCAAATACGACACATTTGGCATATTTGTACGCTTCACTTAGAAGTCCTGTGGGATTATGTCAAGTGTCTGATGATATTTTAAGCGTCACTTCATGCAGAACGTCATGTTTATTGCACAGATGTTTCGTCAGATAGTGTTAGCTGCCCCCCGCCCCCTTTTTTTTGTTGTTCCCTTCCTGTACAGTACTTCACTGTACGCAGAGCAGGCTCAGCTCAGTCAATCACTTCTCCGTGATTTGATTGATGTTTTTTTTTTTAAATATCGCTGCTTATTAAAACTGAAAGCGCGGGTTGTTATTGTCGAATGACTCAGCATCACCTCTTTATTGCGAAACGCCGTCACTTCTTGGTAATAGGTACTTGTGCATTTGTGGGAAATCAATGCAAGGGTTAACATGGTTTTGTTTTTTTTTAGTTTCAGGTTGAAGCTGATGTTTACTTTCATTATGGATGATTCTGCAGATGATTTGTTTGATTAACAGTTAATCGGTCTTTTAAAATGTCAAAAGAATCACAGCTGCCTGGAGGTGACGTCTTCAAACGCGTTGGCGAAGAGTCCAAAGCCAAAAATATTTAGTTTCAATGATGATGGCTATTTTTCTTCTTTCGTGACAGTAAATGTAACACGCCGCCCCTCTCTTTGTGTCCCGGCAGCCCAGCGTTCAGCGCACGAGCTTCCCATGGTGGAGAAGCAGGACATGGACAGCTGCTCTGTGCTGGGAGGCCAGCAGATGATCCTGACTGGGCAGAACTTCAGCTCCGATTCTAAGGTCATTTTTATGGAGAAAACTCAGGGTGAGTGCTCCCCAGCATCGCACACAACCCGTGGGATAAGAGTCACTTCTATATTTTCACACAGCATGTTACGTGCACACATTCCCCAGAAAACAAACCTATGACTGAATCTGAAGTATTTTATTATCTGTGTTAGTTCTGCTATTACAAAGTGTCACAGCAGCACTGATGACACCGAGTGACTCAGAACAGGTTTCACGTTTTTACCTTCGTCATTGTATAGATGAAGCCACATGAGTTATTTGCATGAGCCCAATGATAACACCGCCGCTTCACTTCCTTCTGCCCTTTTCTTCCTCACTGACTTCCATGATGTGTTATCGCTGCTCAGATGGGCCTTTTGTTGCGTGATTAATAGTCCTGCGTGTCACATGAAAGGTTGTTTCACGAGTGTTGGTTGGTTGACACTTAAATGCACCTCTTTTATTGATATTTAAAAGCCAAAACGGTGTCATTTTACCACGATTTGATGTCTTTGTGTGACTTTTGTAAGGTCAGAGGTCAGTCACTTCAATCCTGGGTGTGTTTTGCGTGGCTCTTGGATGTGTGTGAGTGGGCTGTTTTTTTGTTTTTTAAGAAACTGTTGTAGGCAGGTGGGTTTGGTGAACGTTTGTCACCTGCTGTTAGTCATGAAGCAGTTCTCGAAGGGTCTGTGGTGTGGACACCTTTTGGTAAAACACTCGTTTATCTGATATTGTGACTCACTGACTCCACTGCTGAGTGCTTTTTGTTTAAATGCAGGCACTCCACAGGCAACTAAAACTGACCTGACTACTTACTTTCTTTTTTTTTTGCTTCTCCGGGGTTCCCTGCCGCTGTGTTACGACACAGCACGGTAATGGATAGTAAGACAGAGACGGAAAAAGAAATCTTACCAAGAGGAATTGCCATTGTTTTGGGGAGTTTCTGTATGACACAAAGTTCTGGACCGGCACAGCTGTGAAATCCCTCTGAATGAGAGACAGCTGCCTCTGGCTTGGAGCTCCCCTGGCTCTCGTGCTCGGACAGGGAGGGTTGTACGGAGGAAAGGAAAGCTTCCCCCCACGGCCAAGTCAAGACTTCTCAGGCTTTCTCTGTCCAACTCTCTTACCCCCACTTTAGAGGGAGAACAAGAGTCGGGGGTATCCCTTAGCGTAGAGTTGCAACAAATCACAAACAAACAGCAAGAAAGCAGAAACATTTTGTAAGAGACGTGGAGAGAGTTGATCATAAAATTAAAGTTTGGAGAAAAAAAAAGGAGAAAAGTTGGCGAGGTGTTTGGAATCCCCCCTTCCTCCTGCTGACTCATTTAAGCCATGTGTTTGTAATTTACAATTTGACAGAGGGTTTCCCACCTGCGGTCACATTCAAACACTGCAAGCACACGTCGTATCATGTGTTAGGCCATGTGAAGTTTACATTAACAAGCCCGTTTGGTTTTCTACTTTTCTCGCCTAAACGACAGCTCAGATCAAAATCTGACAGAGTGTGATGTAACGTCCACATCAGGAGCAGCTCCCACCGCACTGCTGCTAATGTTGTGTTTTTGTCAGCACGCACACACACACACACACACACACGTTTTTCTTCTGATTAATGGATGTCTGCCTGTGCTTGTAGTAGAAACCTACACATCATCTCTACCTGTGTGCGTGCTCGGCGGTGTAGGAGGAAGTGGTTTTAAAAGTGATATTGTCTACGTGTGCGCCGAGGCTTTTTTTTTTTCTGTCCACATGTATTTTAAAATCAAACCAAGGCAGACGTCACGGTGGCTACAAATCGACCGTGTGTAACTGCATCTGAATTAGTGGAGATTAAATGAATGAAATATGAACTTAAAGAATTTAAACAAATAAGGTGATTTCCACGAGACAGCATTTTCCAAATCTGCAGCCTTCCTGCAGAAGGATCTCACTGTCTGGTACATCTTGAAACAATCAACTGTACTTTGCTTTGCGGAGTTAATTACCACATTGTTTAAGATTAGGTTTCCACTTTCTCTCTTCTTTCTAGATGGGCAGCAAATCTGGGAAATGGAAGCAACAGTGGACAAAGATAAGAGCCAGCCAGTATGTATTATTCATCCCTTCCCTTTCACATGCTTGCGCCACCTTCCAAACGTGTCGGATACCGTGATCCTAGACAAAAAGATTCAGTTTCAGCACATAACAGATCTTTGTCTCGCAGAGTATGCTGTTTGTGGAGGTGCCGTCCTACCGAGACACGTCCGTCTGCCACTCTGTTAAAGTGAACTTCTATGTTATTAACGGCAAGAGGAAGCGCAGCCAACCACAACATTTCACCTACACGCCACTGGCATGTAAGACTGCAGCTCAGCCTCTTTGTTGCACAATGATTACAAATGACGTGGTTGAAAGTTTTTTTAAGACACGCTCTACTTCCTCTCTTTGACTTCTTTACAGCTCCGTCCATCAAGACAGAGCCTATAGATGAGTATGAAGCAGACCACGTGGGTTTTGCCATTCCCCAGATCTTGGGTTTATCCCCTCATTCCTACTATCATAACCAGCGCGGGGTGCTCCATCCAGACAACGGCTTGGTCCCCGGTCTGGCTTCCTGCCAGCGTCTCAGCTCCAGCCTCCCAAATCAAGACGCACGTTTCCAGCAGCAGAGCCCGGCCATCGTCTACTCCCGTGGGGGGAAGAGTCTGAGCGGCAGCCCTGGCCTTTATCAGCAGACTGGAGGGATGATGCCCGACCCCCACCGGTCGGTCCTGGTCCACACCGGCTCCCCGGCTCAGTCCGTAGGTCCCATCGGTGCAGGTCAGCACCCTTCAATAATCCAATTCTCCCCCACCAACCACCACCTGCTTCGGGCAGGAGACCCTCAAGCCCTCTCTGCTCCGCAGCCCGACAGCCAGCAGATAATCTACTGCGACGGCTACTCCCCGCAGTCAGCCACTTCCCTCTCACCCACTCCCACACAGGCTCAGGCTGCAGTGACCCACCCTCAGCACTATCCCACCGTGATCCAGCAGCAGTCGTACACGCAGAAGGGGCAGCAGAAAGGCCGCACTCCGCCTGGCACGGGGCAGATGGAGGCTCCTGGGGGCGGACAGAGGAGGGTGACGGTCAAGGAGGAGAACTTGGACCAGGCCTACCTAGATGATGGTGAGTGTAAGTTAAGGCCTTTTTACTCGTGTCATTCACAGTGTGTGTTTTTAGTAGTAACGAGGTGAGAGTAAGCCGGCAGGCAAGTGATGGATATGTCCTTCTGTGAAAGAGATGGATGATAAGAACCGGCAACAGAGATATGACTATTCCTAAGAACAATTCAAGGATATTTACAATGTCTGCTCCATCTCCTTTGTACACACCCCGGTTTGATCTACGTACTATAGTATCCCTCTGAACAAAGCCAGCAGACCGAGCTCACACTGTTAAAACAATCCACGCCAGGAGGTGTAGTTATGTTCCACTCAAGGTGGAAATAACAGGGATTATGAGTCATATGTTTATACTTGTGCTTGTCAACCCCATTACCCTCTAACAGAATTAATGTCAGGCCACATCCAGCAGCAGCCGCGAGGTTGAACCTCTTCCTTACTTTGGAGTTAAAGGTTCTCCAAACTTTATTATGTTTAACAACAAACTGACTCCGAGGTGCCGTGTTAGCCGGCTGACGTTTAAAGGCGGTCGTCGTGTTCATTCAGCCGGTCGCACAGATGAGGAAATGAGCTTTTTTTTTTTGCTCTCTATCTCGCATTAACGACAGAAAGGGGGAGAGAGAAAAAAGTGTCACTCTCCTGATCGCCTGGACATGTTGACACTGTTATGAAGTGAAAAACAACTTCCATGGCAACCATTGTCAAACAGTGGAACCGGCTGCCTGGGAGAGCTGGGGAAAGCCTCTTTGTTTGTTATAGTTGGCCGGGGTTTCTCCTTGGCCTTACGCCCCTCGATTCTGCGGGGGGAACCCACCAGAGGATTAGCTTTTTTTCCGTCCACGGGGTTCTGCCAATCTGGCACAAGAAATTCCTATTTGCAGCTGCTCTCCTCCAGAAATCCAGCCTGATCCCTGTAAGATAGCACAGGGAGGGCGGAGGACGTTAGTTCGCAGGAAAAGGGAAGGGGCTGTGTGTGCGTGTGTGTGCATGTGTGTGTTTCAATGGAAAAAATGAAACGAAGAAGAAAAAAAAAAAAAGGCCCAGCAATGGAATTTGTGTTTTTTGGATTGAACTTGCAGGGTTTCCCTCCGCAGTAAACAGCAACAGGGCTGTGAGTTGATGAATTAACAAGGAGTTAGAGAAACAGTCGAGCTGGGCCTCCTTGTTTTGATCCTCCCATCACCCACAAGACGAGTCGGCTCGGCTCAGTCGGCTTTCCCGATGGTGCCCTCTGCATCTTTGTTCAATTTGAGGTAGCGCGGCGTTACCTTTTTCATGGAAACCCCATAAAAATTAATCGCAGAATTATCGTTAACTTCGTTTGTCTGCCGGCGATCGTGCTGCAACATCATCAGCAGCACTGGATGTTAAAACTTTATTTATAAAACAGATTTCCACATGCCCCCTTTTATCACTCCTACAGGCGATAATCCACCTACCCACATCATTTAATGTGGAAGAAAGGGGGGACTTCCCATTATTCAAAATATTTTTTTTCTTTCAGACAAAGGGTGAGAAGATAAGCGTGGTCCAAAAGAAAAAGTCCCCCCTCTGTTTTTGACTGCAAAGGTGTTATAATATGATCGTGACCACAAAACAATCATCTAAGTGATAGTGAACGTTACTCATCGAGGAGTCTTTCAGTCTGCGAAAAGAAAAGAGAGAAAAAAAAAGGTGAATCCACATCCTGGTATCGTCACAGTGTTGTGGTCGATAACTGTCACATCTCTGAGGTTCCTGAACTTTTAGTGAAGAGCGTTCAAATGAATGTGAGGTATTCTCATTTTCTACCAAAACTCGACCTATAATCTCTCCCACGCACAGAGAGAGAGAGACCTGTATCTTCAGGTTCCCATGCTCATCCTCTTGATGTTGCTCAACAAAATCTGTCGATCGTTTATTTATCTATTCAACTGAAAAAAAAAAAAAAGATACCTGTCAGAGCTGGCCTTGCCTTTGGACCACAAAACTCAAGAATGTCTCCTGGCAGAGCTCACTGCGTGCCACGCGGGGTTGTTGAAAACAAAATAAGAAAGAAGAGCCGATGGCTCGGCCTACAAAGGCCGGGAGTGACAGATTTAGTGGGTGTGGAATAAAGCCCCGAGGCAGTGGAGCAGGTGAAATTGTTCCAGCAGGTAGAGATCAGGGCAGGAGAGATAAAGCACACAGCAACAGCCTGCATGACATGCATTAGTCTCAGCTCACTTCCATCCCATTTGAAAGGCTTGATCAAATATGCAACATGGCCATATCCAGACGGTCGCAGTGACGAGTGTGTGACAGCTGCTTTAATTTACAGTCCATGAGTGATTTCAGTGTTTATGTATTTGTCAGCCTCTGTCAGGTCCACATTTAGTCGGATCTATTGGCAGATATTGAATATAATATTCATAAGTGTGTTTTCATATACTAAAATACAAATAATTGTGTTTTTGTTACCTTACAATGAGCCTTTTATATCTACAGAGAGAGTCCGCCATGTTTTTGACAGTATAGCCCAGAAAGGACAAACCAAACACTACAAACAGAAAGTAGAAGGTGAGCTGAGGGGTATTCAGTTGTGTGCAATCTGCAGCCTGACCACTAGATGCCACTAAATCCTACACACTGGAGTATTTTACTTACATCCCCGTATGCACGGCGCAAGATTCGTTGGGTGCCGTAATTGATACTCCACATCACGCTAAAAGGAGAGTGTGAAGCGAGGGGTATTCAGTTGATTGCAATCTGCATCCCAAGAGTTGGCACCAGAGAAAAGCTCAGAGGATCACAGAGGTCATTAGATTTCATTCTGCGGAGACCATGAATATCAAAACAAAATGTTCATGGCTACTCATGGAGATATATTTAAGTTTGGATAAAAGACATTGCCATCCACAGAGCAGCCTCAAAAAGTCTGAGACTGCAGCAGTTAATCAAATCAAGTGGGTGTCTTCCAATGTTAGTTTTCTCAGTGTGAAATTCCCTCTTTGTGTTTCCATGCACAGCTGGAGCCTCCCAGCAGCTTCAGGTGAACTTTGGAATATGTTTTATGCACAGAGAAATTGGATTTGTCTTGCATTTCTTCCATTGGAATCATCTTAGAAAGGATCTCCTGACAGCTCGTACAGAGAGAAGCAACAATAACAGCGACTAATAACTCACGGCACATATGGGTGTGTGTGTGTGAGCGCTGTTTGACAGAATTGAAAAAAAATGTGAGCACTAGCACACCAGATCTGTGGTTAGACTTGTGGTTAGCTGTCAGTCCACTTCTCTCTCGATGGTTTTTCAGCTTGGTCCATTACAATCCTTCTCTCGTATCATATGCAACACATAGCATGCTCTTTCTACACACAAACACACACACACACACACACTGTATTAACATGCAAATGCTTGCAGACACACAAACACACACATTCCAGCTCGCAGCAGGCAGTGTGCGGCGACTGAGTCAGCTACTGTACACGGTGTCTCGCTCTCTCCTCCCACCGTCGGTAAACAGTGCAGCTCATTGGTTGCACGACTCAGGATCCAGACACTCACCTATTGAACAGACTAGCCCGAGTGTTCCCCGGGCCAGCCTCAAATAGCCGGTCCGTGCCAACCCTTCATTAGATTCAGTAAAGCCCCCACTGTATGTTGCCCCCACTGCGGCGCTCCTGCTGCTTCTCTGAGCTCGTTTTATGCTCAGGAAAAATCCTGCGGCACTGCTGGGGAGATGAAAGTTTCTTTAAGGCATTAGGTGTCAGAGGGAATTCCACTACAGACTAAAATAAACAGGGACGGTGATGCTGTGACGACAGCAGAGCACCCAGTTTGGCTGCTCCTGCAGTTTTTTTTTCTTTCTCAGATGCTGTTCTGGCTATAAAATGTGCTCAGTGTTGAAGCTGGGCTGTTTCTCGCTCACATCTGCAAGTGATCAGAGAGGAAGCCAGCGGACAGAGGCATAAAGAGAGGCAAACACTGGTGTGTTGGGTGGAAGATTGCCTAATTAGATTTAACTTTGCTGCAGTTGTGGGTGCTACTTCATGATTTCAGAAATCTTCCGCGCGTGTGCTTTCATTTACACATCTTGACAGCTCGAAGAATATGCCATCACTTCGCCACGTTTCCCTTTTTTTGTTAGCTAGTTTTGTGAGCTGTTCCACGCCTCTGCTTTAGAGGTGTTGTTGTTGTTGTCAATCAAGTCTTTAAATAGAGCAAACACACGCTCATTTGCTCGTTCATTCATTCTCTTGAGTTTAAGGAAGTAGTTTGACTTATTAGCTGGCTTGCCAACAATTAAAGTATCCCACTGTCATATTATTCGTTGAACTACTGAACAGAAAGAGGAACCTCAAAGAACATTACATCGAAACTACTGCAAAATGTGAATGCCAGCACTTTTTTTTTTTTTTTTTTTTTTCACAAACTGCTGAATGAACTTCTAATCCTGATATTCAGATTTTAGCACGTACGTTTGTGACTTCAGCCGAATAACACAATCACAAAGTGTGGGCCCCGTTACCACAGCGACACAATCACAGACACACGACATGCTCTGTAATGACTTGGTTTCAGGCAAAGAGCTTTTTTGGCCCACTTTTGAAATACTTATATTACTCATCGACCCTAATGAGTTCCCTGAGGCGCGGTGGAAGCGGTGGCAACAGTCTCTATAATGTCTCCGAGTGCCAGTGTACACAGACAAGACGCACAGTGTGCTGCTTCCAGGCCCGGGCCTAACAGATAAACATCGGAGCTCGACACAAACGGCGTGGCAAATCTGGAGGGATGACATGTCACACATGCTCGTCATTCCTTCCTGCTTACTGCAGAGCTACCTGTTGATAGCATGACTTGTGACCGTGTTTAAACAGAGGTGAACACATGCACTGTCAGCCTGACGCATGTAAGTTACACTTCCTCTTGCAGCGTGGAGGGTTATTCTATCAGCGTCTACGTGACAAAGCTTTAAATTCTCACATGTTGGCAGATATTAAGCGTCTATATTATTCAATCCATAAATTCAGCGTTTCATTTTATTTATTTTCAACGCCACAGGTTTTATTCCCCTCTCCCCCGCACATTGTGATTCTATTTTTAGAACCATGAGTTTCCATTTCAACCCCCTTCCTCTTCTGTTGTTTGATACACACTCTTGTAATCATCCCAGCAACAGGAAGTAATCGCTTGTAAGCTTGTGCATAGCTCTACCTCTAGTGGTCGCTCAACATTAATGCAGCCTTTATCGGCCCGGCATCGACGCCCTGCACAGAAATGTCAAATCGAACTGTCAGCAGCATTAAGATCAATAATCAGGAGAGTTTTTTTTTTTTTACACTGTTTTGGAGTTTTATTGTGAAAGCACTTCCTGTCACTGTCTAACATTCCTCTCTCTGTCTTTGCTTTACAGTGAATGAGATCATAAGAAAGGATCTGACAGGCGTACAGGCCAGAGGGCAGACATAGACGAGAGACCCGAGCAGGAAATGACAGCATACACCCACCTCCACCCCGTCCGCACACACACACACACACACACACACACACACACACACACACGACAGATGCGCTCACACGCGCACAGTCTTCAACCTTCCAAGCAAGGTGACGCACATCCACCAACAATCAGACCTTCTCTTCCTCATTTTCTTTACCCTCGCAGATAGAAAATATCAGCTCCCGGCTGCTGTGTTTGCTTTGGATGTTTTCCTGCAATAAACAATTTCATTTGGCAAACAGAACAATTCATTTGACCCATAACGTCAACACCCAGCAGGTTTCCAACAAACTGATGAGAAACAACAGTGGAATGTGCCTTATTTGTTTGATTTTTCTCTTGCGGTTTTTGGATACAGTTTGTTTTATAACTGCAATACAATGGGGGAAATACATTCCCAGAATAGCATTAGCCATAATACCCAGGTAATAAAATCACACGTTTGCCTCGTACTAGTGAATTGAGCCATGTAGCACGCAACAGCTTCAAATTTGTGAAAGAAAATGCCAAAAAAAAAAAAAAAGTTCATCCCAAATATGACGCATCAAAGCCAAAAAAGCTTGTTTTTGTTCAGAAGATACGCACACTTTTGTCTGTGTGTATGTTCATATGCAGTTTTACATGGAACGATTGTCCTGAGCTCACACGGTGATCATCTCATTTGAAGTGCGGTCTTCTCGTCGCACACTTGCCTTAACCATACACAAGATGAACTATTGTGACGCCTCCTAATATGCACTGTTTTCAATAACAGGGGGTCAATATATATATATATTATTTGAGTCATGTGAATAATGTATCATTTTATATATTCGTAAAAATATATACTGCATTATATTCAGGTGATAATGCCAAAGTGGCTTCGCAGGGGCCGAGCATGGGTCTACGTTTTTAAAAAAATCATTTCTATGCTCAGGTTTTTCGTCAAACTTGCGTTGAAAATGATTTAAATGTATCTGAAGTCTGGCTCATGCAAGCTGAAGTAAGAGATTTTGTAAACTCAAAGTTAAAGGTGGTCGTCTTGCTTTTTTTTTTAAATTTCTTTGGTTTATCGCTCTTAAAGTTGATTGTAATAACATCTGTGGCTGCTTCTACAGTCTAAAACAAACAAACAGAAATATTCCGAAGCTTATAATGTGTGTATTGTTTTGTGTACAGTTGAATTTTGCATTTGTCTATAACGACAATCATTATACTCAAAGCTAAATGCCTGCCTATGCAGAAGCTTCGTGCTCGATGAAGTAAAGAAGACACATTTATGCTCTGTGCACACTGTCAGCACAGTAGGGAAGATACAGTGTGTGTAACATACAGCTTGCATTGATGAGGAAAAAAAAGTAATATTTTTATAATATTTTTAATATTTCACTGACTGAATTGGAGTAGATTTAAAAGTGCCAAGTGCCATTTGTATGATTGTAAAGAGAAAAATGTTGCAAATGAAGTTAAAAAAAAAAAAAAAAAAAAAAAGTCATAATCGAGGTAAGACTGAATCTCAATGTTTAATATTTGATATGGACCTATTTGAAAGAGATTTTATTTTGTAATATTACTAAAGCTAACATTAATATTTGTCATTGAGCCAGTACAGCACAAGTGCATTTGACATTTCTTGAATGTAATCTATATGAAATAGTTTTTTTCCCCTTTTTTTTTCTGTAAATATTAGAAACAAAGTGTGATCGTCCACGATTCAGTTTGAGTATAGACTAAATATAGATTTGTTGTCTGTCGTGTATCTTTTAACTTGTCTGTGTTTAGAATATACACAATGTTATAGTTACCATCATATATTCCATATCTGTCTTATTACAATGTAAACTTCTGAAGGGAATTATGAAACATTACCTAAAAGTCTCCCCTTAATAGGTTATATTTTTGTGTATGCTTTTGTTATTATTATTATTATTATTATTATTTGACAATCTTTAAAGAATGGTCATGAAAAAGTTATTAATACTGTCTTATTTTATTTTTTCTGTTGATAGTTGTTTCATTTTGAGTCTACTACACTTTGTGCCTCCTTTTAAAAAAAAAATCTCTGTTTCGTGCTATTTTTGTATCCTTAAAAGTAGCAATAAATAATAACCATATACATCACGATTGTCCTTGTTTTAATTCATCCTTCCTCATGAATGAATGAACATTCAACCTCAAATGTGTCCTGATTGAGTTTCTATGTCTCCGTCCGATAGTCGAGACAGCTCATAGGTGTCTCTTCTCTTCTCTGTGCTGCCTTTTATAAGAGGAAAATTGAAAATTAGTCGATCCAGTAGACGGTGACTCATCAAGTGCTCCCCTCTTGTCCTGAGCCAGGAGCAGACGCACTCATGGGAGACCCGACGTGTTTGTTTATAATTCATACAACATTAAAAAAAAAAAAACACTTAAAAGTTTGTTAATGATGTGCTGTTGACACGTGTCCATGCACTGTACACACACACACACACACAGCTTCAAACCTCATCCCTCCCTCCAATAGCAAATAACAACAAACAAAAAAAAAAAAAAAAAAAAAAAGGGGGCGACTCACATGCCCCGGAGGCTGCAGTTGCTATGGAGACGGCTTGTTTGGTGCTTGGTCCCCATGTCAGGGAGGAGGGCTCTGTCTGTGAATGAACCTTGTGTTCAGGAAGTCTCTGGTTATGACATCACCGAGGGGTGAAAAAGCAGCACGTGGGCTTCTCTGTGTGAGACGTCTCATACAGCCCACTCATACAGATATGCCACGATGACTCACGCGCCCTTTAGCTCTGGATGGTGTAATGAGTTCGGACCGCATGCAGATTTTTAACTGCGTGAAATCGAACAAGAATGAACTACATGATGATCTTGGCATTTCATTCAGCTCACAAGAAAAAGACTGAGCTCATCCTGACACAGAGAGGGGGCATCGAGCTTTAACAGGCCGCAACTATTGTCTCTATCTAACTACTATCATCTCCGCTGCTACTTGTTATACCAGCCTTTTTCTTCCACCGCTCCAGGTGTCTTGATACGGTGTTAGGGGGGAAAAATCTATTAAAAAGTGACAGGGTCAGCCGCAGAGCACCGGTATAATGGGCTGTTTGTGTGGAAGAAAGATGACATTGTCCATTTGCAGACACTTCTGAAAAGTCCACATCATTTGCTCAGAGACATGAGTCACTTTCCCGGGCTTCAGGTGTGCAAATGCCAAAGTTACTGAACTTATTAGGTGGTGGAGGAGGGCAGATGGAGGAAATTTGCATCAAAACATTATACAAATAAACTCAGCGATTAAATATGTCAGCCCTGGAGATGAATGATGTTATTGTTTATATGCTGTCTTCCTTTAAATTAAGAAAATATGAAGCTGAAAACTTTTTAAATAATCTAATTTTGACCCAACTCAGAGAGGGAAAGTACAGTCTGATGATGTGAGTGATTAAAAGGCCAGCCATGGAAACACTGTATACAATCACACTGCATGTTCATACCCTGTATCATAGTGACAACTAGTGTAGCAAGAGGGAAACTAAACAGCGAGCGTCGTCGAGCTCTGCTGACGGCCTGCAGAGGGAGACAACAACATGTGAATGTGAGTCAGAGACACAAGTAGCTGTTCAACAGACAATCACCGAGGTGCGTTACAGAGCAGGAGAAGTGCTCCCTCTGTGGAGTGATGGGAATACTTCAACGCTGTGTATTTTTACCACTGAACTGGCAAATTCAGTCACTTCAGAATTGCAAATTAAATCTAATGAAGCGCGGCTCACAGAAGCTTCCTTTGTCAGAACAGCTGTACGCTTCATTTATCTGTTCTGAAGACATTTTCAGGCATATTTTGTGATAATGCTAATGAACGTCTGAATATTTTAAATTAAAATAAATAAAAAAAAGCCTGATTTTTATTGCTTTAGCAGATGCAGTTGCTTTTGGATCAGGAGGAAGCATGAAAATTGTATAGAAGGGTGGGGGGGAAAAAAAGAGCAAAAACAGCTTTGACAAAGATTGTGGAGCCGCTTTATCTTCAGCTGCTGCACAGTGATTTGTGTGACTGAGGATAATATCATGACTTTAACCTCAAAGCATCAGGCCACAACCTTGGATAGGGATGTGTTGATCTGTTCACATTTTAAAACCCTTTAAGGAAAAGCTCTTGTGAGGGAGCACACAGGAAACACAGTGCAGATGGTTTTTAATCACGTCCTTGAGAGACAAACTACTTTTACATTCAGCACAGCAGAGTAATGCAGCTCTGAGGTCCAGATCGATAACTGAAGTACAGTGCACTGAAGCACATTCTGTCACACTCGCTGACGGTGAGAAAAAAGAGGTAACAGTTATAAGAATCTATTTCTATGGATTGTGCACCGGTTCTTTCACCGATAAGGCTATGCAAGGCTACTGAGAAGGCTGTTTTCTTTAAATAAATAACAAATAATGTGAAAATGTGTGAAAATGTTGAGTTTCTTGTTTAGTGTTTCCTGTTTTATTTTGTAATTCTCCTCTCTGTGTCTTATGTCACTTTACTTCCTGCCTTTGTGTTTTCCCGCCAGTTTTGATGGCCTCATTAGTTTCACCTGTGTCTTCACTTTGTGTATTTAGTCCCTGTGTTCTTTGGTTTTCAGATGTCGGGTCATCTCTGTAAGTTTCCCAGTTCTTTGTGCTTCTTCACGTGTTTCTCCTCCCAGATTTGCTCAATTTTGGATTTTTGTTTGTCGGGTTATCTTGGATTGTTGGACGTAGTTTGTTTTTACCTGAACTCATCAGCCGCCTTTTGTTATTTTTGTGTCTTCCATTCATGAACCGTTAAGTTATTCAGGTTAACTTTTTGTTCACCCTCATGTCGGCACTTGGTTCCTCTCTTCGTTTTCAGCCTGCCACATATCAAATGACAATATGCGTCAGAAATGAAGCCAATGCACAGGAAGTGCCAAAAACTGCAGTTCCTCAAACGTCCACTTGAGGCTGGCTGCAGAAGTCAGTCTCCATGTTAAAATGTCCAACTTCACAGCAGAAATAAACATGTTTACAGCCTGGTACAAAAAACAGTTTTGGTCTCTGTAGCTAATTTCCCCGTTCATGACAACTGTACTGAGGGTGAATTTATATACAACTCACCTGTTCAGATTATATTAAGGCTTAAAGTTATGCAGGATTAATGGCATGGACGTCAATGCCTATTATTTACCTGGAGGTATGCCACATCATCTTGATACACACACAGGACAGAAACACAGTAATGGTACTGTAATTAAAATACAGTGATAATACTGTAAATGAAAACTGCAGTAATACACAGTCTACTATTCAAGCAGGTATACAAACAACTAACATCACAATAGCAGCTGCAGTTCGTGTATATGTATTCAGTTATGACAAAACAAAAGCAGTCAGCGCAGTCAGCCGCACAAACTGCTCGAATGGTTCGTCATTATCTATTATAACCAGCTGGTGAAAAGCCACTCTCGCTCGGAGGTGAGCGGTGACATCAGCTTTGAAGTGGCCCCGATGCTCATTAAGTCAGAGGAAACAACAGGCTCCGGTGGTAAATACAGCTGCCGCCCACCAACAACACCAGCAACATGCCGCTCTATACTTCATTTCTTTACTTCCCTCCACAGAAGTCAGAGTTCCCGCTGTTACATAATGCTTCCTTCTCACTGCAGTCCACTCCTGACAGGGGAGTAATTGGGGGAGGATATTCATCTTCCTTTTAAAGAGAAATAAATGATGAATATTAGAATTTGCAAAGCTGCTACACTGGCAGATATTTTTTTTCAGTTAGGGCACTGCTGTGTTTTATTATAGTAATAATAACACACCCAGATATCATAAAGAAACAACCCCCTGAAGTCATTCTGAGGAAGTCATTTAGTTTTTCTTTTTCCCCTTTTACAGTTTCCTGAAATATATGTCTCATCTTGCTACTTCACTTTGTTCTGTAATTTCCTGTTTCCCACAATGGCTTACAGCGAGCACCGGTGGGTGTGAACCTGCTGCCTTTAATCAAAGGTGGGTGTGTGTTTGTGCGTGGGCGCAGGCGAGGTAGTCGGCTAGTTTCATGACCATCGTGCCGTATCGTGGTCTCACCATTCACACAAAACATACAGGCTCTTCTGGTTTCATTAGCATCTCTTCTTGTTCTATGATGGAAGTGAAGCATACTCCTGTAGAGGTGGTAAGGTTGGTTAGTCAGTCAGTCCAACACTTCAGATATCTCAAACTATTGGAGGGACACAGCATTTTATACAAGGTTTTAATTTATCCACTGAAATATCTCAACATCTTCTCAATGGACTGGCACAAATTATGTTCAGACGATGTATAAAAATGTGTCACAGTTTTGTGTTTCTTGTCTAAAATTTCCTGTTTTAGTTGAAAGACTTTTTTTCAGGGTCTTTTGTTACTTTATTTGCTGCCTTTGTTTTTCCCTCCAACGTCCATGGCCTGCTCTAGCCTGATTATTTAGTCCTCAGTCCTGTGTTTGCTCTTCAGTCCTGTGTTGGTTCTTCAGTCCTGTGTTGGCTCTTCAGTCCTGTGTTGGTCCTTCAGTCCTGTGTTGGCTCTTCAGTCCTGTGTTGGTTCTTCAGTCCTGTGTTGGCTCTTCAGTCCTTCAGTCCGTGTTGGCAGTCTTCAGTCCTGTGTTAGTCCTTCAGTCCTGTGTTGGCTCTTCAGTCCTGTGTTGGTCCTTCAGTCAGTCCTGTGTTGGCTCTTCAGTCCTGTGTTAGTCCTGTCAGTCCTGTGTTGGCTCTTCAGTCCTGTGTTGGTCCTTCAGTCCTGTGTTGGTTCTTCAGTCCTGTGTTGGCTCTTCAGTCCTGTGTTGGCTCTTCAGTCCTGTGTTGGTCCTGTGTTGGTCCTTCAGTCCTGTGTTGGCTCTTCAGTCCTGTGTTGGCTCTTCAGTCCTGTGTTGGTTTTCAGTCCTGTGTTGGCTCTTCAGTCCTGTGTTGGTCTTCAGTCCTCAGTCCTGTGTTTCCTTCAGTCCTGTGTTGGCTCTTCAGTCCTGTGTTGGTCAGTCTTCCTTCAGTCCTGTGTTGGCTCTTCAGTCCTGTGTTGGCTCTTCAGTCCTGTGTTGGCTCTTCAGTCCTGTGTTGGTTCTTCAGTCCTGTGTTGGCTCTTCAGTCCTGTGTTGGCTCTTCAGTCCTGTGTTGGTTCTTCAGTCCTGTGTTGGCTCTTCAGTCCTGTGTTGTCACTTTTTCTTGGGTTTATGAATTTTGTTTGTTTTCTCCTGGACTTCTCAGCTGCCTTTTTATTTTGTGGATCTTTGCTGAGTCACTTTAAGTTACTTTTTTTGTTTACTGAACCTTCACGTCTGCATCTGGATCCACTTCTTGACCTAAACTGTGACAAAAATGACTCTGGTCATCCCCTGACTTTTCTAGTGCCACCATGAGGTTGACATGTTGTGGATTTGAGTGACAGCTATTGGACTATCATGACATTCCTATCAACTGCTTGGATAACACAGTAAATCAGGAGGGTAATATTTTTTATTTGTTTTAGATGACAAAAGTATTTTTCATCAACGTAGATTCAATACTTCTGCCTGACAATATTTCAGTCATACTTTGATATCTGGGTAGCCACTGCATTAATACTTGTTTGTTTACAACTCTATATTTTGTTGCTAGACATCACAGCAGCAGTGTCATGCTGATGGTGGTTTTATGCATCTTGTGTTACCATCTAATTGCTCTCATAGCGAGAGTGTTTTGGTTGTCCAGCATGAAGTGCTGCCTGAAAGTCAAATCACATGGAGCTTCTGTCTTCATGGCCTCAGAGGAGAATGAAAGAAGCATGGGTGGTTTCATCTCAGAAATAGAAATGGAGCTTATCTCTCTCTGCCTCATGAACACGTCATCATCACACATACACAGGTATATTTAAAGAGAAAAGTTGCCGTTGTTTGTCGACAGTTTGTTTCTGGTTTTGTTGGTCGGTCATAGACCAATCTTCCAAGCTCATTTGCTGTGGCAGACACATCCGGCCACCTTTCATTCAAACAAGTCCACCAGATCTGAATCCAGTCGGGCCAATCGCAGCCGAAAAATCACACGTAATCTCTGATCAAACTATAAATTAAGATTATTTTACTGCATTGCCGATTTTCCACCTCAAAAGTTGTGGGGGGAAAACAGATTTTAGTGATTAGCTGAAATACAAGAATGTTTGCAACCAGGTTGCCATTTTTTTTTCCTGCTTGATTACGGACCAATCACAGCTCCAACTTGCATGTGGCGCTCACATGATTCGTTGTAGGTCTATCCAATTGCATCCAGAGGCATTTTTCATCTCGTCAAAACAGAACAGAGAGGCTGGGTCGGTCCACCATTTTGATCCAGACTGCACAAATTTTGTATAGACATTCATGATCCCCTGAGGATGAATCTTACTGACGTTTGAGCTTTTGTCTTGACTCCTATGGCATTTGGTACAACCAATCATGTTCCCCTGAGGATGACTTCTAATCAAGTTGGTGAGTCTTCATCTAGCACCGTCATCAGGTAAAAATGAGTCCAATACTGTGGTTCATCAGCATCTGCTGCTCTTTGTGCTTAGCTTTAACTCAATTAATAATTTTAATGAATAAGCTGAACAATTTCACAGCATTCAAATGAGTCCCATTCTTCACAAAGAGCTCCCTTTGCTCCCTGGCTGAGGTAAGATTTAGAATAAACGATCAGTATGTTCATGTGTCATACTTTGACGTTTCTCTCGTTATGAACCGCGTTAACTTCTTCTGAACGTCCATATTGTCTTCGAGAAAAGACTGAAAGAAGTGAAAATCCATCTGCCGAGTTGAGAACAGACTCCATAGACCTCCTGTTCCCTCATCTCACTTATACATTGAGTCCAAGACCTAATTTACATCTAGCAGAGACTGTGTCTGATAGCACGAATCTGAGTCCAAATGGTGTGAGTAACCTTGTACATGAATAAATAGCACATTTTTAATGACAGTCAGAAGCGCTGAGCTTGGAAAGAAATCAGAAAGCTTGTGCAAATCTTCCCATGAGAGATCTCGGTTGGTCAGATAACAAACAAAAATGCAAAATTAAGTTCATATTTCGAATAATTTAATGACTGAATCATGATACATGCTCACAAATTTTGCATCTGAGGGCATTCTCCGTCTTGTTTTTAACTTGACAACTGTGAATTTTATCATTATGCAGAGTTATTGTGTGCTCAACAGTTCCAGAAATGGTGATGAAAATGATAATACATTAAAATCACCTAATTCCCATGCTTCCACACTGTAGATTTGTTACAATACTGACGGAAAAAGCATAAATTTAAACACTTTGTTCATCAATAAATGTTTGCGTGTAATTACCACCCAGACAAGCTGAAGAAGGAACATTGTTATAACAGTAATACACGGCTGATGATAACCATTATCACAGAAACGCATCAAAGAAACAAAGGGACTCTGTTAAATGGCACACAGCAAGGCAGACAGAGGAAGGCCTGCACAGATTGTGCCGAGAGAGGAGCTGTTATTTTGCACAGCTATAATCAAAGCCGCAGCGATCAACAGACCTGCTGAGTTATAAGCTGACATCTCCTTAACGCTGACAGCAGACGGTGACTTCTCACACACTCGAAGTAGACTTACAGACTACAGGGAGACAGAGCAGAAGGAAAGAACGAGAAAGAGCGAGTGTGAAACGAGAATATAATTCATGTTTTGTGTGTTTCTGTGAAGCCTAATCACAAAAAAACAAAGAGGCTACAAATGTTAACAACAAAAGGAAAGCAGGAAGCAGCTCTGCTGAATCAATGAACTCTGGCTAATTGGATATTCAGTTAATCAAAGCCAAAGCAACAGGTTATACTCGAAAGGGAATGCTTAATCCTCACCACTGACCCCGCTATAATTAGAAGTCATCCGAGGTGTGTATTCACTGTAACATGTTACTGAAATCACTTCATATTTTAAAGGAGCATGCAAAAGACTAATCCTACAAACAGAAATATCCATATTGTTGTCACACACATGGGTTCCCTCTCGTGATAAACACAGCAGGACACACAAACTGTACGTGCGCCACGTGCCTTTACATACCGCGTGCACTCTCTCCGGCTCATCCTTCAACTCTGTCACATAGCAACAATGTGGTATCCATAGAAACCGAATTAAACTTTATATGTTATATTCGGTGATGAGAACGCTTAAAATAGAAATGGGTAATTTTGCAAAGCTAATTCCTCGTGTTTGCCTCTGCTGCCTCGTGCACTCGGTGACGTTCTGTCTTAATTATATGAGAATAATATTAAACAGAATGTTCAGCTGACTGAGGTTTATTCTGGACACTGTTGCCTTTGTGACAAGTTGCACGGCAGAAGTTAAGAGCAGAAAGTTCATTCTTGACCTTAAAAACAGCGGTCGATTAAATAATATCACCACAAGGTCCAGCTGGTTCAACAAGCTGTCCTGGAGCTTCCAGATGTTTGTCAGATGTCGTGGAACAATGAAAGTGTTCAAAACAGTTCAGCTGAGAACTTCCTCCTTCCTCCATCAGCTTCAAAATACATGAAGTTCATGGATGTATTAACTAAATCTGCTATATTTTCTTCAGCCGATATCTTAGTCACAACAAGGTTGAGCTAGCAAGTCAGTTTCGTGTTCGTAAGTGTGGTATTTGTTCAGTTTAGGGATTCCACAAACACTACAGAGTTTTAGCATTAGTCGTCTGGGAGGGGTTAGGGTCGGACTACTTCCTGGAGCAGTAAACTTTGTGTCAATAATGATGGAACGGCTCACCCTCTTATGTAATCTTGTTTAATTAAATGATTTCTTAGGCCACTTGGGGGCAGCAGAAACAATTTGTGGAAACAACATTAAAAAAAGCTGCAAGTTTGGACGATAATTCTGTGTAGGTTCATCAAAACGAGCGACTCCTGTTGTCACGTTGCCCATTGATACATTTTTATTCTAAAAATATTGATAAAAGCTGCTTCATGTTGGTGTCAGTGTGTGTGTTCCACTCGTTCAGCCCTGTGTTGTCGGATCTTTTCTGGACCTCACCTGTTCGTTTGGCTGCCTTGCACCACCCCGTGAGTCTTGTGTTTTGTGCTGTTAAATTACTTTCAGACAAGCTCTGCAGTTGGGCCTCTTCTCTTGCCTGCACAAACATGACACAGGAACAGTTCTGTGAGTAACTGTGATCTGATTTTTTTTTTCCCTACACACAGCGTGAGCCTGCGAACAGCAGGGCGCGGGGAAAGAAGTCGGTTACCTGACTGAGAAGTTGGAGGTGTGCCGCCTGTCGCCTGCAGCTCTTCATCTAACAGCTCACAGCGGCTGCTAATGCTGATTCACAGCCAAGACAAATAGGAGGAAATGACCGCTGTCTTGTTTTGTAGATGCATTTTTGCGGTCGCTGACAATCACATTGAGAAAATGCATTTCCTGTGACCACTTTATAATAATCAAATCCCGTTTCTAGATGATTTAAGTCTGAAGCTGCAGCAGTAGAAAAAGGATTATCACAGCCATGTAAATCTCCAGAGCCTGAATTAATGAAGTTCCTTTAACCCCATGGTCTTCTGCTCTGATTTTCAGGAATTAGTATACAGAGTTTTATTTTTTCTTCTATCCAACAGCTCGATAATTATATCCACCTTCCATCCTGTGTGTAAAATGCTCTGTGATTAGATGGTTGGAATGAAGGTCAGCAGGGCTCTGGCTCCTGGTAACAACTGCTCTAATCTAGTCACAAATACGGCCGGCTCTCCATAGATCATGCAAATGAAGAGTAATATTTGCATAATTACATGAAAATAAAGTCTGATAATTCAATATCAACCCATGTCACTCTAAAAAAAAAAAAACGCCTTCAATCAGACACTACTGAGCTCAGTACGCTGCTCACCACTGATAGAGGCCGAGAATGTCAAGTGCACTTTGTGCCGCGGTTTCCTGGATGTGTCTTTAAGCAGCTGGATCTTTGAAGGAACTCCTCCGACTCTCTCTCTCTCTCTACCATTCTGGTCACTGACCTCCGCGACAGACTGACCTATCATGCCATTTTTCGAGAGGATTTGCAGTACGTGTTTCTCATTTTCACAACTCCCCCCAGCCATCAGATGACAGCATTTCCACAGGGATGAATCCTGCCGCTCCCCACGAAGCCAAAGGTCATCGGCTGCTCATCGTCAGGATGATGAGAGCATTAAAAGCTGGCTGCACAGTTGGAATCCTCACATTCTTGCATAAAGCAGTTTCTTCTGAAGAAAGCGATTTTTTTTTTTTACCCAGAGGAATAGTGACTGAAAACAGCCCAGAGGCAGCTCTGGCAACGTACGGCTCTCTAACTTACATTATTAATATTTAATTGTTTACATATAGAATAAATTTACATTGCATATATTATCATTATAATGTAGGACTCAGAAGTTATTGCATTTCATTGCTGTTGTGACGCTTAATGCACCAAACCTACAGCATAGTTCAGTTTATAGAGAACATTAAATTACACGATTACTGTTATACGGTCATTCAGGCTGACAGCAGGAGGCACGGTGAAAGAAAAACAAGTAACAGAGAGAGAAAAATAAAACCAGCAACAATGGCAAGTAATTGGTTAGCTTGCACAAAGAAAATGAGTGAATGTATCCGTAGTGTCAGAGACCATAGTTATACTGCGATCGCCCCTAGCAGTTGCTAAATGTTATGCTGATACAGTATAATGATGTCTGGAAACAATGTTCCACTTCACCACCAATGTTTTTCCATTATTTTACTTAACTCTAAATCTAAAAAAAAACCAAACTAAACTTTGACTCTTTTGCAACATTGACCAATGGCAAGTTGCCTTGACCATGCTGGACACCGTATCTGAAAACATTGGGAAACTCATTGTGGTGGCTCTGGCTGCCACCATCTTTGCAGTCCTCCCTCTGCCGCCTCTCAGGCTAAACCCAAAATGAGCGAAGACGTAGAGCTGAGGTGGAGGTTGAATGAAGCCAGGCTGTAAACATGTTTATTTCTGCTGTGTGAAGTTGTGACATTTTAACTTACGGAGACCGACTCACTTTCTGGAGCCAGCCTCAAGTGGACGTTTGAGGAAGTGCAGTTTTTGGCACTTCCACATTGGCTTCACTAACTGCTGGATAGTTTTGTGACAGCAGAAAGTCGTGAGGAAGAAAATGAAATGGGAAGTGAGAGGCCTCGTTCAGACAGCATCCCACACTGTATGACAGGAGGAGATGAACATGATGTGATTATAGTATGTGCACAGTTTATCCTGTGAAAGTGAGGGGGAAAATCTTCTCTTCAGTTCATCTGAGTCTTAAGGTTTAAGGATGTACATAAATATGAAGAGTGAAAACAGTTGAGAGCACTTTCAGCTTTGTTGTTGCCTTATGAACCATCAGCTTACTCCGTTAATACTGGATTAAAAGAGGAGCATGTAAAATGGACATTTGTGTCTAATGTTCCTCTCTCATGGCAGACGTTTGAACATGTCAAAGCAGAGAAAGACACAGCTGTAATTAATAACAGTAATTAATCCCTTTAGTTGTGCGTGCGTGCTCGTGCGCTTCATTAACGTTGTTTAGTTTCCAGTGTTTTTGTGACGAGTCAATATGTCGCCATGAAGCGGTGATAACGGTGACAATTTACAGCCGAGGAACAGAGTGGATTTAATTTATAGCGTCTTTGTTATATTATTATATAACTTTACGCTTTAAGCATTTTCACCACATTCAATTGTCAGTTGAAACGCCTGGTTTCCTCATCATTAACTGATAAGATTGATATCAATGACTGAACAAATTGTAGCAACTTATGGGAATAGATTCCACTATGATTGTATCTGTAAGAATATTTGACCATTGAATTAATTAGCGATAGTAACGATAGCTGTTTTTCACTGAGATGAGCCACTTCCAGGGTTTGTTATTGCACATGCCGGCTCACCAGAGAGCCTTCTGGGACATTGTTAATGTTCCACCTGTGCTTTTCCTGCCGTAAGTCAAAATGTCTGCGGCGGAAAATGGTCTATTGTCCCAGAGCGTTGATGTTTTTGCATTTAAAGTGGCCCGAGCTGAGGGATTCGACTGTGCACAGTTTGTCGCCAGCTGTCCAAAATCCAAAAACTTGCAGATCACCGTCATTATCTCTGACAGAGCCCACTAAAATCCAGATGCCAACATTTCCTCACAATACAGCTCAAATGAAAAATGAACAATTGGCAGAAACAGCAGACGCATATCTGAAATCTCAGCCTGTATATCAGCCCCGCTAATGGTATTGTGTGCTTTAACAGCAATTTAAGTGCTAAGATTAGCCTGCTAAGGGAATTATGGGTGAAGTCATTCAGGTCAAACTGAACATACAGTCTCTGGGGAGGAAGCAAAGGCGATAGGAGACATATTATCCATGGCAACAGCACAACTAATAACACAGAGATGAATACAGAAATCATTATTCCGCGGCAGACAGGAACCGAATGCTAGGCTAAGACCTCATGCTATTTTTGGCATCATGTGAACTCCTGACATATGAATGTGTGATACTGAAGAGGCAGATATGTGGATATGGTATTACCATGCCAACTGTGTTTTTTCTACTTTGTTTCATTTGGAGCAGGGATATAATTGCATTCTGTCATCAACAGAAGCTCTCCAAGATGGTGCGTTTTCTACAGTCTCATAGTGTCATGTCAGCCAAAAAGGGGTTTTTCAAGAATTATGAATGCTGGACAATATGTTTAAATTGTGTATTATTCTTCTGGTAGTGTGGAGCACGAACCACACTGAATGGGATTATACTTTAATTACAGTCTCAGTTCATTAAACTCTGAAGCACTAATTATTTCCTAACGTGTTCTTTTGTTCTGTTTGTTCCTGCTGAATGTTACGCGCCTTTGGCAAGTTTTCTGCAGTCTGTTAATTCAGTTTTCTGCCACAGTATATGAATATGCTCGCCGCTGATGACTCAATTTTTAAAGTGTTCTGAAAGAGTAACTTAATAAGGATGGCGTCACGGACAGTACGTCCATGTTTTATAGTGTCTGTGGGTGGAAGTCGGCATGAGAAATAAAACTGACAGCCACATGTTGGTAGTCATATAACATGTTATGGAAAGAAAAGGCCAAAGTTCAAACTAAATATTAAAAATGAAAAGAACAATAGGTAAAATAAATGCACAGAGTGTTGATTAAAGATGTAAAGCTCACTACCAGTGAAGAACTCTAAGGGAAAGGAAACTTTCTTTGTTTTCGACAACTTCCTCTGTGCAGAAGCACGACACTCAGGCAACCTGTAATCTCCTCTCCTTACCGCAGCAGCTGGAGAGCTTTAATTTGTCATACAGACATCATCTTAGACTCAAACAAACGTGGATGTTTTAAGCTTAGACTGGGGGTAGGTTAAAGCTGCCTTTCATATATATATATATATACACGGTATATACAGAAGCGTGTCTGCCTCAGGTGGCAGGAACAGAATCAAGCCTTCATGTATGCAGCATGAGCAGGTTGTCCTCGCTTGAATGACAGCAAAACTGTCATCTTCCTTTGCAGAGACCCACCCACAAAAAAAAAAAAAGACCAAGACCTGTGCTGTAATGCACTCCTGTCAAGTGCAGTATGACAGCTTTTATCTCAGAATGAGAGGCTTTTAATTAGTGGACAATGTCACACGGTGCTGTAAGGTGACAATTTATTTCTTTCTGGAATCTCCATCTCATAAAAGGAAAGAAGCTGGTAAACTTCCTCTTTTCACCTTCAGAGGTCTGTTCACCTGGCTGACAAAACATTACGGCGCCGGTGAGAGGAGGCGAAGGTGTGCTTAGTCATGCTGCGAAACTAGAAGGCAGGGGCACTGCGTCTAACCGTGGGAGTCTGTGCGATGAGGGTATTCCTCTAAATTCTTTGGTAAAATCTCCAGACATCCTCTTTCGTGGTTCATGAAATGCTGGAGCTTGGTGTGTTGTTGTGCATGTAGAACTAATAATGATACAGTAGTCTGCATCCAAGAACAGCCCCCCCCCCATCTCCTCATTCACACCACCAGGTGCAAACATGTTATGTTCTGGTGATAGGTGGTCTGAATACATGTTCGAAATACCTGTGAGGTGTCGGTGTGAACGGGCTTGTTGATAATGATCATTCATCCATAATCCATCAGACATGCGTCACAAGTGATGGTGTGTTAATACTGAATTGTTTCAGAGCTTTTTGTGGAAAAAGGGGGATAATATAAAATATATTAAGATTCCATGAATAAAGCTGATAATTCATGCTCTGTATTTTATGTATGAAGTCTGAATCAAAGGTTTGGAAGTCCTGTGATGGTTTGGTTCCCCTTGACTTCAAACCTTTTCTCTCTCACTGCAGGTCTATAAGTGGCTATAAACAATATTTTTATAATAACAATGGATGAAATTACAAAGTTTAATGTGAAAGTTTCAACTTTACTGCACTCGGGAGCATGTAGGCTGAGTCTTTACTGCAGCCGCCCAGGTTTGATTCGAAACCACAGCTCTTTGCTGCGTGTCATCCTATTTCTCTCTCTCTCAGGTCCTTTCTTGTCAATCTTTAACTTTCACTTTCAAATAAAGTCATAAAATCAGCTCTGCACTAAAAACTTGTGACTAAAGAGCCAGGTTCTGTATGTTTCTCGTTAGCTGGTGGAGACCAAAAACAGAGTACAGAATATTGGACTTTGTCCCCAGCGAATGCTAATATTGCTCCATATCTGATGGATTATAAATATGCATCTGTTTGCTAACAGGTTTGCCGCATCGACTTAAAATGATTTAGTTTTTTTTTGCAGTTTAAAGCTCAAGCTCCAGATTTTAAAGGCGAGTTAAGACCAAAAAGCCGACTTTTTTATTTTCTCTAGCAGCTCACGTGACGCTGAAACGATGTAAGATCAAACATTTCCTTTACGATTAATAAAAAGTGGTGCTTCTACCAGAAAGGTATAATTTGAATGACTCCTTGAGAAATGAGAAGAAGCCTGCGGTGACTCTCCTTCACTCTACAATGTAATTAATCTCACTCGTTTCCACTCTAATCTTTTCATTAAATAAGCAATAAAACTGGAGGCAATCGTTGGTCTGTCAAAGCTGTTTGATAAATGTTAATTATGGACTGTGAAATAAGTGGATACTATATAAACGGAGGTATTTTCACATATGTAAATGACAGCTGTGGTCTTTATTGATGTGTGTCTGAAGAGACGTGAGTAGGAAGAGGAGCTGTTATTTTTCCTGCGCTTATAACACGCTGCTTTACTACTGACCGAGCTAATTTAAAACCCTGCACTTGAATCAGACGATATTTCTACCATCAACCTCTTCAGCCAGCATGATCTGGCTGCTTTCAAAGCCTTTTTCGAGCTGACTGCGTGCTCGCCACAGTCTTTATAACGCTCCTCAATAAGCCATTACATCAAGAGGAGAATGTTCAAAATGAGCTCGCATTTATAGAAACTATCCAAACTGGTTCACACAACAGATGGACCACGAGACCTGCCAAAAAATGGGTTCGAAATAGAACCCCGAGCTACTTATGGGAGATGGAATTTTTAGAGTATCCAGGTGGACGACTTAACATTTCACGATATCAAGGGTGAAAATGTGTCATCGCGCGAATAATCAAGGATTTTTGAATATTTTAGCTCGACATTTAATATCAGGAGCTGAAAAAACAGAGATAACAGGAGAGTGAATGCTGGATTCGCATTCAACAGGTGGCCAGAAACACAACTCCAAATGAATGGTAACATTGCTCCGTATCTGCTGGATGTGTTCAACTGATTGTGAAAAATCATTATGGCACACAGGGGGGGGGGACGCCTTTAACATTGCATGAATAATCAGAGTTTTTTTCTCCGTGACATTTAATATCAGAGAGATTTAATTTGTACCTTGAATCCAACAATGTCTTAAAAAGTCAAACAAAGACACATACACTACCTATAACCTTTAAAGACACACGTATTCAGTGTTTCTCACACGTGAATACCATGAACAGTGTGTTGTTTGAACAAACCCTGTGGCCCGACAGCTGTCAGAAATAGGCTGAGGTCACAGACACCTCCCACACATTTCCACACTGTCATACACTGTGTTCTTCCGCTCCGTTACAGCAGGTCTCGCTATACTGTATACTCATTCCTCCTCCTGTTTGATTCCAGCACATACCGAGGGTTATCTTTACCATCCGCTCGCACTCAAAGAAGTTACAATATTGACACTTGCGATGCCAACTCGACTCAGTTTTGTGTTTGAAAGGCAAAGCTGGGATTATGACTGATCCCAGTCAAACACACTCAGCTGGGCCTCTTTGGCACCTGAACCTCATCAGTTTCCCATTTTCTAGACATCTCCATCCTTCTATCAGCAGACATTATAGTGTGTCATACATAAGATGTGAAGTAACTGTACAACACCACTTTCGGGAAGTAACTAAGTGCATTTACTCGAGTACTATTTTGAGGTAGTTGTACTTCCTGTATAGCTGTATTTCCACTTTGTGCTACTTTATGACATTTACTTGACAATTTTAGTTACTTTATTATTAAAGATTAAGGTTTTACATTTAAAAAAAAAATAGTTATAGTAATAATTAGTTAATTTTGATTATTTAATCGTTACATAACACTGCAGATTAATCGCACACGGTTTCTTTGTAAACATGATGGAAGCAGAAATTTGCTTTAAAAGATGATGAATTTCTGCAGTCAGGAATTTGTGTACCTAAACCCTGAAATATCATTTGTACTTAGCTGTGCACTCAGAGGTCAGACCTAGCACAGCACAGCCCATAATGCTGATAAAAACAATCTATTTATGTATAACAGGTCTATAATGATGTATCGGTCACAGGGGTCATTTTCCTGCAGAACGACGACGTAAACTTTCAGTATTTTGATTTTCTATACTTCTGCCTTAAAGTGTTTCTGTTTCCTCCTTCAGGTCCTTCAGGTGATTTGGACCCTCCCACCTCGTTGAGTGATTGTCATCACCTGCTTGCATCCTTGATGAACTGGATGATTTCAAGATGGCTTCCTCCTGGAAGGCTGGTGCTTTACAGGTTTGTTTGTTTTTTGATTATGTTGCGTTGCCTCGGTTCATGTTACACGCAGTTTAAATCAGCACCTACAGTTTCACAGCAGTAAACACCCCCACTTCACTACTGATTGCTGACAGAATGCAGGACTTAGTAGTATTAGAGTATTTCTTGCGTATCGCTGCAAAGCCTCTTTATATTTCTGGGTGCGTCAGATAGCACATTACCTCGTTGCTGTTGTGTTGACCTTTGTCCTCCTCCTGGCAGACTAACATACTTTTCCTGCCACAACAGGTCAGCTAATGAGAAAATTAGATGATCAATCTCAGTTTCCCTCCTACACTCACTTCAGTTTCTTAATTCATCAGCGCTTCAGCAGGGCATGCTGAATGTCATTAAGAGAACCCCCGAGCTGCAATTCCTAGAACGCGTTGCCACTTAGTAAAAACTTGAGTAAAAACAAGATAATTAGAGTGATTCTCATCAACGTCAAGGCCTTTGTCTAACGTTAGCTGCTGATTTTTTTTAAATTAATGTCATCAGACCTGCTGCACGACCAGCATTTCAGTTACTCTGATGAGAATAATAGGGAACAACAGCTGTGAACCCATTGCAATTACTGTATGTGAGTGAAAGAGCTCGGCTGTTTTGCATAGAAATAAAGAATTTGCCCGTTTTTGTTCAAAGAATCCCACAAAGTATTCTCCTCGATCACTCTCAGGGGTTCAAACACTCTTGAATGTCTTATGAGAAGTCGGCCTATCCCATTTAAATGTTAAAATGTCAGCGGCTAAACACAGAGGCATTTGAATTCATTTAAAAGATTCTCCAGCAGGCTTTGGTCATTAGAGCCACAAGCTTTCATAAAACTAATTTTTAATTCTATAAACTTTGAGCGTTCTTTGTATTTATTGTCCATTCCTTCTTCCAGATCAATAAAACATGACACCATGCAGAGCGCTGAGTGATCTCTCGTGCCGCAGCAGCTTTATCCTGCCTCTGAAACCAACAAACCAACTCCAACATTGTGTCGAGACAATCCTCCTTTGGGATTGTCTCGACACAAGTCACTCATTTCATTGGATGTGGAATGGCTATTAGACTTCACTCATGTCTTTACTGGAAACATGAATCTGCAGTTGGTAAGTTTATCTTAGCATAGCAAACAGTGGAAACATGAAGAAATGGCTAACTTGGCTCTAACGTAACATAACAAAATCTGCCTACTGGCTCCTCTGAAGCTTCCCCAATTAACATATTATACAAAGATTTACATTCTCAATGCAAACCTGAGAGTCATGTCAATCTTCTATACAATACAGAACCATATTTTCTCAAAATGTTGAACTATTCCTTCACTGAAGAGATTTTAAAGAATATACAGCCGAGTCGCCCGGGAATATGTGGGTACATGCTAAATAAGGAAAACAGCAGTGACCCAATAATTGAGCCTTGAGGCACTCCGTGCATACTAATCAGTGAAGCATAAATTAAGCCACATTGATTAGTAGTGCACGTGTGTTGTATGCTATCAAGAATCCAATAATGTGTGAACATTTCATGGAAAGGACAGATAGTTCTGCGTCAGAAATATCAGAAATATTGAGCCTCATCTGCATTCATAACTTTGAGTAAAGAAGTTTCACCTCTGTCAGGAAGACGGGGATCCGACTGACATTTTCTTTTTATCATCCCCAAAGTTTTGGAGATGAAAGGTGCCTTTGAAAAAAAAAAAAAAAAGTATTTGATTATTAGGCACCGGAGGATCAAAGAGCCGTCATGGGGGAAGGCTGAACGTTTGACCTCATTTAACAGCACGAAGGAGTGGAAAGATTCAGAGCGGAGAAAATAAAACAGTACATCAATCCTCAGGACAAAACGGGTTAGAATTGCATCAGTAATCAGCAATCAACAATCAGCAGGTAAACATCTGTGCAATCACTGCTGGTGCTGACTTGGTGAAAACTTCAAAACATCCAGCCGCTGCTGGAAATAAATAAGAACAGGTTTTAAGTCTTTTTGACGGTGCCTCTGTCATTCCCACTCTGCACATCGTACGCCTGCTTCTGAACTATGTAACTTTAGGCTTGATAAAGTAAACTGCAGACTAAGATGATGACCATGATGAACATCACACCTGCTGCAGACTCTGTTTCATTCCCACCTTTGCATTATTTCTCTGAATTACGAAGGACGTCTAGAATATAGTGGGACGTTTGTTCGTCTTGCTATCATGGCACACGATCATAATATCATACAGTACTCTGATTTGGTGGCCTGGATATCTGCTGCATAATCTCAGTCAAAACAAAACTGACATGCAGCCCGGTCGATGGAACACGGCATATGGATGATAATCATTTAATTTTGTTTGTCTGTTTTGGAAAAGACGTCATACATCCCTAAATATAAAATCTGAATTTTATAATCCAAACCCCCGTGCAGCCGGGTCATTATGATGAATTTGTACAACAGGGATGTCTTTCTTTCCTAGAAAATGTTATGATTGCTGTATTCTCATTCTTTGGTCTGTGTCATTATCTTCAGTTGCTTTTAGTCACCCAGGCGGAAAATAGCTCCGCTCGGAAGACATAATAGCTCACAGGAGTTACACGCTTCCTTTTCTTTCCCATATGTCTTTGTATGAAAACACACACACTTAGTCCTTAAGTATCTTAAACCCTCGCTGTCACACGAACATGAAAAATTGGACCCACTCCAAAAAAGGTGATGCACATTTAGGTTCACTTCACCATTATGGGACATAACAGCGCTGAAGTGAAAATAATGCACTGAGGTTGACTCGTCTTGTGTGTTTACTTCAGCACTTCAGGCCAGGTAGATCAATAAAGGGATAATAGACCTCAAGGCAACACAGAATGCAAACATGCCGTGCATACGGCGTACAAATCCAATTTATTTTGTATTGTTTTCTCTTTTAAAGTGTATTTCCTCAATTACTTTGGACAGTATCTCCCTCTCTGAACGCAAACACTCAGTTTGGTGACTCAGATCAGATCATATAAAGACAAAGAATCGCTTCAAATGATTGTTAAAGGCATCAGAAAGAAACATAAAGACAGCATTTGCTCCGGAGGTGATGAACATTCTCTGTGTGAGCCATGCCTTCCTCCTTATCATCATACCTCATGATAGCATTTCCCACCACTTGTCTAAAATTGGACACCCTGGTGAGTCTTAGCCAGCCTACAAGCGGCCCTCCCTCCCCCTCAGCCGGGTAACCCACAGGGCAAATATAAACCTTTGTTTGCGTGAATCTATAATCAAAAGACAGTGATTATTCTCATTTAAAGGTGGGGAGGGAGGATGGATGGATGGATGGATGGTGGTGGTGGTGGGGGGGGTTGCTCTCCAGATGGTGGTTGCCATGGATTTCTCTCAAAAGCTTTTGGTATAATGGCACACCCACTTCTGATGTCAGCGCTTGAGGAACGGGGGGGGAAAGGAGTTGAGAGAGATAAAGGGAGAGAGGGAGAGATGAGGGCAAAAAGGGAAGGGAAGGAGGGGAATAAGGGATGGAGGAGGGAGGTAAGGGAAGAGAAGGGTAGGGAAGGGAGGGGAGAGGAGAGGAGAGGGGAAGCGAGGCAGCCTGTTGCTCATGATCATCGAATAACCTCCTCGTACTCCACAAGCCCGGTGCTGCCTGCACATGGATGGCGCAGAGTTAAAACGAGCAGAAGCTGAAAATCACATTTCATGTTTTCCTTCATGTGTTTTCTTTCCCGAGCAAACTAACAGCTGCTGAGGACTCAGGAGCACAGTGAGTATGTTCTTTCTTTTTTTTTTTTTAAACAGAATTCATGCATTCTTGTAAGACACACTTTCTTAGCTGTAAGTCACACTTTGCGAGTTTGTTTTCGCAGCAAGAAGTTGGAAATGACGGAGCTGACTGACATTTCTGCAGCTGATTTCCTCGGGTTGATGTGTAGGAGCGTTGTTCGGATCGTGCATTTACTCAGTGATGGTTTTACCCTACAAAAAAGAAAAATCAGATCTGTGCAAGTATGCAAGGCACTAAAGCTCAACTTAGAAGAGGATTCATTGCCTTAGTGCTGCAAATAAAAGTGGCATTTTATGTTTCCGTCCTTCTACAACGTGTGTTTAACAGATGACAGTGACTTGCACAGTGGAAACACTGCACGTACACCATGATAACAAGGCTGCAGCAACATTACAGCATGTTATGATCTGTCAACGTTTACTGATATCTCATCAGAGACAACATTCAGGGCATTTTCTCCGCCATGCTCAGCAGGCAGTGATATATATATATATATATGTATATTTATATATGCTCACAGAGGCATCTGAACCACTTTTTAAAATCGAATTTGAAAAATGACAGAAGAGAAACTTTTCAGCCTGAGAGCCACTTTAAGTCCTCAAACAGTGAATTATGGGCTGATGTTTCAGTGAATCCGTGAGAGATCATTTTCAATACAGCACATGGTCTCGCTTTGAAGATGATGTTATATTAAGCCTCGTAATGTGATTATGAGTCCTCAATGCAAATGCCTCTCTTTGGAGACTTTGGATCACTGATATATCATACCTAATAGATCATCCCCCTCCTCTCCCTCCTCCAGGTAATTGGGACTGTAATGAGATGAACTAATGACTTTTTCCCCCCGTTCTAACTGCTAATAGCGGCTGTCTGACTCCCAACAAAGAAGGGTCCGCAAACTAATTATGAGCTGCTATTCTCAGGTGTCTTCATATGTAAGGTGTTTGAGATACATATCCTAAAAGGTCGAAGGTCCCAGTCCCCACCAGCAACACTATTTCCCAGTGGACCAGTTGGTACACAAAGAGATCTTCAATCAGGGCTCAGACTTGACACAAAACGAGTGATGGATGTGCTTTGAAAGTGTAAGTAGGATAAAAGATATTTTCACAGCTATTCGGGAAGATTTGGAGTCGAAAACGGTCCAATCCACACTCTGCAAACATGTTTTAAATAAGCTGAATTCCAGTTTGTATCACGTGTCAAATCCTGTGTCATTTTGGCACCAAATGTTTTAAGTACAGCCCATCAAGCAACTCGTCTTATTGCTCTTGCACGTAAGCTCACTTCACATCCATCAGCTCACTCAAAGGAAGCCCTGTGCGACTGTTTGTCTGCTCCATTTATTCCATCTCATCAACTAAAGTACTTTTTCGCTCACAGTCTAATAGTGTTAAGAGTGGACTGGAGTTTTTCGCCCCTTCGCCCATCTTTTGATCATTCACTGCTTGTACCTTCTGTCACCTCGTCCCGCGGGGACCTTGCACTCGAGTCCCGGCGCAGGCAGAGATCCTTTGAAACACTCTGTGACAGACAGTCCACAGGTCCTCACCGGTATGAGGTGCTGCCTGCCTGCCTGCCTGCACACACGCCCGGCCTCCTCAGTGCCACTTTTATCAGCTGCATGTGTGAGAAAAGAAACTGTTTACATAGCCCGGAGCGATTAGGTGATCGGATGATTGAGGCTCAGCAGGATAAAAAAGGGCATCAAAAGACGGAAAGTGAGTGTTAGTTAATGCACACAAACAACATGGAGAATAACGTTATGTAATCTTTACATAATCAAGTTAGTCGAACACTTGAGTGTACAATCATCCACTTAAGCCCGGAAGAGAGAAAAAAAAAAAGCATATTCTATACAGTGAATACAAGCTGTTAAATTAGGGTGATGGAGGGATGCTTTGTGGGCTGGATAAATATTAAATGTCACAGTTTGCAAGGCTAAGAGGATGAGGGAGTGCTGAGGCATAATGTGGAGCAGCGATGCAGAAATGTGGGGATTTGGTGGGTTGGCTCAGACCCCGTCTGGGTGGGAAAAGAGCGCTTTAAGAGGATGGACAGTGAAGGGGACGGGCTGGTGGATAAGCTGAAGACAGAAAGCGACAGAGGTGTGATGCTTCTAATTAGCTGGAGACGTGAAGTAAAACCTTTTTAAGAAAGGTTGCTGTCATGATGTGCTGAGACAGATGCATCAGTTCTGCTGCACTTTTTAAATCAAATGACAAACCTGATATAAAATAAACAGCTATTAGCACTACCATAGCTGATCACTGAAGCGTATTATCTCCACAGCACGTTGCGGTGGACCACAGACAGAGTTAGGGAGGCTGTTTTTTGTCCTGGAGCTAGAGCTTCTTCCAGGATTTTTCAGTATGCATTAAAACCGCCCACTTACAACCAAAGAGAAACATTTGTGTTTACAACTATTCCTGCTGGAGCTTCAGTATTTAACCAGATTTCAGAGAGAAAGAGTGTGGGGAGCGAGACCATTTCTGGAAATACCAACCTCTTATAGTCCATTAGAGAGCAGTGAGCTGTTAAGGGAAGAGAAATTGGTTGTTGGGAAGAACAAACGGAAACCGTGTGGTCTCTCTGATTGGACATTTAGCCTGAGGTAGATAAATTCCACTTTCATGTGACAGCTATCATTCTGTGACGTCCTTTTTCACAATGATACATTGTGAAGAATAAATACGGTTGTGAAGAATAAATACGGTTGACTCTGAAACAGTTGAAGGTTAACAGCTGTGAAATATGTTTCACTTTCACTGTAAGTGTCTGAGGTTCACATTTTCATCAGGAACACTGATCACCCACTTAATTACCATGTGTTTGTGTTTCGTAGACGGACCAGAGTTGAATTGCAAATCGTGGATTCGGAGACAGATTGGAAAAAAATCTGTCCGATTCTGATTCTTTGTAAATGACACGCTGCAAATATGCAGCCATAAATAGCAATCATCAGTAAATGAGCTGTTCGTGTCTCATATTCTGCACGTGTTCATTTTTTTATCAATCAGATTCATCCATCAGGAATGTTCCCTGCAGGCCGATAACTTAAATATTACATCAACCCGTCTTCAACTTCTAAAAGGCTCCAGAATTCTTTGAGAACTCGCCGCGCTTTGACCTTTCAGTGCTCGTCTCTCATCATCACGCTCATTAAAATCATCTCAATCAATATTGGTGGTGGTGAAGCTCTCTCCAAAGACTCTTGAGGAGAGGGCACTGTGGGAAATGCACGCACAATGCAGTCAAGTAACAGAGACTCACAACCCAGTGACTCACCAGGCAATCTGGAGAACATGCCCTGTGGCTTAGCTGTGATAACGCTGGCACAGATAGAGGCCAGACCTCAGCCGATCTGGTGGGGGAGAAAACAGCCTCATCTCTCCTTGCGAGATAGACTTCGGGGGGGCCCCCCCGAGAGGAGGCACAACAGAGAGGGAGAAGAGAGAAAGAAAAACAAGAGTTTAAAAAATGCTCCTGCGACCGCGGAGAGGCAAAAGCACAATCGGTTTTGAAGGCAAAGTGAGAAATCAAACAGCCTCAAGGGGTTAAGTGTGATTTAATCTAGTAGGAGAGTGGCGTAGGCCTGTGCACATCCACACTGGTGATGCACAGTAGGCGTATTGATAACCTCCGCCGCATGGAGGGAGAATGTGAGAATTTTACGGATGCGTAGCAGCAGAAAAGGAGGGATTTTTACACCGTTTGGAGAGACGATTTTCATTCTTGTGTTTTGGTTTTGTTAGACGAGACAAGTGTCGATTTGATAGCTGCGCTCAAAATATGCAAAATGATTATTATTTTCTCTGTAGTGATAAAACTGACCCGTTTCACATGTGAACTATTTTAATAATGCTCCTAAATGAATCGCCATCAAGCAGCAGCAGCAGCAGCAGCAGCAGCGTGGGTTAACGCAGGCAGGCAGAGTGTTGAAGAGAAGAGGTCGGGGTGGGTTTGCTCTAATTTCATGGGTGGAAGATGGTGCTGACTGTAATCAGTGGCTCACAGAGGCTGACAGTGCAGGTGCCTAATAACCATTCAGTGACACATCCATGTCCCTGTTTTTAGAAGCCGAGGCCTCCTTCCTGACCTAGAATTGGCGGTGCAGCGAATCCAGGCACTGACGTTTTAATTCCTGACTGGCTAACCTGCCTCCCCCTAAATTACTGTAATTGATTAAATTAGTTTGGACACAGGCCACGAGGTCCTCACTGCACTGGTGATATCCAGTAAACATTTTTCCTCTTTCCTTCTCTCTCTCCTGCTCTTAGATATTGTTCTTTCTGCGTCTAGCTTTCCTCAAACAGCATATCAGAGAACAAACTGTGGAAATATTGTGTAGAACCTGTCTGTGATTGCGAATCAGTACGCACACACCTCAACCAACAGTGTGTTTGAAAGGCACCCAATCTAATGTTTAAAAAAAAAACACACACACTCAGACAGATTTTTTTGTGTTTTAAATATAGATTCTTCAGTAGCTGCACAAAGCAGTTACATCAGTGAATTATCTAACAACAGCCAGCGTAACATCAGGCTATTATTTATAATTCCCAGACTGCTGTGGGTAACAGATGTTCATGCACACTGTTGGGAGTGAAATTGCTATCCCTCGATGCCTGATGCATCCAGATCAGTGATCATGTTTAATGATGCATAAATGACACATTCATACGGCTAAGATTATGACATGTTGTTTTTTCTAATGTGATTTCTAATGTCAGAGGTAACAAAGCTTAATTTAATGTTCAGTGCTCTCCTGGGAGTTCTGGACAAATAATACTGATTTATTATCTCAGTGACAGGAAATATGTTTTCTATTGCAGCACAGCTAAAAAAAATAGTTTGACCTTTTGATCACATTCCTGCCATGCAATACATCTCTCATGTCCATTCACTAATTACTAAGTTAGAGCCTGGAGTTGGTTAGCTTAGCTTAGCATAAAGACTGAAAGCAGGTGGAGACAGTTAGCCAGGATCTCTACAAAGTTCAAAAAATCCGTGTACCAGCAACTCTAAAGCTCACTAACATTTTATGTCTTGTTTGTTTACTCAGAACTAAGAACTAAACGATTTGATGGGAAGTAGCAGCCAGTGACTTCCTCGAGTCTTCACAGTGAGGTTGCAAGACAGGCTAGCTGTTTTCCCCTGCTTCCAGTCTTTATGCTAAGCTAAGCTAATTAACACCCGGCTGTTGCTATGTAGCAAGGTGACACATGAGAGTGGTATCAATCGTCATCAAACCCTTGGCAGAAAAGCAAAGACAGCCTAAAATTATTCCTTTAACTGAAGCTAACTTGACTTACTTAAAAAAAATGAGCAACTGTTCCTTTAAGAGTATATTCAGGATGTTTTCTGCCCCCTAGTGGCCAACAATTACTTAATGTTGCTTGAGCCCAGTGACCACTGTTGTCAAACCTCACAGTTTGTACTTTGTGACTGTATCACATAATGTAATAATCGTCTGTAATGGGGTGTGTGATAAAGGTAGACATGAGCAGGTAGCAATCAGCAGTCTGTTATACTGACAGACAGAAAAAAGGGAGAAGTTTGATGAAGCTTGTTTTGGTGCGTCTGCAATATTGACATAAATTATGCATCACACAGCAGTCCATATGTTTGTAAAGGTTTTACGACTTCTCGTCCCACTAGACTCTACAAGGGTTGTGCAAGCTTTAAGAAAGTATAAGTTGTGTGTTTCAAACGAACATTGTGATGTTAGTCTTCATTGCTCATATTAATATGTGTTTTTCTTGGATCTTTACAACTTCAGAACTTTTCTTTGTGCTGGAATTTTTCAATCGGCTCTCATGTTTTCATTTCCTTTCTTCAGTGAGCGGGTTGTTCTGCAGGCACAAACTGTTTGCATAGGGCCGCACCCCCTCCATAATGATGAGTGGCCATTAAAATTAAAATGATCTAAGTGCCTCCTGCTGCAATAATGCTGCATTGTGTTATTACTCATTGTCGGGTAGAAAGGCTAACCGCTGTATGTTTTCAGTGGCAAAGTAAAGTGGCCTAATGTTAAAGTAACGGCGTCAGCATTGCAACAACTTAACTCCCACTGCCCATACGAGGCTACATGTGAGTCTAATGTGTTCACTCTCTGTGTTCCTCCTGAAGGTGACAGTGTGATGGTGGCAGATTGAGCACAGGGATGTGAGCAGACCAGTAAAGATGACCCTGTTGGCGGGCGATGGCTCCGACTATGACTACAGTGCCCTGAGCTGCGCCTCTGACACCTCCCTCAACGCACCACCCTTACAAGAGGAAGAGGCTCAAAAGGGAGCCTTCTACAAGAGGGCCCAGCGTGCCCCTGAGATCAACGCCCTTCATGATGACACGCTGCTGTCCAGCGCCCGTAAACTCCACGCCATCATCAATGTGGGTGGCCTACGTTACCAGCTGCCTTGGACCACCTTAGAGGACTTCCCCCTGTCTCGTCTGGGCCAGCTGCACCTGTGCAGCAGCTTTGATGAGATCATGAGTATCTGCGATGACTATGACGTTGCACACAATGAGTTCTTCTTCGACCGCAGCCCTTGCGCCTTCCGTACCATCCTGACCTTCCTGCGGGCGGGCAAGCTGCGGACCCTCAGGGAGATGTGCGCCCTCTCCTTCAGAGAGGAGCTGCTCTACTGGGGGGTCCCCGAGGAGAGCCTGGAGTGGTGCTGTCGCCGGCGTCTCCTGCAGCGCGTGGAGGAGTTTGAAGCGATGGAGAGGGCAGAGGAGGAGGAGGAACTCCTGGAGGATCTGTTGGATTCAGACAGTGGCCACAGGGAGCACCCGGCGGAGTCCAGACTCAATCGGTGCATGGGCAAGCTGAGGGACATGGTGGAGAGGCCTCACTCAGGCCTCCCTGGGAAGATCTTCGCTTGTTTGTCAGTGTTGTTTGTCACCATCACTGCCATCAACCTGTCCATCAGCACCATGCCTGCAATGAGGGAAGAGGAGGAGGCGGTGAGTAGACTAATGAGTTTTAACACACAGCCACATGGAGGGGGAGAAAAGTTACTGCAAACATGAACACGGTGCCAAGAAGTCAAGAAGTGTTTTCATGTCAGTGAGGAAAAGTGAAAATTAAGACATGACCCAACACAACTTCATTGTCTTCCAAGTATTTACAACTGAACCCAGCAGCACCGTGGTGACTGGTGGTGCTGTGTTTAAAAGCTAAACTGAGGTAAACTGTCGCGTTATTTTGAAAAGCAGTCATTAAAAACATTCTAATGATGGCATGTCTCATCTGTCAAACCTCCCTGCAGCGAGACAAGGGAGTCTGCTGAGGGAGCCGGTGGCTTTGCCAGATTAGCAAATAAATAAATAAATAAATAAATATTTGAAGACGCCTCAGTCTGCTTTCATGAAATGCTTTCATTATTTTGTCTGACTTCAATCACAACCACAATTAGCACTTTTAAAAAAAAAAAAACTCAAATCAAAGGAAAGTGGAATATTTGAGCCACACGCATCATTTTTTTTCTTGCAGAGTAAAAGTGGAAACTTTTTTTTTTTTTTTAAAAAGAACTGATTCATTTCCCTTAAATGCCTTTTTGATGAAATTTCTACTTCCACGCAGAGGTGGAGAGCAACTGCAACCACTTCTCTTTCCATTTTAGAAACAATGTTTCGGTGTTTTTTTTTTTTGTTTTTTTCAGAATGTTCTACCCTCACTTGTTCTTGTATACACTCAGGAAATGAAGTACAGACACTGTACGTGTGGTACTGCAGGTGGGAGGAGGGCAAAACCAAAAATCTCAACGTTTTTTTTTTAAAATTTCAAACTAACCACATTTTGTGCTGCTGCTGACTCAAGTTTCAGAACCAGTAGGTTCACTTGAACTTTCGTACTGGGACTCTTAAAAAAAAACACAAACACAAAGTTGCACTGGTGCAAAAATAAAAAGACTGTACTTTGTGAGTTAGTTACAGTATTATGTTTGCCCTGACACAGACGCTTTGTATTCACACTTCACTCTTCTCAGTATGTCTGAATTAAGCAGTTTAATTAAAAGTGCCAGTAATCGCATGCTAACAGCTCCGCCGCCTCTAGTGTTCTTGCAGCCGGATAACAAAGTGTTGCATTAAGTGTGTGTGTGTGTGAGTGTTCCTGACTCTGAGTGAGAGCAGGTTTACTGGAGTTTTCAGGTGCTTCTATGAGTCTACTCCAAACCAATCTCCCGCTCTGTGGGAGTGTGTTTCGTAATGTTTTTAACTGATATGGATTCGAAGGCTCTGTGCCGTGTAATATGTGCTTTGAGATGCTTTGATCCATCTCTGCCACGCATTGAATCAGCGTCATTAAGACTAACGCTCAAAAAATACATGCATCATGAAGCACGGCGTGGATATTTTAAAGGTTTTGACGTAACATTTTCATGGCACAAATCAGAATTGACATCCCTAAAACTTGCAGACACGTTTGTCCAAATAATTCATCTCCTTATCTTGTTGGTTGTGGAAATATTTTGCACCTTGATGTCTCCAATGCTGCAGCATCCCAACGTGTTAGCTCTTGGATTTCATGTTGAAATGCTTCCCTCTAGTGACTGCAGCTGCCACTCACACTCGCTCACCTGTGTGTCTTTCTCTACCAGGGCACGTGTTCCCAGATGTGCTACAACATCTTCATAGTGGAGACGGTTTGCGTGGCCTGGTTCTCCCTGGAGTTCACCCTGCGCTTCATTCAAGACCGAAGCAAGCTGACCTTCCTCAGACAGCCCCTGAACCTGATAGATGTGGTGGCCATCCTGCCGTACTACATCACCCTGGTGGTGGACAGCACCTCCAAAGGGGAGAAGAGGCTGGGCTCCGGCAGCAGCTACTTGGACAAAGTGGGCTTGGTGCTGCGCATCCTCAGAGCCCTGCGTATCCTCTATGTGATGCGGCTGGCTCGCCATTCGCTTGGCCTGCAGACTCTGGGCCTGACAGCACGCCGCTGCACGCGGGAGTTTGGACTGCTCCTCCTCTTCCTGTGTGTGGCCATCGCACTGTATTCCCCTTTGCTGTACTTGATTGAGAACGAAATGGTCACCACGCAGGAGTTCACCAGCATCCCCGCGACCTACTGGTGGGCTGTCATCACCATGACGACGGTGGGCTATGGGGACATGGTGCCGAGGAGCATCCCGGGCCAGGTGGTGGCTCTGAGCAGCATCCTGAGCGGGATCCTGCTCATGGCCTTCCCCGTCACCTCCATCTTCCACACCTTCTCGCGGTCCTACGTGGAGCTGAAGCAGGAGCAGCAGAGGGTGCTGCAGAGGAGGACACACTTTCTGCTGCGGAGCCGCATGGCCGGCCTGGGCAGCAACCTCTCCTTGGAGAGTGATATGCTCTTCCCTATGGGGACTGACGCCAGAGACCTGGACGACTGAGACTGTTGACATGAGAGCTGGAAAATGGACAGAAAGACACAAGAAAGAGTGACAGAGAGAGAGAGAGAGAGAAAAGGGATTTATTTTCTTCCCAGAAATGCAGCCTTGCTGTGTAGCAGTGTACTTTTGGATAAACATTAAGAACACACAGAAAGGAGAGAAGAATGAGAGGATTAGTATTCGTATTAAACAAACATTTTCATCAGAAAAAACTTGATTATCTTTGGATAAAATCCATTTTACAGCGGTCACAGAACAACAAATATAAGTCCAATTTCCAGAAACAAAGTATATTTGAGCACAACGACAGTATTAAAGGTCACATATTGAAACACATTGTGAATCAGGCGTGTCAAATATGACTGATGGGCACAAGCATGGCGTCTTTATGAACACAGTGATGACTTTTTTTAATGGATCTGTTGATGTCATGTGCTCCTGGGCGTTAACCAGTGTCACGTAATGGAAGATGCTTTTGTCGGGTCCCAAAGGTTAAATGGAGTTTCTCTCTAAGCTCAAAAGGTGACCCTTAATTAATCCACTGATTATTTTCTCAGAATTATGTTTCACTCCTTAACATTTACCCCCACCTCCTCATATCCATCCACATATGAGTTATGATGTATGAATTGTCCTTCTTCTACTCCTTGAGGTTCTATATGCAATTTTCTGAAAACCTTCGGACACTGACGATAACATTACTGTGCTTGTAAGTACTGCGGTTGCTGTGCATAGCTGTTTCTAATTATTATCTCTCTCCTTAAAGTGGATTTAAACTGAAATCTGTCTTGCTCCTCATTTTTTAACTGTAACTTTACACCGTGCAGTCGCAGAGGGACAAAACTGAACACAATGACACAACAACAACACAAACAAATGCCAGTGGCAATGTAGTACGTGAAATCAGTGATCACTAAGTACAGTTTTGAGGTAAGTGTAGTGCTACAGTGTTTCCAAGTGTGTCTGACAGAGGAGGATACTAGTTACAGAAAACTTATGATAAGCTGCTGACTGATCTGTTGTTAAGGATGGCATTACCCAACAATATAATTTAACTGATTGATTAATTGGATTTATTTAAGCGTCTTGCATGGGTACTAGACAAATTTATAGTTTCACAAATTCACAAAGAAAATATTTCAATTTGCAGAATATGAACGTCGTCTTATGAAGAGTACTGTGTCTCCGTGTTAGCTGCCACACATCAGTAACAAACCAGGATTATTTCTATGTCAGCCAGGTACAGCAACAAAACATCTGACAATACAATATATGACATGGTATCATAGAAACTCAGTGTGACACACATTACTACACAGAACCAACATTCTGTGCAGCACAAGAAGTGCAAAAGATACAGCACTGTATGAGCAATGGGCCTGACACAATACCGTCTGTGATGCAGCACTTTTACAGTGAGTGCTGAGAGTTTCATATGCAAAACAAGAGCGTGTGGCAGCCGTTCATTCATGTGTGCTATGGGCATAATTTAGACAGCAGGTGGCAGCATTGTGTCAGCAAAGGGGAAGAAGCACAAGGAAGTCCGTCACATACTGTATGAGTCTTCATTTCACCACACAATGACGTAAATATAAATAAAAACAAGTGATAAAATATGTTTATTATATATTGTAGTGCTCTTCATTTAAGCCACACGGTGCATCTTAATAAACTTACATTATAGCTCAGATTTGAAGGCACGACTTTAGCCACGGATTCTGATTATTAATACAAACTATAAACCAACTTATAAATGATGATGTGTCATTATGAATGAAGCTACCCAGCAGTACATATGAGTAGTTCAAACTGACACATTAGTCCTGCTTACACATGAATCCATCACTAATTATAATCTATTATAGATAATAAATATTATTCCACACAATGAGTTCATTTACTTTTGGTACTTTTTTTTTTTGGTAATACTAATTTGACTTTTGAAGTATTTTTTTACACAGCTTAGTTTCAGTTTTATTCCGTTTTTAAGAGCACTATAACAGCAGCTGACATAGAAGATAAAAAAAATAGCTGAAGAAATAAAATACAATAACATTCTAAGCAAAAACGGGAGTGACATAAATAAAAAATACAAAATAAAATAAAAATATGTGTACAAGTATGTTTACACTGTATAAATGTGAAAGTATTGCTATATAAATAGGATACAGTACACTATGTGAATACATGAAGGCTGAGGACTTCTTACTTCGCTGCTCAGGCCACGTTTGAACCTGCACTTCAGGTGAGGAGGGACCTCCGCGAGACACCATTCAACTAAAAGCTGGCGTCAGACGCGCAGAAAACAGTCCGACCAATCAGAGCTTGACAATGCCCAGTCCCCTCCTCCTCCCTGCCTCTTAATACCTCAGCCCAGTCAGTGTTTTGGTCATGATTTGGTTGTTCGCGCACAGACAGCAGCTGACTGTCGGCTTGTTGCAGCACACTTTTTTATACATATGTGATTGTGCATTGGTGCCGGAGCCTGGAATGAGTCATTCCCCCGTCATGACCTCACCGGGCCGCCCCTCCAGTTGAATGGGATCCCTCATCGCCTGTCTGTCGCTTGTTTTTGGCACCGACTGTCTCTGTCTCCACCGTCGCCGCTCCTGCTCCTGCTGCTGCTTCTGCTGCTTCTTCTTCTTCTCCTAAACCCCGATTTTTGGGATCTGTGAGCTTTTGGTTCATCTGATCACTTCATTCATGGTTTTCATGTGAATTCCGCCTGTCTGATCGGCAGAAGAGCGACGACGCCAAATCTCCAGCAGCCTGCGCGTCAGGGGTGAGTCGCCTAAACTTGTTATTTTAGTGCGAGTGACTGGAGTAATGACAGACGGAGAGAGAGGGGTTAATTAAAGAAAAAATGAATGAGGGGGGTTTGATTTAAATCATAACTTCACATGTGTGTGACCTGCCTGCTCTGTCAAATATGACTTTAGTTAATAATGATCAGCTCACACTGTCATTTCCAACACCAAAATCACCGGTTACAACTGTAACAGCAACTATACCAGCCTGAGAGTTACTGTATAGTGACTCATCAGAGCTTTTTGTTAAAGCTGCAGCCTGCACTGTACAGCTCAGCTCCTGCTCTGCTCTGCAGTGCCTTTTTTTTGGGGGGGGGGGCATATAGAGCTTAATAACAAAACACTTTGCACTGTGTGCATATCCTCACTTTTAAGAGAAATGGCTCCCCTGGGTGGAATTCAGACTGAAACCTGGCACCTCTTGTTGCTCTGCAGTGAGGTTTTTTTAATTTTAGTTTATGGGCTACCTGCTGTACTTTTTGTGTTTTTTATGAGAAGATCAGAGCCGATATATGTTTTGCTTTAGATCATTTCTTTTTCGTTCGTTCACTCCAAACGCCACAGATTTTCCTTCCCCGGCATCCCACACACTTTAAAGACGCCTGTCATATGCTTAGGATTAGTCTCTCCCACTCAACATGACTCAAAGGCCCAAATATTGACTTTAATGTGGTGCTAACTAATAATAGAAAAAAGACTAGGTATGCACAGACCTCAAAGTAATTGCACGGTCTGTAATTTATTGAGGTAAGCCACGTCCTTGAATATACATACATGCAAGGCTATATTCTCTTCCATATTGTTTTGTGTGTTAACATTGTGAGCATTCATTCGCCTGTATACACCGTACACACCAGTAGTCCTGACTCCTCATGCCAGACTGCTGATCCAGGATCACTGCGCGGATCTCGAAAATTAAACCCTGATTCTGCGTCTGGACCTCTCTGAGATTTCACTCTCAGACAGTTTGTGCGAGACGTCAAAGTGTGACACATTTGCTTTCACGACAGTTGAGCTCTCGTTACACGCAAGCACACACTTGAACCTGCTGAACTGCTATTGCAGCGTGTTGCTGCAGCTTTTTGAGCTGCCTAAAACTTAAATATTGTGTATAAACCCCTCTGTGAATTCCAGCTTGTCTCTGTAATCCTGAAACATTTCACCAGAGAGGCGTCGGTACATTTTTTTTTTTTTTAATAAACACAAAATTGCTATTACATTTGATTATCAGTCTTGCGTTGGACTAATCCCCCCTCAGCTTTAGCTTGTTTTTGTATTTTCACTGTGTTTTCCTGAAGGAATTAGGATGTTTGGCAGCAAAGCGGGCAAAAACACATTCTGTCTCACGGATTCACTACCCTTAAATTCATTGCAATGACGTGCAAAGTGACGCTGCATGGGGATGGAGCTCTGTGTGTAAACGCCCCCGGGACGTGCACGATTTGTTTATGCGTTATCCTGCTCAATAGAACACGGTCACAAAGGGATACACTGATACACAAGATAAAATGTTGCCAGCTCCCATCATCATTAGCATATGAGTTCTGCACCCAGCGAGTGAGTGAGTGAGATTCTCAAAGTGGTGGTACGAGATTGGCCCTTTGTACTTCCTAACTGCCAGATTTCAGACTCCACAGAGGGGACCTAATGCTCCTTGGAATCCCATGAATGCCTTCCAGTGAAAGCCGTAGATGTTTATGTCAGCTCCAATGAGATTGGTTGGAAAGTGGCTCTCGAGGGCCGAAATTCCTGCTAATTGGCAACGTGGCTGTGGACTTGCCCCCCTTTTGTTCCCCCCTTATACTGGAGTGGTCTGTCTGTCAGGGTGATACACTGGCCCTGGCATCAATGAGCTGCTTGTTTTTCGGCAGCTATCCGGCCCTGGAGGATCGGCGGTTTTAAGACAAATCGCTTCCACTTTTCAAAATTGCCTTTTGTGCACCTTTTCAGAAAGATGGAAGGGAACCATTTAAAGGGGTGGCTGTTTCTCAAGCCTCCCGGGCTATATTTGCCTCCTGCCTCAGCTTCATTGAACAGGCTGTAGCTGGAGGTTCATCATTTGATCCAGTGAGTGCCCCACTTTCCTTTAGGACAGATGAACTGGCATCGAGCACTGAGGACATATTGTGATTGTTTGTGATACTATAAAGAGGAACTGGCCTGACTGGCCAGAGGAACAAGGAGGCCTCATATTGCAGGACAGAGGATGACTGTAAACAAGTCGTGGACTCTAGTAGTAGTCGTAACTGTGAGCTTGAAACAACACACTATTCCCTTTTGGCTTTTGGAGTACTTAACAAACAAAACACTTGTTTAATGCCAGCATCAACCCTTCTTCGGTTTGCCAACGAGATGTGCGATACACTCCGGAGAGAAAGGGGGTTTGTACACATGAAAAGGGGGGCACGAGATTTGTGATGGCTTCCCGCTGACAAAGGCCTTTGAATTTTTTATGTGGCAGATACTAAACTTCTGTCGCTCTGGCCCAGATTTTAGGGCTAATTAGTGCCCGGCTACTTTCAAGGGCAGCAAGGCTGAGCATGGGAATGCCGGTGCCACCTGTTCTCTCACTGCCCGAATCTCAGATCTCTCTCTCTCGTCCTGTCGGTCTTTATCTGTCTTGTTTCTGTCTCTGTGTTTGGCCTAGTTTTGTGTCAGTCATTGTTCTTTTTCTTTCTTTACGAGCTAAAGGTTTGTGTTTCACTTCCACACTAATTCCACTTTGTAGCCCACGCTGTATTCTGATACAGCACGAATCAGTAACCGCAGGAGAGAAGTAGATGTGTACCCTGTAGTCTGTAGTCTCAGTAAAAGGCGGTTGAATGATAAGGATGCAGAAGTGAAGCGCTCTGACATATCCCTCCGAGCTCTCTCTCTGTCAGAGAGGCTTGTGCTCTGCCGGCCATTTGAATGAAGTATCTGATAGTGGTTTGATACAGACAAACAGAGGAGGGCTTGTATCCTCCCAGGACCCCTGGCCACTTCCTGTCCCTCTGCTCTGGGAACGGGCCAGGGTGACACAGGCCACGCATCTCCCTCTCAATCCACCCACTGTTGTTGCTTCTGTGGAAAAGCGATCGCTCTCACACCCTCATTCCCGTCGCTCCGCGCACATTTCTTGCGACAGGAAAAGCGTCTTTGGCATTTAGAGAGATGCCTCTATGTGTGGCTTTGTGTGTAGGCGCAGCTGTGCGAGCCCGGTCAGGATGATGAGATGCTGGGAAGAGCACATGCTGCTGCTGCTCGCTGCCCCCTCCTCTTAAAACGTGAGGCTCTCCATCCATTTGAGAATAACTGTGGTGTATGTTGACATTCATGCAGATCGTGTGCTTGCAGAGACGACCCAACCTCGTCAGACTCTACCTCTTTATAATCTGATCAAACCAGATAACAGGAACATATTTGTGTGTAATTTCCTATTTAAAATATCTGTTAAGGGATGTGAGTTCACAGTAAGATTTCAGATCCTCTCGTGACTGAGTCATGTGAGGCGTTTGGGAACTTTTCATCAAGCAAAAGTGCCAAACACCAAGTTACAGCTCCTTTTCTTATAATATCTAATAATATCTTTGGGTTTCTGACTGTTGGTTGGTCAAAACAAGCTGCTGAAGTAGACAAAAGTGTTGAATTAAAGACATTTATGGCAGCAGAACAAACATCTGCAGCCTTACATGCTTGATTTATGTAAATAGTTGAGATTCGTGGTCTTTCATCGATACTAAAGGTGCAGTGAAGTCATGTTTTTATCACCTCGTATCACAGGATGAGCATATTATATGTGTAGGAGGTTGCTAAACAATACCAGTGACTCAGTCATTACTTTGCCAAGCGCTGTGATTTCTCACTTTCGTATTTAGTTTTACAGCTCGGCGCCTGTTTTCCAACCAAACATTCTGCTCATTGCTGTTTTCAAATATGTTTTTTGAATGTTACTTTCCACCTACTTTCATTTAAAGCTGTTAAATAAGTGCAACTGCTGCTTACGTTCCTGTTCTTGGCATGTAAAGTCAAATGAAAATCATCATTATGTCATCTCAGCTCTTTCAAACATGACTTTATAGCTTATTTCCGGCCAGTAAACCTGCATCAAACCACTGACAGAGGTTGTAGGAAGTTCATGACGTGCTTCCCCATCGGCTCTGACCTCTGGTGTCACCCCTCTCTGACCCGATGCCATGTTACAAAACCCTTTTGTATCTTATATAAAGCTCTAATCACACCACCAGCTCTCTGTACTGATTGCCTCGCAGTCAGCGCCTCGTTTCGGCGCTTCACCGCCCCACTGAGTTTCGATTTGAATATTGAAATCAGGGCCTTCTGAACAAAGGGGTGGTTTTTTAAAAGAGATGGAGGAAATCACTCCCGTGTTGGGGGTCTCGCCCTCCAATCTGTTATGGAAATGTCATGGCTGGGAGCAGTTATGTTTCGATGATGAAGCGTGACATGGGCACATTTTAATGGCAAACCCTGGTGGGTGTTTCTGATTTATTCCGCTGCTCTTATTTGTCTATCTTTAAGGAAGCAGGGCATCAGTACTGGGATTCTTTGTGTCTTGTTTTCGGTTTGGATGCAGCCAAAGCAGTGATAGAAATGTTGATACAGCATGCTTTATTTATACTTCTGCATCTGCACATAAACACAGAGGTTGTGCTGTTCCTCTGCTCTTAAAGTGTTTTGTAGGATTTGTCCAAACTTTTCCACTCTTGAACATTCTGTCTTGTCAGCTTAGACAACCTCTGCGCTTGTTTTAAGAATATATATTTTTAAAATGATAACAACAGATGTTCTTGGAGACACGGCGCTCAGCTGATGATCAGACGTCCTCGGCGTGAATTTAATTTTGTGTTGACAATAAGCACAATCTGCTCCACGGTGTGTGTCACGACCTTGACTCACATTCTTGTACTTACAACGTTGGCTGCTCCATGTTGCTTTTCCTTTCGCTGACAGACGCCGAAGGGGGGAATGTGATGTGTTTTAGGGGTGGGTGGGTGGCACGCGTGGCTCGGAGGGGGCATCTGAACATCCCACGGTGTGGACGGTGTGTCTCTACCTGCTCCCCTCGTGCATTCCTGCTTTGGGCCGTGCGAGCAGGAGAGGAGTTGAAACTCGCCTGTTCCTCCGCTCTGCATTCCTCAACCATGACTGGAGCTCAGTCACTATGCTGCAACAAACCTGGGAATGCCACAATGCACACCTGGCTCACTTTCGCATATTTGAACATGTTTACGTGGTTATGTTTACTGTTGCTATATGTGCTGTTTTATTTGATTAGCTGAACATCTATGTATTATACATACATATTCCCTTGTGGGGTTTAGGCCTTAGATTTCTGGGCTGCGGGGAATTCTCTTTCCGCCTTGCTGTACAGATGAGACGTTAAATGGTGAATGCCCGTAGTTACTGAAGCATGAAGCACTTGGGAGTCTCTGTGGACTTGAGCAGATCAAATGCTGCCCCCTTTTTGAAATGTGATGCGAGGATGTGACTTTGAGGGGTTTGCTATCACAGAGCTTGAGTTCACTTGAGGCAACGTATAGCCGCTCTGAAGCGCTAAGACATAAGCCCATATGATATCACAGAAGATCTGAAGTGCATTTTTGATGCTGCGTCTCCAGTGTCTTTGCCATGTAGCGTTAACGGCTAAAGAGCGTCTGTTTTGGACCCTTATGGAATGGAATATGTTTCCCCACCTCTTTTGAGTCGACTAATATTTGAGGAGCAGAAAAAGGGATGTTTTTCCTCCTCACGTGACATGTGGTTGACACATCAGAGGAATTGAAATCCTTTATTTCCAGCATTCCCCTCTGGAAATCTCCTGAAAGGATTGGAGAAATGATGATGGGGAGGGCGGTATAGACCGAGTGTGAGGGAGTAAGACTTGGGAGCGGGGGAATAAAGAAAGCCAAAGCCCTTGAGGATTATCTTTTTCTCCTCCCTCCATCTCGGCTCCTTCTCTCTCTTCTCTGCTTCTTGTTTGAACACATGACCACAGCTCATCAGTCTCAGTTCGCATGCAGGAGGAGAGGAGGATATGAGGCTTGACGTCGGCGGCGAGAAGAAGCAACGCAACCTGGATGTTTGTCAGAAGCTGTAAGAGCAGATTTCGACCAACGCAGTCGTTTAATGCGCCACAGAGGAACAATGTGTGACTTCTCCCACTGTTAATACAATACAGTGAACACCCTGCAGGTCCATTCATGGCAATCATGGTACTGTGCATGCCTCAGATGCCTCAGATCTCATAGATTTCCAGCAGGAGACATGGCTGCTGCTGCTGCTGCTGCTGGATGTGTGTCTGTATTCAGTGACAAGAGAACAGCTGAGCCATAAAACAGAGCATGTGTTCCAACGCGAGGTTCATTTACTCGCAATTGGTTAACGTTCCCTTTCCACGTTATGCTTTCTTTATCGACGTGAAGCTGTGAAACGTTGGTTAACTATCGGTTAATGTGCTGGAATTTATCTGCTGTTTTGCAACAAACCTGATGAGCTAAGCGGAGGAAATTACAGTAATGTCTTCTGTCTGTCTCGTCTAACCGAATGCCCGTCACACCCAGTCTTAGGAAGGTTAGCTCTGTTAAGCCAGGTGACTACTTTTTGTATAAATAAGTTAAGTATGTAAGCACTCGCTATGAAGGTAACGTTTGAAAAATCTCCAAAGTGAGGGTTTCAAAGCAGGACAGTGTGTTGTTGCATCAAAAATGATTGTGGGATGAAGACACAGACAACCACAGTGTGTGTGTGTGTGTGTGTGTGTGAACTCACAGGTACACCCGTGCTCTCTACCGTATGACAGATCATGTGTCATGTGACAGGGATTTTCAGAGAAAAATTGGTGCATCACATGTTTTTAGATGCGTGTCACCGTGATGTGGCCTCTTCTCCATTTTTAATCACAGTGTATGATGCATGTGGAACTGGGAAGTGTTGTCAACTGCGTGGGCTTCGACATAATGTAAGGGATGGAGGGAGGGGGGTGGAGCTGGCTCCGGATCAGCTAAAGGAGAAGAAGGGAGATGGAAAGAAGGAGGAGATTACTGGAGATGAATTAAAAAGTGGAGGGGCGTTGGTAGTCTCTTTTTGCTCTTCTAAAGCAATAGATCAGCACTTTGGGAAATCCCTCTTCGCTCTCTTGTTGGGAGTTAAATGAAAATATGAAGGTCACTTTCATATCTTCAATATGAGGCTACAGTCAGCTGCCTGTTAGCTTAGCTTAGCATAAAGACTGGAAACAGGGGGAAACAGCTAGCCTGGCTCTGTCCAAAAGTGAAAAAAACCCATTTTCAAGCACCTTAAAAGTGTAATTAATTAATTATTTATTCAATATTTTGTTTAATGTTAATCCACACAAAGTGTGTGAACAACAGTCAAAGTCTGCTCCCGGCCAAGAAATAGTCCCAAGTAAAAGCATAAATTCTTGTTTTTACACTTATCTTGTTGGCCTCAGACAAAGCCGAGCTAGCCGTTTCCCCATTTTCAGTCTTTATGCTAAGCTAAGCTAACTACCTGCTGCCATACAGACATGACAGCGGTGTCGATTTTCTCATCCAACCCTTGTAACGAGGAAGCAACTGACTAAATTCTCAACAGTTCCTTTTTAAACAGAAGTGTTTTATTAGCTCTCTCCCTTCATTGCTTCCTTTTGCAAAAGCCAAGATATTTTCTTACTGAGCCTCAGTCCCAAAAATAATTTGATGTATGTCATACTCAGATTAGGAACAAGGGATAACAGAAAATCCGTGAACCTACAGTCGGTGCCAGCAGTGTTTGTTGTTTGGGGAAAAAAAAATTCCTCTGTAAGCACGGGGGTTTAAGATGGAGCGTCCAGCTGCTCTGCTCCACGAGCCCAGGGATGTCATATGATTTTTTTTTAAGGTCACGTTAGCTGTGGCATTTGGCAAACAAAAGGTGATGTGAACATACTGTAGGTCGCTTTTTTTCTTTTTTTTTTTTTTTTAGGAAAAATACCAGTGGTGAGCAATGCACACACACACACACACAGTGTGAAAGGGATAAGAGCTCACAGCCTCTGATCCTATTATAAAAGCGAAAGCACTGCAGGCCTCCTGAGAGGCTGAGAAAATGTGTAAACACTGTGTTTTTTATGGCATAACCGAAAAACATCACAATGTAAAGAATCTCTTCAGGAGATCTCACCTTTCTTTCTCTGTCTGCTCACCCCCTCTCCTCCCTCCCTCCCTCTTCCTCCCGTCCTCCCTCTGTTTTCTCCCAAATGCTTTCAGGAAGTGACAGACATCCCACATAATTTAGGGAGACGGAGCCTCTGCTAATCTTGCCTTTTTCTTCATCAGATAGGCATGCAAGCGTTCTCTCTGAGTGTTTTGGCCCAGAAAGTCTGTGTGTGTGTGTGTGTGTGTGTGTGTGTGTGTGTGTGTGTGTGTGTGTGTGCGCAACTATCCTACATCTGTGCAGTTTGTTGGTTTGTGGAATGCTTGGAATCGCCTCCATGGCAACGATCGGGTTGTGTGTGTGGAGTGGTAAATATTGACTTCACCACCTCCCCATCCCTGTGTCTGTCTGTGACAGGAGCAAAGGAGGGGGTGCTGTGTGTGTGTGTGTGTGTGTGTGTGTGTGTGTGTGTGTGTGTGTGATCGGTCGGTACACACGCTTTATCCAGGACTCAGCAAAGTCCTGCCATCGGGGGCGTGTGTTTACCTTCAGGCCTTTCGAACACGGGGGCTTTCCGGTTCACACAGTTTGATTCGGTGTGTGTGAAACGCCAGGAGCTTTATGACGCTCGCTCTCTGCCGTGCTGCTTCATCTTAGCTCTTTGTATGGATCAACCTAATGGTTAAGTAAATGGGAAGAGTGGATGGATGCTGTAGTCAGTCGTCGAGACCCGTGCGGGGGTTGCACTGGTGTGCAAACACACCAACCCAGCAGCCATTTCCTCTATTCATGTTTGCTGAAAGAGAAGAGAAACAAGATGATGTTCGACTGTACGCCCTGAATTGGCTGAAAACCAGGAACCAGCCCACCTGTTGTGGTACATAATGAGAATTAAGTTACTTAAAACTAGTGTGACTATGTCGTGAACACTTCTGGGTTCTCTCCTTTGTGCTGTTTTCACACAGCAGATGGATTTGTTGAGACAGGACAAATGCTTGGAGGAGCTGCAGCAGCAGCAGTAGTAGTAGTAGTAGTAGTAGTGGTTTGACCGGTCTATCCTGTCTCGTCATTGCTACACCCGTGTTGTTTGCAGGCTCCCAGATGGAATGTCATCACAGCGTTGGGACGAATAAGATTAGGGAATAGATGTTGATAATCTGGACAGAACAAGCAGGGCTGCTGGATTATGTTACGACTGCTGGCCAGTGACGCAGGAGAGCCAAAGCTCTTGTAGTAATTACATAAAGAGCATTGAGATGAAGGAATACATCCAGCAGGCTGACATCGGGATCACATGCACTCTGCTCACACAGGCACACTCACTCCCTGTAGGCACACACATACTTCCTGTCCACTGAACTACATCAGTTGTTCCCTCTGCAATCCAATGAGACAAAAGACTTTTAGAGGTTTATGAGCTGTTTTCCCAACATGCAGTCAATCTTTATTTTTACTGTACCGCCGTCAAATGGAAAACGGCTTCGGGATGAGGTTGTAATCGGTCGAGTGTGACTTTGTTTGCGCTTCTGTGATACTGACTGAGGACAGCCTGTTCATCCATCCTCCCTTGAGTTCATTCCCTCAGAGCGCACGCACGCCATTTTAAACGTTTGAAGTCTGCTAATGCAAATGCAATAAAAACAGGATGATATCTCCCTGCAGTCTGGCACCTGTTGTTCTCTCAGCTCAGTTTAAAGAGGACGAAATGTTAATTTGTCTCTTTTAACCTGTGAGGGACACATGTCCTGTACAGAGGCCACATTCAGGATCACGTCGTTCAGCTTCGGGTCTCTTTACAGAAGCCAGATTTACTGTTTTTGTCAAGGTTAGGGCTGGAATGTAATGTAAGTCAAACAGCCACGTTGTGTTGAAAATAAAGTATTTAAAATGCATTAATAAAAAGCACCATGTTCAGTAAACATGATGTTTGCTGAGAAAGGATCAAACTCAGAGATCAGCCACATCTGAACATCATACGTCTGGATACAGAGATCTACAAAGTGTCTCGTACAAGATGACCCAGTGTGTCAAAATCTGAAGACATCAAACATTGATAGACAGAGATAGATAGATAACTTATTGTCCTTACAAATACAGGAATACATGCTCTCCGCAGATGGCGATTACCGGGCTGTATTGTTCAGAGATGCTATGGCAGAAGGGACATAGTGCCATAGCGTGTTACCTGTATCTATCTATGACCGGATGGGAGCAGTGTGAAAGATGCCATTTAAAAAAAAATAGACTAAAATAAAAAAACTCAAAGATTTAGTAACATTGAAAAGGCAGGCTAACATACATTCAGAGTAAATGCACACGCTGCTCAGCCTTAGCGGCTCTACTCTTCAGTGTCCGCGTGTTTTTAATTCATTTTAGTCACCAACAGACGAAAGAGGAAGATGTAACATGGACTATAAACCAGTTTTACAAAAGCCAGTCATGAACACGAACCCAGTTAGCGGCATGGTGGAGTCAGATTGCTAAAATGTTCAGCTGCTAGCAGCTAGAACTTGAATCATCTCCACTAAAATGATCACAGTAACTTTGAATCCCAGACACAAACTTAATTTTAAAAGCTAAAATTAGCTTCCCATATATTAAAATGTTTGCTCTTCCTCGCTGTCATCTCTAACGGTCAATTGTGGGCTCCGACTATACACAATATTTTTTTCCAAGATGGTCAATGTGTCACAGATTAGGCAATTATAGTCATAAATTCTTGCCGCGACTCGCCAAAAAGGCGATACTGTGACTGTCTTCTGTTCTAAAAAAAAAAGAAAGGAAAAAATGACACAAACATTTCCTGGAATTTTGTCATTGATAGCAAAGAGATTGTGACACACTCGTCTTTTTGTCCAGACGTCCTGAAGGATCCAGATCTGATATCATGTCGTCTGAATCTGGTGAAACTCTGACTTGTTAAAAATAGATCAACATCTTCCAACAGAAGTTAGCATTAGTCTAGTAGTATAAAAAATAACAGTTTCAAAAAGGCTTCAAAACATCTGACACAGTGAAGACGAAGAATCCGATTGGTCCTTCTCTGATTGGCTTCGTGCATAAAAGTAAACTGTCACTACGCAGCAACGCTCGTTTATTCCTACAATGTGACGCTAATACAACAGTTTCATTGTTGCGATTACAGCGTTGGAGCAGAAGCTTAATTGTGACCTCCGACCTGTCCCCGAAGCTTTAAAGAATCTGGCGCTGCGGCGAAACGTAGGTTGTCAGAACATGCCCGATCCACGTGTTAGACCACAGGCCGACAGCAACAAGCAGCGTGAGGTAGAAATGAGGGGTCTACTGTAGCTGTCATCGCAACACACAAGTCCTAACTTGCCACTTCACATAGCTTCATAGTTTCACCGTCTCTCTCTCTCTCTCAGTTTTACTTTGAGTTTGCTTCATTAAGCCCGCACACAGAAGATCTGAAGTGAGCTTCTTCAATTTTGATGCTCATGACTATTTGATCCTTCCAAAAAAAAATGAAAAGATTTTTTTTTTTCTTTAAATGAACCAGAGCGCAGACTTCATTACAAAGTCTGTGTTGTTCGGGGAAATGGACCAGTGTCACGATCCTGCCCTGACAAAGACTCCAATCGGTGAAGACTGTTAATGCATGAATGACACCACATCCTTTCATTTAATTCATCGACAGGATGCCATTCAGAGATTCTTGTTGTTTTAATTTCATATGAAGTGAAGAAAGAAAGCAAAACAGGACAATGCAGCCTCCCGCAGGGCGAAAGCAACCCTGGCAGCAGTATTAAAAGACTATTCCTATTTACCAAAAGCCCAGGAGACTTGAAGGATTTGGAATTCATTGTCAGATCTTATGCATAATTAAGCAAATCCCCCACCAGCCCGGCCACACCCCCCGCCTCGCCGGAGGGATTTTTCATGCTGCTCTGCCTCTCAGACAGTAGGTGCTTGTTACAGTACCTCAGCCCTGTACGAGGCCAGAATCAGGCTCCAGTTATCATGAGCTAACTGATGATGCATGGACACGATTCCCTGCAGCAGCAGCAACAACAACAAAAAAAAAAAACGTGACGTCACGTTGTGGCTTCGCGACTTCCTTCATTTCCATATTTCGTACCGTCTGTAACGGCTAAAACACACTGGGAGCTGGCAGCCCACAAGCCACAGGCCACTTCTGTGTCTTGTTTGTGCCGCCTGCTGTGAGCTGACAAAAAAAAGGGCTTTGTGTTTCTGGTGTGAAAAAAAGGCCCGAGACTTTGTTAATGCTCTGTTTCATGTTCCGGGGAGTTTTTCAGTGTATTTGTCTGGGTTTGCAGTCTGGGTCAGGGTATTACGACACCACTGGCCAAAGGAACTAAATTCTAACCAACCTTGATATTTGTGAGCGGCTGTTACATGCACGGCTGCTGTCGTCCAAGCACATCCAGGAGAACGGCAATGGTCTGTCCATGTAATGTTTTATTTAAGCACCGTCTGAATAAGGCGACATCCAGCTCTGGAGATGAGCGAGGTAGCATCTCCGCTGTGCTCTGCCTCTAATGGCTTATTAACCATGACACCAGTCTGCACGGGGGGAAAAAAAAACACAAATCAAACAAAGAGCAGCTCCCTGAGCCACCTGTCATCTCTGTGTCTGCTCTCTTGTGTCTGTGTTAACCTGCACACACTGTTACACCCGCTGGGATGCGACCCCCTTTATGCAGACGTGCCCCCGGGGGGGAGATATTGACTGTCCGGCCCTGTTGACCTCTCTTCACGTCCTCGCCCATTCATGGTGCCAACCAAAACTGAACCTCCCATTTTATGTTCACTCCTCTCTTCTTTTTCTTCCCCTTCTTCTTTCTTTCATCCTGCTGCCACTTTCTGTCTGTTTTAATGTTTATTCCTGAGCTACGTCATTCCTCTTCCTGCATGAGCTCACATGAATCATCCAAACAAACCAGTAAACTCTTGTTTGAGATGTTGCCTCTGCTTCCTCTCTCCAAGCAGACTGTCATTTTGTAGCAAAATAAGAAGGAGGGGGGTCAGTGAGGAAGCATCCAAAATGACCGACACAAACCAGTGACAGCTTCGCTCATTTCCATTGCGTGGTTAGCAAACTGTGCTCCTCACGCGTTTTCCACCATATGTCACTGTGAGCATGACTGCTAGCCTGTGTGCCTGTGTAGCTTGTCTTTTGTTCAGGATTACACTCGTTGCTTGTGAATGAGAGTCTGATGTTAGATCCAACAGATGCACGGTCTCCAGGGGACGTCAGGAGTAGGCTGACACTACCCATATGCACTCTGACCTGCCTCTGCTTATCAGAGGGGCGTCTAAGCCGCCCCACGTTAGTGTTTTAGTGTCTAAATTGGCATTTCTTAGCGGACCCCCCCTGCCCCATGGCTATATCTGATAGCACGGGCTTGAGTCCCTAAATTATCCTTGGCTTAGTGTAATGATTTTCCTGCACTAAGCTGATATTGGAGCTACTTCATGAGCCTGAGCGGGCGGGGAAGCTTTAGAAATGAAGAGATGCAGAGTAAAAGCTACAAAAACCCAAACCTGCACTCTGAGTATCTCAAAGTTTGTCCATCACTGAAAACTTGCTGATGAACACTGTAATCTGATTACTCACTGATGTCCATTATCAATTAATCTGTTCATTATTTTTACCATTAAAGCTGCAGAGCATTTCAGCATCTTTCAGGCGTTTGTTTTGTTTTTCAGCTTTACTGTTTCAGGCAGCTGCTTTTCAGCAACCAAGCCCAATGTTTGCTACCTCCCCAGCACCACGCTGACAGAGTTATCAATGTGCAGGTTGAACATAGTGAAGCATTTAGCAGCAAAACCAGACTTACGTTTGTCAGCCGGCCAGAGACACGTCTCCAAATGAATGATGATGTTGTAGCATGGGCAAGCGACGAGCGGCAACCACCGTTGCTGTGAAATGAAGCCAAGACGGAAGTGCCAAAAAAACTACAGTTCCTCGAACGCCCCATGAGGTTGGCTACAGAGCGAGTCAGTCTCCATGAGCCCCTGTGTTTAAAAATGTCCAACTTTACATACAGAAACATGTTTACAGCCTGGTACAAAAAACTGATTTGGTCTCTATAGCTAATTTCCTCAACCACTGTGCTGAGGAACGCACACATTCAAATTGTATTAAGGCTTTGGGACACTTTGGTCCACAAGTTGAGCAACCAGGCTTATTCAGCCCGCCTCAGCTCCACCCACGCCACTCCACTCCTTGTGTTTGCTCATTTTTGAATTAGTCAGTGGCAGCTAGCCTCACAGCAGCTCTATGATCACGGAGACTACGTCCATGTTTTATACCGTCCGTGCTTTATTAGGTGTTAATGTGTTTACATCTTGTTCCACTGGCTTCATATTGACAAAAACAATGAATGCTGCTTTAATTGATCATTTGTTTAATCTATATATGCCAGTTTATTGTTCATCCAGCAGTCTGGAACCAAAAGAATATTACATTTACAAGGATATAAAGCAACAAATCCTCACATTTGATTGGCTAGAAGCATTGTTTTCTTAGCCACTGTCACGCTTGCGATGGAAATATTAGTTGGTCGTCCAGTCCACCATCACCACCACCACCACCAGTAACATTGTGATCAGTTCACTTTTCATGTAGCACAGTCAAAAATGTCCAATACTTTTGGAAGAGTCGAGCTCTTTTAGTGCCCCCCTTTTATTATTAAATTTCCATACGTGTGAATGGGGTTCAGTGGGAGATATTCAGCTTTATTAAATACATGAACTGACTCATCTTGAAATGATCCGTTTGAATAAAGCCCGAAGAAGAACTATGGCACCACAAAACAATGTTACGCGTCTTCTTCTATGCGAGCATCTGTGTCCGACACGTGCGCGCAGGCATGTGCGACATGTCTGCGAATGTGCTTTGCTGGTGGCAGTGGGATGAAGTGGATCTCATGCCTGTGTTGAAAGCGAGTAGTAGTAGCAGCTGCTGCTGCTGCTGCTGCTGCTGCACCGTCCGTGGGGAAGTTTTGGTTCATGTGGTCTACGTGACACTGTGTCTCGGTGGGTTTAGATCAGTGGTCTCCTTTCCGTCTCTGGTTTCCGCATCTGGTCCTTTTAAAGAGTCGGAGGAATTTTTCCAGAGAATGTATTTTAAGATGACATAAGTCTATTAGAGGCTAAATTATTATTATGTCATTAATCTTTTACAGTGCCTTGAAATGTGATTTCAATGAAGTTTCTTTTTTTAATCTGCTGTCTCACTGACTTTTTTTTTCTGTCCTTGAATGCACCACAGGCCATGGGGGGATCCAAGAGTAAGCCCAAGGATGTAGGACGGATAACCCACGGCCACGATGGCAACCTCAGCTCTGGGGGAGGTGCTGGTGGCCACCACCTCAACCCCAATCAACCGTCCTTAACACCAAATCGTAGCCCTACTATGGATGGAGGTCTCGGCGGTAATCCATCCATGGCCAATACTCCAGAGCTGGCCCTGTTCGGAGGTGTGGACAATAATAGTGTCACCTCTCCTAACAGAATCACACTAGCAGGTGAGAACGTCGGCTCTAAACCTTCTTGTTTTTTTTTTTTAGTGGTCTTGCACGTGCAGTTTGTCTTCGGTCATAACCAAACGTTCTCTCCTGATAGGAGGCGTGACGACCTTCGTGGCATTATACGACTATGAGTCTAGAACGGCCTCAGATCTGTCGTTCAGGAAGAGCGAACGCCTCCAGATAGTCAACAACACGTAAGGAAAATCACAGACAATCACATGGCCTTTTCTTATTACCACCTATGTGCCACCTCTCATGCAGATGCACACACAAGTGAACCCGGGAATAGTCTCAAGAACATACACCGTGTGAAAGATGGAGAGAATAACTGCACGTCGACAAGTCTTGCACATTGTCTGTCTGAGTTATTGCTCAGTTGTCTTGACTGGCTGCTTTGCACCCTGAAATGCATGTCACTCGTCTCTCTCTGAAAACCTCCTGTAACCATAGGAACGGGCTTCCCTCAGTAGAGCTTTTTTTTGTGTCAACTGACACATTTTTTTTTTTTTGCTTCATTCACAAAAGACTGATCACATCTCTCTGCTCGGTCCACCTCCAGTAAGGCTATTTTTATAGCTAACTCCGTACAAGCAGACCGCAGTGTGAGACCTAGTTACTCTGTACAAATCTAACCTGTTTCAGGAGGGGGGGGGGGTCATGCTTGTTTTTTTAAAACAGGGGGTTGCTCTATGAATCAATAGAGGTGCAGTGAACCATATACTGTAGTGCTGCACCCCCGCCAGTGCTACAAACTGCTGACCTAGAAGGCAGGAGCTGAGGACAATAGTGGATTATTGTTGCATCTGGCCCCTTAAGCCAAAGACCTGGATCATTATTGGGTCAAGTACACCCGAGAATCCATTAACCATCGCTAAGATTAGAGGTTATCGCAGTCAAATTAGGTGTCAGTTAAACAACGTCGCCATGCACGGCGACCTGACAGGCTTTTTGTTCTGCTAATATCGCATGTTTTTCCCTCTTTTTGCCTAATTATTGCGCCTCGCACATAAACGAGTTATGCAGTGGTTTAAATATTTTCGATTCGCAGCGATGCATATTGGTCGTGTTATGTGTCTGTTGTGTGTCCTCTGCTGTTCTTCCACTGCTCATAACATGCTCTCTGTGTTTCTTTAACCCCCCCTTTTTCTTTTCCACCATTTCCCTTTCATCTCTCTCTCTCTCTCCTTTTTTTTCCCATCACAAACCACCACATCACATTTTTTTATAGGAGGAAGGTGAACTGCAGGTTTGTGACGCTTCTCTGGATTTGTATTTGAATGTGCTGTCTTGTCTGTCTGCCTGTGCGTGCATCACCTGAAGCATATACAGTTTGCACCGTAATATCACTTCACTAGAAAAGGCACATAACCACGTAACTCTGCCCGTATACCCCATCAGCCCTCAGAATAGTAGTCAGGAGAAGTTGGTGCAAAGCCTTGCAGCACTATAACCAATTCAGGTCAACTGGAGGAAATGAACGTTAACAGACTGTAATTTTTTTACTTTCTCTCAGTGAGTCTAGTGCTGCAAAGCTACGGCGGCTCACTCCCTGATAAAAATGTAGCATACGAGCACCGTCCCTCTCCTGTTGTCACACCCACATGAATGCATGTTTGTTTATAACGACATGACTTCCTATTTTTTTTTTTTTTTAACAGTACATATATCTGGGCTTGTATTTATCAAGCTTCTCCAAGAGCTCATTTACTGTTACGACTTATGAGAGGATACAGAAAATTCCAAAGCATCAATTTATTCATGTTCTGAGATACTTGATGAACACCAGCCCTTAGAGTCACAAAGACTGTGTTTTATTCGTGTTTGGGATGTGTTATGAGCCCTCGGTGAAGCTGTGTGTGTGTGTTATCGTTTCATCTGTGCAGAGAAGGGGACTGGTGGCTGGCGCGCTCCCTGACCACTGGAGAGAGCGGTTACATCCCCAGCAATTATGTGGCTCCATCCGACTCCATCCAGGCAGAAGAGTAAACCTTTTTATTTTTTCATATATATTTATTCTTGCTCCGTCTCGTGTATCTGTCTCTCATCGAGCACATGAAAGAATTAACACTCAGATGTTGGATTCTTAAGAACTTTCTTGTTTTGTTTATGAGCACTCAGAGGAATAGTTTGATGCTTATTTGCTCTCTTGTTGGAGCGTTGAAGCGTTAGATGAGAAGACTGATGCCGCTCTCTAGCTTCGTAGATATCTTCAGCCAGCAGCCGGTTAGCTTAGCTTAGCATAGAGACTGGAAATGGAGGGAAACGGCTAGCCAGGCCTCTGTCCACAGGTGCTAAGTCTGCATATCTGACCCTATAAACTCACTAATTAACACTCTGTATCTTGTTTGTTTAATCCGTACAAAAGTTGAACTATAAAAGAGACTTTCTTAGTCTCAGCTGGTTGCCTGGCAACCCCACAATGACAACAAAGTATCCTGGAAGTCACCGCACCCGGCCGGAAATAGTCCCGCACGTAAACTCGCGATCTAAGGCTAGCTGTTCCCTCTTTTTCCAGTCTTTATGCTAAGCTAAGCTAACAGACAGCTGGCTGTAGATTCATATTTACCATCTGGACACGAGTGTGGTGTCAAACTTCTTCACGCGTCATCAAGAAAGCAAATAATTCCCAAAATGTCCAGGTGTCTCTTTAAATGATTACTGTTTTCTACCTCCTGGACATGCACTGCTGATCTTTACATACTAACATGCTCGCTTATACAATCAAGCCACACAAACTAACCTTCTATAACAACTCCATTTCTCACTTTTGCCTCCTGCACCCCCCCTCCAGTCATCTCAGACTGACTCTAGAGTCCAGGTAAGCAGCTGTTGCACTGTAGGCACTAGTATGCACTGCATCTGGAGTGCAAACAGACTTTCAAACTCACCCTTGCTTCGTCATTTCTTTCTCTTCCACCCACTCGCATCTTCTTCCCCTCACCAACCTGCTCCCTCGTCTCCCATGTTTTTTTGTTTTTTGTTTTTTGTTTCTCTCTCGACCTCACCAGGTGGTACTTTGGTAAAATCACCCGCCGGGACTCCGAGAGGCTGCTGCTAAGTTTAGAGAACAGAAGAGGGACTTTCCTGGTGCGAGAGAGCGAGACCACCAAAGGTAAAGTGTGTGTGTGGAGCCTCATACAAAGAAGCAAACTCATCGTTAACCGAGCCCTATTAAAACAGCAGAACTATGCGAAAGGCACAAGGAGTGTTATGACTTCTGGCATCCTCTGAGAACAGCCGTGGGGTGCTCTTGAAGTGTCAATGAAGGATGGAGGGTGTTTTTCTTAGAGATTATGCAAAGTGAGTTTGTTAAATTGAGAGTAGACCTAATTACAAGTCCGTGGTACTGATCAACAATCCTTCCCAGAGAACATTTTGTCCTGGAGATTTGTGAGGACATACTTGCTGCATCTTTATTTTTATACCACTGACTGCCAGAGGGTTTTTTTTCCACGTTTTCGGGTTCTTCTTGTTCTTTTTTAAAAGAACTTGTAAAATGTTCAGAGCCCGGTCTGAATCCTATGACACGTCTCACTGAAATGCACCAAGAAGAAGAAGAAGAAGAAGCACATTCTCTGTAGCAGTAATCCACGATGCCCTGCTGTTCACTGTGTGCCCCACTGCGCAGTGTGTGGCAGCAGTGTTGGGGTACAGAAGAGAGACGAATCAGGCAGATGGGGGGGGGGGAAAGGTTGGATGTGACGCCTGTGTGAGTCTGGAGATAGTGCTGATAGGCAGCTGACAACACAGTCCCTACGGGTACAGCTGGTTCTGTGTGTGTGTGTGTGTGCGATTTGTGTGCATTATACGACTCACATTGTGTTTTTCTATCACTGGATTTGGATAAGAAAGGGGAGAGATGGTGCGGGTGGAGAGGTACTGGGTGGGTGAGTCCAACAAGAATTAGGTCAGTGTGGAGCTGAGGACTGTACAACCATGGGCCATATCACCCAGTTCAGACCTTCACAGAAGGGGGAGGCGTCGCCCTGGGCTGCAGACTATTTCTTACTTAACTGATGCTGCCCTCTGGTGGATTTATGAGCACATGGCACCAAAAAATAAAGTCTTCTTTTTTTATATCCATGCAGCATAATTTAATTGGCTCTGATACCTTTTCTGATTTTCAGATGATTTAAAAACTAAATATTTTCACCCAGACTTCGAAGATTCAGATATTTTTGTTTGTTCTTATTTGTTTCAGGTGCCTACTGTCTGTCTGTATTGGACTACGACAACACCAAAGGGCTGAACGTGAAGCACTACAAGATCAGGAAGCTGGACAGCGGAGGCTTCTACATCACATCACGCACGCAGTTCAGCAACCTGCAGCAGCTTGTCAATCACTACCGCAGTGAGTGCTTCTGTTTTATTGTATGTCTTGCACAGATTATTCTGTTTAGGAAAGCTTTTTATGACCACGTCTTCTTTTCTGTCCCTCAGAGCATGCTGATGGACTGTGTCACAGTCTAACAGACATCTGTCCTGTACTGAAGCCTCAGACTCAGGGCTTAGCCAAGGACGCCTGGGAGATCCCGAGAGAGTCCCTCCGTCTTGACCTGAAGCTTGGACAGGGCTGCTTCGGAGAAGTCTGGATGGGTAAAGCTGCGCTTTCATCTGTTTCTTGAACGAACCCTTTTGTTTCCAGACAAAAAGTGCTCACTGAGCAAAGAAGTTTCAGGGCGCAGTTCAAGTCAAATATTAACTAAGTGTGTTGTTGTTACACTTTTTTTAGGCTGATTTTATTTGCACATCAACCGCCACCACCTGGCAGAAGCTAACTCTTTCTGCCATTTTTCTGTCGCTCACAGATATTTCAACCATTCATCCGTTAAATTTAGCTAAAGTCTTGCCATTCTCTACTTTTAGCTCTGCGTTTATCTATTGCTTTTAGCTGACTGTTTCAGCTTCTCTGCTCACGTCTTAAAAGGTCTCACACACTCTTTTGCAACATGTGGCGTTCAGGTGATATATATTTTTGTCGATGTTTCCTTGTACCCACATGGTCTAGGCCTTGTTCTGTCTGTTATTTTGACACGTCGACGAGTTGTAATAATCAATGCTTGATATGACTATCAGGAACGTGGAACGGCACAACGCGGGTGGCAATAAAGACTCTAAAGCCCGGCACCATGTCCCCTGAGGCCTTCCTCCAGGAAGCTCAGGTCATGAAGAAACTGAGACACGAAAAGCTGGTTCAGCTGTACGCCGTGGTGTCCGAGGAACCGATCTACATCGTCACAGAGTACATGGGACAAGGTCAGCACGGCCAGTGAACTGGCATGAAAAAATGGCATTGAAGTAAATGAACCTAACGGACGGAGGCTGTAATTTGTTTTGTCCCTGCTTACAGGTAGCTTACTGGATTTCCTGAAAGGTGACATGGGTAAAATGCTCCGCCTCCCCCAGCTGGTAGACATGGCCTCACAGGTCAGTACAAATAATCTGCCGCCGCGTCTCTTTAAACCATTTTGAAAATGTTATCTCGGCTGTTTTACCTTCCAGCGTGGACAATCACAAAGCTTTGTCTCTTCCTCAGATTGCTTCAGGGATGGCTTACGTGGAGAGGATGAACTACGTGCACAGAGACCTCAGAGCTGCTAACATCCTGGTGGGAGATAACCTGGTTTGCAAAGTGGCTGATTTTGGTCTGGCTCGCCTCATTGAGGACAATGAATATACTGCCAGGCAAGGTAAGGACAACAGGAGGGCATTGCCAGAGTGGTTTCCCCTCCATGCTTTGACCTTTTTTTTAAAACTGAGTCATAAACATATATGACTTCATTTTTTTCCCCTCTTTAATCATCTGATGACTTCTCAGATTTGAGTCACCCGAGTTGGGGCTTACTTTTAGAGCACCTGTGATTATTATAAGCTGTTAGATTCCAGGAAACAGTGTGATTCATGCAGCTGATGTGCTTTTGTTTTAGCCTGTGCTGACGTGTTGAACATGTCCTCTTGCAGGAGCCAAGTTTCCCATCAAGTGGACGGCTCCTGAGGCTGCTTTGTACGGCCGCTTCACCATTAAATCTGATGTCTGGTCATTTGGAGTCCTGCTGACTGAATTGGCCACTAAAGGCCGCGTGCCCTATCCAGGCAAGGATCGTTTTCTGACATCATGCTCAACATTTATAAAGATTTATTGTGTTACTAGCTTCATGTCTTTCCTCTCTCAGGTATGGTAAACCGGGAAGTGTTAGACCAGGTGGAGCGTGGCTACAGAATGCCGTGCCCTGCGGAGTGCCCCGAATCCCTGCATGACCTGATGCTGACCTGCTGGAGAAAAGAGCCCGAGGAGAGGCCAACCTTTGAGTACCTGCAGGGCTTCCTGGAGGATTACTTCACCTCCACGGAGCCTCAGTACCAGCCGGGAGAGAACCTGTAAACCGGGGTGAATGTGGGGGAAAATGTGCATGCGTCATGCATGTACAAAACTGAGCATGTGTATCTACTTCAGAGTGTGCATGGACGAGTATGTGTGAGGGTGTGTATGTACAGTATAACGGGGGGGGCAGAAAGCCGGCTGCATTCTGGGTACAATCAGTAACTCTCTGACGCTGAGGAGTGTCAGTGGGACGTCAAACCAATCAGCAACATTTCAGATCCTGCCTCCAAAGTCAGCTCACGAAAACACTTGAACTGTGTTATTATTTTGAGCTCATCACGCGGTACTTTATTATGTTTGTCACTCAAACCAACACCTGATACAAAGCCGAGCAGGTTTTTTTCAACCATCCTTGTGTTTGTAAGTCGCCCTGACATGTACGTTCCCGTGTTAACTCACCTGACTGATCTTTGTTTGCCAGCTTCGACACTGCAAGTGACACCAGACGTGTGGCATTAGAGACTGCACGTGGGAGTCCAGAGAATGAATGTTGGATACAAGTATTGTCCTGCTGAAAGCCCCGTGTCTATTTTTTTTTTATACTATATTTTCTTTGGGATACACACATGCTCAGAGTCTGTCTTCCATTTTGCCACTTGAGAAGCAACTGTTTTGGACGTACAGTAATTTGCCAGGATATAGTTGGTCTTAAATGTTTTTATTTTGTTATTAGACCTGGATCAACTGGAGTATTTTTTATTTTATCACCATGCTCCCCCTCCACCAGGCTTGTTTCCCAAAAGACTTGCTTTCCCTCGACAGGAGTGTGTAGTCTCACTCGCCCCGATCGGACGAATTGGTTTATCGCTGTGACCAACATACAGCTCAACACAAAGAAGAGAAGAGGCCGAGCGTGTCTCTCTATTTTCTAATTGTGACTTTTCTTACAAACAGAAAATGGCTACTGATCACTAACGGTCATCTCAGGATGGAGAAGACTAAAAAAATCTGCTGCAAGGATTTTTGTGCCAATGAAATGAAAAAAAAAAAAATCTCTTTTGTACTCTCTTCTACTGTGTAAAAGTGTATTTTACTACTCTGAACTTTTCTTACGACAAAGTCTGAGTTGTGTAAGCGGATGTTCTCCTGCTGTTCTCTCAAAGGATAATCCACTGTTTCCAGATCCTGCACCTGTGTTCAGTACCGACCGGCTCACCAGCGTTTGTTTGTTTTTTGTTTTTGCTTTTCTTTTTTTTAAAGGTGCTGATTTGTTTTTCGAGCATTCAAATTAAAATCAGGTGAATCTTCTTTCATGTCTCCTTTCCAGTTCTGGCCTTCGTTAATTAATATGAAGATCTCTGCATCAGCATTTCCCTAATTAGTGCATCTCTGAGCACGATGGTACACTGGAGATATATTACGTTTCTGTTCTCTCCTTGGAGATCATAAACGAGCAACAGAGTGACTCTGTGCTGGGCGTGGGTTATGCCTTCCTCCAGCCTGTAGGGGGCAGAGCAGAAAGCTTTCCCATATAACCATTTCTGTATAGCAAATAAATTGGCATCTTCAAACTTAATTGTAAATATCCTTAATGCTAATGCGTTGGTTTTTTTTTTGTATATATCATCTTTATAATTTATTCCACTTTAAAATAACCCAGTTGTTTATTTTGCTTTCATTCAAATGTTAATGTTCATGTTGCTTTTATGGGTTAAATAACACCTGACAGTAATGATATAAATATACAGTTTATCATCATCCAATGTTTCCTTTTCGTGCACGTATCTCTGTGAAACTTATCTTGGGTGTACATTTTTGCGATATGACTAACAGAGCTGGTGAGGAGAGCTGCTCTGCATCCCTCTTGATTCCTGTCTTGCCAGATACTGATCATCTACCAGCATTGCTCCTTCCTTCCCACGATACAATCAAAAAAACCACAAATGTTTACATCGCGATAATCTTTCAAAATCATTTTGGTGCTGCTTCCAGAGGCTGGTAAATGAGCAGGTTAATTCAGATGTTGTTCTCATTCTGTTCTTCTGTGCACACCTGAGCAACACGGTGTGTCGACCTCCCCGGCTCGGATTTAAAAAGCATAAAGTGCTCCATGCAGAAGGTGATGTGACTGAATGGAAGGAGTTTCTGATATCTGTGTAGCGTCTACTATGTGGACAATGAATGCATTGACCTGCATGGGTGTAGTCAGGTCATCTGGCACCATCCCTTTCTTTCCCTTCTTTCCCCTGACCTGTCTCACTGAAAGCTCAAGGGCAAAAAAAAAAAAATGTGGAAGATGTGCACGAAAATGTTCATGGCCAAGGACGTTTCCAGTGGGGGGTTCTTGTGGGTCTTCTTTCTGGCTATGCAGATATTTTTTTAAATCTGTGATATTCATATAAATATATATACTCTTTTCTACTGTATTCAATGGGAGTTTTCAGATAAAAATTGTTAAATCCTGCTGAATATTGTTCAAATTTGAAAGTATGTTTGAATAAAATTTGTATATTGCCAGTTGCATCCCATCTTGTTTATCAAGTTGATGAATTTTTATGATCAGGAAATGCTCGCTCACTAAGCCAACAAGACTGTGATCAAAGGTCAAACATGAATAATGGACCTGCTTTTTACTTTGACCACATAGATTTCACCGTCTGTTGCCTCAGTTACAGCTACAGCACCATGAATATTGTGAACTAAATTCACTACAATCTAATAAACGTGTGGGAGGTGACCTTGATTTACTGTGAGCATGACTATAAATACTGCAGTTTATCATTTATACTCTTCTAATTATACATAAATCACACTGTTTTATCGCATACTTTGATATTGAATACAGTCTGTCTTTGCATGTCATGAGGCAATATACTGTAGTCTTAAGCAGTGATGACAGGAGGACATATTCAAATATTTGACTTCAGTAAACATAGGAGTGCCACAAACGGTGCACGTCTGTTATATTATAACACGTAAACAGAGCTTTAATACTTTAGAGGAGTTTAGTATTTTAATCTGAAGTCACGTACATGTGGTGCAGTATTTAATATAGAACAGAAACACCCAGATAAAGTACCTCGAAACTGTCCCGGAGACTCCAAGTCAAACATACTTAACACTCTTTGAACACTTTATTACCTCATGACTTTACCTCACTTTATTATTTTCATTTAAACATGATTTTTGAAGTGATCATATCACACTGGTAACTGAGCTGAGGTGGTAACTGAATCACTTGCAGTGGTCCACACTGTCCATATGTATGTCTCTGTAACAGGTGTTTGTTTTTTTATAACAGGGCTCATTCATTTATTAATGTCAGTAAAGTAATCCTTTAGTCAGAAAATATAATAAAGAAATGTATGTGATAGTTTCCAAAGAGATGTCTCAGTATGTTTGTTGTTTGGTCGACAAATAATCCAAAGATTTTACAGCGAATTCTCACATTGTTTTCAGTTTTACTTGATAATATTTGTAAACTAATTATTTTATAAATGTATTTAGTTACACAAGTTCAAATTCTTCTTCTTCGTCTGCTTGTGGACTCCAAAAAAAGAGGAAGTCAGCCAGACACCAGAGTGTTGCCTGTAAAGTGACATCTGGTGTAACTGCACCGTGTTCTACACCAGAAAATTAAATAAAAATATTATTAGGTCATCATTATTAATGTATACCCTCATTATTATATTCTAACAGCAGATGTTATCCACATTTATCGCTGAGTCATGTAAGGAGCCCTCAGGATAAACATATTTCATTAAAACACCTTCCTCCCTCCCTGTCGTCACGTGCGCTGGGGCTCGCGCTGTGTAGGTTTTTTTACCAGAAAGTCCCGGAAGAGGCTCCGCGCGTGCAGTTAGGACGTGAGCTCCGCAGGTGAGCACCGCGCGCGCGCTCTTTACCTGTAAACAAAAGAAACAACACAACATGGAAACGACGCCTGGGACGCAGTTTCATGGACTTACAGCACGACTTCAGAAGTGGTAATTAAACTGTTTTTCTGATTGAACGCTGCTCATGTTGCTCTTTATTTCCATGGCTCGGTTCTGAAAGTTTCTCGGCGTGGTTGATGTGCTGCTGCTCTCTGCTGACACTCAGCTTCCCTTTAAAATACATGAATGGATGGATGGATGGATGGATGTTTCTGTCCGTGTAAGAACACGTTTTCTCTCTCCACATATGTCAGCTCTCACAGCGTTTGTAAAAAATCTGGCTGCTCGCACTTGGTAACATGTTGTGACCGCAACCTGTTTTGGCACAGTAGATAACATTCAGTGCCACACCTTCCTCTCCTTTTATTACCTTCCTATCATTGTGAACATATAATATTTAAAAGGTTATGTTTTATTGTCTCGCTACAAGCCGTGGATGTCTGTCACAGTCCGATAAGTTCAGAGGAATCATCCTTTCCGTCTCATTTCCCTCTCTGTCATCCTCTGTGTCTCTCTCTCTGTTATCCCTGCCAGGCTGGAGATCAGTTGTTGATCCAACATCCTGATACACACACAGCGTTGCCAGACACACTGCGCAGAGAGCACGCGCACACACACACACGTAATAAGGTGGGTCAATCCAATCCAATCCAATCCAATCCACTGACTCCCGAGTAAATTCAGGTTGATGCACCTTTAAATCCGGGTTGCTTCTGCCTGATCTTGTCCACGGCATTCCTGATAAAACTCGCCTCCTTCTTGGTAATTGCTTAACCCAAGTCAGATGACGATGTCTGTGTGTGTGTGTGTGTGTGTGTGTACGTGTCTGTGTCTGTTGTACGTTTACCACAGATGACACTTCATTCAGCATGACCACCGTCCTCAAACTATATTAAGAGCTGGCACAGAACCTACAAAGAAACTAGTTTGTTTTCTGTGATGCTGCTGTGCATCCTTCAAGTGACACACACACACACACACACACACACACACACACACACACAGAGTATAAATACAGCAGCCTCCATGGGGAATAAGATAAAAGTTTCATGATGATCCTCTCAGTTATTTTTAGTTTTGACAGGTTGTCTTGTCTTCACAGGCTGCTAGAAACACTGGCTCCATTTTCAGCCTGATCTTGATTAATCATTCCAGACCAAAGGTAACTCTGCATGGCACACGCCAGCAGGCTTATTTAGCAGCCACACTGCAGATAATGAATCTCTAGTTTGTCGTGCCTCTGGATGCTCATGATAAATATATGTTGCAACAAAGCTGGATGTTCACCTGAGCTTTCTGTGTCAGGTCGGTATCATTTAACTCTCCGCGGAGGCGTATCATGCAGATTTTTTTTTTTTTACATTTGGATGTATTGTTTGATTCATGGGAGTCACACGCAGAGTGGGAAGAAGCTTTTTGTCAAGTTGTTCAAAACATGCAATCAGTGAGGGAGGCACGGTGGTCTAAAGACACACAAGCAGCGCAGGCAGTCATGCACACGCATGTTGCTCTGACTGTAATTACAGCCTTTACCTCGGAGGTGGAGGGCCAGGGCTGCAGAACATGCAGCAGACGAGTTGCTGTGAGCTTTAAGACGTCATCAGGAAGTGATGCACGAGTGTTGCTTACAGGAAATGTCAACCACAGCTTACTGTTAGTGCTAACAAAGTGTTAACATGTTGTAGATGTGTGAATATAGGAGCAGTGTTCTTATTGTTTGAGCATGATATTTACCTTAAAGAGTAGCATGTCCCCAGTGGCGTCAGGAGGTAACCCACCTGAAGTAAATGTTTACAGATGGATTGTGACCAAATGTTACTAATAATGAGACATTTCTAATGTAATTACTTGGCGGACATTGCCCAGAAAAGCTATTGTGCAGTGGCAGCTCATCAGCTTTCACCGTCGTCTTACAAAATACAAAAAGCAGCTGCTACGTTTACTTCACTGTCCATCGGGAAACTTTAAATCACAGGCAGAGCAGCTGGAGGACATCAGAGGGAAGACCCAGAAAACATTTTGTGTGAACCAGTTTGAGGAAATCAGTGGAACAGTTGTTGGCGTTTGCTGCAAAGCGCTGCGTACGCCTGATTTAGAAGTCAGCAATAGCCTCAAAATGAACGTGAAGCTGTTTATTTTTAGGTGGAAAAGGTGCAAAATGTTGCTTTAATGTTTAATAAGTCAAGGCAAATTGCATTTTCAAACTAAACTAAATGAGTCACTGAAGGTTTCACGCTGCTCTTGTGTGGCAACAGACAGGAAATTAATCTGCAGCCATGTTAATAATTCATTCGTTGTTGGTTTTAGGCTCTCAAATGTGAGTGTATTGGTGCTTTTCCGCGTCTAACATTAAAGCTAATTGAACATATTTGGGCTTGTTGGTCAGACAAAGCAAGACATTTGAAGACATCTCCTGAGGTTGTAGTAAACTCTGATGGAGACTGAACCATTCAGGAGATGAATCTATGAAAATCATCATCACTGCAGCCACACTAGTCCAACTGCATACAGTTGCTATGGTGTGATCGGTGCTCCAAGACATTCTTCTATATCGGATATTAATTTCAACAATAGCCCCCCAGCCAGTTCAACCAGTCAGCCCAGTTTTTCTTTCGGTTGTGAGGTGACACACAACAGTTAATCCAGGCCAAACACATGGAAAGAGTTACATTCGCGCTGTGTGTTTAAGCCATATGTTACCATTAAACTGTTAAACAGTGAAACTAACAGGCACACATCCTGAGGCGGCGTGTGAGAGTGACACAATCAGCTGTAGGCGGGGTTGTTCGTTACAGAGCAGTCGTAAAAGACAAAAGATACAGAAACCACAGTGAGGAAGTAAGCAATGACTCAGCCAACAAGGTGATAAATACGTCCTCAAGACTTGAACGTTTGGACTATAATTAGGTGAACATGAGAAGGAGACTTCCTCTAGCACAGAGGGAAGAAGACTGGAGGACCTCTATAAACGCAGAAAACAAGGACTTTGTAACCCTTTGATCATCTACAGTAAACCTCTCTGCACCGCCCAGTTATTTCCAGGTAGGAAGTTCTAAAACCAGCATGTATATATGTCCTCTTCATAGTTAACCACCGAACCAAGTGAACAAAGGATCTGGTCAACCTCCAGCCTCAGCTATGGCGAGCCAGGACCCCGTCAACCCTTCGCACGCGACCTTTGACCTCTTCGTCCAAGCCCAGACCTGTAAGGACGTGAAGCATCACTTTGCCGAGCTCTGCAGGCAACTGGACATCAATCCCAAGGACTTCAGGAACTTTTACACCAAGCTGAAGGAAAGACTGAACTACTGGAAGGCCAAAGCTCTGTGGACGAAGCTGGACAAACGTGCAACTCACGCAGATTACCAGCAAGGAAAAGCCTGCACCAAAAACAAGGTACTCTTTTCTGTTGTTTTTAAAGTTCAGTTTCATAACTTCCTTTTTTATTTCTTGTTTCATAATGACAAATACTAAACCGTTTCACTTGGGACAGTGGTGACTGTCATCCCATGATCTAAACGTTTTTCTAAATTCTGAGGAAATCTGTGAAAATCCCTGATTATTTGTCAATATTATTATCCGTATTAAAGGTCCAGTGTGTAAGATTTAGGAGGCAGAATATGTTTTCTTTCATATATATAATCAACTTGAAGAATTTGGTTTTGTATCGTCAGACAGTCCTCTTCCACAGAGTCCTCCATGTTGAACTGCTGTACTTTTTCTTTCACGCTAGCAAGGTACAGCTACAGCGCTAGATGCCGCTAAATCCTACACGCTAAGTTTAATTATTTAATATAAATATTGGTGCAAAATGTCAGCCCAGCACAACTAAAGTATAATATCTGTTGTTGTTTTAGCTGAACCCAAATCATACAAATAATTACGATACACTTGTAATAATTAATTAAAGAGCTATGAATCAGTCTTTGCTGCTCAGATTTAACAGACCGATTCGGCTGATGGAGGGTACTACAACATGCGTTTTATTGTGACGCACACAACGTCTGGGCCCGAGGTTTAAAAGACCCCGACCTGATCCATCACATGACTCTAGGGGTTTTAACAACATTTCATTTTTCATCTGATTTCCTTCGATTCACGTCACATCATATTATATCGTCCTCTTCTTCTTCTTCTCTCAGTGTCTCGTGTTGGGCGCTGGGCCATGTGGGCTGAGAACGGCCATTGAGCTGTCCCTGCTGGGGGCTCAGGTGGTGGTGTTAGAGAAGAGAGAGTCTTTTTCCAGGAACAATGTTCTCCACCTGTGGCCCTACACCATTTATGACCTCCGCGCGCGGAGCCAAGAAGTTCTACGGCAAATTCTGCACCGGGTCTCTGGATCACATCAGTGAGTGACTAATGACTTTGCTTAATGGACCTTTACTATGAACCAGGTCTGGGATTGTTATGAAATTCTCCCATTAGTGCTGAAATGATCGAAATGATCAGCGATGAACAGAAATAAATCTGCAGCAGATAATGTCTCTGGTTCTGCTGCATCGATTTTACTCCCTAAAAGCCTTTGAGGATTATTCCCAGAAGGACTACCTTTGGATCTTTAGAAATATCATTAAGGAAACACTTTTAGAGCACCAAATGGAGCCAAAACCATAATGGCTTCTCTGGTTTCCGACAAGAAAAGAAATCACGATTGGCATTTGAATCAGTAATGAAAAATAATCATTAGCGGCTGCCTTTAACTTTCTGTTTGCATGCACTGACTTTATATTTAGCATCTTGGTTATCTCTCCCACACTTTTTCCAGTGAAATATCCATGTGTATTTTTTTTAGGCATCCGTCAGCTGCAGTTGGTTCTATTAAAAGTGTCGCTCCTCTTCGGGGTGGAGGTGCACACCGGCGTGGAGTTTCAGGGCCTGATTGAGCCCTCAGGCGAAAACGGTATTTACATTTCCTAACCAGCAATCACTCTTCCCTGCTTTTTTTTTTTTTTCTTCAGTGTATCATCATCACTTTTTGTTTTCATGAGCCGACAATATTCATGGCGCAGCTCTGTGTAAAATGATTATGAAACCTGCTGAGGGACAGGACGCATGAAAGTTTGATGCGTTTCTGACAGGTTGGATGGCCAAGCTGAAGCCTGCGTCTCATCCTGCTGCAACCTTCCAGTTTGATGTCTTCATCTCCGCTGGAGGAGGCAGGTTTGTCCCTGATGGTGAGACAAACAACGCATGTGTCCATAAAACACTTTTTATTCACACTGTTGCAAAAGGGGGCGCAGATATTTTGCAACGCCTGACTGTTACACAAAGCCACAGAACACACACACACACACACACATTTCACCCGGCAGCCATATTCAATAAGTGAGCTTTCATCAGCCCAGTTTCCTCTTTTCTTATTTTCCAAACTATCAAGGTTTTAAGCACAAGGAGCTGAGAGGCAAGCTGGCTATCGGCGTCACGGCCAACTTCGTCAACAGAAACACGGCAGCCGAGGGCCAAGTAGCAGAGATCAGCGGTGTGGCACGCATCTACAACCAGAAGTTCTTCCAAGACCTGCTCACCCAGACAGGTATGACCTCTACAGTCAAGCACAGGTGGATGGAGGACGTGTGTCTCCTCTATTTCGGTAAACTGTGTCAGTTAAAAGTCGAAAAAGAGGAAACCAGAAGATGAATTTACGTCATACCACAGGACATGAATTATGAACATTCCTAATGATCAGTGCTTTTATTTTTTTTTTAGCTTTTATCACTTTATTGTTCTACTCTTGTGCCTCGCTGAACGCAACCCCGAAGGCATGAAATGAATGTTCACACACTCGCTGTCAGGTTGGATTCGACGTGAAGTGTGAAAAGAGTAGGAAGGCTGGTGATGTTTGTTCCAGTCCTCGGTTAATTTCCTGTGACAGTGTTAAGCATGATGAAATCTCTCCTATCTCTGCACGTACTCCACCTTGAGTTCGAACAAACCTTTACTGGAAGTATATGTGTGTGTGTGTGTGTGTCACCTTTTATAACCCTGAACTCGCCCATTTGAAACGCTTAAATTCTCTCGGACCACCCTCGCGTCTCCATCTGCTCCCCCACGCTCCGCTAAAACCAACCGCAAAGCAGAAGCAAGCTAACGATATGAAAAATATCACTCTCAAAACGTTGTCGGTGTCGGCCTTCCTGACTCCAACTCTCCTCCGCTGGTCTCTCTCTGTTTTCCGTTCCAGGTATTGATTTGGAGAATATTGTCTACTACAAAGACGACACCCACTACTTTGTCATGACTGCCAAAAAGAACAGCTTGCTGAAGAAGGGGGTCATTAAACAGGTGAGAACAACACATCCATTACCAAGAAAAAGGGTGATTCTTGTTGGCACCAGCTGCTTCTCTGGCCGGTAAAAGAAAAAGAGTCAAAGCAGACGGATGAAACGGCGATACAGGTGCTCATGAAGAGATAAACTGTCGATCATGTCTTCTTTCTCTGCAGCCTGGACATTTTAGCTAATGCAGCATAAGACTCATCACTCATCACAAAAAAAAAAGGTGCCATGACTCATCAGATCACAGCTCTCGCTCTGTCTCTCTACAGGACCACAGCGATGCAGAAGAGCTGCTGGCTCCTGCAAACGTCGATCACGAGGCGTTGCGCCTGTACGCCCATGACGCTGCCTCCTTCTCCACGGGGGGCAAACTGCCCGACCTCCAGTTTGCTCAGAACCACGCCGGCCAGCCAGATGTGGCCATGTTCGACTTCACCTGCATGCACCGTGCTGAGAATGCCTCTCTGGTCAGGGAGAGGAGGGGGAAGAAGTTGTTGATGGCGCTTGTTGGGGATTGCCTGGTGGAGGTAGGGGGCAACATTTTTTTAGCGATATGCACATGTTCCCCTGGTTCACATTTTTAGCCACAGTAGAAGGGATAGTAACTGTCAGCCCGCCACTGATCTATGGATGGATTAGCAATTTGAAGTTGCATTCATGGTCCCCTGAGGATGAATCCTTGACGTTTCATGTAGAGCCACCAGCAGAAAAGAGTTGTCACTTGGAAGAAAACAATCATGATTGCCAGATTACCACAATAAATTAAAATAACAACTAATAAATGATTCGATCCGCTGATTTTTCAAGTGAAACGCATTGACAACTTTTTAAAAGATTGCCACGACATTTGGCAACAAATTTGGACAGATCAGGTCCTCCACAGATGGTCTTCACTTGTGCTATCATCAGGTCAAGATTTAAATTTGTCTAATAGTTTGGATTATGACCAAATACCTGCAAAACGAATGACATTCCCATCAGTCCCAGCTGCCGGCAAAGCTGCGGAAAGATGTTGACTAATAAACTCTTATATTTTGTATATTTTTGTCCCATAAGTTTTAAAAAGAAATGTTCCACCTGTCACTAACTTCGAGGTTATGTTAATGTGCTACATTGAGCTCTTATGCTCTGTTCTCTGCAGCCTTTCTGGCCTCTGGGTACAGGTATCGCCCGTGGCTTTCTAGCTGCTTTCGACACAGCGTGGATGGTGAGGAGCTGGGGAATGGGCGTCCCGCATCTCAAGGTCCTGGCTGAGCGGTGAGCTAGCTTCATGAAACTACTAAATGAGTAATATCATGCAGAAACATGCATGATGTTACTACTTCCTGTTTCTTCACTTCCTGCCTTATTTCTCCCCACCTGCACTGAATGTTCTATGAAATGATACACTTTTCAGAAAGAGAAAGTCTCGCTGTCTGTTCCTCCCAGACACACAGTCACCACAGGTCCCACTCATAGATTGCATTAATAAAAATAGACGTAGGCTCCATGACGTCACGCTCTGCTTTCTGAAGAGCTGCTGTGAAGCTCAGAGTGTGGTGACTTAGAAATAGGCATACGACGTGAAGCGTGGGAGGACTGAATGAAACCTGATTGCTCAAACCAGCCGCCTATGACGGCACCCCACCTGTCAGTCCAAGCAACCACGCTCTTAATCCTGCATAACTTTAAGCCTTAATATAATCTGAACAGGTGAGTTGTATATAAATTCACCCTCAGTACAGTTGTCACGAACGGGGAAATTAGCTACAGAGACCAAAAACTGTTTTTTGCACCAGGCTGTAAACATGTTTATTTCTGCTGTCTAACATGGGGACTTATGGAGACTGACTCACTTCTGGAGCCAGCCTCAAGTGGACGTTTGAGGAACTTTTTGTCTGTGTTGTATTTATTTACTTCTACAGAGGTTGCAGCTTGGTTCTCCTACAGTATTAGTACGATACTTGGTATTCGGAAAACTGAAACGTGGATTCAAAAGCTTAGAAAACGAAGGAATGACCTTGAAAGTTCTGAAAATAAAGTCTAAAATCAGAATTCATCAGATTGCCTGTGGATGTCAGGAACGCCTCCCATCCTGAGATAATTAGTGTGATTGTTTTGATTGCATATAAAGGTAAAAATTATTTCAGCGTGATTCCCCGATGTGACAAAAATAAACCAACGAGGCCGCTGGTGTTTGACAGAAGTCAGGGTTTGCACATGAAAGGCAAATTTTAGCTTTTGGAAATTAGAAGACAAGAAAGACTTTAATGAGAATACAGAATGAAGTGTCGAGGACCTCTATGGTCCTTTTTGTTCCTGCAGATTAATTCAACACCAGGCGATGCCAAAAATGTTTCTGTTCATCTGGTGTGGAGGAAAAAAAAAGTGCACCGGCTGATGACAGTGTCACATGTCTCTGTGTGTTGATTGGCTTTAATTATTCCATTTTCACTTCTTCACTTAATGTACAGAGAAAGCATCTACCAGCTCCTGTCACAGACCACACCAGAAAACACGAGCAAAAACTACGGCGGCTACAGCATCGACCCCAAAACACGGTACACGAGATTGAACCTCCACTCCATCCAAGCCCACCAGGTCAGGACTGTTGATGCTCTGTTTACTCAACACAGATTTGACAGATTTGAATCATCGTGGAGGTTATTCAGAGATGCAGATTACAGTTCAGTGGACATTAACATTCTGTCCTCATGCTAAAAAGATAAATACTGAATTTAGTTTAATGCAAAACTTTGTAATATTTGTTGTCAGCAAAGTAAATCGGCTTCTTAATTTCTGGGCCTAGACAGAGATTTGACACACAGAGTATGATTATTATGTCGTCTTTTGGATGGTATATAGTAAAAAACTAAATGATATCTTTATATGATTTACAAACCCTCCTATCTTTAGGTGCAGCACCTGTATGACCTTGATAAATCCAATCCACCGAGCAAGAAACTGAAGAGCAAGTTGATGCACATGCGTCAAGGTCAGCTGTTCTTTGTTCTCAGGCATGCATGATGGTTCCTCTTTGACTTTAATATCGTGCTATGTTGAGCTGAGCAGGAAGCGCCTTGTGGCTTTGTGGCATCGACACATTATAAAAATAAAAAAAAAAAGCTACACCATAAATACATCAAAGACACATTGTCTTTGTGTTACAGCACCCAAGCGTTGTCTGATGAGCTCTCCGTGTTTTGTCTGTTCAGATTCAGTCAGCGGTTTCGAAGAGTTGTTGAAATGGTGCCAGAAAAACACGACGGGTTACGAGAAAGTGAACGTGAAAGACTTCACCCAATCCTGGAGGTCCGGACTGGCTCTGTGCGCTCTGATCCACCGCTTCAGACCTAAGCTCATGTGAGTCGCCCTTTTTATGTAATAAAATCAATCACGTCGTTAAAAAAAAAGCTGATTTATTCCATCATGTTTGCTGATCATTCCTCCACAGTGACATGTCCTCTCTGGATGAGTCCAACGCTGTTCACAACAACCAACTGGCTTTCAGCGTCTTGGAGAAAGAGCTGGGCATCCCACCTGTCATGTCTGCCAGTGACTTGGCCAACAGTGGTCAGATAGATAAGTTATCCATGGTGCTCTACCTCACCCAGATCCAGAAGGCCTTCACCGTGCCGGCAAAAGGTAAAAGTTTGAGTGTGTGAGGATAAAAAGTCATTTATGCTTCACTATATATTTCTGAAGACAGCTTCTGTTGACAGCAGCATCAATCTTATATAATCCGGTTGCTTAGACACCGTGCGGCATTAGCATCACCTTAAAAGGGTCCAGGTGTCCTCCCACTGAAATGTGTTCTGGCGTTGAGAAAGTGAGCAAATTGGCCTGCTGTCTCTTTAAGAGCATGTTACCCAGAATTCAGTCGGCTTTAAGTGGCTAGTGCTGAGCTTCAGAGCCTGCCTCTACTGGTTGTGCTGCTCTCCTGCACTAAAGCCAGCCCAGCACCACCACAAGCAGCAGCAGCAGCAGCAGCAGCAGACAGAGCAAACAGCCACGGTGTGGACCTGGCTTATCAAGAAGAACTGGGGAGGGGGGTCTGATGGGACCGGCGTCACTATTCCTGCACCGAAGGAGGATTTTCTCCCTGCTGTTTGCAGCAGAGGTATATTTTTTTCTATGGAGGAGTTTGTGCAGCGTAAATGTGAGCCTCAGCGTTCGGAGGCACTGAATGAGCTGAAGTGGGTGTGATATACGCTCTGCCGTGTGTGTGTGTGTGTGTGTGTGTGTGTGAGATGCTGTGCTGTGCTGCTCTGCTCAGCTCTGCTTGGGATCCGCTGACTTGATGTGCAGGCAGGCAGGCAGGCAGGCAGGAGGGAGCTGTCAGTCTCCAGTAACCATATCTGAATGATGAAAGAGTGGGAGTGGTAGTGAGAGTTGAAGCTGAGGGGAGTTTATATGTAGATTGACAAGTTAAATTGTGCTGCTGCTGCTGCTGCTGTGACGCTACAGAAAATACAAGTAAGAGGGATTATTTATAGTATCCAACGTAAAAGGGCATTATTACCTTAATGATTAAAAAAAAGGCTCAGTCAGAATATTTTAAGCAGCTGTATGCAAAGCTGCAAGTAGGCCAACAATACTGTTCAAGTGTCTACAGGCTTGCAGCCCAGTGTAACAGTATGATAAAGTGAATTCAATGTGTGTGTGTGTGTGACATTTTTCTTTCTTTCATTCTCTGCTGGCTGCAGAAGCTGCAGGCTCCCTGCCATCGTCCAAGCCTCTGACTCTCTCCCAGACACAGTCAGCTGTCTTCTTCCTGAACAAGCTGAAGCACAACTCTCTGCAAAGACGCAAGGTATGCCGGCCGGCCCGCCCGCCCCGGCTGTGACGAGGGTTCACTGTTTACACAGCAACCAAGAAATGTCTGATAAAGATATATTTTCAGTGAGAGTTCACGCCCGCGCCCTTTTGGTCTGTGTTCTTGTGTTTGTCCGTGACTTGTGAAGTTGGTTTCTAGTTATTTATTAAAAGATCTTTTTGAATGTTTGTTTGAATGTCCTCTGCACAAACAGCATAATCAGGTCACATGATGATAGTGTTTCTTCTTATTTTCTCTGCAGGAAAAGCTGGCATCTGAGAAACGAGCAAGAGAGACGAGGATGGAAGATGAGGACAGTGTGAGTTGTGCTCTGGAAGCTTTCTGTACTCAATCTCTTCTTCTTTTGCCACTGAATTCAACTCCAACTCCACTTTTTTTTTATTTTTTACCTCAGACGGCGGCGCCTCCTGTGTCCCCTGAGCTCAGACCTGCTCCTGCTCCTGCACCTGAGCCCGAGCCTGAACCTGAACCTGAACCCGGTACCGTTGTGCCGATGACAAACAGCGAGGAGTGTTACTTCTGTAGTCAGAGGGTGTATGCGCTGGAGCGAATCAGTGCTGAGGGCAAGTTCTTCCATCGGAGTTGCTTCACTTGCCATCAGTGTGGCATCACACTCAGACTGGGAGGATACACCTTTGACCAGGCTACAGGTGAGCGCCTGCTCTATAATAACTCTTCTATATTTACAGGACGTAATGTGACGCTTTATTTTTTGCTAGTCTAGCCGTCCTTGATTGGAGCACTTGATTCTGCGTGCTTGTATTTCTGGTTTCAACAGCTGTTGAACCTTTGGTATAATGTGTCCTCTCTTCTCTTTGCTCCAATAACTGAAGCACCACTTATTTATTTATTTATATATGTAATTAATAATTTGCGCTGAGACCCTTTTAAAGGGGGCTTCCATTTAGCCTGAAAAGAGATGAATCATTTAAGTAAACGGCTTTTCCCTCTTGAGCACGTCAACATTCATTTCCTTTTATTGTTTTTTTTTTTTTTTTTATCCCCCTCAGGGAGATTTTACTGTGAACTGCACTCTGAAGAGCTGGTGCTGGAAACCGGGTCTTGTAAGGTGGGTCACTGAACAGAACAGATGTAAACCATGTCTCCATGTTGAATCCTTCGTATCGCTCGTGTTACACAAGCGTCTGTTGCATGATACATCATCCTTCCTGGTGGCTGATCCGATGTCATCGGCCTGCAGGGCTCACGTACGACTAATGAGACTGTTAGTGTTAGTTAAAGTGTATCTGCTTTGTGGACCTGTGAACAGGGATTTCTTTCTTCTTTCTCTCAATGTCTTTTCTGTTTTCAGGAGAGCGAAGGAAATCTCCAAGGGACAAACGATGAGAACGGGCTCTCAAGTGATGATTATACACCGTCAGATGAGGAGTTTGAGCACACTCTGGACTGTGGGCCTTCACATAAATCTGAAGGACAGGACCAACATATACTTGAACTCAAAGAAGAATCCCAAGAACCACAAGCTTCCACAGATCCTCCATCTAAACCTGAGATAACAGCACCCGCTGAGGAGGTCGCTCCCAAAGTGCCCTATCCCGTCCCCAAGCCTCGCCTCTCTCGGCAGACCTCGCCGAGCCCTCACCCCTCTCCTCCGACAGCAAAACCTCGCACGGTCCACCTTTTTAACCCCTCGACTCCAGAAAAACAATCATCTCCAACACCGACGAAAGACACCTCCAAGGCAGCGCCAGACTACCGTCCAAAGCAGTCGCTCAAAAAGCTTCAGCTCACCGACGAGGAGAAAACCCAGCTGGTGAACCTTCAGAGCCTCAGCGCCGACTCTGACTCCGAGACGCCCGGTGGATCCTCATCCTGCTCCTCTTCCTCTGCTACAGCAGGAGGTCCGAGCCCTCCTAAACCAGAGGGCCTGGATGGGCAAGAAGAGGAGGGCTACTGGAGCGGGAGCACAGCTAGTCACATCCTAGTCAAGAGGAACCGACGCTGCTTCAAGAGGAAAGAGATCCCGAGCGGCCAGACCAGAGTACGATCCAAGTTTTCCCCCTGGAATCTCTCGTCCCCGAGGATCAGCAGAGACACCCGGCTCAGCGTCCTCAACAGTCACCCAGGGAGAGTTGGTAAGATGATTCATCTTTAACCTTTGCTGGAGGAAAGTTACTGCAGGGAAAGAAAACTTTGCTGAGGAGATCCGTCTCTCATCTTTCTCGCATTTGTACCACAGAAACGACATTCAGACACGTTCACAGCGCCTCGGAAGAGGGCGTCGACGGAGATGACGACGACGATGACGACGACGACGAGATGTTTGAGCAAGATGACGTCGACTTATTCGATGAGAAAGTAAGGAGAGGAACGGAGAAGATGCTTTCACTTTGCATGATAGTGAGCTGCTACATTTTAACCTCAAGTACACTCATGACACTGATACTCTAGTTTCAGACAGTGCCATCAGATCCTGTTGAAGCTGAGAAGATGGAGTTGATGAAGATGAGGACGCTGGAGCGGCGAGCCAAGATGAGCGAATTACAGCGACTGCGCAAAGCCCAGGTCGGTGTTACAGTGCTCAGAGCTCATTTATGTTTTACAGTCAGTGGTTTTTCGAAGACTTTGAGTAGAAGTGTAGCAATTTTTGTAGAATATTTGTTGTATGTTATTTCCTGGTTTATTTGGCGACACCTGTGGTTGCTGGCGGTAACAGCAAATGTGGTTTTAATACTTAATACTAGCAACTAGTGTAGCCGTTTACAGCATAAACAAACAAACTCAAGTTATTTTATTTAAGTCTTTCATTATACCACGAGAAACCATGGTTTGATTTCATGCTGCATGCTGCGTGTCTTCACAGCACAGGAGGTAACAGAGTTACCTTGCCGAGGAGTTGGATGTGTCTAAAAAGCTCACAGTGGCGGCTGCTCCTGCTCCTCCTCGTCTCATTACTCCCCGCGATATTTAAAATAATGACCACGTCTTGTTTTACTGACACATTTTTGATGAACGATCGCTGCGACGAGTGCGTTTTCCTGCGGCGTCTGCACCAGTTGAAAGCCTGTGATGTGAAGTCGCGGCCGGCGGTGGGAATTGTTTCGTTGTGTCGGAGTGGACAGTAAACTATGATGCTGGTATTAATGAGATAAAATGAAAAACATACATTGGTTGGGAATGGCGGACTCCGCCACAAACATGGCAGGAAAATAGGATTTAAAGGTCCAAGTGTGTCAGATTTAGGAGGCAAAAATTTAATATAATATTCAGAAGTATGTTTTCATTGGTGTATAATCACCTAAAAAAATAAGCATTATTATATTTATGTTACCTTTAGAATGAGCCTTTTATATCTACAGACAAACAGGTCCGCCATGTTGCACTGCCATGTTTCTACAGTAGCCCTGAAAGGACAAACAAAGCACCGGCTCTAGATAGGAGCTTTGGCCTGCCGCTGTAGTTTCTCCTTTATGCTCGACAGGAGAGGGTGAGGCAAATGTTCACTGCTAGATGGCACTAAATCCCACACACTGGTCATTTTAATGAAGTAATGAAGAGTACTATGACTTTTTTTATATATATATATTTGAGTACCTTACTTACTCTTTCCTGTCTCTGTGGTTCACAGTCCATCCAGCGGAGGCTGGAGGAGATCGAGGTGACCTTCAAGGATTTAGAAGAAAAGGGTGTAGAGCTGGAGCGGACTCTGCGAGGAGAGGCTGGTAAGACCCATTCCTGATAGACTGAAGCCTCCTCGTTTTCAAAATACAATATTGACACGAGAAATACTAAATATATCAAATGTTAAACTTTGAATCTTAAGTCAGTTGGATTCACGGGAACGCCCTCCAGAGATCTTTAGACACACTCGCTCACATGGGTGTTGTGTCACCGTACAAACGTCTTGTTCCATAACACTCTATATCTAGAGTTTCCATACAAACCTGTCTTCCTCTTATTATTTTAGCTTAACAAACAAACATACTGTCACCACTGTGACACATTTTTTTTTTTTTTTTCCACTTCCAGGCAGCAGCGGCTCTCCTGACATGATCGAGCAGTGGATCCAACTCGTCCACGAGAAGAACGCGCTGGTTTCCGAGGAGTCTGACCTCATGGTGGCGTAAGTTGCTCACCTCTGTTGGCTCATAAATTCGAATGCGATGCACAGTTAAAGCCCTGCGGGGTCTCATTGGGAATACAACGCATCTTTTGTGCAGAGTCGAAGTGGACCGTAAGAAAACACTGCTTACTGTTTGTCCTCACCATGGCAGCAGCCAATCTTCATTACAGTCAGGCTCTATCTGTCATAAGACCTCAGAATGACCTGCAGCTATAACAGGATGTAATGTTGACATGACTCGGCTGATGTTTGTTGTTTTTCTCTCAGGTCTCGACAGCTAGAGCTCGAAGACAAGCAGAGCATGCTGGAGTTGGAGCTCAGGAAATACATGGAGCTGAATGGTGTGTACTTTGGTGTGCTCGCTCTCATAAACACGTTTGTTGTTGACGTTGCATGAACGGGCCTTTTGAGTTTGAAGCAGTCAAAGGAGAGCAGCCCAACGTAGGAACAAGCGGCAGTTGTGTTTAGCCAAAGATGGATGTTTCCTCCTTTTTAGTTCAGAGACTAAACATGAATGTATCCTCAATATTAGATATTCTTTTTTTAGGCAGATGATGCCAGTGTCACACCAACTCCCACAGATCATGTTGCATTATGGGTTGTTTTGTAGCGTTCATGTGGCCAGGCTAGTTTCCTTCAAGTCTGTTTATAGCATGTTAGTCATCACACAGACAGGTACAGGCTTTTTTTTTTGCTGTCTTCAAACATTACTCACATGCCTATATGTAAACTGCAAACGTAGTTGGGTTGTTGTAATGTTCCAACTGGCCACAAAGAAGTGATTCTAGTGTAGGAGATGAGTGCTATCTGAAGTTATCTGAAGGCTCAGCCGTCTCAATTAATGCAATCAAGTTGGTGTTTTTACCGTCTTCATGTCTCAGTTTTTCTGTGTTAAACTTTCATTTTGACGGCTTAGAAAGAGGGAACTTTTGTTTGAAAAGACTTTTGGGGAAACGCTTGATCTGATGAAGTCATATCAGCTTTGATTCAACTTTTTACACAGAAAGAGAAGTGCGAATCCTGTCCTGCATCGTTTGCATTCACTTTGCTCTAAAGCTGTGATCTCCTTGCATCCACTACACATGGAAATAACTGAACAGTCTTTTGAAAAATGTGAATGTAAGCTTGAAATGGAAGTCTAGTTTAACCCACAGAAGTCTCTGATGACTCTTTTTTTTTTCCAACCACAGAGGAAAATAAATTCCTGACAAGTCAAAACAAGAAGAAGGAAACACAGTCTTATAAACTCAGGCCTCAGAGCGGGGCAGAGTTTGCTTACAGGACGTGATTTATACATTAATATAAGCATCTGTGGTATTAGTAGATGTTTGACAGTCTGACGTATCATTAGCTTTTAAATTAAAAGTGATGTACTTGTTAGCAAACAGCTAATTTACACATCTAGCAGTTACAGAGCTACTTTATCATTTATTTGGAGTCGTGTTTTGGCCACCTGACAAATCTAAGTCCCATATTTACTCTGTTCTGTTCACTCCTAAGAGAGACATATGTGTCTCTTTAGCGGCCAAATGCTCCACTATCTTTACCAGCTATTTGCTAACTGTGTGTGATTGCTGCAGAGCAGGTAGTGTACAGCGGATTGAAAAGCTCTTTGGCTGATGACAGCCACGCTGCGAGAGTGAAACAAAACAGTAAACGGCTGGAAACTCACTATAAAGCTCCATTAAGTGATTTAAGTGAATTCTGTCTGTCTGTCATCGATACATTGTTACTATAAAAACCTTGATTATAGTGTGCATATGTGTTTGGCAGACAAGACACCGGAGCAGCAGGCGGAAGAAGATCGGGTCCTCCAACAGATGATCGAGGTGGTGGACATGAGGGACTCCTTGGTGTCGTTTCTGGACGAGAAGAGGCTGAAGGAGATCAGCGAGGAGCAAGAGGCCTTCTCCATCAGGGAGGCTAAACGGCACTCGAAGGCAGGAGCTCAGGTTCACTGGGCGTAAGGCTTTCACGCACACACATACTCGGCATGAACCTGTACCTACTGCACAGTTAGATGCCCTCACACGTGCCGTATGTGAGACTTTCAGACTTGGAACCTGAAAATGTAACTTTTTGAGAAGCCAAAGATGAGACAGAATCATTGGGGAGGAGCATCCCCCCTTTCATCCAGCTAGGATAAAGAGTTTGGGGCTTAAGGGCCAGAGGCTGAGTGAATACCAGTTGCAATCCAGCCCCCCTAGAGGGAGACATAAGCCTGGAGATGTGAGCTTTTTGAGTCCGTGCGTCCAACAACTCTCTGGCGCCTGCCGTGATAGTGCGGTCACGGCACCAGACCACACATGGAAAAAGGACCTCTAGTGTCTGCTGCACTATTTAACAACCGCAACACAGCAGATAATCATTACCCCAGCCTGGGACTTGGCCTGGTTTGGTGTCAGAAACATGTGACTCGAAGTGCAAAGCCGAGACTAAGCAGCATAAAATTACAGCGGTGGCGAACCTGCAGCAGCTGGCTTTGTGGAGCCTTAGAGATAGATCTAGGTTGAAGAGGGTAGACGGTGTTTTTGAAACATACTTTTGATGTTGATTTTACTTGTGACATCATGGATTAAGTGCTACTGTAAACAATAACATAATATACATATCATAATTCTATGTTTAGTATTTGTATACCGGATAAATTCTAGAAATATAATGGTGGAGAAAATAAACAAAGATAAAATATTAGTTATTAAAACTCCGTTATTAGTCCTCATGATTCAATTTACTTTTCATTAATGAATTTTCAGAATTTTGTAGCACCTCCTGCTGTTCACCATGTCCTTCCCTGTTAGCATGTTGGATAGTTAATCTCAGGGGTTGATCGTTCAGTCCTCCAGGATCAGAGTTCTTCACCGATGGCCTTCAACTGTCGGCTGCTCTTTGACTGGTGGTGTATTATACGAACACAAGGTGTGGGGTGTGTGGGGTGGGGGTGAATGGGGGAAAAAAAACAGACTTAACGGACTGGTTCATCTATTTATAAATGCCATCGTTTATCATTTGCAGGTGTTCCTATTCATGTGCTGGCAAGAATAGCCAAAATCCCGACAAAGAGCAGTTTGTTGTTTAGTGAAAAGGAGCCTTATATATTCATTGTTCTGCTGCCATTCTGTGCCACCTGGACGGCACTTCACAGTATATCAAATAAAGATCATGCACTTTGATGGGTTTTTTTTTAGTTTCTGTGTTTTCTGCAGTGATTTAACTGATGCGTGTTAAATCAGGTGTTAGCGGTCATTGTGCCGTAACGTTGACCACATCCAGAGCTGTAGAAGCTGTAGCTTCTCACCTGTAGGGTGCTCACCTGTGCCTCTAGGCTGCCAGCAATTAGACAGTTGAGAAACTCCTCAGCTCACCAGAGATGGAAGAAGTATTCAGATGTTTTATTTAAGTTAAAAGTAAAATTCCTGAATTCAAATTGTTACAAAAGTATCGTCAACAAAATGTACATAAAGTATCAGAAGTACAGAATGACCTCATTCAGTCTTCTACTGTCATATGTGATAATATTGCAGTATTACGAGTATGTAACAAGGTTTACACACTGTTTACTGGCAGTTTATTAAAACATATTTAATGAGATTTTTATTGTTTTATTTTGTTTTTCTAAACTAAAATAATAGTAAAGAAAAAACATAAAATAAAGTAAAATATCATGTTAGCAAATGTAAAAAACTATAAATTTATTTACTGTGTTTTACAGAGAAATACCGTTATTTTACCCAGATTATTGTCTCAACATGCTTTTATAACACTGTTCACACGCAGAAATCAAGCTTCAGTGTCTTGCTCAAGAACACTTCGACTGAACTGGGAGTTGAACCTGAAACCCTCCGATTAGCAAATCACTCGCTCTACCACTGTAACTGTAATCTGTCATTATTTGCATAATAATTAAAGGAGCAGTTTGGTTGTTGCTTTACAGATAATGTCTGTCATTTTTAACAGAGATTTGTATACAAATTTTTAAAAAATTATTATTCTTCATAAATTTACGATATATTTTTTTTTACAGTCAGACTGTCAGATAAATATAGTGGAATAAAAAGTACAATATTACCCTGAAATCCAGTTAAATAGAAGTATAGAGTAGCATTCAGGGGAAATGCAGTCGTTACATTGAACCACTGCAGCTTATATCTCACAAAATGTAACTGCGAGATGCTTCCTGACTGTGTTTAGAGTCACATTCATTCCCTTTAAGAACATTTAGACTACAGATTAGATTATACATATTTAGACCACTGAATTTAATTACAAATAAGATGCATAAGAAGAACAGTTCCTAAATAGATCAATAGTTACCTTAGCTTCAATGTGTTGGATAAAAGTCTATTTCTGAAAATACCTAGTGTGTGTGTATGTGTGTGTGTGTGTGTGTGTGGGTGGTATCAAAGCATCCACACAGAAAAGAGTTTATCGTTTTAACCTCCAAAATAGCCTCACTTTTACAAACACTTGTCCGTTGACTAACCGTAAGTTTAAATTGATCACACCTCGTGCTCTCACGGTGTGTGGAGGACGAGCAGCAGCTCTGGATGTTCTGAAACGAAGCCCAAAGGTGGATAATTACAGCAGGACTGCCCACATCATAAATCATCTTTATTGTGTAACGCTCATTAACACTTTTGCTTTTGACAAAGAAAAGCAAAACATTTCTCTTTTTTCAGACCAGTGATTAAATATATAACCTTGATTGTGTTCAAGTATCCAGCACGGGTCACTAGTTTCATACAAACACAAACTTCAGGTAATCTCAGGTTATGTGAACAATGAGCACCAATTTAATGAACTTGTTTGACACTTTGTATCATAAAAATAACTCATTTTTGTTGTTGATTTAAATCCCGATGACATTTGTTGGTGTTTTTTGCTCTGACGGTGTCTGTCGGTGTGTCGATTCTTCGTGTGAGAGCTGCTCTGAACACTTTCCACCAGCAGATCAGGTTATATAAGGCACTGAACATTCACCCGATCCCTTTAGTGTAATCCCATTCACCGTTCATTTACTCACAATGAGTCTTAAGAGCCTGAGGTGGTTAATTGTTTTGTCCTCTGTGGAGAATGGAGAGCTTTGTTTTGCATCACTTTAATGACATAACTGAAGCTGGAGTCTTGGATAATCCCACTGGAAGAGCTTAAAAAGTTCAAACTGATCCTGTTGTTTCTCTTGTAAGCTTGTTGTTGGTGATGTACAGTCCAGAACAGCATAGTAAGGTCAGGTCAGGCCTGGTGTCACTGCTTTATCACTACAGGACACTGATGAAGTACTCAGAACACTCAGTACAAGTACCTGCACTAGTACTGGTAAGTCAGAATGATGTATTTCATGACGTATTGATGCAGCGAGTCCCAAACACAATGCATAAGAAGAACAATTGATAAACTTTACAATTAAAGGTCCAGTGTGTAAAATGTAGTGGCGTCTAGCAGACTAAACTGAATAACCCTCACCTCACCCTCCCGTTTCAAGCATTTAGGAGAAACTATGGCGGCCGAAAGATTCGCAAAAAAACTTGAAGGTCGGTATCTAGAGCCGGCGTTTGTCTGTTCTGGGTTACTGTAGAAACATGGCGGAGTCCGTAGAAGAGGACACACTCGCTTGGTAGATAGAAAAGGCTCAGTAGATCACCTTTAATCTTACACACTGGACCTTTAACCCAAACGCTGAACGTGATAACTGCAGGACGTTTGTGTAAAATTTGTGATTTGAATGAATGTTGAGCAGCTTATTTCCTGTGAATATTTTATATTAGATAGATATTTTAATATTTTAAGAACTTTTAATACAGTTCTCATTGTGTATATATTGAGTATAAATTTAAAGTTGTTTTAACAAATGCCTAATTGAAGGATCCATCTAACAGATTGTCTTTTTCTTTGCTATCTTGTCTGGTGATCTAGAGTGAGTGTTTAGTTTGTTCTGTACTGTAGAAACATGGTGCTTCAACATGGAGTCCTCATGTCATATATACACCAGTAGCTCGACAGTCTTGTGCTGATGATATTTATTTTGCATGATAGCACAGATTGAATAACAGTCTCAGCAGGTCTTTGTAGCTGTCCTTCAGTGCTGCAGATCGCAGCCTGTAATAATAACTGTGACCCAGTGACAGCGCTGCTTTCATGCAGTTTAACATCCATCATCAAACCTGACACTCTCATTATAGAAGCTGCTGTTTTGCTCTTGCAGCCCCGATGACTTCTGTCCTGATTGCAAAAGACTTTCAACTCATCCTGGTACCTGAAATGGAAGACGACCATGACCAGCTTCTTGGACGGTATCCATGACAACATGATGAGCCAGTGGAGCCATTGATATTCTGTCTCTCTATTTACAGCACATGCCTTAAAGCTCAGGTAGGCTGCACTGTGAAGGTGTGACGCTCGTGCTGGCAGGTGGAGTCACACGGGGCCAATGCTGCCGCCTTTGATGGCCGATTAAAAACTCATAAAAAGCAGCGTTTTATTTGTCACGCCTGCATCTCTGCGGCTGCGCTTTTCATTTATGTGTATAATTTATTTTGCGTGGCACGAGCCGGCTTGTTTTGTGTTCCTGTTCTCTGTGTGCAGTGCACACATGAACAGAGGAGGCCGACTGTGTTATCAGTGTGAACTGTCTTTTGTCACTGTGCACTGTAACGGCTCCTTGTGTGGGCTGGTGAAATGAGCACCTGATGCAGATTAATGCATAAGCCTGTTAAAGGTTGCCTCTGAAGATCTCATGCTTAGAGTCTAATGCTGCGATCAGCACAGGATCACGCACGTGTAAATGTTCTACTCGTGTGTGAAACGTGAAATGAGCTCTAGCTCTCAATAAGTCGGTAATAGCTTCAGGTAAGGTGTTTCTAAAAGAGCAGAGCATTCCCTAAAACTGTAAGTTCAATACATTTCTGTGAAGGCACTTTATTAATGACTTTTTAACATTTAGATCTATAAGTCTGCGAACAGGTCAATAAAATCTCTCAGTATTCATTTATACATTACAAAATAAAGGATACATCCCATCAAAAGAGATTTTTTACCAACTTATTAGTGATTGAAACATTCATTATTTATAACAGTGGCTATATTTATTATGGCTAATGTGACACTAACTCCTGTGATTTACTGTGAGTTTCCTGATGGACAGTGAAGTAAACTGTAGCTGCTGTTAGCTCAGTCTGTTATCCAGGCTGCCCGGACTGTGAGCTCAGAGCACCGGGGGAGTGTTAGTGTTTGTAACACAGGCGGGGAAGAAGAAGAGGAGGTTTTCAGGCCTGGGACGCGGGCGAATGCAGACTTGGAGGGGAGCCAGTGTCGTGCTAGAACCGGAGCTGGGCTACCAGGTCTGAAGACTGAAAGAATGAAAAGGATGTTGACCAAGGAACCTAAGAAGCTGCCGGACAAGAGTAAATCTGGGACTGACTTTTAGTGGTTGGTGAGAGCTTGGTGAGATAAAAGGCTGACAGACAGACGCCGAGCTGGGCTGACTGCTGTTGGACTAGTCAGTAATATCAGCTGGCTGCTGTGTCTTGCTTAGATGTTTGGCTCTCGGTTATATTACGTATGATTACAGATGACAGAGGTATTGCACTCTGAAACTGGGGGCGCTAAATCACAACATTTCTACTTAGTGTTGCATTAATTCAAAGATACTGACCTGGAGGGGGTGATTACTTATGAAAACAAGAATTTTATTGCATATTAAATATTAATTTAAGAAAGACATATTAAATCTACTTTGATTAAATGATGTGAGACAATCAAACATGCCACAGTTACCTGTTGTTATTCACTGATAACTCAGCACTGACCACGAATTTCAAAATGGAAGTCCACTTCTACCAGTGTTTAAAGGTGCGTGTGCGTGTACCTGCGCATGCGCGTGAACATTTGGGCCGAGCTGTTTTGAATGTATCGTGCAGTTTTTTTTTTTTTTTGTTTCCTCTCTCTTTTTGGAAAAGCTGCTCATTTTCTACACAAACCTGTAGCTGTGTGGAGGGACATGGACGCAGCACAGAAGCAGCAGCAGCCTGATCTGGAATCTGTGCCGTAAGTCTCAATGAGCACCTGTAAGACTGTCAGTCCCTCCCCTCAGCTCTCTCCATGGATGTCATCCCTGACTTGACAACAGGTACTTGTGAGGTCCCAGACAAAGTAATCCGTCCAGACCTCGGCGAGCTGGCAGGAGAGTCAGAGCAGAGCTCCTTCAGCGCCTCACAGTCTCAAGGTAAGTGTGCTGGTGAATGAACATTGTATGAAGTGAATTATTTGGATCTGGATGTTGTTGTTGAATTTGTGGAGCTGCAGTTTGGGGTTTTGTTTAGCCGTCAGGGATGCCTGATTAGTATTCCGTGCGTAATTCTTGTAGTTTTAAGTCTTGCTGCGTTCACATTCATCACGATGAGTCATTTCATGACTTGCCTGTATTTCAGAGCGTCATTGCTCACGCATGAGAGCTGTGTGTGTGTGTGTGTGTGTGCTCCAAGCTCGGTCTGAATATCTGATCGTTCCCCTACTGCTGCTGCTGCTTGCCGCAGAGTGATCTTTCCGCGGATGCCGCAGCCAACTTGGTCCTGGCTGGTGGCATGCAGAGGCAGAGGCAGAGAGAGAGAGACAGGAGGGGAGGGCTGCAACAAGACCCCCGATAGCATCCACCATCAGATACCATCAGATCAACTCGTCTCTCTGCGCTCTGTCACGCCTTTTACCAATGTTGTTAATCTTTATGCGTGTTTTTATGCGTCACGGCAAGGAAACGCGTGTCTGTAGCTGTAAACCTGCAGTTTAAGAGAAGAGTCTAATCCGTAGGAAAGTGTTTGAAATGTGGATCACTGCTGCATGTTTTTGACTGTGCACACCAGTGTGGTGTGTTTTAAACATTCTCCAACCATTCAGCCTGGTTTTCTCTGCGTAAAGACACAGCTGATCTCCTGCTGCTCTCCTAAATAACAACACATAATGACTGCAGGAGAAGCCAGGTTGAACACCGAGGGGAATAATAAAAAAAGGTGCAAGACCCCACAGAGATGCTCAATGTGTGAATGGCAAATGCGTTGCATAAATGTGTTGCAACATTTGGATTTAATGTGGATATCTGGAGAGTGGAGCTGATTTTAAAAGACTAAATCAGGTTATTCTTCCCTCATCTGTCGCTCATATATTTAAATTATACTCTGCTGGACTTTTTTTTTTGTGGCATTTGTTTTGCAGTTAAAGTTATTAGTTCGAGGCTATACTCGAAGGTCAGGTTACTAGAGTTACTAATCCCTTATATAAGAGAAAAGAGGGCAGGAAAGCAAACTGGGTGACCTGCTCCTTTAAAGTGTTCCTAATCCTCCTCAGTACCTTCAGTTTTATTGGATAAATCACGACTTTCTAATCCTTGTAGATTGATTATTATTTCAGCAAAGACCGAACACTTCTGTATGATGATCAGAGGTGTGCAGGGAGTTCTTTGACAGGTTTGATCATACTTTTATTTTGAAGTGCACATTTTCAGACATAAAAAAAAAGTAAATTAAACAGATTATTTGCACTTTTTTCCTCGTTTGACAGATTATTTGGTGGCTTATTCACACACTGCAGTGTCATAATAATAATGGATTTTATATTATTTAAGTACTCAAAGACACTTTACAGGGTAAAATCATCAAAATCACGCACTAAAAACTCAGTCATCAGCTTTAAAATGTGCATTTTTGTCAGAGATTCAAAGGTGGGTAGGTCGGTACAGCTTAGGGATGTCTTTGGGCCAGCAGGGGAGAGAGTTCCAGAGGGAGGGGGCAGCTATGGAGGCAGTGTCACCCCATGTTCGCTGACATCTGGCTCTGATACAGTATGTGCCGGTCCTTCCTGTGTGCTAGTCCCAGCACGGATTACTGCTCCGACCTTTTTGTCTGCCAGGCAAAGACTCACCTGCTCATCCTCCTGCAGACAGTCTGAGCAGCGCAGCAGACACATCAACCTTCATCAGCTGCCTTCTCACGTTTATGATTATGATGATGAGGGAGTCTGGGCATTAAACCGGGATTATTGCAGAGCATTGTACAACTTTGTTTACATCGATTCTCTTTTCTTTTTTTTTTTCTTAATTCTCGAAGAAATTTCCGCCGAAGCGTCTGCAGACATGGGTCGTCAAGAGGCCGACTACGTGTGGAAGAAGAATACTGAAAACATCCAGGAGATATTCGACATCATGGAGGAGCTGGGATCGTGAGTACCTTTTACTCCATGTAACATAATGCACAAAGTACCCAGTCGAGTCAAATCAAGTCAGTTTTATTCATCATACAATTCACAAATTTGCATACAGACTGTACATTTACAGCTTAAAGTCTCAATTCAGATGGAAAAACTCACCCAAAAAACTTGGAGAGGAGGGATCTCTGTCCTAACATGCACAGACATGCAGCTGATTCATTCAAAAGTTTTTAATAATCATTGAGCGGACAAGTTTTAATTTCCTGTCTGCTGTTAGATTGTATTTCTGGGAAAATTTTGTTTTAGTGACACAGACTGCATCTTTTGTCTTATGGACATGGAGTGATTAGAGACCTTCAACCTGCTGTTTGAGTTGGAGGACAGATTACTGGTTTGATGGGATTGACACGAGGAGACCTTCTTAACCGAGGTCTTAGACAACAAGACACACTGGCTGTTAGAGGGTTAGTCCGACTGTGCCGATGATGATGTCTGGCTGTGTTAGTTAGCTCGGCAATTCATTCACAAAAACGTCTCGCTCAATTATGATTCTCTACGCACAAAAAAAGAGAGAGAAAATATCGGATTAGAAAGCGAGTAGAGCTTTGGCAGTGGATTAATCGGTCAGTTGATTGACGTAAAAATGATAAATACCTCGTTTGTGATCATTCAGGTCATTTTTAAAGCAAAAATACTGAAAGATTTGCTGCCTCTCTTTGTGCTAATAAACTGACTTTTTGACTCTCGGTCATGCAAAACAAAAACATTTAACAACCTCACATTTTCACCATAAAATATTAGTTAGTTGCAGCCCTGAAGGCAGGTGAACGGGTTGATTTCAAAGTTTACCTGCGCTAGTTTTAGGTCATAGTCATAAAGATAATGTTTTGCAACATCTCACTGTATACTGTACACACACACTCGGTCACCAGCTTCTTCTGCTGGCCCACTATCTGTGAGGTCAGCATTAATAATCAGCAGATCTTCTAGCACGTTTGGAGTGTTTAGCGAGTGGCTGGACAGAGAGAGCGGCAGATCATGAGAGGCCAACGGTAAATAATGGTGCAAGTGCTGCCAAAGAGACGTCAGCATGTTGCTGGAAAACAGAGCGGATCTTGTGCTGAGGGCTGAGGAGGCTGCTGCTGCTGCTGAGAGGTCTTTAGATGAACACATCAGCGGTGATTGGACCGTGAAGGAGGCGAGGCCCTGCTGAGCACAGGACACAAGCTAATACGGTGTCTTAATTAGTTTGCAGCAATTATTTTTATTTCCCCAAACACACACAAACAAGTGTGGGAGTTTTACGGAGACAAGACAAGTAGAAGAACAGCTCATTTAAAGCACAGACAATCAGTTTAAAAGTCAGAATGATGCGGTACGCTTTGACCCAAAGAGACTCTCTTCCTGTCTTCATTTCTATTGAAGGTGTCAACACAGCGAAGCCTCTGAGCTGTTTTGCCCGTTCTCAGGTTTACGATCTAGTTTGTTTGTTTAGTTTTTTTGTCTTTCTGTTTCCATCATCAAAATAAAAAAAGGAGGGGAACCCAAAGGGGACCGGAGATTACGTAAAACAGCCTTTTCCCATCGGGCCTCATCACACATCACAGTGTAAACAACATCTTGATGGTTTCTTGGCAATCAGGACGGAGTCTCTTCAGGGGGTAAAATCCCATAATGACGCAGAAAGAACACATCCAGTTCGTCCTAGACGACATTTTTGAACGTTACGCTTGCAAATTTACACACTCGAGTCAGTTCAGGAGTGATTTTTGATTGCCTTTTGTCTTCCTTTAAAAGAAAAGAAAAGAAAAGAAAAGAAAGGATGCTGCCTGGTGTTTATGTTCAAGCGCTTGATTGATGATTTCTCCTGAGAGTCACAATAAGCTTCGAGGAGATCCGGAGAAGAAAATGAGCTCTTGTAACCAGGGAGAAATCAGATGAGCAATGAGGATGTGAAGTGCAGCGATGATGCTGTGGGGGCAGCTTGTTCCTGTCTGCCACCCTGAGTCAGCAGCAGCAGACATTACCTTCCGAATGTGATGCGATAAACTTATTAGAAAATTGTGCTGTTAGATACTGTTAGGTGCTGCAGCAGGCGTGTGTCAGTCTTCATCAGGGTCACTGTCTTCCAGACTGAGGTCAGGGTTGTGGTCTGCCCACAGCCCCTGTCAGCTGTCTGAGACCTGACCTGTACTTGTACCTGCACATGGGAACTTGCTGTTCCCAAGGATCTCAGCTGCACATGCTCAGTTTCTGACCTTTGCGCCTCAAGCTCTCAGCCTGCCGCCGTTCCATTGCGTCACGGATAAAGGGGCTTAATCCACCAGGTAGAACAACTATTCCCAGACAACGCTGAAGATAGCATGCACACAGGGCTGAATAATAAGCCTCTGACATGTTAAGCCACAGAGATCTTTAGTGGATCTTAATTGAACCCCTTGATATTTCTATTTCTGCTATTTTAATTCCGGCTGGAAGTAACTAGAAAATCCGTAGCGAGTTAGAAAACAGGAGACATTTTATAATTTACCTTTAGGAGTGGGTGAAATGTTGTTAGCTTGGATTGGACTCAAAATAACAAAATGATCCGATACTGTTACGTCTTATACATTTAATCAGTGTGTAAGATTTCTAAACTTCATGTTCATAATCACCTGAGAATAAGAATTGGTTTTATTTTCTTACATTAGAACGAGCCGTTTATATCTACAGAAACCTGGTCCTATATGCCATGTTGAACCGCCGTGATTGTACAGAAGCCAAGAACACTGGACCTTTAAAACTCTTATTTGTGGGTCAGAAATACTAAAATACTAATAACTGTCCGCTATATGAGAGTGGTATCTGCCTTTTTTATCTGACTGTTGCCAAGAAGGGGAATAAGTGTCAAATTAAATGTAAAAGCATCTAACCACACAGAGAAATGGCTCTCACACCACCGCACTCTAAATCATTTGAAGCTCTGCGAATAAATAAATGAGCTCTGCTGAGAAACTATCACTGTCACATCTTTCATATGAACAAAACTGAGAAACGGAAGCAAACAATAATCATCCCAGACTGGCTGAGAAAAAGTGAAAATAGACCCAGCAAGAAGCCAAAACTGTCGGCTCTTAAAGGCCTCATATTTTATTAACAATTCCCTGATTCAATAAGAGGGAGAAGACTCATTTCCTCCGACTGGGAGAGACTTATTATCATTCTGTGATGCTTCAAAGCAATCAGCGACTCCGTCATTAATTATGTCGTGTGTTAATTAACAGGGGAGCGTTCTCAGAGGTGTACATGGTGAAGGAGAAGAAGACGGGAAAGATGTTCGCCATGAAGTGTGTGAAGAAGAAACAGAAAAGAGACCTCAATCTGGAGAACGAGATCGCCGTGCTGAGGAGGTGAATTTTTATGAGCCTTCAACTTTCATTCAATATTCTGTCAGTAGTCAGTAGTGTGGCGACGGAGCCACATTGATCAGCATAAGGTGCTGCTTAAGTTTAAAATATGTGAATTCTGATGACAGGTATTCATAAAGATTATTTATTCAACAGAATCCAGCATGAAAATGTCGTCGGGATGGAGGATTTCTATGAAAGTCAGACCCATTACTACCTTGTCATGCAGCTGTGAGTCTTCAGTCTTTGTATTATGATTTTAAATGAGCAGGTTAGTTCATTAAAACGGGATTTAAGATTGCATTCTTCTCTCCAGTGTTTCAGGCGGTGAGCTCTTTGACCGAATTCTGGACCGGGGGGTTTACTCGGAGAAGGATGCCAGCAGAGTGATCCAGCAGGTGCTGCAGGCCGTCAGCTATCTGCACCAAAACGGCATCGTGCATCGCGACCTCAAGGTACGAATCAGATACAATAACACAAAACAATCACGTTTTTTCCAATCCATCCATCCATCTGTCGTCTATACCTGATCATACAGCCCAGCTGTGGCGCTCCTGCAGAAAAAAAACAACATATAGAGGCTCAACATGGCCGATAACGATGGCATGAGATGCTTCTTAAACTTCCAAAATGGTATAGAGCCAAGCAGGATGTTTGTAATTGTCTGTGGCATTATTGTGACGTAGGCCGACCGTAGGTTGACATCCAGACTGTGGAGCCACTGGGGCTTGAGTTTGTATGTGGGGTGTAGTTAGCTGATTTCTGTCTTTAATTAACAGAAAGTTGCATGTGTTTTCTTTGTAGCCAGAAAACAGCTCTTGTCTTTGAAAGACATCTTGTACTATAGCCCGGACGAGAACTCCAAGGTCATGATCAGTGATTTTGGCCTCTCCAAGATGGTAGACAACGACATCATGTCGACGGCTTGTGGCACCCCAGGATACGTAGGTAAGGAAACTGAATAATTTATGGACACTTGCTCAGTGGGGGCTCTAATGGGTCAGAGAAATATAAGATACAGAGCGGTGTAACATCATCATTTTTTTTGGTCACTTTCAGCTCCTGAAGTTTTGGCACAGAAGCCCTACAGCAAGGCAGTGGACTGCTGGTCTATTGGAGTTATCACGTACATCCTGTAAGTATTAATGAACACACATCAGTAGACTGAGATAGTGAGAGGAAAGAGTCATTTTAACCAAATACTAACTGCAGGATCGTCAGATATTCAATTACTGATGCAATTATTGAGCTATAGCACCATCTAGTGACCATCTGCTATACATACTGCACTGGAATTACTTGTGCTTCTTCTTTTACCCAGTGATGATGAATGTGTATGTTGCAGGCTCTGTGGATATCCCCCTTTTTACGAAGAAAGTGAGTCGAGACTGTTCTCCAAGATCATGAAGGCGCAGTATGAGTTTGACTCGCCCTTCTGGGATGACATCTCCGAATCTGGTAAGCATTAGCACAGACATATTGTATAACCTGCTGCATACAGAGCCCAGCCGGACTTCATGTGTGTGTCATCCTCTCATCCGCAGCTAAAGATTTCATCCGTAACATGATGCAGAAGAATCCCAGCATGCGTTACACCACCGACCTGGCCCTCAGACATCCCTGGTGAGTGAGACACTGCGAACAACAAACACTTTCATGAAAGGAAACAGGTGTGAAGTACAGGTGGTTGGCGTGTATCCACACAGATGGGTTCAGGATTAAGTTCTACCTTAAAATAAATGTTCTGTTCCGTCGTCTGTTTTCCAGGATTATCGGAAAGACGGCTCGGAGCCAGGACATCTACTATTCTGTCAGTGTTCAGATCCAAAAGAACTTCGCAAAGACCAAGTGGAAGGTCAGTCGACGCTGATTTCTTGGCTTTGATTTGGTAAGCTCATTGAGGAGCTGCAGTTTACAGTAGATTAATCAGGTGTCCGCCTAAATCCTTCCTGATTAAGGACAGTTTAATAAGATATTGTTCTGTAATCAAGGCAACCAGCGGCTGATGTAGGGCTTTTACTGTCAGGGGAAACAAAGTGCTCTTGATTGTTCAGCAGTGAAACTCACTCTAAAGCATCAATCTGTTGTCTGGACTGGCTTTTTGACCCTCCTGTTTTTGTTCACCTCACAGCAAGCCTTTAACGCTGCCGTAGCCATCAACCACATGAAAAAGCTGCAGCTGGCCCACTCAGAGCTCGTCCTGAGGCAGGCCAGCATCCCAGACATCAAGGTGATCGATGTGTCCTCCCCAACAAAGAGCCGCAAACGTCTGGATCCAGACAAGCTGGACCAAAACGTGGCGAAGGAGATGAACGGGAAAGTACAGGGGACGCATCACATGTCCCTGCCCATGAGCCAAGTTGAACTGAAGAGCCATTTCCACTCACTGAAGGCCACTCAGAGTCAGTGCGACGGGCACCACGCACCCACCATAGCCGAGCAGGGCAAGAACGTGTACCACTCCGAGCCCGCCAACCTGAACGGGTCAGTACAAACGCCGTCTTTGGAATTTAAGATGACAGATATCGCAGCAAGGCTGACGCATGGTGACGCCCCTTCTTTCTTTTGCTTTCAGGTGTGGTAAGAGCCATAGTGGTAAACCTGTGCAGACTGGAGTTTGCTCGGTGATGTGAAGGCTGCATGAAGTTTACATGGAAAAAAAACAAAAACACATTTTACTTGGTAGGTTCAAGTAAAACATTTGCATTTAATAATCAAATCCACACAGTCAGATCTTTATGTGTCCGACATGATTCCACACAAATAAAAATCATACTCGAAGATTTGATATATAAATCATGAATGGCAGCAGTTTAAGTTCCCCTTTGTAGCATTTATAAGCAGTACATAAACATTTAATACATGATAACCAGTGATACTCAACTTCAGGTCCGTGGACTAAATCTTGGTTGGCACTTGAAATCAATCCCCCCCCAAAATTCTGTTTGTTTATGCCAATTAGTAGTTATTAATTATTATGTCTCTTGGCTGTGCATATGGTTGCCCACCATGAGCCAGGTTCTGCTCGAGATTTCTGCCTCTTAAAAAAAATATTCTCCTGTCACCAGGTGCTCGCTCATGGTGGGAGTTGTTTATTCTCGGTAAATAATATTCTAAAGAATACGGTCTGCTCTATGTGGAAAGTGTCTTGAGATAACCTCTGTTATGATTTGGCACTACATAAATAAAATTGAATATTAGTGCGCAGAAGCAGTGACACTTGATTTCTGACTTGCTGTGACTGGATTTGCCTCTTGGTAAAAAATGAGGACAGCAAACATCGAATGTTTGACGGTGAAAACAAGCAAAACTGACGCGGGAATTTGCCTTTATTTTGACAACTCAAACCCCTGCGTTTAATTTGGCAAATGCTGTACGCGAGGTCGTTAATGTCAGGCGCCGTTAAGAGTCAAAACATGTTGGCGTCGGTGCAGCATTCCTGCAAGAAAAGAGGAAATGACAACTTTGAAGTCGTGTCATTCTGCCACATCAAGCATCCCCATTTTGCAAAAGTGGCCTCAGGCAAAGCAATTTGAGTGTCCTATAGCTGTGGGCAGATGCTGACTCTTTAATTACATGCTGTTTGACAATATGCTGTGTGCCAATATATGTCTGCTCCATAAGGGAACTCTAGTAGCATAAACAAACCATCTAGATCCTGCTGTGCATGTTTTCTGTTATTTTCAGCTCATTACAGGCGAGTGTGTGTGTGTGTGTGTGTGTCTCACCCTGACTGTGTTTCTGCCCTCTGCAGGTCAGTGTTGCTGTGCTGACTCAGCATGCGGCTGTTTTGTGTCAGCAGGTCCTTAACGCGGTGCTGAGAAAGAGAAGTGGTTAAATCCTGTGGACGGACCCGTAAACGGTCTGCTAGGTCCACACAGTCAGTGGGACATTTTTATTTTTTGGAAAGAGTGCCTATGAAGCTTCCTGACATACACACACACACACACACACACACACAGATGCACAAGACTCACTTTAACTCAGTTTCACAGGGTAGACTTCAGTTAGACAGGACAAGCTCAGACAGTATTTGAGGGGTTGTCTGTCTTAGTAGGGGTGTGATGGGGTCGTGGCTCACCCGCTGCTGGGCTGCAACATGAGCGTCCATCTTATTGATGGTGAAGCGGCCCCTGACCTCTGAGGTCATGAAGGCTTTTTGATCAGGGAGAGTTTAAACAGAGCACTTAGTGTCCAGGTGGATTAGGATCACGGTTACATGTTGCTTGAAAAACCCACACAATGCAATAATACAAATTATTGTACTTCAAGTGTAAAATATACTTTAGCACAATATAATATATGAAAAAAAAAACTGCATGCTTACTGCTTCAAATAAGCCATACTGTATAATCTCTTCTGGTAAAGTTGTCTCTTATTTTTATGACTTTCCTCATGTTCATTGTTTGTTGTTCTGTTTCTTTTTTCTAAAGTATTTGTTTCCTTTTTTTAAAAAAAAAAGAAAAATTTATGTTAAAATATATACAGACATTAAAAAAACATAATAAATGTTCAAACTGACAAACCATTAGCAGTGTAAATGCCACAAGTATATCCATAATTTGCCAACTCAACCTGCTAGAATGTCAAATGTCACTTATGTTCACTGTACTCACTGTAAGTGGTCCATTCTGCACAGTCTTGCTTGTGGCTTCGTATTGACGCGTTCGACAGATGTTGATTCACTCTGTGTATTACGATGGGATCCCCGTGTGCTCATAAATAAACGCTGTACAGAATCTGTGTTAGTTTTATTTGTCTTCGAGTACTTTAAAAATAAATTGGAATCAGGGCTGAGAGAATGCACTGAGGATGAAACGTGGAATGCAATGTTGATACGTGGACTCATGCAAATGCTTGGAAAGATAAGTAGAGAATTATCAACAGATAACAGGACAGAATGATAAAAATAGACAGATTAATGTTTGTACATTTTTGGGAGATTTTCCTGCCCCAGTTCCAAGATTGCAGAATTAGGAATTATCCCTGACTAATGTAGACATTCCTATGTGGTTAATATCCGTTTGCTGACAGCCATAACGTGTACAGTATTGGCTCAGTGAGGAAAAACCTTCCACGGGATGACAGAGAAGAAGATTAAAAGTGAGATGTGAGAAATTAAAAACAACAACAGTTTATAAAGGTCCAGTATTTAGGATTTAGTGGCGGTGTAGTTGCTGCAAAGTAAGTGAAACTGAAATATGAATGTTCATGTTGGGTCATAATGAAACTCAAATTTATTATTAATCCATCAGGCATCATGAAACTACATTTGTAAGTGATTTTTTGCTTATTTAACAGAGAAAATAAATAATAAATAACTCCTTGTACTTCATTCTGTGACCTGCTGCGAATTAAAGCTAACCGCCAAACCAATTACCAGGCTGTACTACTTCAGTAGATTAGATGACACATCATCTGTTCGAGTACAGGACAGCAGGGATTACCACGAGTGGTGTCTTTAGAGCTGCAGGTCTCGGCCGGAGTAAATTAACAGTAAGCCAGCAGATACAAAACATGTCCTTCCAGCTGACTTCAAACTGAACATTGCAGCTTTTAGCAAAGCATGTGAATTTGGATCAGTCATATTCAATTTTCCCTGCTCTGCATTTCGCTGTAAGTGCTGCCCTTGAATCACCAGCTAAACTGGAAACAATAGGAAGAGATTAGTTTTAGGTAATATATTTAGAAATATACAGATTTTACACTCAGTGGTTCAGCTTTTAAATGTCAGTGATCAAAGAAAATCACCGTGTGTGTCATTCCTTTTGATTTTTTACGCTTCTTTTTCTTTAAACATGACATAAAAACCCAATGTATACTTACCCTTTTCTCCCCTGAGCTCCTGTTGAAAGAGTTTTCACATCTACACACACCGTGAATCCCCCCAACAGCCACAACATGGTCCAGTGTGGAGACAGACTGTCCATTCAGGCAGAAGATGCCAGAAATATGGGGCAAAGGTCTCCAAACAGTCTCAACCTTTTCCCAGCAGTACTGAACGTAAATGCCCAGAATCCAACCCTTGAGTTGCTCAAAGAGGAACATTATTGACAGAGTAATTACAGTGATATTACCAGCGACGTTTGGGAAACTCTGCGCTCCAGAAGCTGACAAATGGGGCAAAGGTTGTTCTTGGATATAGCCACATTTCACCCCTGCTGAGCAAAAGTTCAAGTGTTGATCAATAAACCACCAAAACAGTAATTGCACCATAAGTTCTGTGTCTACGTTTTGTTTTGTTTGTTTTTTTTGTGTGCATATTTTGCAATTATGGGTTTTTGCAACTGAATATGCGACTAAAGTGAAAGACGTGCGTATGTTTTTGGTGTTCGGCATGTGGTACACTCTGTCTCTCTGTGTGTTTTTGAACCTTTGTGGCCCTTTACTCATTTATCTCCTCGACCGTGTAATAGTGCCTTAAACATAGCCAGCTAGTGCCAAGTCAACTCAAAATGGACACGTTTTTGACTAGCAGAAGACACAAACACACAGAGACATACATGGAAACACAACAGGCCAACAGACAGATCAACTGACATGGCGTCTCGTCTTGCAAATTCTCATGAGTCGTCGAAGTTTTTCCTTGCCACTGTCGGCAAGTGCTTCCTCATGGTGGGAATTGTTGGGTCGCTGTAAATGATGAAATTAACTTGAATCAAACTGGATGATATGTTATGGCACTAAGCGTCTATCATCATCTGGTGTGCAGATGTTGAACCAACATGATCATGATGTTGGCCAGTTGTCATTTTCACTGATGGCTGATGACACATGTCTCTCCGTGACAAAGATCAGATGCATTTCACAACTCACTTGCCTGATTTCACTCCCTCCTAGGGGACGAGGTCAAAGGGCAAAGAGTTTCAGACAGAGACACACTCACACACATGTACACACACACGTTAACCCCTACATTCTCTCACTGCTTCATTGTAAGCTTCATGATCAGACAACGAACATGAGCAAGAGCAGCTCTCGACTGCATGACTTGGGGGGGGGGGCTTTCTTCTACTGAACCTTATCTCTCCGCTGTTCAATAAAGGTTATTAAATATGTAACTGTACAGTTGTCAAATAATGCCTCCAACCAATAAATGGGACTGGCTTTCCACTGTTTCACATACTGTGATTGGACACTGTTCAAGCTCTCCTGATGAGGATCAATGTTTATGGTAACAAGCCACGCGACAACAAACCAATCACTTATGTTGTTCAATGTTCAGTAACGTGTAGTATTTCAGTGTTGACATGATGTATTCTCATTTTTGGGCCCAGTATCACGGACCTCATGTGATGTCACGTGCACAGTTTCACCTACAGGGAATATTTTCATCACGGCTTGTCCTGAAAAAACGCATGCCCTTTTACCCAAAACAAGCCCTAATCTCCCAAAAGCAACTTTAGTAGCCTCATGAATATGCATGGTGTCGTCCACTGTGGGAGTTAACCTGGCTCCACTTGTGTTTAAATTGCGGGATCTGCCCTTGTTTCTCTGCCTGCGAATGCCTGACCGGGCCGAACACTAAGGAGAAAAATCAGAATTTGGGGTGTTCTTCAAAGTAAGTATTAGAAGAAGAGGAAAGATTGATTTCAAATTGTTCTTGAACAGTTTTCTCTAACTAAACATCTCCTTTTTCTTCAACAGACAAATCGAACAACGCAACATGGAAACTATTGGCGAGATCATCCCATTTGCTAAGGAGATGTTAAACCAGAGGCCCAGCCGGGGCATGCTGAAGATCTACATGCTCGGCTCCACTCTGGCGATGCTCGGACTGGTCGGTGGACTTGTGGAAACGGTTCTCCTGCCATTTGTGGAACAGGAGACCACTGAGGACTCACCGGCCGAGCTGATCGTGAAGGAGAAGAAAGATAAAAAGCAGATGCTGAAGTCACACACTACCGTGGTCCACCCTGATGTTGTAGACGTGCTGGAGACGACAGTGATGGAGGTCAAGGCCAAATATCTGATGACCTCTGGGCAGAGAAGTTCAGCTAACCGCTTACATGCTTCTTAAAGAAACTCTCCTCCCCTTCTGATGTAAATGGACATGATATGTACAATGTTGGTGGTAGTGGTGGTAGATTTAATCATCACGTTGAACCTGTCACTTTGTGCTTGTTCTTTTACTTCAGATGAGATGCGTAGAAACACTGAAAACTGCAGGGTACAGTAACGTCTGGCTGCTGGGCAGCAGATACTTGTGGATGTGATTTGATGAATGTGTTGGGAAAAAAGGGAATGTGTGTGATTTGATTCATTTTGCACTCGAATAAAGCTATTTTCATCTGGCAACTGATTCAACTCATTTGAGCTTTTGTACAGGTTGCAAGCAAACATTCCTCAAACTAATATTTAAACAGTGCTTTTCTGGTTTACAGACAACTCAAGCAACTCACAATGATACTAAGCTCTCCTACACAAATACACATGGCACCCTCCATCTTCAGCTACTCGGTATCTTGCTTGCAAAACAATTCAGCTGACTAGGGGGAATCAAACCATGGTACTAATGCTGCTACTCTCTTTAACTCATATGTGGAAACAGTGCTTATGATCCAACGTACATATCCATATACTTAAAAGGTGTAGTGTATATAACTTTTTAATTATTTTATTTTATTTATGTGTACTTTTCTTATCGATAGATAGATAGATAGATAGATAGATAGATAGATAGATAGATAGATAGATAGATAGATAGATAGATAGATAGATAGATAGAGTATATAATCATTATATATATATATATTTTTTTATTTATTTTATAATTTATAGTAGCAGAATCTCCCACAAGTCTATAAACAGTGACAAAAATGACTTAAACTCGGATTTATCTTTTTATTTACAGTCTTTGGGGGTTGACGCGTTGAAAATCCAGCAGGTGTAATTCCACACGCAGCCACTAGATGGCGGAAGTAAATACAGACTGGGGTTCGTTTCAACTTCCGCCTGTGACGGAAGCGACGACATAAAATTCACCGTGTGTTTACTAACGGCGGCTGAAAGGCGGTCGGACAGATAAAAGTTGACACTGTGGACTTAAATGAGATTGAATTGATCCACAGAGAGCAGATTATTAACAGATACAGATGGCGGATCCTGCGGTGGCGTCCGGAGGCTCGCTGAACGCAGGCGGGGTAAGAGAGAGAGGCTTGATATGCTCACCGGGAAGGAGCGGGATGTTTAGCTAGCAGGCAGAGACTCGACTGTGCTGAACGAGGAGTTACAGATTAAATAACGTTTCTATAAATGTGCCATACTTTGTCACAGACTGTAGGGTTAGCTCACTGTTTATATAGTTAATTTGTCTATAAAATCTAACTAATGAGCACGCTAATATTCCCCTGTCTGGACAAACGTCAGTAGCTGTAACGTTATCCGCTAGCTAACGTTACATTTTCACGTCGTGGGCTTATTAATGTACATCAGGGATGTCCAAAGTACGGTCCGCGGTCACATTTCATGCGGGTGTCCAAGCTTCTTTTAAAGAGGGCCACATTTGATAATGTGAAGATGCCCGGGGGACAATACTAACATTTTAAATAATGAAAAAATCACCAATAAAAGTTACATACAAATGTTCTGTAACAGTTTTGTTTTCATTTTTTTAAATGTCAGTGTGAACGAATCCAAAAAAAACCAGTTCTTCCTTTCTTTCACATCTGGAGTCAGATAACAAAGAATAAACTGTATGAACACGTTAAACTTGCATGAAGTTGATACAAATCTGAACCTCATGTTCATTTTAAACATGACTTATTATGAGTGATGCAAAGTCTGTTAACATTTAAGTCTAACACGTGTCACTCTTGCTCTTCTCTTTCACAGAATCATTCAGAAAGTCATATTTAGTGTGACATCTACAGATATATGACACCAGCAGCCAGTATCTGACAATACAAACAGGCCATAAATAACATATTATAAAAATGAAGCTTCAGGCCGCATGAAATCTGACCGCAGGCCGTGATTGGCCCCCGGGCCGTACTTTGGACATCATGTTTAGAATGAACATGAGGTTCAGACCTGCTAACAGTGTAAAGAGCACGCAGCGTGCAGTAAACGTGTAACACTGGGCCTGTTCTCTGTGTTTGTTGTCCTTAACGTGACACCTGCTAATGTGAACATGTGCTCCTGTCAAGTGCATGAAATGTTTTTTTTTTTAATGTATTTATTGCTTTGTACTCACTACAGAGCTGCACAGTTAATTGAATCACATCACAGGAGCTGTAATTTGTTTAATAAAGGTTAAAAAAAAATGTGTGTCAAAACAGCGTTATAATGAAGTACTGAGGTGCTGCAGAGATGTTGTGGCCTTCAGATCGTGGCCTCCAGATGTAAGAAAACATGTGTGACACCCCAACAAATGCCACATCTTAAGTTTGTTCAGTGAAAATAGAAACAGTGATGCAAAAATGATGATTCCCACCCCTCAAAATAATCACAAACTGTGTGTTTCTTTCATGCTGTGATGAGCCTGTTTCCTCTAGTTTGACGTGTCTTTTTCTCACTTCCTCTATCCGTTACGTGACGCGTATTTCAGCGTGGGAGTGGCGGTAAAGCAGCTTCCAGCCCGGCGGAGAACTACCACCTGGCCCGTCGGCGTACCCTGCAGGTCGTCGTCAGCGCCCTCCTGACAGAGTGCGGCTTCGAGAGCGCAGAGAAGGCGGCGGTGGAGACGCTCACGGAGATGATGCAGAGCTGTACGTACGAGCCTCACGTCCACGCTCAGGATGTGACATGCTGCATGTTTTAATGTGTGTACAGCTCTGCCTCTCTGTTTCAGAGTCTAAACCACAAAGTTTTGTCTCTTTTTTTCCCCCAGATATAACTGAGATAGGTCGGTGTGCTAAAGCTTATTGTGAACACACAGCCAGAAGTGTCCCAACTCTGTCGGATACAGTGGTCACACTTATTGAAATGGGTAAGTACTGGAGGACACCTGTGTGTGTGAATTATACACTGCTTACACAAAGTAATACAGAGGACGTGATTCAGTCTGTGTGTGTCACCGCAGGTTTCAATGCCGACACCCTGCCCGTGTACGCCAAGAGATCACAGAGGATGGTTATAACCGCCCGTGAGTAGACTCTCTGCTCTCCGCTGCATGATTAATCTCTCCGATTCTAAAATCAATTCATTTGTGTTTGTATTTTATTCATTTCAGCTCCAGTGACAAACCACCCTGTGGCTCCCAAAGCGCTGTCGGCCGGACAGAAACGCACACATCCGGCTCACATCCCCGGCCACTTCCCAGAGTTCCCCGACCCTCACACCTACATCAAGACACCCGTGAGTCAGAACCTCTCTTGTTATTTATAGAGATCCTTAATCAAAGATCTTTTATTGTGTGTGACAGATAAAATGCAGGAAGTGTGTGAGGTGTGTTTTCATTTCTTCACGCAGACCTTCAGAGAGCCCGTGTCAGACTACCAGGTGGTGAGAGAGAAGGCAGCGAGTCAGAGGAGAGACGTGGAGCGAGCGCTCACGCGCTTCATGGCCAAGACCGGAGAAACTCAGAGCCTCTTCAAAGACGACATCACCGCCTTCCCATGTGAGTGATTCTGCCAAACGGACCCGTATTTCAAACATCTGTTGTAGTATGTCGTTTATGAGTTCTAATCCCTGCGACTGTGTCGTCAGTGATCGCAGCGCGACCGAGCACCATCCCGTATCTCAGTGCCCTCCTGCCCTCAGAGCTTGAACTGCAGACCCTGGAGGAGACGGACTCCTCTGAGCAGGACGACCAGACGGACAGCGAGAACACGGCGGGAAACATCATCACTGTGAGTGGAACTTACTTGGCGTCTGATGAAGTCCTGATTTTCCTGCCCAGATTTGATCACTTCTTGTGAACGTACCACTGAAAGGCTCTTCATTTCATGGTTGCAATTTAGTATGTAGCTACGACAGTTGCATGATAGTGTGTGTGGTTTGTTCTTTTGTTCCTGGGGGTAATTTTCTCTGGAACCGGCAGCAGGATTTGGTGAAAATTCCTGAGAAATTCTAGGATCTGAATTCTTGGCAAACCTACTGCAGATGTTCATAATGGAGCTTTTGTATGTTCTACATGAAATCCTCCAGCTGGCCTGGAAACTCGAAACACATCGTGTTTATTAGTGAGCTTCAGTTCGGACAGAGCCAGGCTAGCGGTTTCCCCCTGTTTCCAGTCTTTATGCTAAGCTATGCTAAGCTTTTTCCTGTCTCCTTCATTCAGGATGATCCCGGAGCCGACAAAGAGAACTCCATGCTCCCTCCCAGCGGCGTTGTTCCCTCCGCGAAGGTCAGCGAGGACAACGTGATTGACAACCCGTACCTCCGGCCGGTCAAGAAGCCCAAAGTAAGGAGGAAGAAATGAGTCCGCGACCCGCCTGAACCCGACAGACTCACATTTGCCACAGACAGTGGTTGGTGCTTTCAGCAGTCCAGTCAGTGATTCCCTTCAGAGAGGAGCGGCCCCGGGCGTTGAAGCCCGCGGTGTGAGCCAGAACCAGCAGCTACTTTTCCTCAACGCTGGGACCAGTACTGCTGCTGGCTGTTTGCATATTGACTAACTTCTATTGAAGATAACTTTTTGTTGTGTTAAATGTCTTTTTTTTTCTCAGCAAGCACTCGTGTATTGTCACTTTGTAAACATCATCGTGTAACATACAGACCACACAGGAGTCATTCTGTCAATAAAGAAATACACGTTTTTTTTTTTTTTTTTTAAACTCTGAGGTATTCGACTTTTCATCACTCTACAAAAGTTTCAGTCTGTTGATGGTAAAAGTTCAGAAAAATGATGATAAATGCACCATCAGTCAGCGTTATGATGAGTTCTCATCCACCAGCTTTAGTGTTCGTAGTACAAACTCAAGTAGGCCAGTCTGCTCCTGTACTTCAGGAACTCCTTCTCACTGTCCAGCTGTAGGGAGCACAACAAACACACGTGCATTAACTGTTGCTGTATAACAGTTATATATAAGGATTCAGTGTGGGGTACAACTCAACATGTTTTTATCTGCACAGCAAACTGACTAAAGATTTTAGACAACAAAAAATAAGATTTAGGGGTGTCAGCTCAGTCGGTAGAGCGTCCGCCCCATGTACGAAGGCTCAGTCATTGCCACAGTGGCCCAGCATTCGAATCCGACCTGCGGCCCTTTGCTGCATGTCATTCCCCATCTCTCTCTCTCTCTCTACACACATTTCCTGTCACTCTTCAGCTGTCTCTGTCAAGCTTCATTTTTAAGTTCTAAGTTTCGTGAGAACGCAGCTGATGAAGTACAGTTAGCCTGCATCTGTCGTCCCTACCACACACAGATTCGTTCTTCCAAACTCATCCCTCCGTAAAAGTTTCTGGGTTTTATTCACTTGTGAAAATGTGAACAGATTTCATCAGGCTTTGTCATTGTAAATGAGTTTTCGGCAGTGAAAATGTAAAAAAAAATAAACGCTGATATATAAAGCTCTATAGCGATGACTCATATCTGTAAACACAGACAGCCTGACTGTCAAAAGTAAGAAAAAACAGCTCCTCATGTCTTCTATCATTTTGATATCAACATGAATCTTGTATCACTGCCTGAAACCAGATCTGAGTCTGCATGTATGAATGTGTTTTGCTTCACTCACCTTCACCCTGAGTGACTGCTTCTCCGGCTGAGGCAGTCTGGACCAGTCTGGGCTCCCAAAGCACATTGGCCAGCTCACTTTCCTGTTTGTCACTCTGTCATGGGCGTAGTTCCCTGGGCTGCATCACAGATTTAACATCTGTCAGCTCAGTTCAGCACTGAGACACTGGATGTGTCTGTGTGTGTGCGTGTGTGTCTCACCCCGGGCTGTCCTCAGCTGTACGCGACATGCTTTTGAACCTCTCTGTGTTCGAGTTGAAAGGTGTTTTGCCAGGAGGGGACTCTGGACCGGCTTTGATCTGGCTGGTACTGCTGTGGAGACGGAGTCCCTGTCTGGTGACAGATATTAAAGACAGACATAAAACAGAGCGGTCAAATCAAAGCGGCAGAGGTGGAGATGAGTTCTACTCTCTAATGTGGCCAGAAAACCCTGAATCCTACGATTCCCATGATGCAACATAACAGCATCTTTCATCAGGCCTTCCTTGTATTTCCACTTTATGCAACTTCAATACCTTCAATGTTTAGTTACTAGTTACTTTTACTGGATTACAATTTTCACACTTGAATTGAGTACATCTACTTGCAAGATTACTCTTTACTTTTTACTCACATTACTTCCATAATAACGTCACTGTTTAGAACATGTTCTGTTTTTTAGAGCAAGGGTCTTCAACCAGGGGTCCGTGACCCCTATGGGGTCTGCAGAGGTACTGCTGGGGGTCATAATAATTGACAGTTTTCAACAAAATAATGGTGAATGTGAGGGTGCAGATAACTGAGAAACTAATAACCAATAATAATTATGCAACTTTTTTTTTTTATCAGTCATAAACACATACAGGATAATTATATATTCATATAATAATGAAAAAGGTTGAAGACCCCTGTTTTAGAGTTTATGGAAATACATTTTAATTATGATTGTACTTCTATGATTATACGTGACTTAAGAAGAAGACTGCAACTGTTTTATTCATGTATTCATTATTTTGTTGTTTTGTCTTGGCATTTTGTTCTTTGTTCTATTCAATGAAGTTCAAATAAAATAATAATGATAAAGTGTGCAGAGTGTTTCCTTCATGTTCACCTTGCTGCAGGGTGGAAAGCGTGCAGCAGTCCTGGCAGACAGACCGTATCCTCTCTTACTCTCCGGCTTCTTCTCTATTTCATACAGTATGCTGCCGATCTGTGAAGGACACGGAAACACTTCTCATCATAAACAAAGATATCTGTATCAAACACGTGACGAGGACAACAAACCTTGTGGTTGTCATAGCTACTAGGGCCGACATTTGGCGCGGCCTCTCGTGACAGTTCGTTTCCCAGCCGGTCTGGAGCGTAACTGAACGGAAAGAGCTTCCGGTCCTGATTAGTGCCAAAAAACACTCCGTGAACTGGAGCCGACATTTTAAAAGAAGAAGACTTCTGGCCAGTCAACTGGCGGAAACTGAAAAAGTTACGCTCGTTCACAGTCAGCGTCGTCTCCAACTGCCGTGACGTCGTCGTGTTTTGAGTTGCTGTAACGATGGCAACGAGTCTGCGCATGATTGGTGGCACTTCCTTGTTGGAAAAAATAATAATTAAAATAAAAAATAAAATAACAATACTAGAAAAATAATAAAATTAATATAATAATAATAGTAATAACAATATTAATGAAAAATAATAAACAAAATTATTATTGATAATAATAATAATAATAATAAATGTTAGAGTTATGGATTTATCTTCTTTGTTGGTGTGAAAGATTAATGACTCGTGTTAAATAAGATTAAAATGATAATTTATACATCTCTTTATTCTCAATTAAAGACAAGGCAATTGCACATCAACAAGTTTGACAAGCACAACCGAGGCACTCATTAGCTTCAATGATGAACCTGAAGCAAGAGGTAAACTTTAAAAGGGTCGGTTAGGCAGATTTTTTTTTTTCATAAATAATTTACACGTCAAATAAACATTTAAGGATTGAATGGCACTTGTGTGTGTGATTTGTCTTTGAAGAAACGAGAACTGAACCGACTCCGAGGATTTGCATACGTCTGTAAGGCAGGACACGGTCACAAACAGCAATATAGTCTTCATATACAGGCACTTCTTTCATAACCAGTAGTCTTTAAATTACAGTAGAGATGGAAAAAGTAAGAACTGAGGTCTGAAACGGTCCTACAGCATCCAGCAAACACATTCATGTTGGCACAGAAGGCATTCTCCGCTAAGAGAAATGACTGCAAATTATTTTTTTGGGATAATATCCTCTGTGTCTGGCCAACAGTGGCACAAAAACATCTTTTAGCACATGCACTCGTGTAAAAAAAAAGAAAAACGAAAAAGGTGCATCCATTTTGGCACTTGCAAATGTGGGGAGATGAAAGGAATGTGCCTTGCAAGGTTAACGGTAATCCCAAAAAAAAAAAAAGAGCTGTGGAAGGATTCAGGAAAGGAAATTACAGGAGAGAAGATCAGAGAGAAGGTTGAATAAAAGGCCCAAACATAGAAAAGTTACAAGTCAAGGAGGGACTCTCCCAGGTCCGCAATATTCTAGGAGGCAAGGAAGGACTGAGGAGTGTTTGTGTGTGTTTTGGAGCGCTTCACTCCGACTGAGGCACTGAAATCGATGGACCTTTGGGGTCGTCGAACCGATCCATGGTGTTTAACTGCATGATCATGTGCAGGCCGTACACGAAAATGAACAGCATGAGCAGCGAGGTCAGCAGCCCCATCCAAATCCCCGCGGTGAAGAAGCCTGCGCAGTCACTGGCGTAGGAGAAATTTGTTGCGTTGGTGTTGTTGGCCAAACCAAAGCCCTGAATCTGTATCGTGAAAAATGAAACACTCATTAAAAACAACAGAAAGACTGAACAGAGTTTGAAAAAAACAAAAAAAACAAAACTTGATGCACTGTTGCAGGAACGTGAAGAGGCAGCGTTCGTTGTACCTGAAAGTCGACAAAATTGAGCCTCCACTGCGAGGTGTTCTGGTTGGTGTTGTTTGGCACTAGCAGGGCGTCTTGGAAGCTGTTGACGGACTGGCAGTGGAAGGAGTACTCTGCAGGGGCGTAGATGTTCCGGCTCCCAATGAAAGTTGCAGTCAGACCGGACGACTGAAGCTCCACGGAGTCCAGGGTGAACCAGTTACGTGCAGACACCGGATAAAACCGCCGAGTCATGGAAAAACTGGAGGTCAACAGAAGAGTGTAGCTGAGTATTTTAACAAAGGCGTATCCATGTAAGAGATTGATTCTGATAGGTTAAATTGTGACAAATGGTTACAGATCTATACAGGCACTACCCTGACACTTATTAATACTGACATACTGAAGGAAGAATCGGAGAAAATATCTACAATTATGATTAAAGATTAGAGGCCCCCAAAAAAAACATGATAGAAGCTCAGTTTTTCAGCATTAAACTAATTTACTAATCGCAATAATTAAACCTAAAGATGATGCTTATTTGGGCACAAATATTTAACTTAAAATATAGAAATATTTTAAGATTTGAAGCCAAGTTTTCAGGGGCTTTAAAAAAAAAAAGATTAAAAGGAATTAGAGTTGTGACTTTTTAAATTTTTTTATCATTTCAAGTCTTTTTTTTTTTAAAGAAAAAATGTCTAAAATTCTGTGATTTTTCACTATTTTCTGCTAGTCCTCCATGAATATATAGGACCAAACAACTATTTTCTGATACTATAATAGACCAAACAACTAATTGATCAATCAAGAAAACAATCAGATTAAATCGATGATGAAAACATGAATTAGTTAGTTACAGGCTGAAAAGAAAAGCTTCAACGATTTTGGGAAATATGCTTATTTGCAATCTTTCCGAGAAATATATGAGAAGATCAACACCATTCTCACATCTGTCACTTATATGAATACGAAGCTACATTCAGCAGCCGCTTAGCTTAGCTTAGCATAAAGACTGGGAACAGGGGAAACCGATGTGTACGACATTTACAGGGTCTTATGCATGGGTTGAGATGATTATTGAGAGACTGCAGAAGTCACTCTACCCGTCCAAGAAACAGGTTTTACACTATTGTTGTATGGCTTAAATAAATGAGGTTTAACATGTTTATTAGTGAGCTTACCTTTGGACAGAGATAGGATAACTATCTAAAAATTAATAAGATAATCAGCTTTTGGCTGCAGCAACATATTCAACAAACAGACAGAAGAGGGAGTGTTATTGGTTGGTATTATCTAACTCCTTTATGTTAGAAACATATTGCCTTACCTCAGTACAAAGCCTGAAGTATAATTGAGGACGAGCCTAAAGTGAGAAAAGAAAAACACTTAAAACAACGTCTTTCCTTCAAATAACATAAAAGTGAAAAACACACTAACGTGCCGGTCATCTCACCGTGAGTGACTGCCGTTACAAATGGATTCTGTCAGCGCAGGCGTTTGTGCAGCGAGGTCGATAAACGGTGAAGTGCGTGAGAGGCTGACGTTGAGGTTCTGAGCCCAAAGCATTATGCAAGGGACGTTGGATGAACTGAATATGATGGGCGCTTTGACGTCGGCTGTGACTTCTTGGAGCAAGGACCGCCCCACGGGCTGGTTGGACATGGATGTCTCTGAAATCACCTGCAGAGATAAGTCATTGAAATTAATAATAAAGTACAGCATAATAATCATAAAAAACATAGAATTCTGGTACATGTTGGTATCTTACTCGTGATGGCTGGAGTCCCGTGTATATCGCAGTGTATGGGACATTTTTGGCTTTCACGATATTCAGAACTTTCCCAATAATCTCATCTGTTTAAAGTAAAACACACTTCAGTTACAGACACTGCACGTCACACCATACACCACTCATCACACTGTACAGCAGACATGTCATTTGCTCCCAGTCTCATGCAGCTCCCAAGTTATTCTGAGTTCCCGAATTTGACCCGTGAAATAATTTCATACGTCTGTTATTAATGGCGGTAAATCACACTCCCACTGCTCATACTGCAAATCCCACAATGCACTGCAACAGCCGCCACACAGGTCAAGATACTGTCATTGGTCGAGACCTGTGCACCCAGTCTGCAGAGACCTGTGCACCCAGTCTTATTTTTAGACCAGCACAGACGTGATGATAGTCTGATCTGATCTATAAACCATCAGGTAGCATCATGAGGAGCTCGACTGACAGGGTAGTCATCCAACCATGACAGAGACATTCCCAGTGAGTGCTCACATACCGAGCAACGTTACACACTGGTAATGCCACTTTTAATATTTCACCTTTCATATTCAAAGTGAAAACATAAAATGAAGTCCTTCGAGTCATGGTTGCAATTGTCTTCAGTCCACATCTCTGCTGTACAGTGATCAAAAAGCTGATTATTCTACACAGTTCAAACTTACCATTGTCACGCAGGACTTCCTTGCAAGCCTTGTGTAAGCTACAAAAAAAAATAGAAATGTTAACTGTCATCTCTTTGAAAATCAAAACGTGTACTTTTTTTTCACTGACGCGCAGCAGAACAGAAGTCTTACTCGTTACAATAAGGGAGACTGATGAGCAGCAGATTGCTCACAGACGCGTTGATGCTGAGGTGTGACAGAGTGTCTGCGTCTACGAGCAGAGGCGAGGCACCGAGTTTCTCTTGCAGCAAAGCCGGGACGGCGGAGGAGCCCGACCACTCCAGTGCAGGAAGCGTCACTGAAGAGGAAGATGACTGCAGTGCAGCCTGAAGAGGAGTGGGTGGAAAGAATGATCAGTATTGTTAGTCTTAATTTAGGACTAATGGATATAACTGTATATGTTGTAAAAACCTACCTCAAGGTTTTGAAAGGCGCTATCCTGCTTGTTTCCAAACACTCCACCGAAAACTGTGAAGTCATCTTTGCTTAACTGAACACAAAGAAAGACAATAAAATATTACAGTTCACCTTCGCATGAGGAGAAACAAATGAGTTCATTTGCAAAAACAGATAAACAACATCCCTAAAATGAATAAACCAACAACAGTTCGACCATGAAACTGAAGAAAGAGAGATAACGTATCAAAACAACCAAACGCCTGTCTGACCAAAAATATTCAGGTCCAACTCATTTAATGAGTCACAAGAATAACATCCACAACAGAGAATAAACCTGGACAATGTTTTACAGAGGAACTGTTAAAGGGGAAGTGATGCCAAACGCTCATTGTCACACCAGCATGAGAAGACTGTGTCACATGGGACTGCAGTGCAGCTCCACATGACTCATTACTGGCCCGCTTTTACACAACTTCCATATCCAAGGTTTAGATTTCTATTATGAAATCTGTGAAAATCTTATTGGCTGTAGAAGCCGAGTCCTTTTTTTTTTCTTCCCCTTCATGTCTCAGGGACTGACCTTGTCCTGCAGAAACAACAGCACGGTGTGCGGACCAGAGCCAAAGGCAGAGTTGAGGTAGGCGGTCAACTGATCTTTGGATGTGATGTGACCGGCTGCAGGTGAGGCCAGTGGTGGTAAGCTACACAAGCGGGGAAAGATAAAGACAAGTTAGTGATGCCTAATAAAACTGTTCTCCATTTCCAAACACTGAACTCAGTATTTCTGTTTTATATACATCATTATTTACAGTATTGAAAAGGACATTTGAACATGTATAACTGAATTTGCACTGGTTAAGAGAAATTGGTTGGCTTTAACGCGTTCGAAATAAAATTCTCAATCAAATATGCAACAGCTCAGTGATATCTATCTACACCTTTCTTCATGTTTACCTTTGGTGTGCACCCTGTACTCAAATTAGAGTCACATTTAGAGCAACAGTTGTGTAAAACACTAAAGATATAAATCCGATAAAGCTGTGCATTAAAAGACAAATGTCTCCATACAGCTAGTGCATGTCAGTTTGTCTGTTTGTCCACAGTGTCTGTCCACACTCACCTCATACAGGAGTAAGAGTAGGCCTGCTGTCCCTGTCTAATGCTTTCTGTCTATTTCACGGCCTGTAGCATAAATATGTTTGAGTAACGATAATACTTAATAAGTCAGTTATATTTCGGACACTAAGAGATGAGTGTAACATCATGTTTTGCCACAATATGGACGAGCAAGCTGATGCACACTTAAGAAAGGCTAACGCAGCGTTAGCCTTTCTGTGTGGAAACAAGACGAAAAGCATCAAATATGCGAAGTTAGCGACTTTCACAGAGTCATAATCAACTGGAGCTTTTCCAAGTCTGAACAAATGTCGCTTAATTTGTTTTTTTTTTAGACCATTTAGAGCTGCGAGTTGTTAGCCACAAGCTAAGCTAAGCTAAGTCTTATCTGGATAGCTACGAGTGTTAGCATTAGCACGACAGACACAGCTGGCGAGTGTTTACTGTTAAAAGTGGCGAATAAATAATAATAAACATAACATATTACCCGTCACTGGACCACATTAGAAGTGGCACTTGAGCGGTGGAGCTCCCCGTGGCGAACAAAGCGGAGAAAAGGGCGATAAACGCCGTAAATCGGACTCGACTTGGGCACCTCGATCCTGCCATTTTCCGCAAAAGATGAGCTGCTACTGTTGCTGCTGCTTGCTCTGTGCTCGTCACGTGACTCAAATCAGCTGACAGTCATGTGCAAAGACAAGAAAAAAAGGACTTCCTGCTTCTTTCATTCTGCCTGCGTGCCCTACCCACAACTGCCCCCTTTTAATACCCCGACAGGCTGCCAGCTTTGCCCCACTTGCCCCAGGTCACATAAAAAACAAAAACTGTGCGTAATATCTCCCAGTTTGGACACTAGCGGGCCTTTTCCTGTTTGCAGCGCTAACGCTGGCTGCTTTTGTACTGAAGTTTAGTGTGTAAGCACAACAACAGCTGCTATAATAACACACCACATTAACAGTGCACGTGTTATAAACATGTATAAGGTGTTTAATACAGCTGTGCGTCATCCTAGGATGACAGGTACACCTGCAGCTGTCCATGGTGCTGACACACTTTAAATGTAGGTACATCTTACCTCGTCAAAATATGACGTTTATATCAAGTTTAATATAAAAAAAACAAGCAATCCACGCGTGTTATAAAGTTTATTTGTTGTTTGTTTGTTTGTTTGTTTGTTGGAAAGGCCTGTGTGCAAGTGAAAGCAACTCCCTATCCACACACACACACACACACACACACACACACACAGCTGTGGTGGCGGAGGGATACAACTTGCCTTGCCTTGCCTTGCATCCACGCAACGCTGCGCCTACAACTGGAAGCGAAGGATAAAAAAAAGAAAATAGACTTTTGGATAAATAAACGCTGTGTTTAAAAATGTTAAAACTCCGAGACAAACTTTAAAACTCAACGTGTGTGTGTGTCGATAAAGCTAAGGGTTTCATATTACAGCTGGCTTTTCTGAGTCCATTGTGTGTGTGTGTGTGTGTGTGTGTGGCAGTGTTATAGGAAGAGAGAGAGAGAGAGAGAGAGAGGGAAGGAGGATGCGCACTATTTGTCGACGCGCACTGACATTGTTCTAGAGTGCTCCACGATCAGGGCCATCTTTGGTCGTCCTCGCCGGTGACAGTGTGGACAGTATATTGCACTGGTCATTAAAGCCTAATGATTAATAAATAATATACTTTTTAAACGAGCCGGTTTGCAGCACTTTGAAGCAGAGAAAAGGGAGACCAGAGCACACCCGCGACGTGGTTTTTTTTTGTGTGTGGACTCACTGGGCTGTTCTTCCCTTCAATACCCTTCATTTTCTTTAAAGCAAAAAAAAAAAAAAAAAAAAGAGGGCGAGACGGGAGAGGCGGTGATACAACATGGATGAGGAATATGATGTGATCGTTTTGGGCACCGGACTCACAGTAAGTGTTTGTTTTTTATTCTGCACGGACAGATTCAAATATGATTATTCGACTCTTGCAGGCCTGCTGTCCTCTTATGGGGTGAAAGCCTCCTTGCATCCTTGTGACATTACAGAATTCTCATAATAGACTCGCTTATTTAAAATAAAGAAAACACACCCCAGTCGACCTCTTTGTGCGTTAAATCAAACAAACGATGCTTCCAGGAGTTTTTTATTTATTTATTTCTTTAATATTCCCCACAGCCGGCTCAGTGTTGTGTTACACCCTGTAGCATCTTTTAGGCGTAACCCCAGTGTGTGTCATGGTCCTCTTTGCATAGACAGGCCTCCATCCTGAGGGTTGGCGCAGGCCTGAGCACGGGTTTATTAAATGACATGAGCCGCAATTTCCACTTCACTTATCACACCCCAATGCGGCAGAAAACACGCCGGGTACATTTTATGTGGCACTGATCGTGCGTAAAAGTCGACATTTTTGTAGTTTTATCAAAGGTATCAAATATCATGTCGTCAATGCATAGTCGGAATAATTTGTGTTGTATCATTGTATGGTGTTGTTATATGGATTTTACGTCATAATCATGCTAATTATCATGATTCTGATTATTATTATTATTACAGTAGGGTGAAACGAGCTAGTGCGCATGCGTATGCCGATCCTTCTCTCCTCCCTGCAGCCTTCGCTCAACTTCCCTTTATTGTTTCTATTAAATCGCTCTTCCCCTAACTCACTTTTATTTGGCGTGCCTTCATTTCAGATTGATGTCGTGTTATTTAAATGCTGATGTCCGGTGTTCAATCTTGTCTTATGCAGGAATGCATTCTGTCCGGGATCATGTCTGTGAATGGGAAAAAGGTCCTGCACATGGACAGGAACCCCTACTATGGAGGCGAGAGCTCTTCCATCACCCCTCTGGAGGAGGTAAAGTAAAGGGCTCCTGGGATCTATAAAAGCAATCAATATATTTTATGCCCCTCAGTACATCTCATTTTACGTCCAGTGCCATTGTGCATCAGCTGCCGTTTTTATTGTCTTTATCCGCTCAGCGCCGCATCCTTCACAATCCTTGAGGTTCTGTCAGCTTCATAGATTTCGGGGCTCGCAGGATTGAGTTTCTGTTTCTGTTTCCTGTTCTTTTCCCCCCAACAGCTGTACAAGCGCTTCAATCTTCCAGACACTCCGCCCGAGTCCATGGGCAGAGGAAGGGACTGGAACGTTGACCTCATCCCCAAGTTTCTCATGGCCAATGGTCAGTTCATCGTCACTGAATTTGTACTTTAATAAAAGAATATATCACCATGAAACTCTCTGGCACAGGAGATAATTGTGATGATAATTAGTATTCCTGATGAGGCCCAGGATTATATCAAGACAGAATTCTGATGGCAAATAGTAACAGACCTTTGTCTGCGGGATTGCAGGTCAGCTTGTGAAGATGCTGCTATACACAGAAGTGACACGATACCTGGACTTTAAGGTAGTGGAGGGAAGCTTTGTCTACAAAGGAGGAAAGATCTACAAGGTGCCGTCGACCGAGACTGAGGCGCTAGCTTCAAGTAAGTCGACCAAATGTGTCTAATCACAGTAAAATAGCTTATTAAATCAGCGTACTGCAACATGAAGCCTTTGTTTGAATGTCCAGATCTGATGGGAATGTTTGAGAAGCGAAGGTTTCGGAAGTTCTTAGTCTTTGTGGCCAACTTCGATGAGAATGACCCCAAGACCTTTGAGGGCGTGGACCCCAAAACCACAACGATGAGGGATGTTTACAAGAAGTTTGACCTCGGCCAGGATGTCATTGACTTCACCGGCCACGCCCTGGCCCTCTACAGGACAGATGAGTAAGGACAAGAGAGAAAGTCGAAAAAGTTTAGCTTAATTTCGCCGCTGCATTTGTGAATTTAACTAAGGAATATATGCTCTAATAAAAGTTTGATTGTAAATCCACACAGAATTCTTATTTACTATCGTCCTCTGCTGTTTCCGTCTCTCCTTCAGCTATCTTGATGTCCCCTGTTTGGAGACAGTCAATCGTATCAAGCTGTACAGTGAGTCTCTGGCCCGGTATGGGAAGAGCCCCTACCTCTACCCCCTGTATGGTTTGGGAGAGCTGCCACAGGGATTTGCCAGGTCTTTTTAAATACATTTGTATCTCTAGTTTCTAGATTACAGCTTGTCTTTAATAGTAAAAACAGAAACCCACTCCGTGATTGAACTCATATACTTGTCATTTTAGATTGAGTGCAATCTACGGAGGGACCTACATGCTGAACAAACCAGTGGATGAGATTGTGATGGAAGGTGGCCATGTGGTTGGAGTGAAGTCTGAGGGCGAGGTACAGCCAAGCTGATTTATTGCCCGTCATTATGCAAATTTAACAAACTCATTTAGTTTATCGTTCACTCACTCACTCATTCATTCATTCGTTCTCGTTCTTCCCGCTACAGGTGGCTCGTTGTAAGCAGCTCATCTGCGACCCTAGCTACATCCCAGACCGCGTCCGTAAGGCCGGTCAGGTGATCCGCGTGATCTGCGTCCTCAGCCACCCCATCAAAAACACCAACGACGCCAACTCCTGCCAGATCATCATTCCTCAGAATCAGGTTAACCGCAACTCAGGTGAGCATCGTTTATGCAATAGATCAGCTAAATGTTAAAAAGATGACTTTTCTGCTAAATGGTTTGATTTTAAGTGCAGGCGATAACAAGCAGAGCTCTTAGGTTACAAATGAAGTCATGCATCTTACTAAGAAGAAGAAGAAGAAGATTAACTTTATTGATCTCTCAGTGGGTAAATTCTAATGTGGAGAGATGCGGTGCCATGGGAGCAGTTATGGGTTCGGTACCTTGCTCAAAGGCACCTCAGCAGTCCCCAGGAGGTGAACTGGCACCTCTACAGCTACTAACCCGGCTTAGCTTAGCTATTTGCAAAATAGCTCATTATCCCTAAACATTCAAAAAATTTGATTCCATGCTGAATAAAATGGCTATGATTATAATCAGTGTTATTAGCAGATTCATGGATCACATGCTCATCATAACAAATCATGTCATGTGTTGGTGGAGACCAAAAAAAAGAGCTAAATAGTCATGGGTCTATAACAAGCATTTGTTTTAAAGGAGAAAATATGTCAGTGTTGTGTTAACAGCTTGTTTCTGCTGCCCCCAAGTGGCCAAAAAAAAAAAATCATTGGATGCAGGTTCCAGGTGACTCGACTTGACTCAACCTCCTCTTAAACCCTTCTATCAATTTTTCCAGACATCTACGTGTGCATGATCTCCTATGCTCACAACGTGGCAGCCCAGGGGAAGTACATTGCCATCGTCAGCACCACAGTGGAAACCAGCGAGCCCGAGGCTGAGATAGAGCCGGCTCTGGAGCTGCTCGAGCCCATCGACCAAAAGTCAGCATTTCAATATTTCATGCATTTATGGCTTCACAAATTGCCGTGAAACTAAAAACTTTTTATGAACTTTGTATATTGAGCTGTTTGTTTGTTTTTTTTTGACAGGTTTGTGGCTATTAGTGACCTTTATGAGCCCACAGATGATGGTACTGAGAGCCAGGTAAGAAATCTCTTTCCCTCAACAACATTTCAGCTTTAAAAAGATTCTTCCTGGGGAAAACTTTTGTATTTTGTATGATCCTCAGAGCAAGTTTGCTAGCAGAGAGGTGCTATGGATGGCAATATCAGTGTGCCAGTCCAGTGTGGTCCAGACTAGAAATATCTTGACCAATAATGGACATATTTACGTGAAATTTTCTATACACATGCACAGGTCCTAGAGGATGAATTATCATTACTTTGGCGATCCTCTGACTTTTCTTCTAGCGCCACCAACTGTTCAAAGTTTTCACTTTTTTAATGAAATAGTTTGACTTTTGCTGGATTGTTCGCCATGAAATTTTGCAGAGAATTCACAGTTTTCAGACAATGAATCCAGATCTCTTGACTTTTTATCTTGCACCACCATGGTGTTGACAAGTTTTGAGTTAAATAGTTTGACATTTTTCCTGTGCTTTGGCTTAAAAACCTCCAAAATAATGACATCTCCACCAGCCTCAGCTTTGCTTTAAGAGTCAATTGCTTGCAGTAGCATGCTTAAGTGAGACCTGTCATACATCAGCGGGTTAGCTTTGTCATTGTGAACATTTCACGCACTTGGCTGTCGATCCTCAGTCCTGTTATTTCGTGTTTCCCCAGGTCTTCGCCTCAAGGTCCTACGATGCCACCACTCACTTCGAGACCACTTGCAACGACATCAAGGACATCTACAAACGTATGACCGGGAGCGACTTTGACTTTGAGAACATGAAGCGCAAACAGAACGATGTGTTTGGGGAGGATGAGCAGTGAGCGGTTAGAGAGGGGGCTTCCGAGAGAGGGCGGGGCGGGGAGAGGAGGCGGGGTGAAAAAGGGGCAAAAGAGGCGGCGGCAGAGCCTGCGGTAGAGGTCAACGGGCTGTCCTGAGCAGTCCTTTAAAAAAACAAAACAACACAAACGGGTGGGGGAGAGTGTGTGCCGTGGCGGAGAGAGGGTGCTGCTTCTGGGCTCCGCCTGCCCCTTGGCCGTTTGCCTCCTTTTCCTTACGTCCCTCACTCTCTCTTGACACACGTTAAAAAACACATAAACGCTCACAAAACACACACATACACACCGTTCAAATACTCACACTCCTTCTCTCTGTCACCGAAAAGCAGGGTTGATACGGTCTCTCATTCCATTGTAGAAATTTACAGTATAATCATGTCTTAACTATTATCATTAGAGGTGAATTTATTACTTGTCGTTGGCGATTTTCAAAGCATTTCATCCTTTCTGCAACGTCTCGTATCAGAGGTCGGGCGGACGGAAGATTGATGAGCATTGAGAGGTCTGACCTGCGAGCTCTGACGTGAGAGATCTGTAATGGCTTAGTGTAGAATCCTCTGGATGGGTCACCTCCAGTTGACATGCATGCATCTTTTACACACAGTAGTATTGTACATAGACTCAAAATGACACTGCTGTATGAAGGCTGGACCATTCCACATACCGCTCCTGTCAACCCTGCTTTCACTTTTCTCTTACTTGGTCTTTTACCTGTGTTACTTCAACAACAACAAAAAACAAAACAAAACACAAAAAAAAAAAGACGCCGCTCTGTTTTTTTTTTGGCAAAAATCTGTTGGTCGGGCAAAACAATGTGATGACAAATTACATATAAATGGGCTGTTCTGTCAGCTGATAGTGCTCACTTTGCAATGCTGTTGTGTTCCCTGTGCTAGCAGGCAAGCTAACCAGTGGCTATTAACTGTCTCCTCCCCCTTCCTCCTTCACCCCCCACACATCCGGAAAAAAAACAAACAACAAGTTCCTTCGTTTATCTCTGTTGTGTGATGTCGATTTTGAATTTGAGTAGTTTACTTTCTAACATTTTAAATTATTGAAGAGTTTTATTTCTATATATTCGGTGCACATTTCACTGGCTGAAGTTATGAAGTTTACAGATCTGTGGTTTGAAAAACTGTGGTCTTCAAAGTTTGAACATTGAATTAAAAGGGAATGTCAGGAGAGGACTTTTCTAGTGTTAGGGCGAGGCTTTCTAGGCGAAGTGTTCGGGGACGATTCGGGGGAATGAGCGATGGACGACGGAGCTGATAATTGTTGAGATGTGAGGAAGTGTGCCACGGGGGTAAAAGAATGTATGCAGGGAGGAATGTTTTGAGATTGAGACGTTTGGAAAGTTTCACTTTTGAGTGAAGACGAGTGAAGACTGAAATTTCGGCTCATAGTGAAAAGCACCAGATTGTGTCTCGGTTGTTTCAACCCTTGTGTATGTCGTTTAGATAAGTCACTCCCTTAGGGACTAAACCCTATGAAAAAATTGTAGTTGTTAATAGAGGGGAAAGCTGGATACACTCCCATAACTTTAAATGACTTTGTAGCATAGCGAAGGTATGAAGCCACAGTTCTAGGTGCCGCCCCACAAGAAAGAACCAAGAAGCTTTTTAATTTTTTTTTTTGGTTTTAGCCTTAATTTGGGGTTAAATATTCGGGCCCTTTGAAAAATTTGATCTGCGGCTTGGCTCGTTACACATCAGACGACAGACGGATGAGCCGCTCTCATCGTTTTTTTTTTCTTTAAAACACTGAAGAAGCGTTTCACTTTATCCACCACGACAAATCCCTTAACAACTCTAAACAAAGTCATCGCGTGTTTGGGGTGTTGACGTGTCTTCTTGTTATGCTCTTATTTATTTGAATTTCACTGACGTATATTGTGGAATGGTTTATGTCAAATGCTGAATATGCTATGCTATTAGTTTATGCTCCGATGATAAAATGGGTTTCTTTTTTCTTTTTTTTAAAGTGATGCACACCGAAATTCTTATTTTTTTTTTTCCCGTTTGTTATTTGCTGTGTCATGTGTTCTGATCATTCCAGTGCTGCATCATGATTTAATATGATTATTAGCATTCCTAAGAAACAGGTTTTGACGGAAGGATAACAGTCGGTCACGGAGCTGAAAGCGAAATCTAGACAGCTAGTGTATTCACGACAGTTCTCACACTGTGCATCATTCAACGTTTGTGTGTGGTTCTTCATCCTGGAAACATGTTACCTGATTAAAACTGGAATACTGTCTACTCTTTGAACATAGATATATTTAAAAAAAAAAAAAGCCCTCCCTCTCCTCCCCTTCCTCAACATCAAATACTGTTCTCTCTCTCTCTTATCTTTTTTTTTATTTATTGAAAACAAAAAGCCTCATGTGTGGTTGTACTGTTTTAATTTCCATCCAGTTTGGCCTTTGGAAAACCACTATTGACAATATCCCTTTTGAAATTGACAAAAAGAAATAGGCTGAGTAGTAGAAAACTTACTGTCCTTGTTTGATCACTAGTACGTGAACAATGCCTAATGTCTTGTGTAACAAATAAAATGAATTAAACTATGAATGAAATGATAGAAAAATAAAAAGCACATGGCAAACCTGGAAAGACCCTGATTTTGTTTTTCTTTTTGAAGCTGTAGATTATCTATACATACATACAATAATATTTTATATACACTTGTACTAAAAAAATACAACTTACAGAGTGATACAGTTTTAATAATTACAGATGATTCTGAAGTAGAAGAATCTATAATCTCACGATGAAATATATACGAATAATCTGATATATATCTTTGAACTTCTGAACAGATTTTGGTTTTTGCGAGACGTTTTCGGAGCGAGCGTTAACTGCTGCAGCACAAATGGACATGTTGTTGCGGTTGCCATGCGAACAGGAGAACATTGCGTCTCTGTCACGGATAAAGAGCACAGAGCTTGAATCCAATTCAAATTCATTAATGGAGAGAACAGCAGCATCATTCAGCCCGTCACTATATCTGTCAAACTGTACGTCTTCATTGCTCCTTTACATGCAGCTTTCTCTTTCACTGTCACTGCCTCTACCCCCTTTGTAATCGAACCTGAATATTAGACACATTCACAGACTGTAACCAACATGTCATTTTAGCCTCACAGAGTCCCAGTTCTTGCTCATCCTTTGTCCAATAACCACATAATTGCCTGTGACCTGAGCTGTGCGGCAGAGAAGGCAACAAGGTGGAGCTGGCTGACTCGGCTAGAATTACACACGATCCACCACGTAGCTCTCGTATGGATGACCCAGTAGTCTCTCTATCTCTGCCTTGGGCACCACCCAGCACTTGCCTGTGTGGCGTTTTCGCACCGTGTCTTTCAGCGTCTTGTCTTGCAAGGTGACTGACATGTGCTCTGATCCCCACCTCAGGATCCCTCTGGCTGAAATAGCCTCCTTGTGAGCGCCTCCGTCCACATAATCCTTCACCGCAGTTACGCTCATGTCAACATGCTGAAACTGGCCTGCAGACAAACACAAGACAGCAAAAACAACTTTATATTTCTGCTCCACTGAGTTTCAGTTTGTTTAGTTTTTATAGTCACTAGTGACTTTTAAAGAACAACTACAACTCTACAACCGATGCATCAATATAAACAATCTAATAATGTCACAATCATCAGTCACAGGCAACATTTTTCTGCAGAATGAGTAGTTCAGTACATTTGGCTGATGATTCAGGCTTTTATATCTACAGACACTGCAGATCTACCGTGTTTCTGGAGGAGGCGACGAATAGATAAACTAAACATTGGCCACTGTAGGCCTCAATGAAGGACAGTGTGTTTTTATATTATTGTATTGGTATTTTTACTTATATAAAGGATGTGAGTACTTCTTCCACCACTGAAGGACAGTGAGCTGGCTCAGTGAGCGCCGACGTACCCAGTAGTCCTTGAGTTGAAGCAGACAACCCCCGTCCGTCTGTGATGTAGAACCCCAGGTGAGCCAGCTGCAGGTAACTGGGATGTTTGTAGTGGTGGAACAGGACCAGGAACCGCACATCCTTGGCCAGCTCGATCCAGCAGCTCCGATGGTTGTCCACAGTAACCGTCACACCCTGCCTCCTCACAGATCCCTGCTGATTGATGGGGAGGATATCCCGACCTTCCCTTCCACCACTACGGCGTCCAATGTGAGGGTGATCGTGATGTCACCAGAGCCGCCCGTGGCTGAAGAAACGGTGAGTTGGTCGAAGTAGGTTCGGGGTCGCTCTTCTGCACCGTGCTTGGAAGGAGCCCCCATCAGGTGGCCATCGACAATGATCCCTTGAGGAGGAAGGGAACATACATTTAGTACTACACTTGGCAAAATTTACTGTATATTAGTTGGTTTCAAAACATGCGTACCTCTCTCTGGGTCCTCTAAAAGTCTAAGAACATCATTAGCCCTGCCGTCGACCGTGAAACACAAGTTCTGATGCAGCTTTGGCAGCAGGACCAAAAAATGTGGATCTCCATCAACTACAACAGACAACAGTGAACATTAATACAACATGAAAACACAAAATATTCACACGTTCACTTGAATGGTGTCGTTAGAAACAACTAAATAAAAAGTCATCTTGACCTGATGAGGAGAAGACCCGGACGGTGCTCAGTCTGGACAGAGGTTCTAAAAGCACAAAGACATTCAACTAAAGGACAGCCCCCTTCACTTGCAAACACTGAAACCAATGACAGGACTGTGCTGGTATCTCTACAATGAATGCCATCTTATTAAGACACGAACGAAACCCCTCTAAATACTTACCAAATGACTCTGTGTCTGCAGTGTCAACCCCTAAAATTAAATCAGGAAACGTATTTGACGTGAAACTTTTAAAAGGCTTTTGAAAAGGAGCTGCAAAAGTACAAAATTTCCCTGAATGAGCATTTAAAACTTACAGGCATCATAGCTGAGATCGTAGTCATAGTCATAGGTTGCGTCATAGTCTGGGTAATGAGAGCAAACACTGAAATCAGGATGTGTTCTGCTGTTCGTGAAGAAATTTTAATTTTACAGGCAGCGGCAGGATAAGAAGGATTAATAGTGGTACTCACCTTTCACAAGGTCGATGTCTATAAGAGAAAGAACATAAAACAGATTTAAATTCACTTCCGATGCTGATTAACATGATATATCACAATTTAACATCTGTCATTCATTTTTACCAGATAAAATGTAATTCAGTTTTACCTTTTCTCTGAATGAAAGTAGAGACATCTAGTGGAGAGATGAGGAACAGTCAGTTAGGCATAAAAATATAAAATTATGCACCCTTAATATTAAGCTTGGACCTCCTCGGGACACAGGAAGGCTATGATTTCAGATTAGACTCATCAGAGGGTGCAACCTACCCAGAAGCCCTGCTGCTTCCCAAAGCCGTGGCCCATCTGTTACACCAGGCATGGGAGCAAAAGTAGCCGACAAAAAGGTGGCGATGCTCAGATCCGTCTCCGAGTTTGTGTTGTTGTCTTCTGCAGTAGGAGCCGGCGCCGGGGTGGGAGAGGTGAGCGGAGACGGCAGCTCGTGCGGAGTGGTGGTGATTTCAGGCGGAGGAACATCTGGAGCAGATGTGGTGCCGTTTTCTGCCTCTGTGGAGGGTGCGGTCGCTTTGGCAGAAGGGAGGGTTGTCTTCACTGTGCTGGGCTGGGGGGTATGGGGTCTTACAGGCAGGGGTGCTGGGTCAGTTTTTACTGAACTCAGTGGAAGTGGAGTGCCGGTGGTGAATGTTAACACTGTGGTGGTTGTTGAGGGTGTGGTTGTTTTCAAGGTGTTGGGCTGTGGGGTGGAGACTTTTCCAGGTGCAGGGGGAGATGCTGTTTTTAGAGCATTGAGCAGAGATGTGGGTATCTTACCAGCAGGAGGAGGAGAGGCAGTTTTGGATTCGTTCTGGGAAGGAGTGGGCTTTTTACCAAGGAATGGTGCTGGAGCAGTTTTGACAGGACTTATTGTGGTTGTGGTTTTCTTGGACGATGAAACTGTTTTTGCTGTGGAAATTTTTTTCGTCTGTGGTGTAACTTGAGGTGGCTGAGGAGGGCCTGGTTTTGTTTTGCTAGGCCTGATGTTAGAAGGAGAACTGGGCTTCTTTGCAGCACCAATAGGTGATATTTTGGTGGTGGTGGTAGTCGTGGCTGTCGTGGTTATAGTGGCTGCGGTGGTGGGTTGTGTAATGGTTGGAGTATGAGCAGCTTCATCTGCATCTGGCTTAACTACAACTAAAGAAGTGACTGGTGTTACAAAGTTATATTTGAGGGATAGGTTGGTGGCCTTGTCTGCCAGTAACCTTTGCGTTGCAGCGTCAGTAGCGTTCAGTTTGGCCAGTAGCAGCTCTTTGATGGTGAAATACGCCCAGAGACGGTGCACAAAGCTGGAGATTCCTTCTAAGCCTGCTGAACAGCCTAGTGAATCGTCACTATTGTTCCCCTCTGCTTGGGAAATCAGCACATCGTTCTCCAACTTGACACGTTGCTTTGAATCAGTGGCGGACACTGACACCTTTAAATCCTTGATCCCTGGTTTGACCTTCCCAGCAACCACCAACTCAGAGCCTTGGAAGTAGTTCGGGAACAGGGAGCGGGTGATGTCAAACGCCTGATCATCCAGGTACGACAGCTGGATGTCTGATAGCAAAGGGCTGGCAACTTCGTCATAAAAGCCCTTCAGCTGCAAAGCTGCATCTGCGTCCTCATACACCATCCTGGCTACACCTCGGTTATCCAGTGCCAGACGTTTCAACAGGAGGAAGTCTGCATCATCTCCAAAGGCAAGGCCAAACAGAGAGGCAGAGCCCAGAGCCTTTTGGCATTGCTAAGGATGGTGTCGCCAGCTGTTACACCGATGGTTGCCTCCCCATCAGTAAGGAAAATTACCAGGGAACACGACGGGATGAGACGACATTGGAAGAGGCAGAGGTTGACGGGTTGACGAGCTGGGCAGCTGAGAGCAGAGCTGCATTGATGTTGGTCCCTGATTTAAAAAAAAGATTGGAACAATTGGGACAATCAATGTTGATGGAAGGAAGTTAATACAATACCAATGTCACAGTTCAAACAATACCACGTTTCAACTCACATCCTTCGGCAATAATCCTTTTCACAAAGTCTTTGGCGTCTCGTACATTCTGCCGAGTTGCTCTCACAGTTCGTCCTTTCTTCCAAGTGTGAACCTTGTCTGAGAAGGTGATGATATTGAAGTGGTCTCCCTCTCTGAGGTCCCCAAGAATGGTGCCCATCGCCTGCTTGGTCTACTGACAGAAATGATTCAAGTTATTGACCGAAATTCCACATAATCTTTGAAGAACATTGCAAGTTTTCCAATCCTAAAACTCTAGCTCTAGGGAGGTAGTCCGTGAAGTTTGTCCACTTTACCTGTTTTATCTTGGTGCCTATCATTGAGCCACTGACATCAATGACAAATATAACATCCTTAGGAACCACTGGAAGTCCTCTGGGTGCAAAGTAATGCACGAAGTAGCCATCATACACCTGAAAATACAAAATAAAGTACCAAAAACATGTTTTCAAACTCATGTATGTTTGACCAGCCAGAAACGAGTTCTCCTGACCTGGATTTCGCCCATGAGGTCTCTCAGGTCCACATCATACTGAATAATGAAGTCTGCGTTGAGACCTTTGGAGGAGATGCTGTTCTGCTGCTGTAAAGTTGGACTGTAGCGAACTTGAGCACAGCTAGCGCCCCGCTCAACATGAGTGGAGGCAGGGGCGTCTGTATCACCTGCAGGGAAGTAGTACATGGACAAACCAGCAAAAAATGTTAAAGCAATGATCTACAACATTTCCATTTAGGAGGATCTGTCTGTGAAATGGAATATAATGGTCATAAGCATGTTTTCATAAGAATTGTTGTGTTTTTGTGACCTTTATACCATCGGTCATGTTTCAAGAGTCATTCTTTCATTGTTTTCACAAGTTCCACAGCCATAACTAACTAACTCTGTCAGATTTTTACCTTGAGCAGTGTTGGAGAGCAGTCTGCTTGTCCTGAGAGGAAGAACTTCGATGAAACTGATGCCGGTGCGCTCTGTTATACTGACATCTAATGTGAGGTTCTGCACAGGCTGTCCGGGCCTCAGACCCAGACTGAGCTCATAGCGACCGAGTCGACGAGGTAACAGCTCCTCGTAGGACAGGGAGAAGAACACCCGTGCTCCTGACGGTACGCTCACCGCCACGCGAAACTTCTCGATCTCCCTCTCTCTGGAACACCGCAGAGCAAAACAAGAGGAGAAAATATAAGTGCATAAGTGTTAGAAATCATGCAGCATGACATTGAAAATGATTATTTTGTGGAACTGACTTGGTAGCAACAAGTCCGGCTGTTTTTCCTTGCTTCTTAGCGGCATCATAAATTTTCCGAGCAGCAGCTCTTTCCTTCACCTGGGCCACATACACCTTGCCATTGGAGGTTCTGATGGGATAGAGAAAAGAGGAAGAAACAGCTCTCTGTGTGACTCACAGTAGCCAGATTATATTTCTGATTCACGCCTGGCTTGCATTGAGTTGTTGAGCATGATTTACTTTGAATTTGCTCCCCGTATTTCCAGAGGGATCACAAAGCTGCTTCACAAACACGCATCATGCTTGTTTACAAATGGAGTTCGTACCATGTAAAAAGGGGGAGGCGGGGTCATAAACAGGCTGAGTGGAAAAGAGTAATTTCCCTTTAAAAACAGCATTAATGAAGAGAGATCTTGCAAGGCCGACGATCGCTCCGAGGGAGTGCCGCCGTGTGCTGCACACACCCAGCAAAATCCCAACCAAAACCCAACCGCCGCTCAAAATGTGGGATCCAATTCACACAGTGCACTTCGTAGACTTTGGTGACCACTTATGTCACAAGGTGCTAAATTAAGGTCAAGTCCTTTGAACAAATATATCCAAAGAGAGAAAAAACATCAAGGGCTAAACTAAAATAAACCCGCAGGCTTGAAACGGGTCTTGTTTGAGGAACAGAGCAGAATGGCATGAGAGAGCAGGAGTGGAAAATGGAGGCGCTTGTATTTATATGTGTGGCTGGCTGAGTGTGTGTGTGTGTGGGGGTGTTCAGGAATGACTGTACATCAGTGACCTGCACACAGAACATAGAGTTCTTAGTTTCAGACACAGAAATGCCAAAGAAGTAACGCAACACATTTGCCACAGCTTTTTTTCCCCCCCTCTGGGTATTTGGTGGTGTGTGTGTGAACATATGTATGTACGTGTCTGTGAAAGAGCAATGTGCAGGATTATGGTTATAAAAGGCTGTACAAGTTCCAGACTCACACATACTTAAAAAAATCTGTCTGCATCCACCTCCATGTAGGCACGCATACATACAGTAGATGTAGTCGTGTGTGTGTGTACGTAGCGTATCTAAACTGGCAGGCTGCCTTAGTAAACTGCGTGGGGGAGAAAAAAGGGGGACTGGGCAAGCTCCTGTCATTTTCTCTATTAACTTTCTGACTTCCAGTTACAAAGCCCGGTATTCATCTGCCCTCAGGTTCCCCCTCCTCCTGACCTGCTTCCGCTCCCGAGTCCAGCTTCAGGGCTCGGTGTTTGGCCTGCAATGTTGACTTATTTGTTTTGTTTATATTTAGCATTTTTGAAGGAGAGCGGTCAGCAAACTCCTTTTAGTAATCAAATTATGCATCTCCTGCAGACCGGAATTCTAGTTCCTTACATAATTCCTCTGAAGTTTTATTTCTGATCTGCCCATTAATGAGAATATAACTTTATTTATTACAATTTCTCAGGGAAATATTATTTCTACCCAGAAGAGATATGATTTCCTTGCCAACTTCAATACTTTTGACCCAGTAGGTGTCATTTCAAAAAGATTATTGGCTGCTTTGACTTTCAAAGTGATGTTAGATTGAGTGAAATTGAAAGGCAGGCGCTACAAAATGATCAAATGTGATGAAGTTGGACTGACTTACATGGTGAAGTTGGAGATGAAAGCAGAGGAGGGCAGGTCCACCTCAAAGGCGGCCTCCTTGGTGATGGGGAGCTGGTTCCATACTGAGCTCTGGACTGTTGTAACAGCATAGCGGGACACCACTGAACACCTCACATGGTAGTCTGTCACCTTCAGCTAGTGACAAGCACAAATGCAGGTATGAATCTCAAGAGTTCAGAGGAGATATCTGCAGTTTTATCACACAGGAGTACAGCTCGGTTTTACAGTGGTCCCCCCTGCAGATCATAACTGGAATTCATGCCACATTTATACATAGCTGTGACACCATAAATCAGATCTGACTATAACAAGCGACACAGAAGTTTACTGTACTATTCCTGACATGTACGGAAAACAAATCCAAAGCCTCCCACACAACTTTTTCTTTTTCCCTTTTTACCCACATCACACTTTGGCCCTGCATCGCTCTGACGAGTCAACGAAACAACACAAAGCAGTTCTCTGCATGGTGTCTCTGTCCTCCTCTTGTTTACTCGGGAAACGCCGGCGCCTGCTGAGACCAATCTGGTCAGCACATTATTGCAGGATGAGGCGACAGGCAGGAGGAAGAGAGAGCCACATCAGCCCCTCCGGCTCTCTGGTATTTAGGAGAGCTGTGGTTTGTGCTATACAAACTGAATTGCTGTATGTTTTCACGGTGGATTGCTTCACAGCTAAAACTGAAGCAAACTGAAGGGAAACCACAGTGTAGCTCCTGATCATAGGGGACCAAAGTACACAGCTGTTATTTAGTTCTCCACATGAGTAGCTCCTTCCATATTTCTGCTATCACATGTGAATGAAATTGAAAAACTTACCACTGGTTTTGTCGGTTTGCTTTGACGTTTTACTCTCTGGAAAAGAAACAGCACGTTAAACGACACACTGTTACGATACGGTGCATAATACCATTCATTCGTACCATATTTGTTCAAGATCTCTCCCCTTTTTTGAAGTAATCTCCACAATCTGCCCCATGTGAGGGTTGGGTCAAGATTTTGTGTCAAAATAGCCTGAATCAAAGCCATTCATGAATGGAGGGGAAGTGGAACTGGAAATAAATGCTTTCACTGTACACAGGGCCAGTGAGGGTTTGCATGGTTTGGTCGCAAATGTTAATTCTGCACACAAGTCATTGCTGTGTCAATACATTACCACATATCCTGGGAACTTAACATAAACAAATAACTTAAAGAGTGGAAAACCCTTTACAGGAAAACATAAAAATCATATAGGTTATATAGAAAACAGGATTATATATGTTCTCCATAAGTAAGCCACTGTTAGAGCTGCAAAAGCTCACTGGATATTGTTATAAAAATTAGGATTATACTGGGGTCCAGGTGTTTTTAATTCATACAAGGTGTGCATCCTGTTTGAATTCCCCCTTTTTCTCTTTGTTTTGAGAGAGATTAAGTTCAACTATAATTTAAGTCGAGGTAATTCACAATGGTTCAAGGGTTGGAGACAGGTTAGGGAGGCATTATTTGGACAAAGGAACATCCTGTTGGTTACTGATCAGAGAACTAAAAAAGACGTTATGACGTTACCTGTATCTATGGGGAGCCCATTAGAGAATGTATAAGAACTAACTGCCAAGGCTCTGTAACCCCTTTTGTGTGTTGCACTGTTAAACGCTCCTTCTTGTACAAGAATAATAAATTCAACATAAACTTTGATGCTTCGAATCCAGTCTTTCTTATTGAAGGGTCACTCTTGAAAAATTCCCATAACAGATATGATCACCAGCAGACCAAATCTACCAAATATTTTTAAAAATGTACACAGTTCTGTAATATTTTTTGTTAAACATTCATCTCGTTGCTTTGATTCAGGCTGCTTTAACAGAGGGGTGTGTTTCAAATGACACAAAACTGCAAAAATAAAATAAATAAATAAAAGGAAAATATACCTGTAAAAGTATATTTGCTCCAAGGTTTGCTTCATAATCTCTTGATAATCCCTCTTGCACATAAAAAGTGAAGAAAACTAAAATGCACTGAACTTTTAGGTTCATCATGTCCATAATAATTCAGTTTTTTTGTTTTTTTAGGCTCCAAGGTGAAGTTGGTCTCACGTTGTCACGGACTGAGGCAGCTCGTACAGCAAAGACGCTGTGCACATACCTCACATTTTAAGTTCTTCCCCTCCTCACCTCAGCTAAACGTCTCCGATGAAGCGTTAATAACAAAACAGCAAAAAAAAAAAAAAAAAGTTCTGGAAAGAGTTAAACATCCGTCAGGTGTGTGCAACGACAAACAGCGTGAGGTTCAAGTCAGAAAGTTGCGTGAGTCCCGCTGAGTTTTCTGAAGAAAGCAGCTCCCAGCTTGTGTTCATGCATAACTGGAAATTTCGCGGAGTGCTGCCACCGAGGTTGCACGAGAAATGAAGGATTATTAACCCCTGCTCGGCTATTTGGTGGGGAGGTGGGGGAGAAACACGCACCACCAAAACACCTCCTCTTCCTCCTCCTGCTCCTTAAAAAAAGAAAAGAACAACTCCGGTCTGAGTTTTATTCCTTTAAATTACTCCCAAATGTGAGTTTTCACTTCTCTTTCACAAAGACCCATTATTGACTGAAAAGGAAAATCATTTAGCTCAATTAAGAAAGCTGCCAAGTCTGCCTCTGACTTGTGAACGTGAATTTATTTATTTTTCAGCACAGTGACACTTTATTTACATGATTTCAGTCAAACATCTACATTACAAACAGGCGGATTCTTAAATCTACACAATGTGTTGTTTGTTTGGGTGCTGTCCATGGTGCTGATTCCCACCTTTATAATTAGATCATCAACAACACATTGTGTTATCTGTACAACAGTTATTAGTGCCCGAGTTACAATGACAACCGCCTCCACCGTCTTTTTACATGTTTCCCTCTCAGCCTCAGTACGCAGTGCATTGTTTTTTTCTCTTGTAAACAACGTGAGACTCTAGTCAGACTAGACACAGGAACATTTCACACACATGTTGGGAGAACTCCGTACCAGCTTCATGTTCTCATGTAATATACAGGCTGGCTAACTTAATGCCATTTCTTCTCCTCCTGTCCCCAAATGCAACCTCCTCCGTCTTTTGTTTGCAGTGCATCTCTGTTATTAAGTGAGGCTAATAATTAGTAGTAGCACATCCAGTTTGATATGATTGTAGTCCTCGTGTCACAAAACAGCATTTATATGTGGTCGGGAACAGTCTGCAGCGCTTCCTCCGGGTTTCTGTTGATGTCAACATTCTGCAATGACAGGAACAAAACTACTGAGTCAGACTATCATTGTGTCCTAAACACCTTCTACAGTACATCATAAATATAAGCAGTTTTTCTTATTTTTTTAAATTTATGTTATATACTGTGTTCTCACTGGAAACAAGACAAAATGAAGTACACTAAAAGCAGACACCGTAAATACAGTCAACTTCTGGGTGTGCTGTTGACAAAAAAAACCCCCAAACAAAATAAAATAAAATAAAATAAAATGTGTGAAACAGGTCCAGAAATATATTTGAAAACAAAAATAAGAAATCAAAAAGTTTAACTTGGTGATGTTCCAAAGTCATTTCCTGTCAGTATTATGTGTACATGAGTACTTTTGCTGAACAGCGAAAGTCACAAACCAACATCTCACTGATTCTGGTGAAAGTGGATCATATTTTATGGAGAAAATGTCTTCTGGTTTTCCCTCTGATGATGATTTACAGAGTTTCCTTATGGACAGTAAAGTAAACTGCTGCAAACTGTAGCTGCTGTTAGCTAGTTGGTTCAGTTAATGGCAGAGGAGAAGAGACAGAAGAGGACGCTAAGAAGAGAAAAGGAGAGAGTGAGCGAGCAAGAAACCAAGAGGAGGTTTGCAGATGGAGGGGAATGCAGATGGAGAACAGAGCTGGTGTTGTGCCAGAACCTGAGCCATAGTGGGCAACATAAGCAGCTTCTATGGACATAATGACAGAGGCAAAAAGACTAAAGAGGACGTTGATGGAGAGGACGCTAAGAAGAGAATAAAGAAGCCAAGAAGACAAGAGTAAATCTGGGACTGACTTTTAGTGGTTGGTGAGAGCTTGGTGAAATAAGTTGTCGATGACAGAGTGAATTTTACTATTATATGTTGTTTTAAATATGCCTTCATGGTAATCTGTGACATGCTAATATAATATAAAGTCTAAAAGCAACATAAATACACAATACAAAGTAAAAAAAACTGTACATTCACTCACTGATGTCAGACACACAGCATCAACTTAGACAACATAACACCACAAGCTGCTGGTCATACCAGACCAAAGAGGCTGTAGCAGCAACACGTCTGAGTATGGAAATAAGTTAGAGTGGTCCTTATGCATTTAACTTCTCTTCAAACGTTACATAGTCTTGTTAAAAAGCTTAAACTGTTTCTCATTCCCCATCACTGTTCATACAGTTTATAAAACATCACTGCCTGCCATCAGACGTATGTAATGTACCGCAGACCCGACAGTTGGCAAAAACAAGTACCTATTATGACAAATGTGATGTGCGCTGGTGGAAACTTACCACTGGCCTCTCTCTGTGTGTGTTGACTGCTTCAATGTTGAGGAAAAATGGCTCAACTTTACACCCTACAATTGAAGAGAAAGCCAAGACTGTCAGGGGCAGAGATTTACATCTAGAGATTGAATGTCTCACACGCTCACTCATGCACTTACTACCTACCGTAGGCTATTGGTGTGAGTTTGAGCACTGTGTGAAGGGGGCATCGTAGATAAGGCAGCTCATCTTCAGAAGGGGGGATGGGAATAAGATTATTAAGAGTGTCTGGTATTAAAACAACAACATATACTATTATATCAAGGTATTATAAGTAGATTAGAAGCCAGTCCGTGCAGCCTGGTCTTCTGTACCTGCAGGTTTGTCTAGAAAGTAGGCCAGCAGGCAGCGCATTATAGCTTGGTGGCAGACAACCAGAACATTTTCCTGCCTCTCCAGCTCCATGATGACTGGCTCCAGACGGTGGACAAGATCCTCATAGGACTGGACGAGAGACAAAAATAATTGAAGAGCTCATCAATAATTCAGCCAGACTCGTTCTATCTCATCGTCTCATTCCATCTGACAAGCATGTACACTGTACAGCGTATCGAATGACCCTACCTGACTCGCAATGAAAGTGTCTGGCAGGAAAGTGCCTTAAAGGGATAGTTCAACATTTTAGGAAATGCTCTTATTTGCTTTTTTTCAGTGGGAGTCAGATGAGAAGATCGATACCACTCTGAAGCTACAGCCAAAATATGCTTAGCTTAGCTTAGCTTAGCACAAAGACTGGAAAAAATAACAAAAAATCCACCAACGACCATAAAACTGACATCTTATCACATTTGCAGTGGTAAAAAGTAACTAAATACATATACTTGTATTGTAATTAAATAAAATTAAATACAAATTTTGAGGTACTTCTTCCTTTTACTTCAGATTTTTTCCATTTTATGCTACCTTATACTCCACTAATTAAGTCAAATATTGTACTTTTACTCCACTTATTATTATAATAATTTGACATCTTTAGTTACTAGTTACTTTGCAGAGTCAGATTATTTAAACAAAATATAATTAACAAATAATTTATAATGTATCAAGCTACTCAGAAATATACTTCATTTATGTTAAAGTTGGGTTAGTTAAAGATGAGATCAGTGCATTAATAAATATATATCCAAATTGCTCCATTCTGCGATCAGTATTTTTTACTTTTGATACTTTAATTATATTTTTTATCTATTTATACCATATATTTTATATGTATTTGAGTATTTCTACACTGCTGTATTGCTACTTTTACTTAAACAATCTGACAATACATTAATACATTTAAAAACACACTCACTTCCTGGACTGATGCCATCATTGTGAAGTAATAATCCAATAGTCACATAACCCTTCATAAAACCACAACTTTGTTATCTCTGTTGACAGAGCCAGGCTAGTTATATAACCTCTACACTATTGATGAGCTACTGGCACGCCACCAAAGCTTCATATTTTAACAGACTGGTGTCAATATTCTGATCTAACTCTCAGCATGAAAACAAAATGTTGAACTATTCCTGTAACCCCCAATCTGCTCCAGTGGAGCTGCTCACTGGCCAACAGACCAGACTGTGGCTGTACTGTGAAGCCTTAATGTGTGACTGTGTGAACAGTGTGTTCCTGGAAGCTCCTGATGAAGCTTCAATGGTTAAATAAAAAGGTCAGGGGAGCACGTACCTCGCCCTTGGGGTAACGATAGCGATACTTGTCCTGGTCTCTCAGTGCAAACTCTTCTGGGAAATTCTCCTGAATCTCCTCGTAGGTTAACTCCTCACATACACCCTTATGGAGAAAAAGTACAGATGAAGCTTTGCCTTCACGGCTCTGAAAATCAATATAAATAATTTAGAGTACACGCTCTTGGCATTACAATCCCAGAAATAAACAACCTCGGATGCATTCAACCATGAACAACATTTGAAGACAGCACAGCCTTATGTGCACCTTCATGTGAAGGACTGTACTTAATAAACTCACAGCGTCTATCTCATTTAGGGCCTTCCACTGTTCGTACTGGACTCCCAGAGCTTCTGCAGTCTGGATGGTCCTCTTCATGTGGCTCGTCCACACCTTCAGGTCACTGATATTCTGACCTTTTATGAAGACTGCCAAAGCATTGGCATACTGAAAACAATAAGTACAATTTGTACATTTAAAAAAATGTGTTAACTGTGTGTCTTCGGCTCTATCTGTACAGTGTAATCTACTCACCCTCTGTCCTCTAGGTGAGAGGCCTGAATCTCCACCGATGCGACCTAGCAGGTTGAGTTCGCTCTCTCCGTGGCGGCTCAGGTAGATGGATCTCGGTGTGACGTGGATGTTCATGAGATAGTAGACTATCCTGCTTTGAATGTGGTCCTGGACGCGGTTCACGAGGTATCTACTGCCCACGTCGAAGATCTTGATGTAGGAGAGCTTCCTGTTTAAAGGAAAAACAAACTATAAACAGAGTTGTCAGAAAAAGATGAGACTATGCTGTCTGCCATCTACTTCCCACAAAGAGAAAGGCATCATGGGTCCGTACCTGTCCTTCTCATCATCTATAGGCATGTAGCTGGCCCTGTAACACTCAATGCGCTGGATGAAATCTTCCTTGGCCTCATCTATGTCTCGATCCACGTAGTCTGGACTCCCAAATTTGACTTGCTGGAAAGAAAAGGCACTAGATCCAACACCACATCGTGCTAACATTTACATTTAAAAATAACATATCCTCATGTGAAGGTGCTTCTCACCTTAATATTCTCTGCAATGATTGCTGGGTCATCGCAGATTGATTCCACAAAGAACACCTGCATACAAGAAATAATTCAAAAGTTCATTTTTTTAAATAATTGGGAATTGTGTCCTTTATTTTCCTCTTGTAACCATGTGACCCTGTTTTTAATCTCATCCCTAAAGCAATAATTTCATAGCTCGTGTCTGAAGCTACAGTCAGGTGATAGTTAGCTTATCTTAGCATAAAGGAAGCATGGAGAAACAGCTAGCCTGGCTCTGTCCAAAGGCAACAAAATAAATCTGAGTATGCCAGGAAACCAGCAGAGACTCCAGGAAGTCACTGCATCCAGCCAAGAAATAATCCCACCCCTAAAACTTTGGCTTTGTTTGGACTGACCCAGGATAGCTGTTTCCCCCACTGCCAGTTTTTATGCTAAGCTAAGCTAAGCTAAGCTAAGCTAAGTGCCCTCTGACTGTAGCTTCAAGTTGAATGGACAGATATGTGAGTAACATCAATCTTTTCATCTACCTCATGGCAAAAATGGGGATAAGCATGTTTCCCTAAATGTCAAACTTGTACTCACTTTGTAGCCTCTCTCCTTTGCAAAGCTAATAATGATTGCCCTCCTGTCCCTGGTGGTGTTGGTAGCATCAAATACCTGGATGGGAAAGGACCCAGGTGTTATGAACACATCCATATAATGCTAATGAAGGTACCATAGGGAATTCTCCACGCATAAAAGGACCAGTGTGCAGGATTTAGTGGCATCTAGCAGTGTAATTGTTGACTGCAGCTAACTCGCTGCTAACTCTAGAGCCATTGTTTAGTTTGTCCGTTCTGGGCTACTGTAGAAACATGGTGGACTCTTTGGAAGAGGACCTGCAGCATCTGTTGAAAACACAGTTATGCATATTATATTCCATGTCTGCCATATTGTGTAAATAGAGCCACCTAAACCTGACACACCGGACCTTCGAGGAAGCAGAGAAGACATTATACAACTGGCTGACGTCTCTGACTGAGATGGTAAAAGACACACCAAACACGACAAAATAAATAATTAATCACTGTGTTTTGATTCGAGGGACAGTTTCAGTCGTCCTCTTACTCACGGCTACTTGTCCGTGTTCCTTTGTGAAGTAGGCAGCGACGTCTTTGAGGGCAGCAGCTGCACAGGCCCTGAGCGGGAGGTTAGAAAAGAGTGGAAGACAAATGCCTGTTAGATATCATGAGAGTTGAGTGAAATAGTTTGTGCTTTGGTCATGCATCCTCCGTCTTACTTGCGGATCCTCATGGCCTCCTCGTTATCAGGCTTAAAGAACTCAAAGTTCTTATAGATCTTGACAGCCTCCCTGCGGTACTGGCCCACGTTAAACACTGGGTGGATTTGGGAAACAGAAAGGTTGGATAAAATGTTAACGCTTCATCCTAATCGTGATGGATCTCATGTTTAATTTCACTTTGCAAACTGACTTTTTGTTGGCACTCCGATCCAGTTCAGGTACCGAGTGAGCTTCTTGGAGATGTACGTCTTCCCTCTGGCTGGTAATCCCACCATCACAATCATTGTGGGAGAGTTACAGAACTGAGGCACTGAGGCTGAGATGAAGACAAACACACAAGAACATAAAGCAACAGTTTGCAACAGAATGCTTCTGATGCTGAAATTTCACGTGCACGAGTGTCAGCAAAAGAGCTTTAGCCATGTCTTCAAATGCAATCCAGAGTCACACACACAACCTTCGTAGGCTCTTTGCTGCAGGACATGTGTTGTTTTTGTGTCCCTGCCAAGGTAATCTTCATTAAGAGAGAGAATAAGAACTCCAAGGTGCAGCTCAAATGTCTGCAAACTAGCGTTAGAGGGTCACATGGCTTGTCTGTCTTGTCTCATGACACAGAAAACCGTCCAAACAACCACAAACAAACACACGTGAAGAGAGAAGAAGACAGAATAAGAATAAAATGATAGTTTGCAAATACACCCATAAAGAAACGAAGAACAACTTTTGCTAACTCGATGCTTCCCATCCTCCTCAGGTAGAAAGCACCAAAAGCAGCGCCATATGGCTGACAATCACAAGAACACAACACGTCTAATCTCCAGGTGTGTCAATATGTCCATCTCTTCCCCGCAGATGGTTACAAATCAGCTCGCTCCAAAGATAACACCATTATTCTCTTACAAATCTAGTTTAGAAAGAGGAATTCATAGACAGATGTATCACTATCGTATGAATCATAAATCAGAATTCCCTGCTCAAAAATTTCCACACGAGCCTGAGATGTTCTGCGCGTTTCTTACCCAGCCTTGACCCAGTTGCTGCATGCTTGTCTGTCTCTGGGGTCAGAAAATAACAGAATTTAATTTATAAGGCAGACTTCAGGGTTGCTTGCCAGTTAACTGTAACCCCCCCACCTAAAGTACCCGGATGACCTGTGTGTGTCTATACAAGGACGGGGAGAGAGTGTCAGCCTCCAGGCTGTTCGATTATGAATGGAGTATGCTGCGTCAGCAAAATGCTCAAAGGACCACGTCAGACACTGAACAGAGAGCCAACTCGGACCTCGCTTGGTCTAGCCTGGCTGTCATCCATGGCTGACTCCTCTGTCTCTCAGGCCGCTGCCTGCCTACCTGCATCCCCCCCTCCCTGCCCCGAGCTCCATCCTGAAGTGACAGGAGGAGAGAGGATTCAGCACTGGTAGTATGAAACAAACCTATGACTATGCTGGAAGTGTTTAAACACTCGCTCCATCTGTTGAAACAAGAAGCGAGTTAAAGTAGAAGGCGAAAACGAACAAACAGCACAGCAAGACAGAACCTTCAACTGCACTTACATCCTCTCCTGCGGTTCAAGTTGCAGCCCATCCATGGCACCCAGATCTTGAGCAGAGGAGTCTGCGTGAGTTTTTTCTGCTCTGTGGACGTGTTAATGGTGAGAGCCATGAGGCCTGAGTGAGTGGCAGGTGGAGGAGGAGTGTGAGCGTGAACGACTGAGCTCTGTGATCTGTGATGCATGTGTGTGTGTGCTTCACTGCACACTACCTACAGTACTGCAGGTCAGCTGACTGTTGCTAAGGAGAAGTACTTGGTAGTCAGGAGGGGGAGGACCTGAGCTGACCATGCTGCTTGTCTGACTCTCCGTCTGTTTCATGATTTAAAAAAAAAAAAAAAAAGGCCTGAGGGGAGCTGCCAGAATCTCTGTGGTGATGTCAGACAACAGACAAACATCCGAATCCACCGTTACATACGTGTGTTGTGGTGACACTGCTGGTTTCTCAGTCAGAGCTAGTCACATGAAAGAAGGATAACAAAGGTGGGAACCTCTTATGAATTTAGATGAGGGCTGAAGCTGTTTGTTTACCAAACTGCTGAGTGCATAATGAGGCTTCTCTTTGTTTTTACCACCAGGGGGCAGCTTAACCTTAAATCTGGGAGGCTGCAGAGCAGTGTTTCTCAAACTTTTCCACTTTCTGCACCGCCTCAGAAAACATTAGGCTGTCCATGCACCACCCTGATGACAGATGTAAATAAATACAGCAGCATAGGCCGATCCTGTTCAGTTACAGACAGTTCATACATGAGGCAGTTCACTGTTGTTCAGTCCTGAACAGAAAAAGAGCTGAGGGGTATCTAGGGGTCCTCCTGACGTGAACCTCTCTTCCTTGACAATGATTGACCCCATAGCAGCGTTCTATGGTCTGTTATAGCTGTATTGCAGACTGAGACAATTGTTATGGATGCAATTCTGGTCATAGACTCTCGATGAAAATCATCTTTAAATGAACAAAATCATTTTTAAAACTAAGTAGCAGTGTAATAATCCTGATAATGTACAGCAAGCTGGTCATTATCACAAAATAAACACCGACAAGGTGACGCAGGACTCATTTGAATTTTTTTTAGTATAATGTTTTTAAATTGATTTATTTAATTAAAAAAATATATTTCAGAGATTCCTTCACATCGCTACAGGGAGGTCACGTACCACCAGTGGTACACATACCATAGTTTGAGAACCAGAGCGCTAGGAAATGACATAGTAACAGTTATTGTAATAGGCTATTAAATTGCCTCTGCACTAATATAAGTAACAAGTTAGTCACTTCCACAGGCTCTATAAAAATACCATGATAAAAATGTTTTTGAATTCCCCTCATTAAAGATGCCACTCGTAAAAATAGACATTATCAGTGAGACAGACTGTCAGACTGCTCATTTTTAGGTGGAAAGTGAATACATGTCTCTAAAATGATGATGGACACTTTTTCCAATTCTGCAGTTCTCATTATTCTCATTTAACACAACGTGCAGGTCCATAGTGTGCAGCCATTATGCTGGATCTTTGTTAAAACTGTAAAGATGAAGAAGTGAAGAATTATAATATTAGCAGGAAATGCATGAATACTCCCTCTGTACACTAGTTGCTTTTATTGTTCTATCTTATTATTACGACTGTGACTGGACTGTGAGCTCAGAGCACCGGGGGAGTGTTAGTGTTTGTACCACAGGCGTTTTGGACCAACATGAAGAAGAAGGAGGTTTACAGGCCCGGGCGCAGGGGAACGCAGATGGAGAACAGAGCTGGTGTTGTGCCAGAACCTGAGCCGTGGTAGTGGTAGGGCAACATAAGCAGCTTCTATGGACGTAATGACAGAGGCGAAAAGACCAAAGAGGACATTGATGGAGAGGACGCTAAGAAGAGAATAAAAAAGGAACTGGCTTTTAGTGGTTGGTGAGAGCTTGGTGAAATAAAAGGCTGAAAGACAGACGCCGAGCTGGGCTGACTGCTTGTTGGACTAGTCAGTAATATTAGCTGGCTGCTATGTTTTGTGTTGTTGCACTAGATTCGCTAGTTTTTTGATCATAAGTAATGTAATCAGAACAAATACACATGTACAGCTGCCCATATTTACAGTCGGATTACACTCTGAATCTGGGGGCACTAAAATTGCAGAAATACCAGTTTATACATAATGTTGCTTTAATCTATCTGTATGCTAAGATAAGATAACTGGCTGCTGACTGAAGCTTCATGTTTAACAGACCAATGTGAGTATCAGTCTCCTTATGTAACTCTCAGGCAGATAGGGAGTAAGCGCATTTCCTCGAAATGTCAAACTTTCAGCGCTTGGTCACTTGGTCCACCCCTGCATATAATTTGGTACTTTTGTAGACCAGATGTGTCCAGAGATATCAGCTCACAGAGCGGACAAACAACCAGTGTTTTCATTCAAACTTATCTTGCCTGATCCCGAAAGAAAGCTTCATTTATGAAATTCCAGTACTCAAACGAAAAACAGTGACCATTAACCTCAAACAGGGAATAACATTTACTGGGTTTTAATGTTCAAAGTTAAACTAAACAGACAGTTTCTCTTGGGCAATGATTACCCAGGCAGTGATGGCCACTAATGGCCAATGTTTCCTGTTTTGGGAAAAGCCTCGCCATTAAAAGAAGGTACAGTGCATGCTATTTTAGTGGGCGTTTATCCTGCCGAGGGTTCAGCATGTCCTCCCGAACAACAGCCATTTAGGATCCTTCCTCTCATTACTTCTCTAACTATCGCTCATTAGCTGTAATCCACACATAATCACACTAGAGGAGAAGAAATATGGAGGTACAAGTTGGGTCCACCAAATACTACAAAACAAACAGGCCCTCAAAGGTGACCTTTCTCATCTTTCTCAAGTCAACAGCTTGCAGAGTGTGTCTGTTCACATGTATCCACTTGTATCTACAAATGGATACATGTGGCTACACATGGGAAAGCTGTTTCATCATGTGGAAATCATGGCACAAAGGAAATGGCATGGGTTTCACACATTATATCACAAAAATGTCCCAAAACCGCGTGATTCTGCACATGCATGTGGTTTTTCTGTTGGGGTTTACTGCCTCATTACATCATTCCGGATCCTTATCCCTTATGCATGCTTTATTACCTGTAAACAAAGCAAGTGAAAGGAATATAGGAACACAACAATTAAATCTAACAGCAGGCAAACCAGGCAACTCTCTTTACTTCCTATCTCTTTTCTATACGTGCTACATGTGCAGTTGCCACGCTGCTGCAAGCACATAGCGTTATATAACAACACAACACACAAGTCTATTTTTACTCTTGCACACAGTCAGTTTGAAATTATCTTACAGCCTGTACGTGTCACATATTAGTAGAAAGCTACCTGCAGAGGCAGTTCATCTGTGATCTCACCTGCGCTGTCACACCTCCTCCGGCACCTCATATGTTCCAGCTGGGGAAGCTCCATTCTGTGCTGCTGCTACACTCCAATATAGCAAGCAGCAGAGTGGCTTAAGACCATCGACACAATCGACACAGTGGATTATATGGCCAGTGGCAACAGAACTGATATCTTTTTAAAGAAACTGAACCCCCTCTGCCAAAGTATTCTCAACCCACCCCAACCCCCCCACATCCCGGAGCCCTCTCTATTCACGACACATGGACATATGATAGCAGCAGACTGGGCTTGTCCTTTAGTGTTTGCCAAGGCCAGAGTTCACAACGTACACACATGGAAGGGAGTAGCAGTACTTCGGAGGGCGTAAGTGCAAAGGTCGCAGAGGAGATGATTGTTGTTGCGAAGAGAGTGCATGGCACTATTCATGCTGACAGGCCACAATCCATTCACCGTACATTAACTCAAGTGCGTTGATGTCAGCTGCGCCCTGTCACTGAAGCACGTATACAAATCTTTGTAGTAAAGTTCAGAACAGTTGTGGCGGTTTAAATATACACAGTTACACATGTGGGAGACATATGGCACAACCCAAATCCATACTACGTGCTAACTCTTAAGCAGTACATGGTCATTGTTGTTGGTATACCAAAAAAAAATCAACATAATAGTATAGTGACAACATAAAATCAGTGAGCATACATACTAAATATGGTCTATTTTTAAGGGTTTGACATTTGGGACTCAAAGCTCAGCAGAAAGCCTGCTAGGGTTTATAGTTGCCGCTGATTTGGAGTCATCTAGCTCAGTCAATATGCCCTGCCAGCAAAATCAGACTGATAGTCCAGTCTACAACACTGAGACTGTTTACTCGTTTGTTATCTCCCCCTAAACATGTGAACAATGATCTAATTATCCCAGGAAGCACTTGGTAAAGTCTTACATAACAAAACATCTGAGAGAAAACCTCACATACTACTCATAAAAACTCTCTCATTCCAGTTAAGCTGATCTTTGAGCATAATCTGGATTGTTTGCACCATTAAATGAAGTTTACCCGTGTAACTGCTCCCATGTTGTTACAGGCTGAGGATGTTGCCTTAACAGGATATTAAATGTTATTAATTTGATGCTCTGGCATTAAAACCACCTAAATCAGTTAAAGGTTTGTTCAGGGAACTGGATTCTCTAAACGCCACGTCATCCTCACTCCAATTTGAAGAAGATTTTTATCTCTGATCTTCTTACTCATTCTGATATTTGTGATTTTAATATTCGCTTGACATAAAGCTTGTTGGACACTCTTGGTTTGGACGTATCTGGCCTGAATCTTTCCTCTCTGTCTCATCTGCAGTGTCAGACTGCACTTTTTAATTAAATCTCCTTTGTAATGTTGGCACAGATGATCTAACTCCTCGCCACACTCGCCCGGCAACTTTAATTGCACTTAATGAACATTTTCCTGCAGTCCTGCCTCCTTTTTATGTTTTATTTTAACACTGACTCAGCTTGTTGAAAATTGTACTAGTGACAAATTGGCTCCTTTCTTCCCTTCTGGATTTTTATTGCATTTCTTGGCAAATGTCAAAAAATCATATCTGGAAGTCTGCATGCCAAGAGAGTGTTTTGAATTACAGCATGCTCTGTCTGCTACAAAAACAGTATTTTTCTCTCACTCAATCAAACACAATGACCCCAATCATTGATCTTAGTCATGTCGGGATCATATCTCTCTGAGACATCGTCTAAACATTTTTTTTCTTGAAATGAACTCTCTACCTCCTCGAGCCTGTCCATCTCTTGGACATCCCGTGCTGAATATTGTGCATTTATCACTTAAATCTGGCTTTGTCCCCACTAGACTGCTGGAATTAAACCTTTGCTTGAGAAAGTACACCTTGATCCATGATCTCTGAATAATTACCGCTCTCCTACCTATCCAAAAGAACACAATGTGTTTCCTATGATAATATTATGTTTCCTGAAGTGGAATATGGTGTACCTCAGGGCTCTGTTCTTGGCACCCTATTTCATCTTTTGGCCAGATTATATGCAGTTTTTTGGAGTAAATTTCCACGGCTGCTTTGTGTTCTCCACTTGCACTTCAGCCTCCTTCTCCTCCCTTTTCACTCAGCCTTGAGAGAGACTGATTGCAAAGCCCCTTGAAGCAAATTGTGATTTGTAATATTGGGTTATATAAATAAAACTGGGACTGGGACTGACATAAAAAGTTTGTCCAAAGATTTAATTCTTAATTTTCAACCTCTGAACCTTTTTCATTGATGCACTTTATTCCCCCATAATGCAACGTACAAAGCTATAGTAGCTCATTTGATGCTGAGTTAGTCATTTCCTTTTGTTGTTGTATAAATTAGCTAGAATTAATACGTAGTATGAATCTGGAACATGCTAACAATAAGTTCTGTAAGATCTACATGACAGGCGTGACATTTCTGCTGCCCTCAGTTGTGATCGATGACATGCAGCAAAAGACCACAGGTCGGAATCCAACCCGCTGAACCCTTTGTACGTGCTGCACGTGATGTACCAAGTGAGAGAAAACAGATGCGATTTTGTCTTCGTCTCTGTCTGAAACCTCGTTATCAGATATATTTTGTAATACACTTGTCATCAAACCACACATCCTGTTGTTCTTTTGCGCTATTTATGTCACTATAGTTGCAGCTGTCTGGATTAGATAGACAGATTAATGATAAACAATGAATGAAAACAAATACTACTATATATATATATATATATATATGCCAAATATGTTGGTAAGATGAAGGTTAAAAGCCTTTCTTGTGTTATTTTGACAAAGACTGACTGTAGAAACTTGTTGTTTCGACCCACTGCAATGACATTTTTCTAGCTCACATGTGTAAACAATGAGGTGACAGCTATACATCATATTTCAAGGAGAAACTGCTTGTCTGGTTTTCCCTCTGACATCCTCCGGCTGCTCCGCCTCAACTCCCCTTTTTTCCTGATGGACAGTAGATGCCAACTGTAGCTGCTGTTAGCTAATGCTTAGAGCACCGGGGAAGTGTTAGTGTTTGTACCGCGGGTGTCTTGTTTACAGTCCTGGGATGTGGGAGAATGCTGACAGGGAGCGGAGCCAGTGTCGTGCCAGAACCAGAGCTGGACAAGCGGGCGATGTAACTAGGCTCAGCAGTTTCTTTGGGCATAATGGCAGATCCCAAAAGACCAAAGAGGACGTTGATGGAAGAAGCTAAGAAGAGAATAAAGGCTGAAAGACAGACGTCGAGCTGGGCTGACTGCTGTTGGACTAGTAAGTAATATCAGCTGGCTGCTACGTCTTGTGTTGTTGACCTTGTTGATGTTTGGCTGTTAGCAAAGTTGTCGACTCACTAGTTTTTGATCATAAGTCATATAACCATAACAAATACGCGTACAACTGTCCGTATTTACCACAGCACATCGCAAAAATACCATTTTCTACGGCACTAATGTACCAACGTGGAAACGTTAGATGACCTCACCTGCATCCCATTCCCTCTTCAGTCCTGCAGATATTACACCAAGACCGTTTCCACACACGTTTTTGATTTCTAGACTCTGTACCTTGAGACGTTGTACCTTGTACATAAATTATTTGTCTGTGTTTGGGTCCCATCCCAGTCTCCTGTATTCACCGACTGTGACAAAATATTGGCTGGAGTGAAAATGCCTTATCAGGCCGCATTATGTGCATTGTATTCCAACTCATATTTCATCCACAAACATTAAATTTGATTGTTTACCAGACCAACTCAGTGCTCTTCTCTTTGATAAGGAAGCACAAATCATCTCTATATGTTTGGATTGTCTTCCTTTTTCCTCATTCTTGTGTATTTGTGTGAAATAAAATACAGATCGGTTTGCAGTGGTAGAAAGCAGAGGCTGCAGTAGTAGTTCGGTTTAAATGCAGAAGAATCACACTTTAATTATTATTATTATTTTCTGTGAACAGCAGAAAAATCTGGGCGGAGAGTTGAGAACAGTTATTTCACAAGAATTTGCGTCTTTAATGTGACAAAACTATTGCTGCTCGGAAAAACACGAATATTTTCAGACCTTTCCTATCTTGCTTTTTCACACGGCATTTGAGCTCTTTGTCATCATCACACCTTATCAGTGAACCCACGCTGTAGTTTTGCTATATCCTGTGTACTGTAGCAGGGTGTCACCTAACAATTGTCATTATTTGCCAAGAGAACAAAACATTCAGAGCACACGAACAATAGATTTGATAATGGAGACTGCATTGTTTGTCATGTAACACCTGTTTGTTAAGATTTTAGTCTAATTTTAATATGTGCACGCTGCAAAAGTACAAAGAACAAAATGTAACAGATGGTCAGATTTGGGAAGGAAATTCGTGGCAAAGAATCAACTTGAGAAGGCAGCGAGGCCGAGCATGAAATACAAGTTGCCTCTGTCAGATCATGTTCGTGTTTGTCAAGTGAATACAAAAAGCATTCAATGAGCAACGTAGAATCTATTAAACTATAAGAGCTCATCAAAATCAGACCATCAAAATCTTCAGCTATAGATCTTGAGGAGGAGCGCAGAGGTTCATGCCAAAGTGTGTCTATCTGGTTGATTACAATTACAATTTCATTTACAATGTTAATTCATGACATCGAGAAGAAGTCCAATGGATCAAAAACGCCTTCAGATGATCATTCAGGTTTCAGCAAACCTGCAGCATAAATCATTTAAAAGTGAAAACAGGGGTGAAGTACAAAATCAGTACTGAACAGTCTGCACTTACCACAATTTACAAGCTGGCATCCTGTTCTACTTATAGTAAAAAAGAAACCCGTACTGACATTTCGAATGCGTTTCAACATTATTTGACCTCAATATTACAGCAAGCAGTTTAAACTCTTTTGCAGCCTGAGCTATGAGATATCAGCAAGAACCAAATTGTCATAAATCATAATTATACTTTAATATACCATGACATGATTATCACTGTACTTTCTGTTTATACTGTACTAGTATCACACACAAAATGCAGGTGATAGCAAAGATTCACCGAGTCAAGAAAGTCACAAGATATAATGTAGAATGAAAAGAGACATATCCCGTATACCTACTTCCTCTTCTGAACAAATAGATACCAGCGAGGCATGACACACCCCTCTGTCAGATAAACATCATAACAAGCAAAGATCAAAAAAAATTATGTATTTTTCATGCATACAAAAGAAAAACAGGCAAAATTCTTAATACAATGATCATTTTGTTCACATTGTAGTCCATTTACAGCACTGTTGCTAGACAGACAATTCATATTGAAGCCATAACTCTTGTTAATGTTGATCTGTGGTTTGTGCCACTGGCACATGCCCTGAGTGTGACAGAGACGACCGGCTGCACATCAGACCGGCTCGCTGGAGCATCTGCCTGAGCTTAGCCAGAATATCTTCATTTCCATGGAGGTAAACCAGAGGGTTGAGAGCGCTGTTCAGACACACAAGGCCACGACTTATCTGATGAGCGATGTAGACGCCATTAAACCATCCACGACACTTCCTCTGTTTAGACAGAACTCTTGCCCAGAGGTTGAGGTTCTTGAATACGTGATATGGGATGTAACAGACGGAGAAGAGAAGAATCAAAATGAACAACAACTTCAAGCTTCTCTGTTTCAGTACCTTGTCAGTTCTCTTCATTGTCAATAAAACCACAGCCATGTGTCCATAGCAGCCCAGTGTGATGAAGAATGGGATACAAAATCCAGTGAGCGTCCATCCGAGGCTGTATTTCAGGTAATCCTCAACATTTCTCTTGTCTGTGGTATCGTAACATTTCCCGGTGAAGTTTGCATATGTTTTGGTGAAGAACATGTCCGGAAGAATTTGAATGCTCACCAAGAGCCAAACCATCACAGAGATAGCCACAGTGTGGGTGACAGTTATTCTTCCCATCACCCTCATTGGATGAACGATGGCCAGGTATCTGTACACGCTTATACAGGTGAGGAACCCAATGCTGCCATATAAATTCAGGTTGAAGCAGAATCTGGTTATCTTGCAGAACGCATCTCCAAAGATCCATTTACTGCTCATAAGGTAGTAGACCACCAAAAACGGGAGTGTGAGCAGGTACAAAATGTCTGTAAGTCCAAGGTTGAGAACAAACACGTTCACGTTACCTAGTTTCTTCCAGTTGTGCAGCAAAGACTTCAGTCCCCATCCATTAGCCAGCAGACCAATGATGAACACTAAGATGTAGACAGGAGGCAGAAATTTGTGTTCAAAGTTGAAACTAACAGGAGAACAGTATGTTTTATTCATTCTGTCTTTTAAAAAGCTAAACGTGCCAAATGCTTCTTCTGTGGTTGATCTGTCTCATGAGAGGAGAAGTAAAGAATGCAACACTATTTATTCTTCAGAATACTTCCTGTTTCAAACATTGACACCTCAGCTGAAAGTTCAGGCAGCACTTGTGGTTTATGTGCACCACCTCTGCATGTGCCTAACAGAATTAGTAAAATGATTCTTTGATTGATGAAAAATATATTTTTCCATCTAAAAGCACAATTTTCTAGATACACAACAAACATACTTAGATGCATACTTGATTCTTTTTCATTGTTACTTATTGACAATGCAAACTCAAAAAAATGCATATATAAGACCTGTGCAGGAGAGTAGGGGAAGTGAAGACCCTGATGTCTCTGCTGTACAGATGTGCCGCAGACAAACATCCACTTACTTAATACCAACGTGCTTTATTTACCAAAGCTCGCACACACCCAGTTATTTCCACCTCGCTGATCACCAGGTAGTGTAGTTCTTCGGTGAACCATAGACTCTATTTAAAAAAATAAATAGACGTAAACTTTGTGACATCACCCTTTTTTTTTAAATTTATTCAAGTTTATTGTGCAATAAGGTTACAAAATGTTACAAAAGTATGGGAATGCATAAACTGTCAGAACACATTATACATAGTAAAACAATGAAAACAAAGCTGACATGAAAAAAACACGTTGGGTAAAATAAGCTCTTAACACTGCAGCAATCAAAAATGGCTAATGTCAATGTGTTGCAGCTACAACGTTCAGTAGGATTCAACACAGTGTGTGTCAGATGGCTTGACTAGTCCAGCCTAGTCAATGAATGCATTGTGCAATGTCCTGAATAGTACTGCAGACTGTTCATTATGTTTCTTAGTGCAATACAGGCTAAAAATGTATCATCAGTAGTCTTCAGCATTTTGCAGAAATGGAATGACCGCGTCACTGTCAATAACAAAAGATAGAAATAGCAGATAAAGCCTGTGTCATAAGGTGACTCACCCTTTTTTTTTGTAACAGATAAATGATGATTATATTTAAATTTGCACGTTTTAAAATTGCAGCAAATAAAGTGCCTAACAACAGAAGCCCCAACCCGAGGCAGGAAGTTGAATAAAACACTGAAAGACTCGATTTCATGAACATTTCAGGCTGACTGTGGAGTATTCTATATAATCTATCATCTGTTTGACAGATTAAACTTCTATATGGACACACAGCACAAATATTTACAGAAGTGTTCAGACAGAATTACCAACATCTTTAGTTGTTTCAAACTTCATCTGTAGTTTCTGCCACGGACGCACTGCTGGAGTTTGACAGAAACATACGGTTGAACATCTGACGAACTTGTTGGAGCATCTGCCTGAGCTTAGCCAGAATATCTTCATTTCCATGGAGGTAAACCAGAGGGTTGAGAGCGCTGTTCAGACACACAAGGCCACGACTTATCTGATAAGCGATGTAGACGCCATTAAACCATCCACGACACTTCCTCTGTTTAGACAGAACTCTTGCCCAGAGGTTGAGGTTCTTGAATACGTGATGTGGGATGTAACAGACGGAGAAGAGAAGAATCAAAATGAACAACAACTTCAAGCTTCTCTGTTTCAGTACCTTGTCAGTTCTCTTCATTGTCAATAAAACCACAGCCATGTGTCCATAGCAGCTCAGTGTGATGAAGAATGGGATACAAAATCCAGTGAGCGACCATCCAAGGCTGTATTTCAGGTAATCCTCAACATTTCTCTTGTCTGTGGTATCATAACATTTCCCGGTGAAGTTTGCATATGTTTTGGTGAAGAACATGTCCGGAAGACTTTGAACGCTCACCAAGAGCCAAACCATGACAGAGATAGCCACAGAATGGGTGACAGTTATTCTTCCCATCACTCTCACTGGATGAACGATGGCCAGGTATCTGTACACGCTTATACAAGTGAGGAACCCAATGCTGCCATATAAATTCAGGTTGAAGCAGAATCTGGTTATCTTGCACAACGCATCTCCAAAGATCCATTTACTGCTCATAAGGTAGTAGACCACCAAAAACGGGAGTGTGAGCAGGTACAAAATGTCTGTAAGTCCAAGGTTGAGAACAAAAACATTGATAATCTTTAGGTTGTTCCATTTCTTCAGTAAAGCCTTCAATCCCCATCCATTAGCTACCAGACCGATGATGAACACTAAACTGTAAACAACAGGCAGAAATTTGTGTTCAAGCTTGAAGCTGACGGGAGAACACGAGGTTTTATTCATATTGTCTCCAAAAAAGTAGTAAGTGCTAATTTCTTTTCTCGTTAGCGCGCTGCTTTCTGCTCTGAGGGGGCTTCCTGTTAAAACCACTCTCAAATGTGTGGTGACCCAGATAAGCTTGTATAGCTGTACAACAGAGGTCGTGCTTTTGTCTCGCGAGACTCTGAAGATCTGAGATAACCTTTGTATTCAGAGCTTAACAGTAGTTAAGTTTTAATGTCTCAGTTCTATTTAAGTACAACTTAAATATTTCCATGCTGCTTTCTGGAAGTGTAAAATGATATCCCGCTACTTCTTCATCTTCCTCTCATATTGGGCTGAGGTGAGGCCAGAAACTGCAGTTCCTTAAACGTCCACTTGAGGCTGACTCCAGAAGTGAGTCAGTCTCCATAAGTCCCCATGTTAAAATGTCCAACTTCACAGCAGAAATAAACATGTTTACAGCCTGGTAACGTTCCACTTGGAAAATAACAACCTCCGAAATGGAAAAATATGATGGAGCAGTCATTCAGGTTGAAATTCCAAGTCAGAATGTCAATCCATGAACCAGTCCCATGAGGCCTGTGACACTAGTAGCACCTAATGCTTTTTTCATGCAAAGATGAGAAGCGGCAGAGCTCATTTCTTTCTATTACACACCCATTTCATTCATACTCAGCCCCAACCGACACTGACTCAAGTGTCACTCAAAGCTATGTCGGACTTAGCACCTCCCCCTGGAGCCACAAAAGGTTTTATGGAACCCCTTTTCACAATTAGTACTCCCCAACACCTATAAACAGGCTTTGATGTGGATGATGGATGACTGGAGTTCCCCTTGAAAAACAATTTTACAGACAGCATTTCCTCTTTTGGTCACTGGTCTCACACACACACACACACACACACCCACACACGCACACATACTTGAAAAACAAAGTCAAGTAAAAATTCAAGTAAATTAAAAAAATAAATAAATTTTCAACAAAGGGACCATGCAGAAATACCTCACCCACTCTTTTACACAACTTTAACAATAACCATCCAGAAATCTGCACAACAGATGAGGTTCCCAGCGGGGAGATGCAAACCTTGCGTTGAAATAACACAGATCCTATCGAACCTTTGTCTCGCGAGACTCTGAAGGTCTCAGATATACAACTTAAATATGTCCATGCTGCTTTCTGGAAGTGTAAAATGATATCCAGATGATGTTTGGGCACAGAGGCAAAACAGCTGTTACAGGGAAAAAATTGGGCGGAGGGTTTAGATGGGATCTCTGCGTGATTACATTGGCTTGGACAAACAGAATGGACCAGTTCAGACAGGGACATGTAGAGTTATACATTGACTTGAACTGTTGCATTATAATCTTGGACAGTAGATACTTTTTGGCCCAGGGACGAAGTCACAGACTCTAAGGTGAGGCGCTGTTCTACTAACAAACTATGTGTTGCTGCTTGTGTGCTTTTAAACTCATGTATGGTTTCTGTTCTAAGATTGTTCAGAGGCATTTCATCACTGTTAATCTCTTTACATAAACATGCCTGCAGCCAACAGCCTGTTGTTTCATGATACAAGACTTTGCATCTTTTTTTCTTGATCTCAGAGTCTATACTGAAGCTCAGTCAGTCAGTGCATCCGGGCTACGATCCCGTGTGTTGCATTTCACAATGTTGTGTGGTTGGTGTCCTAAATTACAGTTTAAGTTGTAGGGATACTTTCCCACACAGACAAAACCTTCAAAGCAGATGAATCATTTGAACACTGCATTGTTTGTTGTGCTACATCTGTTTGCTTTAATGTTAGTCTAACTTTAGTCTTTTGCATTTTTTAACATTCTATGCACATTGTAAGATTTGTAAGATAGCAAAGAACTAATGCAGTACAGTTCAAATAAAAACAACTGATTGAGCTGCTGGACAAAGAGTTAAGACATACTGTGTGGCAGAAGACCACACATAGATTCAAAGTTAAAATAGTAAGATGTTGCAGATGTAGAGCAGTTTTGGAATGAAGTGTTAACTTGAGAATGCCATGAGGCATTGGCGGGGCATGAAAAATACATGGACCTCAGTAGGTATTTAAACAAGCGTACACAGGCATTAATTTCTTTATTTTTAAGTTTCCCATGTCAGGTTCTGTGGCAAAAAGCACTAGTCCTGTCGTACATATTCACGTTAAAAGCAACAAAATGACAAAAATGCTAATATGAACATTTCCCTATCGTGTTTTAATTACATTCATTTAGTTTTTACAACCCGCACATGTACCGAATTGTTGCAGTCTACCTACCCAATGCCATACTGCAGACAGTTAGCAACTAGCTATAACATGAAGAACTGTAGTTTACAATCACAACTCCAGCTCCAGCTACCAAACTCACCATTGCTTTGTTCATAGACAAAAACAATTAATTACATTTTGACTTTACTGTTTCTGCACGAAACACCGTCTTAACAACTCAACAGTCGACATGTCTGCTTCAGGCCCTGAAGAATAATAATAGATGGATAATAGAATAGTGTTGAACATCATTAAATGGTTGACATCACTAAAGAGTTGCTTCTGGTCTCTCATTCATATTGCTTGGCATGAAATGTTATTTTTATTTTATTCTCCACAACCATTGGGTGACCTCCCTAGAAATATTCTGCTCAGACTGAGAATCTAGAAAGCTAAAAATTAGTTTTCTAGATCAGTTTCATGGAAAGCGCAAACATAAACAAATCATCATCCTAGAAAGTTGATATGCAAATGTGTTAGCAAACCATTGTATTTTTGGACAACCAGCAGATATGGAACAACAATAGTATTCATTCAGAGTTTTGGCCAACTCCTTAGGAAAATATTTGGTTTATGAATGAACGGAAAACGTTTCTATCAAACTTTACTTCAGACAGCAGCAAACAAATTGCCAAATTGCCACAACCTGATGATCCCTTTACCCGTGCCCCCATGATACCTTGAACAAACTATAAGCATGATTCGGTTATTCCTCGAGCAAGCAAGAGTTAGCAGTTGTTCTCCCCTTTCTTAGAAATATATATGGGATATAGATGATGTATAACACAGCTTGACAGACCTTCAACAGGATAATGTCTACTGGATGTGTAAATGGGCAGATGTTTGTTACGGCATGTGATAACTTTTAAGATGATAATATGGGAGACAATGTGTGGAGTTCTTCTGCTTGACCACTGTATGAACTGTGACTATTTGTTCAGCAAGTTCTGTGTCTCTTCCACAGTGATGGGGTCTTATCCAGCTGTGGCGTTCACCCTGCTGTTTTCAGCATCTCTGTCCGTCAGTTGTGATGGTGGAAAAATCCTTGTCTACCCTATAGATGGGAGCCATTGGCTTAACATGAAAATCCTGGTGGAGGTGCTTCATTCTCAGGGCCATCAAATAACCGTGCTACGTTCCTCCACCAGCTGGTATGTTTCCGAATTCTCACCCCATTACACCTCCATCACCATCGCCCAGGAACAGTCCCAAATCATTGAGAGCCAAGACTTCATGACCTCTTTCTTAAAGAGGTCAATAGAGATCCGTCGGAATAAAGGCTCGCTCTGGGCTTTTGTGGAGTTTTATAGGAACATTTTCAACATGATTGAGGAAAACCACAAAGTTGTGGCAAAACTGGTCATCAGCATCTTTGAGAATAAGACACTAACTAAGGAGCTGAAGGAAACTGGATATGACCTTTGCCTTACTGACCCTGTATTTCCAGGTGGAGTCCTGTTGGCACATTATTTCAACCTTCCCATGGTTTTCAATGTTCGCTGGATTTTTATTGGAGAGGCACACTTTGCCATTGCTCCTTCTCCTCTGTCCTACGTCCCCGAAACGTTCACTGATTACTCTGATAAGATGGACTTTCTCCAAAGAGTCGAAAATGTAATCCGTCATGTCATATTAGTTTATATGTACCACTATGTCTCAAATCCACCTTACCAGGCTGTGTGTGATCGTTATTTTGGACCTGATGTCAATGTCATGTCCCTGATGCAGGGAGCTGATCTCTGGCTAATGCGGATTGACTTTACGTTCGAGTTCCCTCGTCCCACCATGCCCAATGTCATCTACATTGGAGGGTTTCAGGGCAAGCCGTCCAATCCTCTTCCATCAGATTTAGAGGAATTTATGCAGAGTTCTGGTGAACATGGGGTGATCATCATGACTCTGGGGACCCTGCTGGGCGACCTCGGCCCTGAGACATCGGAGATCATCGCTTCAGCATTTGCCAGCCTCCCTCAGAAGGTCGTGTGGAGACATATCGGGAAAAGACCCAAAACTCTGGGAAACAACACCATGCTGGTTGAATGGTTGCCTCAAAACGATATACTAGGTCACCCAAAAACCAAAGTTTTTATCATGCATGGGGGTACGAATGGAATTTATGAGGCCATCTACCATGGTGTACCAGTTCTTGGCATTCCTCTCATCTTTGACCAGTACGATAACATGATACGTCTGAAGGCCCGTGGGGTGGCTGAGATTGTTGAAGTGACAGCCTTGGATGTTGAGTCTCTGACAAACGCCCTGAAGAATATCCTAGACCCAGAAAAGCCATACAAACAGAATATGCTCAAGCTGTCACAACTTCATCGTGACAAACCAATAAAACCAATAGACAGTGCCATTTTCTGGATCGAATATGTCATGAGGCACAAGGGTGCAGCACATCTACGCACTGAGTCATTTAAGTTGCCATGGTATGCCTATCACTGTCTAGATGTGATGGCAGTCTTTGTAGCATTTGGTTTGTTGATCATCACGCTAATTTGGATTTCCTGTAGAACTCTCATCAGATGTTTGATAGGAAGGAAGAAGTCCACATCCAAGTCCAAGAGGGAATAGATGAACTCACGATAAAACAACGAGGAGACTGTTGATTTGAGTGACATGAAATGGATCAGTAATTTACAGTGGTAGAAAAAAACTATGTTACACAAACTATGTTAATGTCACATTGTTGGACATTCTCATCCCATCTGTTTAAAATCATCAGATTAATAACACTACTCTTTCTCCTGAACTGTTTTTTTTTTTGTTTCCAAAGGATCTTTGCAAATTTCACATGTGGTGATTAAAGTGCATCATGAATTAGTTTTACAGTGTTGTGTTTTTTTCCTCTTTCCAGTAGGGATGTTCCTCGGGACTATATTTCACTGTTGATTAAACAGAAATTAAACACTTTAATATTTCTGTAGCTCCTTACTACAGTTGTTAAACTTGTTTAGCTGAGGTGAGATTTATTGTTAGTTTAAAGTTATTTAGATGTTTCTAGTGACTCATTCAGGTCATAGCACCATAGCAACGTAAATGGGTCGTGGTGACATTTTGGTACTGTTAAATAATATAATATGCATGAGTGGAGTTCCCCCGCTGAAAATGATTTGAATAGAATGATTGAATAGTCTCTTCTGTTTAGGTTGGCCTTTGTATCTTGGGTCTTGGAATTTGAAACTATCAAGCTCTTCCTTTGTATCTTGCAGGCAAAATTAATTGACATTCAGTAGGTAGAAAATGCAACTATATGTCATATAGGTCATGCTGGCTAATGTACACCAACTTGGTATTTGGTATTCTTTTATAAGAAACTATGTTAATTATTTCCTGTAGCTTTTCGGAAGTGTAAAATGATATGGAGGTTCAGGCAGAGAAGCAAAACAGTCGTAACAGGAAAATATCAGAGCGGAGGGTTTAGACGGGCTTGGACAAACAGAATAGACCAGGTCAGACGGGGATATGTAGAGTTATACATTGATTAGAACTCTTGCACCTTAGACAGCAGATTCTCTGTAGCCCATGTAAGAAGCCCCAGAATCTAAGGTGAGGAGCTATTTTACTGACAAACTGTGTTGCTGCTTGTGTGCTTTTAAACTTATTATGAGATATATATAGATTCTAAGCATTACATCACTGTTACTCTCATAAACAAGCCTGCAGCCTGGCTTTGCGTCTTTCCTGTAACTGCTGCAAATAAATATCTTGCATATGGAAAGATTTAAAACGGTAAATCTGAATTTCTTTTCAAAGCTTTCTTGTTCCTTTTCACTTGACGTTTTCATTTGACATTTTGACATTTTGACGATTTCAGAGTGAGTCAACACTGTAGGTCAATTCTGAACACTGCATTCTTTGTTACGTCACATCTGTTTGCTTTAAGGGAACAATATATAAGATATTTCCTGTGTTAAATCATTAAATGACCATGCTATGTCATCAGAGATTAAGGAACAATTCCAAACTGAAACACGAGCTTCTTGGGAACAATTCTGCAGCCTGTATGTTTCTTCTTTCTTCTTTGCCTTACGGACAGGATGGTCTGTATTTTGTTCCATGTGATCTGATGTGATCTCGCACACCACCTGTGTCGACTCTCTGGGTTGCCAGATATGAAATGTAGCACAGCCATGGAAGCGAGCAAACAAAATGGATCGACAGATTTAACGTTAGATTCTGTTTGTGATTTTTTTTTTTTTCCAGTGTGTTTCCTCCCGGTTTCTTCTTGTAATTCAAAAAAATATCTCCACCATCAATGTCCGTGTCTTTTAAATCGTATGTGTGCTGCAAGATCCTGTTATGAGAGCGAGCCTGAACAACAGTGCGTCAAAGTGACAAAGACATTGTGAAAGTTACAGTCCCTACACAGCCCTCACCACGGGAGGCGGAGGATCTTTTCCGGGATCTAATGCTCCGTAATGTCAGAAGACTGATCTGCTCATAGTGACTTTTCCCACTGATTGCTTTCCTCAGAAATATTCCAAAGATACTACTTACAACACTGTTGTGGGAAGCTACAAAGACATTGTGTTCAAGTATTAAAATCATGTCACGTAATCATCACCAGTAAATAGGGGGACATACTTGGCTCTTACTGTCAGAGACAGAGGCTGCTTTTGACTGGGTAATTGGTGCTGAACATTACCTAACAGTTGACTGAGCCGCTGTACAAAGAGCAAAATGTAGCAGAACATGAGTTATAGGAAAGACAAGACATAGTGTGGTAGCAGAAGACTTTTTAGGATGATAATGTGGAGATAATGTTTAAAGTTGTTTTGCTTGACCAATATATGAACTGTGACTATTTGTTCAGCAAGTTCTGTGTCTCTTCTACAGTGACGGGGTCTTATCCAGCTGTGGCGTTCGCCCTGCTGTTTTTAGCAACTCCTTGTCTATCCTCTAGATTTGGAGCCATTGGCTTAACATGAAAATCCTGGTGGAGGTGCTTCATTTTCAGGGCTGGGCGACCTCGGCCCTGAGATATCGGAGATCATCGCTTCAGCATTTGCCAGCCTCCCTCAGAAGGTCGTGTGGAGACATATCGGAAAAGACCCAACACTCTCGGAAACAACACCATGCTGGTTGAATGGTTGCCTCAAAACGATATACTAGGTCACCCAAAAACCAAAGTTTTTGTCACACATGCGGGTACGAATGGAGTTTATGAGGCCATCTACCATGGCGTACCAGTTCTGGGCATTCCTCTCCTTTTTGACCAGTACGACAACATGGTGCGCTTGAAGACCCGTGGGGTGGCTGAGATTGTTGAAGTGGCAACCTTGGACGTTGACTCTATGACAAGCGCTCTGAAAAATATTCTAGACCCAGAAAAGCCATACAAACAGAATATGCTCAAGCTGTCACAGCTTCATCGTGACAAACCAATAAAACCAATAGACAGTGCCATTTTCTGGATCGAATATGTCATGAGGCACAAGGGTGCAGCACATCTACGCTCTGAGTCATTTAAGTTGCCATGGTATGCCTATCACTGTCTAGATGTGATGGCAGTCTTTGTAGCATTTGGTTTGTTGATTATTGCATTAATTTGGATTTCCTGTAGAACTCTCATCAGATGTTTGATAAGAGTGAAGAAGTCCACATCCAAGTCCAAGAAGGAATAGATGAACTCATGATAAAACAAGGAGGAGACTGTTGATTTGAGTGACATGAAATGGACCAGTAATTTACAGTGGTACAAAAAAACCCTAAAGAATAATGACAGAGAACGAATGAATAATGTTAATGGGACAGTGTTGGACATTTTAATCCCATATCTTTAAAATTGTCAAATTAATAACACTATTCTCTCTGCTGAACTGTTTTTTTTTCCAGTTTCCAGAGGAACAGTATTTTGATCTTTATAAATTTCATGTGGTGATTAAAGTGCATTATGAATTACGTTTTACACTGTTGTGTTTTTTTCTCTCGCTCTCTTTCTTGTAGGGATTTTCCTCAGGACTATTTTTCTGCTGTCGCTTAAACAGACATTTAACCGTAAACTGGTCTTAAAGTCAGAATACCCGCACACACAGTTCAAAATGAGTTTACACACAGCATTTCTGCTTCTTGCTTTTGTGCACATTGGTCACACACACACAGAAAAAGAGTAAACGACTCTCAATTAAGAACACTGGTGGTGTGGCTGTGGTGAATGTGTGTATAAATGGACCATGCGCTGATATATCATTGTGTCATCTGTATAACGTGGTTCAGAGCAGAGAGTTGCAAACCTCCTGCATTGAAATAAAAGATCACATCAAAAATAATCTCTTCTGTTTGAGTTTACCTTTGTCTTGTGGGACTTGGCATTTGATACTATCAAGGTTAGAGGTAGCATTTGTATCCTGCAGGCACACATTTGGGAGAAAAGGAAGCTGTAAGGGTGCCAAATGTTAACCATTGGCTGGTGTGAAGATGCCTTTTCATGCTTGCTAAACACATCCAGATGATGCTTGCAGAGAAGTAAAACAAGAAACAATCTGGGGGGAGGGTTTAGAGGGGCTTGGACAAACAGAATAGACCGGAGCGCAGTCAGAGACATGTAGAGTTATACATTGACTTGAACTGTTGCATGATAACCTGGGACAGTAGATTCTTTTTGGCCTGAGGGAGAAGTCACAGAGTCTAAGGTGAGGAGCTATATTTAAACTTATACTTAAACTTATTATGGCGTATATGGTTTCTGTTCTAAGACTGTTTAGCCTTTTCAACAGTTACTCTCATTGCATAAACAGGCCTGCAGCTAATAGACTGTTGGTTAATGATACAAGATTTTCTGTCTTTTCTGCTGCCAATAAATATCTTGCATATGGAAAGATGATTTAAAACAGCATATCTGAACTGTGGGTCAATCAGTCAGTGCATCTACGCTGTGTTTTTTCTATATCCTGTGTGCCGCTTTTCACAGTAGTGTGGTTGTGCCCTAAATTACAGTTCAGGATGTTGTGATACTTTGCCATGCGGACAAAATCTTTAGAGCAGATGAGTCATAGGCTTGATTCTGAACACTGCATTGTTTGTTATGTTAGATGTCTTTGCCCTAATTTTAGATTTTTTTTTAGTTGTTATGTTATTTTTTCTATAACAGTCTGTGCACATTGTAATGTCTATACAACAAGATGTAGATAGCATAGAACTGATGCACTGCTCTTTCATGCGTCAAGTGCACAAGAACTTTGACTGGGTAATTGGTGCTTAACATTACCTAACAGTTCAAGGAAACGCAATTGATTGAGCCGCCGTGCAAAGAGCAAAATGTAGCAGATTGTCTGTTGTAGAAAAGACAAGACATAGTGTGGTAGCAGAGGACTGAACATAAACACACTGTGCATACATTCAAAGTAAAAAAAAAAAATTATTTATTTTTTTTTTTTTTTGCAAATGTTGAGTAGTTGGTGGAAACATCTGGGACAAAAGTGGTGGGCAATAAGCCAACTTGAGAATGCCACAAGGCATTAGCAGGACATGAAATACAATACAGGGAGGTATTTAAACAAGCGCGCGCACACACACACACACACATACTGTACACTGATTTTCACTGACAAGTCATCCCTGTCAGTTATAAAACAGACAGACGTTTTTCAAATGTTTATTCTGAGGCAAAAGCCATAGGTATTGTCATGTATTCACATTAAAAGCAAAGCAACAAGCAGTTTTTTTGTGTTTTTACAAACTGCACTTATACTGAATTGTTTCCAGCTGCACCAGACAGCTGTTTTAAGCATACGGGCTCTGATAAACCAATGGCAGTCTACCTACCCAGCAGCATACGGCAGACAGTTAGCAGCTAGCTATAGTTTAACATGTAGAACTGTGATTCTCAACCTTTGACATTGTCATTGTAACATAACACCACATGGAAGCTACCACCTCACACAGGAGGACCTAATTATCTTGTGACCACCCTGGAGGAAGTTTGTGTAAACTAAAACAGATTTACAGCAGTAATAACAGCTCTTTTTTTTGTCCAATTGCGGCAGCAGAACAAGCACAAACACAACATTAACAAATAATCATGCTCCGAAGGTGTTTGCAAAAAGGTCTAGATTGGTCTCCTGTGGGAAATATTCAGCTGAAGAATGCTCTTTGGCTAAAACAGCTGCTTGCTGTAAACATCCATATATTACAAATTTTCCCAGAATTTCAAGTAATTCGGATTGAACTGCGAATATTTGTTGATTAAGTTCTGTGTCTCTTCCACAGTGATGGGGTCTTATCCAGCTGTGGCGTTTGCCCTGCTGTTTTCAGCAACTCTGTCCATCAGCTGTGATGGTGGAAAAATCCTTGTCTATCCTCTTGATGGCAGCCATTGGCTTAACATGAAAATCCTGGTGGAGGTGCTTCATTCTCAGGGCCATCAAATAACCGTGCTACGTTCCTCCACCAGCTGGTATGTTTCCGAATTCTCACCCCATTACACCTCCATCACAATCGCCCAGGAACAGTCCCAAAACATTGAGAGCCAAGACTTCATGACCTCTTTCTTAAAGAGGTCAATAGAGATCCGTCGGAATAAAGGCTCACTCTGGGCTTTTGTGGAGTTTTATAGGAACATTTTCAACATGATTTGGGAGAACCAGGTAGATGTGGCAAAACTGGTTGTCAGAATCTTTGAGAATAAGACACTAACTAAGGAGCTGAAGGAAACTGAATTTGATCTTTGCCTTACTGACCCTGCATTTCCAGGTGGAGTCCTGTTGGCACATTATCTCAAGCTTCCCATGGTTTTCAATGTTCGCTGGCTCTTCAATGGAGAGGGGCACTTTGCCATCGCTCCTTCTCCTCTGTCCTACGTCCCACAATTGTTCACCGAGTTCTCTGATAAGATGGACTTTCTCCAAAGAGTCGAAAATGTAATCCGTCATGTCATATTAGTTTATATGTACCACTATGTCTCAAATCCACCTTACCAGGCTGTGTGTGATCGTTATTTTGGACCTGATGTCAATGTCATGTCCCTGATGCAGGGAGCTGAGCTTTGGCTAATGCGGATTGACTTTACAGTTGAGTTCCCTCGTCCCACCATGCCCAATGTCATCTACATTGGAGGGTTCCAGGGCAAGCCGTCCAATCCTCTTCCATCAGATTTAGAGGAATTTATGCAGAGTTCTGGTGAACATGGGGTGATCATCATGACTTTGGGGACCCTGCTGGGCGACCTTGGCCCTGAGCCATCGGAGATCATCGCTTCAGCATTTGCCAGCCTCCCTCAGAAGGTCGTGTGGAGACATATTGGAAAAAGACCCAAAACTCTGGGAAACAACACCATGCTGGTTGAATGGTTGCCTCAAAACGATATACTAGGTCACCCAAAAACCAAAGTTTTTGTCACGCATGGGGGTACCAATGGAATTTATGAGGCCATCTACCATGGTGTACCAGTTCTGGGCATTCCTCTCATCTTTGACCAGTATGATAACATGGTGCGCTTGAAGGCCCGTGGGGTGGCTGAGTTTCTTGAAGTGACAACGTTGGATGCTGAGTCTATGTCAAGCACTCTGAAGAATATTCTAGACCCAGAAAAGCCATACAAACAGAATATGCTCAAGCTGTCACAGCTCCATCGTGACAAACCAATAAAACCAATAGACAGTGCCATTTTCTGGATCGAATATGTCATGAGGCACAAGGGTGCAGCACATCTACGCACTGAGTCATTTAAGTTGCCATGGTATGCCTATCACTGTCTAGATGTGATGGCAGTCTTTGTAGCATTTGGTTTGTTGATTATTGCATTAATTTGGATTTCCTGTAGAACTCTCATCAGATGTTTGATAAGAATGAAGAAGTCCACATCCAAGTCCAAGAGGGAATAGACGACTTTCTTCTGAACCGTCTTTGTAAATTAAACAACCAACTTCCAGAGGAACAATCTATTGATCACGTGATGATTAAAGTGCATCATGAATTAGCTTCACTGTGTTATGTTGCTTTTCTTTCCCCAATTCAGATGAGTAATTTTGTCATCAATTAAATGGAAATTTGAATGTAGTCAACCAGTCCAAAGGTACCGAAATGCTCTGCAGGGGAAATTTGTTGCATTATCAGCATTTGAATTTCAGTAAACTCATTGGGATCAAATATATATTTCTGCTTGATAATGCCATGAATAGTTATGAAGAAAATAAAGATAAACCAAATAAGTTTAGAACTTAACAAACAAAGTTTATAACAAAGTTTTTCACTTTGTGATGTCAACGACAAGATGTAGATAACATGGCATCAGTGATGATGTGAAGTTACAGAGGATAAGAGCAGATAAGATAAGAGCAGGTAAGCTACGTCACGTTCCACCAAAATGTTACTCTTCTATAGTGCCAACTGATTTAGTGTGTGACGTTAGATGGGTAGAGAGTGAAATCAACTGGTTTGAGATTGCATTTGATTCTTCACGATGAAGTGAATGTAAAAAATATGCCAGATGTCTGGAAGACTTTGAACACTCACCAGAGCTCCAAAGATTCATTTACTCCTCATAAAGTAGAACACCACTAAAAAAAGGGGATGTGAGAAGGTTCAAAATATCAGCGAGTCTAAGGCTGTCAACAACAGAACACCTCAGAGGAGACAGGTGTGCACCAGAAACTGTCCCATGAGTACAAGAAAACAGAAGTGAAAAATTGGAAAATGTGAAATGTACCTATTAATATTATCATATGACATAGCTCAACCAGCTCTCATTTTCACACATAAATATAGTCTGTGTGGCCACTGAATAGTTTTTGTGTTGCATGCCCTGTCGCCGCCAGGAGCTCCGTAGAGAACAAAGACATTGATGATCTTTAATTTCTTCCAGGAATGACTTCGATCCCCATCCATACCGAGGGCCAGTGATGAATACTAAGATGTAAACAGGAGAGAGGAATCACAGTTGAAACTGGCGTGTGGACAGGATGTTTTATTCACTGTCTTCTGAAGATAAGAAAGTGCAAAAAACCATTTCCTTTTGCAGGTGATCTGTGTTGTGATAGGTGAAAGAAAAGACGCCATCCCATGTGAAGTCCTGCAGTCTCAGCTTTGTATTTAAAACCACAGATTAATCTATGTGCTTCCTCTCCAGATTTGTGTTTAAGCTTTGTCCATTTGCTTACTCGTGCAAAACCGCCGCAGATTTCACATCTTCTTCACGTAGGAGTGAACATCCACACGATCTGCAGAGGTGTTAAAAAGGTGTAATAGTTGTACACGTTAGTGCTAAGGTGAAACAATCGGCTGGGGTTAAATGTTTCAGGCAGAATCTCCAGCACATGAAGTACGTGGATGCTACTCACAAAAAGTACGGGATATTCGGCTTTCAGATGAATTTTCATTTTTTAAAATGCACTCTAACCTTTACAGGTGAACTTAATTTGACTTTCTCTAAACTTCTGAATGCACATGTCCAACTGTTCGGTGTTTCAGTACTTATTGCATAACATGCTGTTCTCTACCAAGGTGACTGACCGCAAAAATAATAACAAGTGTCTGATCCATGAATGTTCTGGTTTCAGTTTGTATTTGAACAGTCCTCTTCATCATGCTGGTCACATTTTGACATCGTGAGACCAAGACGACACCCAACAGTCGACCTGGTCAGTGTGAGGCCTTAAAATGAGATGTACTAGAGTGTCACAGAGCGTCATCAGCAGGTTGCAATAAGCCGATTTGTGAACAGTGTGAGACGTCTAGTCGAGCTGTAATCAATACTCAAGGACACATGACAAAGTTCCTGAGTCATTCAAATGTTCTGCTGCCCTCACATCATTCATGACACGAGTTAGTGTATTACAGTTAGAGTGATACAAGAGTGCGTCATCATTCACACGTATATGAAGGTAAGAGTCTCCATCTGCTGGTAAAAAAGCAAAACATTAATTTATGATGATTCATTATAAACATATTGACACACATTTAGAAAAGATATTCTTTAAATGATTGATGAGTTTGCTTTACACATTCAAGCACAATTTTCTATATGCATAAAGCAGATTTATACTTACATGCATACTTAAATCTTTGTTACATTTTGTTACTTTATCATTCACAAAAGAAATAAACACCATTTATTAAACCTTAGAGCTGTTTTAAGTTTTTTGGGGTAAGTCTAAACTTAAGTTCCACGAGTCTGCAGCTACGCTGCCAGCTCTGCGATGATGAAATGTTCACAATAAAGGACAGACGCATGCTTTGATTTGATTTGATGCTTCGTTCAGCTGAATGTAACACTTGGCCAGAAGGTGGAGTCATGGTTTTAGCTAACTGACACCATGACATGAGCACAAAAGTGGAAGTGATGTGTGTGTCGGTGCAACATAGATTCTCTTGATGCAAATGACAAGAGTCGACATCTTTGTTGCTTTGGTTGACTAAGTGACATTAATGTGTTGACAGTTAGGGGATTTCCTATGCTGCAAAATGCTACGTTCACGGTATCCATGGTGTTGAAAGGTGTGATAAGCACTGAAATAACGCCCACGGCGCATGCATGAGTGCATCCATGCATGAATATGCAGTGCAATTACGTGTCACAATTGGGAGCGCTTGAATTTATGATCACCAAAGGATCACCCAACGAAATATTTTATATAGCGTTTTGGTAGATATTGGAGTAGCCGGTCGACTTCCACATTCATTTTGGTAATGTTCTGATTGGGAACCTCTAGAAACCTCTCAGATATGAGTACCACTAGACCACAGTGTTTAACTTCAGTAATCAGTATGCGGGTCAGTTAATCAGTCAGTTTTCTGATTTTCGGTCTCCTTACTCCGTGTATTACTCACTTGTATTTACAACTGCACTATTACTGTTAATACTGTTGATGCTGTTCATACTGTAATATATTGCAGTGCTTGACAAATTTATTAGACTACCACCCAATGTAAAGTTTATGCCACAGCTGCCCTAAATTAACAGCGTTGGTTTCTGGTAATGGTTAATACACCGGTATGTGGAAGCTCTTTAACCAAAATTATGTTTTTAATGCTAAGATATGATTATATCCAGAGGCGGGGTACATCCTAAACAAGTCGCCAGCTCCTTATATGTTTGTATATGTTTCAAATGACATCACGCTGTTTCTTTCTCACTCAAACCAGTGCCAAAAACAAATACAGCAGAGCAGCTCCTTCCTTCTGGTTATGGGGTCCAACGGAGATGCTGTCAGTCTTTAGGCCTCCTGGGTAGCTCAGAGAGAATCTGGTCGTAGGTTGAGCACTATGATGAATGCTTAGATGTAAACAGAAGGCTGATGTTCAAACTGAAGGCTGACAAAACTAAACCATCACCACGGTGCGTAGAATGGTAGAAACAACTGAGGCAATGTGCCTTTAAAGATTCCTTCCTGCTGACAGCTAATTCTTAGAACCTTAGCGCAAGACTAAACCCAACATTTTAGATATGATCACCCAATGATAGATCGCAGGATATGCGACCATAACTTTCTCTCGACGTGTAAAATGTGCCGTCACTACACGCTACTGCAGCATGTTAAGAGACGGAGACAAAGTGAGTGAATCCAGTGTGTCGCCTATGACAGAACCCCTACAGACTGTCATCACCAAACATTTACCAACAATTAGTCTGTTCTGATAACACGAATATCACTGTCAAAATAAATTAAATTAAATATATCCATTATCAAATATCTTTTCAGATCAAACCTACATACTTCCAGAAATCTTGTTTTTTTTACTGTAGTCGACTGTTTTGTTGATCCAACTCTTAGAAATCATAGTTTACTTGTGCCATTTACTCTATTTGTAATTGCATGACTGACGAGAGGTCCTTATCGACAGTGATCCAGCGAGCTCTGATAAACATCTACACTCTCGCAGCAGTAAAAAGTATTGTGTCTGTGTCAGTAAACAGAAATATGCCACACAAGCAGCTTGACGACTTACAAAATACAAATTAAACTTGTTTTGACAGACGACAGTACATCACTTCCCTGCATTTTCTGGTCTGGCTCCTAACTATATTTAAAAAAAGCAATGATTAGCTGTTGGCACCGACATTCCTGCAGGCCGTCCATTTATTAACTGGCTCTGACAGTTAATAAGTAACCAATACATGAAGAATGCAGTAACTGGCAACTCAGATCTGGCTCCACAATCAATGCTATCTCGAACAGGATAAAACACGTCATTGGTGTCATTCTGCATTAAGACAAACTATGAGTCATACTTGTATATTAAACCTAAATAGTCTGGACAACAGGTTGTTGTGTGTGTGTGTGTGTGTGTGTGTGGTTGTGTTTCGGGTAAAACTGCATGTAAAAAGACTTCTGTTTGAGAAGTGGTTAAAACATCCGGGAGAGTACGTGTAAATAAGTAAATATTTTAAGTGCTCAGTGAACATTTATTATAATTTTTGTTGTCTTATTAATTAAATATTACTTTTTATGCCTTAATAATTTACCATAGCTTAGCTCACAAACCTTTCCGAGTAGCTTTGATGTGCAGTTCATGCAAATGTGTTATTTTAACACATTAACACTATCATTTCCTGTTCACACTGAAGCACTCTCACCACAAAACCCCATCCAACGCCCTCACAAAGTCAAATGAACAGTGACGTTTTCAAATTCGCTTGAAATAACTTTATTTTTTATTTATTTTGCATGTTAACAACAATATGACAGCCACATAGCTCAAAACACAATAATCAATAATGCAATACAATTCTGCAATTTCATTCACATATCAGATAATCTGCACCACGGGAACATGACTACGTCGGTTGAACAGCTGCATGACAGCTTGCCAGGCTCGCTGGAGGAGCTGCATGAGCTGAGCACCAATGTTTTCATTTCCATGCAGGTAAACCAGAGGGTTGAGAGCGCTGTTCAGACACACAAGGCCACGACTTATCTCACGAGCCATGTGCATTCCATTAAACCATCCATAGTTTATATTATTCATAGACAGAACTCTTGACAAGAGTTTGAGATTTTTGGATACAAAGTAGGGGATGTAACAAACAGAGAAGAGAAGAATCACGATGAACAACAACCTCAAACTTCTCTGTTTCAGTACCTTGTCAATGCTATCTGTCTTGCAGATAACGACAATCACGTGTCCATAGCAGCCCAGTGTGATGAGGAATGGGATACAAAATCCAGTGAGTGTCCATCCAAGGCTGTACTCCAGGTAACGCTCAACGTGCTTGTCATCGGTGGTGTCAACGCATTCTTCGGTGTTGTTTTCCAATGTTTTGGTGAAGAACATGTCCGGAAGACTTTGAACGCCCACCAAGAGCCAAACCATGACAGAGATAGCCACAGTGTGGGTGACAGCTATTCTTCCCATCACCCTCATTGGATGAACGATGGCCAGGTATCTGTACACGCTTATACAGGTGAGGAACCCAATGCTGCCATATAAATTCAGGCTGAAGCAGAATCTTGTTATCTTGCACAACGCATCTCCAAAGATCCATCTACAGTCCATGGCATAGTGCACGACCAAAAACGGGAGTGTGAGCAGGTGCACAATGTCTGTAAGTCCAAGGTTGAGAATAAACACGTTCACGTTACCTAGTTTGTTCCAGTTGTGCAGCAAAGACTTCAGTCCCCATCCATTAGCCAGCAGACCAATGATGAGGACTAAGCTGAAAACAGGAAGCAGGAACCTCGTTGTAAACTCATGGCTGACTGAACAATTTGAGTTATTCATCATCTTCTGGACGGCAGTTAGTACAATTTCTTCTCTTGACGAAGGTGCTTGTCTTCTCTTCAGATAGAGACTAGTTTACAGTTAGGGGAGACTTCCTGTTTTAAGGCCCTGCCACATTGCTCGTTTCCAGGAAGTTACATCGTTTTTTTTTTTTTGTTTGTTTGTTTTTAACTGCAAAGATAACATCAAAGTAATCTAAAGTGAGTCTATGATGAACCCATGAATATGGCTGACAGGTAAATATATATGCACTGTGAACTGGTTTTCCCCTAATGAGTATTTCATATTTTAGAGAGCTTAAATTAAGAGCAAGAGCAAGAGCTTGATCTTTAATAGTTTACCACATCCTTTACTTTGCTTGCCAGTCATGTGTCCGTATTTCAAAGTTGTGATGAAGGGCTTAATTTGTAGTCAGTGAAGCGTCATAGATCAGCGATAACCTTTAATAATAGCAGTGTTTGGCAAAGATACACACCAGCCAAAAGCATTTTTCACAAACAGACAATTCCTCATTTCCTTTAGTTCTTATGAAGTGCTTTGAGCGGTTAGTCATGCAGCACATAAAATCTGTGCTCCCTCCTTCCCTGGACCCCTACCAATTTGCATATCGGGCCAACCGGTCCACTGATTCAATCTCCACCGCCCTCCACTCAGCTCTCACACACTAAAGACTCATATGTGAGGATGCTGTTCTTAGACTTTAGTTCAGCTTTCAACACGATCATCCCCCAGCAGCTGATACAGAAACTGGACTGTCTAGGACTGAACACTTCACTCTGCAACTGGTTGTTGGACGTCTTGTCCGGAAGACCACAGGCAGTCCGGGTCGGCAACAACGCATCCTGCACCATCACACTGAACACAGGGGCCAAACTCTGGACACTGACACTATAGTAGCATTGACGATAAAGTTGACTCGACTTGATGTTTCTTCACAAACCTCTGAGCTATTTAAAGTCTCGGCCCTCAGATGATTAATCCCCTGAATTTTCCTTCAGTCACACTACTGAGTCAGGACGTCTTTGTTGGCCAACCAGACCAGTGTATTATTGAGGTGAACATTTCACTTTTTTCAAAATTAAGCTTCATTCTTCAACTTTTTCTACAATCTTTTTCTTTCAGCACTGTAATCTCAGGCCATTTTATTGAGTTTAGTAACAGTATAACAGGACTGTAACCACATGGCATCAACTCTTTTATGCTGAGGTTGACATTCTTACATTTTGGTCAAAACTACAATAAAAATAGAGTAAGAGGTGTTACCTTTGGTTGGTTTTGGTCTTCAGAAGACTCAAATGATTCTACTTTTTGTTGACCATGTGACGTGAAATATCCCAGTTTTTAGAGGGGAGAATGTCTCAGGGTGACATGACTAAAATGCGTCTCAGCTCTGAGTGTGATAGTACTCGAGATTGGTTTTAGTCTTAAGACTGGTCTTGAGACAACTTTTTAAAGGTCTCATCTCAGGGTCAATCTCACTTTTACTCAGTGTTGTTTCAGTCATAAACAAAAGGGGGATCTACATACTGATGTATGCAACACGCTAACTGAGACAACTGGCAACACGCCTCACCCAAAGAGATTTGGCAAATGTAAGCAAGTAGGCCACACACTCTTGACTTTGTCTCAACCACTCAAAGTCTTGGTCTTGTCTCAGCCCTGATACAGTCTGGTCTTGGTCTTGACTTGGTCTCGGTTTAGGGCGCCTTCATTCAACTTTAAACGGTTTGTTTTGTCCTTGAGCTGAAGCTCAACCTGGTCTTTGTCTATTCTTTGATTTAAAGGATGCTGGTGATAATACCATTGCACTCTTCAGCCTCAGCAGTACATTATTCTGTCCACCAGATGTCAGGATGTCTAACAAAGTCATCTGGTCTGACTGTTATAGAGACGCAGTGCATGCTCAAATGCAGAAAGACAACAACAACAAAAAAAGCCATCACAAGTCATACTCGTCACTGATTTGGCTTCATTTTTCATATGAAACACCAAAAATGTCTTCTGTGGTTTGTTGTGTACACAGCACAGCTCATCAGCGAGAGGAAAAAAACAGACACTGTACAAAGATTATTGATGAATGATGAAGGGAAAGATCAGAAAAACACAGCACTGGAATGGTTCAGGTCCTACCTGTCACATCAGACTCTCTGCCTTAGCTTTGATGACTCTGTGTCCTCCACTGCTCCTCCCTCATGTGGTGTCCCACAGGGCTCTGTGCTTGGCCCTCTTTTATTTTCTCTCTATCTACTCCCACTTGGTTCCGTTCTCAGGAAACATTTTACTGCTATGCGGATGATATTTAGATCTATGTCTCCCTCAAAAAGTCTGATTCCTACTCTGTTAACCCGCTGATAAACTGCTTACACGACCTTAAAGCTTGGATGTCTGCATTTGCCGTTGCAGCTCCAAAACTTTGGAATGAATTGCCGCTGCACATTAGACAGGCCTCCTCTCTGTCTCATTTTAAAACTCTTCTTAAAACCTACCTCTTTTCTTTGGCTTTTGACACCATGTAGATTGTTGATTGTATGTGTATACATGCATATTTTTTATCTTGTTATACTATCAATTTCCTGTTCACACTGAAGCAATCTCATCACAAAATCCGATCCAACGCCCTCACAAAGTCAAATGAACAGTGACGTTTTCAAATTCGCTTGAAATAACTTTATTTTTATTTAGCAATATGAGACAGCCAGCCAATATGACAGCCACATAGCTCAAAACACAATAATCAATAATGCAATACAATTCTGCAATTTCATTCACATATCAGATAATCTGCACTACGGGAACATGACTACGTGGGTTGAACAGCTGCATGACAGCTTGCCAGGCTCGCTGGAGGAGCTGCATGAGCTGAGCACCAATGTTTTCATTTCCATGGAGATAAACCAGAGGGTTGAGAGCGCTGTTCAGACACACAAGGCCACGACTTATCTGACGAGCGATGTAGACGCCATTAAACCATCCATAGTTTATATTATTCATAGACAGAACTCTTGACAAGAGGTTGAGGTTCTTGAATACATGATGTGGGATGTAACAAACAGAGAAGAGAAGAATCACGATGAACAACAACCTCAAACTTCTCTGTTTCAGTACCTTGTCAATGCTATCTGTCTTGCAGATAACGACAATCACGTGTCCATAGCAGCCCAGTGTGATGAGGAATGGGATACAAAATCCAGTGAGTGTCCATCCAAGGCTGTACTCCAGGTAACGCTCAACGTGGTTTTTATCGGTGGTGTCAACGCATTCTTCGGTGTTTTCCAATGTTTTGGTGAAGAACATGTCCGGAAGACTTTGAACGCCCACCAAGAGCCAAACCATGACAGAGATAGCCACAGTGTGGGTGACAGCTATTCTTCCCATCACCCTCATTGGATGAACGATGGCCAGGTATCTGTACACGCTTATACAGGTGAGGAACCCAATGCTGCCATATAAATTCAGGCTGAAGCAGAATCTTGTTATCTTACAGAACGCATCTCCAAAGATCCATCTACGGCCCATGGCATAGTACACGACCAAAAACGGGAGTGTGAGCAGGTGCAAAATGTCTGTAAGTCCAAGGTTGAGAATAAACACGTTCACGTTACCTAGTTTGTTCCAGTTCTGCAGCAAAGACTTCAGTCCCCATCCATTAGCCAGCAGACCAATGATGAACACTAAGATGTAGACGGGAAGCAGGAACCTCGTTGTAAACTCACGGTTGACTGAATAATTTGAGTTATTCATCATCTTCTAGACGGCAGTTAGTACGATTTCTTCTCTTGACGAAGGTGCTTGTCTTCTCTTCAGATAGAGACTAGTTTACAGTCAGGGGAGACTTCCTGTTTTAAGCCCCTGCCACATTGCTTGTTTCCAGGAAGTTACATCGGTTGACAGATTTATCATCTTTTCAGCTGAAAAGATTACATCAAAGTAATCTAAAGTGAGTCTATGATGAACCCAAGAATACGGCTTGGTTTATATATATGCACTTCCTCACATTTTCTTTCTCTTTCTGACACCCCTGAGAATACATTATAAGAAATAGAAACTGATTTTGGACTGGTTTGCCCTCGTGAGTATTTCATATTTTAGAGAATTAAATTAAGAGCAAGAGCTTGATCTTTAACAGTTTACCACGTCCTTTACTTTGCATGCCAGTCATGTGTCCATATCTCAGCGTGGTGATGAAGGGCTTGATTTGTAGTCAGTGAAGCGTCATAGATCAGCGATGACCTTTAATAATAGCAGTGTTTGGCACGGATACACACCAGCCAAAAGCGTTTTTCACAAACAGACAATTCCTCATTTCCTTCAGTTCTTATATTAAATCCAAAAATATGTGTGTTATATCTGTATCATGTTCTTCACAGACCTCTGAGCTATTTAAAGTCTCGGCTCTCAGATGATTAATCCCCTGAATTTTCTTTCAGAGTCACACTACTGAGTCACTTTTCATGCAGGACGTCTTTTGTTGTCCGACCGGTCCAGTGTATTATCGAGGTGAACATTTCATTTGTTCAAAATGAAACTTTATCTTCTTTCAGCACTGTGATCTCAGGCCATTTCATTGAAATATCTCAGTTTTTAGAGGGGAGAATGTCTCACTCAGGGTGACAGGACTGAAATGTGTAACACGTTATAATCAGTCGCACACAGAGGTTTCATTTTCAGGTTTTATCTGAATTGTCATGACAGTTGTAATTATAATAACTTGGCCTTGACTTTTCCTCTGACACTTTCATCTGGTCAAAATTTCAATGTATGCCAAACCTTTTTATATAAATTCATTTTAAATGGTGTATCATTTTAAGCAGCTCTGAGTCAGTGATATAGTATAGTACTGGTATAGTAGTATATATCTTAAGACTGGTCTTAAGACAACTTTTTATAGGTCTTGGTCTCATCAACCTCACTTTTACTCGGATCTACATACTGCTGTATGCAACACGCCTCACCCAAACATCTGGCAAATGTTGGTTACATGTTGGCTACATAAGTAGGCCACACACTCTTGACTTTGTCTCAACCACTCAAAGTCTTGGTCTTGTCTCAGCCCTGATACAGTCTGGTCTTGGTCTTGACTTGGTCTCGGTTTAGGGCGCCTTCATTCAACTTTAAACGGTTTGTTTTGTCCTCGAGCTGAAGCTCAACCTGGTCTTCGTCTATTCTGTGATTTAAAAGGATGCTGGTGATAATACCATTGCACTCTTCAGCCTCAGCAGTACATTATTCTGTCCACCAGATGTCAGGATGTCTAACAAAGTCATCTGGTCTGACTGTTATAGAGACGCAGTGCATGCTCAAATGCAGAAAGACAACAACAACAAAAAAGCCATCACAAGTCATACTCGTCACTGATTTGGCTTCATTTTCCATATGAAACACCAAAAATGTCTTCTGTGGTTTGTTGTGTACACAGCACAGCTCATCAGCGAGAGGAAAAAACAGACACTGTACAAAGATTATTGATGAATGATGAAGGGAAAGATCAGAAAAAGCCACATTATGTACAAAATGATGTTATAAATCTGAGATAATACGAAAAAATATAAATCAAAAAACACTTCAGAGTACAAATGCATGATGTGTAAAATATGGAAACATTCACTATACATAAGAAACATCTGTCCAGAATTATTTACAGCAAAACAGAAGAAATAAGTGCAACGTCATCTGACTACAAACACACAAACGAAACTGTACAAGATAAAAGTTGCATTGCTCTGCATCTGTCAACTCAAAGGTTGGTGTCATTCTGTGGCTAAAATCAAACAAAGACACTAAAATCTGCTCTTAAAGACGTATATTACTGGTTAGCAGTGTAAACACTGTACGTCTTTAAAACTCTTTATGACCAAATCAACATCATGGCCAACTGTCTTCAATTCATAGTTTAGTCTAGAAAAAAAGATGTTTGAATTAGATGTATTTCTTTATCTTGGCCCGATATGGTGATGCAGAATTACCAAAAAACGTTTAACCCAGTGTAAAATCTTATTATTCTAACCTATCCCAGCCTTTGAGATCCATATGACTAGTTCATACTTCTCCAACTAAGGAACATTACAAGAATCAGATCCCAGAAAAGTGGAAAAAATCAGTCAAACTCTGAAGAGAAGAAGACAAATCAGTGCACGTCTATCTTAAAACCCAACTTTTACTTTGCCTCTTCTATTTCCCTCTTTCCCCTTCCTTCTTCCTGTAAGGGACTTTGTAACTTCAGAGTTAAAAAGTGCTAAATACTGTAAATTAAATGTCCTTGCTTGCTCTCTCTCTTGATTTACCAAATAAGTTTGATTCTTGGACAAAAATCCCAAGGTGGAGCAGTATAAAGTTGTGAATAAGTGCATCTTGAGATTGTACATGTGTGAACATCCAACTAAATCACAGTTTTTTATCTACAATTATCTTTTTTTTTTTTCCCCAAGGTCCATTGATTAGAGGATGCCGATGTGGATCCACATGGTGACGCATGAGATTTCTCTCCACTGCCCTCGAATCACTCAGCGAGTCAGTTCCTGTTCTGAATGAATCAGTGCTCATGCAGGCCGATCAGGGCCTGAAGCCCCACAGAGCAGGGTTACTGTAAGGTGAGTAGGGGCAGTTGTTATGACAAACGCACGAGTGGATCATCATCACCGCTCGCTGTAGCAGTCTGCCGGTGGGGCAGTGGAAGGTCACCTCGGCGGTGGTGGTGTGAAAAGGCGTGCAGCAGCGGGAGTCGGTGCACTGGCCGCAGTACCGGAGTTTGTAGGCGTGGGTGCTGTAGCAGCCCTGGTGAACGAGCCGGATGGGACCCGGTGACGTGTAGCTGGCCTTGCAGTGACCCTGCTGTCCCCACTGCAGGCACGTACAGACAACACAAAGGCAAGTCAGGAGAGAAAGTTCCAGCAAGCGATGCATGCATAGATGTGTAGGTCAAAGCTAGACTGAATCTAGGTTTTGTTTCAACATTTCAGCGATATTTAAATGTGTAGCAGGTGCTAGCTTTGTGTTAAAATATAGTAATTTAAAGTGTTGTTCAAATAAGAGTTAATGTGACCAAAGGAGGTTAAAAGCATTACACTTTCATGTCATAATGTCTTTATCCTGCAAATTAACAAATCAGTATTTACTGAGAGTACAGATTTAGTTAATTAACTACAGCAGCTGCAGAAATTCAATAAAATATAGGAATACTTATCCAGGCATGAAAAACACATTTAAATTGTGCATTGTTTACATCCATGCTTGTTTGAAAGCAGCATTTCTGAGCAAACTGTTCAGAATGTGACAGCAGGAACGTGCATCATGTTTTCTGTATGCTAATGCATATTTTTTTGCTCAAGCATGTGCACAGTACAAACAAAATAAGGGCCAACTCATCAACGCAGTGCGACTTAGCACTCCTAGTGGTCAAAAACTGAACAGCGTACTTTTATTTCTTCAATTAGGGTATGCACTGTTCACCCTAACGACCCCTTGTTGTAGCCATGCAGACAGTTGATCAGGTTTTTATATATTTAGGTATTTAAATCTCCAAACTCAACACATAAAATTTAAATTTTGGATGATTTGACCATTAAAGCCTTCAAAGGATGATGATAACGAGTAAAAACAAATGCAACAAAGGGAATCAGTGTGATGTGTTGACAGCTCACCATGGGTTTCCTTGGAGCGGGCTGAACTGCACTGCAAGGCCGCACTTTACAAAGTCGAGTTTCCATTTGCAGCTTGCATGCCGGGTTCTGGTTAGAAACCCGCGTGGAGATCCCGGCGCCGCAACTCTGCGAACAGGCGCTCCACTTGGTGCTCTGCTCTGTACAGGTGGAGGCAGGTGCGGCTAGTTTGTTTAGAGGGTGATCCATCGGGAGAGCTGGCCACATCCTGGCGGGTCTCATGGCTACAGAAACCAAATAAAACAACGATGATTAGAGCGAGAAAAGCAAATTCAGATCCACGGGCATCCAAGTTTTAGCCTCAGAGTTTGAGAATGTCTAAACTAGAAGCTGATTGAAGCCATTCCACTCAGTGACTCACGTCTGTCTGATCTGATAGCTCGTAAAAACCTCCAATTTAACTCTAATCCATCAGTAAAATAATAAAAGTTTGCTCCTCTCAACACTAACATGTATAAGTTATAATAATCAGCTGATTCTCAGGAATGACATGCAGGTTTTGTCTTCGGGAACAAAATGTTCCATCGCTGTTCTCATCTCGTTGTTTGACTCTGACAGTGTTTGGAATTCCAGATGTTTTTCGTGTGGCTTCATTTCCTGAACACCCACTCTCACTTACGAACACACACACACACACACACACACACACACACACACACACTTTCCTTTTAATTAAGTCATATTCTCTACATGCCGTCGTACGTTTAATTGTTGCACAACTCTTGTTATGAAACTTGGTAACTGGGGAGAAAAAAAAATATGTTTTGACTCGTCCAGAGAAATGTGGGTTATATTTGGACTTTGTGAGTGTTCCTTTGGCCGGGCACACCCCAGCTTAATGCACAAATGCTCCAGTAAAAACTTCCAGACATGACCACCAATGACAAACCTTATATGAATGAAGGAAGGGTTATGCTGCCATATGGACTAATCATCAATGTAGCTGTGAAATCCAGTCATACTATATGTGGAGATGCATCTGGCACCAACACCCTGACACTGGAAAATATGCGTCACCATCCAGCTCTGGTGTCAGGATACAGTTTAAGGAAAGAGTTTGAATTTTGGGAAATACACTCATTTGTTTTCCGATCTGTTCATGAGCCAGGTTAGCTTAGCATTAAGACTGAAAACAAACAGCCATTCAATGGTAAAAACACAAATTATAACATGTTAATTAATGAGCTTTAGATCCTACACACTGGACCTTTTTAAAAAGGAGGAACGCATCAACTGATGATCATCTGATAAAGATATTTACTGTTTTAAAGTAGATTCAGCAGTGAAATACAGTAGAGGCTTACTGACACTTAGATTCGACGATTGCATGTAGAACATGGAGCTACAACCTGCAGCAGATTAGATTAGCTTAGCATAAAGACTGGAAACAGCCCCGCTCTGTCCAAACATAACAAAATGGCACCTAGTGGTGAAGTTGCAGATTGCAACCGAGTGAATACTCTCCCACGTCTCACCCTCTCCTTCCAAGCATGTAAGGAAAAACTCTGGTTGCCAAATTCACATTAAAAGCAAAAGGCAACATTTAGATCGGTGTTTGGTTTGTCTGTTCTGGGCTACTGTAGAAAAATGGCGGTTCAACATGGCGGGCTCCGTGGAAGAGGACCCACTGTCACTGTAGATTTAAAGGGCTCATTTTAAGACCACAAAAACATGATGATAATGAACATTGTCTTCCATTCCTGCCATTTAATGCTCCTAAATCTTACACACTGGACCTTTAAGGGTTCATTTAACCCTCATAACTCATCCTCCCGTAGAGTTTACCTGTGATGGCATCCTGAATGACTGTGTTCTCCAGGTTTTCACACACCCATTCCTTGCAGCATTTCCCCGGCAACCGGATGAGTTGCGGTCTGGGACAGTCCGGAGTGGGAAGTCGACCAAGCAGAGGGCAAGCCGGCACACAGGTCACCCCTCCGCCTCTGCAGTGGCAGTAAGTGTCGCAGGAGGGCTGAAACGATTGGCCCTCGTGATAAGTGATGCCGTTGACTTCGCAGCCCAGATCCTCCTGACCTGTAGGGACGAACACACAGTACAGACGTCGTCTTAACTTTCTCAGCCACGCCAGCGTCTTGTATTGATGTGGGGAACTTAATCAGGAAGTGAAGGGATTAGATTAGGTGGAGAGAGTCGATGCAAGGGGACACAGTAGAAGAAAGTTATGGAGAGCGGTGAGGACACAGGAGCTGCTGTCCTGGCCAATGGTTGTGTAGTTTTATGGGAAACTAGGCCTCTATACTGAGAAACTGAGGAGTGTGTTTTTCAATCCACGAGTGTTGTCTCTGCAATCTATCATGCTCAAAGGGCAGTCATTAGAGGAAATGTGTCAACAGCAGTCCTAGAAATAGAGGTTGAGACGTTTTGGAGTTCTGGTAGAGCACCGCCGCCCAGCACGTCGTCCTGCTCTGCTGAGCAGACTCTAAACATTAACTGTGTGTTTGTCCCACTCGTCCTCCACCCTGTCTCACCCACACAGACATGGGCCTGGTTGTTGGCTTGTTTAAAAAAAAAAAAAAACACTCACTGACACACTCTCCAGGGGCTCCGGGGAAGCTTGCACTGTAGTCGCACTGTAGTCCTCTCTGGCTGTCGCAGGGAAACATCTTAGTGCAGGGATCACCTCGCTGGCGGGCGCACACTTGGCAGCACCGGCAGCCATCCAAGACCAGAGGGACTCCTGAGGGGCATTGAGGAGGAGGACCGGGGCAAAGGCAGGGCCTGTCACACAGCTGGCACAACACCTGCAAGAGGCAACACAGCAACATGGGAACCGGTTAGAGGATAACACAGCGAAGATTATCAGTGTTATTCTTCACCACTAACACAAATATGGGTATCATGAGAACATATTTTTAGCATTCTCAGAAACTGCATGCAGGTATCCAACGCTATCGTGCCAAAGCAGCTGCTTTCAATTACATGTATCTGGTGGATATCCACCCACTGCCAAAACATGACAGTGCTACTTATTTTACACATGATTTCTTCACTGTTAATCAACTTTGAAGCAGAGAACATGATGACAGATATGAATATGCAGACAATCTTTAGTTTATTTGCTTATTTTTGGTCAATAAGTCACCTAATTGCAGAAAAATCTAAACAATTTCTTACAAAATTGATTCATTTTTTTTAAGCACAAACGTCTGAAATGTGAAGATTTGTTGTTTTTTTTTCTTTGTCTTATTTGACCATAAACTGAATATTTTGTGGGCAAATTTATCACATCAGCTTAGCCTTTAAAGTAAATTATGACATTTGACCAATAAAACTAATCGGTTAATCAAGAAAATAATCAACAGATATTAAAAAAAATTACAGTTAAAAAGTTCAAATAGTCTTATTATATTTGCATATTTTCATAATTACATCACAAAACTGCATGTGAGCTTATTTCTGTCCATACAGGATGTATATAATCATTTTAAAATCAGGCTAGACAAGATGAAAGATAATTAATGAATAAACAATCATACTGAAAAAAACATTTAGCAATCTACTGATGAGCAAGCCAAATAAATAAATAAATAAAAAAATCACAGCAACACCACGTCATTGTTTAAACTTCCACGCCTTCTCCCTCACACACACACACACACACACACACACACACTACATAATCATCTCATTCACAATAAGTAAGCAGGAACAGGCCTCACCTGTGTAGCCACACACAGCAGTACAGCCAACGCTATCACACAGTCACACAGCAGTCGGTCCATGAGGGCTCGTGTTGCTGATGGAGCTCAGTCTGTCTCACTATAAACCTGTGTGACGGTGTGGTGTGGTGCGACCGATGCAGCTGTGTGCTAACTGCTCATTCTTTCGCCTGCTGACATTTATAAAGTCTGGACTCTGATGTCACAGGCTGACTACCGTGTAAACAGTCGCTGGACCAGCATCAGAAATGTTTCACATTCCTCCTCCCTGCTGCCCATTTCCACTTCCAGACACACACACACACACCTCCACCCCCGAAGTCTTTCCCCTCGTCTTTTTTTTTTTTTTTTTTCCTCTCCTCCCTCTCTTTCCAGTCTTGTGGCGTTCTAAGTTTACACAGCTTAACACGAGCTGAGGGGAGAAAAATACATTAGCCCAGTTGTCTACAAGTCAAACAACCTCCAGGGCTTTTGTGGTGACGAGTCCGTTTTAAGTCGGTGAGATTTTTATCTTGCTGATGTTTTTCCAGGCTGCTGTTTCACTGCATGGTCAGTTACATATAGCAGCTGATCTTTTGAAAAGGACAGATATAGAGCAGATATTCCCACAGTTTAATTTTCCCTCCCGAAACTTAAAATACATCTGAGACCGTGATGTGTAACTTCAGCCAGACTTTAAAGAGATTAAATCCTTCTCTTCCCTCTGGTTTCCATGGTGTAAAAGGCAACACGTCTGAGGTCGGCGTGAACTTGAATCATCGTGATCTCTTCTATTGTGAGAGCAGCTATTTGCCCCTGAAGAGAATTCAAACAGGAGCCTGGAGGCAAACAGTGTCAAAGGACGCCTCAGAGGCCACAAGGACACGTCGCGTAATATTCAGAGCTGAGCTGCTTCATTAGTAAATAGTTACTGCAGACACAGCAGTGCTAACAATGGGACTGATTCAGTTCTGGATACACAGTGGAAGTTATAAACAGCCACCTTCGTTAACCCGCCAAGCATGGGTGTTGTGTCTGCGGCTATCCCAGACTGAGAGTCTACAGCCAAGCTAGCAGATCCACGAGGCTGTCCTTGAGCTAAATGTATGCCAATGTTTAGCAGGTGTAAAGTACAGTTGAGAATGACGGGAATGTCGTTAGTTTTACAAAAATGTAGTCATCAACCAAAGAAGTTTGACCTAATGATAGCGCGTAAAGAAATGTCAAAGGATCCCTGGACTCACAAGTCACTCTCTAAAAGCATTCCTCAGTTGAGACTGGAGACTTTCCCCTAGCTTCCGTTGCTAAAACTGGGTAGAAACAATTAAAATCTGCATTGCAGAAGCAATCCAAGGTCTTTGTGGGGGGGTGGGTAGGGTGGTGACATGAGCTATATCTTCGGTTTGTTTCACTACAGAGGACTGAACTAAGACGAGTTCTTGAAGTGAGAGGTCCTCGCCGCTTGTTCAAGCAACTACTTGGCATGTAGAAATCCCCAGATTGGTTGGGGCTGAGATCTCAGATTGTCCACAGGTAAGCGGCTCAGTAGGTCAGTCTGTAGGGACTTGGACCATCTTGGGAACCGGAGGCTGGTTCAAGTCAAGAATGGACCACAGTATGGTGCATGGACTGGTAGCTGGAGAAGTGCCAGTTCACCTCCTGGACAGTACCAAGTAAAGTGTCCTTGAAGAAGGTACCCCTACCTGCTCCCAAGGCACCAGAGATGAAGAACGGGCTACGTGGCAGCCCGTTCTTCATCTCATTACCATCTCGCCACATTTGCAGCCCATTGTGTGTGTATATATAAAAACCGGCAAAAGAATTTTCCCTCTGAGGGATCAAAAAAGTTAATCTTATTCTTCTGGTATTGTGTGATTAAGGGATCACTGGTTAAAATCATCCTGAGGGCGGAGAATGTGAACGTGTACCTATGTCATGGCAACACATCAAATACAGATTGAGACATTTCACTCAAAACCACAAATGTCAACCTCATGGTAGCGCTCGAGGAAAAGTCACCAAAGTCACCATCTGGAAAGCATCAATGTCTGTACCAACTGTACCAACAATCCATCAAACAAGCCTTGAGATATTTCACTGGATAAGTGAAATTTATCACCTGCTGGCACTAGATAAGGGAAATTGGAGGATTACTTAAGTCAGCAGGATTAATCCTCGTTTCTCCCCAGTGGACATCTGTAACAAATTTCATGGTAGTTCATCAAATAGTCATCAAAACATTTAGCTAAAACCCAAAAATGTCAACCTCATGGTAGCGCTGGAGAAAACTTTGTACTGATTTACCGAGTAGATGGATAAGTGGAAATTCTGACGCGTTGGTGGTGTTAGACAAAAAGTCAGAGGATCATAAAGTCATTAAGATTTATTCTGTAGGGATCATGAATGTCTGTACTACATTTCGTGGCAATCCATCCAATAGTTGATGATATATTTCAGGCTGAACCAAAGTGGTGGACCAGCCAACCCACTGACATTGGTAACCCCAGAGTGGCTGATGTGGCCTAAATACATAAAAATAGAAACAAACATGTATTTCTATAGCACAGTTATGTACACACAGCATGTTACAAGCTACAACATGCCTAAATCTAAACATTTTAACCAAAAGTAAGCCATTCATGGTTAAAGGATTCAGTGAAAAGTAACACTAGATTCCTGAATGTCAACATCAGACATTTGTCACACAGCTGGGTGGGCAGTACAGACATCCAGTGATGGGTTATAAATAGAAAGGAGACAGACAGAAAAGATAGAAGAGGAAAGAATGTTTGTCTGGGCAGGTGGGCTCCAGGTGGCCAGCCAGTATAGATGTACTGTAAGGCCTCAAATTCAGCTTTCTCTGAAAAACGATGCTTTCCTGGCCACCGCTCCACATGTTTTCCATGCTCTCCAAGAATGACAGAGGCTGGAAGGATTGCACTGTAATGGACAATAGCTCTACTATAACATACTCTACGTTGGTCGAAGATCTAAAGTTCATCAAAATCTTGTGTGAAAAGCCTTTTTGTGCACCCCATCTGAATGCACCTAAGTAGGACACTGTTTAAATCTACTGTAGCTTCATTATGCTTGATCTATCAACATCTACTGTGTAAACTGAAATCATACAGCATCGGCCAATTCAAACCAAGAGCGGCAGAGGAGGCTTGACAGTTTTCCAGAGCTCAGAGATGTTGGAGAGCTCCCAGACAGTGAAGTATCACTCTCACAGACAGTGGACACCTCTGAAGAAACCCTCCAAAAAACAGTACAATGACCCTCATTCAGTTTTGGGTGAATATTGTTTTGGTATGTAGGAAAACCCCATCAGATTCCTTGTTGATTCAAGAATGCTAAAACTGCACGGCAAAGTAATGAAAATATTATTTGTCCTGTAAATGTTAGAAAAGAATGCAGTGATCTAAGTGCAGAAGGAAAGGAAAATCACTCTACCAAATCTGTCACTGTGGAGCAAAAATGTCTAACACATGTTCAGAAAAGTTGCCCAACGACCCAAAAATACCTCACGTACATTCAGACGGTTGTAATGATACTTGGAGGTGACACTGTTACAGTTATGGAGTGCTTAAATCACATTTATAGATGTGAAAACTCGTAGTTCAGTGTTGTCAATATCTAATTTGTAATGGTAGTTTCACAGTTAAAATCAGACAGTAACATGCTGACTGAATATCTAGTGATTGAATTTCTGTCTGTCTAGACACTGTCTGGTCCAGACTGAAATATCTCAACAAGTATTTAATGAATTTCCATGAAACCTTCAAGAATTCATGGTTAGCAGAGGATGTATCATACTTGACGTTGGTGATCCCCTGAGTATGTCTGGTGCCATCAAAAAGGTTCACATTTGTGTGTTTGTGTTTCAAGTATTGGATGGATTGCCAGGAAATCGTGTGCAACAATTCATGGTTTCCAGAGGATGTATCATACTGACGTTGGTGATCCCCTGAGTATGTCTGGTGCCATCAAAAAGGTTCACATTTGTGTGTTTTGGTGAAATATTTCAAGAACTATTGGATGGATTGCCAGGAATTTTGGTTCAGTCATTCATGACTCCCTCTGGATAAAGTGTAATAACTTTTGTGATGTCTTCACTTTTTCCAGTGATGATATCATCAGGTCAAAATTCTTACAATACTTTGGCCAAAATACCTCTAAAACTAATGACATTCCCATCAGCTGTGCTTTGTGTTTACCAGCACTAGCCTTAGGCTCTTTACTGTGTATTCACACAGAATCATAGACAGTATAAAAAACATGGATGTAGTATCCATGACGTGACCCACAGGTTTCTGAAGCTCAGTGTGGTTGCTCAGGCCATCGCCGCCTTGGCAGTCCTGCCTCCTCTGCTCAAACAAGCCACCTCAACAAAACTGTTTTTGTGTACCAGCCTGTAAACATGTATTTCTTCTGTCAAGTTGGACATTTTAACATGGGGACCTATGGAGACTCACTCACTTCTGGAGCCAGCCTCAAGTGGACGTTTGAGGAACTGCAGTTTTTTTAGCACTTCTGCTTTGGCTTCACCTCACAGCCACGGAGGTTGACGCTCGCAAAGAATGTGAAAATTGCATGGAACAATCCAAGTAGATGCAGATTTCTCCAAACTGATGCAAAGACACAATTGTTTCTCTGAGTTCCTGTTGTTGTTGTTGTTGTTGTTGGGGCAGATAAATACAAACAGAAGAAATTAAAATTTGCTTCGCTTTAAGTCTGAACACACCTTTAGTCTTGTTGAAAAAATTGGAGAAATAAAAATTGGAACCAGATGTTTGAAAACTGGTTTCAAGTATTATTTTTATCTATAAAAATAGATTATTAACTCCATGTTTTTAGTTGAATTTTGGACATTGTAGTTTGACAAACAAACGACCCATGATACCATACACATTTTCTCTTCTTCTTCTGAAAAGTATATTTTCATACTCCCAACATTTGTGGCCACAGCAAACCCAGACAATATCAGTGTGCCAGTTCCTGGGCTTTGGGTGGTACCAATAAGCTGTGATGACTGATTCTGAGTGTGACTCAGAATAAACAGGCTGTGGGCGGTAACGGCCACAAATAATACTCAAATCATATCCTAGGACAATATTTGACACATACATAACATGGAGAGCAGCTCCAAGACTACTTGGTAATTGGTGTCTGAGGTTTTTGGCACAGAGGGAACGTTTGAAAGTTTTCCAGTCATTGGCAGGTTGGCTTTGCCAGATCTGCAGGTATTCTTTCAGTGAAGAGGGCAGATTAACCGTGACTGCTGGAGTGGGCCAAAACAGCAAAAACAAAAAGCTTTTGAGTGGTCCAGCTTTGCAGCCTTGAGTCAGGAAACACGTGTGAGTTGTAGTCTATTCATAATGTTGATGTACTGAGTTATACTGACTCATTATTCCAGTAAGGATCTTGGAGAGGTAATGTAATGTCACTGGATCACCACCACCACGCCCTGCAAGAGGTCACAGACAGAGCTGTGCTAATCCATTCAAAACACAATAAATTCTCAAACACAGCACTGTGTCTGCTTCTCTTCCGTCTCTTTTAACATACCTCAGCTCAAACAGCTTCCTCTTACAAGGACGTTTATTTGAAGTTTCAGTACTGTAACATAGAGTCACCTGTCAGCTGTGGAATCGAATGGCAGAGCTAAACGACTTCTGGATGGACTTCTTATTTTTGTACCTTATGAATCTTGGCAGTAGCCTAAAAAGTGGAATAAGCGCAGGTTTAAACAACTTGGTCATAAAAGGTTTAATAGGAAAGAAAAAAAAAAAGACAAGAGGAAGGGGTGAATATTTAAAGATGGAAAATGTGTCTAACATTTACATAACATAATGAACAGCAGCAAAAAAAGAGCTTTGACCACTAAGATGGACAGGCGTTTCCTCTGAGGTCGCTCTTGTGAAACTGCAGAGGAAATACTACAGGTGCACGGCTCTTATATGATGTAACGCACAACTTAAATTGCAATGAGTGGTCTAAATATATCCAAGAAAACAAACTCAGGCATGATTTAATTCCACCTCGCCACTCAGCCAGAGACTAAATACGATAATTACCTACATTCCACACCGAAAGTCTAAAAAACGTCTAGACTTTTACAAAACTAGAACCGAATCGAAAACCACAAAGTGGAAACTACCCAAAAAAGGCAGTTTTCTTTTAGAGAACTGATTGTGTCCTTTGTCCATGTGCATATTACTGCCATTTCTGTGATTAATGTGTCAAGATGTGGTCCAGATGTAAGCACCAGTAGGAAACAGACACACACCCGCATAGCGAGGGCTCCTCCAACATGGATAACTCGAGCCACGGCCAAAATGTTTTCCTCTAATACTACACCTAAAATTCCGGGCATTCCAGCTCAATGTGTGAAAATCCCACAGTGTTGCCACAGGAACACCGAGAGCCAACGATAAGGACATCGTCCTGACCAAAGGTCACCTCCTGACGTACGTACACGGGGTTGAGGTCACCGCCGTGTCTACAGCGACAAAAGAAGAGCACAGATCGTCCAGACGTTCATTCGCACTTAGTCATCATGACATCTGGACAGACAGATGCTATCAGCAAAGGTAGAAACAAATGTCTGCACGACATCACACGCTGTATCAAAACCCAAAGAATGTTGCTCTAATGACGGATGACAACTTCCTGTGCAGTTTCACATCACACCTCAAATTATGGTGCTGACAAATGGGCTTTTGACAGGCACAATATGTGCAGCAATAATGGAAGAAATGTCAGTCTGTCCACAGCGGCCCGGACTGAAATACAGACATTTATGGCCCCCAGAGGATGAATCCCACTGCTGTTGGTGATCTTCTTCTCTTCTAATGCCTCTGTGTTATAATGAGCAGCAAAATGCAAACGCAAACTAGAGACGAGTATTTGTAAAACAGTTTAATGAAAACCAGCAGTGCAAAACTTGCACAGGATGAATTCTGTGGTGAAGGTGATCTAGATCTGTGCAGGGCTGGTGGTGGCAAAAACCAAAAAAAACAGGTGAGGTGACAGCATAGTTGGATGATCTAGAAGAACGGCTGGCAAAGCACGAAAAGATCAAGGTGACACAAGAGTCGCAAAACAGGTTTTTAGCAGGGTTACTACCACGGCAGCTGAGGGATTTGGAAACGTCTGGAAGGTTAAGCTGGTCTTATATCCTCTGCAGGTTGATTGGATGATGGAACGCAGGTGTGGTAGTCATTAGGCAGGTGAGAGAGAAACCTGTGGCCACGCTCAGCAGCACACACAAACAGAGAGACAGATTGGAACACACTGAAAAGGACCATGAACACCATGTGGTTGACATTCATGGTACCCAGAGGATGAATCCATATGATCTTATTATCCGGTGCCACCAACAGGTTAAAGTTTTTATATATTCAGTGAAATCTATGAACATCTTCTACATGTATCGTCAACTTTTGTAATGATTCATGGTTCCCAGATGATAAATCCTGATAGCTTTGTCCCTGACTTTTTTTTTTCAGCGGCACCATGAGGTTGACATTCATGGTACCCAGAGGATGAGTCAATATGGACTTTAGCAAGCCCCCAACTTTTCAACTAGTGAAATATATCGACATCTAGTACATGGATTGTCAACTTTTGTAATGATTCATGGTTCCCAGATGATAAATCCTGATGACTTTGCTGAGCCTCTGACTTTTATCTAGCGCCACCATGAGGTTTGTAGTTTTAAGTCAAATGTGTAGACAGCTATTGGATCGATTACCATAAATGTTAACGTCCTCACATTCATGTTCCCCTCAGGATGAACTCTAGTCATCCAGTAGCTTTTTATCTAGCGCCTCTTTGCAGTTTGCTATCTCATCGTCCTCTCGCCCATGTAAACTTTTTTTTTTTTTTTTTTTGTCCAAGGTCGGGCTCTGGAGGTGTTTGCGGAGAGCTGCTTGCAGCAACAGTCGAGTCGAAATAGCCTTGTGCATTCGTTGACACACCTAAACCAACAACACATCCATTTCGAGCTTCAGTTACTAAAAATAAACGAGAACAAATAAATAAGCAACAAGGACGCGATTCATGAAGGCGACCACTTCCTAGCATGGTACCCGGGGTAAATATTTTTAGCTGAGATTGTACGCTAACTTCAGGTGGAGGAAAGATATATTCTGCAAACAGCTTCAGACATCTCAAACATAGGAACCCCACTCAGGATTTTTTTTTAATCATGCTAGACCCTGCAGGTGAACTTAAACAGACACATTGACTCTGGACTGGAAACCATAATTTGAGCTGTGGATACATGATGGAGAGCAGAAGCACAGAGATAATATCAGAGGGTGTTAATTATTGTTATATACTTGGTGATAAACCAGTTTCTCCCTTAACATTTTGACTAATTTAAAAATAATACTGTTTGTGTGTGAAAGTTTTCTTTCTGGGAGTTAGAGGAAGTACCGCAGAGCTAATGATTCTCAAGTTACAAGGTTAATTATTTCGTTTCCAAAGACAACACCAATAATATTTTGAGTACAGCTCAGCGCCCATGAGTGTAAAATACAGACCACAGTGCTGAGATAAACAGAGATTCCTGGACACACTGCAGCGCTCTATAACTAAATTATAGGTGAAATGGTCCAGTGATGGCATGCGGGTTGCAGTCGCCAAATCGTGGGAGTAGTCAGAATAGTATCAGCTGACCCAAACATTTCTTCATCTTTATCACTCTGACATTTCCTCTGCCTCCTCCTCAATCCAAATTATTTGTGCAAGACTCTGCTACAAGTAAATGTATAAAAGGTACAAAGTAGTAAGCATTAGCAACAGATTATTGTCTTACTGGATTATTATGAACGATGCTTTAACATGTAATGAGCATGTTAATGTCGTAGCTGGTCAAGGTAGAGATCATTTTAGGTATTTCATGTACTGTTGGAGAGTTTAATCTACATCAATGCCTCATATTTTATGAGACAATCACACGTATACTATACAGGGAGTATGCTATACTTGCCTCTAAGTGGAGTAGAAACATTAAGTAGCAGAAGTGTTGAAAAGTGTAAATATGAATTCCCCGCAGAGAACGTGTTAACACGTCACAGTGGGTGAAACACTGTGACATGAGATGACTGTGTCCACCACACCCAGTCACCATAATAATCTATATTAAAAAACAGTTTCATATCCGATATATTAACTTGTAGGGAACGGTTTCTGGATGATGAGCAGGTGTGTGTGATTTATATAGTATATAAATACATATAGATACTTCACCTGGAAGACTGATGGATGGGCTACAGTTGGTCTGAATGTGCAGTCGGGCTATCGCACAGTCCTTTATTTTGGGTATGGTGACTAAAATCACCTTTTAGTTCCCAAAATAAGTTAGTCATTAAAATCACACTTTGGTTCCCAAAAGATTTTAGTCACTGTGGCCAAAATCCTTTAGAGTGACTAAAATCTTTCTGGAAGCCAAACCAGGTATCCATTTGGGGATATTGACTTTGTTTTGCTGAACTAATGTTTTTCTCTTTAAGGACTATATTTTCAGCAGGTAAGAGTTCGCTCCTGTAAGACAGCGAGGAGGGTTCATACATCAGTTTATTGTTTTTTCATATGGTCGAGGAGACCTCTAGTGGCTAAGTCAGGATAGTTCAAAGTTTAATTGAGTTTACATGTTATCATAGCTGCTTTGAACTCAGCTGATGTTCACTGACATGATTATCGCACTGACATATTCTCACTAAAGTCATCATCACACCTGATAAATGCCGTACAAAAACAAAATGAAGGTCTGAAAACACGGTACAGGGAAGACAATTAAAGATAAGGACAGTGAGAGAAACAGCCATTAAGAAACATGACAATATAAAAATACAAGATGATAAAGGCATAAAAGCAATTAATTAATAATTATTGATTAACTTCAATCCAAGATAAAACATACATCTCAGGCAGGTCATCTTTAGGCTTAAACTTCTGCTCCTTCGATCTAAGGCTGCAGACTGGCTCATAAGAGATTGACATCTCTCCTATGCAACTTGGAGCCAGAGCCAGATGAGCTTTAAAGGTCATCAGTAAAATCTTAAAATCAATTCTAAAAAACAAACAGGAAGCCAGTGGAAAGAAGCCAGGATTGGGGTGATGTGATGTCGTCTTTTAAAACCAGCAAGAAGTCGAGCTGCTGCGTTCTGATCAGACAGTTTTCTTACAGAAGTCTGTGAGACTGGATTTATTTTGCACAGTAACAGACCTGATCATGTATTGACACGGTCCTATCCTCTGTATTTGTTATTTTTGTAGGAACCTGATTTAGTCAATAGATTTTGTAGAATTGAAACTTGCACATCACGAGAATTTTGATGATTTCGGTATTTCTGATGTATTTAAAGCTGCACTTAACGAGATTTTCGGGCCTCCCGCCCAATGCCAGCTCAACTCTGATGAAGGATGAGCGGTTCCTGTGACTGTGGAAGTGACTCAACGAAGGCAATTAACAGAACCTACAACGAAGAAATTGAACTGAATAAATCACATGTGAAAATGACAGACAGAGTTTCTTTATGGTGTCTTCTTCTTCTGAGGCACCTGGAGGACTTGGACGTCTTTCTGAAAAGCCTGATGGAACAGAGCCATTGAGGCCTATTGAACTGGACAGAATATGGAGACGCTCATTTGGATTATTATAAGTACGCCCTGTAATTCGAAGGTTATTGTGTGAAAACAAATGTGAACTGTGAATGTGGTGGGACAAATTGTGACGCAAATCCAAAAGGGCAGATGGAAAGTCCTGCAGCCTCCTCCTCCTCCTCCTCCTCCTCCTCCTGCGGCACACAGACCTACTTTACGCTGCTCGGATGTGACAGAGGTTGAGGAGCTCCGTGCTGCAAATCAAAGGACATGGAGACAAATACTGCTTTGATTTGATGGAGGAGGAAATAAATATGTGAACACAGAAATATGGATTTCAGTGCCACCTGCTGGACACACTAACAATCACTGGCCTTTTTAACAGCCGTCCCCAGATACTGTATGTCCAGACAGATTTGTCTCTAATTGGGGCAGCTCAGAGTCCTTTGGGGAAGGCGGGTAGTTGTACAGGACGATGTGAGCTCCAGGCCTGGTGAGAGTTTTGTCTTTGACCAGAATCTCTGCCGCCTTCAACGCATGTCCAAGCACGACAGCTTTGACAGATCGAACAAGCCAGAGTGCTCCTGGAGACTGGGGATTCACTAACATTACTACTGACTGACCCGACTGTCAAGTCTGCAGCGTTTTCTTGACACTTGTAATGAGTCCGAAGGCCAAGTAGGTCATTTCGTCTGAAGTTTCCAGGACTGATCGATCGCAGGGAATCTGACAGCACCGTCACAACTTTGTGCTCAGGAAGTTTGACTCCGGCTATATGGCAGGTTTTTTTTTTGGACACCAATTAAAGCAAGAGTTTGTCAGTTTGGGAAATATGCTTGTTTGCTTCGTATAAAGGCTGGTAATCGGGTGAATCAGCAAGCCTGGCTCTACCAGCATCTCTTAAGCTCACAAACTAGTATGACAAGTCTGTGAGAAGTCACTGCGTGTTAATCAGTGAGCTTTAGCAGAGCTGACAGGTGGAATTTGTTAACCTTGGACAGGCTAACTGTTTGTCATCACAGCGTGGTTCGGCAACTGCACCGTCTCCTATCGCGAGGCCCTACAGCGCATCGCGAGGACAGCCGAGAAGATCATCGGTGTTGGGCAATGTGTGTGCACTTTCTTGTTGGCCTGTCTGCACTATGCTCTGTGTTACAGTATATATAGCACTACATGGTCCTTGGAGAAAACAAATCTTGAATCTTGATCTTGTTTCCAGTCTTTATGCTAAGCTAAGCTAACCGCCGCTGCTGGCTGTAGCTTCAATTTTGTCTTACAAACATAAGAATGGTATCAGTCTTATCGTCCGAGTGTCAGATAAGTAAGATAAATAAGTGTAACTGTTTCAACATGACAACGAACCTCTGCAGAAAGCAAAGTTAATAAAGGAAATGTTTTTTCAAAGTTGTGTAAGAACCCAGACCTCAGTCCCACTGAGCCCCTTTGGGACGGACAAACTGTGAGCCAGACCTCATCTCCTAACATCGGATGTTTGAATGAGACGTTGAACAGTTCACAGATGGGTGTAAATGATGCCTTTGGTTAGATGGTGGAGACTTAGCTTAGCTTAGAAGCTGCAACTCAGCACCGGCAATTATGTGGCTGCCCACTTTTTTGTTTCTTGGTGTATTTATGGCCATCTTGGACAAAAACTGGAGACTCATGTCTCTCATGTCTTGCCAGCAAAACAGCGAGCGTTGACCTTATGAGCTGTTTCCTCTCTGACATTTCTCTTTCGATTGTACTACATACTCATAGTTCTCTAGCCGTTCCTTGGAAATCAGTACTTGTAACAACTTGCCCAGTGTCAGCTGGGATCGTCTTCAACAGCCCACGACCCTGAGCGTGGGATAAGCGGTTATGGAAAATGGATGGATGGTTTCACAATGTCTGAATAAAATTTCACACATGATGGAACATGCTGGCATGCTACAGATTTATAGTTTCACAACGTTTTCCAGTTGTGCAATTTTACAAATACGATACCAAGACTCACCCTTTTTTAAAACTGTAAGCACAAGTGAAACCAAAGCTTTCTCCCTTATGTTTATTCATGTGATCAAAAGACTTAATGGAATAGAAGTATAACCGTTTACACACTAACGAGCACGTAACGGATGCTTGTTTGTGCAAAGGACAAACGAAAGGAGAAAACTGTCACGATGAGGCTGATTGCCGCGTGTTCTTTTCCCCTTTTTACCTGCCTGAACACTTCACCGCCTGCTCCTCGTCATCCAATACAACCTATGAAAAGGCCGCCTCTACCACCCAGATGCCTCCATATCATTCGCTCTCCGTCAAGCGTGAAGCTCTGTGTATTTTTTCTTTCAAACTCATTCTATGAGCTTTTTGGCTAACCTCCATTTGGCTTTGCGTCAAGATCTCCACCTGCCACGTCCAGCCCCGTGTCGTGTTTGTTCCTGTTTTAGCTCCAGCCCTGCACCTGCACCTGCACCTGCACTTGCATTCCCTCTTAAGCTATTTGCTCTTTGGGTCCGCTCTAACACCATGGTCTGTTGATGATAAAACACTGCAAGTTTCACTTGAACCACAACCACAAGGTGTTGCTAACTGGCAAAGACACCACATGTTGTTTCAGTTCAGCGTCTGAGAGGTTTATTTTAACCAATTCTTCAGTGGAAGGTAGTTCCCAAAAAAGAAAAAAAAACAGTTGACAGCAAAAGTAATAGATTATTTTATTATATTATATTATTGTTGAGTAATAACTCATTTCCCAAGAGATATAAAGGATTTCTTTTAGCGCTCTGGGACTCGATATGGAGCTCAAAACATCTGTAAAGATCTCCTGGAGGAGCCACAAACACATGGCTGAACCACTGCAGCTGTTTCTGTGTTTCAAAGTGAAAGAGAAATATGTCAAAGCTTCTTTTTTTTTTTTTTTGTCAGTAGGCAGCAGATCTGGGCAATGGAAGGGGAAGCAGAAGAGCCAGTCACACACACACACACACACACACACACACACACACACACACACACACACACACACACAAGGCAATGATTCTGATGAGGTTTGTTTCAGAGGAAGACGTTGCTGGTTCAGATCGTAAATCTGCAGATTAAACAAACACCAGCTTGACTTTTTAACAGCTAACATCTGTTTTAGACTTTTGTTTTTTTGTTAATCATGTTTTGATTACTTTGGCACTGTTAACAGGAATCCATCCATCATCTGTAACCGCTGATCCTCATCAGGGTCGCAGCGGGGCTGGTGCCGCGGCACACCCTGGACAAGTCACCAGGTCATCACAGGGCGATAACGATAATTCTTTAAATATGTACATCAACACCAAACATGTAGAAAACTATTAAACTAGCACCTTTTTCATAGGCTCCAACTCCAGAATTACTAGAAAACATTTGTATTACATCAAATAGTTTTATGTTGTTGTGCATGAACAAATAAATATTTCTGTTTGTGAAGAAGTCATACACTCTTAATTATTCTCTTAGACAGTTTTGCCCCCCAAAAATGACAAATGTTGACGTCCCCTGGACTAATCAGACTCACTCTTTGTCAGGTATGTGTTCATTTGTATTTCCGGCTTCACTTTGCTCTCAGTGTACAGACATAGAGACATAAATGCAGCTAAAAACAAGGCACAACAACACAAAGGATGTGGAAGTAAATATGATTTATGCAGCTGGTAGCTTTACGGACATGACTTAGGTGGATGTGACAGTGTGAACAGCGTGAGGAGACTGTGTATGAGTGATGATATTTACATGTTTAAAGAACAAAAACTGAATTTAAACAGAGAGAATAAATAATTTACAGGTCTGTTAACCTGCCTCTTACACCTCCAGGCTCATCTAAAAACTTGATAGATCATTGCTAGACCTGAGGCGGGCTGAATGATGCATGGTTGCTCAAACAAACCATCTGCAATGTCAACCACCTGTCAATCAAAGCGTCCACGCTCTTAATCCTGCATAACTTTAAGCCTTAATATAATCTGAACAGTTGTATATAAATTCACCCTCAGTACAGTTGTCATGAACGGGGAAATTAGCTACAGAGACCAAAACTGTTTTTTGTACCAGGCTGTAAACATGTTTATTTCTGCTGTCTAACATGGGGACTTATGGAGGCTGACTCACTTCTGGAGCCAGCCTCAAGTGGACGTTTGAGGAACTGCAGTTTTTGGTACTTGGTTAGAGCTCTGACAAACAAACAGATACAATATATAACTTATGGATGTCTGTATTTAACCAAAAGGCAAATCTCCATGAACAACAATGAGAGTTATTATTTCTTTATAACAGCATCATCTGAGGTGAGGTCTTGTGTTTTGCAGAGGACAGCGAGGCATTACTCTGTAATAAATGAACTCTCCTCGCTGTCACCGCAGGCCCGTGTCAGCAGATTCCTCAGGGGTCATTCAAAGAATGTTGCATGTCTGCAGCCAGCGCGCAGACTCATTAACACAAACGCTACACTTTGCTTCATTGTGTAACGGTCTGACACAATTAGCCCGGCGGTAAAGCTCTCATCACATGGGTGCAAAGCTGCTGCCATACAGGGCCGATAATCCTTCTACATACTCTTAGTGCACAAGTTATAATGCACACTGTCTGCTGGTGCTGCTGTGCAGGGGCCGTCCAGCCTCTCACTTTGCTGTACGGTCATCGAGCACTTGACGGTGCTTTTTGTGGTGGGTGTATGAAAAAAAGGCGTGTCCCGGAGCCATGCATATAATAGCCAGACGAGCCGCGATAGGGCTTGGCTCCCCAGTCCTCAGCTCTCTGTGCACCAGCAGACTCACCGGCAGCCGCAGGCTCTTTACGATGGCCGAGCTCTCATCTGAACAAGTGGTATTCAACAAGCCAAAGGTACGTTATCATCTGTGGTGAGCATAATTTAAATAGAAAGGTAATGAATTATAGCCTGGGGCGCGTTTTCCTGGATTTTTACGCACGTTATTTGTGCGTAAAAACGAGTCCCCGTGGCAAGAAGAAGGGGACCGGTTGAACATATAAATAAAGAAATCAAGTGTAAGAATTTAAAAAAATATATAATCAGGACACTTTGATTTAGTCCTACCGCTGCCACAGTGTGTGTGTTTGTGTGTGTTTGATACACAGTAAACACAAGGAAGAACATTTCTGTTGTTGGCAGTCGGCAGCATGTGAGTACCCGGCTTTAAACAAGACCTAAAAAGCTGCACCGCTCATGTGCATTTAAAAAAAAAAGAGCTTTTCACAGAAGTTCACAAGCCTTTCTCTTGTTTTTTTTTGTAAGTGTAATTCAAGCTGCCGTACAACAAAGAAATCAAGCTGATTCCTACACTTCAAATCTGCTTTTTAACAGCGTGATTCTGCATGAATGCATGCTCGTGGTCTGAAAGGATTCACCTTCTTTAATCCGTGTGTCTGAGCTTCGTATTACTGCAAAAGAAACTTGCATCTGTTTCTCTGTGTGGACTTCCTATATCTGCTACTAGAGGCACCTGCATAACAAAGCCTTAAAGTGAAATGCACACAGCCATGACATGTACACTATGGCCTTTGGAGTCTCTGAAATGAGTGACAGTGGAGTGGAAAGATATATATATATATATATATACACTGTACAGCACACATATAAAGGCTCTATTGCAACACAGCGTGTGACAGGAGAGACTTCTGGGAGTGCTGGCTGCCCGCAGAGATAATATCATCAAATATTAATTTGCTGTTGTAGAATTGATACGACTCCTGGGCTCACTGTGGCAGCAACCTTCCAACCAGCTCACTATCCGTGCTTCATATATGCTCACATTAGCCACAGTATGGTAGATAGTGTTTGTATCACATGTGGCTGTTGCTGTATGTCACTTGTACCTGTATCTGGCAACAATGACACATTTTTTCTTGTGTATTTTCGCAGATTTTAGGTTTTTATCATTTGCTGGGAAATGATTAAAAAGTTGTTTGTATACTAATTTTGCAGTCAATGAGGCGCTTTCTCGCTCATGATGCCGCCGGAGCAGAGTGATTCCTGTTTTATACAGTCTGTAAGTGATAAGGCCTCACCGATGATTGTACAAAAACACAACTTCATAACTTTATCCAGTGAAACCGGATCATATTTTATATATATAATATATTAGTAATATGTTCTCAAAAGCTTCCTGGACAACAATCAGCTTTAGCCTAACAACTTGCTAAAGTAGTTAACTGCTTATTAACTATTAACTAACAGTGTAAGAAGGAGAGTTTCTGCAGGTCCTTCATCCCTGCTGCTGTTTTTCTATTTTATTTCATTTATACCTTGCAGTTATTATTTATATCATGGTCACTTTCTTTGCAGTATTTCTTACACTTACACCTTATATATCATGCCACTTTTTATCCTCAGTACTGGTCTGTTTGAGGGTTGATTGTTTTTCGTGGTTTATTGTGTAGCTTATCGATATTTCTGTCTGTTTTTGCCTTTTCTACTTTTTTCTAATTCTGTAGTGTATGCTACACTTTCCTCTGCTGCTGTAACAAGTAAATTCCCCCCGTGGTGGGATGAATACAGTATTTATCTAATCTAACCTAAACTGCATCTGCTGCTAACCGCTAACTAACTGCAGCTAACTGTATCTGCCGATATGCAGGCAACAGAGCTGGGACCATTTTACAGGAAACACTTACATTTACCAAAGCTGTTTTAACCCATGTTTAACTAGCAAGAAATGAATTGTGCCACCTTCAGTGACGTGCTTCTCATTCACAAGATATGAACTTCCTGCATTTTATGGTTTGGGGGTTGATCGCTGATTCCTTTCTTGCGAAACAGATTTGTGCATATGATGCTGCATATAGTACGTATCTTCAGTCAGTCACCACAGCGCTTTTGCACAATAACAGACCGCTGAAATGCAGATATAAATGCATCTAACTTCCACTGTATAAGTTACCACAATGCACAGGAAGAGAGCAGCCACGGGATATCCTGAACTTGAAGATGGGTTAACCAGCTGTCTGTGAGCAGCTCTGATGCTTCACTGACACGCCAAACAAGGGAAGAAAATGGATGTAAATAAAAGGGACACTCAAAGTACACATTATGTCTGGTTGTAAACATTATGTAGAACCATCTGATCCCAGATGGACACAGCTCTACAACGTGTACATGCTTTTAGTTTCATTTGTCCGGCGGCTTCTCGCTCGCTCACTCTCTCCTTTTCTTAGCTTCTTCTGACAACTTCCTCTTCGCTCTCTTCACCTCTGTCATTACGTCCATAGAGGCTGCTAAGCCCAGTTACATTGCCCAGCTCCAATTCTGGCACGATACCGACACCTGTAAACCTCCTCTTTGTCTTCTTCCCGGTGGTCCAAAATGCCTGTGGTACAAACACTAACGCTCCCCCGGTCCTCTGAGCTCACAGCACACTGAAGTTTACTTCACTGTCCATCAGGAAACTCAGAGAGAGTTGAGGCACAGCAGCCGGAAGACATCAGAGGGAAAACCAGAAAACATTTTCTCCATCCATTATCCATTTCTCTATAAATTATTAGACGATACAAACGTTACATAATGGGGCTTTATTGTAGATGATAAGGGAGCAGGAGGTTATAGGCTGGAACAGTTATTTCATTAGTTATTTTATTGATTAATCAATTATTTAAATCATCAGAAAATTACCCTCCGAGTCTGCTGAACATTCTCAACTGTCTTCCTGTCTTTATTGTGCAATAAAATCCAAAAATAACTCAAGAAAGTACAGAGGAAGTGGAACGTGTGAATAAAAGGGAACCATAGCGAGGGTTATGAGTTGACTTCAGGTTTGACAGGAAACCTCCCGATGCCTGCTCACACCGAAGCAGTTGCTTTCAGGACATTTAAGACAAATATGGTTAATATAAACACTGAGCTGAAGTGGCTTGGAACATTACTCACTCGCTGTAAGTAAATAAATAAATCTTTCACTCAAATACGTGTTCCTTCTCTTGTCCAGTCAGATGGAGGACAAGCAGCATTCAGCATCTGTAATCATTCCAGCTTCATGTCCAAGAAGAAGAAATATATTTATTTTATCACGTCCCACCCTGATCATTTTTCTCCAGGAGATCCCTTCAGCTTGACCCATATTTCCAAATTTAACAGAAAAGTTCAACAAAATCAACAGATGTTGATGATATTAGACCCTCACTGCGGTCATGAGTAAAACAGTCCCTGAAAACGTGGTTTTAATTCTTAAAGCAAGACTGTGTACAAATTTGCTATTTTTGTGATTTAGTGCAATCCCACTGTGGTAAATATGGACAGCTGTACACGTGTTAACAGCCAAACATCAATCAAGATCAACAACACCAGACATAGCAGCCAGCTAATATTACTTACTAGTCCAACAACTAAAAGTCAGTCCCGGATTTACTCTTCACTCTCCGGCTTCTTGCTCGCTCACTCTCTACTTTTCTCTTCTTAACCTCCTCCTTCATCCTCTTCGGTCTTTTCTCCTCTGCCATTATGTCCATCGAGGCTGCTGAGCCCGGTTACATTGCCCACTTTCCAAGCTGCTTTTCTGGCACGACACCGGCTCCGCACATTATTTGCTTGACCAGAACAGTCCAAAGCCCCATGCCTGGGAAAAAAATCAAAAAAAGCAAATCATCACATTAGGAACCAGAGCATAGTTGGTGGTTTTGCTTGATCTTTGAGCTTCTACTGTCCTGACACAGGCAGAAAATGCTCTATTTATGTCATAAACTGAAGATTTTAGAGCCTTTAAGATATTTTACAATGTACAGACAAATTTAGATGATCAAGACTGAACTGAGAGGTGAGAAAAGATTAAACTGGAAACATGCCAGTGCTCCCAGCTGCTTCTTTTCGGTTCACATCAAGAGCTTTAATTTCATTTTCTTCTTCACCACTCAGATGAGCGTAGTTTAAGACTCGATTGTTTAAAGGAGGGGCATGATTTATCCGTGTCATCTGCCCGAATAAATCATGACTGGAAGGAGAGATGACTCCACCCGTGGCCTTTTCACCATTCCTCGCTTGGTCATGCGTTCTGCATCCGTGATGGGCTGCAGCCAAAACATTCAACTTTTTCCACTTCCACCGCCACGGCTCTCTCTTTGCTGCTCTCTTTTTAAACACACATATGTATGTACGGCCATCCGTTTGAAAAGAATTTGCTTTAATTGACCTGATTAATTATTTATTATCGTGTACTTTCTCATCCGCAGGTTGAGCTACACGTCCACCTCGATGGAGCCATCAGGGTGCAGACTATTCTTGACGTTGCCAAGTAAGTTAGTTCACTCTTATATTAACACACTATCCAGTCACGTTTCTGCCCACATGATGAATGTCAGTCAAATATCGACTCACCTTTTAGCTCCCGAAGGAGATATCTGCCTCTTTAGCTGCTAAATGTTCACCAGCTAGTCACCAATATGAGTTTTTGTGAGTCTGCTCCATCTAGAAAGAGAGACTGGTGACACCATAAAAGCAAAACAATGAGCTGAAAGACACTAAAATGCTCCGTAGAGCCAAGGAGAACAGCAAAGTCAGGTGATAAACTCTCAGTTGGTTCGTCACTATGAGTGACTCCCTCCAAGTTACCCATTGTCATCCGACCTATTGGTAATTTGGCAGCTTTAACTGCTCGAATCTATACTGGTATGAGACTCGCACAGCCATTCTCTGTGGGGCTCTGAGGTAAAATACTCGGCTAACTAAATCCTGGCTCAGTCCCAGGAGCTCCTTTTATTTATTTTTCCATTAATAATTCAGTTGTCAAGTCAACAGCTCAGGCTGCAATACATCACACAAACAAAAGCTCTCTGTTGAGCAAATCAGGTTTGCGCTTCTGGCTAGAAAATGAATTTCCAAATGAAACATTTCAATTTCAACGCTGTCCTTGAAACGTTTCTGTTTCCTCTCCTCTCCTTCTTCCAGGAGACGAGGCATCCGTCTGCAAGCGGACACGGTGGAGGAGATGACACGGAATATCATTCTCGAAGAACCTGCAACCCTCCCCAAGTTCCTGGACAAGTTCGCAGAGTACATGCACGTGGTTGCGTAAGTGCTGACATGTCGCTTTTTAAAACGATTCAGTTTCATAATTACCAGAGGTGTTTTCTTGCTGAGCAGGTGACAGGAGTGCAAAGAGCGAGATCTGAGTAATTAACAGTCAGGGTCCACCTCGTTAGTGTCACAGGAATGCTCGACAACGAGGGTCAGAGTCCAGCTACGCACTCTGTTATCACACGTGCAGTTATATTATGCTATTAAGATGCATTCAGGGCCTTTTAAAACCAGAGTGTGTGTTATAGTTTGTGACTTCAGGATTATGCAATGTGATTCATTAACATGATGGTAGGGCGGGGGTGATTTTAAATTCCAGACACGCAGAACAGGATCACTGTTGAGATCAAGTATCACCTCGGCAGCCAAACGAAAAAGGGAAGTAAAGCCGTTCTTTCCGGTGTCGCTCTGTCTTATTTTAGTCCTCCAGTGACAGGGCTGAACCGCTAAGAAAAGACCAAATACGGTCTTTCAGATACTCAACAGCCGTGAAAGCTTCCCAACAATGAGGGTCTGTAGTGGACCGGACTGCAGCGCGCAGCAGTGCTGAATGGACCCTTCTGTATCGAGGCTCTTGAAAGCCGTGCGTGCAGTACGGCTTCGACAACATGGGGAACCTGCTAGCTGAGTTTAGTTGATGCAGAATTGTTGTTATGAGTGTCGATGTGTGTGTGTGTGTGAGGGGGGTGATGGGAGGAGAACAACAGGCATTCAGGCCCGAGCTATGAGCATTCACTTTGAGTGTAAATGCTGGAAGCCGTGTTGTTGTTCGTCACGTGACGTGCTGCTGAGTCTAAAGGAAACGAGACACTGAGCTAATATTTTCACAACGCTACTCTGTATGTCATGCATCATACAGCATTTATATCATACGGGCCGGGCATTTTATAAATAAATAAGGCCGCTTCCCGACATTATTAATATTTAACTCTTGAGCTGCAACTAAAGATCATTTTCATTATCTATCTGCAGATTCTTCCTCGATTTTACGTCTGAAAATAGTAAGAAATGTTTTTAAAGGCCAAACTGACAGCTTCAGATGAAGCTAGAAATCTTCACATTTACAAAGAAAATTTTAATAGACCGACGATCCATTTTCAATTCATTGACTTCTACTTAATTTGTTTTGTACACACATGGTTATGCAAAGGTTTATCAGAGGAAGAAACAACCATGAAGTGTTTGTGTTCGGGTCTTGTATGGATTAATGAACGATCATACTGACGTTCCAAACTAGGCTGAACATAAAACAGTCGATACTTACTGAAGGTAGACACTTCTGTAACTATAAAAAACATCTATTCTGCTTCTCAAAACTGATTCTACAAGTTGATGATGAGAGAAATAAAGCCCCGCACTCATACATCGCTGCTGTGCTTGAGCAGTTTTTTCAGGTATCTGTGCTTTTTTGATTTGAGGGTTATTATTGTTTTTGGGGTTTTTTTGGCCTTCCCAACCTCAAGAAGAATTCATATCACACATGACAGACATAACAACAAAGTAAAAGACGTGACAAGATGAAGCAGACAGAAGCAGAGTGATTTTTACTTTTATACTTTGAGCCTGAGTGAAGGATGTGTGTCACCTCTGATGACCCATGGCACACACAGACACTGTCTTTATGATGTATTTTATGATATTTCCATGATTTATTTTATGATACGTCATCAATTGATGTCAATATATATCTTGAGATGTAGGTGTGTGTTTAAAGCAACAAGCTGTATCGTGTCTGTAAAACTGTAAAAGCTCATTACTCATCCTGGTTCAGATGATGAATTAGCAGTACTTAATAGTTTTATTTGTCCCGCTGAGATAAGCGTGTATCAGAGAGCGATGTGCCTCATCTTGTTTCTCTTTGTTCTCTTTCAGTGGCGACAGAGACGCCATAAAGAGGATAGCCTACGAGTTCGTTGAGGACAAAGCCAAGGAGGGAGTGATTTATGTCGAGGTCAGATACAGCCCGCATTTCCTGGCTAACAGCAAAGTGGATCCCATACCATGGGACCAGGAAGAGTAAGTGTTTATTTGAGTGGCTGCAGCCGACGATGAAGCCTGCGTTGTGTTATATCATCGCATGTTTTTCCCTTTTCCGCTTCACTCAGAGGTGACCTGACCCCGGATGAGGTGGTGCGCCTTGTTAACGAGGGCCTCGGCGAGGGGGAGAGGGCCTTCAATATCAAAGCCAGGTCCATTCTATGCTGCATGCGCCACATGCCAAGTAATGAACTGTTCATGCTCCTGTCTGCCAAAACAACCTTGTGAGATAAGGTTCCTCACTGTACTGTCTTCTGTCCTCAATGCTCTGTCTCAGTTATTCTTATTAGTTAATGCACTCATGTATTGATTAGATTTAAGTATCACTTTACCTCCTGAAACTTTGAGCAATCCGCCGCTGCATTGTGGAGGATCTGCTGCAGCACAGGGCCCCCATAAAACATATGAAAACATATAAACGGTGACCTCAGTGATTACTTCTGTACGACAGCGAGCTATGTGTGACGCATGACTGTTTTATTATTGTTTTTAGTTCAGGACCGGTTCATACTGGAATCTGATATCAGCCATTAAAAATAATGTGAACAGACTGGAACATAAATATGAATTTAGCACTAAAGCCTGCAGACTGAGAGTCTGCTGCCACGTTAGAGGAAAAGTCAGGGCATCACCAACATCACCAGCATTCATCCTCTGCAGACCATTAACAGAGCTAAAACCAGCAGTTAAACTGATGTTATGTGCTGTAATAGTACTTTTAAAAGTAGTTGCAGTAATACCAACAACAGCAGCTGTATAAAGTCTGTAAGAGTGACGACAAGTAACCGTGGCAACATGAGATATTTCTACGAGCAGCAGCATGAGATAAGTCTGTTGCTCGATTCATGCAGCTGCTTCCTGTGTAACCGAGCAGCCGAGTGCAATTCTTATCTGCCGCTGGGTATTTTACGCTACATACTTCCTGAACTTACAGAGGATATCTGATTTTGTCATTAGAGATGAGATTATGAGGTGCTATTTTAGGAAAAACGACAAATCCTACAAGCTGCAGCGTAGCACAGTTAACATGCAGTCTGATACTTCAGTGCAGTATTTTATACCTGTATGCAAATTAATCTAGATAAAACCATGCATGTAGAAGTGGGCGATGTTGGATAGAAGAAATATGCTCTTATGCTTTAAGAGTTAGATAAGAACACTGATGTTTAGCTTAGCTTAGCATAAAGACTGGAATCAGGGGGAAACAGCTAGCGTGGCTCTGCCATTATTAAGCTAAGCGTAACTAACCATAGCTCCATATTTACAGACTTAAGAGTGGTATCAAACTCTTGGCTGAACTATTCCTTTAAGGACCGGTCCTGGTTACTGTCAGTCAGACAAAGACAGCTACTACCACATTTTGTTTAAAGAGCAAGAAGCCCAGCTTTCAGCCTTTTATTCCACCAAGCTCTGCCAACAGCTAAGAGTCAGTCCCAGATTTACTCTTGTCCAGCTCCGGTTCTGGCACGAAATCGGTTCTACTCTCCGTTAGCATTCCCACCGCACCCCAATTGCTGAAAATCTCGTCTTCCCGGTGATCCAAAACAGCTAACAAACTGAGCTAACAGCAGCTAACAGCAGCTACAGTTGTCAGCAGTTTACTTCACTGCCCATCAGGAAACTCGGTAAATCACAGAGAGTTGAGGCGGAGCAGCCGGAGGACATCAGAGGGAAAACCAGAAAACATTTTCTCCATAAAATATGATCCAGTTTCACCAAAATCAGTGAAATGGTTGGTGGTGTGTGACTTAGTGCCGTAAAGCGTTACGTACTTCTCAGCCCAAAGTTACATAGTGTGAGAACAGACGTACGAATGACAGAGACACCGTTCACCTGATCACAGGTCAGTGTAGATCAACAGGAGTTAAAATCTGTTAGTTTATGAGAGAAAAGTTGCTTTAATGTCGTCTTGTGCTTCTCGTAGCTGTAGACTGATGCAGAGTGATGTAGCATGATGCTTAAACTGTATCATCACATTTCATAGATTCATCATCTGCATGTGTGTGTTTCAATGTGTGTGTGTGTGTGTGTGTTTGAATGGGCAGGACCATGGTAATAAGTGTGTATTTTTAAACTCAACAGGCTGGTCCATGGACATCGTGGAGCTGTGTAAGAAATATCGCCACGAAGGAGTAGTCGCCATCGATCTGGCAGGTGACGAGTCACGCAACTGTGAAGCCAATCCAGAACACAGGAGCGCCTACGAGGTGAGTGTGTTGAAACTTAAATCGCCAACGGAAAATGAATGCTGAAGGCGTGTGGGAGATTAGAAAGGTGTGGGCTGTGATGCATCTCTATACTGCTTTGTTTTATTTAATTACAGCCTCACACGGCACGCACCAATAACCTGTACTGCAACCTCAGCAGTGATGGTAATAACAATAACCGAGGTCAGCTGAATGACGGCTTGTTTTGCTGTATCATCATGATCAGCAGAAGCTGAGTGTTCTTGACACACACAGTTTTACACAGAGAAGTGTAAAAACAGTACTGCTTACCTTGACACTGAAGCAAAGCAGGCATGTTTTTTTTATTTATTTATAACACATAGTGTCAGTTTTATGCTGTTTAAAAAAAAAGATTTTATTGTCCAGCTCATGTTCCCACAGGCTGCGCGCTGATTGAAATATGGACACGATTAGACGCTCCAGCAACTTTCAGGAATCCTTAGAAAGAATTTGAAGCTCTTGTCTTGTAACTACAGAGAGGACGGATTAACTGTGAGATGTTCTTCTGGGGATCGCGACGGAGTCAGGACTTTAAAAAATCTTTATGTGTAACAACTTAAAACTGATTTCCTCTGAAGCTCTGAGTCTTCAAAAAAAAATCTAATTTGGTTCTCAGCCAGCGTTTATTGATTAATTCAGAGAACGTCACAGTAAGTAATCACTTCTGCCTGTCGGACCATAATGAATGTGGTAGATTAATCAGTTAATACAGTACAGCGCTGGACGTGGACCAAGTCTTACATGAAATTAATTACTCGCACGGATAAAGGAAGGGTAGAGTTGACAGCGCGGGTATAGTTCATAATATTTAAGCTCATACGTTTCATGAATTCTTCACGCTGAATTAACCGTCTTTATCTGACTCCGTTTGTTTTGGCTTTTCTGGTTTATTTTAGAGGTTCTTTTGTTTTTTTATATCTTGTCTTTACATCAGACTTCTCGGTTTGCCACAACCACAATAAACAAGCCAAACAGAGGTTTGCAACCGTGGCAACAATAACAACCAACTGACACATTGTGAAATATCAGGAGAATACTCAGAGCTGTTGTTTCAGTGTTAACCTCCGAAGCAGTTGACAGTGCAAAGGTGAGCAATAAATGAAACATCTTGCTGGAGGTGAGGTTACGTATGAGTGTGTGTGAGGAGCACAGCCAGTCAAAAGTCATTCGAGGCACACAGCTTTGTCAATGATTCATAAACTGACCATATTATTTATTTTATATATATTTTTCCTCTTTCCTCGAGTAATGTTTGGTTTAAATACACTTTATTATTCTTATTGTACAGCTACAATATTATGCAGAGGTGTAATTTCGCCGTGGTGTAAAGGAGGTTTTTTTTAAATCCTGTCGAGCTGAATCGAAATTGATGGAAGAAACAGGGACGTGCTTCAATTATTAACAAGAAGCGGCGCTCATGGAGCAGAGTCCACGCTAATACTGAGAGTTATCTTCATAACTACATGACCTCCAGATACACACTAGATTAAGCAAGCCACGGTCGGTGTGTCCAAGGTGAAAAACACTGGAATAAAAACAGATGATTAAAGCAGCGTGATGACAAAGTACAAAATAATGTGTATCCAGGGGAAGAGTGCTGTTTTCTTCCACAGCAGAGCAACATCTTTTCACCCCCGCCCTGATGATAAAATGCTCCTTGGTGCTTGATGCTGCAGCGCTGCAGATGTGAAATCCAGATGTTTGGCTGTGCTGATGTGTTGCATGATTGATTCTGTCGCTAGGAAGCGGTGCGTTCTGGCATCCACAGGACAGTCCACGCTGGAGAGGTGGGGCCGGCGTCTGCGGTGAAGGAGGTGAGCTGCTACAACAATAACACGGGACATTTCTGAACAGGGTGGTGGAGTCATCTGAGAGTCTTAGTCTGTCCTCAGAAAACAATCAAGTCACGCACCAACAATGAGAAAACAGGGAGACAAGAACAACAAGAATGACAAGACGTGAAGGAGATGATTTTAAATTCCAGCGGACTGACTGTTTTAATTTTAATGTTCAGTCTTTTGTATCAACCACTGCAGAAGCAAACAGGCGTACATGAACAAATACACGCGCGTGGATGCGAGTTTGTGTCCGTCTCAGCTGCTACGTCTTTTGTGTAAAACTAGAGTATGTCTCAATGGACGGCCACTGTCGTAATAAGAGGCCGCTCTCTAAAGAGGCCATCCTTCAAAGTGACAGTTCAGCTATGCCACAACAGTTGTGTGTGAGTGTGTGTGTGTGTGTCTCTAGAAATAGCCTGCAGATTCTGCTGACATGTACAACAGAGGATTTTTTTTGTGTGTGTGTGTGTAACCTTCGGCGTCCACCTCGTGAACCCCACCGTGTGTTTATTTGATATTTTAGGCTGTGGAAGTGCTGAAAGCTGAGCGGGTTGGACACGGTTACAGAACCCTGGAAGACCAAGACCTGTACAAGAAGCTGCTGGCTCAGAACATGCACTTCGAGGTGAGGAACTCAACATTTTCACCCAAAAAACTGAATCACAACAAAGGTTATACATTTCTACAGGGATCCGCCTGTTAGACACTGATCCTTTAAGAAAGTAGGATTGTTTTTATCAGGTAATTACAGTGATGTAGGTGACATATTGTAGGAGCACAGTGATACGCTGACCCCTAGTGGAGCCTTTAGTATCACAGCTGAAAGAAGAAAACTGCAGTAAGGAGGTTTTGTCAGTGCTGTCTGTGCTCTCTTCTGATTGCAGGTGTGTCCTATTTCCAGCAAGCTGACAGGTGCCTGCGACCCCGACTTCGCCAAGCATCCTGTCGTCACGTGAGCCGCATTTATTTTATGTGATAGTCGGGTAATTAACCTGCATTAAAAAAGGTAGATTTGCGGGGCACCTTTTATTCACTTTTATTTTGGGTTTCATCACTTCCTTTGTGCAGGTTCATGAAGGACAAGGCTAATTACTCCCTGAATACAGACGACCCTCTGATCTTCAACTCGAACCTGCACCTCGACTACAGCGTGGCGCACAAATACATGGGATTCACTGAGGAGGAATTCAAACGAGTGGTGAGATCAAATGCATGCATAATTATAGCGGCGCTTCGCAGGATGAATGTGGTTTTGAAATGATAGCACGGGGTGTAGATGCCCCGTGCATGGCAGTGCCTTTCTCACTTATTAATTAAAGCATAAAAGAAGCGCTGCTCTGCACACAAAAGGCCTCAGCTCCTTTTCAATTATTACAATTTATTGTAACTTGAAGGATTGTGCTGCACGTTCATCCTCCATCAGGTCTGCATATGGATTTCACAGTGCATCGTTAAAGGAATAGTTTTTCCAAAATAAATCATTTTGTAAACAGTACGTGGTTTAATGGTGGGTTAACTGTCAATGACTCTTTTGTCACTACCGCGTGGCGACGGTGAGCTCAGTAGTTGGAGCGTCCGTCCCAATGTACAAGGGGCTCGGTCCTTTCTGCAGCGGCCCAGGGCTCGAGTCCGACCTGTGGCCCTTTGCTGCGTGTCATTCCCGTCTTTCGCTCCCCAATCTTCAGCTGTATCTGTCAAAATAAAGCTTGAAAAAGCCACAAAAAAAAAGTCAATTTCTTGTCTGCTGATTTAAATCTTTTCTTTCTGTTGAGCTCAAAGTTTCGTAGTCACTTCAAGATAAGCAATTGCATCTTCGTTCAGCTGATACAGCAAACCAGGGAGGCACGGGGCCAAAGTTGGCCCACCCTAACGTTCGATTTGGCTTTAAAAAATAATAACAAAAATCTCAGGTTATGCTGTTTTTGTGGGGTAAAATGCTCTTTAAATATTAAGGACCCCTAATCCTGAATTATTCTTCATAATCTGAGCATGGTGGGTCGAGTGACACTTTGCATCTTTTGCTTTTGGCCCATGCCCCCATTAAGTTTCAGTTTTGGCCCTCTGAGGTTTGTGCACCCCTGCATTAAACACACTTGCTGATGGTATTGAGTTCATCAGTACATTCAGACTGTTGCCAGTCCAAAGCTGTCTCATTCAGTTAAGTAGCACTCATTCAGTTTCAACTCCGTTTTATTTATGTAGCACCAAATTATATGAGAAGTTATCTCATACAGCGGGTCTAGACCAAAAAATGATTAATAGCTCAGCAGACACTTATCTGTAAAAGTTGTCACATCATGAATATTTCTGTGGATTTTAATATGCCTTTAACCCAGAAGTAACTTCCTGTGCGCCCCCTGCATCACGGCTGAAAGTCCCGGGTCCAGCTTTTATTTAACGGGTTAAACAAAAAAATGTAATGAAACGTTTAGGAACTGGAGCCATTTTTTATACGCAGTTCCCTTATTAACTGGACGAATCAACATATTCATAAATAAAATGTTTATTCTTAACACTTTGTCGAGAATCCTTTGTAGACAACAGTTGCTTGAAGTCTAGAGCACATGGACATCACCGAATAATGCCGGGTTTCCTGCTTTGTGATGCTTTGCCAGGCCTTTATTGCAGCTGTCTTCAGTCGTTACGTGCTCGTGGGTCGTTCTACCTTAAGTTTTGTAGAACGTGCGCCCCCTGTATCAAGGCTAAAAGTCCTGGGTCCTTTGCTGCATGTTATCCCCTCTCTCTTTGTCCATGTTTCTAGATGTCATTATCCAATAAACCACAAAATGTCTCTTAAAATATTTGTTGTCTAAAGGTCGAGGTGAATCTGGCAAAGCTAAGCTGTAGACAAACGCTATAGCGCCATAGTGACATCAATCTTCTCATCTCTACACCTTTTAAAAGTCCTGAATTATTTGGATGTACCTTCATTGACTTCTTGTGCTTTACAGAACATCAGTTCTGCAGAGTCGTGCTTCCTGCCTGAGAAGGAGAAGAAGGAGCTCCTCAAGAAACTCCACAAGGCCTACGGGATGATACAGAGAACTGCCTTTTAACCCTGACGACGAACTCCGAGGAGGCAACTAACCCAGGGACGAACCCGCTCTGAATCTCCCCACCAAGACACAATGGAATGTCTTTTTTTTTCCTCATCCATAACCAGACACGAAGCCTTTAGAATAACAAATATGATGTCTCTCATATGGCTGCTGCCTTCACATCACACGAGTCTGGTCAGTACTCCATCAATGTTTTTTTTTTTTTTTAGATAGCTTTTAATACTTTAAGTTTACGGCGAGGATCCAGAGGATGTCACGGTGCACTGCAATGTGAAAAAAAAAAAAAAAACATGGGCATGCTGTAAGTGTTTTGTGTTTATGAAGCAGATTCTGTTCCACGAAGAACTCTGTGTTTACATCAGGGAAGTTTCTGTCAGGTTAAGGGAAGTTGTTTACTCCGTTTACTGAACATCCATTCTTTGGTTGAAGGGTTTAAATGAAGGACTCCACGGTGTCAGTGTCCATGTTTTTTTTTACTCTCTACATGTAAAAGCTGCAGGAAACCTCAGGAAACAGCTCAATACCAAAAATTGTAGTCTTACATTCAAACACTAGGTGTCACTATATTGCCACCTGCATGGACAAACCACAGCTGATTTTAATGTGGTTTTACATTCGGGAATTACTCTAATTCTTTTCATGTGTATATTTATTTAAAAGATTTTTTTTTCACTTCACTGATAAAAGAAGAAGAAACTTTCATTTATAAACAGACACATTTATGACACTTGAAAAGCATCTTTGAGCGTAATAAAAGCTGAATGAAACCTTCCTGCGTGTCCAGCTGTTTCTTTACGATGATCACCTACAGCACAGGTTCTCAAACTGTGGTACGAGTACCACTGGTGGGACGTGACCTTCTTGTACTGGTAACCTAAATCATCCGTTTAATGGTTTGAATGACATTAAACTAAGATATGGATGGAATGTTACTGAAAATAAGTTTTGCATTTGCTGATATGTTTTTTTTTTATACGTACACATACGCATACGTCCATGATTAGTTATGAATTAAAATGTATGGAAATATTAGGAAGAGAAGAAGTGCAGATCAGGAGTAACACTTTTCCACCAAAGACGCTCTGGTTCTTGATTCTTCTTCTTAAAAAGGTCCAGTGTGGTGCATGGTATATAATATTCATAACTATGTTTTCACGCACGTACAATCGCCTGAAAATAAGAACCTTTTAATTTTACATGTTACTTTTGTTACTGGTCTTGAGGGTGATGTGAGGAGATTGCAATGCAGCGATTACACCACTACATGCAACTAAATTCTACACACCGGACCTTTAATGGGAATAAACCTGCGTCCGTTTGAGAAGCACTGATTCTACAGCATTAGTATGAGTATTAGTTTCATATAAAGTCACCTTACAGTGATATTAAAGAGGACGCTAACAGAGAGTGCTAAAATAAAAAAATAAAAGTCACAGCTTTACGGATAAACTGCTCCGTCATCCTGCTTCTTTATTGTATAAAGAGATAAATGGGAACACTGGGGCCATGCTAGGTGGAAATGTAAGCACTGGCTTCCTGTAGCCGCGCTAATGTACACAAAAGCTGCATTCAATAATATTTATGGCTCTGGAACAGCTCAGCGCTGGACTCATTAATCTTGGTCAGGCTGGGACTCGCCACCTCTACGGCTCCTCTACCTGCTGCCTCGTGAGAGAAAAACAAAATGCAAAATGTTACAGTAATTCATAAGTATTTTATTACACAAAGAAAAATTGCTATCACAAAGTTATCACTGAACATTTAGCAATAAATATGAAGTCCGTACACGACAGGATAATGGCGACTATGTTTGTTACTAAAAAAGGAAAGAGACTCGACGATGGAATCGGACACGCGGGTCACTAACACACACACGGACATAGATAGAAAGAAAATGACAAACAGATGATTATGAAGACGCCCTCCATGACACGGTTCCATATTAAGCTGGAACAATGTTTCGAGTGTTTGTGAGTGAATTCTGCTCAGCTCGGTCCATCTCCACAGGCAATCGATTCAAAGTTTCTGTGCTTTCTCGTCTTGTCGGGGAATATCAATGACTAACCGGAGGATGAAGCAAAGGAGCAGCATCGCAGTCAGTCAGTTCTACTCAGTTCTGCTCCGCGTGTTACAATCGGATCCAAAAGAAAAAGGCGTACATTTGGGGCCACTGAAGCTCCAAACAGGCCGGCAGTGAGCGAAGGTGTCCTCATGTCCGCTTAGGACAACCAATAAACACTCTCCCTTTCCTCTTTTCTCCACACCTCTCCACTTTCACTCGCTTCCTCTCAACGTTTCACTCCTTGGCTCTGCCCCCCCCACCCCTCCTCCTCCTCTCCTCCTCCTCCTCCTCTTCCCTTTGGTCTCTGGCTGAGTTTAGGACGGGCCTCCGCCGCCCTGGGCATCTTGGCTGGTGGAGCCCTCTGCCTCAGGGGCTGGGGAGGCCCCCGGATCTCCTTCTGGAAGAAGACACAGGAAACAAATGAGCAAAAAATAGATTATGTAAATTATCAAGCTCAAAAGTGGTTTGGCATTCCTAACAGAAGGCAATAAATCAGCTTTCAGGCTGATGAGAATCCTCGAGGAAGGAACTACAACTTCCTGTAGCAACGCAGTGTCAAGCATGATACGAGATTATTTCCAAATCTGAAGCTTCCCAGCAGACCAGAATTATTTATTTTGATTTATAGCAGTCAAAGTGGCCGTCATGTCATGGGAAACATGTCCTTGTCTGACTGAAAAGGAAGTCGGCGAGAGCGACGATACGATGCACGATGGTGAGACCGTGAACCTCTGCGTCATATTCCTCCCAACAAGCTTGACACTCTGGCGAGCAGAGGAAGCGAGCGGCTATCTGTCAACGTGCTGCCGCTACGACTCTTTTAACGCCGAGGCAACAAAGCGCGACAGTCGAGTCTGACTGTGACTGCGAGCTGAGAAATGCCATCTGTTTGTGTTTTGAAGTGATGCAATGATGAAGAGCCGGATTCACAAAGACAGTACCAATAGAGAGGGCCCGGTCTAGTTGTTGACTTCAAGTGGATGAATTTGACATGAATTCTGTGTAAATTAAAACTTTTTTTCAAACTAGAAAACACGTCTGATCGAGCAACAGCGTCCAACCGATCGGACGTGTTCACTCCAGCAGTTGTAATGATGTTTTACTGCGGACGGTAACACGCTGTGGCTTCTTCACAGCACTTTAACTCCCTCCAGAAATCAAGTCGGCGTTTGCTCGCTCCTCTTCTGTTTCTTTTTTTTTTGTCAGTTGTTGCCACTGGTGAGCAGATGTCAGTGATTATTACCATGGAGACAAGGGTCTCAGTTTTTTGAGTTGAGCCTTGGGGGTAAGGTTGTTAATTTAAGACGAGCTCAGGCTAAAGGAGTTCAAAAATCGGGTGCTGCAACATAAAAAGAAACTTCATGGATCTGAAAATAACAGCTGCATCACACACACACACACACACACACAGATTATTGTGCCGGAGGCAGCGATGCACCACCTCATGTGATCTCACGGGAGGCAGATGTAAACAAAATGAAGAACTATCCTCTTGATGCTGCCGTCCGTCCGGATGAGAAAATGTTTTGGGGAGACGCGGCCGTCACGGGTCGTCTGGCTTTTAACTGTGTTAACATCTGTTAGCGGTATGCTACCTAATGTTAGCCTCAAAGGCTAGAATGTTTACTGTTGCTTGGCAACATCAGCTGCTCTGTCTCCGGGTAGATTTGTCTTTTTCGCTCGGGAACTAAAAGTACTGACAAAGATTTTAAGTCCTAAATATCAAACATGGTTTATATTATCGGGGCAGCTCCGAGGTCAGAAGACTAGATGTGCAAACCCCTCACGGTGCCCGATAATCTGGGACGAACGCTGGTCCTAGATCAGATTTCTCTCCCACTGATCATCAGCGCTCTCGCACTCTCAGACGCTGACGTTTTCTGACCGGACACAGTTCAGCAGGTTTAAACAGGTTCTCCACTGCTAAACTGTCCAACTCGCATTAAGACTAAAAGCAACATTAAGACTGGCCTAACACGCCAGACCAGTCTAAAACATCTGTGTGTAGCCAGTCCCAGGTCCCAGGAAGTGTTAACATACTCACAAATATACACATACGTCCTCTCGCTGTGATGTGGGTTCACTGACCTGCAGCCTTCAGGTCCATCTCCGCCAGGTCTTTGGTGAGCTCACTGGTGCTGGCCGCTCCTTCCCCCTCCCCTGTGATGTCGGGCACTGCGTTCCTGCGGCCTGTGCGATCACAGTTGATGAAGTCTGAGTACGACGTCTCCACGTCCATCATCTGTCCATGACCAGCGCTCTCATTACACCTGCCAGAGGGGGGGAGGGAGGGAGGAAAGCGGGAAGTCAGACTGGGCTGCGGAGGTGTTTGCGAGAAGCAAAATAAATCATCCCTTGCTGACCCGTGGGAGGACGCAGCGCTGCGAGAGTCCTGCGAATTTCCACATCTACAACGCGATACACAGGAACTGGATGGAGATAAAGAAATAAAGAAATATCACAGTGCTGAGCTATTTAAGAAGAAACTGAGGATGACCAATGCAGAGTGGGAGAGTGGGCTGAAAGGGAGAGCACTTCCACAACCTGAACGGCCGACAGCGACGAGAGATTCAATAAAGAAAGGAAGAACGAAGGTGTTAATAATTTCTACACTATTTCTGCACGCCGATTAATGGCACTGCTGACATCTGTGCTAATTGCTTGCCCTAATTACGTCAGGAAAAACAAAAAGCTGCTCGAAACTTGCTCACTTGTACAGTCATAGCCTTCTTCTGGAGTCCATTTCTCAGCCCTAAAGGTACTCACACAGCAAGGATTTAGAAAAAACACAGCGAGGGGGGGGGAGAGGCCTGGAAAGAGCGCTGTACATCAATACAGAGAGCAAGAAAACAGCTTGAAACCATTCAAAGCATGAGCAGAGGTGGGGCCACAGAGAGAGAGAGAGAGAGAACCCAGGCAAAAAAGTAAGCAGAGCTCCCATTAGCCATTCATTCCTCTTCTGTTTCCTGTTCTCAGTCCATATTTAACTAGGTCATGGATCCTGCCAACCTCTAAAAAAACACTATACAGCTGGTAAATCCTCCGAGAGGAGAGGACACAAAAAAATAAGACTGCTCCAGAAAAGAAAAAGAACAGAAAAAAAAAGACAAGAAAGTAGTAGTGGGAAGTCGTCCTGTGGAGCAGAGAAAAGGAGAAGGAAACCTTCCACATCACCGTCGGTGTCGTCACAGCTGTTCCTCTCCCCCGCACAGATAGCTTAGACCTCAATAACCGACCACATCACAGCAACTCTCTAATAAAGCATTCAACGCTTCTTCTTCTCCGACAGAACAGCTGAGCGGCTAAGCTGTTAAGAAACGTGGAGGGGGTCGGAGTCTCGGAGGGGGAACGGGAGAAAGAAGAGAGAGGGAGGAACAGAAAACGAGCTGGCAGACACAGCTACGACACGCTGACCCGAGGCCAGTCTGTTCCCAAACTCTTTCGCTCGCATTCTTTTAGGTCCCACAATTGTTTTCTTTCTCTTTACGTACAGTCTCGTGTGCTCCGTGCCAAAAAGGAAGCACCCGGGGTCGCAAGCCACACGGGGCGTGAGTTTTTTGGGGTGGGGGAATGTGAAATTTGCAGTAAAGGGCAATCTTTAAGCTCCTGTAGGTAAGAGCGTTACCTCAGAGAAATGTCAGTGAGTTCTGCGCTGCTGGCATTTTCCTGAGTGCTTCCACCAAACACAAGAGCCACTCTGTATTCCCACTGCAGATGGTGGTGTGATCCTCCGGTAGATTGGCATCTAGATAGCCAGGTTGTGCAGTCATCAGTGAGCCACATCGCCGTGGGAGGCCGGCGTCTCACAGGTTCATAATTACACAGACAGTACTACCTTCTCCACAACCTCGAGTTCAAACAACCGAGGATTTTACTGACTGCTAATCAGCGCTGAGCAGTCTGAGGACGGCATCTCATGGCTGACACAAACCACTCAACACAGATTTAGATTTTTCTCTAAAGCAGTTTAATCAGAGAGAAAATGTTTTTGCCTGCCTTGTTTCTACAGAAGACATCACATGAGCCGTATAACTTAGAGACACGACAATATAACTAAATAATATATAAATCTAACATTCAACAATGTTCAACGCTAACTTTTAAAAGTGGTTGCCGGGCATCAGCTTTTGGTTGCCAAAAATCAGGTTTAGTAACCTTATTTATTTTAATAGGAAAATGTTTAAAAGCTTTATTAAGGTAACCGTTTGTAGTTTATGTTCGGCTGTTGACTCTAAAAACAGACATCTGAGCACGTATGAGTAAACATAGGTGCCGACGTAATAATTAAATATCAATGAATCAACACACATCATATGTGCCATTTATTAAAACTGCATTTATTTTGGGATTCGTGTTTTGCCGTCTCCATTTTTCGTCGTCGTGCCATCAGGCTGAGAGTTGGCAAGCGTTACGCCTGGTTTAGTGACAACAGCTTGGTTGCATAATTGTATGCATAGTTATGGTACTAATGACAAACTCTGTCTGTAAAATCTGACAGTGTTTTGACTTCTGATTGATGACTCCTGTGGAAACTCGAACAGGATCAGTCCATCGAAAAATAATCTGGAAAACAACAGTAACTATTGTGATAAGCAACAAAAATGCCAAACATTCCCTGGTTTGTTTTCTCTGTTTCACATCTTAAGCTGAAGATATTTTAGACGTTACTTTGGGCCGTGGGGAAAATATGATGGGAACCAAACAATTCATATATTCATTCATACACCAACAAGTTACAGACTCAAGTTACACAGTTCTGACAGATCTGTAACTTCTTAAGCTGGCTGGCTTTACAGTTTTGGGGTTGACGGGTCGAGGTGTTTCACAGCTCTGAATCCCGGAGGTCTAAATCCAGTTTCAAGGTGATGAGCTTAAAATTATGACGTGATGACACCTCTGTCTTCCAGCTGTCTCAAGCTTCCTGTCTGAAACCGACGAGGTGATAGACCCTTTGTAGGAGAGTCGCCACTTTAAAACAGACCGTCAGAGATGTTCACAACGCTTCGAGCATGTTAACGAGAGACACTGAATAAACTTAATTAGCTGCAACATTTTAACAAACAAAATCAACAACCTGCAGCCGCATGAGACACTGTTTCATTATGTCAGTGAAAAGAAAAGTGCCACAGACACACGAGAAGGCCGATACGGCTCACATATCTGCTCACCACCGAAGCTACCACCCAGCCTGGCTTTGCATAAAGACTGGGCAACAGCTAGCCTGGCTCTGCTCACCAGTAATCCCTTTAAATTGTAGCTCTTGCTGAAATTTGCACTCACACTGATGATGATGATGGTGGTGGTGGTGGTGGTGTGCCTCCTGCTCTTCGCACGTGTTTACTCTCTTCTCTGTCTGACTGCCTGGTCTCAGCTGTGCTAGAAGCAGTTTAATGGTGCTGCATTTAAAAATAATAATAATAAATCACTTTATCCCTGCAAAGCGCGCCGTGATGATGAACCTGTTTGTGTCGCGCCGGCTGACTGACTGACTGACTGAGGCAGAGGAGGTTGTTGTTGTTGCTGCTGCTGCTGCTCACCTGCTGTGATTTGGATAATGCAAACGAGCATGTAAAGTGTGTCGGGGGCAGATGATCAGGCAGACACTGATGACCTTCTGTGTGACTGAAGTGATTGCAGCTCTTGTTTATGGAGTTGAATAAAAAGAATAATCATGCAGGGTCGCAGAGAACAACGATTTATTGAGAGAATTCGATGAATGATTCATTCATTGGTTTGTCTATACAGTAAAATGTCAGGGAGGAATGAAGAATGTCACATTTTCCCAGAGCCTGAGGGGATGTTTCCAGTCTAAAACTAGAATTTATTCATGTTACGCCGATATAAAACAGAAAGCAGCAAATTCTGGTATTTGTGAAGCTTGAGTCTGCAAGTGTTTTGACATATTTGCTTGATAAACGGTCGATTTTGTTGTCTTTTTTCCCTCTTAAAAAATTTGGTGGCATGACTTGCAATTTGCAACCAACTGAACACCCCTCGCCTCACACGTCCCCCTTCCAGGCTAGTGGGAGAGCCTAGAGTGGGTATAAAACTTTGCCCTATGTATAGCTACCACTCTAGGCTACTGTAGAAACATGACTGTATATATAAAAAGGCTCTTTCTAAAAGGTAACAACAACATAATTCTTATTTTGAGGTCACTCTACACACGAAAACACAGTTATGACTAATATAATTCATATTTAGCCAATAAATCCCCATAAAGCTTACACACTGGACCTTTAAAGCCAATGTATGTGCAACATTTCTGACCCATTGCACACAGATGATGCCAGTCTTGCATCGTTCACAGCTTTCTCACTAAAAATCTCACAGTATCTCATGACCACATTCCAGAAATTATGACTTATGGGTGTCCTAAAGTGCGCGTCCCAGTTAAATAAAAAGGCCGTCTTTATGTGAAAGGTCGGTCTGTGTGTGCGCGGAGGTGGTGGGGGGGAAACTCGACACAGCTGCAGCTGGAAACACTACCACATGAGACAAAATGTCACAGGTGTGTATTTTCACTCAAGACAATAACAACTCAATCCTCAAAGGGAAATCGCTGCCGCTCGGCTCCGTGAGCTGAACTCGGCTTGGCCTCGCTCTTTTTCCCCTCTCTCTCTCTCTCTCCTTCCTGCTTCGCGCCGTCTGTGTGGATCGTTTCCAATGTGGGAATTCTTTCTACAAAAAAAAAATTTGATGTCCCGGTTCGAATTCTGGTAATTCCTTTATTATGAGAGAAGGGCTTGCATTGTCATGTGTCCACAAAAAGCAGCAGAGCTTCATTGTGAACGAAAGCAAAAGGCAGAACAAAGACTACGCACGCAGTGGAGTTTTCCTCCACGACAAGTTTGAGCATGAACGGTGACCACGCTGGGCGAGGTGGCATGTAACAGGAGAGCTTTTTGGCATGGAGATATTAGGAACAAAAGCCTTTTGAGATCACTGGGGGAATATGAGTCAGCATAGCCACTTACACCGGGCCCATTAGAGAGGCAGGCTCACTACTATCCTGCTGGAGCCTTTTAAGCCTGATTTGTGTGTAATAAACTCACATTATCTGCAATAACCCACACAAAGACTGGCTTCGCTGCTGATTTTGACATCCATTAGCGCCGTCTACGCGACCAATTTCAAGTCTGTCAACTGATTCTGCTGCATTTATTGACGAGGCAAAAAGCCTACGCGAGAGCGAGCGTCATCTGCTTCTTGTGGCAACTTTTTCCGCTGGCCTTTTCTCAGCCACGAATACTTAATGTTTAAAAAGTTTAAGATGTAACGAGCAAACATCAAAAAAGGTAAGCGAGAGGCGGTTATTTTTTATTATTCATTCATCCGTCGATTCATTTCCTGTAAAAATCTATCACGTGTCGAAGACGGTACACCGCGCAGAGCTGCAACGCGTACTCAAACTACTCTGCAACTAATTTTAGTTCATTTTAAAGCAAAAAGATGAATACTATATTTAACATATTTAATACTTTTATTTGTCATATATGACAGTAAACTGAATAGATTTGGGTTTTGGACTGTTGGTCGGACGACAAGACATCTGAAGATGTCGCCTGGAGCTTTAAACGTGCTTTTTTAAAAATTATTATTCATTTTCTGGCATTCATTTATAGACAAAAGGAGGAAAATAATCAGCAGATTAAATCGATAATGAAACCAGTGTGTCCAGGGGATGTGTTCAAATGCCTTGTTTTGTCTGTCCAACAGCACAAAACACAAATATATTCAATTCATAATGATCTAAGACACAAATAGTGTAACCAGAGTTTGTTTGGCATTTTTGCTTTAGAACTGACTCAAGCAATTCATCAAACTAATCGTTATGGCTCTATTAAAGTCCTAGAAACGTTGCCTTTGCCTTTTAAATCAAAGATATCGCTGTTCTCGGTACACTCCGAGCTATCCAGGCTCTTGTGGTCAAACAATTCATCAAAAACATAAAAGTTTAAAGAAGATCTCACCAAAGTAATCAGATTTGCTTCATCTGCTGCCGGCTGCCTGTGAGCAAACCCAGACTTGCTTCAGACGAACTCGTCCGAATCCATTCAAGCCCGCAGTGCTAAGTGTTACACGGCAAAAGCACCATAACACTGGTGCGCCTCGGCTCTTTGCCCTCCTGCTCGCTCGCTGCCTCTCAGCCCCCGTCGAATGTGGTCTGGGCACTGTCTGTTCACATGATGTCAGCAGCTGCTTGGCTGACAACGAGCCCACTTCAAACACAAGGGAGCTGTATTTCCTCGTCGGGATTAACAATGTTGTTCCTCTCCGGCTTTCCTCTCATAAATAAATAAAAAGCCCTTGTCCCATTCAACACTGGTGTATTTCCCCCTCATATCCTTCCTTCTTCTTATGGGACCCGGGGCAGGGTGTGAAGGCCTGATTTCCCCTGGTGAAGGGAATATTGCACTTAGCTTTGGCTCTTGAACAGTCAGCCATTTACACAGACGCTGTGAAAACTTTCCCTGCTGAGGAGACGAGCAGACACAAATCTCCTCCACTCCAAAGAGTCAGTCTCTCTCTCTCTCTGTCTGTCTGTTGTATTAAGTCGCAGCAGAACTCTCCATCCTCTCTGTCAGACATGCAGAATTATCACTGATACTCCACGCAATTTTCAATCTCCTTTTCACCGAGCCGAGATACCGAGAATGATCACTGCCACTCTCACATAATTTCCATCTTAAATGAGCGCGCTGAGCTCCGACGCCCGAAGGCATTATGAATCAGCCCAAAGAACAGGAGATAAGAAGCCTGACCGGGACTATTAGCATCAGCTGCTGTGGAAGAAGTCTTGAGTGAACTAATGAATAAAACAAAAAGGTCCGGGCGAGGCTCGCTTCTTCGGAAAGCTACAGCCAAATCAAAAATCAATCTCGTTCGGACAGATTATCTCAGCAGGCATGCAGAGGAGCAACCACAGTCGAGGTTTCCTCAATTCACAAGTCGGGAGCACTTCGGAGATCAATTCCCAGCATTCATCTCTGATCAGATCGGAGCCGGATAAAGAAAACAAACATGAATGACTTTTCTTCAACACGATGTTGACTGCTGGCATGTTGAGCAGGGCTGAGACTAACCAATATTGTCTTTATTGATTCATCTGTGGATGAAACACACAACTGTTATTGCATTATAATCGGCAAGATTTGATTTGATTTGATTTGAGTTGATTTGATTTGATTTGATTTGAGTTTTCAGGACCTTAACTGCTGCCGCTGCCACTTCCACTGCTGCTTCTAGCTTTATTCTACAGTGTGCTTTACAGCACGTACAGTCGAGGAAAATAAAAATAAAACACGAAACCTTCAGATTATTTCCTCAATTATTGATATCAACTGATCTATAAAATGTCCCGTTACAAGTTCCCTGAGTTCATAGAGAATGTCACATTGGAATAATTTGTGTTTATGGCCATGACATCACGTGTTTATTTACATACGAATGACGTGATGCCAGAATAAACAGCAGGCTTTCCCTACTGTTATAACCCCGTTTTAAGGCTGTATCCCACCGGGCACGGCTGCGACCCGGCCATCGTGCCCGTTGTAGACAACGTTTGTGATTCCACCAGAAGCGGTTCGCCGCTCTGCAGAACAGAGCAGATCGAGCTGGCCGAAAGTCAGACACAGAAACGTCAGAGAGAATCTGGTAAGTTAACAAAGTCTGCCGGGCAAAAGACTCAAAAGAACCACTGCTTGTGGGATTAGAGTTGTCACGATACCAAAATGAGAACCCACGATACTATACCAGACAAAGTATCACGGTTCCGGGTATTATCGCGATACTGCTGCCTTTTTTTATTATTATTATTTTTATGAACTGCAGTGTATTTGTACAAGTTATAAATACTTATTAATTACTTATAATGTTGTTTGGTGCATGATAAACATAATACTGGTGAAGTAAGAATTAGACTGAAACAACAAGTTTGATTTTTTGAGCAAAATTAGTGGAGCCACTGACGACGACGCCGTGGCAGACTCGCCGCTCGGGCCCGGTGCTTCTGCCATGGTGAGTGTGTTGTCTCGTGTTTGTGACTGTAAGCCGTGCCCGCGTCTGGGCGAGACAGAACTTTAGCTTGTTGTTTGTTTTGAAGCGAATTTCTATCGAAGCGGAGCAGTCTTCGTGGAGTTCGTTCTTGCCGGCAGAAACACACGAACAGCCAATCAGCTAACAGACGGGCGGACCCAGCCTATCATATCCCCGGACGTCACCAGTAACAGGCAAACAGCCAATCAGCTGTGTAGTTCGGTTGCAGTAGTTGCCATGTTGGTTTGTTTACAAGGGAGTAGCATGCAGTGAGAAGCCGGGAGGAGAGTAGAGGCGGCCGCTATGTAGCATAGTATAGTATAGTATTATAGTAATCAACGGTAGTACCGTCGTGTAGAATTTCTAGTATAGTAGGAACCGTTACGATTTGGCACCGCGGGGTACCGTGCAACTCTATGTGGGATATGAAGCCATGAGACATTGACGTGAGACATGTCTTGCTGTCACTTCTGGTCGCAGTCTTGGTCTTTTTTTCTTCTGTACAACAAAATGAAAGCCGTCTCCTTTTACTCTTCCACTACAGAGCTCAAATATGACCCCATACATTGCATTATTCTGTTATAATTATGATACGATGATGCCATTTCATGACGGACACTGATATGATTTCTGGGATAATATATCATCATAAATATGACATGACAGACCTACGCGGAGATGTCCAAAACAAAATATTCACATTTGAGAAGCTGGAACCAGGAAAAAGCAGGTTAATAAATGCATGAATTAGTTTTCCTCAGTGTTGATGACTCAACAAAAAACAGGTCTGACCATTCTTGTTTTGGTAAAACTAAAGATCGACTACCTGCTCCCTGCTCGAGAAACTTCAGGCTGCAGACGGCTCGTAGGGGATGAGAAGGTCAGAGATATTCTGAAGCAACATGAGCCTCGGTGGTCAGAAAAATCAATTATAAACTTTACAGACAACCTGTGTGGTTAAGTGTCTCCGTACAGAAGGTCTTCTTGACTTTGTTCGCCAGGTTTACCGGTATCGATGTGGCAGGTGAGCTGCTGCTGCTAAACAATGATTCACGTCTCATCCTCTGAACGACCATCAGCATCACTGTGGAGGTCGACAGCAAATCCATTACATGTCACGGGCTAATAATAACAAACGGACATGGACTGAAGCAGGAATAAAAAGACAAAGAACATCCAGTTGTTGATGTCGTTGGACATCCAACACTTGGACGTCAGTAACAAACAGAGAGGGATTTCAGGCGTTTATCGCGTCATATAGCTGTGTTGTGCAACACATATTCAATGTTGTGCCTGTGAATGATGAGGCCTAGAGGAGGCATTACGATAGCGAGCGGTAATACAGGGAATGGGACCTCTGGGAAAAGAAGCTGTGATCCCCGCGTACGCTGAAAGGCCAGGAAAATCTGAAAGGAAACACTTGACAATATGCTGCAAACTAATCTTTAAATTCATTTTGAAATCTGAGTATTAAGTGTGCAGGACGTTTTCCAGGTTTAAAAGCAATACCTCATAAATTTTATGCTGCAATACATCTTTGCAAAATGGATTCATGCTGGAAAATAAAGCTCTACATGAAGGAACAAGGCAAAGCAAGACCAGAGTAGTTGTCAATGATCAATATGGATGATTCTTTACGAGAATCATTCTTTCCTTCTTTCCGAGAGTTAAATAAGATCGATGCCGCTCTCATATCTGTCCGTTTAATAAGACTCTACAGCCACACCAGCTAGGCTTAGCTTAGCATAAAGTCAGGAAGCAAAGGGGCAAACAGCTAGCCTGGATCTATCCAAAGCGAAAAAAAAGGAAAAGTGGCAGGTTGTGGTTTGAAGTAGTTTTATGAGCTGGTGTAACACTGCATACTGTGTGATTCCATTTGCCAAATATACAGTCGTGTAGGTTTATTGGCTCACAGGTGCCCTCAGTGAGGAAACGCTGCTGGTAACTGTTTAACTTTGCCAGCTCATGAGATTTAATGTCCTCTGTATGAGACGAGTCACTAGTGGACTGAAACTAGCAAGACTACTGAAACAGGTCTACTGGGTCAGAGTCCTGGTTCCTCTGGACCAGAGCCTCTGTGTGACTACAAAGAGACACAAAATGAGAAGAAGCAATACACTGAAAAACAGCCAGTGGTTGTCAAAAGTAGCGATACTTTGATAGTCCGATACCACGTGTTCAAAACGATACAATACTATCACTGTATTGTATCGGATAGGATCAGATTTTCAACCCAAGGCTGCACAGATGAAGCAACAAGGAAGAAACCTGTTGTTAATTACTATAAAACACACAGTGTGCACGTATCTAAGACTTATTTTTCTTGAGGTATCATTTTTTTATATATTAGTATCGAAGTTTAAAATTCTGGTATTGTGACAAATATAAAAAGAGGCACTAAGGTCGCATTCAGACTCTGATACTCTGTTGCGTTTTGGATTTTATTTCATGTACGCAGCTTCTAAATCTGAGTCTGACTCGCAAGTTACGCTGGAAAACAGAGACACGAAGAAGTTTCATTTGGTTTACGTTCGATAGTTTGAGAGGGAGAGAGAGAGAGAGCTTTGGTCAGGAGACATAGACAGTGAATAAGGCCTCGATAAAGCCGGTTAATCAGCGAAATAAGAAGTTATTTCCTGATTGCGACAGCGCCTGATCATGTCGGAACGCACGCTAACTGACCACAAACTACTACAGTGAATAGCCTTTTACATGTCTGTGTCTTTCTCATAATCCCTTCATAGCTGGAGATTATTTTGAGTTACTAAGAGCAGCAATTTATCGATATTATTTTGTATTACAATATTAAGTTGTTTATTTAACATTCATTTATTAAAAATCAATTTAACTAATAACAATGTTCATTTTTGGCAAGTTTTCTACAAATCCTGCCCCCATTCAAAAGTTTCTGAACGCAGCTTGGTGCGTGGTGTCTGACTGAGACTAACCTCAGTTACATCATGTCACACTGAGCTATTTCTTGTTTGGGTGTAAGTGACTTCCTGGAATCACCACAGGTTGCAAACCGTTGATCAAATTCAGTCAGCGAGAACTTCACAAAATTTCACAAAACTATTCCTTGAATATGAAATGATTCACCGAGTGACTCCACCAACACGACCACATCACATTCACATGACTGGCTGCTGCACAGGAAGTTCTTTGTAATAATTTCCAGTTATTAACCCCGCCCCCCCAAACACGACCCACACTGATTACAGCATCTGAAAAGAAATGCTGACGGATGCTGAAAAATATTTAGAACATGTTCATTTGATATGTGTAATAAAAGACATGTCTCCTCTCGGTAACACTAGCTGAGCGCAAACGAGAACCCAAAACGATACCGACAGCACTTACATTAATTTAGTTAATCAACTAAGTCGCCCCACCTGTTCAACAGACGGCACGGCAGCGTAATAAACAGCGCTGCAGAGACAGACAATACTTCTACTACACACCGTGCTTCCTTTTGTTAGCACGGCTCTCTTAGCAGCAGCTGGGGGTCAATCAATACCAGTTCTTGAGCTGAGAGGACTGGCGCATCATAATATTGCGATGTCTTCACACAACATAAAACCACAGCAAAGTAACAGGATCGCATACAGCATTGGATATCCACGTTTGGAGGTAAGTGAAGGTTACATTACCGGAGGCGTGTACGACACCGTGTCCTCTGTGGGACCCAAAAGAACCCTGCAAATAAGCCGTGATCGATCAACGTGTTCCAGGCGGCGGAGACGAGCGGCCAGACATATGAGACTGAGTCTACTGTAACAGCATGCCCTGCTTCAAGCTATAGGGAATCCCCTGGTTTGTGTTTGTTTGTGGGTGTGTGGTGTGTGTGTGGAATAGGATGGGTGTGACTGAGTCTCATCAACCACCCATGATTCACAGCTGAGTCAGGAGCAGGTGCTTCAACTGGACTCCAAAATGAGGCCGTGATTACAACCCCCCGAAAAGAAAGAAAGAAAGAAAACACACACTCACATTTCCCCATTTCTGAAACGGCAACTGTTCGCCCGGAGTCTCATCATTCGAGAATCTTCACAGGCAGTGTTGTTACCAAAACAAATGTGTTGAGAGGAACAGATTTTATTATGACTGGACATACGACGCACGTCATATGGAAGCTTCCCCGGCTCTCACGATAAAAAACAAGCAACGGAGATGAATGTTCTTCAAGACAAACATCTCTGGACAGTTTTTCTCCTGTTTACGTAAAAAGCCAGACTGATTCATGACTGTGTAAAATTAAGGATGTTAGGTACATGGTATATGTCTTTTAAGGTGGAAATATTTAGATCTGGGTGACTCTGCTGTGTCTGGAGAAGTACTGCGTTTCTGAATTAGCACTAAATGTCCTGAAAGATGTTTACATTTTACATTTATGTCCATAAAGTTTACTTTGAAATGTCACTGTTTTAATATTGTAGCATCTGCAACCAACTAAATACCCTTCGCCTCACTCTCTTCTTCCCAATATGAATGAGAAACTACAATGTCAACACAAGAGGCCCGATCAAGAGCTGGTGTTTGGTTTGTCCGTTCTGGGCTACCGTAGAAACACTGCGGCTCAAAATGGCGGACTCCATGGAAGAGGACCCGCTCCCTTTGTAGATATAGAGTTAAGACTCATAACTCAAGATTGATTCCAAAGACTGGACCTTTAACCTCTTCGACACCGCTTGGACACACACGTCTCATTGTCTTTACAACACTGTAGCGGACTCGATTTTTAAAGCTAAGTGAAGATACTGGTATCACATGGTTAGACTACAATTTGATGGTGGAAAAACTGCCTTGACTCATTTGACACACTCACTTTGATAATCCCATGCAGGTTTTTTGCGTCCATAAACAGTATCGGAATTGGGGAAGTTGGGTCTAACCGGACAGCTGGATTCAATTAAGTCAATAGTATTCATGTGTGATGATGTTGGTTCCCATAGAAACCATTTCATTGTGGTGAGACTGTTTTTTTTAAACATGACCTCACTGCATTAAATGACCTATTGTGACCTCTAAGACAATCACCGCCTGCAAAAACTGCAATTCTGACAGAAATCTCAAAATGTCGACACAAAAATCAAACCAGGAATTTTTCTCTGTCGTTCCTCGAGGTCTTGGTGTCTTCATGTGGTATTTTGAGGGTGGAGTTTTATCTAGTTTTGAATGGTCAAAAATGGTTTTGCACCAAATCTGTGTGGTATGGTATCAACCCCAAAACTGCTGCTGAACTATTTATAAGACATAATAGAGTATGGAAATGGCCATCAAATCCTTCAGTCATAATGTGCTAAGCTCTTATACACTCTAAACTTTCTAAGTTTGAATAGATGCACAATACTTTTGCACATTTATGACTATGAGCTGCATCTAGCTGCAGCTTCAGATCATATACTGTTCTCTAATTTAGTGGAAGAGTTTAATCATTCTAATTAGAGCTGAAAGAACCAGTTGATTGATAGAAAAGAAGTCTTGTTCCAGGCCCTCAGATGTGTTTATATCATTGTAAATTAAACCCAAAGGTAGTTGTAGTTAGTTAGATTCAGTTTGTTGTCACACAAGACAAGAAAAAACAATCAAATGCAAATTTTGGGCACTTTTGCTCAAATAAATTACTTTTAAATCGATTTATTTTTCGTCAATCGACAGATCAACTACCAATCGCCTCTCCGATCCCATTGGTCCCCAGGTGTCACTCAGCTAAGTTTCTACATCAGAGCTTGACGTGTTGTGGATAACTGCTGCGCTGGTCGCTGTCCCTTCTATCTATTCTAATTCTACTGCAAGGTTGCCCGGTTCTATTTCTGTCCACACATTTAACAACACGAGACCTCGACAGGAAGCAGGTGGTTTGTTTGCTGTGTTGTTTATGCCCTATCTTTTCCCAGGCTTTTTGCAAACACACACACACACACACACACACACACACAGACACACTGGAGGCTGAACAAGACCCTGGGGCTGATGAGGAGGAGGACGAAGAAGGACAAGAGGGAGATGAGGGAATAGGAGCAGAGATGGTATGATGGTAAGAGGAGAGAAATGAAGAGAGGACGGATGAGGAGAGGATGGAAAGCAGCTGAGAAGGAGGAGGAAAAAGAGGGAGGACGAGAGGTGCAGGGAAGGAATGCATGCATGTTTATTGTGCTTTCTAAAAAAGGAAATATCCCCGACTGGCTCCAGTGTTTTCATTACTTTTTTTGAGAACTTGAGAAACATAATACATCCTCCTCAGCTTGGCTGCAGCACACAACCATTTAAGCCAGTCTGTAACAGAATATATGATTTGGTCGCGGGCTATCTGCACCACCTGTTCCTGATCCTCTCTCCAATAAAAAACACACAAAGACGGCTCACTTACAGAGCTAAAGATCTGATTACTCCGATCACAACCGCTGTTTTAAAATAATTCAAAGAACATGAGACGCTCCCCTCACCTGTACTGACGGCCACAGCGCGTCGGAGGTTTGCCAAGTAATTCCACTCAGCTGCATCATCACACTTTTCTCCCCCTACAAATCTGGGAGGATGTGGGCGTCATGTGATTCGATTTGCTGAGTTGACGGAGATAAAAAGGGACACACATAACCCTCTTCATGAGCAAACACACACACACACAAAACCAACAGTACAGGCTAGCGCTGCACTTTCCTCCAGACCTAGATAACAAAAACCATCGTTCATGCTGCCGTGCAGGACAAACACAGTCAGACGAAGCGCAGGAGGCCAAACATGAGACTAATGCAGTCAGCAGTGGTGGGGGAAGTATTCAGATCCTCTACTCAAGTAAAAGTACCAGTTCAACCGTGTAAAAATACTCTGTTACAAGTAAAAGTAATTCATCTAAAACCCAGAAACATCAGCAAAATGCACTTAAAGTATCAAAAGTAAAAGTACTTACTTACTGACTACCCGATCTGTGTTTTTATTCATTAAAATATTAGACCGTTAACACCGCACATCTGTTAGAGCTGGTGGAGCTACAGCTAACAATTATTTTCATTCATCTGCTGATTATCATCTTGATTCATCTTTTAGTCTCTACTAGAGCATCCAGTCCTGTCAATCAAAGCATCCACGCTCTTAATTCTGTATAACTTTAAGCCAGTATCATTTGAACAGGTGAGTTCTGCGACACACTTTTGTATTAATGTTTTAGACTTTTCTCAAATCTTTTTTTACCTCATCTGTCGTTTGGTTTTATTGCAGGGATCACAGCTCTAAAAAAGGTTGAGTAACCTGGTTTCATCTTTAACGACATTTTATTTGAGGTTATGCAATGTTTTGCATGTGAAATCTAAAAAGTAACTATGCCTGTTAAATACAGTAGAGTTAAAGTACAATGCTTCCTTCTGAAACGTAGTGGAGCAGAAGTATAAAGTGGCATAAATGAAGTTTAATTCCCTCTGAGTAGAGCCTACTGTTCAACCAGTCGGTCATCCTGTAGAGCTAACCTACAGGCCATGAAACAATAACAATTTGTTTGTCCTATTAGAAGCAATTAACACATTTCATTTCCTCTAGCAGCACAATGGGAAATGGGATACACTTTTAATCTATCGCCGACAAGTGAATTTTAATGACAGTCAATGATTTGCTCTCTGGTTGCAGTGAGCCGGCCTCCTATCAGTGGAGCTCATCGTTTCTCCTCCTCTGGGATATGGACGAAAACCTTTTCAGAAAAAAAACAACAACAAAAACAAGCAAATATTTTAAAGCGGAGCGAGCCGGAGAATTCCCAAAGCGGATCACATCAAAGCGGAAAGCAGATCACACGAGTGTGATTCCCTGTCAAACACTGGAGGTTGTTCCTTTTTAAGCCTCAAACGGCAAACGTTTGCATCTCACGTCACTTTTAAAGTTCAATGACTCGGCGCGTTATTCACATCACATGGCCGCTCCATCGAAAATGATTAAACCACGGAGATTCTCATCTAATCCAAAAAAAAAAAGGACATGTCGGTTTTTACTTCCAAACCAATTCACATGGATGAGATCCATTTACATAATAAGGCTTGATTAAAAATCCGCTCACCAAATAGATTCAAAACCTGTGTTTATTCAACACCTCGACCTTGTCTGTGATGTGTACGCTGATGCCGTGGGTCCAGCTGAAGTAAGAGGGTGTAGGGGGTGTAGCCTGCTGCATTAAATCAACTGGCTTAATGCTGAGAAACAGACGTGCTGCCACTTTGAAGAGCAATGCCGCCAAACAATGTCAATTGTGAGGAAGAGAGCATACATCAGGAAATAGACTGGGCCTCATAAGTGTAGTAACAACTAATGGACATGTGATATCCATCCACTTACTACAGACACTTAGTGTGGGCAGGGTTGCAGCCTATCTTATGACACTGGTCTATAACCGCCATTTAAACTGGCTGGATACCATTTCCTCTGCCAGTTGGAATAAACTTTAGCAAACATTTAAGTGACACTCCACCCAGAATCCATCTTCTATGTATGACACACTCGTTCCCTGAGGGTATATTGAGTTTGGAGTGTGGTCACTGTGTTTCATAGTGGTTAAGAGTATATTTCAATGGTGACCCAGTTTCACGGCATACAAAAAGGTTCGAGCTTTATGCGCTGTCTGTCGGTACGTTCAGTTCGTCCCAAACACTCTCACTTAAAAACACTGCGTCCTACCCCCGTTGACCCTGCATCTGCCTCCTGCGCTTTCATTGGTCAGATTGGTCCACCGGTCTGATCCAGAGTGTTTCCATCTCCAGTCGAGCCTGACCAATGCTGGATTTTTTAGGGCCGATGCTGATATGGATATTAAGGAGTAAAAAACTCAAATACAGATATATCAGCCGATATTCTTCATGATGTCGCTGACTTTTTTCTATATATGAAATGTGCATATTATCTTCCATCTATAGCCAGCATTAAGACCCTTATGGACCAATGAAAAGATGTTTTCTTACATCATGTAGGATAGACAGAAGGAGGAGAGCTTTGGATAAAGAACATTTTGAGTTTATATTCGAGGATAGACGACGAGCTCTGTGATCCCTCTGAACCGAGTCAGGCTAATCCAGCACGACAGTGTCAGATGGCCATTAACCTGGATTATACTGATTCCAATCTAAAATAGTAAAATAGCTTTGATTAGGCTTAGCCTTGATATTGATGGCTTAGATAGATCGGAGGACATGAACAGGAGAGTTGAGGCTCAGAACCACCCGCACATTGTTCGAATCCACTTCCATCACAATCACTTAAATCCATTTATCAAATACCGTTTATCATTTCCGGTGATAAATGTGTTTCATTAACGTGTTTTAGGTTCATTTTGAGAACTAGTTTTCTCCTGAACAGAATGACTTTTGGACATCACACTGCAACGATAACAATAAACTTTACGTGCAATATGACATCAGTGTAGTATCTTAAAACAAAGTTTTCATATCAACTGTGATGCTGCGGTAATAAATGCACCAATACTAAAACATTTTTGATAATCTGTGCGTACCTGCTCGCAAACTTGACGGCCCTCTTTAAGACAAACATTTACGACCACCTTTTCAGTCTACAGGCACCAAATGTTTCATACTTTTAAAAGGATCAGCGTGTAGGATTCCACTTGACCTCCGGTTCCAAGCGTGAAAGATAAACTACAGTTGGTGTGAAACGCGAGAAAATGCAAAATGCAAAATGCCCTATTTAGAGCCAGTGTTTGGTTTGTCCATTCTGGGTTACTGTAGAAACATGGCAGTTCAACATGGTGGACACTGTCCACGTACAGATGAAACAATTAATAGAAAAACCCTTAGCTGCAGCCCTGGATTAGATAAAGCATCACTTCATATGTTTAATTAACCTCTTCACTTCTCTGTAGATTTGGACTCCAGCCACATAAATATTAGTAGACCGGTACACCTGTAGGCACAAAAAAGGTGTAGACAGCGCCTTAAAACCACACGTTTTCATATCTGTACTTCAGCCTCTTTCTCCACTCGTTAGACCAATTTAAAAAAAAAAAAAAAAAAAGACAGTTGTGCCACATCTGCACACCTCATCCAACAATGCCAGAGCAGCTAAAGACCATTACCCACGGCCGTGGCTATTTATAGCGCCTGTATCATTATTTCATTAAATGTACCTGTAAATCATCAGAGGTGGTGATACCTTCGTTATTAAACGTCAGAGAGATGATCACTGATGTGGTTTATAGCAGCGTTATTAAAACGGTCTTTACAAAAATGCTTCACAATAAGAGGATAAAATGAAAGGAACTTCTTTGTGTGTCACAAAAGCGTTTTCCTGTCTGAGACGCTAAAGGTCCGGCAATGGCACTCAATTTCTCCTCATTGGGAGCTAAAAACAGAGGAGCTTAAGTCCTCCGCGCACAGGGCAAAGAATGTGGTTGGAGGTCAGCGCAGTTGAACCGACAAATCCCCCGTCCACAAAATATACACATTAAAACTGATGATTACACAGAGGGACGCATACAAAAATAGACCCTGAGCAGCGTTCACATTGTACCAAAAAAAAAAAAAAACCCTGCTGCACTGCCAGCTACAGACGGACGTTTTCTGATCCTCTGTTGTCTTTAACATGGGAAGGTCTGATTGTGGACATAATCTGAAAAGAAATCTCGGAGGCGCTTGAACCAATTCTGAGAATAGATTTCTATTTTTATCTTAAGCATGTAATGTCTCGCCCCCTTGGTTGCAGAAAAAGTTTCAAATCCAGCTGCCTCGGATTCCCATTAAAGGACACTTTTCTCCAAGTGGGAATGAAATAATCTAAAGGACATTTAACCTTTAAGATGGACTACAAGTAGGATGGAGGGGGAAAAAAAAACAAAACAACAACCTGATGACCACTTACGGAAAAACAACTGCACCATAACCGGTCTACGCCTGGCGTGTATACTTAATGCAGGCTCTAAGCTCAGGGATATAGGGGTCCAAATGTTCTCAGGGTAATCATGTTATTGTTGGCAGCCCTCACTGGGAGCAGATATGGCTTCTGTTTACTAAAGGAGTTAGAAGGAGAATGGTGCCGGTCATGCAGCACTGCAGATAGTCATACCTTTACTAGCATGACCTGATTACTCACGATGGAGCCGCTTTCTAAATAACCGGCGTCACAGATTAGACAAAGACACAAAGACCTCCCAGAGGACGAGCCTTGGTCCGTGTCCGTCTTCTCCTCTCCTCTCTGCAGACTTGTTTGGACTCAGTAAATATGACTGAAACATAAGAGGGACGGTTCTGCAGGGTTCTGTACAAGGTCAGCAGGGCATGTGTGTGTCTCTCTTTAGTAGCTGGGGGTTTCTTGCATCACTGCACGCTCTCTGTTCTGGCTTCTCTCCACCACCACCACCACCCCCTTGGCCATTTTGAAGGATAACAGACCATGTTTGGTTAGCTGGTTACAAAGATAGGAGACGAGGCAGTGGAGAGCCATTCCAAAGAAGGCCATGTCAGAGTGTGCACATCGTGCAAAATGTAATCTTGAATCTCCATCAAGTGGCTTAATCTGCTACGACACCAACATGGAAAGAATAATCTGTTATTTAATGTCCAGGAATATGGGAAAACGTGCAAACACCAGGTGCATTTGTTGTTGTCTAACGGATTAACTGAGCTGAAATGATCAGTCCAAATAATCTGCAACGATTTTCATAACTGCTGCAAGCAAAAACACCAAATATTCCCGAGTTGCAGCGTCTAAATTGTGAAAATTTCCTGTTTTTTTTTTCATCTTATGCGATAGAAAACTGAATATTTTAAAAGGGTTTTGGAGTGTTGGTCAAGACAAAACAAGCAATTTGATATCAATTTTCACAATCTTCTTTGATTAATCAAGAATATAAATCAGCAGATACAGATTACCCTAGCTATACTTCATGTTCTTTTCAGAAAATGTGCAGATGTGCAACAGCTTCCCTGACACACCACCAAATCACCCTGTCGAGACAAAATACAGCAACATTTGCACTTGTGCTGTGCCACTTCAATACAATGCATCTTAATGTCCAGATTACATGTTAACCACCGGCTGAGCTCAGGGAATTTCGGTTACAGTCAACCAGTGAAGTCGACAGTGATGCAAACAACCACAGGCAGAGGGCATGGAGCCAGTATTTATCCTCACCAGTGCCCATGCCCAGTAACGGCTGGCTCTTGCCCAGCAACACTCATGCAAAGTGGGGGGTCCCAGTCTGTTGCTCCCCACCAGCCTGCTTACTGCTGCTGAATCTCCATCTCCATCTCCACATCCAGCACTGTCATCTCACAAGAATCACCTCCAGGAAGAAAAACTGCATTGACATTTTCCCTTCATCTCCCAGCAGATAGATAGATAGATAAATTACTGCATGCTGTCATGGCTGCACTTGTTATCTCATCGAGTTGGGGTAAATAGAAGATGATCTGTGTTTACAGGGAAGAAGGAGAGTGGATGCATTGATAGAGAAAATATATATATGTAAAAAGGAGCAGAGAGGAGGAGAAGGAGGAGGAGATGAGAGCTTTGAAACGCTACCCAGGCTGTCATTAGCTGCCCTGAATGCAGCAGCTAATGTGTGGGAAGGACGTGCATGCCAGCCCTTTAACTGTACACACATACACACACATAGAGATAGACGAACAGCACAATGGTTGAACACATTTCGAAAAAAAAAAAAATTAAAAAAATGTGAATATCATTAACATTCATCGTGTAATTCAGCGTTAACTGACACGTTCATTTTAGCCGTTTGACTCCTTCACTGTCTGCCTGTGTACAGTGGACACTAACGGCTCTGCGTAGAAAACACTGTATTGTCTGTGGTTAGTCGGTTTGAGTCGAGCTTTGTGGGGTGAAAAATGCATCATTTAAAAAAAAAAATCATGTAGTCGGTTCGTGACTCTGCAGCTGCCTGCCGACGGTTATTTCAAACTGTACTCGACCGTTATTTTAAAAAAATAACCGTCCTGGTCGCGTGCGTATCAGTAGAAAGAAAAAAAAAAGACCGCCACTAACCTTGGTCGGGTCGCCTCCTGTTATCCACTTGTTACAATGGAAATTTAACACCATGGATGCCTCCTGGTTAAGTTTCCTGGCAGTCGTACCAAACAGAAACTGCTGGTGGTGTGTGTGGTGTGGAGAGAAAAAGCCTCCTCACTGACTACAGAAGTGTGGTGGATGTTTCCTCCTCTCTCAGGATAACCGTCGGAAAACAACTAGAGGGGAAAAAAGAAAAAAAAAAAAAAAAAAAAAAAGGTTGTGTCTTCAAACAGCTGTTTTTTCCAAAATGGAGTTAGCCGTGTCTGAGCCAATCAGAGCGAGCCAGTGGAGGCTCCCACTCCTCTGTGGGCTGGAGCCAGAAGCAAGCAAGCAAGCAAGCAGGCACAGTGAAGATCAAACACTTACACATCATACATCATCTTTTTTTTTTTATGATTCATTGTAGCTTTCATGTCACTGCAGCTTTATTTAGTTCGACATCAAACCAACAGAAACTGATGAGATTGCCTCCTCACAGGAACCCCAGATGTTTGGATTTGCTTTAGCTGCACATGGAGGGATTATCCGTGATGCAGAGGGTAAACCCAAAATGTTAGCACATTATCCATTTGCACAATATTAAAAAAAAAGGACACGCTAACAATTTAGTACTGCACTTACGTTAAAGTTGAGACTCGCAGGAGACAGATTAGTCAAAAATAAAGCAGTAGAGGCCACAATATCCTGGGTCAAGCCTACAAAAGGATGGATACTACAATTCCCATAATGCAACTTGATCTTTTTATTACACCCCAACAAGCTCTTTTAATGTCAGTGTTACCACCTAGTGGTAATTTGCGGCTAAATAGACTGTATAAAACGTGGATGTCCTGTCCGTGACGTCACCCACAGGTTTCTGAAGAGCCATTGTGAAGCTCAGTGTGGTGCCACTGGCAGATGTGCTGAATTTATGAAGATGACTATGGAAGACATGACGGGGATACGGTCTTCAATCACCACATTGTCCTTGCTTACATTAGTTTTATTTGATCAATTTGTTTTTTTCCCCTCTGATTTTCTTTATTTTGGAGAATGGTTGTTTTGGCTTTGATTGATGACATGACAATCAGCCAAGCAGTTTGGCCCAGGCAGCACCCCCGTAGCTGTGAAATGAAGCCAACAGAGAAGTGCCAAAAAACTGCCTCGAACAGTCACTTGAGGCTGGCTACAGAACGAGTCAGTCTCCATAAGTCCCCATGTTAAAATGTCCAACTTCACAGCAGAAATAAACATGTTTACAGCCTGGCTTCCTGAATGGCACTTCTTTTAAACTCCACACCTGCAGTTTACAATGCAGGCTTTCTGTTAAAATCTAATATCTGACTGAAGTCATCAGGGTTATTTTTTCACACTTTGGACTGCCCCTTTAATTGATCTGCCTTTTTTTCCCCCCCTTTGAACTCATATTCAACGAGTGTACAGCATAACACAAAGTCTTGTTCACTAAATTAATGTCATGGAAACAGAAGACTAACAATATCCAACAGTGTAGGCCGTGTGGAGTTGAAATAAATTCAAAATCTCATGAAAGAAACAGAACAAATTAATGAGTTCTGTGTAAATCTTCCAGATGGAAATGATCCAATATCAAACCGGCACGCTCTCATTCCAAACCTATTTTTATCTTGACTGTAAGATAGAGATTTTCATTGTTTAAAACACATATTTACAGCCTTGTAACCTTGCAATACAGGGAACCACTTGATCCCTGACCCCCGTGTTAAGCACTACTGACCTAAAGAGAGATTTCTGCAGAGGTGCAAAGAAACAAAGTACTCATGTACTGTGCAGAAGTATCATTTTGAGTACAGCCATTTTACGTTGTACTTCTACTCCTCCACATTTCTGAATCTTTTCATGATATTATGCACTGCAGAGAAGCGTTATTTTGTTGCGCTAGTCACAAGCGCAGTCTTTTACAGAGTGATGAACCCCTCCCCATCTTCACCTCACAAGGCCTCTCGGCCTCTCTGGGACGCTCTTTTTATATCCAATCATTTTCCTCACCTGTTGTCAGTTAACCTCATTAAGTATGAGACCAGGTGTTTTCTTTTAACGTTTCACAACCTCTTTTGTTGCCAATGTTCCGACTTTTCTCAAAATATGTTGCTGATATCAAATTCAAAATGGGCTTATCATTTTACAAAAACAATAAAATGTCTTAGTTTTCAACATTTGATAAGTTGTCTTTGTGTTATTTTTAATTAAAGGCTCATTGTGTAAGATTTAGTCTGCTCTAGTTACAGAATATGGTTAAAATGGACACTGCAGGTCTACAACAGAACACATAAACTAAATACTGGCTCCAGATGAGGACCAAAAAAAATGATGTTGTGTACACATAACATATTGAAAATGGTGTTAGTTGGAATAAGAATAACTGTGTATTCTGTGCCATGAAATCGGTCTGATCTGTTGCTACTACAAGTTGGATTTTTAACTGCTGCCCCAGCAAGAAGTACTTTTCAATGGCACTTTCCTAAGGGACATTTTGGCATCAGTAATCTCCAGACTTTGTGTAATATGTACAGAATTAAATTAAATGAAAAAATACATTTGCAATATTTTATCTTTCGTTGCGTTTTTACACGTGTTTCGTGACCACCATAGTTTCTAAGAAGGAGAGGGTGAAATGAGGGGGTACTTCTACTGAACTGAACACTTCTTCCACTGATGTATTTCTGATGTCTTTGGGGACCCATAAGCCAAGTTTAGGAAACGCTGCTCAAGTCATTTGCAGTAATGTTGTGAAAATACCCACAACCTTCCCCAGAGCCTGCAGCATACCAATACTCTCCGCCAACAACAGCATCCCCACCACAAACAAGACACAAATAGAACTTTTCTCCGTTTTGAGTTTTTACTTTACTGTCTTCACTACCGACGATAAATATCCTGCAACACAATACAGTTTATATTCACACACATGCTTAAAATCAAAAATATAAAAGACTAACGATGAAAATGTTTCAAGTTAGCTTTGGGTTACTAACAGATCCAACATTATTGCACATTTCTGTACATGGCCTGGTAAAAATTTGGCAAACCAGATGTCTATAAAGTCAGGACTGAATGTTCTTTTCCCCCGTGTGACTCTTGTGATCAGTAATGGCCCTGGGTTAAGACTGAGCAATGAAACAAAAAAATATATATAAGGCAGATTATCTTAACTTAGAAAAATAATCCTCTCATAAAGATTCAAGCTGGAGAAAACTAAAGCATCGACTAAACAAAGGCCCTGAAATATGGTGCATGACGTAGATATTCAGCAAAACCTTTTCCCGGTAAATCTATTACATTACTCTCTCGCTAAGCCGCAGCAGCCATCTATTTCCACTTACTGACAATGAAGTATATCCATTCTTATGAAATACAAGCCCTGATGAAAATACACATGAATATTGCTTTGGTACACGCAGATCTAACTTCATGATACATAGGAAAATCTACTGATCAATAACTGTTTAAGGCAATGTATAAGACGGTTACATACACTAAACTTTTTTTGAGTTGAGTTGTGTTGGATGTAACCATGCACACAGAGCACTATTGGCCACACTTCACATTTTTCCGTGTCCTGTCTTAAAACAATACTGTCATGTCCATATGTAGGTTGAAACAGTTTCTGCTTGCTGTAATCTTTCCTTCTGTTCGTACCAGCCGTTTAAAAAGATCCCTTCCTAACGTGCTTCCAAAAAATCTGCAGTCCTCATTCCAGGCGAAAATGTGTTTCAAAGTTTGGCTGAAGCTAATATCAGGCTTCTCACATGATTCGACTTTTGGCTTTTGTCCCCCATCTCTTACACCATGGTGGACATCTTTTAACGCTCAGTATGGACAGAAGAAAAGATTACAAGCAAAACCTGTTTCAATCTTCATATACACAGCCTGACTGTCGAAAAAATAATAAGTAATATATAACAATAAGGTTATCATTGGCTAAACATGCATCTGCTCATGTCAAAAGCCTCTTCGTCTGAGCCTGCAGCTGCCTTGGAACCATGGTTAGATGCTGGGCTACGTGTAAACTACAAAAGACTATCCAATTATAGTAGTGCTGCTTAGTTAGTAAAATAAATCATGTTTAATATTGGCAACTTGCCCTGTAAAAGTCTACACACATGTTTCAAATGAAACAGAAGATGTCCTCTCAGCGACGCGAGTGTATGCGCCTACGCTGTGCATCAGTAACAGTAGTAAAGTTGAGAGCGGAGCCCCCTGAAGGTGTCGTCGTCCTGCCCGCTGGCCTGCTCTCCTTCAAACAGCATGGAGTCTGGGAGCACCACGCCCTCTAGTGGATCCGGCTGGCAGAACTCCACTATGAATTCCTCCTCACAGTCCAGCAGCAGTCTCGACCAGGCGCACATGTCCAGCTGGCCCGCGGTGCCGCCGTACTCCTCCGGCAGGACCGACCGGGGGATGTTCCGGTGCAGAGAGCGCAGGTCTGAGCCGTGGAGGATGTACTGTATGAGGAGAGCACAGGGAGCATGTCAGTGACGTCACCTGCCACCTGAACCCACAAAGAACCATCAAACATCTCTGCAGTTCCCTTTTATAGCCTTTAATCATTGTTTTGGCTATAAAACCCACAAGCTTTGGTTCGGTTTTCAGACGACGAAAAACATGGTAATACTGGTGCCAGTATTGTAGTTAAGACCAACTAAACTGAGACCAAGACATGACCAAGACCAGAGTGTATCGAAACTGAGACAAGACCAAGACTTTGAAGGGTTGAAGGGTCGAATCAAGACCAAGACTGGACAGTATATAGCCTGCTTAGGTAGCCAACATTCACCAAACTCTTTGGGTGAAGCGTGGTTGCTACATTGAGTCACCTTGACGTATTTACTGACCGCTGTGTGCTCTTTCGGACTTTTGGTTTTGGCTGATGTCTCCTCCCAGACAGTTAAATAAATCAGACAACGCACAGACGATTAAGCGATATCCCCGAAGTTGTGGTCCCGACCGGTCTTCAACTAAAATCCAGAGTCCTCATTGTTGGAAATCGAGATGAAATCAAGTAAAAATGTGGTCGATTCTGAGACCTGAGGCCTTTAAAAAGTAGTCTCGAGACTGGTCTCAAGACCAAGAACGATCTTGAGTACTACAACACTGACTAGCAGCTTAAGAGTCGGATATGAAAATGCAAACGCAATGCAAAGCAGAGCTAAAGCGAACACTGGACCAGGTGACACACGAGTCTAAATGCTAATGTTGCTCTAAATCTGCTGATTGTGTAAATAAACGTCTGTATGCTAACAGGTTCCTATATTAACTTAAAAAGGTGATAACATGTCAGCCCGTTTCTGCTGCCTCTAAATGAATAACAATCAATTACTGCAGCTTTCAGTGAACCTGCGGTGGTCTGAGTTCATTCCTCTGAAAAGAAAATGCTTGGCCTTCCATTTTCACAGATTAAAATAGACTATTAATTTGGAGCACAGGCTGCGAATAAAAGGGAGGCACGGGATTCAAAATAGTCCCTTTGTTTCAAACAAAAGAGTCAGAGACAATTCAAGGACAATAGTTACCCTCTCTGCCATCTTCTCCTTCAGAAAAGGCTTAATTATAGCGAAGATGCCTTTGAAAATCCTGGGCTCGTTAATTATGTTAACAGCCTTGATTCTGATTGGAAACCCATCCTGTGAATTAAAAAGAGAAACAGAACAGTCACAGCTGGTCCTTGTCAAACGCTTCACTTGTGTTTTCTGTGTCTATGTAAATATTAAAAACACTCTGCAGTCACGACGACACACAAAAAGGCAGCGCTCGAGAGTCGCTGTTAGAAACGAGGTTTTCTCCTCGCGTATGTTAGCACAGTTACTCATATTTACTGCCGCGTCATTACAAAAATAAAAGCATTTTGAGTAAATGCTGCACTCATATATCAATTCCAGGAAAAACTATATAATATTTCTTTTCAGATTAGAATTTTAAATCTGTCATCAGATCATCAGATGGTCGATTTCTCACCTGGAGGATGCTCACAACCTTTTTGGCGAGGAATGGGCCTGGATTGGACGCCTGTGACATGCCCACTCCGGTGTAGTCGGCTAAGATGACAATACCATTGACCTGCGTTTCCTCCGGCTGGATCAGTTTCTCCAGAGTCAGATAAATGGCCCTCACGTTGTCAACAAACGGATAATCATTTGGCTTCCATTTTCCTGTAAAAGGAGGTTGAGTAATCGTACATAATGAGTAAAACCCATCCTGATAGAATAATCAGTAAGTGGCTATTAGTCATCCAGTATGTACGAAGAGAGCTTGATGTCTGCTGAATAATGTGGCAGCTAAATGGAAAACAGTAATTATACAATAGTTAATATATTATAAAACTGCTGAATTCTCCAGTGAAGCAGACACCACCGACCTGGCCGGAGACAGAGGATGTATCTTCCGTTGGGGTCCGGCTGAGGCAGGACCGTGAGAAAGCCCAGGTCCAGGACGTGTTTCACCGTGGATGGCTTCAGGTCCTGGAACACCTCTGGCCAGGCCTTACGACCCGCGTGGTAATTAAGCAGCAGCTGCATGGCACGGTCGTAGTCGAACTTCCTGGCCCGCAGGAAGCGCAGGAGGAAGGTGTCATCCAGCCTCGTCCTGAGATTGGGCTGTTCCTGTGGAGTTAGGGCCAAAGAGAGGAAGTCAACAGATAAAGATGCTGTAAACAAAAAGAGTCAAATTCTGGCCATAGTCTATATTTTCTTATTGTCAACTACACTCAAGAAGAAGACCAAAACCAACAATGAACTCATCCAACTAAATGTTGTGTGATCCCCGACACACACACACACACACACACACACACACACCATCCTTCTCCAATAACCACCGCTAGAAATAAATATGACAGACCCAGAACCCGCTGGAGGGACTATATAGCCCATCTAGCCTGGGAATGCCTCGGGATCCCCCAGGAGGAGCTGGAATGTGCCCTGTTAAACCTGCTGCCAGCCGCGACCCGATAAGCGGAAGAGAATTGATGGATGGATCAATAATCATCACAATACTAATTTAGTTCACCGTCACACTTTTTGAACAGGTTAGACAGAAAGTAACAGCTTGTCTTTTATCCTCAGAAAGACCAGGCTCTGCAGGTGAGCCTGCGTATCTTCAGGGAGGGAGCGCTCAGGACTTGGACTCATCATTATTAACACACTCCTTCAACTTTATCTATCATGTGGTCCAGTCCTCCCAATAGGCGAAGCTCGTCTTTGAACCAGTCTCCAGCTCGCTTTGAAAGAGACAGTAACGTCTCCACGACTAAATGACCTGTTATGTTCTAGGTCCAGGTCCTTGCAGAGCATCCTGATCTTCTCCTTCATCTTGGCGCTGAACTGAGCGGTGGAGTCTGTTTTGCATGTCTATATACTAGTAATTAAAATAATTTCCATAGTGATGATTTTCTTTTCATTTTGTAGGAGTATACCGTATGTAATTACTCATCTTGAACTTGAGTATTTGAGTCATTCATTACTTGACAGTTTTTTGAGGTTATAGGTACAAATTCTTCTAAATTTTAAGGATGTTTTCTACTAAACTAGCCTGTCCTGCTTGAAATATTACTGATATATAAACATCCAAACCTTCAGTATCATATCTCTCAGTGCTTGGACATCCCGGAGACGCCACTCTGGTTTCTCCTGGAGCTCCTCCCGCGCCTTGGCCACCAGCTCAGGGGTCAGGGTGCAGGTGTAGATGGGTGGAGGCGGTCCAGGGAACCAGCTGTGTCCTGCAGCTGCAGCCGGTGATGGTTCCACCGCTGGAGGAGACCTGAGATCGATGGACTCATGCTGATCATCCATGGACTGACTGGGTGAAGCTGTTTGAACACATAGACGCAGACAGAGCAGGTTCTAACGTCTGTTCATTTACCTGAGCTGGACAACAGAGAGTATAAACCGTCCAGTTATGTCTGAGAAGAGGAGGGGAGAGCACAACACCACAACACCACCAACAACATGCTCCTGTGTGTGTAGCTATGAGTCAGAGCCGACACACAACTGAATGATATAACCGATGCGACAGAGCTGAACTCAGAATAACGACTGAACACCGACCCGAAAACACGTTTAACAGCCACCGACTAAGACACACATAGCTGCCTGTTACGAGCATCCATCGCTAAGAGGTGAAATATCACGAAAAACACAGAAACGACGGGATAAAAATGTAGTTCCCAACTGACCTGCCAGGAAAATCCTTTTTCCGGGAACAGAAACGGCGCCTTCTCATTGGTCCATATGCAGCACGTGACGTGACGCAGCACCAGCAGCTGCGTGGCGTTACGTCTGGTGTTGTTTTGGTGGCTGTGTTGCGTTCATGTGCCACTCGGAAACTAGCAACACGCATTTTAAACTAAAAAAAAACGTTATTAAAATAGTTTTCGTGCGTGTTATCTCTCTTTTTAAATAAAAGACATATTCACAAACGATTAACTGACAGATAACAAAGAATAAACTGTATGGAACACGTTAAACTTCCATGAAGTTGATACAAATCTGAACCTCATGTTCATTCTAAACATGACTTATTATGAGTAATGCAAAGTCTGTTAACATTTAGGTTTACAGCGTGTCACTCTTGCTCTTCTCTTTAACAAAATCATTCAGGAAGTAATATTTAGTGTCACATCTAACAGATATATAACAGCTGCAGTTATGTCCTTAAAGATGAAATCTGACCGCGGGCCGGTCTTTGGACATCACTGCTGTAGTCTATAATCCAATGAGCTTTTCAGCTTCAGTGCACCTGAACGCCACATCTTGCAAACTGACATACTTGTTAAATTTTCACGTTTCTAAATTACGGATATTAGTTTATTAATTAGGCATATATTTACGACAACGCACGATGGTATTTAATATAGATATATATAGTTTATATTTCTTTATATAGTTAAGAGGGAGTATTTCATGCTCGTCCATTAGACACATTTATCCATCTTTCTTTCTCGAAAACTGTCTAGTTTGCTAGTTAATCAATTAAACTATGTACCAGAGGCTTGCTGTGCCTGAAATATCATTTTCACATATTTTCTGTGGACAGATCTCAGATGTATCAATCACACTTGAGTGCGGTAGATGGCGGAGTTTGCCTGCATATCGCTCAGCCTGCATCCCCCTGCATCACCATAGGAGTCGTCAAGGTCTGTTTTCTCCTTCAAAATTGAAAATGAATATTTAAAATAATGCATCTAACTCATGTATTCACAGAGTTGTATTATATATGTGCATAAATAAGTTGGCTACTTTGTGTTTTGGTAAGGAAAGAAGTACTTTACTCGGTTATCTTTGAGGATGACCTTCATGTCTGAAGCTTCTACTTGTTTTCTAAGTCATGCCTCTGTTATGCAGCACATTGGTATTAGCTAGCCTGAATCGGTGCTATCTATAATGATTTTATGACACTTTATCTGAATGTTACACTAGGTCAGTGAACAAGCACTGCCACGTTGGACAAAACTTTCCAACCTGCAGAGACTTTCCAACATGTCTGATTTCTTTATTAAAGGACCAGTGTGTAGAATTTAGGGGCATCTTGCTGATTGCAACAACTTCACCTCACCTTCACCTTCCTTTTGTGATGGAGAAACTATATGGCGTCCGTAAAATGTGCGAAAGGCCCGATCTAGAGCCAGTGTTGAGTGTGTCTGGTCTGGGTGGCTGTAGAAACACGGTGGTATAATATGGCGGACCTCTCCTCATGCTCCTCATACAAGATTAAAAACATTACAATTCTTATTTTCAGGTGATTATACATTAATAAAAACATAGTTATGCATATTATATTCAATTTCTGCCATGTTCTAATAGAGCCCCCTAAATTTTACACACTGGACCTTTAAGTTGTACTATTTGTTTGTTATTCAGACCCACTAATTCTCAATAAAACTCTTATCTCATAGTGATAAGATAATATAAAATATGATCTGCAGAATGTAAAAATAGACCTTGAGATTTATTAATTCATCTTCACATTGTAAGGCGAAACATTGCCTGTTTTTGTAAGGCAGTACAGGTTACAAGGCACAATTTATTCCATCAGTTAAACCACAACAAAGTACTAAACAAAAAATATAATATATACTTTTTTAAAAACCAATGCAACATATTATTGGGGGCGGGGGGACTTCCTCAGCGTGTCTGCCTATGACTTTTACAAAGTGGCACTACAGACTTCACCGTAAGTAAATTTGAATTTTGTAAATATGCATTTTCCAGTACATAAAACAAAAACACAGATATTTGAATGCTGTCACAGAATATTTAAAAATGAGACCCGAACAAAACTAATTCAAGGGATTTTCTTTTTACTTTGATAAAAATGAAATTTTCTGAATTCCTACTGACACCGTTTTATCACTAAAGAGAACAAAAATAAAAATACTGTGCAACACTAAATACATGACAATGTAAGGCCTGTTGTAACATTCATAAAATACTTGACATGATCGTGTCACCATGTATAACATAAGCCTTGTTGCACACACTGAGGCCATGCTAAAGGAAGTGATGTTGCCCAATAATAAACTAACCGTATATATATGTACACTAATATTTCTACGCGTCGATCTCACAGAACGACCAGATATTTTCGATGCTTATAGTTTTATTGTCTGGCCTTCGCCGAGCTGTGGAGCTCAACTGCAGCTGCATGTGTGAACAAATAGATCCCTGAAGAAGAACAAGCAATCTGCAAGGGACATAATTACATTCTACATATTTAGCTACTTTATTGTTTGAGTCAAGTTAACAGCTTCAATGCTGATTGTGTATAAAGTTACATATAAACACCCTGGTTTAACACAATAATAAAAAAAAAAAAACTGAAGGAATAAGGATTCAGAGGGTTGTTAGATGGCCTCTTGCTTTGTAATAGTAGGCTGAGGGATGGATGTAGGCTGCTTGGGCACGGTGGCTATGACCCCCTGAGCCATTTTGTAATGTTCTGAGCTGGAGGCAGTAGGCGGAGACGGGATCGGGGTTTCAGGAGTGGCTGAAAAAGTAGAACACAAAAAGAGCGAGAGCGAGTTAGCAGAGGGGGAGAAACTGCAGCATAAGCAGGTGTATATTTACCGTTCTCTGGTATAACATGTCTTGGAGGGGAAACACAATTTTCAGATAAGGAATAAGCACTTTTGTGAAATTTCTCAGAGCATTAAACATGTTAAGAAAGAATAACAGAAGTTCTCTTTGACAAAAAATAAGCCAGATTAGTTTCCATAAAGAATTTAGAGGATTATTCTGCCAAGCTTGTTTGTCCTTCCAGCTACCTGACCAGGCTGCACATGGAGCCTGGTGAGGTGAAATTTGACAGCTTTGGATGGACAAAAACTTCACAGTTCTTCTACTATATGAGAGAATGAAAACAGTTGTACGCCGCACTTTGTGCTGATGTGTTTTGTACTTACAGATTTGACCGTTATGGATCGGCGTTGGCATGTTGCTGGTCACTATAACGTTGCTGCTGAGGTGCTCCTGAACCAGGTGAGGGTGCAGAGAGTGAGGTGCATGTGGAGCCTCATTGGCAGAACCTGAGAAACAAAGAACACAAACATTCACTACAACAGATCTGACTCCAAACAAAGAGTCCAAGTCAAAGAGGTTACAAAGAGCTCACCTCCGAGAAGCATTTCTTGGAGCAGGTTGTCGATCTTGGCCATGCCAAAGAGTTTGACAAACTGGATCTGCTCAATCATTTGCCAGGTGATGCTCTGTAGCGTCGGCAGCAGCAGGAGCAGCTCTCCGAAGCGGCCTCGTGAGTCGTACTGCCTGTCGTTGATGTAGTCTTCCAGGCTGACCTGGACCTGGTATCGCATCCGCTTGATCTTACCTGGGTCGCTCAGACCTTTAGCATCTGTGGGCAAACAAAAGCAGAGGAGTGTGTTTACAGAGAGAAGTTAATGAGAATATTCATACTAATATCTCACTGATATTATTGCTTTCCGAAAGCTCAGTCAGTAGTCGTACCTGGGTCGAAGAAAACTATGGCTTTCAAGCAGGCATATTCATTGTCGTCTATCTGAAGCTCCTGGAAGGGGAGCACCAGCTCATCCAGGATTCTCACCGCTACCCTGCCCACCTCCAACTCCGGGCAGTTTCTGGGAATTATGTAGTCATTTCCTGCAGGAGGATCACATCTTTAGAACACTGCATCCATGCTTTTCTTTAAACAGATGTGGGCCAATGAATTACGGCAATATAAGCGTTTTGTTTTTACCTAATAAGAGGATGTCTTTGTACAGCATGGACCTCTTTGCAGCACCGAGCAAGAGGTGTTCTCCTGCATGGGCTCGCAGCAACGCCACCTGAAATACGGTGAATTCATGTCACTTATTAGCTGTGCGATGATAAATCAGCAATATCTATGCATCTGAGGCTCGCTGTGTTAACTGAAGAGAGAGAAAAACTCTGTCCTGACACTGATGTAACATCAGCAAATCAGTTACCACGGCCTGGCGATCACACTGTTAATGATTCTGCACTTTTTTTTCAAGGGGGGAGGGATATAACTTTAAAACCAGCTCATCATATTCTAACTCAGGATTAAAATATATTAACCACACCAGTTGAAGGTTGAATTTGAGGTTTGGAGTGATGAAAAACACACCCTTGTAGTCCAGAATCAGCTTTATTAGCCGAGTATGTGTACGCATACAGTGAATTTGACAGTTTTCCGTCAGTCTCAATGTGCCCACACAGAAATATATCACAGCTGAACAAAGGCAAACAAACATTCATCACTTTTCTACCTCATTTTTATGTGTTTAGAAAGAACATTCACTGACTTTATGCTCCTGCCGCCCCCCTCTATGGTTTTAAGAAGACTGGTTGATGAGTTACCAGAGTGTCTATACAACTATGTACACTGTGTCTGCGTATCAGTCTTACCTGGTCATCCAGGGGCAGGTCACAGAAGGCTGGGATATACTTGGCCCACTCCACCAACACCAACAGCTGCTGTTTCATGGACTCACACACGTCTGTGATGGTGGCGATCTTTTTGGTCCTGATGTCGCCGTTGAGTATAGGAGCAGGGGAGGTGATCTAGACGGATGAAGTGTCGCGTTATTAAGATGATTCGTCGTGGTTAGATGCGATTCCCAGCAATGATGTAGTTAAGAGCTTACCTGTCTTGACAGTACGTCTGCCTGGATGAGTGCATTGATGGATGGTAAACTGCTGTCTTCATAGCTGGATCTCCTGGTGCTGATTCTGTCTCTTTCATTCTGGACAGCTAAAAACACACACAGATTTATATTATCGTCGCTGCTGCAGGTATACTCAGTTATTCAGCAAAGGAAAATTGCACTTTCTTGTAGATAATAAATTGAAAATCTGCGGAAAACTAATTAAAAAAAATGTTGCACCGTCTCCATTTCTGTGTTGCACAAAGAGCGCAGAGTCATTTCAAAGAAAGTCTTCCCAGGTCGTCATGTTTATCAGTATATGGCTATTATTGCTCAGAAATGTTTGCTCAGCATAAGCTGGTTAGAGACTTCGGCGCTCCACGGAGTGAACATTAACAAGGTAGTACTCTCATGGGTATTGCGACACGCTCAGACGAGTCATGTCCATCCCAGCTCAAACGCCTGCAGTGATTCGCTGATTAAATCCTGTTTTCAGGAGAATCTGTCGTCTTCTCAAAGACATATCACGTTTAAAGAAAGGCTCCTACCTTCTTTCTTCATGCCAGCGCGGAAGCATTTCTTCAGCCTGCAGTATCTGCATTGATTTCGCTTGTCTTTGTCCACGATGCATTGTCTGTTGAACCTGGAAAAGGAGTGGAATTAGTTTGTTTGTGCTGTTGTGAAGTCAAAAACAGACGCATGAACGTGTCAAGCAATCAGAGCTGCAACGATGAAAGTTAACCTGCAACAACTGTGAAAAGCGACAAATATTTGCTGCTTCCAGCCTCGTAAATGTGACATTTTGATGCTTTTTCCTGTTATAATAGGCATTTTTCACTGTTTTATATACAAAAATATGAATCAATTATTTGATTTATAGAAGAAAACAATCTGTAGGTTATATGATAATGAAAAAAAATCATATTTCACAACACTAGAAGCAATTGGGCTCTTTTTTTGACGTATCTATTGCGGAAAAAAAACAACACAAGTTTTTGCTTTTTCACTGTAGACTTGGGTCTAATCTGTGCTGACAGGGCCAGATGTGCATTGCTTTGCTTCAGTGACATATCTACAGTAGTATAAAATGCAAAAATCTGAGTATTTTTCCATCCTCTGTCTGTGGATCTGTCCTCACCTGCACGAGTACATGTGGTTTTTGCGGACGCTGCGTCTAAAAAAGCCCTTGCAGCCGTCACAGCTGGACGCCCCGTAGTGTTTGCCAGTGGCTCTGTCTCCACATATGGCGCACAGGCTGCCCGCCCCCAGGTGGCCGGTGGCGTTCATGTTGGCGCTCTCAGCCGGTGAAGAGTCTGACACAAGGAAAGAGAGAGAGAGATGACATCAGGTCAGCAGGATGACTTTTTAGAGCAACTGGATGACCCGAAACCAAAAAGTTTAATTAGTTTAAAGGCTGAAAAATAATGTTTTGTACTTGACAGATCGTCAGAGCTGGTTTGATTTCAAAGGGTGTGAACGGCCGGAGTGATCGGCTCCATTGACAGGCTGATCATGAGAACCTGTGTGGATCTGCCTGAGTGGCTCACTCAGAATCAACAGAGCATAATTGATGTCATCTTGATTACCTCTGAAAAGGCAATCACTGGAGACAGTTTTTAGTCACCCACACAGTCACCAGACTGGGTCAATCAATCACAGAGTATGTCATGACACATGATATAGATTAAAAAATGGCAGGCTGACTCAACAGACGTTGTCATACATTCATATAATAAAGCAGAAACATGTCAAAGTTAACTAGTTGTCCCTTTTTTTTTAAGTCTCATTGGGAATTTTAGAGTCCGGATCACAGCCAGACGTCATGGGAGACTGCACATACGAATAAGTTGGTGTCACTGTGAGCTCTTCTCAAAAAAAAACTGAACCCTTCTTCTTCTTCACTTTAGAGTCTGTGGGAACAGACCGTTTGTAACAAGAGCTGGACGATCGTGATACTCAAACTATCACCAGAGGATGAATATCAGTCAGGCTGTAATCAATCTGACACCACATCAGTCTGCAAGCTGAAACATGTTTTTTTTTAAAAACTGAGGAGGACAGAGCGGAGTCTCGTGAATCAAAATCTCTTAATGTTTTACTGAGAGGGGTGATAACAGAAGACCACCGTACAGGATCATCCCCTCTCTGCGAGCAGGAGCTGATGGACTGATGACCCCCTCGCCTCTCTGTCCTCTCCTGACCAAAGTTTTTAAAATCAGTAAAAGTAAAGTTCAAACGCCAGAGCTGCATACATGTGACTCACCTGTGCCTATGGGGAGCACTTGCATGTTTTCGAACTCCAGCGTGGTGTAAGCTGGGTCCAGAGCCTCGCTGTAGTCTGCCATGTCCATGTCTGCCAGTGCTTTGGACAAACAAATTCTCAACTACCTGACAGTGGGGCAGAAAGACTTGTCCAAGAAGCTAATGTCCCCCCCCCCTCCTTCTACTCCTTTTTCCTTCTCACACCCCCTCACACCTCCACCTCTACCCCCAACCCCGCCACCCCACCCTCCTTTCCTCTCCTCTCTCCTCTAGCTCCGCCCAGTAACAAGGTAGCTCCCTGGGCCCCAGTTCAGTGTGATGGGGACCTACTGGTGTCAACCATTGACTGACAGCGGAGCTCCTTCTCCACCCTTCCCTCGTGCCGCTAACCAGAGGAGAGGTGGAGTGTCTCTCTCTCTTGGTTGATGGTTAACTAGCCTCTTCAATGGCGAATCACAGGCTTGCTTTTTTTTTGTTGTTTTTTTTTTTTTTTCCAGAAGAGATAGCACAACTTTGATATCCGCCATCTCTCCTTGGGTCTCTGTCAGTAATGGATTAGCAATTCTTCTTACGAGAGCCAAGTCAACCCGCTGCGCCACTTTAAACCAGTTCATTTTTACAGCCGACACTTTCTGTAGCATGTCGTAATCACATGCACACGAATTACAGCGTCCACGCTCGCGTTATAAAAGAGCAAATGAAGGTGCAGCTGAGCTTCATGTGTCTGCAGGGAAACCCACCGTGCAGACAAAGTCCTCACTATTTGACCTTTATGCCACTTTATAGCTCCACTTCACCATTTACCTACGAGCCACGGTCAGATTATGAGACGAGACACCCAGAAACAAAATGCTTGTAGATGTTTTGTGTCTCAGTATTTAGTTCAGACCTTTAACTAAACACTAAACAATTTCTGAGTTACTCCGCTGCCAAACTGATTCGGTATACCGTGCACGAACACGATCAACGCATCCCAACTTTTACCAGAGATCTGTGACTTTCTAAGAACTTTCTGAAACAGGTTGTTCAGTAATCCATCCATGCTGACAGCTATATATATATGAACTACTTTCTAAGATTAAATTGTAAAACGACAATTAAAAGACAAAACACAGGATCAGTTTAGAATCTAAATGAATATAAAAGGAGGTTTTTCCTTGCCACTGTCGCCAAGCTCAATCGAATTAACCTCAAATACATTAAAATACCCAACAAAGTAGATCGAGATTAGCTCCACCTTAACCAGCTGCCACACTAATATGCTTTTACCTGTAACAAAAGTATTTTTACACAGTGGCATTGATGCTTTTACTTAAGGAAATGTTTTAAATGCTTCCTCCACCACAGGAAACTCACTGGTCAGTCATATTCAGACCTAATCTTAGTAAATTCTTGCATAATCCAGAGAAATAACTAGCTAGCTAGAGCAAAGCGATGCCGTTACGTGAAAGACTTTGTTGCTTGTGAAAATGTAAGGTGAAATGTGAGGATGCATGTGAGGCCGATCTAGATGCTGGAAAGGAAACTGCTCCTCTGTGATTGAGTTTAGAAAACAGAAACTGCAAAGGATTTATTGTTCAGTAGAAATGCAGCCCGGTTTCTGTAGTCGTCTTAAAGGATTTAATTAAATCAATCAATTAAAAATCAGTACAACTGTACACGACATGCCTCACATCACACCTTAGTCAGTTGTAGAACGTGCTGTGATGGAGAACTAATGCAAGCACGAGCCAAACGTAACAGATAAATGGTCGAGTGCAAACACCGACACTTCCAAGATCGTTACGTATTATATGAAACAGTATAGATATAGATACACGTGATACTGTCTGTCAACTGAAAGATTCACATTTGTAACATGATGTTTGGTGTTATTGAAAAGTCTCGGAGCCACATGAGAACATACAATGTAACTTTACTTAAACACTAGTAATACCTTTTCTAACCGCCCTTTATTTAGACGTCTTTGTGGAAGAGTAACATCCTTTTTGTTTAACCAGAAACAGCCGCTATGGCACCGTATTCGAAGCCACCAGACTCCATTGACAAAAATTCTGAACATGTGTTCATGGTCGCTCGTCTAAAGCTGCCTCAGTAACACAACAAAGGGAGACCAAAGTCAAAAAACTTTGGTCTCATGAAGGCCAAGAGATGGACAAAAACTACTAAACCTTCAAGTTCGACACGTCTTCGTGAATTTTAAGCACATTGTAATGCAATGTGTGTCATCAAAAAGCGTTAAATTGGATTGCAGCTTTGTTATATTGTGAAATCAATCAACAGTAATATGGCATTTATGGACGGTTTACAGGAGGAGTTATAAACGGTGACAAATACATTAAAAACACTCGATAATGTGCTTTTAACTGATTACAACGACATTATAGTGCGTTATAAACTCTATTTATCAAATGTTTATATAATACTAAATGAAATCTTAGCACACAGGTGTGTTTTTTGAGTGTTTTCAAAATGCTTGCGCAAAGCGACCACCTACATGTCAAACAGCAAACAGTAGTCTTGTATTTGAAGAGAAAGTGCCAGTACATAGCAACAGGTCAACGATCCCAAGTTCAGTCAGACCTCAGAAAGCAGTAAACCTGCATGTAGGTGAACTTGTTAACCATACACTCAAATTATAGGTGCTCGTAAAATTATTTTTCCTCCTGCAGACAAACACCATTACATCCCCAGAGAGACGATCTGTCCAATGATTAAATATTAACCCTCTTATGGTAATCCAATCAAAACTGAAAATGAAGTGATCAAGCTGTGATTAAACCTACAGAAACTCTTCTTTTCACCCCGTCATAGATGATCACGGGTTTAGTTTTATTGATCTTTGGGGCGTAAATAAATGAGGATATTTAACAAGCTGATTAACTCAATGGAAACGCCCGTGATCGATAAATGATTAGCAGCTTATTACGCGCTCCTGCATCAAACGCAGCTCGTTCGGATCATGTTGTTTCGCATGCGTGTACAGAGGTCACCCATTACAACATTTGTTCACGTTCGATCCGCGCTGCTCTTCTGCAATGCCCGTATTTGCTCAAGAAGTGTGCTGATTATTTCAAAGCAGTGAGCCAGCGAGCGGAGAGGGGGGAGAGAGGACGAGGACGAGGATGGGAGAATCAGTGTGGAGCTATGAATGAGTCACACAGAGCAAATCTTATCTTCTCAGTCATTAAAGTGCTTTTTATCGCTGCTCCCATCTTAAATTTCTGTGAACTCCTCAAGAAACAGTCATATACAGGACTATAAAGTATAATCTGAGTGGTTACAGCTTTCTTAATCATGAACTGACAAACTGTTCTCGTGTTAGATAGGAGAGCTCGAAAATGTTCCCTTAACTTATCTCTATTTTTGAGGTGGGGGGTTTGTCTTGAGATACTGTAACTACATCTAAACACAGGCTGGATTAACACACACAGGAGGCTGTAAAACACAAAGTCCTAAATGAAACTCTAATGTAGTCGCTACCTTAAAAAGTTCTGCTGAAAATGAAACTTTCAGCTTCTTTTTCTGGAAAAATTAGACCTATAAATCTTTCTTAAATAGCTCGACATTTTATATCTGGAAACTTAGCCAACCTCCGTAGCTCTGAAGTGAACCCAATGCAAAGTGTCAAAAAGTTGCAGTTCCTCTTGTTGTCCACTTGAGGCTGGCTCCAGAAGTGAGTCGGTCTCCATAAGTCCCCATGTTAGACAGCAGAAATAAACATGTTTACAGCCTGGTACAAAAAACAGTTTTGGTCTCTGTAGCTAATTTCCCCGTTCATGACAACTGTACTGAGGGTGAATTTATATACAACTCACCTGTTCAGATTATATTAAGGCTTAAAGTTATGCAGAATTAACAGTGTGGATGCTTTAAATTAAAGGTGGTGCTGTTACAGGTGGTTTGTTTGAGCAACCAGGCTTCATTCAGCATTCAGAGGCAAGACCGCCAACACGGTGACGGCCAGAGCCACCATACTGACCTTCACAATGGTTCTACAGTCCATGTTTTATGCTGTCTATGCTACAAAAATAGCTAGCTCTGGTAAAATGATGGCATTATTTTAACTTTGGTTCTGGTTTGTATTAAACAAAAGAGATAAAACATGTAGATTAATGACCGTTAAAAGTGCTAATAAGTGTATTTTATAACTTTTGGACAGAGCCAGGCTAACTGTTTCCCCCCTGACTTTATAGTCTTTATGCTAAGCTAAGCTAAGCTAAGCTAAGCAGTTGCTGGCTCTCGAAATGTCAAACTATTCCTTTGAAGAAAAATGTTTGACTATGTGACAATCAAAAATCGACTGTGCATGTACACACACATCACGTTTGTTACCGGGATCTTTAACCTCCTTGGGCTCTTTACAAAAGACTTTCTCTTCAACGTGACAGCTAACGGCTTCTGTCAGAATGAGCTGCAAGCAACAGGATTGACGCAAACTGAACGACTGACACACACAAAAAAATAAAAACAAACGGGATATTTTAGTGTTTTACAGATATTTGTTGGGACTCGGGACAATCCCAGACAAACCGGGACATCATGCGGTGGAGCAGTTAGGTGATTTGGGTTGATATTAACTTTTAGTCTCATGCTTCAGTTTTATTACATTTTATTTTATATTATATTCATTGTCCAGGTCCAGGTTTGTTTTGGTGATTATATGCATGTGGTGTGTTTTCAGTATTCTTGTCTCACTTTAATGTCCGCGAGCATAAAATAATATAAATAAGCAGTTATCAAAGCTGAAGCTAATCTTTTCCACGACACTTTGATAATGGCTGCAGCTAACTCAGCTGTTAAATGCATGCTAAATACAGTGGGAGGCTGCCATGTTGAAATGAGATGGACCAGAGCGTCCTGTCTTATAATCAGTCACCCAAACTCGTGCCCCGGGGCTAAAAGTCAAAGGATCGCTGAGACCTGATGTAACACTTGTGTGATTCTCCCCTTTGAAACTTCAAACTCCAGTTTGTGAACAAAGTCTATCTTCTGAATAGGAATCTCCGACCACTGACCAAACTCCATTTGCAACCACTGCCTATTTGTACCTTCTCCTCAATGACTACATTTCATTTTCCCCAAGTCCGATCTCAAAGGCAGGCGTCTGGGAAGCAACACAGTAAAAATCAAAATATAGGAACGAGCAAGCTGGGAGGAAAAGACGATCATGGTGGTGCGGAAGAGTTGATGGCATGTGGAATATACACTGTCTGAGGACTTATTTTGTTTCTTTCCAAGCGAGCTACGCCGCAGTGAAAATGTGAGCGTTCGTAAAGCTCATCCGGGAGCGTGTTGATGTTGATAAGAGTAAAATCAGAAGGAGACAATGTGCTGGCTGCAGCAGATTTGAGGCCAGCAGAAAAAGGGCTGCTGCTCTGCTCTCCTGCTGTAGATGGAGGAGATAGGTGAGTAGAGTGTCATGGCAAAGACCTTGTCAACAGATAACTATCTGCAAATAACACAGCTTATGCAAGCCCCTGTGGCTGACTGCGGGAATATCATATTTTCTGTCGCCTCTGCAATATTGTCATTTACTTTCATTGCCTGTAATGACACGGATTGATTTTTCTGTGAAGATCAAATGACCTTTTTTATTTAAAAAGAAGAAAAAAAAACACAGTTTACTGACACGTTAGTGTGTTTAGTGCGACACATTCTGTCCTCCTGCTTTTACAGTGCAAACTACTTTAATACAGCTCAGCTAAATAACATATTTCACCGTTTTCCTGTCAAATAACACCACTTTTATACCTCCAGTGAAGCTAATCTGTCCTCAGAGGCCTTCAAACCACGTCGACCAAAGCCAGATCCTGCACTGCTGTCGTGTTAGAGTTACAGCAGTTTTATCGGATTTTGTGCTGAATTTTAAAAATGTAACCCATAACAGGTCTCTCCAAGTTAATTAACGAGATTAAAATGCACTGTAAAATGTTCTTATTTATCTCATTTATAACTGTTTCGTAAAGATGATTTCAATAAATGGAAAATGACGAGAAATCAGGTCTTTTTCTCTGAAACAACAGGAGAGTTTTAGATCATCCTCGCCCATGAGAACTCTTTAGTCTCAGGGTAATCATAAACTGCAAGTGCCTGTTCAGGTGTTCAGTTCATCTCAGGTAGGACGGGGTGAATTAAAATTTAAGTAAATAAATGAGCGAGGTTTGATTCCTGAGATCATAATAATTGTATTTTCAGTGTTTCTCTGCAGGAACTTTTCTATTTTTAACCCTTCAACACAATGTTTCAACCTGAAGGAAATATTCTGCAGTATTTCACAAATAACACTTTTAATCTAACCCCCCAACCGAAAAAAAAAAAACAGGCTTCATCTTGTTACACATGCAGCCAGACTGAAAAACTAAAGTAGCCTCTGTGCTCCAAATAAGTAAACAATTGCATCAATAAACATGAAGATCCATGCAAGACGTAAATCAATCACAGTTGGTGATAAGGCTCTGTAATCATTAACTCCGTTTTGCTGAGAATTCATCCGGACTGCTCCGTCAGCAGCTCCGCTCTAAGTACTTTTATCTCTCTGATTCGCTAAAGGTCCTTCAGTCATCGGCCAATCAATAGACATTTAACCTCCACAACTTCAATAACAAGGCACTAAATGTTTAGGGACTCGACATGATCCTGTGAGCGCAGAGGGGCTTCATCCATGATTCAAATCTGATTAATAGCATCAAAAAAAAACGTCAGTTTAAGAAGTCAGACACATTTTTCATGTGACGAACAGCCTGCTGACTGCATCAGTCACACGGTTTGAGTTTTGGTTGGACTTCATCAGCTCATTTCGCTCCCATTCGCTGCTCTGATCACGTGCTGCTCTCACCTGGCCTCGTCCTGTTTGAACAACTCTGTCATCAGATCATGCTCTCATTTTTATTTCAATGTCTTTTACAGCACAGGTAACACCACGGTGAAAAAAAAAATACTAAATATAAGTAAAAGTCCTTTAAAATAACAAAATATAAACTAACTGTTGCATTCAAACTGCAGCTTCAGTCCTCTGCAGAAGTTGTCAGATCTTTTAAGTAAAAGCAGCAATACTGATGATTTATATTTTGAAGTATCAAAAGTAAAATGGCTCATTATGCAGAAAAAAATATCAATTTTAGGCTAGTACACATTATATTTTAGGTTATTGTTATGTTAATTAACTTAATTAAATTAACATGTAAGGACTATTTTAATGTTTAACCTGGTAGAGCTAATTCTGACTACATTACAAACAGTTGGGAGCTTTAAATCGGAACAATGCGTTGCATTTCTGAAGCTCATCACAGGTTCTGTGTGTGAAATTAATAAATAAGTCAGAACTAAATCTGTCAGATGAACGCAGTGAACTAAAAAGTGAAATACTTCCATGTCAAGCACCTCTAAAGTCTGATACGTGAGCGTAGTACACTGTAGTTTCGCCGCGTACTGCTGCCATCATGTGGACACACAACGTCCTCACTCAGCTCACTGTTAACCAGGTGATTCATCCACAAACTGCTGGATCACTACGATATTCATCACATAGATACAATAACTGCAATATTCGTCACTTTCACGTCAGTTTGTGCCTTTTTCCTCAGTAAAGCAGCTCTTATAGACATCAACATTCGAAGCTGTCCTCTCTCAACGCGTTTCTTTTGACCCACTCGAGCAGCAGTAAACCAGAAACACATAACTCACTGTGTTTGGTCTGTTAGCGTCTCAGCAGCTTTACCTTCCACAGCTCGTTGTTCGCCCTCGATTTCAGCAACGATCGACTAATTCTCAGACTTCTCTCCGTTTCCTTTTTACCATTACCTGAATTGGTGAAGTGCAGCATCCCATCCTGGCCATACATCCCTCTGAAGGCCGAGCTCTGACAGTGAGCCGGCCAGCTGAGCGAAGGCCCATGAGCCTCGGCGGCTCTCTCAGGCCCGGCCAGGCTGAGGCAGGCTGAGAGGAGAAAGCAGGGCCCGCTGTTACTGGATAGTGCTGTTTGCCAGGGGGGCCAACTGGGCCGGCTGTTAGGGCCCACAGCACCCAGGGATTATCCCCTAATGCCTGTCACAATGAGATTTGATTGGAGACTTGAACACCCGGATTAATAGTGTCAAGTGAACAGTGTGTAATACCTACCCACCAAACAAGCTAATTGGGTTTTCCACCTCTGTTAAACACCAGATATTTTATTACAGCGCTGATTAAATTTCACTTCATTAGCTGAGTGATTTGTTCACCGGGACGCTTTCTCTATAACACAAGCTTTATACTTTCTGCAGGGCTGAAATAATTTACAGTATTTCAGAGATTTCAACTTCGTACTGATGTCCTTTAACTCTTGGATGAACATAACGTAAAAGCACCTTGTTTGTTATTACAGTTAGTTGAAACAAAGAGTTCACACTCAGAATCAGTTAATCCACGCGGCAAACATCGAGAAAACGCTCTGTCTGATAACACTTCTGCACTTTCACTTACATAATGTCAGCAGGAGTTGAAGATTTAGTTGAGACGTGCCCGTCCGCTAAAGATTTGACCTGTAAACACCTCATGAAATCAACCATATGGTTCATTAAAATGTTGTAAATGCATCATCAGATCACATTCTGTCCACACTTTGACATGATGATGATCAACAGCCCTGAAGATACGGAGGATCTTTGGTCAGGCAAAACATGTTTACAGCCTGGTACAAAAAACAGTTTTGGTCTCTGTAGCTAATTTCCCCGTTCATGACAACTGTACTGAGGGTGAATTTATATACAACTCACCTGTTCAGATTATATTAAGGCTTAAAGTTATGCAGGATTAAGAGCGTGGACGCTTTGATTGACAGGTAACTGCCATTACAAGTGGCTTGTTTGAGCAGTCAGGCGTCATTCAGCTCCACCCACGATCCACTTTTTTTTACCGATTTCTTGATTTTTTTAGGGAGTCGGGATGTCATCTGTGACTTCAACGTGTAAAAAACATTTCTGCTGGGTCGTCAAAGCACTTCAAAAAGAAGCTAAAGAACATGATCGCAGCATAACACATGGTTTTTGTGTAGTTTATTATGTACCCAAGTCTTGTGTGCTGGGAAGGGCGTGGACAACGTGTGTGCGGGCTCTTAATGTATTTGTGCTCATGGTTATTCATGGTTTCTGAAAGAATAGCAGCTCCACAGATGTAAACTGTAAAACTGAAATTATAACCACTGTACAAAAAGTCTCTAAAAAGACTCTTTTTATGTCGAGGTCCAAACTTGAGCCTCAAATTAGAGTTCAGTGTGACTGTAATTAATTTAATTTTCAGTGCTTTTAATCTGGGTTGTGTTAAAAATACTCAGCAGGTTGTCTTTCAAAGAAAAGAAACACCTTCCGTCAGAGGTACGTTTACTCAATTACTGGACTTAGAATAACTTGTACTTGATATTATAGTACTTATTACTCCACAGACTAATATATTACAGATTAATACACGCAATATATCTGATTATCTCTTAAAATATGATGCATTATTAGACTAAAATACCAGAATAGAAACGTTAGATTGAATTCCTGTGAGTGTATTTCCATGACAACTAGACAGCCGCTGAGGATGATCATGTCATATGATTAAAAGCTGCTAATACACGGTGTATTGTGGAGCTGAGACGGCAGTACAGTCGTCATGAACGGGGAAATTCGCTACAGAGACCAAAAGCTGTTTTTTGTACCAGGCTGTAAACATGTTTATTTCTGCTGTCTAAACATGGGGACTTACGGAGACTGACTCACTTCTGCAGCCAGCCTCAAGTGGACGTTTGAGGAACTGCAGCTTTTTGGCACAGTGGTTGCCGTTTAGTTAAAACTAGCTCCAACTTAGCGAGCTAAAACATAAAAATGCTTCTTACACATTAATACATCAATAATTATAAAACAATAATTTGATTTATCGTTGACAGGAGCCATTTTGCCGCACAATGAGTACTTTTACTTTTTCTACTTTAGGTACTATTGCTGATAATACTTCTACATCATCATCCACACAGCGGCTGCCGTGAAACATATACGCCATAAATATAATTTACCATCAGTCTTTGAAAAGACTATGTTGTGTTTATGAGTCTCTGTCGATGTTTATATTAAGTACCGAGGCCTCTCGGTGACCCACTGTCAACTCATTCAGTTTGTAGGCAAACAGATATCTGCCGAGGAGCTGTTGAGCGGCTGTTGTCATGTTTACATTCACCAAGTGATTCTGCCAACAGCAGAGCTCGGGGGAGTTTGTCCAGGTTGTGACCGTTGAGCAATTAATCCTATGTGTCTGACACAAAGTTACGTGTGCCGTACGAGCTATGAAGGTTTGTCAGCTCGTCGTGTTTTTGGTGAATTGTTCCAGACGTGGCTTTAGATTTTGTAGAAATTAACCCAAATCTTTCCCAGCTGCAACCTGCCGCTGGTGAATACGAGAAAATTTGTAAAAACTTGCTTTGGACGTAACATCGGCACGGCTATGAAGCAGACTGAACTGGTTTCGTTGAGACAAAGAAGCACAGTATACCTTAACTAGGCCAAAAAGAAGCTTAGTGCAGGCAGCTGCCTAAGAATGTATTTGTAACGTAAATGTCCCCGTTTTGGAAGATTTGTGAAGTATATCCTGTACAGGGTAAACAAGTCTGTTCAGAAAATGTTGATACTGTACTCAAAAACAGTGCCTGAGGTCAGCTTGTGTTGAAAATCAGTCATATGTGACTCAGTATACCGAACACAGTCAAAATAACAAACGGACAGCGTCCTCTGATTCTCTAGTCCTTTAGTTCATAGCATGTCGTTTAAAGTTTGAAGCCCAAATCTTTAAAAACAGGTCATGAATATATAATTTCATGTTTTTAAAAAAAAGGCCAGTAATGGGAACTGTAGTTTTTTTAGCAAACAGAAGTAAATAGAGCGTTTGTTAGGGACTATTTTCAGCGGCTGACGAATACACATTTGGTGATGTAGTGTGTGTAAACAGCATTGGGAAGGTGTGAGTCAAAATAAACCACAGTCCTCATGTTCATTGTAATGAAGGAGCATGTTGCCCGGTGCAACAGTGAGGTGTTTCTATAGTTTGTGGACAAAAGGCTCCGTTAGAATGATAATAAATGATATCAGGATTTAGATACAAACACAGTATTTATTAGTAAGATTGACGGTTTCAGATTTAAGTTAAATTATGCTTCAGGTGGCGTGCAATAACTATCAAAGCTGTCATACTTTGGCGGGTTTCGACGTGTATTTGCACCTTTGTGGGTCAGGCTTCATTCAGCCCGGGTCAGAGCCAACACACACCGAGCTTCAGACGGATGACATCACGGATACAACGTCCATGTTTTATACTGTCTATGGATGCATCTGACACTAGCATATTCCTGACCAGGCAGCGGGTTATCGGTTAGATTAGTAGCTACACTCGATGACTAAATAGCCTCGTTTATAATCACGCTTGGATGAAGGAAGGAAACTGTGCCACAAACTAGCTGAAGGGAAAACAACCTCGACCGGGCCATTAGCAGGACTTAGTGTAATAGATCAATGTAGTAAAGATGAATGATGTGAAATCTAACAGTGGAAAGAGGTCACATTAAATGATTTCTTTCTCAGTTCACCAGAGCTTTGTAAAAAAAAGAAGAATTTGCATCTCGACATGCAAATCAGTGAAGGACCATGGGAGGAATACAGTGTACAGCTCCACAACATTTATTTGACACTTACAGTTACTTTTTGCATATAAAAGCACACATGCATATATGATATGATGCAATACTAAACTACTAACGTGCCTAGTTGTGTACAAAGTCTCTAAAATTGTTAAAATCATCAAACTACAACAGTAAAATGGTTATATAACAAAAAAATATGATATATTTCGATACTTTCAGCACATTTTGCTTGACACGACTCGTGTACCTTTGAATGCAGGACTTCTACTTTTTATGTGAGTGTTGTTCAACCCTCCTACTCCTTCTTGAGTAAAAGATCTGAGTGTTTCTCTTCCACCGCTAAGAATAAAAATACATCTGACTCCATCCACCAACGCAGCTTCTCAAAACTCCCACTCGAATCAGCTGCACCGACAACATCATGTTTCAAAAGTCATCCTGAGAGACTCTGCTCAGACATCTCAGAAAACCTCTGTGCCATCATCACCACCATCAGGCCCAGCTCCCATGGCCCTCTCGGTTTTTTTTTTTTAAACAACCTCCATATCTTTGACACACCTCCTGGATTACAGCCGTGTGAAAAAGGCAGACGCAAATGGCGATGATATTTCCACCTCCACCTCTGAATCTGTTGCTGTGGAGTCTAACAGCTGCCCGGTGGAAAACAACCAAAGAAAGAAAGAAAGAAAGAAAAAAGCAAGCGGCTGCCACGCTCGACCTTTTCTTTATTTAACTGAACATCCAAAGAAAAGAAGTGTGTACTCACCAAATGGAAGTTCCATACTCGAACTGACTTGTGTGTTTACATTGACCATGTCGTCCTCTGCTCCTCTCAAGCATGTGTTTTAAATCCACTTTTTTTTTTTCCCTTCCTCACCATAAGGTGTAAAATGTGGAAGTTTGGCTCAGGGTGCTTGTAGTGTGAGAAGGGTGTTGTTGGTGCAAGGTAAGGCCGGTGTTGCCGCTGTTATCTTATTGATTTTCCTAATCTGGGCAAATGTGGGTGGGGAGGTTAAACAGTAACCAGGCTCTCGTATGGACACCAATCTATATAGCAGCTGTAACTAAGGCAACATGATGATAGAAACTCAAATAGACATAAAGTTATCATGTGCTTTTCCCTCTTTCTCATCACCAAACAGTCTTTTTCTCCAGGTACAGATTAGGAGTGAATAAGAAACCGAGTTTATGCAAAAAGAGGACAGAGAGAAAGCTCGAGGGTGGGGAGTGATATAAAAGACAGAGAGGAGTGGAGAATGTACTGAGGGTGGCAGCGAGCAAACAGTGTATGATGACTGACGTCGTCAGTTTTGTTTTGACTGAAGGGGGGGAAAAAAAAGTCATTTACAGTTAAAGCTGTCAGATGTACGATCGAGCCTGAATCACCTGTGTGTGCAGCCGGACACCCGCTGACTGAAAACTAATTTTAAAACGTTATTTCCACAATCTCACGGGCAGAAACGGAAATCCAAATCAAAAGGATGCTTTCACTTCATGAAAGCATCGTTTTTTGCATCACGCAGCCTCATCTGATGCAGCTACACAGGCTTTCGTGGGCAAGTTTATGTATTTTCACAGGTTATTCTCAAAAGTATTGATGCCTTTTAACATCACGTACGGACGAAGCCAGTCCAAAATTAAGACATATTCAGGATTCATCATTAACTGCAACATCAGTGGTGTTTTTATAGTCTGACTCTGTTTAAAGATGTTAAAAAGTGGCTACCAGCGCCTCTAAAACTCACTAATTAACACATTATATCTCTTTGGTGGCTCTATTTACAAAATATGATAGAAATGCAACATCACCAATGACCTGAAAATGAACTGCCATGCTTCTACGGTAGCCTATAACAGACAATCTTAACGAATGCGGCATTATGCACGTCTTTATGGTTAGAATAACTTAATAATAGTTTAGATGAGGGTCTCCACCATTTGTGTGCAACACACAAACTAAACACTCGCTCTAGATGCAGCCTTTCACGTTTTTTGTGCATTTCGCAGCCTTCATAGTGTCTCCGGCTGTGGTTCAGGAGGCAGTAGTGGGTCGCGCACTAATCAGAAAATCTGTGGTTTGATCCCCGGCTCCTCCAGCCTGAATATCGAAGTGTGTTCGGGTTAGATAATGAACCCCAAATTGCTCCCGAAGGCTTTCCGTCAGCGTGTGATTGGTTACTCTCGGATGAGCAGAGCACCATGAGTGTATGTGAAGCGTTAAAGCGCCTTGAGTGGTCAGAAGACTAGAAAGGTGTTCATCATCTTCAACTGATGGAAGGAGAGGGTGATGCGAGGGGATCGCCATCAGCAACTACGCCACTAGATTCCACTTAATCCAACACACTGATCCTTTAATCTGTACAAAAATCAGAAAACCGATTGGTCTACTTCTCGGCCACCAGCCTCACCATGACGACAAGACTTAATAGTGAGCTTTAGAGTTGCTGAGAGACGATTTTGTTGTTGCCATGCTAGCTGTTTCCCTCTGTTTCCAGTCTTTATGCTAAGCTAAGCTAAGCTAACATCACCTGAATGTGGCTTCATATTTATCATACATCTTTAATAACCAGAGCTGTGTGATAATAAAGAATAAGCCAAACTTTTCTCTCAAACAGAAAATAAAGCCACTCGCCTTTGGATAATGGATAAAAAGCTGCCAAATACACGGCGGTTACTGCCACCAAAGTGCTGAGTTTGGTTGCTTTACACTTGTTTTCTGGGCGAAAATGGTTTCCCTATCAAATATTTTACGCATTTGCTGTTATTGATAGTTATTGGACCATAAAAGCAGCATCAGTCTCCTGTTTTATGGCACAGAAAGTCTCTGAGGGGTGAATGGAGAGATGTAATGAGGTGAAATGCAGGACAGAAAATTTCCTGCAGCAGCAGCAGCGAATAAACACGAGTAGTGAGCAGCAGATTATTTATAGGGATATACAGCATCATGAGTTATTTATAACTTAATGAATGTTCAGTCAGGCAAACAGACGACCGTGAATTAAACATGTTGGAGTTTACTGCAGGAGTGACTAAACAATGAAGAAAATTCAATCAGGTTAGAGAGAGCATCAATAAAACATCCAAGGTTACAGTAATCAGAGTCTGTACAACAAAAGTGCTTCAATTTTTCACTCAAACCAACAAATTCATCAACAACAGTGCAAAAAAAAAAAAAAACGACAACTACCAATCAGCCATAACATTATGAGCACTGACAGGTGGGCAGCAAGTGGACATTTTGTTCTCAAAGTTGACGTGTTAGAAGCGGAAAAAAATGGACAAGCATCAGGATTTAGGCAACGTTGACAAGGTCAGACTTCAACTGAGTCAGAGCGTCTCCAAAACTGTAGCTTTTGTTGGGTGTTCCTGGTCTGCACTGGTCAGTATCAAAGTATCAAAAGTGGTCCAAGGAAGGAAAAAACTGTGAACCACCGACAGGGTCATGGGCGGGCCAAGGCTTATTGATGCTGGCCCATGTGGTCTGATCCAGCAGACAAGCTCCTGTAGCTGAAATTACTGAAAAAGTTCATGTGCATCACAGTTTGTTGCCCATTTTGACCCCCGTCCACTGCCCAAAGCGCCAACGATAGACTTGTGCCAGCGGAGGCAGTGTGATACTTTGGGCATGTCCTGCTGGGAAACCTGCCATTCATGTGGACGTTACTTTGACACGTACCACTTCCTAAGCATTGTTGTAGACAATACACACCCTTTCGTGGAAATGGTATTTCCTGATGGCCTCTTTCAGTAATAATGCACCCTGTCACGAAGGAAACGCGGTTCAGGGATGGTTTGAAGAACACAACAACAAGTTCAAGGTGTTGACTTGGCCTCCAAATCCCCCAGATTTCAATCCAAATCCATCATATGTGGTCCGATCCATGGAGGCCCCACCTCACAACTTACAGGACTTGAAGGATCTGCTGCTAACGTCTTGGTACCGGATACCACAGCACACCTTCAGAGGTCTGGTGGAGTCCATGTCTCGACAGTTTCACGGCCGTTTTGATAGCACAATATTAGTGCAGGTGGTCATAATGTTATGGCTGATTTCTTGTGACTTTAAAAAACAAATTTAAAACGCTGCATTGAGTTAATATCTTGTAAGTCTTTTGTGATGTGCGACCTGTGGCGAGCACATGTTTCTCCAGCAGGAGCCACCGTAGCTGGACGGACAGTCAGAACAAGGTTTCCCGCTCTTATAGGGAGCCTCTCCCACCCAGTTTCCTCTGTAAGACAAAGGCATTGTCATGTTTTTACTTTCTACATGTTTGGGATCATTAAAAGACAGGACTTAGTGTGTATTTTAGTTCATGTCAACACATCCCAAACTAACAATGTGTCAATACATTAGCTGTTAGCACTCAATCTCAAGAACTCTTTAAACTTGTCCTGACTCGTACTTTTATTCATAAAAAAGGCTCAGTAATTCAATAAAACAGCTGTAGTCTTTCATAAAACAGCAGGGGACAGTCCATATGTTGGGGTCTATTTTCAGGTGCAGGTTAATACACATTTGCCAGTACTTGTATATTACGATATAAAGTACACAAGATATACAAGGCTGGATTATCAACCAGGGAAGTTGAGCAGTTGCCCCAGCAAAGCCTGCAAAGCCCGGGGTTCACATTGTGTCTTCGTAATTTGTTTGATTTGCACCTCTTTTGTAAGTTACTCTATCAGCTCAGGCATTTTTTTGGCTCATCTCTTTGCGACACACACTTCATTTCCTTGCCAAGAGTCGAGATGAGAACCCTAACTGACCCAGGCTAGTTTTTTTTAAAGCAATGTTGCACACGAGAGGGTGTGCTTTACCGCCATTACTGGCACGACAGCGCTGCGGTCAGTCCGTAAACATCAATGGAGTGCCAATAAAAGAGTAAAGCTCACCGTCTAAGGTCAAATTAGGTCAGATTATTAAAGTTCTTCTCACTTTATAGAGTAGTTGCAGACCAGCAGCGTCGCCTCCCTCCAGGCACTCCCAAACACGTACATGTTAAAGCACTTCCTGAGAGCACATCCCACCCTGTTGGTGCTCGCCCACACCATCTGAGGAGGAACACAAAACATACTGTGGCGCTTATTTGCATACATTTGCATTGTGAGTTTAGACATCGTTAACTGAGAATATGAAACACTAAACCCACCCCGACCCCCTTCAGTCGATCTACTGCACCTGTGTGTAGTGCGAGCACACGGATCCACTGCATCTGTTCGGGTAGGAGAAGTGGTGCCTCTCATCGTACCAGGACCGGATCAGATCCGTGATGGACTGGTACCTGTCACGTCCAACACACATTCAGTCATTCATCCATATGTGCTGTAAACAAAGAGCTGATTCTTTGTACAGAGCTCTGCTTCACCTTCCTGAAGTGATTGACAGATTCTGGCCCATGTATCTCATGGCTTGTGTCGGACCGTGATCCCAAATGCATCGTGACGCCCAAGAGTCAGCTGACTTAGCAAGTCCTTCATCCCAGAGCTGTAAAGCCATGAAAGAGAGGAAAAGAGAGAGACGGGTTATTTATTTCAGTCTCACATACGTCTACTTCCTGCTGTATTGTACCATGAAACAAACAAAAAACGCAAGTTGTTCTTTCTCTGTAACTTGAGATTGGCTGTTCTTCCTCAATGTTTGGGGAAATATTTTACTTGCAAAATTAACTGACTTTTTCCCCTTGAAATACATTTACCCCTAACTCTAAGGTAAGACAACACAGGCAAAAACATGTTTTTTAATGCACTGGTGGACATTTTGCTTCCATAACATTTCCCAATACACACAAACCAGATGGGATGGCATGTCGCTGCAGGGTAAACCAGACTGGCCTTGAATTTTAAATTAATCACCATCAGTGTCACAAACAAAACCACCCTAACACACCATCATCCTCCTCCATGCTTCATGGTGGGAACCACACATGCGGATACCATCTGTTAACCTTGACGCGGTCAAACCAAAAATTGGAAATTTGACTCATCAGACCAACAGTAAAGATTTCCACTGATCTAGTGTCCACTCATCGTATTTCTTGGCACAAGCAGTTCTCTTCTTCTCCGTGTCGGTCTACCCTCAGTCGTGGTTTCTTTGCAGCAGTTTGACCATGAAGGTCTGATTCGCACAGAACATTTGATGCTAAGATGTGTCTGCTACTTGAACTCTCTGAAGCATTTATGTGGGCTCTAATCTGAGGTGTCTTTAAGTGGTGATTTCTGAGGCTTGTAACTGTAATGAACTCATCCTCTGCAGCCGTAGAGTGGTCTTCCTTTCCTCACGAGAGCCTGTTTCTTCATAGTTTTTACAAAGTGACTTATGGAACATTTTATTCCTGAAACACATCACTGGAACTGTATGCAAAATAGTGCATTTTAAGTAGATAATGTCTCATTTGCATATTTTAAGATGAAAATAAAAAATGGGAAGTTGCACTAATGTGTAACAACTAAATACACAAATAAATGTGTTATACGAGCTATGCATGAAATAATATTGTAGTCATGAAGTGTCAAAGTGAGAAAACTGTGTTACAGAGGGTTTGTTGTAGTGTGTCATTCTGCATTTGAAAATAAACTGACCTAAAAGCTACCAAACCACCATGTGTCCCTGGTCTGATTCACTGCCTCACCATGAACTCCATATTAGCTGCAGGAGGGAAGACCTGAGATCGCACTCGGTTGTGGTAATCCAGCAGGGCGTTGATCTCTCTGGATGAAATGGCTCGCCTACGCCTGCTGCGAGGAGCGCCGACAGCTCCAGCGAGCATCCTGAAGTCAAACTGCGCCTCGGCTCCGACCCTGGTGGTGTTGAGCAGATCTGTAGCAGCAGCTGTGGCTCCCATGTGAGGCATCATCCACAGGGTGGCAGCCAACAGGAGCTGAACACAAGCAGCACCCATGTGAGCCCTGTGAAGGAGGAGGAGGAGGAGGAGGAGGAGGCTGCAGGTCCCTGCACGACTCTGAGGAGGAGACGAGTTTACATCATGATCAGACTGACAATGAGAAGCTGTGAAAAAATCTGGTGAATAATTACACAGATTCTGCGCTGATTTGTTGTGATTCAGTCAAGTCATGTAGCACCAGATGGGAGAACATAATTAAAATGATTTATTATTCTGATCAATGAAATGTTCTTAAACCCTCTACTGCATGAAAGATGTTTTATAATATCATAATTATTTATCTTTTAAGGATAATGTACCCTATTTTTTTTTAAAAAGATTCATGATTAGCATTGTGAAAGCTCAGGAAGAAGTTTTGCTTTTAAAACTTGGAGGAGCGTCACATTCGATGAACCCTGCATGTGCTTTTGCAAAGGAAATATAATATTTACATATGTTTATTAACATATATAGCTTGAAGATAAAGAGGTAATAAATATCTGACCTCATACACGCTTGAAAAAAATGGTAAAAACTGAGAGGATATAAATAAACATTTCACAAAAACAAAAAGTAAATGTACCTCAGATTACTACACGCTAATAACGTCAGCAAACGACATGAATAACACATACTCTGAAACAAATACTGTATATGTAAATTTAATAAAGCCACCTAAGATTATATTTTTGGTATCTTACAACTAACCTACTGGCTTTCACCGATCTAGAGCGCAAACACAGAAACTTCTTTATAGAAACAGATTTCAGAAGAAGAATTATCCATGTGCTGTTTATGGTGGCAGTACAACTGAAGTACATTTACTTGAATGCTGCACTTCAGTACAACTTTAAGGAACTTATTGGTACTTCTTAAAGTATTATAGTATTTTCATTTGTTACTTTTTACTCTAGACGCATCTGTACAATCACACTATAGTTCTTTCATCCATCGTTATTCTAAAAATCCAGAATAAAATAAAAATAAAACACTTAAAACATAATTATACTTCTTTAAAAATGAATCTGTGACTGTATTTTTGTTTTCTTCATTCATGATTTAAAGTTGCTAAATGATCAAATTTATCTGGCATCTACATTTATGATCCGATAGTAAAAAAAAAAAAAGCTTTTAACTAATGAGTTCATTAATGTTAATTGTCCAAAAACTTTCATCACAAACAAAGAAACAAACTGAACTTCAAAGGTGATATTAGTTTAAGTATTTGCTGCAAATCTCTTAATGAGGAGAATTGAACACGTTTAATGAATCAATCAGTAATAATCTGTCCAAAAAAATATCATTTGTTACGTGAAAGGTAAAAAGCTGACTCTCATACCTTCATCAGTGGATCCTCTCACAGCAGCAGCAGCAGAGAGAAAAGAAGACTTCACTTCAACACGAGACTTTGCAAACAAGCCCATTTGTCACGTGTGGTAGAGAGTTTTAACTGAGCCGAGACGAGAGGCTTTCTGACGCACAAAACCCTCCTGTACTCTTCTTCTTCTTCTTCTTCTTCTTCTTCTTCTTCTTCTTCTCCTTCTTCTTACTAAACTTACCGTCTACCTCTTTCACAGAGAACATCACAAACACAGGAAATTGCCTTTCAGAACAGAAATTTGCAATCATGAAATATTTCAGTGGCCACAGTCATTGTTTAAAGGTTCAGCATCATGTCTGATTTTACACTTTACTTTAATACCATCCGTGATATTTTTCATAGCATTTGCGGCACATTTTAACGTAGATATAAGAACACTTTTTTATCGATGCACAGTATTCTCCTGTGAAGACATTTTAACCGTGTTATATTAATTATAAGTTACAGATAAACATTTATTAATACCGCCTATGAATCCTAAATATGAGGTTTAAAGCCACATTTCTTTATTTTAAATGAAATTTAGGAAGCTCTGATATTTGAACCCTTTATTTGAGCGACCGAGGCGCCCTTTACAGGAGTACATGTTTTGGCTGGCCCCCCCCTGAGTTGTTTCAATAAAACACAATAAAATGTTTAAATAAGCACGCCTTGGGGAAGGACTGAGCGGTGTGGTGAAGAATGCATATTAAACAAAAAAAAAAAAGAGAAAAAGTGGCTGCAGAGTCAGCGTTCATCTCCAGCTGTTGCTGTGTTCCAGGAAGGACCACAGATCCCTCTGCCATGTGTAATATACTATAACAAGAGACCGAGGACACTGCCAAGGTACACTGCACCACCTGGGTCTGCAGCTATACTGAGGTCAGAGAGATCACTGAGCTCAGACACGAGGGGAACAATTGGAACATAAAATGAAAGCTAGGATACAAGATCAAATGAAATCTGGTTCCATTATGAAATCATTTTTTCGGTTACCCCCATGTGAAGTAAACCCACTGCAATCATTTATTCATGCTGCTGAGCCTAAATTATACGTTCCTGACCGACCGATGCCCACCCAAACCTCCGCAGTGTGTGTGTGTGTGTGTGTGAGGTAATTGGAAATGTCACGGACTTTGAAAAATCTCAATACGTTAAAAGCTCCGTGTGCACAAAAAGAGAATGAAGACCTAAATCTTTCCAAGTTCCCAATTTATGGACGAGAAACTCGAGCCATGTTGGTTTAACGCGGTTACAAAGTTCAACACGAGACATCAGAAACAAAAGATTCAGTGTTTCCTCCGACGTGACAACCGTAAACATCAGTTTATACGTCGGTAATATTAATGTGGCATGATGAAAACACACATTGTCAAAGAGTTTATAGCATTAGGAAGGTGGAAGCCTGTTAAGTATGTACGCTTGTTAAAAATTAAATAATACAGACAGATAATTGTATAAAAGGTTCCTAAAACTATCAAGAAAACTCATCTCTGATGTAAACAATTCATCCAAAACACACATTTTACACAAACTTTGTGCGATTGAACACTGCGCTGTCAGACTACAGGGTTCCTTGTATATGGACAAAAGTATTTGGACACACCTGTCTTGTTGGAGGAGGGATAATGGTATAAGGCTGTTTTTTATATTAATGCTTCAGCATATTAAGACATTTTGGACAATGCTGTGTTTCCAACTTTGTGGCAACAGTTTGGGGAAGGCCCTGTTCCAACATGACACAGCAAGGTCCATAAAGACGTGGTTTGATGACTTTGGTGTGGAAGAATTTGACTGACCTCAACCCCATCGAACACCTTCGGGATAAACTGGAACAGAGATTACGAGCCAGGCCTTCTCGTCCAACATCAGTGCCTGACCTCATAAATGCTCTGCAGAATGTTTTTCCCTTCAAAAAAAGGTTAAGTCTCGGGCAACTGGACTGGACGTTTCGCCTCTCATCCAAGAGAAGCTTCTTCAGTTCAAGTCGCTTCTTTGGATGAGAGGCGAAACGTCTTCACGGATCTTACTAAGTCCAGTTGCCCCAGACTTAACCTTTTTGAAGAAAGATGATTCACAAATTTCCCACAGAAACACAGAAACATTCCAAGAAGAGTGCAAGCTGTGGTCTTCTGTGGAACAAACTCCCAGTTCTGGTTCTGGAGGCAGACCCCCTCTCCACATTTAAGAGTCGTCTTAAGATGTTCCTTTTTTATACAGCTTATAGTCATAGTCCTGAACCGTCCCTTAGTGGTTCTGCTGTAGGATTAGACCGCAGGGAGACTTCCCATCTCTTCTTTTTGAGTTTTTGTGCTGTAAATGTTAAAAAAGGCACCTTAAAGATAGAAGAAAACTCACATATATACGTAACAAATATGCACAAAATGGCAGAAATCCTGTCCTCTTCAGTCTTCTCTTCTTCACTCAGGATGGATTCAACCGGATGCGATCACAGTCATCACTCTGAGGGTGTCACCTGATCGCTCAGGTGAGCTCTCTGAAGTCGAGCGTTCAAAGGCTCGCAGCATACTTCCACACAGGCTCAGCAGAGCGCTGTCAGACTTTGTGACTTTGTGTCTAAAATGCACAGGCGGCTCCATCAAAGCGGCTGTGAAGCCTCGCTGCATACTGAAGGTCAACAGCACAGGGTCACATCTTGTTGTTGGTCTTTGAGCTTGACTGCTTTGCTTTTCCACTCGCCTGAAGCCGGACCACCGACATGAAGTACATCTTTATTCCATCTTTCTTTATGTTTCTGTACAATGTTTAATATGTTTTCTTTTATAATCATTTTGATTTTTAACTATCGTTTTATCAGCTCGATATCTTAGAGTCTGTGGTGCAGGCTGGATGAATCTGAGCATCACTCTCTCTGCTCAAACTGAGCCCTTGGACTTGTAGGATCAGACATTTTTAAATTTAGCAACGGTCACATGCGTGTCAGTTCTGTCACATAGTTAATAGTTCTATCACATCAAAGAGGGGGAGAAATGTTAAGCGGCAATATAAAACAGATCCGTCACACTGGTGAAGGTGTGCTGACAGAAGTGATAGATGGTTTGACCGAGGCCGACTGCAGATTGTCAATTAAACATTTTGGAAAATGAAAAGATGAAAATCTGGAGGAAAGGGGGAAAAAAAAAAGGTCAAACGATGCAGCCAGAAAGTAAATCATTGATGGAAATGTGGCTGCTCCATGCAGAATTTACCAGGTTAATGGGGAATGAAGTTAGGTTTGCAGGTATAAACGTTTTGGACCTGATGATGGCGATTGTCATCACCAAACATATTATAATTCATCCTGCGGTGGGAACATGAAAATCTGAACTTCATTTCGTGGCATTAGTTGTGGAGACATTTCACTCAAATCCACAAATTTGAACCTCATCAAAGAAAAGGCCAGGGTATTATTAAGATGCATCATCTGGGAACCATGAATGTCTGAGTTTAAAGTAAGTGTAAAGTCAGAATAAATGTGTGTTCTGCGTTTGTCAGACCTCAGAATCTCAGAATTGCCTTCACATGGACTTTAAGCATCACTAATCTTTGCAGTGTCGATATCTGAACTGGATTTCCCAGCGTTCAAGCAGCAGGTCTGTTTGGTTGAACTATTTGGTCACATGACCCTCTGGTTCTGGGTTCATTCCTGCATATGCCATGATAAAATCATCAAATCAAATCAATTACTAAGACATATCTGTATTAGAGCTGTAGTGAGTGAACAAGCTGGTAATCAGTGGATATTTCTGCAGGAATGAGTCAGGAAATCTGAGCAGAGAAACTTTTTCTAAAAATGGGACATATCTGAGGTGATCTCTGACCAGACCAGACGGTTTTCCCAGAGTCCCTCACCCCCTGCAGCATAACATCATCAGTCTGGTTTGAGGCGCTGCAGGGCGCTTGCATACAAAAGCTCACCGTGACCTTGTCGTGTCTGAAAGGTGAAGAGGAGAACTCAGTGGCCTCCTGTATTTACCCGAGAGGGAACATAAAACAAACCTTGTGCCAACTGTATTTGAGGTGCCTGAGTCGCAGCTTTTCAGGTGTCAGCCGGGCTTTTCAGCTCCGTCTGAGTAACAGCACAGCAGCTGGTGCCTCTCACAGGGTAACTGTACAGCACTGACACCTGAATTACAGCTCTTTGAATTAGTGTTTACCCGTGTTTAAACAATCTATAATAACTGTGCCTGCTGTGGGTGAGACTAAACATTTGTCCCAGACATAAGAAGAGTCATACTTTAATCAATATATTTGGTTTAAATGACTATGTGACTGCTCTTAATCATGAAACCACAGAGAATTAGCAGCTCACGCTGCAACGCTGAACGTTTTAGCTTCTTTCAGCTCGTTGTTTTGGTTTTCTAGCAAGTTTCCTGCTTTTGATTCATCAAAATCATCATTTAACGTCAAAAAAAACGTCTGTACATTACCTGAACATCAACATAGTGGAGTATTCATCAACTAAAGAGCCAGATATTTCCCTCGGGAGTTGGTGGAGACCAAAACAGAGGTAAAAGAAGAGTGAATATTGTCCAGAAACGTGATTTCAAATGAATGCCGATGCACGTATACAGGCAACAAGTTTACCATAGCTACTTCATGACGTGATAATGTTGTCAGTGAGTGAGTGCTGTATTCAAAAGCTGTAGCTCTGTCCGTAAGGGACAAAAACAATCAGTTAGTGCAGTTTGAAATGAGCATTTCCATGAGAATCAGATGCACAGGCTGACAGTAAAACAGTGCAGTCAATGTGCAGCTTTGCATCCTGAGTGTTGGAATATATTTAAGAGGTTTTAAATAATTCACAGCAACAGTTTCTGCTCTGCACAGCAAAGCCTCAAACCAGCCAGAGATGTCTGCAGGAGAGTTTCTGAGGTTTCACCTCTTTTCGCATATTTGCTTGAAATTTTCATTCTCAAAGAGGGTCCCTCGGGTGTTTGCATTTAGCATGTTCACATCGGGGATATCTGCAGTCTAGCAGCAATAGAGGCAAACTGTCAAACGTTTAGTCTGGTATAAACACTTTTTTTTCAAATCTAACCACAGAAATCTGCCTGAAATGTAACATGCAACCATTTAATCGAGATGCTTTTTTTTTTTTTTTGCATCCTGCCAGAGTTTGTAGTCTGGCATTGGTGCTTGAAAAACAATCAGCCAAATACCAGGCGTGCCTGGAAAATTGCATTTCTAGGAGAGGCTTGTTTGCCAAGTCAGAGTGCATCAAGGACAAACTTTGTCCTGCATTCAGATGCTATAAGGGGAGATCTATTTTCCTCAAGTGCAATCGCATGACTCAGCGAGAGTCAAGTTGCCTGTTGCGCCAAAATACACAATAGACGGTTACAAGTGGCGTTCAAGTGTTTGACTAACTCAGTTTGAACATGCTGCACTGTGACCTGACATCATAATGACTATATTTACATGTGATCGGAGCAGAGGTAGATGTTCCACTACAGCATCTCCCTTCTGTTGGTTAAAGACCAGCTTACCTTTCCATGTTAGATACATATATTAGTCAAGGTTTTAGAGCACAGTGCACCACGGTTTAATAATAATAATAATAATAAAGCATGTACAGAGTTATAGTCTGATAGCAATAGTCTTCTCACAGGCAGACAAGAAACATGAATTATTTAGATATTTAAACGACTTTCCGTTTGCCAGATTCTTAAAATATCTGCAGCATCCAACATCTTCAGTTTCTCTACATTGTGTCTGTGATTGCGGTTGCATTTGGCCTCTTGCACTGAGGTCAGCGTGGGCCATAAAACCTGACACCTTGACCCCCTGACTTACATCCACATACCACACTACAAGGCTCCGTCTGAACAAACATGACCGAGCAGGGCAGAGCAGGAAAGGAGAGTGTGAGTGTGTCTCTCTATCTGTGGAGCTGAGTCTCATACTTTCAAATATTTCAGTGATCCTGAAACATACTGTATTCTCTGTTATTTCACATCTCAGTGGTCATTTTTATTTTTAATTACAGGCTGTTATTGTAACAATAACGGAGCAGCCAGTAAATAATGTGCTAATTAGACTGATTTGACTGTTTTACCTCTTTTATTTTGTTTTAAAAAAAACCTGATGGTTTATTATGGTTACAACCATATCTCCAAATCTTTAAATAATATTTTTTAATTAAGGTTGACTGCTGATTTTTTTTCCCTAGCATTCATGAGGCCAAACATTTGCTGCGTTACTGTGGAAGGTAATCCAATCACTGCCAAAATAACAACAAAAAGGTCATACAGGAAAAAACTACAGTAAAAAGTAAAAGAAAGGAAAGCTCAGCAGTGAATGGCAACATATAATATATAACATGTTATTGGTTCAATTTTAAGGTGAAGCATTACTACTGTTAGATCATATTTTATATGTTAATCCAAAGGTAACCATAACATAACATAACATAACATAACATAACATAACATAACATAACATAACATAACATAATATAATATAATATAATATAATAATATTATGTATTATATTATATTATGTAATAATATAATGTAATAATATAACATAATATAATATAATGTAACAGTAGGTGGAGGTGTTGCAGCTGAATTTGTCGAAGAAGAAGAAGAAGAAGAAGAAGAAGAAGAAGAAGAAGAAGAAGAAGAAGAAGAAGAAGAAGAAGAAGAAGAAGAAGAAGAAGAAGAAGAAGAAGAAGAAGAAGCCGCCTCATTGGTTGAGCCGCAGTGACGTCACCGTCTCTCCCGGCTGCCCGGCCTCAGTGTTGTCAACATGGCGGCCGTGGATGTCATTGTGGATCAGCTGGTGACTCTGTGGAGGATCCGGACGGTCCGGCAGAACTTCCACTGGATATTCTTACTCATCTCGGTGGTGGGCTCGGTTCTGAAGGACCTGGACTTCGTCCCGCAGACTTACTTCAGCAGCAGCAAGAACTTCCTGAACGTGTGAGTACCGGCTGTTGTTGTTGTTAGCTGACTGGAGCTAACGTAGCTCACCGTAGTGACACCTGACGCTGACACCTGTGGCTCGCCTGTGAGGTTGTCTGATGACGTCAGAGAGGTGAAAGTAGGACGAAGAGTCGCTCAGACTATCCGGACTGTGTGTGTAATGAAGTTAGTGGCAGTGACGTAACGTAGGTCAAAGGTGAGCTGTGAAGCCGTGAGCTCAGTGTGTCTGTATTCATCAACATTCTGATCTGTGTTAATATTTATCTGATTTATTTCTGCACCAGCCTCTGATGTTTGAATGATGAGACAGAGACTGTAGTGAGCATTTTGCTAATCAAATAATCATCTTGGCTCGGAGGTAGAGCGGGTCGTCCACTAATCAGAAGATCGGCGGGTCGATCCCCTCCAGTCTGCATGTCGAAGTGTCCTTGGGGAAGACACTGAACCCCAAATTGCTCCTGAAGGCTGCGCCATCGGTTTCTGACATTTTCTAGGCAAAAATAATAATCGATTAATCAAGAAAATAATCTGTGACAGTCAGTAATCAGTAGTTACAAACGCTTAAAGTTTAAGATGGATAAATAACTTTCTTCATACTCAGAGGGTAACTTTGTTTGACGCCTGTGCAAAGTGACACAGAGTTGCTTCAGAGTGTAAATAATGATAAATTAGCTGTAGTGATGAATACAATGAACTAATGTGAATGTTCTGTTCCTCCTGCAGGTATTTTGTCAAAGTGGCCTGGGGTTGGACGTTGGGCCTTCTGACCTCCTTCCTCCTCCTCTTCTACAACTTCTCCTTCAACCGAAGTGTCCTCGTCCAGCGGCTGCTGTCTCTGGTGGTGGCAACAGCCGTCTGGTACGTCTGCACCGAGACCTTCTCCTACATCGAGGAGGTGACCGGCTCGTGTTTTGAAACCGGCACCTCGGACGTTCTCAAGGGCGAGTTCACATCCAAAGCCAGCTGCAGGCGGGCCGGCTTCCGCTGGGACGGCCTCGACATCTCGGGACACTCCTTCATCCTGGCCTACTCCGCCCTCTTCATCGTGGAGGAAACGGCGCCCATGGCCACTCTGAAGCCGGCCAGTCTCTCTGCATTTTCCAGGACGGTCCTCAACCTGCTGTACGTGGCCTTGAATCTGATCGTGATCATTTGGGTGTGGATGTTCGCCTGCACCTCCGTTTACTTCCACGATACATCTCACAAGTTGCTCGGGACCGTATGTGGCCTGTTGGGTTGGTATCTGACATATCGGGTTTGGTATCTAAAACCTTTGTCACCGGGACTCCCCCTTCAGCTCCACCCAAAAGAACAAAAACAACACGCCTGAGCTGCAGTCACTCTGTCCTGTACAACATTGTTTCCTAATGTCGCAGCCATCCTCCAAACAACACACTACAGCTGATGTTATCTGTCTCCGGGTCCAAGCCGGCCGTGCTATTTTAAGTTATTCTCCTCCTCACAGAAAGGTCGCTTTGTACAGGATGACTGGCTTGCAGTTCCTCCGTGGTGTTTGGCAGCTGCTGTTCCCAAAATGACTCTTAGTAATCCGAGATAAAAAGCAAGACGCTGCTCTGCTGCCCAGCTTCAGGCTCACATGCATTGTCTCCCAGTTTGTTGCCTTATAGTGCAGTTTCTAGATGTCTGAGTGGGACACTTGACAATGTTTACACGTCCGAGATATTTTTGCAGACCAATGTACAGTTCATTGTTTTTATAGGACTCCACCTACAGAGCAAAAGACAAACTCACGTTTCATTTAAATGAGCTGTCCATCTGTTATCACGTGTGGTTAGAGGTTATTATCCTGCGTGTCAACACTATACGTAAAGTTTGTGCAGAGGCTGTAGAGCTTCAATAGAGTTTGATGACTGTAGTATAAACCAAGTGCAAATAATTTAAAAGGTGCAAATGTCAAAAATTATTTCCATTATTGATGAATCTGCTGATTGTTTTGAAGCTCGAGACACGTCTGACGTCTTCCGATTCACGTTTACTGGCACACGACAAAGAAGAGCAGCCAATCGTCACAATTTAAAAGACGGAGCCCGCGAACGTCTGCTTGAAAACGATAAATCGGTTACGTTGACGTTCTAATCGAACCTAACTGCTTCAGTTGTAATCTTATTTATTGTCGGCGACGACTTGAAATAAACAAAACTGAATTTAGTTTACCATCAAGTGTTCATTTATCTTATTCCTTTGTGCCATAGAGCTTCACTGATGCTGTAGTTTCAGTTGGTTTTGGGGATATAATAATAATAATAATATATACTAACATCAGCCTTATGCTTTAGTGGGGGATGTCAGTTTAGTCGGGTACATGTAAATCGTAGCAGTAATTCATGTTTATGACAAATACATGATCACAAGCTCTGTAGTGAACGTTTGTGGGTTTGGTGAAATAAAAAATCGGCATCTGTGTACTCCATTTTCATCATTTATTTGTCATTGATGGCAACTGAATAAATTAAGGCTTATGAACAAACATCATAAAAAGCACCATAAATAAATGCATATATAGAAATATAAAAAATGAAAAGTAAAAAATAAAAAAATACTATAGTGAAATATAATGGCCACAAATCACAACTAGGATTTTCTCGACTCGACTTGAACTCGACTCTGCGTGTGTGTGTGTGTGTGTGTGTGTGTGTGTGTGTTCAAAGCCCCCTTTAGGTTTCATGATTTCAGTCAGAAGAAGAAGCAGCAGCAGCAGCAGCGGTGGAGTCGCAGTGACGGATGTGCTCGCAGTAATCAAAAATGTACCAAAGCGTTCACAATGATTGGCTGGTTGTGACGCGTTCTGTGACTCCCTCAGTGTCGACTAACAAAACAGGTGAATGTTTGAGCATCGAGAAGTCAACGTAAGTAACAATTAAGGGGATTTTGTGACTTTTATGTCCACATGTCTGTTTTTAAATCTTATTTTTTTGTGCCGTTTGCATCACTGCTGCTCATGCGAGCGCCGTCCCTGTTTCCTTTAATGCATATCTCAAATGTCTTCCAGGCATAAAGGATTGATTCCAAACAGTAAGATCTATATGGCTACGCTCTCTGTATCTCCATTATCAAACACGAAAACTGGACACAATGAACTACAGCTCCGACTCATCTGCTCTCTGAATGAGAATCGAGGTTCATCATCAGATGTGACGCAGCGAGGAGACGCTGCTGTTAAAGGAGCATTGATTATCGTCTTTGGTTCATTATAATCTGCCTCAGCTGCAGCGTGCTGCTGATCACCACCTGCAGAGACGAGTTTTCTTTTGTAGCTGTAGCAGAAAAACAGGGAAAAGCTCATAAATGACCTTCGTTATCCTCTGAAATGACAAAAAAGAAAACAGTGAACTGTGAGTTTTAACTGCAAGAATGTCTGTATAAGCAGCCATAAAACCAAAAGCAGCTTACAAACCTAAATCTGCATGGTTCAGGAGCAGAATTATAACATGTTAAAACCCTGGAGGTTACGACTGGGGGAAGAAGCAAGAAAGGCTCCCATTAAGGGTGAACAGAGTGTGGAGCATGAAAAGTACACTGCATCAACAAACAACGAGACAGCTGGGCGAGGCAAGGCTAGCCCAGGGGCGAGGAGGAAAGGTGTGGAGGAGGTGTGGAGGAGGGTGGGAGGCTTCTTCTTTTTTTCCTCGTCATACTCTCCCTCAAGCTTTCGGATGAGTCAGCTCGTTTATTTAAGCTCCGAGCTCATTAAAAATTCAGCACGGTAAAATAAAGAAAAGAGACAATGTATAATTAAAAATATCTATCTGTTAAAAACAATCCTGCATCTGTCAGGAGGAGTCGGGCGACAAAACAAAGCGATCTTGCTCAGTATTGCTCTCCAACACACTGTGTACAGTGCAGGTGCTTCAAAGGTTACAATTAGCAGCAGAACGTTTGTGGGTTTGGATCATAAATTCTGCCTCCGGGGCGCAAAGAAATCCTCAAGTGTCAACCCGTCACGAAAAACACTCACAAAGTAACCCATGCAATGAAACACACCCTAAACCTAACAACACTTTTTTTTTTTTTTTGTGCCGTAGATGCAGAATTTACAATTTTACTTCGAGTTCAGCCGAGTGTAACTTTTCAAACACCAAAACTTTTGTAACGTCCGAGCAGCCGTCTGCTGCCGCTCGGAGACAAAGAGAGTGACAGTGGACCTGTGTGTGTGTGTGTGCTGTGGTGCTCTAAATAAACCGACTCTTGAATGCACGTGTGTGTGTGTGTGTCTGCATGTGCGTGATTTAATGTGTGTACATTTAGTTAAAAGGAGTAGTTTGACATTTTGGGAAATGCACTTGTTCATATTTTTGCCAGGAGCCAGATGAGAGGATCGATATCACTCTCTCTACTGCCTGTCTGTCCGCTGGAGACGATGCCACAGTCGGTCTTTGTTTAGCTTAGCATAAAGACTGAGAACAGAGGGGGGCGGCCTCCAGAGGGCGCTAAAATCTGCTTTTCCCCTGAAAATATGCAGGAAATCTGTGACAAATCTGGAACCTGCTCTTCCCAAACACTCTGGATTAAAGAAACTTTCGCCTTGCTGCACAATAAAACAACATTTTCAACCCGCTTTCCAAGTTCCACCTCTTTTCTCCTTGCTCGATTTGCATAGTGTGAACCAAAATCCAAAAATATTAGCATTTATTGTGATATATATATATATATATTCATGTTTCTCTCCAATATTTGATACTTTTATACAAAATAATACACTTTGCTTGTGCTTTACACAAACAGAGCAAGGACACGCCGTCGTCTCTGGATTAGAAAACAACAGTCACAACTTGGAAAACCGGCTAAAAGATCTTTGGTATTCTGCAACAGATGGGAAACACTCGGGGCAAACTGAGAGCGCCTGCTGTTCCCCCTTGTTTCCAGTAAGCTATGCTAACCAGCTGCTACCTCTAACTTCATATTTAGCATGCAGACGAGATACCTCCAGAACAGCTGTGAGTCTTGTTAAACGGCCTTCTGTGGGGTTTTTTTGCACTGTGATTTGAATATTAAGATAATACATGAGCGGTGCAAAGGCAACAAAATCTGCCAACCAGCCGCGATGTCTCACATATCAGGTAACAAATGAGACGTAAAGTGTTAATTAGGGAGCATTAAAGGTGCCGGGAGGCAGATTTTGTCACGGCTAGGCGAGCTGTCTCCTGGATGTAGCTTCATATCACCAGACAGACATGAGGGAAGTGTCGCTCTAAACATCGAAGTCTCTGCAAGAACGCGAAGAAGCAAACTTCCCAAAATGTCAAACAATTCCCTTAAAGTTTGCCTCCATCCTTTCATCGTTTCACGTGGCAGTTTCTGGCAGCGCAGCTCTTTATCAGAGAGTGTTTGTCGTGTACATTTTTCCCGTGGTTAAACCTCAGGCTGATGGAGGAGTGAAGAGCAGGTAATGAGCGATGACTATAATAGTGGCATGCGAAGGTCAGTTAACCCCTGTTGGTGTTACTGTGTTTAACATTTTGTCTGGGTTTTCTACTTTTTAAGATTTTCAGTATAAGTGGACCCGGTGCATGCCTCCAACAAAACGTTAAACAAGGACTCGCCGGCGCAAGAGCGGCAAGTCGCCACAAATTAAAGTCGATGAAGGCCTTGTTTACCAGAAAATGTGCTGTCAAGAATTTCTTATGATGGAATGTTTTAATATTCTTTGTTCACCCAGGTAAGTAATAGTGTTCTCTATATAGATTCATTATGTTTTTTTTTTCCTGCAGTCATAAAACATTACAGAAAAGTTGAAACATCACACAAATACACAGACATTTAACACAACAAGAGGGCATTCACTACATGTATTTCTTTTTTAAATACCAGTAGGCAAAGTAGCCCATCCCTCCCAGCGAGCCCATGAGAAAAGAGGCCCCGAAGAAGGACGGCGGCTTCTTTTTTACCATCCGGAAGGCGTTGGGTAGGACCGCCGACAGGAGGGTCGTGTGGATGTCGCCCAAGACCTTGCGGAAAGCGTAGCGTTTTTGCACGCGCACAAAAAAGGACTGCAGGTTGGGTCGGCTGCCGTCCTCCCAGTATTTCTTAGAAAGTCCCAAGAACTTGAGCCTGTGCAACAAGGCTCCGAGGCAGACGTCAGCTAGCGTAAATTCAGGTCCACATAGCCACAACTCACACTTTTGACCTGCGAGGGAAAGACCAGCTGATTAAGACACTGTTGGAAATATTTGGAGGATGTTTTGGTGCCATTAGGATAGAAGATAATCATCAATCAATCATGGACATACCTTGATACTCTAGTTTTCTTTTTTCCAGTTCAGCCTCCACTTGATCTAGAACCATGGCTAACTCCCCCAAAATTTTCTTCAGGTAGTTCACGTTATCGTGGTCCAAGATTTTTGCCTGACAATCAAGAAGACAGAAAACACTTTAAGAGGCACAGCAGCATGCATAGCTGCAAACTCTTGCTGACGAGCGCTTTAATCAAAGTGACGACTGATCAATAAAACATCTGTATGATCACGATTTTGTCCCCATGTCAGGTTAATAAATGTTGAAAATCTCTGACGCAAACTACACTAATAGTACTTTCAACCTCACACCTGCTAGTTTGAGTCCACACTGTCGATTTTGGAAAAACACAGTGTACTGTGAGTACTCTGTACACTTCTCGGCCTCAGTGGTGGACGAGAAAGCTTTTTTTTTTTTTTTTACAGTGTAATTGTCAATTGTAGGACGACTGAGACAAAGATCATAAACTTCTGAGGGATCATTTTCAAGTTATCCTGACGTAAACATAAATATCTGCATTAAATTTCATGGAAACCCAACTTACAACTACAAATATAAACATGCCGACGCATGAAAAGTCAGCAGAGTCCATACGTTTCATCCTCTGGGGACTGTGAATGTCCATTCTAAATTTAGATCAACTGAACCGACCAATCAACACATCGTGATTCCTCACACCTAACTACACAAACATGTCGACGTGTCAACACACTCGTCCCCGTCTCATCGATTCCTCACATTTATATAACAGTGCTGAAACAGCTGTCGCTGTCTGCTTGTTGTTGTTTTGTTTTTTTCCAGCCTGTCATCATCGTGTTTCTTTTTTTTACTCTCTACTATTAGCAGGACGTAAAACGGTAAAATCTATCTCTGTAACAGAATCAGTACACCTGGATATTTCCTCCGGGGGATGTGGACTGTATTTGGGTCAACGGTACGGTGTGACAGGATCTGCCTGCTGCGGAGTATCGTAACGAGAGGAAACTGGCTGAATTTTCCCTCCGCCGCCTGCAGACTTGGAAATTGAATTATCAGGTCGAGACAATTTGGGAAATTAAATAAAATGCAGCGTTAAACTCTAATAAAGTTTGACTTGTGGTGGGCCTGTCCATCACTAAATATTCAGGGGGTAAATAAGCCGTCAAAATAAAGTCTCTACGGCTCCGACATGCAGTTCATGGTCCAAATTAAGCCTGAAATGAATGATATTTACGCCCAGGTTTGGGAGTCGAGTATTGAGGGGATTTAATGGCTAACAGCCTGTTAAGCTACCTCTTAATTTGTACCTTAAAATTAGCTTAATTGAATCAATTAACTTGCCATTTCAGGGGTTCACAGATTTGTGTGTAATTAATGGATAAAATAATGCAGTGTAATTTATTATTTTAAATAGTTTGGTTGCATTGATTAAGAGTTTTTAAAGGGTTGAATTTTCACCGTAGGTTTACATTAAAGGATGGTTGTTTATCTATTGTCTACTGGCAGATTTTAAGGAGTTTTAACCCTTAAAAAATCTTAATCTATTAACCTAATTTATTAAGAACAGCTTTTTATTCCATCTATTGATTTTCCCCTTAATTCCCATTAAAACACCTTAAACCCATCATTAGAAATGCTTACATTAGTGTAATTTTAAGGAGTTTTAACCCTTAAAAACTATGAAACTAAGATATTTTAAGCTTCTTTAATTTTATCCATATGATCTTGTCATTAGAAATACTTACATGAACGTACATTTAAGGTAAAAGGAGTTTCCTCTCTCTGTAAGTGACACACTTAAACTCACCATGAGCTTCTTCTGCTTGGACAGGTACGGTTCTGTCAGCTGAGGCTCCTCGTGGTCCAACTTCATCAGCTCTGTCGCAGCGTTGGCCAGGTGCCCTGAAGACACACACACATACACAAAGGACACACACATCGTGTCTTCATCGACTGTTTGGTGAAAATAAATGACACTTAAAAACAGTGTAAATAAGGTAGTTTACCCTCCTGCTGGAAAATCCACGTTGGCTTTTAGATGTGTGCATATGGTCAGTAATTGTTTATTATTAGACATTTTAATCTTTTTCATATCACTGCGTTTGTGGCGTATTTTGCACATAACAGATACTTTAAGATTCAGTGTGTTTAATCCTCCGAGAAGTGATCTGACAGTTTCGAGAGCTTATTCTCATCTGGGTTCCCTTTTTTTTTGTCCCTTGAGGGCAGAGGGAGACTCTCATGTTGTCAGTTGCAGTATATATACACACTCTATAATCGCTTGACTGAGTCCAGAGTGTTCAAGGATAAAGTCTGGTGCTACTCAACAGCATGAAACTGTCCTGATAAATCTCCCTCCTCTGTGTCACAGAGCTTCGTTGTTGACCAGTGGTGTAGCGGTGACTGGAGACTGAAGGTTTTACTCTTAATTTGTGTCACACATGCACCAAAATAATCAGAAAAACTATGAAAAATTAATATTTACAGTAGTTTTCTGTTTTTAAAATGGTTTATAAATCTCATTATCTGTACAACAACCAAACTGTTATTTTACGTGTTATGCCTTTAATGACAAATTACAGTTACTTTTCATATTTTGTACAGAAAAAAGTAATCTATTACTCTATTATTTATACAGTTACTTTTTCTGCTTTCTTAAATCACATGCAAATGTCTGTAAAATGACAATAATGAGCTGTAATTTAATGTGTGGCTTATTATAGAAGTTTGTATTTGGAAATGTGTCATTTTATATTCAGACAGTCTGTTTGTTTTTTAAAAGAGGACATGCAAAATCTGTAAAATAACAGCGTTTCTCTGTAAAATGATTAGTATTGTCACTATTTAAAGGTGTTTGTGTTACATCCACGTCTGTGCTGCCCCTGTTGTTGCTCTCTTCCTCTCCTTGTGTGTTTCTCCAGTCTCAGGCAGCTGCTGCAGCACACACCTGAACCTCATCTGGTCATTACTCCTCCTGCTGAAATACACCTGTTCTCCATTCACTCTTTGCCAGATCTTTACAGTTTCCCCCCGTGCTAACTAATCAGACTCCTCTATGCATTCAATCCTACTCCCGTGTGTTGATGCTCCTGTGCTTTCCTGATTTTTTCCCCTCCCCGTGTTTCCTGCCTCGTTTTTGTGACCCCGTGCTTCAGATCACCAACCCCTGCTCAGCAGCTGCCAGCCTGGACCGGCTCCTCTCCCGGACCCTCGCCTTCACCGTCGTCCTCTCTCCCACTGTCCCAGTCCTCACCCACAGAAATCCCCCGACCCCCAGCCTGAGCCCTTCCCCTGTTTTCGTGAATAAACTCAGTACCACTTGTGAACTCAGCGTCCGCCTCTTTGGTCCGATTATCACCCGTTGTCACAGTCTGACCGTTTCTCTGCAAAACCTTGACTGGACATTTCAGTGAATTTATAGTTTTTGACTTTAATCTTAAGTGACATTTTACTTTAATTTAAGTTTTTTATTGTTTTTTTTTTACAGTGTGTGTTTTAAACAGCGACATGTAAGACCGCTCTTACATATTTAAAAACAGCTTGTAATATTTGTCATTTAACTTCTGCTGCTTGACTTTCAGGGAGTGATCATCGTCATCATTATGAAATCAACATTTGCGACAGAAGAGTTGCGATAAATACAGACAGAGAGACATGTGAGACAGCTATATAATTATACATTTTGAGTGAGAGAGTATTCCTTATTACTCACTCGTGAAAACTACTATGTCATGTGCATCAGACGGGGTCTAAACGTGGATATATCCAACGCAGACTGAGTTTTTGTGCTGCTTTCGGTCTTTTCATTTGTTAGCCTCGTCCTTCAAGATATTTTATTATTTTTAATTAATGCTATAAGTCTGCTGAAATAAACAGAACACCACAGGATGGATAATGGACATAATCAGGACTGTTTTTTAAACACTAGAGTGAAAACGACTTTACAAAATCAAACATAAGTGTATAATTACACACTCAGACCAGAGTTTTACTGGATGATTAATTCTGCTGCAGAATGTCATCGAGTCCAGCTCATTGCTTTGATTTACATGCAGAGGCCATTACCTGGTGGAAAGAGCACTACAGTCCAGACTGGGAGGCCTCACTTCAGCTGTTGGGATGTATAAACCTGGCATCACCACAATGTGCTGCACTAAGGGCTTTTTTTGGGTATTGAGCAGCATCAAATTACACGGTATGCTAATCATGTCGCGGACATAAAAACAGGGATTTGTTTGCCAGTGATGTGGAAAATGCTGGAAGGAAGATGAATAGCTTTGCATTCGTAATGCCTGTCTGTTGTTTTTGTTTTTTTTTTGCTTTGGGACACTGGTCGGCCCCAAAAATTGAAGCTCGTTCAAGCTCCAGAGCTTGTAAATGTTCAGATTAACGAGCTCAAAACACCAAAAATCTATTTATGTTAGGCATCAAACACAAAAACAGCTATTGCTGATGAAAAGATGCTAACAGACCACACACACCTGTAGACACACGAGCATCGAGGTTAAACGTGGACACACCGTGCGTCTTTGTCTCGTGTTTCCTGTTGTTTCCCTCCTTTATAATCTGTGTGTGTGTGTGTGTGTGTGTGTGTGTGTGTGTGTGTGTGTGTGTGTGGCTGGGCGTGGTCTCCGGTCTCCCCTCACTCACCTGCCTGATCACCTCGCCACCTGCTGCTCATCATCCAATCAACCCCCTGCTGTCTGAAAAGACCGACTCAACCTTCCAGGCTTGTTTAGCTTCCTTTGTGGTCGACCCTGTGAAATTCTGGCTAATTTCTGCTTCGGGAAATCCTGCCAGTCCTTCCTCTGCCACGTCCAGCTCGTGAAGTATTCAGCCCTGCACCGTCCTGGATCTCCTCCAGTCATCCTTTGGTTTTAATAAACTGTTTAAACTGGTTCTGGTCTCTGGTTTGTTCACGGTAACAAAGTCTGGGCACGATGGACTCGATACTGTCCAAGAATTCCTGACTGATGACAGACGTCCAGCCCCTATTAAGCTCATTTTGAGAGCTGAAAAGTTTTTTTATTTTATTTGGCATCACTGATTAGCAACTGGCCAAAGACATGCAGGTTAATTGGTGACCTGTAGGTGTGAATGTGAGTGTGAATGGTTGTTTGTCTCTGTGATGAACTGGTGACTTGTTCAGGGTGTGTACGCGACCTCTCGCCAAATTCCAAATTGCAAAGCAGGGAATGGATGGATGATTAGCCTCTCTAGGAAAGCTATCTCAGATTTTAGTTTCTTTACAGCCTCCCTATACCATGTATAAGATCATCAGGCAGAGGTTTTCTATCTGTTACAGAGTCTCGACTTTCAGCATGAACGACCAGCCCAAAGAAAAAGCGCGTGGACTGGAAACGGGGTCGTATCTAAAGGTTATCCTCATCGCAAAAACTCTCACAACATTCGTACCTCGGTCTAAAAATAAAAAAAATCATCAGGCTTCACGCAGGACACAAACCGTAAGCTGCTGGTTGACTTTTCCTCGGTTCAACCCATTCGTCCACCACAAACTCTGCTGTATGTGGACTTTGTCACTCTGTATATACTACGTTACCTGATGTAAATATAGGGGTACTACCTGGAAACAAAAAACAACCTTCCATCACCTCTAAAACTCCCAAACTAACATGTTATATCTTGAATAATCTGTCTAAAAACTCGACTTTTATTGGCCTGTTCATCCTGATTTTACTTGAGTTTTTGTCTTGTTGTGTGTGTATTTCTATTATAAACAATCGTGCCTCTGTGATACGGTGAGCTGGCTTCACTTACTACGTATTTCTGCGGTGGCGTACTTTGGGATCATAGAGTCGGTGGTGAGCTCCGGATGGAGGATGCAGCCGTGCGTGTAAGCGTCCATGGGCAGGCCATCCAGTAGCTGACGGTACTGCTGCACGCGCTCGTGGAGTGGCGAATCTGCATCGGGAACCAGCTGAGCCACGGCGTCTGCAGGGCGAGACACCGACGTGAAAACAGTAACACAGAAATAAGACATTTTATTGCAGCTTATCAATGTTTCATGGCTCTGAGTCGACATCACACGGCGTAAACAAAGAGTGGAAATAAAGCGAGAGCACTGTTGGTGTTTTTCACATTACCAAGCAACTTTTATTAAGCTTCCACATTCCCAAAATAACACAATCCTCTGTGCTTCAGCTGTCAGAGAGACGCAGCGCGGTAACCTGGTAACAGATGACACCCCTCGCTCTTTGTAACGCCGGTCGCGTTTCACACAAAGCTTGACATTTAAACAATACTGAAGCAGTCTGAAAAACAGAAATCTGGACACTGACGAGCGTCTGATAAGAAAAAGTGCAACCCTGTGAGAGGAAACTCAAGGACGATCCTGATGAAGGAAGGAAAACACAATACGCACGGTCACATGAGGTCGCAGTTTCATTAAACACACGGGTTAATTAGGCTTCACTGTGAGGTTGTTGCACTAATCCCTGCTGGCCTGATGTGCTCTATTTGTCTGCTGTTGCTCAGGTAAAAGGAAAAAGTTCGACATTTACTCCACTTACTGCTCTCATACAGTATCTAAGTGCTTTAGTGTTGCACTTCCATGCAGCGGTGAGATTCGTAAGAGCCTGATAGTTTTCTGAAGAGCCATTGTGAAGCTTGAAGTGTGCCTCGAGTGTGGGTGGACCTGAGAGGGGCTGAATGACGCCTGGTTGCTCAAACAAGTCACCTGTAACGCTCTAAATTCTGCATAACTTTAAGCCTTAATTTGTGCCAAACTATTTCTTATAACTTCCTGCAGCGACCAGCTTTAATATTTTGCTGTCCTAATTCTTGCGTTAGCGCTCGGCATGCCGGCTGCATGCTGCATGGCTGGGAGGGATGCTGTTCAACTTAATGACCTGCTGCTGAGACTCAGAATTATGGACGACACAGGTTAGCAGAGCAGAGAGAGAGAGCTTTTATCTCTGCGCGGGGTCACAGCCAGCCAAGCACGGGGACGGCGGCGCTGACAAAACAAAGATAATCAGTCGGCTGCTTCAGGATGTTCGGAGAGAGGCTTCGCAAAAGGGTGGAGCTGCACCTGGCAGAGCTCCAGAAAGCTGAGTAATCAGTCCCAAGGACCGGCACGCCGACCTGGCCGTGGCATGCAGCGGTCCTCTAGGTGGTCTGCTGCAGCACTGTGGTGAAAGTATTACATCAAACTGTCAGCTCGAACTGTCTCGGAGACAGTGACGGACGTCACAAAGCATAAGATTGATTTTTATGAGTCGACAAACAGTTTTCATGCAGCTCGGACGCTCTGCTGCATTTCAACAACGCCGTAAAGCAGCCTGAGTTGGCACTACGCTGCTGTGTTCTGGTATGAGAGTCATCTTTCTGAGACATCTGCACTTTCCAGGCCAGCTGCAGCCCACGTTGGCAGCGTTCGTTAGGGATTTACACGCAGAGAAACAGCATGTCTGCATATCTTATCCAGCAGATTGACTCCTGGCTAAAAGCATGACCAGCCTGACGTCTGGTTTTAAAACAATCCAGTGGATTCGCTGGACATTCAACATTCAGATTCTTGTACAACTCTACGATAGTAAATAGCTGAAATGAATGGGTCTGGATGAGAATAAGGCATCAAACACAGGCTCGGTCTCTTCCTTCTAGCCTTTCATTACGGAGGAAGCAGTGAACCAGATCTTCTGCGAAGCTTTCAAGCGTTGCAGCTTTAAACAAGTGACCACAAACTAAACTAAGACTGAGGAGTTTTCCAGTTAACATCCCTGAGGCCGTTAAGGGTTGAAGCTCCCGGGACATTACATAACGGCTGATGAATCTACGCGACTCACTAACCCACACATACTATATAACACGGCGTGCAAAGATGACAGGATTTCATGCATGCATCTCAACGTTTTCTTACTCTTAGCTGTGGGTGACATTAGGCCTGAATCTGAGTCACGTCACTGCCTCACAATGCGTAATATCTTTTACTTATTTAAATGAATATTTGAGTTTTAATCGTCTCGTTTCATCGTTACATCCTCTCTCAGGTTTGTACCCGTGTTTCGTTAGCGCCTGCCGCAAAATGTCCCCAAAGGGATCACTCCAATTTCCATCTAATCTAATCTAACCAGGGGACTTCATCTCGGTGACATTGGTGCAAAGACATTGTTGCAACGACTTACAGAGTTTCTCAGTACAGTACACGCTGACACTACATGTACAAGGACGACAGATGGCCTTGAATGGCTTCCAGTTGTCTTAGCTATCCCAGTTTGAAGCCTCAGATTTTTCTGTCAGTGTTGTAGTCAAGACCACCTAAAACCAAGACCAAGACCATAGTGTATCGAGGCAGAGTCAAGACCAAGACTTAAGACCGTAAGTGTGTTTCTTACAGCAGTGTGTAGATCCCCTTTGTCTGAGACCAAGACAAGACCAAGTAAAAGTAAGGTTGATTACGAGACAAGACCAAGACCTTCAAAAAGTAGTCACAAGACGGGTCTTAAGACTGATCTCGAGTACTACAACACTGTTTTCTGCAACGCTGGATTAGCAACAGGCAACTGCTCTTGAAAACTCTCGATTAAATGTTGTCAGTTGGTTTGTAGTGAATTAACTGATGGTACGTTCGGGGCCCTGCAGCAAAGACTTGCTGTTGGGTGTCTATAAATTAAATTGGGTCCTTGATTTTTATCAGCTGTAGCTAGCTGGCTAACTAAGCTGACGTTTATGTGTTGATTGAAAATCTCCAGCTGATCTTTTTAATGTTTTAAAACAAGAATCTTGTAAAAGGGGTTTTATATATACATATATTCACTTAATAGCTATTAGAATAGAGTTTGGCTGGAGTTGTGAGAGTGTAACATCCCAAAGATCAATAAAGAGCAGGACAGAGCCGCTAACATTAGCCTCAATTCTGATAGCACCAAAGATTGGCTTTGTAGTTTGAGGGTAATGATTTGCTTGGTTGTGTTAATTGGATGCATAGTTACTACTGTAGGTAGAAAGATAGCTCTTGTTTGAGCACATTAAACCGATTATTTATACTTTTTCTTTTCTGTGTTTTATTTTGAAAAGACTAAAATAATACGGTAACCTCCAAACTCTTTAAACTCTCTCACATCAAAACAACAAAAGACTAGTTTGGTGATGTCTTGAAGTAGCACAGGATCATGGGAGCTGCTGTCTTCATTGGTAAACAACCACCATTACTGATGAAAAGCTATCTGACGTGACTCAGGCATGTTTACCTGGAAACTATAGCCACTAGAGGCACCAAGGAAACGCACCTTTACTGGAATAAAATTATGATTTTTGGATGGTTTGGAATAATCTATACACAACTCAACAAAATATATATCATAGGTCTGGTGTTTTTAGATATTTAAGTGCAGAAATGTTGCATCTTATAGCTTTAAAAAGGCTACAATCCAATCCAAAGCTTGACGGACCGTCTAGTGACTTTACACCTGCTGTTCAGAGCCGGAGGAAGAGAAACGGCATCATTAAATGTGAATAATTACTGTACCATACCTCCCACAAAGTTTTTCTCCAGGTAATCTATAATCTGGTTGTAGTCACTGATGATGTTGTCGCCGTGGAGGAAGACGGGCACCTCCTCGCCCAGGTTCAGCCTCATGAACCAGGGCTCCTTGTGCTCCTGCAGCGGCAAGCTTACATCCCTCTCCTCGCAGACCAGACCTTTCTCGTTAATGACTAGACGTACCTGCAATTAAATGAAACACAGGGCGGGTGATGCAGGAGGTTTCTTTACATAATGAATAAACATACATATGGATGTATGAGATAATGTGCGCACTGTGAACATTTTGTTCCTCTAAGAATATTATCCAGATGGTAAAACACAAAACAAAGAGGCAGACCGATGATCCATTTTATCTGAAGTGAAACAAAAACGCCGCACGGCAAATATCGTTTTTCTGTTGTTGAAAAGAGTTGTAGTATTACCGAAGCTGAGCAGAGCGGCTGATAGCTTCAGCTCTTAGTTTATAACACATACAAATAAATAGCTGAAGTGTTTGAACGAAAACCGTCAGGATCCACAGAGGGATGAAGGATAAGCCAAGGTCCGCAGAGAGCTATTAGTGGGAATAAGATGAATGAAGAGAGATGACACTCGGGGTATAAAGTGCTACATTTGCCCGCTTAGGAGGAACAGCAAAATGGGAGTTTTGCTGTACATGGGCAGACGTGGTGTAATGAAATAAAACTGAGTGATTTGGTAACACAAGCAGAGTAATTACAGAGGCGACCGCTGGTCCGGACAGCGGGGACAGATCTATGGATGCAGCTTTTTACATCTCCATCAGTGTGGTGCACTAAATCAAAGATTTCCATATAAAACAGTCGAATGTTTCGGGTCTTACACTGCTCGTGTGTCCCTCGGTACGGCCCATAATAACACACTCATGTGGCAACGAGAGATTGTTATATAATAACATTAGTCACTCCTTAGTATTGATGCCAAATAGTTCAGACGCTCGGGGGGCAGAAAATAAACTCACTTACTATGTTTGTTGACAGTGGTGCAAAGCACGTTTTCTCTGAATTTTGAGTATTTCTATTTAATTCTTCGACTCCGCTACATTTCAGAGGGACATATTGTACTTCTGACTTCACCGCATTGAGGCCTGACAGCTGGAGACAGATTCTACATTTCAGGAACGTGATAAGCTTATAAAACACAAGACGTCGCCAACGATTAAATGAGCAGTTTTTGTCTTGTGACCTCCTTCAGTAAAAAGCATCGTCATGTTAAGGATGTCTGCGAGTTGTTGGCAGTTTGCAACTTCCCACATGGAGCTCTGAAGATGTAAAAAAAAAAAAAAAAAACATCCACAAAAAAGCAACAACTAGAGAAAGAGAGATGAAAAAACAAAAGAGTTTTTCTCGTCTTTCCTGCCACATGTATCTCTCACAGATTTATATTGTCATCATTTGTAGGCAGAGGTGTTTTAAAGAAGAGCAGCACATGTATAAAATGTGTTAAGACTATTCTGTCTTATGAGACAGACCGTCCCTCCCTCCTAAAACACAAGCACCCTGGCCAGCCGTCTGTTTCAGCCGATGTTTGGAGAGTCAACCCCATGTTGTGAACCACTGGAATACATTACATAACTGTATATAAAGTAGTTTAAACTGGCTCCATCTTGACCATAGATCCTTCTGCAGAATGAATACTTCTTGTATGCAGGGCTTTTCGTTGTAACTGAGTATTTTTACATTGTTGTATTGATACTTAAAGGAACAATAAGTAACACTGACAGCTAGTGTCACTTCCTTCCACAAAACAACCTTCACCTCGTGCAGTGAGAGCCAAGTACGTTGGTAACTTTTGTCTTCGTCACTTTCCGCGATGCTCTGTGGGTCAGGATCTTCCAGCATCCATGAGATTAAAAAGACGGGGTGCAGGCCTCAATGTCACAATATATATTTCCAGTTATTGATCTAAAATAAAAAAAGTTTGTGGCTGTTTTCATACAGCGGGCTCCAAGCTGTCTTTTATCTTTCAATATCCCTCCATGTTTTACTGCGTTTCTGGTCATGGAGCTTTTAAGGTCGGACCATAACCCCGTTGATCCAATTTGTTTGCTTGCATGGCTGTAGCACGCTGCGCTTGCATCAAATTTGCTTCATATGTGGCAACCTGAACCAGTGTGTGGTATCACAAAAAAAAAAAAAGTCAAACACACACTTTCTGGAGCTGATTGCAGGTTTCAGAAGGAGAACAAACTGCCTGTAGAAGCTCGTATTTCAGTTTAGCATGTGTCCTTACTCTCTGATGACATAGCACAGTCATTTTAAGATTAAATGCAGTAAATATCGAACATATTATGCCTTTAAATGTCTGACCAGATGCTTCCAGGCACCATGACACACTACCCTCTACACTCACAGAAGGTGTAAATCTCTAACCTGCAGGCCTTGAAGTTGCCAGCGTTGTATTGATCTGTGAGGCTGGCCTCTAAAAATCTGTCTCCATCTTCCATCATATCTCTTGTGTTCACAATACATCGCTCATGTGAGTTGTCCGAACACGCCGTATGACCCACTTCAGGCGACGGGAGCACGGTTACACCGGCAGTTAGTCGTGAAGCATTATAAACACAGAGGAGGGAAGCGTTGTGCAGAGAGAGATTCAGTGGCACAGAGCCTCTCTCTTTCCTCAGGAAGTTGCTGAGGCATTCACAGACTTGTAAATAATCCCCGAACATCTGATGACGATACTGTCATCTCAGAGATAATGATGTTGATCTCTTGGAGTGAAGTGACTTCTTTGTCATTATCACTTGCTCTCGGTTTCGTCGCCACAGCGTTTACAGTAGAGACAGGATGCTGACTGACTATAACTCTATCTCTCAAGGTGCTGCAGGGATACTTTGACCAATCACGATGCAAGCATTTCTGTTATATTAAGGCAGATGGACAACCCTGTGCTCGGCCTCTTAATCTCATAAAAGCCATCCCCCAAAATGCCATTTAAAGACACACACCAGCTTGCATAACAACAAGTACTCTGTGCAAATTGAACTCAAATCTATGTTTGTTGTTCTAAAGCTGCGTGCCCAATAATGTGTCCACTGACAGCGCTCACACATGATCGTGGAGCCACTTGGGCTTCTCCAGCTCTCGGATTGAGGTGATAATCATGACAGTGAGCCTGGTGTTTACCCTCTGCTGAGTGACAACAGGCACAATCAGCAGCACGGTGGCCGCGAGCCAACAAAGGAGCATTAAAACTGAGTTCCCAACACGAGACTGGGCGTCAATTCAAGGTTGTCGGTCTACAGTGGAGAGGAGCGCGCTGTAATGTCATCTTTGAGTTCACAAGAGGCACCGCTAAAGCTGTTCTGACTACATGCAGCGAGGGTGCGCGGAGGGAAATCCTTATTTTTGAAGCGCTGGAACCAGACACTGTTTAGTATTTTGGTTTAAATAATAGTCTTAATTGCGATTAATCATCTTATTAGTTCACTCACAAAAATCATAATCCAGCAATGTCAAGGGATGCAAGGGTACGCTTCGTTCAGTTTATTATTATGCATCGAGTACTACTGAACAATCTGAAGGGGGTCTACTGATACTCTGTGGGGAGTCGCGTGTTTTGAGTTCAATGTATGAATCTATGCAAGGATGAAATATGTCCCCAGGACCGGTATCTCAGGGTCTTGATGGGAAAACAGTGCGAAATGGAGAGGAATGAAGAGGAAGCTGAGCTGGAAGGCAAAGCCCTCGATTTTACAATCCTCACCTCTGGTCATGGAGACCAAAAGAGTGAGATCGCAGATACAAGCGGCTGAAATGAGTAGGTGGGCTCGAGACAGTTGGTTAGGATGCTTCCTGGACGCCTTCCTTTGGAGGTGTTTTTTAGGCATGCTGGTTTAGGACTGCTTTGTTTTGTAATGATCTGTTTGAACTGGGGCGCCCCGGTAGCTCACCTGGTGGAACGTGCACCCTACAAAAGTCCGGCTCAATTCCAACCTGTGGCCCACTGCTGCGGTCACACCCCTCTCTCTTCCCCTTTCCTGTATGCTTTCAACCCCAAAAATATCTTTAAAAAATGAACATTAGAACCAGAACTCGCTGGAGGGACTACAAAGCCCGTCTAGCCTGGGAACGCCTCGGGATCCCCAGGAGGAGCTGGAACGTGTTGCTGGGGAGAAGGACGTCTGGAGCGCGATGCTAAACCTGCTACCAGGTCCAAGGAAATGGACGGATGTAAAATCAACTAAAAATAAGAACTATTATATTTTTGTTGCCTTAGAATGAGTCACAGCAGCCCAACGCGGACAACCTTTTGCATTTTTCATGCATTTTACCGCCACCATAGTTTCTCCTTCATGCTAGGAAGGAGAGGGTGAGGCGACTGGGTTGCAATCCACAACTACAACTCTCTGTAGCACTGAATCCTGCACACTGCTCCTTTTAAATTAGAGATTTCATTGAGTTACAGGAGCTTGTAGCCCAGATGTGACTCCAGGCTCTCTACAGTGTTAGACCCTCCCTGCCTTGTAAATCTTTCACACCTCGGACTTTCTGTGAAAACATTTGAAGCCTTGAATCCCGAGACTGACATCACTATGACATCACTGTGACGTCCACCACAGGAGACGTTACATACTGTTTTCACAGGCCGAGGAGTGGTGGACCTAAAACCGGTGTAGTGCCCCTTTAATTTACATGCTGTTTGTGTAGTAAAGCCCATACATACTCAACACACTGTTGTAGCTTCATACTCTGCATCATATTAGAGTTTGAAATAACTGTCTATATCACACATGCTCATTAAATCTGAAATGTACAGGTGAGTCTTCTGACTTAAAGAAGCCATTTAAAAAAAAACAACAACATTTGGTATGATTCAGCTGCAGAAAGGGGGAAGATGGCCTTTGGTTTGTTTTGCACATCATTTCAATCAATTATTCAGGATGTCATGTGTCAGAGCACATTGTAACCACATCATCCAGAGAGATAAAACATCTGCAGCGTGTCAATAAAAAGGTGGAAGCTGATGAAGACGTGTGAAGATTTGATTCATGCAGTGGTGAATTCAATAAAATAATAATAATATTTTTTTTTTAAAAAAGAAGAAGACACCAATTCAGCTACATGTCGAGGAAACGAGCCCCATGCTGCAGCGCTTCTCTGAAACGTCTCAAATGGTGAGATCTGCCCAGCTGCAGGATCGTGTTCATATTCCGGAGGTATGTGCAGGAATAAACATGCACAGAAACATTAAACATGCTTAGATCATAACAAACAAAACACAGGGAGCTCCAGGAGACGTGGAGCCACCTCCATTTTTTTTTTTTTTTACCTTTTGGGAGGTGAAAGACTGCGTCCAGTGGTACAAAACCAGCCTGTCTTTATTGAAGGGTTTGGGCTCTGCCGTCGGTTCTTCGCACTCCTCCCCGTCTGTGATTTTGCCGTCTTCCTCCATCGCTGAGATGGGCCACCAGCTACAGTTGGTGGGGGTAACATGGTTGGAAGACGCCATGACAGAGCGTTTTGTGCGTGTGTGTGTGGTGGAGGAGAGGAGAGAGCGAGGAGAGGAGGGAGAGAGAGAGAGAGAGAGAGAGAGAGAGAGAGAGAGAGAGAGAGAGAGGACTTCAGCAGCACGAGCTCAGCATCATCGCTTCACGCGCCAGCAGCAGCATCCGTCAGGACAGCTCCGGTCCTGAAATCAGCTCCACCTCCGGATAAAAACAGATTTTTTTTTTTTTTAATTTAAACACAGCCTAATCCATAATATGCAAATATCTGCTGCTTACTCCAGCATGCTGCTGCTGCTGCACTCACAATTAAATCGATGTGTTACATCACATGATGAGTTACGCACAAACATGCGCGGTGGAAACCCGCGTTGGGTGCGTTTCAGTGGAAGGTCAAGCGGCTCCCCGGTTAAGGACACGACAGAGGCTGCAGACTGCCCGTGTCAGGGTTCGGTTCTGTTCGGTTGTGTCTGGGAGAGGGAGCGTCAGAGCAGATATCTGCAACATGTGTTCAGGTGTGTGATTTCAGGGAATGACACTTTTTGCTGCTTCATGTTTCAGCTCCACTATTCAGAGTGGAAGAAGAGCCGACTGTTTTACTCCCAATGCAAAGTGAAGCCAGTGTGAAAGTGCTCCTCAAAAACTGCAGTTCCTCAAACGTCCACTTGAGGCTGGCTCCAGAAGTGAGTCAGTCTCCATAAGTCCCCATGTTAGACAGCAAATAAACATGTTTGCAAAAAACAGTTTTGGTCTCTGTAGCTAATTTCCCCGTTCATGACAACTGTACTGAGGGTGAATTTATATACAACTCACCTGTTCAGATTATATTAAGGCTTAAAGTTATGCAGGATTAACAGAGTGGTTGGTTTGAGCACCCAAGCGTCATTTAGCCCAGCTCCACCCACGCTCCCATGCAGCCAGCACCACCACACTGACTTTCACAAACTGTGGGTGACATCACGGATACGACATCTATGATTTAGACCTACCTCACATCTGTAGTTACACTTTTTGAGATGAAGATGTTACAATAAAAAAAAAATGTGTCTATGTGGGTTCTCTTCCACGGTCCAAAGACGTGCAGGTGACTTTAGATATTTGTCTCCGCTCTGTGATGAGTTGGCCAGGTTACCTTTCGCCCAATCCCAGCTGGGATTGACTCCAGTGCCCATGACCCTGATGAGGATAAGTGATTACAGATAATGGATGGATGGAACCTCAATCTTTTTGTCTTGTCACCTCTTCTGCTGCAACCAGTTAAGTTTGGACAGGGAAACAGACAAAGATGCACAGCAGTAATAACAATATTTATAGTGGGTGTCAGGCAGGACCACAGCAGCAGGCACAACCACAGATCCCTAATCCAGCTGTGGCCGTGATCCACGAGAACCTGCAAGACGAGAAAGCAGAAAACTCAAACACAAGAGAAGAGCTCAGTGCATCATGGGAAGTCCCCAAGCAGTCTAGGACTATGACTAAGGGATGGTTCAGGACTTGATCCGGAGAAATATGATCTCTGATCCTGGTTCCTGTCAGTCAGCGTGGTGCAGCGTTAGACTGGAGTCCTGCAGAAACTTATTGGGACAGCCTGATAATAAGAAGCTGTAATAATCCAGCCTAGAAATAACAAGTGTGGGGACTATTTGTGCTTTTACTTAAAGTCAAAGACCAGAGTACTGCTGAGTAACAGAACTGAAGTATCTATGATGCGGTTACTCACATTTCCCAGCAGAGGGAGTGAAGAGAGTGAAGCACAGTGTGATTTCATGATGGGACATAGCTGTGTCAATCAATGTGTGATTCAACATTTACAGTAATATACTGATTCAACGTTTACAGTAATATACTGTAATTATAATGCCGCAGGAGTATAATCTAAGATGTACACACATAGTGTTAAATAAAGTTATTAAAAGCTCAGCCACAGACACTCAGGCTGTCATTCTTTATTGTAGAAGTATTATCCTGATGCATTAACATCTACGAGGCCATACAGGAACATCAAATGGGGAATTACAGAGATTTATCAACCCTCAGGTGTCAAGCTTTAATATCCCATTAAAGAATGATAATGTTCAAACTGCATTAACTGGGCGTGCTATGTGTGTGCAGAGGAGAAGGGGGACCTATAGAGAGATTCAGAGTCCTGAATGGCATGTACTTCAGACCCGAGGTGGCAAGACTCTGGCATGGCTCCTTGCAGGCAGCAGAGTAAGGATTGGGTTGTATTTTTGGAAGGGTGTGTGAGTGTGGATTGGTCGCCTTGTTAGGTCTGCTAAAATATTTCCAACAGCAGCGACTGTGAGGAGATAGCTGGGTGGCAGGGGACACAGGGGGGAAAGGGGCTTTTTTTCTCTGTGGCCACCTGGAAAAAAAAAGCCATGCAACATCACTGGCTTGTCAAGATACATGACTACAGAAATTGTTAATCCTAAATTTGTAACACGGTTTAATTGATTCTGGATTTAATTTGACTAATCCAAGAAGAAGACTGGATTGAAGCTGTGCGCTGTGCGGAGCTTCATGGACACGCTCAAAAGTCCCCAAACCTCCAAAAGAAGAAAGCCCAACAAGTTCATCACCAAGGATATCTCCAATCAGTTTTGATGTCAGGTGAAGGTGAAGTCAGACTGACGGAGGTTTTATCTTTAGCCAGGTAACAGACTAACACAGCTTTTCTTTCTGATCGGTGCGTTATTGCGCTGCGTTAAAGGTATGAGTGGAGGTCGCTTTGAGTTTGACGACGGTGGAGCTTATTGCGGAGGCTGGGAGGGAGGCAAAGCCCACGGCCATGGCATCTGCACCGGACCCAAAGGCCAGGGTGAGTTCTCCGGCTCCTGGAACTACGGCTTCGAGGTGGTGGGAGTCTACACCTGGCCCAGCGGAAACACCTACGAGGGGTACTGGTCGCAGGGGAAGCGTCACGGTCTGGGAATAGAAACCAAAGGACACTGGATTTACAAAGGGGAATGGACTCATGGCTTCAAAGGCAGATACGGGGTCCGGATCAGTGCTGGAAGTGGAGCAAAGTATGAAGGAACATGGAATAATGGGCTTCAGGATGGGTACGGAACAGAAACATATGCTGATGGAGGTGAGAGTTACACAGATTCTGATATTTGTTGTTGTGCAGAAAAAGCAGTGACAATTAAAAGTACACTCTGAGTACATGTATAAAGTAGCATAACATGTAAATACTCAAGTAAAACTTCAAATTATTCTTGAAAGAGGCTACAGTATTTGAGTAAAAGTACTTTGTACATTACAGAAGTAGTCCGAGCTTTTACTCAAGTAAAAATAGCCACAGTGTAAAAATACTCATCAGTCATGCATGTCGTTACTTAAGTAAAAGTACATATGTATTATCAAAAAGTACAAGGAAAATGTCCACTTATATATAAATATTTTATGAGATTATCTTGTTTTTATGTTAAATCTTAATCTGTGAAGAATTTCCGGCTGTCAGTCAAATGTAGTGGAGTTAAAGTATTAAGTAGTACAAAGTAGAAATACTATAGTATAGTATTTGAGTACATCTACTTTGTTACATTACACCACTGCAATTCCTGTGGTGGAAGAAGTACTCTGATCCTTTACTTTAGTAAAAGTAGCATAAAAATGGAAATACCCAAATAAAACACAAGTCAAAATATTCTATAAATTGGCTGCAGTAGTTCAGTAAAAGTACTTTATACATTACGGAAGTAGTCAGAGCTGTTACTCAAGTAAAAATAGCAATACCACAGTGTAAAAATACTCTGCACTCATGCATTCAAAACTTACTGTACTTCAGTAAAAGTACATCTGTATTGTTAGCTAAATCAAAGTACCCATAATTCAGAAAAAATACCTTTGTGAGTATCATTATGTTATGTTATATTATTGCATTATTTCTGATGCATTAATGTGTACGCAGTGTTTTACTTTTACACTTCTACTTGTTTTATATACTGCTGCATCATATTGTATTACGATTATCTTGTTTTATGTTAAAGCTGTGAGACAAATGTGGTGGTGTGAAAGTATTAAGTAGTACGAAGTAGAAATACTCCAGTATTTGAGTAAATGTACTTCAACCACAGCAGCTCTGCATTAAGTTCCTGTGCTGGAAGAAGTACTCTGATCCTTTACTTTAGTAAAAGTAGCTAAATAATATTTAATATTGAAGCTGGTTGAGGTGAAGTAAATTATACAAACATTTTATTATTGATCATATGCATCTAAAACTTGAATATATGAAGTAACTTATACCTATATATGTCATAGTGCAACAACAATAAAAAGTAAAAAGGTCCCTGTGAAATGTTGTTTTCAAAATAGTAAAGTAGTAAACCTTAAAAATGGTACTTAAATACAATACTAGAGTATAAGTTACTTTCCACAACTCGAAGGTGATAACTAAATCATGCAACAGTATCAGGAAAACCCCTCTAGTGTGCCATATGGACCAAGTTCATTACAGACAAATCACCAGCCGGTCTGTTTATGATGTCTGCGTGTAACCAGAAGAAAATATCACCCTGCTGCTGTCAGTCAAGAGCCGCTCAAAGCTCGCTGGGAACCAAACCCCACAGGAATCTTTCCATTTTGTTAAACTACACCAACACCAACAGAGGCGGAGGGAAGCATCCAGATTATTCGCTGGAGTAAAAGTGCGAATACTGACGTGTGAAAACGCAAAAACAAGGCTAAAAGTACTGAAAGTATCAAAAGGTACACAGTATATACACACTGCTGTGTAGTTAAATGTATGAAAATGCTTGTAGTAACTATATCTGTCAGATAAAATGGATAAATATGTCGATATATGGAGTAAAACTACAAATCTTCCTTTAAAATGTTGTTCAGTAAAACCATAAAGCAGCGTAAAATGAAACTACTCAAGTAAAGTACCTTTAAAATGATTCATTAAATAAATAAACTACTTCCCACCACTGATCAGCGAGTGTTTGTTGTTATCAGGCCAGATTAGATTAGAAAGTTGGTCACAAACAATCCTGAACATTTGAAGTTTTTAATCCGTCGAAGTCCTCGGGAGGCTTCTTGTACATGAATATCACCCCCCCGGCTCGAAACTTAATATGTCAGGCAAATAAAATCGATTGCGGTGATTGCAGTGGTTCCCTTCCTTAATAGCTGACTCATCAGCTTTAAGCCCAGTCTGCTGGAAGTTGCAGTTGGAGGGTGGGGTTGTGTGTGAGAGGGCGGGGTGGGGTGGGGAGGAGGTGTGATAACACCAGATGTCAGGATGTAATAATAGCCCACAAGCCCCCATGCCCTCCTGGCCTCACGGGCTGAGGCCTAGCTGTCACTATAATCCACACTCATGTCAATTTTAGCATGAGACCAGAACTCAAGATGACCTGTCAGTGGAGGCTTTAATGAATGAGACTTTGCAGATATCCATGACAATCTGAGCAGAAATAAAAGTGCGGGCAGGTTTTAAATGGAGAGAACTATTTTTTCGCTCCAAGCCTTCAAACATTTAAGATCCTGCAGCCAACGTCAAACAGGTATTGTGTTTAAGTCATAGACTGCATAAAACACGGACGTCGTATCCGTGACAGGTCTCTGAAGAGCCGTTGTGAAGTTCAGAGTGTTTGGTCTCCATCTTAACAGTCATGCCTCCAACGCCTCATGGCTAATCTAAAAATGAACAAAGACGTGGAGCTAAGGCGGGCTAAATGAAGCCTGGTTGCTCCAACAAGCCATCTGTAACAGCACCCACTTGTTAATTATACATAACTTTAAGCCTTAATATAATCCGAACAGGTGAGTTCTATAAAAATTCACCCTCAGTACAGTTGTCATGAACGGGGAAATTAGCTATAGAGACCAAAACTGTTTTTTGCATCAGGCTGTCAACATGTTTATTTTTGCTGTCTAACATGGGGACTTATGGAGGCTGACTCACTTCTGGAGCCAGCCTCAAGTGGACGTTTGAGGAACTGCAGTTTTTGACACTTCCGCATTGGCTTCACTTCACAGCCACGGAGGTTGCCGCTTAGTTTAGGTTCTCCACTGAAGTGTGTTAACATGCTAACATTTGACAATTGGCACTAAACAAAGTATGTTCAGTTTTGCATAATCCAAAATATTTGACTTCCTGGTGGCACCACATGAAAGGTTTTAGTGGTGGACAAGTGGACATGTCTTTAAGTTGAAGTCAAATTATCAAAATCAACCAAAACAATTAGGGTTCAACCTCTGGACTCAGTGAATTTCCAGATATTTCAGTCTCAACCACGAAGCAACAGATATTGTCGCTCTGCTTGCATGGCTAAAAAGCAGCCTCTGATGGGGCAGTTAGAAAAGATTTATTCCCTCTTTTCTGATCTTTCCAGGTACTTTCCAGGGTCAGTTTACTGGCGGGATGCGGCACGGCTATGGAGTCCGTCAGAGCGTCCCTTACGGCATGGCAGCAGTTGTCCGCTCCCCTCTTCGTACCTCCCTGACCTCCCTTCGCAGCGAGCACAGCAACGGCACCGTATTGCAGCAAGACATCCCAGTCATCACCACCACCAACGCCTCAGGTGAGGAGACACCCGTCACCACCCCTACCCAGCTGGGGCCATCCCGCGGAGGCTTCGCCCTCACTCTTCAGGTGGACCCAGACGCTGTGAAACCCAAGAAGAAGGGCCTGTTTCGCAGGAGCTCCCTGCTGGGTAAGCTGAGGAAGTCCGAATCAAGTAGCTCGCTGTCCAGCCAGAAGAGCAAGATCAGCTTCCTGAGGACGGAATCAGCTCTGAGCTCCAACGCCAGTGACACCAACTCCACCATCAGCATCGGGGACGAGAGCCTCGCCGGAGCTGAGGATTTCCCGCCGGTGGAGGCCGACATTGACGCCACCACCACAGAGGTCTACATGGGCGAGTGGAAGAACGACAAACGCTCGGGATATGGAATAAGCGAAAGGTCCAGCGGGCTGAAGTACGAGGGCGAGTGGCTGAACAACCAGAGACACGGCTACGGCTGCACCACCTTCGCCGAGGGAGGGAAGGAGGAGGGCAAGTACATGAACAACATGCTGGTGAAGGCCATGAAGAAGAGGGTGATCCAGCTGAAGGGAACCAAGATCAAACACAAGGTGGAGCGGGCGGTGGAGGGCGCTCAGAGGGCCGCAGCCATCGGCAAGCAGAAGGCGGAGATCGCTGCTTCTAGGTAAGAGCAGATGAGTGACGAGATGATTCTTCTTGGTTCTTATCAGGTAAACATTCGTAAATATCTTCTGAGTACTAAAGGTTTACTTTACAGGATGCATTTATTGCTCACTCCTCCTGTCAAAAGGCCGCTGGCTGCTCCACCTGGCTGTGGTTGGTAGACACTCTCGCTGTGGTTGTGGTTATTGGTCCATCTTCGGCTGCACTTGTGGTTGAATCTAATATACTCTGGATACGGCTGCGGTAGCTGCGCTGTGGCTACTCTTTAAAGCTCCTATTAACAGTTGAAAGCATTACTAAGCCAGATGGGATTTGAACCTGTGGTGCCTCTATTAGTTATGATAGATTTGAACACGCCACATGAGGTCTGGGATGCAGCTTCACTAACACTCAGACAGTACAAACCATCACTGCACACATGTACATGTAGTTAGTTTGTGACAGGCGTAATCATACCAAACGTCACATCTAAAGACAGTTTGTCAAAGGTCACAGAGTTTTTAAGATTTTACCAAGACTGGGGATCTTACAGGATCACTATTTACAGACTACAACTGGATTTATTTTGAGAATATTCCCAAAAAAGCAGAAATAAAAGCAGCTTTTGGCCACAGTTTGGCCACCATTTCGAGGTCTCCGCTCGATTGTGGTACAAACGGGAAGAGACATCAAAGAGACACTCACTCTGCAACTTTTCTAAAATTTGAGAGCCGAGACTTCACCCGGAGTCGCCTCAGTGTTTACTACTGTGTGGCCAGTTGGTCCTGTTGGTGCTAGAGAGAGCGCTTGACACCGTTCACGTGATTCAACGTCACTATTTTCACGAGCCGAGAATAAAAAAGCGTCAGATGAATTTCAACCTGTTTGATTTTACTGGAACGTCAAGACGAGAAAAAGACTTAAGACAGCTTGGACTGAGTTTTTATGACCACCTTACACCAAACATGTGAGATGACGGGAGCACAACTCGAACTTTTCAGGACGTTCGTCTGCGACAGCGAAATCGTTTGCAAAGTCTGTTTGGTGTTAGACCAGCATTAGTTGTTCCTCCTGTCTCTAATCTAAGCAAAGACGGTAACCAGAAATGACATACAGGATGATCATACCAAGTTTGTACGACATGCAACAAAAGTGTAAAGTCTCTTGTACCATTTTTATTTGTCTATATTGATGTTAAATCATATTATTTTTCTATTTTGTCTTGTGGAAAAATGAGTCACTGACTCCGGCTAATCCTCACTGTAGAAAACACAACTAAAGAGTCATCATGTTTATTTAATATTAAGATAAGAAATACACAGCATGCTTCAGATAACCAAATGTTCAAGTCTATCAGGGTTTTCCATACTGAGGACTTGAATGTTGCTAAGACACTGTTACCTAACAACTTTTCTCTGTCTCTGCCTCTGTTGCTAAATCTGTCTGAACTGGCAGCGAACACTTGTCTGACATTTCTTCAACTAAGACTGCTCTGTCCCAAGTTGCATTCGTGACTGTCAGAATAGTTGGTTTCATCTCCGTCTGTCGTCCTAGCAGGTGTCTAGAGATGGTGGGGAAATGTTTTTTTGTAGCAGGTTCAGTAATCTTTAGTGAGCTCAGTAAAAAGATATAATAAAAGATCGCAGTAATATATTTATACGTTTCTTTCGTTGTATAAATAAAAAATAATGAGACAGTTAGCCTGTCCAAAGATAACATCTGTCTGCCAGCAGCCTCGTTGACAAACAAGATTAAACGTGTTAATTAGTGAGTCTGGAGAAGTGTTTTATTGACACACTGGAGTTATTTAGGTTATTTATGGAGTAATGAAGCTGACCTCTGTTCCAGTCTCCAAAATATTTCAAAATTTGACACTTTGACACATTTTCTGATGACGTTTTTAGTCCCTGAGGTTGCAGAAATATTATAATACATGTGTCTTGTTGCGTTTTTTTGTGCACTGAAGTGAAATCAGTATCAGCCCTCAGTGGTCCCTCAGACCTCTGTTTCATCTACAAACTATAAGCTGCTTTTAGACCAGCTGTGATCTCAAAGTTGAGGTTAAAACAAACTAAAATGTAATAATTATCATCTCAGCCATGTGAAAAGTTGTTTTATTCCACCCTACTTCAGTGCGGGCTCACAGGAAGACATGAATATTGTACCTTTAGCACAAGTAGAAGACACGACCACCACATTTTAGTTAACTCTTAAGATATGATATGGTGCCTGACCATGAAGAGCTTTGTAGGTAAGGAGATCCTGTTCCTGTCACTTCACGCGCTGCAGCGTTCTGGATCGACTGCAGAGTCCTCGGAGACTTACCGGGGCAGCCTGACAATAAGGAGTTGCAATAATCCAGCCTAGAAGTAACAAACGCACGGACCGGTTTTTCTACATCTGTTTGAGACACGATGCATCTAATTTTTGCGATGTTACACAGGTGAAAAAAGGCAACCCTTGAAGTTTGTTTTATGTGGAACAAACCGTAGGGAAACATGTTTTTCTGTTCATCCGTGAACACCTTCAGTTCGTCTGTGACCGTACAAGGTGGTAGTGGTGGTGGTGGGTTTTTTTTTTTGTCCACAGTCATCTTCGGTACCTGAAATAAGCTCAGTGTTTACAGCAGTGAGACTCGCACTGATGGACTGCAGACCCCTGTCCCGGCAGATTGAAATCTAAATATTGTACTCCAAGGATAAGCAGTATTTCAGAGTTATGGGCCGGGTGTTCATTGTATCAGAGCTTTAAGCTCACCTACAGCAAATCCACAGGCGCCTTTGGGCAGAGCTGAGAATGAAAGCAAACACTTTATGTAGGACTTGTTTTCAGAAACACCTCGGTGGTCTTTGCAAACCAAACATGACCTCATAGGAAAAATATCCACGCCAGATTCATGAAAACGTGAAACTCACACAGACTACTGGAACATCAGTATATTATGTTTAAATTTAATGCTACTTCATACCTCAGCTCCACTTCAGACGGCAGTAGTGTCACTTTTTACTCTTTTTTTGCAGCTGGAGATGTTTAGTTGACTTTTTCTTTGAGGGTTTAAAAAGACAAATTTGGAATGAATGGGTTGAATTTATAAACCCAACGCGAGCAGACTTTGCAAACTCCACTAATGTTTACACTCATTTGCTCTTTCTGATGTGAATAATAGAAAAATGTTCCCTCTGTTCTGTTGTATGCATGTGAGAAAGTTGAAGACGAAAACGAAAAAGTACATGTAGATATGCAGGTCTGTATGCGGGTGAGTTTAGATGAAGCCAATGCAGATGTGCCCAGAAACTGCAGTTCCTCAAACGTCCACTTGAGGCTGGCTCCAGAAGTGAGTCAGTCTCCATAAGTCCCCATGTTAGACAGCAGAAATAAACATGTTTACAGCCTGGTGCAAAAAACTGTTTTGGTCTCTGTAGCTAATTTCCCCGTTCATGACAACTGTACTGAGGGTGAATTTTTATACAACTCACCTGTTCAGATTATATTAGGGCTTAAAGTTATGCAGGATTAAGAGCTTTGATTGATATAAAAAAAGAAATACAAAAGATTTTTATATATTAAACCAGAAATTCTTCTTTTTTTTTGGCTCAGTGTCCCTCATGGAAAAAGGTGCATTGTAAGTTGAGGCTCCTCATCACGTTTCACATAAAGAAGAGACATTTCCCCTATAAATTTCTTGCATCCAACATTTCATTGGAAAAATGTCCAAAAAATAATCCATATTTATGCATCAGGGATTTGTTCCTTCTTCTCTCCTCTCCCGTTAATCATCTCACAACCCGTCATGTACTAACAGATGTCCGTCCACCGTGATCCAGGTTCTGCTCGAAGTTTCTGCCTCTTAAAGGAAGTTTTTTCCTCGCCACCGTCGCCAAAGTGTTTGCTCATGGTGGGAATTGTTGAGTCTCTCTAAAGAGTACGATCTAGACCTGCTCTATATGGAAAGATAGATCATTTCTGTTATGAATTGATAGAAATAAAATTTAATTGAACTTCATCTTTACAACCTTTTTGGAGGGGCCTGATCTCTAGGTTGTGAACTACGAGACCAAACTACTAAACTGTAGTTAAAACTACAGCTACAACAGTAAGACGCTGTTTACATGTTGATGCATCAGTATTAGAGTACATCTATTTTGATACTTTAGGTACATTTTACTGACAATACTCCTGAACTTTTACTCATAACGGAGCATTTTTGCATTGTTGCATTGGCAACAGCCACTCTTGAGCGGTCGTAATTTAAAATCTGTTATTCTACAAGCAGTGGAGACATGACACATCTGTTCCTGGCAGTGGTTTCCTCACTCTCTGATCCTTTGGCAATGAAGTCGACGGTTAAAAATACACGTACAACCTGCGCTCTGCGCATGGGACGCCAGACCCGGCCTCGTCAAAGTCCGGTTAGCTAAGCGTTCGCTGGCATTCAGACGCTGTATGTGGACATTGTTCTGTTGCGTGGCCTGGCTCTGAAGGAGGACCTGTGCGGCTGGACAGGGTGTAAATGACGCACATACAAAGGGGCCCTGTGGTCACAGAGGAGCCCTGACTAAATATGGACAGGCACACTCTTGCTGTATCACAATCACAGGGGAATGCAACAGCTGATTATCCCCCCTTCCCCCTCTTCTGCGTCCAAACCCCATCTTTCCTGTCTAGTCACAGACTTAGTGCTCTTTCTCGAGCTCTCCGCACTCTTACTTTTGTCCTGTTTTAGCGCTCCTGTGTCTGAATGGCACACGCGTCCGCTTGAAAACAGCCGTCTGCTTGCAGATTTTGACTGTTCCTATCACCCACCGTGTGCTTCAGCTCACCGCTGCTCACTGGCAACAGTCCATCTTGTGTCAGCAGTGGTGTCAAGTGGTTCCACGGATATAAATATGACACAGCTCATAAGCAAGTGCTTGGGTATAAAGGGTTAGCGTATATATGTACCACACCTAGCTTTAGTTGTGCAGCTTGAATTACATACTGTACTGCTGAGACGAGCATTTTGTGTTGGTGGGTGATCAGACGTAACATTTGTAAACACTTCAGGAGCTCGGGGGACTATTTTCAGCCTGTTACTGATCAGTAATGAGAGAAATTGATGAGATCTCTGTAGCTGTAACCTCTTAGCAATGTGGCAATAATGAGGTTGCAATTAGCTCTTAATGTAAGTGTATTTTGGCAAAGCGATTTAATTATACTCCCGAAACATTTCATCGTCTTTTTATAGAAACTAAATCACTCCTTCACACTCACGCACATTTGAATAGGACTCTCCACAAAGATCCAGTGGCACATGCCAGGATGACAGAATATCTCTGGCCATCAGGAGCCTCCAGGGCAACTGCAGCACGACAAAAAAAACAAACAAATGGTTACAAAACAGCAGAACAGTGGGACACGTTTAAAGAAAGAGCACACCTTGAATGTTAACTTTAGAGTCTGTCACAGAATAATCTCAAATTTAAGAGGTGCAGATTTTTAGATAGTTTTGGGTGTTGAAGGAAGTTGTCTTCCTGCAGCTGACGTCTCGTTACAAACCCAGCGTCTCCTTAAGGCGGCCCTAAAAGCATAAAGGGTATTTAGGTCACAGTGTCAAATGTCATGTTTAGTTGCAGAGAAGCACTGAAGGACCAACACAGACTGCTGCAGTTATACAACCTGAGGAGGAGGTTTATAAAAATCTGATCAATCACAGTATCACCTCTGTCTGCATTAGGGGAAAGTAACTAAGTACCAAAGTACTGTATTTAAGTACATTTTGAGAGAGAAATGTACTTTTTACTCCGCTGTATTATAAGTCCATGAACCAACTGTATGAGAACAGACTTCGCTGTTGACTCTCTTGTTTTTGTGTTCAGTATAGGTTACTGTTACTTATTGTTTCATGTGTAGAGTAATTTCACTGATTTATATTTGGCTTATCTTGCAGTTTCTTGTCTTTATATACTGTCTTAATATTGTAGCGACCACTGTTGTGGAAGCTAACAGGTCCGAGAAGTAAAACCAAACCATTTCCTGTAACCTCTTCACCATCACTTATCCTCAGCGCGGGGCTGGAGCCGATCCCAGCTGGCCCTGGGCGAGAGGCGGGAACAACCCGGACAAGTCAACTAACAAATTCTGATTTATTATTATAGATTAAACTGCCCAGTAGTATGTAACTAACTATATAGTATACTTATATAGTAACTCAGATTAACTCACTTTAATGATGCATACATTAATGCAACCTGTACTATAATATATATTATTCTGAAATGAGCCAGTCTGCCTAATGAGTATTTCTACTTTTGATGAAAATATTTTTACACTTCTACTTAAGAATAATTTGAATGCAGGATTTAATATACTTAAGTACTTCTTCCACCATTTTCTGCTCTTTAATAATAGATTACATAGAAGGGTTAACAGCAGAAAAGCAAAAAAAACAACTTAACAATGGATCACATGACTACTTGGATGTAAAGGGTTTGGTCAGAGTGATGAACTGCAGATCTACAGATTTAGTTTTAGGGTCTTTCAGCTCATTGTTTTGGTTCTACGCACAGTTAATGTAGATTTAATCTACAGGCTGACTTTCAGCAGGATGCTGTTTGTCAACGAACGATAAAGTTCTGTGTTTGTTTTGAAGCTGCTGTAGCAGTTAATACAGTAGCTGAGTGATGCACCAGAACATATGGACGAATGACATAATAGCTGAACAATGTTCAGTCTGCGTTCAGTCAAAACAATTCCCATATTAGCTCTGACACCTACCGCGCTGTTAGCAGCTACGCTAGCCATTTTTAGCAACGATAGCCACAGCGCAGGATATATTGTTACAGCGTTGGCCGTCTACAAATGTCTGGTTCCATCAAGGGAAACACGGTACTCGGCTGCTGTGATCGGCAACTTGATGCAACTTCATTGGTTAAATCTGCGTTTTCTTTGCATCGCTGTGCACGGGCGAGCTGATGGTTTCTGCATGTTTATAGGTCTGAGAGTTGTGCTGGTGGAGCCATTGTTGAAAGGTGGTGTAGCAACAAGCCATCTTTCAGCTGGCTGCTGGACCCTGTGTTGTGTTTGTGGGGGTATTAAATTGCCTTGGAAGGTGTACCAGAAAAGCTTGATGCTAAATAGCAGCAGTTGTAACTATAACTCTACCTTTAATGATTGTTTTCAGTGTATATATAGAAACGTGAGATTTGAGATAACAGGGTGAAGGGTTTCCTGGAAGAGGAGGTGCTGACTGTGTTGTGGACAGGTGGAGCTCATCTGTCTCAGGGAACGGGGAACCTCAGGAGTCTAATTGTTCCTGTGGGAAGCACCTTCTCCACTGAGTCTTCAAGTGGACCGGGGGGGAAACTATTTTCAGCTCAGTGTAAAGTTACAGTATGTCAAGTATCCACAGAGTAATCACAATCAGTAATTCTCACGGTTAATAACAGTAGCCTTGAACTCTCTCAGCACTCAGATATCTGCTGGTTGTTAGCCATGTGTGGCTCTATTGAAGTCCAGTCCAGACTGAAATACACCAACAACGATTGGATGGGTGGCCATGAAATTTCATACAGACCTTATTCACGACCCCAGTTAGATGAAGTAGACTGACTTTGGTGATCATGTAGCGCCACCAGCAGGTCAAACATTTCCAATCATCCGGTTTGTTTATTTCCCCCGTTAGCTGATGCCATGATAGTCAGCTTCTAAACATACAATACACAACATATTATATAACAAACATTAACTGCATTAATGTATAGATAAATGATTATCAAAGCTTACATTCATATACAAATCAAAGCCAGTCGACACTGTACATACATTTAGATATATTTCTAAAACATCTGCATGCCAATGAATGTCTTTGTATATTCTTTTTAAAGGATGATTTATTGGATGTAAGGGGTAGGTTATGCCAGTTTCGTGTACACTACAAAAAGTGATTTAAAAAACAAGAAACAAGAAATAAAAGTACAAAAATGAGGTGAATATTACTTAAAATACGCAAAATTATCTACCAACAGAACAGGAAAATTTGACTCTAACCTCAACGAACTGTCACGACCTCAGGCATGAATCTGGTGGACTCAAAATGCACGCTGATGAGGACGTAGCAAAATGATATTTTTTGCTTTTAAAATCAAACAAAAAAAAATGCTCTTAATGAAAATTAAAAACACAAATTTCAATCAGGAAAGAACACTGGGCTGGAAACAAACTATACTCTTAAACTGACAAATTAGACAAGGACTATTTATACATGAGGTGAGAGAAAACAGGTGAAACCAATCAGGGGCGCGGCAAACAATTACAAAGGCGGGAAAATCACACAAAGGGAGGAAGTCAGGGTCTGAAATGAGAGGGAAAAGGTGAGTACAAAATAAAACAGGAAGTGCTTGAAACATGAACATGAACATGACTAACATTAACACAATTGACGAGACACAACACTACATTAATGCTTAACAGCTCTGTAAATAACATTTTTTACAGTGCATTTTTGGTCCTTGGGCTAATCTGGTGTTTTGTAATTGTGTATTTATTTTAAGGATTTGGTCGAATAGAAATATCGGTGCCTTTGAGTTAACGGTGCAGCTGGACAATGTGGCCATGCTTGTGGAAATCCTTTGCTCAGTGGTGAGCCAAGAGAGGCTGGAGTCCAACTTTTCAGAGCCGGTTCTGAAATCAGATTTTTTTATTAGATGCAGACGGCCACACTGTCGAGTCCAGATGGCACAGAATTAATGATTTGGAAACTTGACCCAGCGTGTGTGATTTTACATAGGGAGAACACTTTGTTGTGACCGCAACACCCCGACGATTTATCACGCATAGAGACGTGACAGTGAGGATTGAGCTGGCTGTTGGACATCTGGTGTGTTAGATGTACTGTGTAAGGTGTGCTGTTGTATTTATGGTGTATTTTATTGGTTTTAGCAGTTCTGTTACCTGTTCTCCAATGATTTAAAGGTGCAAGCTTGTGGGTAAAGCTTCCCAAACTGTTAGTTCAAACTGTCCTCTCTGTCTGCCTATCACGTTGAAATATGTACGATGACGGAGCCCTCAGTGTCTTTGCCAGCAATAACTCATTGTCTCGCTGGGGGCGATAAAAGCGCAATTTATTTCCGTCCCAGTTTCGACAGCAGAAAGGGACGCCCCCTCGATAGCTAATAATACTAATGAGCCATATGACCAGCAGCCACCCACCTCTAGCCTTCATTTCAACATGATTGAATATTATAAACAGTCTGTGCCGCGATAATTTTAGTCAGTTTTAAAAAGCCATCTCATCTCTAAGGGTTAATATTTAAGGTCCATGCTGCCTTTGATGAAGAAGGTCATGGTCAAGGTCATTAAAACAAATATAAAGATATGACATAATGACAAATAACACACTGTCAGCCAAGTTAGTTGTTTCTCCTAGTTTCCAGTCATTATGCTAAGCTAAGCTAAGCTAAGCTAAGCTAAGCTAAGCTGCTGCTGGCTGCAGCTTCTTATTTAACAGATAAGTGGCGACAAAGCTGCTCATCTAACTCTCAGCAAGAACACAAATAAACATATTCCCCAGACTGCCAAACTCTAGATGGCAGCACACAAAATGCATGAATGTAGAGCCACTGTGTTAAAATAAAACATCTGGATGAATGTTTTGGTTCAAATTCATTGTGTTGTTTACGTCCCGTGCAGGACGACTCATTCAAAGGCCAAGTCGGATGGAGCTGAACAGGCTGCTCAGGCCTCCAACAGTGAGTCCAGCATCGCCAGACTGGTGGCCAAAGAGCTCTCCCCTTCCTTCTACCAGCCAGGTCAGTGGAGTTTTCATCTGAGAGGAACACTGCAACATAATATGCAAAACCTTTGACAGACGGATAAATACAGTGTGGGAATAAAAACTTGTTATTTTCAGCTCAAATCGGATGTTTTAAATGATTTTTCTTCCACAGTGGGAGGCTCATATTTACCATCTTCTACCAACGACAATGTGAATGCACACCACGAACACAATCCTCTCACTGGCTTTGTATTTGTGGCGTCTATACAAATAGCACACCGATCAATCGATACTTACTTACTGTAAGACATTTTTTGGAGGGAGGCAGCAAATATAAACTGATAACTCCTCACCACTCATCTAGTCTAAAATGCGTCCCCGTGCATGCCTTCAGCTTGAGCTACACGGATCCTTGGCTGAGGCTCCCTCACGAGGGTCGTCGCATTTGAATGTCTAAAAAAAGGAACATCTCGTTGGGTCGAAGGGATCGTATCAGTTTCATTGGGGAGACGCACTTACACATTCACACGAAAGCAGCCCAGCCTTTTAGGAGCCTCTTACTTGCGTTTTTCGGTCTTGCTTTTCAAGCAGAGAGCTTAAAGGAATACAGCTTTCTGAGCGGCTGCCAGGATTGTCTCTGACTAATACTACAAATGGACGAGGCCTGGCTGAGTCCTGCTATGCATTCTTCCATGAAACATCTCTCACCAAGGCGACAACAACACAGACATACAGTGTCAGCGTGAGCACCATCTGGTTTATTTGTGCCTCTTTAGCCTCACAGTGTAAAGGATAAGTCTGCTGATGTTATATGAATATAATACAATGATTCTACTAACAAGTGTTGTGTGTGAAGCTAAAGCCTGATATATTTTATTCCTCTGTGCCATAGAGCTTCAAAAACTGTAGTTTATTGTGAGATTATTACTAAACACTAATTATAGTAAAACCAATGGATATATTTGTGACCTGTTTCTTAAAGATTTACATCATTAGATACATAGCCTCATGGCTGACAGCCAGAGACCAGGTTGTGGAGTAAACATAAAGTGAAAATAGCAGAAAATATAGAGAGATGGACGATAATGTGTTCTTGGTTTTGTTTTTATCAACAGCAATAGCTAAAATAGCCTAAAATCATCTCATGTTAAGATGTTAATGTTTTACTTTGACATGTTTTTGACTGTTTTTCACACATTTTTATCTCTGTTATGTGAGCAAAAAACTAATAATTTGTGAATGAATCATAGACTGTGTAAAACATGGACGTAGTGCCCACAGCTTTCTGAAGAACCATTGTGGAGTTCAGTGTGGTGGCTCTTGCTGCCGCCATGTTGGCAGCGCTGCTTCCGCTGCCTCCCGGCTAATCTAAAAATGGACCATGGGTGGAGCTGAGGCGGGCTGAATGAAGCCTGGTTACTTAAACAAGCCACCTGTAACGACACCCACCTGTCAATCAAAGCGTCCACGCTCTTAATTCTGCATAACTTTAAGCCTTAATATAATTTGAACAGGTGAGTTTTATAAAAATTCACCCTCAGTACAGTTGTCATGAACGGGGAAATTAGCTACAGACACCAAAACTGTTTTTTGTACCAGGCTGTCAACATGTTTATTTCTGCTGTCTAACATGGGGACTTATGGAGACTGACTCACATCTGGAGCCAGCCTCAAGTGGACGTTTGAAGAACTGCAGTTTTTGGCACTACCCCAAAGGCCTCAGTTCAAGGCTTGGAGTGAACATGTGCATTGAAGTTGGCAATTATTAATAAAGGATGCCATCTGTAACAACCTCAGTAAGCATAATAATAAAGTTGCCTTTCAAGACGTTAAATCTCTCCTCGTATTTAAGTCAAAGGGCATTAGTCTTGTTGGTAGCAGGGGACTGTTATCATAGTCTTGTAGAAGAGTGCTCCATGATGAATATGAAAACTAGGCAACATCAGAAATATGTTTTATATGGTAATGACACTAATAAATAAACAAAAAATGGCTGACTCGAATGGTTAGAGAATAGAGAACAGTGCCTATCATGAGTGAATGACACACTAATATTCTGACTGAACTGGTCTCTCACAGGTCCTGAGTATCTGAAGAAGAGAGCGTTACAGGAGGTCGTGGACGGCAGTGAGAACACAGACATTGTCATGCATGAGCCGATGTTGGCTGAGGAGGAGCCTCTGCCCACGCCACCTGAAAGCCCGTTCATGAATGAACTGGATAGCCTCATGCCTGGCTCATCCCCAGGCCGCACCCCCTCCCCGAGCCCAGGCATCATCAGCAAGGAAGAGCCCAAACTCCTCAGTCCAGGAAGCTGGAATGAAGACAAAACCAGTAAAGTTATTGGGAATAAGGGCAGCAGTAAACCCAACAGCAAGCCCAACAGTAAGCCCAATAGTCGCCCTACTACCCCTTCAACTTCTGCTCCTGCTCCTGCACCGGCTGCCCCTGAGAGCGGAGGAGCCCCCAGTAGTCATGGCCCTTCTCGCACCGCAAGCCGTCAGAGCAACAAGAACGAGCAGGGCTCTGACCTGGAGATCAAGCCCCTGCAGAAGTTTGACTCAGAGGCTCCAGACGTCACCCCTACTGCCGCCCCTACTGCTACCCCTGCTGCCGCCTCTGCTGCCGCCCCTGCTGCCCCTGTAAGGAATAGCCTCATCGCACAAGATGAAGAAGCACCGCGCACCGCCTCCAAAGCGTCTGCCAAAGCTGTCACCCCTGAGCCTAAACCCATCGAGGTCAAAACTGAAAGAGCTCCATCAGTCCACGAACGAGCGCCGTCCGTCTCTGAGAGCAAAGTGGAGTCCAGGGAGCCGAGCAGGCCTGCCAGCAAAGCAGAGACAAAGCCATTGCCGAGACGGCAACCCAGCCCTGCGCCGTCCCCAAAACCTGCGCCGTCCCCAAAACCTGCACCGTCCCCAAAACCTGCACCCAATCTTGAACCTAAAACAGTACCAAAGCAAGTGGAAGCCAAAGCCATCGTTGTCAAACCGGCCCTGAAGGTGGATCCAAAAGCAGAAGCCAGACTGAAGGCCATCGTGTCGAGCTCAAGTAATGAGACTGCAGACTCTTTGGAGCTGGAGGTAAGGCAGGAAATATACACAATGACTCACATTTGATTATTTTTAGGTACGTTAGCAGCACAGCTATAGGGTCGGAAATGGTCATTGTCAGTGGAGCCACCATTTTGGTCCATTTGGACTGACATTCATGGTCCTCAGGTGATGGATCCTACATGTCATCCCCTGTCTTTTCCTCTAGCACCACCATGAGGTCGACATTGATAATTTTCGAGTAAACTATTAAATTGATTTGCATAAAATCTGGTGCAGACGTTCATGTTCCCTTCAGGATGAACTGTAATCTTAAAGTCTGATGACACTCCTGCACAAACCACTGACTATGTTTAAGACGGTGAACACTGGAACGTTACCTGCTAAACATCAGCATCCTAACATTGGCAAAGCAGTGCTGCTGCAAGCTCACCCAGTATGACAAAGTACGCCCCTCTCAGAGAGATCTCAGACTTTTAACTTTCTCTTGGCACTTCCTGTGTTGACTTCATTTCACGGCCACGGCATTTGTATTTAACGGACAGTAGTAATTCTTCACATTCACAAGGTGTGAAACAACAATAATAGCCTCACTGCTGAGTTTATTTTTAACCTCATACCTCATATGTATCTTGTTTTTTCAAAGGGGCCAAACACCATCATGATCTGCATGGTTATCCTGCTCAACATTGGCCTGGCCATTCTCTTCGTGCACATTTTGTCATGAGACATTATCCACCACCTCAGGTAATAAATCTGATGTCAAAAAAGGATAAAACTTCAATAAACACTGCCTTGCTGTGAAAGGAATCTGTTCAAATGAACAAATGTTGTTTTTTTTTCTTTCTGCAGGTCACCAGCAGTGTTGGAGAGAGAGATGGCCTGCCTCCTCCTCAGTTAGGACCAGAGATCAAAGAGAGCGCTGAGGAGAAAAAGAAAAAAGCCTCATGCAGACAACCACAGCTCCTCTTCTAAAGGTTTTATTTGTTGGTGTGACTGTGTGAGGCTCTGTGAAGCTCCTCTCTTTCCCAGAGGTTTGACAAAAACTGAAGGACATTGAATGACTGAAACGATTCAGTACTCCTGAATATGACGATGTTTGTATGTCGGATGGTAAAGTATGTTCTCAAGTGCTTATACTGGAGAAAGCGTTGGAGTGGCACTCGAGAAGCGTCGGTTCGTCACAGTGTGTCACAAGTGTGTAAACATTTAACAGCAAAAAAAAAAATATGCAGATTATTATCTCCACTATACCTTAAACTTGATTGTCGAAACACAAAGACGAATGCAGCTGACGCGTGAAAGATTAGGGAGTGATAACTGTTACTGTCGTTTTAATTATGTGGCTATTCATTAAGTAGGAGTCTGAAATGTGTGCGTGTCAGTCATATCAAGAAAATACTGCAAACTGTAATCAAATGCTACTGTAAAGCCAAGTTATTGTTTTCATCTTGCTGCTTCTCACTCTCTTAAGAAAGACCTTATCATTTCGGCTCATTGCATCCTGCAAAAATCTGCATCTGAGACTGTGGTGTACTACACTGTGAAATTTATATGCATTTACTGTCATTCTGCTGCTTTTTTGGGGGCTGATAAACCAAATAGAGAAGGAATATAGGAAGCTTATGAGTGTCACTGCTATTGTGTATGTACTGTATGTTCCTGTTTTAGCACCCGGGTGGTTTGAAATGAGAGTCGTGTATGTTTTGGATAAGCGAGCATAGGATGAAGGCGCTTGGGATTTACGTTGCGGTGAGGTTGCTCAAGCTGCGGGTTTATATTAACACACGAGTAGCGAGCAGGAGTTGGGTCGGCATGATGCGTTTGCCTGTGAGCTAGTGTTTATGGTTTCATATGTTTCAAGTGTAGAAAAAAAAAAAAAAACTGTCCACACTGTTCCACGCCGCATTATATTCAGGGCCTTTGTTGTGCTTTTAGAGCCAAAATACGAGTTCAACTTTTGTACGCATGAGGGCACTTTGTGTGTATGTGTCTGTATTTTTGTACCATTTTTGAAGTGCACACCTTTACAACATTCAAAATATTCTTGTCGTTAGGAGGCCCTAAAATTTATTTATTTCCCAAAAGGAAGTCAGATTACCTCGTGATTGTGAGATGGAGAAAAAAAAAAATATGGAATGATTCTTAACTCCGTGTCTTACATTGAGAAGAGCACTATCCACATATGTGCTGTTTTAATATTTCACTCTCAATCATACAAAGAGGTTTTTAGCTGAATTTGTTTCACACAGACGACTGGTTGTGCATTGTTTTCATGCCAAAATCTGCAAAAATGCAGTTTTTGATAACTCTCCCGTGATCTCAAGCACATTTTTGGGCAGATCATTTATCAGATATCAGTTTCAGAGACAAATTAGCAGATGAACTCAATGCTAAGTGCAATAAACAGCATTCATGTAGGTCAGCGTCACATAGAAGCCTTTTTTTTTTTGTCTGTTTTAGTGCATTAAAAATGAATAACACTGCTGAATTTAAAGCCTTTGTGTTGCCAAACCTGGTCAAAATTACAAAGCTGAAATTAAATAAAAACTTTTACAACACTTGTGAACGTGTTATGTTTTGGGATCAAAGTTTTTGGTGTGCCATCTTCGCCCCTCCTAGACTACCATTCATGATCCAGAAGAAATCCAGTCTAAGAACAGCAGAACTAAGTATTTTTAAACGCCACCTGTTTGCCAGCGTGAGACATCCTTTATCCCTCCCTTGGGCCAAAGTGAATACCACACCCTATTTTAGGCCTCCGTTCGTCTCGGGCAGTTGTCGTGTAAAGCACGAATCGCACCTTAAATTAGTAAACGTGATATCTGCAAATGAAATAGTGAAAACACCTGATCATGTAAGCGCAATTTATTAAAACAAACTAAACACTACTTGTAACAGTAGTTTGTAACTTCAGCATGTGTAGAGTTCAAACATCTGTTGAGCAACACTGCCCCCAAGTGACTAAAGTGAGCGGAGCAGAGGCTTAGAGTTCAGTGTGATCACTAAAACCTAACTTTCAGAAAGCGAAACTAAAGAAGAATCTGTACTTAATGAATGTTTGCAGGTCTATATTAAAAGACAAAAAATAAGAGGGAAATGAATTGACAAAATTTTATTTTTTGACAATCAAAAACAGCACAGATCAGAGATCAGCACACGGGCCTATTTAATACTCTTCCCCTTCCTCCTCGTCTCCCAGACTATCAGTACCAACCTCCTCATAATCCTTCTCCAGAGCTGCCATGTCCTCTCTGGCCTCAGAGAACTCTCCCTCCTCCATACCCTCACCTACATACCAGTGAACAAAGGCACGCTTAGCGTACATCAGGTCAAACTTGTGGTCGAGCCGAGCCCAGGCCTCTGCAATAGCAGTGGTGTTGCTCAGCATGCACACGGCCCTCTGGACCTTGGCCAGGTCTCCACCAGGAACCACAGTGGGTGGCTGGTAGTTGATGCCAACCTTGAAACCAGTGGGACACCAGTCCACAAACTGGATGCTGCGCTTGGTTTTAATTGCGGCAATGGCAGCATTAACATCTTTGGGCACCACATCACCACGATACAAGAGGCAACAAGCCATGTATTTGCCGTGGCGAGGGTCGCATTTCACCATCTGATTGGCTGGCTCGAAGCAGGCGTTAGTGATTTCTGACACTGTTAACTGCTCATGGTAAGCTTTCTCAGCGGAGATGACAGGGGCATAGGTGGCCAGAGGGAAGTGGATACGGGGATATGGCACCAAGTTGGTCTGGAACTCTGTCAGATCAACATTGAGGGCACCATCGAAACGAAGGGAAGCAGTGATGGAGGACACGATCTGACTGATCAACCTGTTCAGGTTGGTGTAAGTAGGACGCTCGATATCGAGGTTCCTACGGCAGATATCGTAGATGGCCTCGTTATCTACCATGAAGGCACAGTCAGAGTGCTCCAGGGTGGTGTGGGTGGTCAGGATGGCGTTGTAGGGCTCCACCACAGCGGTGGACACCTGGGGAGCTGGGTAGATGGAGAACTCCAGCTTGGACTTCTTGCCGTAGTCGACAGACAGACGCTCCATCAGCAGGGAGGTGAAACCAGAGCCGGTGCCACCTCCGAAGCTGTGGAAAACCAGGAAGCCCTGAAGGCCAGTGCACTGGTCAGCCTGAGGACAGAGAGGGAGAGACAACCATCACATGAGATACAGTTATGTTGATTCATTTGATGTTCTGGAGCTTCTCCTGATGTCACGTTACTCACCAGTTTGCGGATCCTGTCCAACACCAGGTCAATGACCTCTTTGCCGATGGTGTAGTGTCCACGGGCGTAGTTGTTGGCAGCATCCTCCTTACCAGTGATCAGCTGCTCAGGGTGGAAAAGCTGGCGGTAGGTCCCAGAGCGCACCTCATCTAAGGAGACAGGAAGAATAAAGTTGTGGTTTAAAATTCAGATATTTCCCTTTAATTTGCCTAAATTAAGATTTATAGGTGAGTTTACCGATGACAGTGGGCTCCAGGTCCACAAAAACAGCCCTGGGGACGTGCTTTCCAGCTCCAGTCTCACTGAAGAAGGTGTTGAAGGAATCATCTCCTCCTCCGATGGTCTTGCCACTGGGCATCTGTCCATCCGGCTGGATCCCATGTTCCAGGCAGTAAAGCTCCCAGCAGGCATTGCCAATCTGGACACCGGCCTGACCCACGTGCACTGAGATACACTCACGCTGTAGAAAAAAAAAAAAGTTAATTAATGAATCATAACTTTTTAAAAAAATAAGCTCGGCTTAAGAAGTGACTAATTTGACGCCCAAGGCTGCTCATCACATGTTCAGGAATTTCTATAGCGAGATCTCAGGAGGGAGGAAAAAGGCTCTTTTGTACAGATCATGACTAAAGTCACCTGATGATATGCTTACACATTTATTCACCCTGTGAACAGAAAAAGTCCTTCAAAAAGAGACAAAGATATCACAGAGAGAGGATTATTACTCAGACATACAATGAGTTTAAAAGATCAAAGCAAGTTTAAAAAAAAAAAAAAAAAAAGTGGGCCTACACAACATGAAAGATTAAATATGAAAAGGCTCTGGGTGAATAGGTTTTGTTTGAAACGGCCTGTGGTTGCAGTTTCATTAAAGCCTTCAAACAGGCGGTAAACGGAGGAATGTTGCAGGCTCGTCGACCTCCCGTTAACTGGGTCGATGTTCAACTGGAAAACCGGAAACCGGCAGCACAGACCAGACTTCATTTTTGGGGCTGTGGCTTGTCGAGTCACGCTCAACTCACCAAAGTTACATTTAAACCAGCCCACTTAAGATTAAATCAAATTAACCTTCATTTTAAAGCTAGATTAGACACTTAATGGTAGCTTTTTTTAACTTAAAAAAAAAAAAGTTAGTTAAACGTGACGACACACTTTATTAACATACGTCACGTCAATAAAAACAACATTTTCCACACTCACCATGTTTCCTGACGCTGTAGTAGGAAGTCTGAAGAAGACTTGAATTTAAAAAAGAGGAAGAGGCTAAGTTAACTCTCACAGCTCGGCCTTTATGAGTCCTGTGTAAGAAGTAACTGATGCATCTTTGCAGGGCGGGGCGTTTTATACCCGCTCAGCCGGCGGAGGCGTGTTGCCGGATCTGATTGGTTGCCGCGCGTCACGTGGGTGGATTCCTATTGGTTTGAAGTGAAACTGTCTGATTCCGCCATAACATGCCACGAGCTACTCGAGAGGAAAGTGGGGCAATCGAACGTGCGCGTCACTAACTGACAACACGCCAGCCAGTGATGGGAAGTTCGGTTCTTTTTAGTGAGTCAGATCATTTGACTCAGCTCACCAAGAAGAGCCGGCTCTTTTCGGCTCCCAAATGGCCCTTCATGTTACCACTTATACCTTTCATAATTCAGCCAAATTTATCCCTGATTTGACTTATGATTTGTATGTGTACACATATATGATGTATATATTCAATACATCCTTTGTTCTGAAGCATTCAAAAGTTAAAATTACATTTTCTAATATCAATAAATTGCTGTAGCCAATTGTTTTCATTGCATTTACAGACCCTTGTAACTCTCTGAAGCCGCCCAATGAATGCACTAACATGCTTGTAGAACCACTCTGCTACACAAAGCAGATAGAAACACTTAACTATAAAAAGCATATAAATTTAAAAAAGGACAGATATTGACTGTTGGATGCACAATTCTCATGTGTCTGTGAAGGTTGTTTGTGGATCCTGCTTGATACAACAGCTTGGCTTTGCAAAAATTCTGCATTCTGCCTTTGTGTTTTAAAATTTTTTTTAAATGGGTCCAAATGCTGCTTCTTTTTCTGCTATCACTCAACAGCTCGGCTCCCATTGTTCACTTAAAAGAGCTGGCTCTTTGAACCGGCTCGTTCACGACCGACACATCACTATACACCAACCAGGTAGTGGATACTTCATGCTTCAAGTTCACCACAGTTCAGGGGCAAGTAGATAGATAGATAGATAGATAGATAGATAGATAGATAGATAGATAGATAGATAGATAGATAGATAGATAGATAGATAGATAGATAGATAGATAGATAGATAGATAGATAGATAGATAGATAGATAGATAGATAAAATTAGACCTATAAAGATACATTTGTGCAAAGATACAAATATAAAACTATATAAAACAATTTAAAAAAAATAGAAATAAAAAAATAAATAGAACTAAATAGACCATTGTCTGTACAGAGGTAATGCAAATTCAGCCATGACTTGTGGTGCAAAAATGTCCAGAAAACAGTGCAACTGAGCGGCAAATTGTCAGTGTGTGTATTGTCCTTTGTGTCCTCCCTGCCATAACTGAGAGCTGTTGTAGTCTCATGGCCAGGGGGACAAAAGAGTTCCTGAGTCCATCTGTCTGTGGAGCAGTATTGGGACAAAAGTCTGCCACTGAACACACTCCTCTGCCTGGTGAATATGTTGTGGTGCAGGGGGTGGTGGGCGTTGTTCAGTATGGAGATTATCAGGGTCCTTCTCTCTGCCACTGTCACCAATGAGTCCCGCTCTGTGCCCACCACTGAGCCGGCCCTCCTCGCCAGTCCGTCCAATTGAGCTGCGTCCTTTGCTACTTCCTCCCCAGCACACCACAGCATACAAAAGGACACTGGCCACCAAAGACTGGTAAAACATATGTAGCAGATGTTGAAGGACCCCTGTCTGTGAATAAGTTAACTGGCATTGTGTCAAGGGGCTATTTCACTTGTCAGTAATGAGAGAAGGGGTGTACAGATTTGAGGTATTTTTTTAGAGTTTTGTCTTAAGTACTAACAACAGGAGTGACATTTTATCTATCTTTTATGTTATGTGAATATGCAATTTGACCTGTGAACCTCCACTGTGCTGTTCTGTAATCTGTATTAGGAACTGAAAGAGTAGTCTGAGAAGAGGGTGTGAGCTGAAACAGTCTCTGTCACATGTTGTATCATTACAGACTCTGTCAGTAAAAGAGGTACAAAGAGATCTGTGGTGCCGTGGTGGTTTCATGGTGTGTCCTGAACTTACTCCTTTATTAAAAGTACAATAGGATAAAACTTTATGGGTAATTCACAAGCCACCCAACAGCATGTAAAGTAAATAAAATAGCCCCACCTTTACCAGCTGAGGTATTAAAGTCATGTACACATTAATGCATTAACAACTGTAATCCAACACTATGATGTACATTACTTTGAAAAACACAGAGTACTTTTACTACTGGTATATTCTGAGTATTTCTACACTGCATTTACTTGAGTACTTCTTCCACCACATAGGCTGCTCAGATCCTTTACTGAAGTAAAAGTACCAATACAACAATATAAAAATACACCTAAAAGTCGTTCATTCAACATTTTACTGAAGTAAACATGTTTATCAGCCAAATATACTCAAAGTATCTGATATAGAAGTACACCTTCTACAGAGAAATGGCCCCGTGATATTTTATTACATGGTCAAGATGGAGCTTATTTTATAGGCCTATGTATTCAGGCAGTTTAGTCCAGGGGTTCCCAACTAAACCTGTCAGTTTTCTACCACCATTTGTTAAAATCAGTTTGAAAATTATTTCTCTTTTTGTCCCTGCAGTAGTTTCATAATGCTGGAAAAATAAACGGGGAGGTGTCGATTCAAATACAGCCGTCTGAATTGGAACGAGACACAGTAAACAAGAGTGAAGGGAAATAAGGAACTGAGAAATAAACAAATTTCTCTCTCGCTTGCTCTGTCACACACAGACCAACCACACCCAACACTTTCTATAATAGCTGGATATATCTGTCATCCATCACACATCATGTTATGTTATATACTCATCTGTGTGATTTTGATAAAGCACCTTACCATACCAATAGAAGACAATACTAGATTTGCACTATTAGCAGGCGGTATTTGAAGTTTTTAAGTCAGTTTCTAGTAACAAATGTAGTTATTTGTCTCCTTTTGAGTGTGTTTATATTATGTGTATTTCTGACTTGGCTGCTGTTAACGCTGCAATGACCCTGTTAGAATAGCCCACTAAAGTATTCTAATAAACCCCTTTGACATGATTTCACATTTAGGCTGAATAACATTTCATATGCTGGATCTTTTCAGAGCTCACAATAAAGTTATGATCACCATAACGCTTCATTTTTGTTAGTATGGATGCATTCTTTGTGTTGAACACGCCATGTCATTTGCCTTTCCAATTTGAATTTCCTGGTTGGGGGGGAAAAAAAAAAAAAGGAATTTAACAGTGGTGGTTTGTTTAACCCGACCCAAAGTGTATACAACACAATCTGATTTACATGTCACGAGTGATAGCCTGTCAAGACAGAAGGGTAAAGATACTGGAGCTACTGAGCATGGCCGCTCTCTGTATCACAATGTGATGAGCTGATGGAACGTCAGGACTTTCAATAATTTTACTACTTTACTAGAGAGGAACAATTTGAAGAGACATTTAAAAAAAGGGAACTTAAGAAAAGCTGCTGGGAGATGCTTCTCTTTTGCAGCCTTTGAATAAAATACTGTGTTACCAGTAAAAGTCCTGCATTCAGTTCAAAAGTTCAAAAGTATTAACCTCAATATGTAAGTGCAGAACTAATGTACGAGTATTAAAGAGGGTAAACAATAATGCAGTGAATTAACAAGTTTTATTTTTTGACATTAAAAGACAGATCAGAAGTCAATACAAAAAGGAAAGCCCATTTAATATTCCTCTCCTTCTTCCTCCTCATTGTCATCTCCCAGACTATCAGCTCCAACCTCCTCATAATCCTTCTCCAGAGCTGCCATGTCCTCTCTGGCCTCAGAGAACTCTCCCTCCTCCATACCCTCACCTACATACCAGTGAACAAAGGCACGCTTAGCGTACATCAGGTCAAACTTGTGGTCGAGCCGAGCCCAGGCCTCTGCAATAGCAGTGGTGTTGCTCAGCATGCACACGGCCCTCTGGACCTTGGCCAGGTCTCCACCAGGAACCACAGTGGGTGGCTGGTAGTTGATGCCAACCTTGAAACCAGTGGGGCACCAGTCCACAAACTGGATGGTGCGCTTGGTTTTGATGGTGGCGATGGCTGCATTGACATCTTTGGGCACCACATCACCACGGAACAGCAGGCAACAAGCCATGTATTTGCCTCGGCGAGGGTCGCATTTTACCAGTTGATTGGCTGGTTCGAAGCAAGCGTTAGTGATCTCAGCCACTGAGAGCTGCTCATGGTAAGCTTTCTCAGCTGAGATGACAGGGGCATAGGTGGCCAGAGGGAAGTGGATACGGGGATATGGCACCAAGTTGGTCTGGAACTCTGTCAGATCAACATTGAGGGCACCATCGAAACGAAGGGAAGCAGTGATGGAGGACACGATCTGACTGATCAACCTGTTCAGGTTGGTGTAAGAAGGACGCTCGATATCGAGGTTCCTACGGCAGATATCGTAGATGGCCTCGTTATCTACCATGAAGGCACAGTCAGAGTGCTCCAGGGTGGTGTGGGTGGTCAGGATGGAGTTGTAGGGCTCCACCACAGCGGTGGACACCTGGGGAGCTGGGTAGACTGAGAACTCCAGCTTGGACTTCTTGCCGTAGTCGACAGACAGACGCTCCATCAGCAGGGAGGTGAAACCAGAGCCGGTGCCACCTCCGAAGCTGTGGAAAACCAGGAAGCCCTGAAGGCCAGTGCACTGGTCAGCCTGAGGACAGAGAGGGAGAGACAACCATCACATGAGATACAGTTATGTTGATTCATTTGATGTTCTGGAGCTTCTCCTGATGTCACGTTACTCACCAGTTTGCGGATCCTGTCCAGCACCTGGTCAATAAGCTCTTTGCCAATGGTGTAGTGTCCACGGGCGTAGTTGTTGGCAGCATCCTCCTTACCACTGATCAGCTGCTCAGGGTGGAAAAGCTGGCGGTAGGTCCCAGTGCGCACCTCATCTAAGGAGACAGATTGAATAATAAATGACTTGAGGGTCTAACTTATGAAGTCAGAGGAAACTGACATCTATATTCTCTAGTTTACCAATGACAGTGGGCTCCAGGTCCACAAAGACAGCCCTGGGGACGTGCTTTCCAGCTCCAGTCTCACTGAAGAAAGTGTTGAAGGAATCATCTCCTCCTCCGACGGGCTTGCCACTGGGCATCTGTCCATCTGGCTGGATCCCATGTTCCAGGCAGTAGAGCTCCCAGCAGGCATTGCCAATCTGGACACCGGCCTGACCAACGTGCACTGAGATACACTCACGCTGCGGGAAAAGGAAAGAGTTTGTGACATTCACCGTAACATTTTGGCAGACATCTTTTATGCTTCTAATTAGGAATGATCGTGTTGAAGACTGCTCAAAAGCTGAGGTCGTCATCATGACGAAGTCAACTGACTTGATTGTCCATGCATAAAATGTGATTAAGTAAGAAAAATTCTCATGTTCAGAAACTGTGGTCCAGAGAACTATACTGCAGGACTGAGTACTTCTTAAACAACATATACAAAGTACTATGAACTACTTTTACTGCATAGTTTTTGGTAATCGAATGCTAGAGACCACGTCTAGAGAACAAGAATCAACTCTATTCATCTTGTTTTCTACATGCTTTGCCGGTCAAAATAAAGGCCCACAAACTTGTTGCAGAACAAACGCGTTTAATCCGACATTAAATGAAAGAACTTACTTTTACTTAAACAGCAAAGAAGTCAATCTTTATAAGCCCCTTATCAAAATTCCCAACACCACCATAAAACATGAGACTTTGTTAAATGCTCTTCCCTCCATTTTACTTTCTAAAGCTAAAAGTTCAGCAGTTAACGATTAAATGCAAGCTTAACCTGATAAGCTAAAAGTTAGTGTGGGCTGTTAGCCCAGTTAAACCAAAGACAAAACTTCCAATTACTCCAAACTCACCATGTTTCCTGACACTCAAGGAGCACTATGTTGTAGTTTCACTAGGGCGGGGCTTCTTTTATATTTTCTTAAGGGGGGTGGGTAGCTGAATCCGATTGGTTGAGGGTCACGCAAGCTCATTTCGTATTGGTTAAACAAAAACAGCACATATTTTGACTCCTCATTGAAGCACAGGTGTTACGAATAACTGTAATCACATCGGCCATGACAGTTCTTCTCCCTGTCTTTGTTGAACTCTCAAGTCTCGTCAGATGCTGCAGCTTGGTCAGCTTGGCTCTACGCTTCAAATAAACCCTTTTCACTGCAGCCATTTAGACATGAAGGAATCAGCTCAACTCAGATGTTTGTAATGATACTAATTAAGATTCAGTTCAAACAGAGTCAGGGGACGCTGTGGTGCGTGTCCTCAATAAATCTCAATAAATAGAATGTTACCTTAATTAGTATCATTGGAAAGGTATGAGACAAGTCACAACACAATTTTGACTGATTGAAAATGTGATTGATTTGACATTTTATGAGCAATATTACGGCAAGGTGAGTATGAAAATAAGGACACAAGTTGTTTCTTCTCAGTTCATAATTACAAATTCTGTAGCAGCTCTATTAGGAGAGAGAAAAAGTTAAAAGAGTTGCACAATTATGACAGAACATGTAGTCTATGAGTGCATTCTCCAAAGACAACAGACAAGTTGTTGTCTAAAGCTAGACGTACAGTCCACGATTGTGATCCAAATTCAAATTACTCCTCCTACGCTTATTTTTACGTAACACAAATGACCAGGAATTTGAAAGTCTGTATACATGAATGCATAATTTATAAATCAGAAGGAGTAGTCATTGATTTTATCACAACAAGAAACACATAAAAGACAGAAAATTAAAAAATGAGCAGCTTCTTGTATAAGAATTGTATTTAGAAACAGTTAAAATCCATGTGTGACTACAACGACAATTATTTTTGTATTTCTGTCTCTGATTAAGGTCCATGCATGTCTGGGGTCACAATGTGAAGGGTATTCTGCCTCACCGTGCTCCTTCAGCTCTCTGTTATATCTTTTGGAGTCTTTTATGAACCGTCTGTGTTACAGTTTTTCTCAACTGCTAAAACACTAAAACCCATTGGCTGAACAAAGTTCTCAGTTGCCTGAACTCATTTAGCTAATTGTTCAGTCTGTTGTCAGTACCTTCAACCATTTCACATGGTAAAACACAATTTGCAGATCTCACTTACACTTCTTCTTCTCAAAACACATTCTGCACTCTAATGCACGTCATCCAAATATGTAAATACAAATAGAGCAGACATTGTCATTGATTAAACACAACCACTCAAAATTGATTTCACTTGTTTCAAATGATGCGACACAACCAATATAAGCCAGCTCAGAGAGCAAAACAGGTTGTTGAGGGTGGGAATGAGAAAGTCTGAGAATTGATAGAAGAAACTATGTGAGAGGACGAGGACGAGTGCGAGGTGGGGACGAGGAGGAAGAGGAAGAGGAAGACAAAGAGTGGAAATATCCGATGAAATTCAAGCAACAATCATAGAGCATGTTCTTGTCCGTGGACTGACAATGAGGGAAGCAGGACTTAGAGCGCAACCCAGTTTGAGACGATTTTCTGTGTCCACCATAGTGAGGACATTCAGAGAAGAGAACAGGTTCAGTATATCTGTATTTTTGTAACTGTAAATGTACTGTACTACACTACATGCAGCTGTTTCAATAGACATTTGTAAAGTTCATCACTGTATGCATTGTACTGCATGAATATTTTTTGTAACTGCACATCTACTTTCTGTAGAATTGCAATAAACAAACTGTCTGGCTCTGAACATTGTGCTTTCCATTTGTTTACAGTACTGACTGCTCAATAGATTCTGACTGGTTGCAGGTTCATATCAACAAAGAACAAGAATTACAGTATCACAGAGACAAAGGACAAGTTTGTGAGATGCAGGGTACAGTACTGTAAAAATACGAGGAGGAGGAAGAACAAAAAAAATTGCAAAGAGCAAAGCAGAGTCGTAATTTCTGATCAATTTTGAGCTCCTATCATAGAACATGTTTTCGTTTTTCAAAAGACAATGATGGAAAAATATGAAATTTGTTTTGAGATTAAAAATGTACTTCTCCCTGAGAACTATATGTTTTGAACAATGTGTTTTCTATTTTTTGGTGTATTGTTTACTCACTGCTTGATAGTGTATATCATTCTGATCGCTTTGTTTATGATCTGAGAGCAGTGTTTGGTTTTGAGCACAGGTGAAACTGTTTTGTAAATAGGTGTTGTGTTTAATGTTTTCAGAAAATGGAGCAAAGTTTCAGAAATTGTGTTTTAGCAATTGAGAAAAACTGCAATAGCCTTGCAGTCTCGCTCCTCGGAGACCTGACGTATGTCTCAAGTCCAGATGATGGACATTTGGAGTCACTCTCTGAATGAGATTTAGGATTCAGTCCTGCTTGTGAATCGAGTTAAAGGTCCAATGTGTAACATTTAGGGAGTTTTATTTACAGAATATGGCAGAAATGAAACATTATTATACATAACTATATTTTCATTAGTGTATAATCACTTGAAATATCCATTTCCACAGAGCCAGCTTTCACATTTTAGCGGCCACCATAGTTTCTCCCTCACTCTAGGAAGAAGACAGTGAAACAAGGGGGTTGCAATCAGCAACTACTCTGGCAAATGCCACTAACTCCTACACACTGGTCCTTCTCTAAGACTCGTTCAAAGACAACAATACTTTTGTGAATCTAACATCACTGCATCTGTTACCTTCGCAGAAAGGGGATTGTCCTCATGGTCCACTGGAAGCTGCAGCATTTTACACAGAGAGAATCCACGCGATGGCTTCTGCTGCTGATAACCCGGAGACCACCTGTAAGAGTCAGCAGAGTTAACTGACCGACCCACTCCCGCAGACACACGGGCTAATGGTGGGAGGCGATGAGCCACAGGAGGGAGGGATAGATAGAAAGGCAACACCCTGAATTCCTCCTCATCCAGCCCCCCCGTTTCACTGATCGTGCTAATCAAACTGGAACATTAATACTCTTACAAATTAAAGCCACATGTTCAAAACTTCGCAAAACATACATCAGCTCATTGCAGACCTCCTTAATCCTTGATTCATGTGGAATGTGGCCCCATATTTCAGTCAGACATTGGGTTTATAAGTGGTGCCTGATGGCTTTACTGAAGGTTTAATGGAAGTTTGTTCATTTGTGCTAAGGACAGGTGAATGGATGTAGATGTTGAGGGATGTCATTGGTTATGCTGGTATGGTAGAACGCACTGAAGGCCGGGCAGAAAGAAACTCAAAGTGGCTCAGGTGTGTTTCCACATGATCGGCTTTACAGGCCGCAGACGATACCTAGAATGAGATGTGCAAGAGGTATAGACCAGATCGAATGGGAAGAGAGGATGAAGGGATGTGGATAGGGATGAGGTAGGGAAGTGAATGGATGAAGGGAAGGGGTCAAGAACTGAGACAAACAGGGCCAGGTATAAGTTATAAGTTATAAGAGTTGTGGTTGAGGCGTGGCCCTGTTGTAATAACCTTCATTTAAGATAAAGGATGGTTAATTTATTCATGCTTTACATCAGGAATGAGACATTTGTAAGAACACATTTTGGGTTGCCAGGTTGTGAAAAATCCCTTCATCCATCATCAGATTTTGTTTCGCCTTTTTTTTTTTTTAACTCTTTAACTTCAAATATTTGTCTTTGAAGAGACAGAGAGGAACAATAAGAACAAGGTCAACAGGTTTCTGCAGCCAGTTCAGCTTACGTCTCCTGGGAGAATAATGAGGATGTGTTCAGTGTTGGGAGCGCTGCTGCATAAAGGAGAGGATGAGATTAGGAGAGGGTGTAATGAGGTCAACGGGAAGGGAGACTGACACAGCGTGAGTTAATCTAAGTGAAGAAAAGTTAATTCTGCATTACAACCTTCTTGTCAGACCCCTCTTAAACCTCCAAGGCTCAGCTCTAATGCATTTAGTGTGTGTGTGTGTGTTTATGTAGCATAGATTTGAGGAAGCTTCCAAAATCTTGTTCTTAACCATGCAGATTCATTTACCCCCTATGGAAGGACTAATCATGGGATTTAAAGGCTCTCTGAATAGGAAGGTATGAATGATTGAGACGTGTCTGGCGCCATGAGGGATCTTCAGAGAGTTCAGCCAACTCAGTTTAGTTCAAACTAAACCGGTACAAACTTCATGGAAGGCAAAGATGTTAACTTTTTCTAAGCACTATCATTTTAGTCTTTAATGTTTTGATTTGGTAGCAAGATTAGAGTTAACTCTAGGTCACAAATATTTAAGTGAAGCAATGTGTTCAATCCTGCGTCTTAATCCTCACACCACAGAAACAATGAAAACAGAATTTGAACTTTTAATTTTGCAGTTTATTAACAGGCCATCAACAACATACTGTGGTAAACAAACAAACAAATAATAGAAATAAGTTTATTTTTTAAAACACAGGAATACACCAACTTCCATCCAAGAGTGCCTTTGCTGAATTTATTACTTTTACCTTCTCTCCTTCCTCAACTGACTTCACTCAAACCAGGTTCGGTTTCAGGTCTCATGTAAAGCACGAACAGTAAATACATGTTGTGAACACAAGTTATTAAACAAACTGAACTCTTGACCTGCAACAGTAGTTTGTAACTTCAGCATGTGTAGAGTTCAAACATCTGACGAACAACACCGCCCCCAAGTGACTAAAGTGAGCGGAGCAGTGGCTTGAACACTTCAAACTGCCCAAGAATGAAACTACAGAACAATCTGTACCGCACATCATCATAACTCTGTGTGCAGCCAATGAACAGATTTTATTTGTATAACAGGGCACAGATCAGAGAGCAGCACAAAAGGCATGGACGCCTATTTAATATTCCTCTCCTTCTTCCTCCTCGTCTCCCAGACTATCAGTACCAACCTCCTCATAATCCTTCTCCAGAGCTGCCATGTCCTCTCTGGCCTCAGAGAACTCTCCCTCCTCCATACCCTCACCTACATACCAGTGAACAAAGGCACGCTTAGCGTACATCAGGTCAAACTTGTGGTCGAGCCGAGCCCAGGCCTCTGCAATAGCAGTGGTGTTGCTCAGCATGCACACGGCCCTCTGGACCTTGGCCAGGTCTCCACCAGGAACCACAGTGGGTGGCTGGTAGTTGATGCCAACCTTGAAACCAGTGGGACACCAGTCCACAAACTGGATGGAGCGCTTGGTTTTGATGGTGGCGATGGCTGCGTTAACATCTTTGGGCACCACATCACCACGATACAAGAGGCAACAAGCCATGTATTTGCCGTGGCGCGGGTCGCATTTTACCAGTTGATTGGCTGGCTCGAAGCAGGCGTTAGTGATTTCTGACACTGTTAACTGCTCATGGTAAGCTTTCTCAGCGGAGATGACAGGGGCATAGGTGGCCAGAGGGAAGTGGATACGGGGATATGGCACCAAGTTGGTCTGGAACTCTGTCAGATCAACATTGAGGGCACCATCGAAACGAAGGGAAGCAGTGATGGAGGACACGATCTGACTGATCAACCTGTTCAGGTTGGTGTAAGTAGGACGCTCGATATCGAGGTTCCTACGGCAGATATCGTAGATGGCCTCGTTATCTACCATGAAGGCACAGTCAGAGTGCTCCAGGGTGGTGTGGGTGGTCAGGATGGCGTTGTAGGGCTCCACCACAGCGGTGGACACCTGGGGAGCTGGGTAGACTGAGAACTCCAGCTTGGACTTCTTGCCGTAGTCGACAGACAGACGCTCCATCAGCAGGGAGGTGAAACCAGAGCCGTGCCACCTCCGGCTGTGGAAAACCAGGAAGCCCTGAAGGCCAGTGCACTGGTCAGCCTGAGGACAGAGAGGGAGAGACAACCATCACATGAGATACAGTTATGTCATTTCATTTGACGTTTTGTAGCTTCTCTTGAGATTACTCACCAGTTTGCGGATCCTGTCCAGCACCAGGTCGATGATCTCTTTGCCGATGGTGTAGTGTCCACGGGCGTAGTTGTTGGCAGCATCCTCCTTACCGGTGATCAGCTGCTCAGGGTGGAAAAGCTGGCGGTAGGTCCCAGAGCGCACCTCATCTAAGGAGACAGGAAGAATGAAGTTGTGGTTTAGATTGATCAGATATTTTACTTCAATGTTCAGCTAGAGGTGATTACACCTACCGATGACAGTGGGCTCCAGGTCCACAAAAACAGCCCTGGGGACGTGCTTTCCAGCTCCAGTCTCGCTGAAGAAGGTGTTGAAGGAATCATCTCCTCCTCCGATGGTCTTGTCACTGGGCATCTGTCCGTCCGGCTGGATCCCATGTTCCAGGCAGTAAAGCTCCCAGCAGGCATTGCCAATCTGGACACCGGCCTGACCAACGTGGATGGAGATACACTCACGCTGCGGAAAGCAGACAAAGACAGTTTGTGACATTCAACATTTTGGCATTTAAACATTCAAGCCTACATTCAAATATATGAAGTACTTTTACTGTGTAGTTATTTGTAATCCAATGTCAAAGACTCCTCTGGAGAATAAGAATCAACTCTTTTCAGCTTAAAAGTTTCATATTTTGTACTACTTAGACAGTAAAGTAGCTCATATTACCTGTAAATGTAGTTTAAGAAGCACTACGTGTTGCAGTATAAGTGAACTACTGATGGAAGAAACTGTGTTTATACCACAGTCACTTCTAATGTCTGCCAAGAGCATTGTCACTGCGATTACCGTAACCCTTAGATAAAAGGACTGCAGTCAAGCCAGCCGCTCCAACATTTCAAGTGCCCACTTATTGCCGACTGTATGGCAAATACTTTGAGACAACTGGGAAAGTCAGCGCTTTGGCTAGCTTACTGCAGCATGTGGAAAATAAAACGTGGGTATTAAATGTATTAAAAGTTTATTTTAAAAATATGAGGAGTGTTAAGATTTGATTTTAAAAAAAGAAATAAAAGAAAGTATGATCCTGCAGTGATTTTGAGCCAATAGGTCACATGACCTGGAAGCTATTGAGGTATAATGCTCATATTTACATTCTGAAATGTATTACAAATTCATAAAAAAATACGAGACACCTCTCATTATCACATTTTAACACTTCTCATATTTTTTTATTAATTTTTAATGCATGTCATAATGTAAATATGAGCATTAGCCTTCCAGGTCATGTGACCTATTGGCTCAAAATTAGTGCAGGATCATGCTTGTTTTATGAGACACACCTCTTTCTTTCTTTTTTTTAAATCTAAACACTCCTCATATTTTTAAAATAAACTTTTAACACCCACGTTTTATTTTGAAAACCGGAAGTTTCCTCACGCTGCAGTAAGCTAGCCAAAGCGCTGACTTTCCCAGTTGTGTTTTCAAGTATTTGCCATACAGTCGGCAATAAGGGCGCACTTGAAATGTTGGAGCGGCTGGCTTGACTAAGCGAAAACGAGACGGCTGGCTTTACCGCAGTATAAAAGGCGCACTCCAAACACAGGGGCGGTTTGGTTAGCTTAGGAATGGGTGGCGGGCTTCACAGACGTCACTTGCTCATTTTGTTTCATTTATTTTAAACAGACAAATCTAAAGTTGATGTCAGATACTTTAAAACAGATGCTGAAATATGACAAGGCCACTCGTATACCCCACTCTAACTACATTTTATAGGCGAAGCCACCATTTAAATGTAACAGCACCTTTGTTAGCTCTTCCCTCCTGAATTTAGCTTTAGCAACGTTAGCTAAAGCTAAAGTTCGGCAACTAACGGTAGCTAGCGCTTAGAAGATGCAAACTTAAACTGATAATTAGCGTTAGTTAATTAGCGTGGTTTGTTGTAGCCTGGTTAAATCAAAGAGAAAACTCTCTTTTACTTTATACTCACCATGTTTCCCGATGATGTGGCTAAAACTGTTAAAATGAGGATGACTTAGCTCGCTGAGCCGTTTCAAAATGCGCTAACGGTTAACCGGGTTTTTTTTGTTTTTTTTTACGAGGGCGGGGCTTTTATATTCGCTTTAACGCGGGGGTGAAAGAGCGGGTAAATCTGATTGGTTGAGAGGCACACGAGCTCGTTTCTTATTAGTTAAACAAAAAAACGGCACATATTTTTGTCTCGTCGTTAGTGCGCAGGTGTAACGAATAACTGTCAAACATGGCGCCGTTATGTTACAGTGACAGTTAACCCTCTGTCTTTGTTTATAAGTTTATAGTGAGTAAATAATATCATATATTTATATATAAAATTCAGAGCTGAAGTCACAGTCAAAAACCAGCATATGAGAAGCAAAATATAACACATGAATATGATTAAGAGTAGCCTACACACACATACAGTATAACGTATAAGATCCAGGGCCGTTTCTAGTTGTTTAGGGGCCCTATGCGAGATGCTATTTGGGGGTCCCTTTTTTGTCAAACTCTGAGGGAGAGATTCCTAACCATTACATATACGTTTTTTATAGATTATAAACAAAACTAAGCTGCTATGACAGGGAAGCTGTGACTGTTTGTGGGGTAATCAAGTCAAAATCATCTTTGGGCTGTCCACATACAGCAAGAAATGGCTCTGACAAGAGCAGCTTTCCTTTGTCTCCCTGTATCACTGTACAAAGGTTTATGTTATAAGAATATACCCGTTGCTCACTTAAAATATTAAATTACTGTATAAGCTGTTCCTGAACAGTTATTTTATTCTTTGTGACATTTGTTGATTTTTCATTAGTTTTAACATCTTTGCAATATAAAACAAATATGGTATGATCACCCAAATCTATGATTTTATAAAAAACACAATTTTATTATGTTTATTTTATATCATTTCTCCTTTAAGTCCTGGAATATTTGATATTTTGGAATAAGTCAAAGTCTAGTTTTGTAAGTTCCCACCTCCGTCGTCATACCGAGGTTGCACTCTTTATGGCTAACTCCAAGTGGGTACAATAAAAATGTACACACAAAACAAATCAAGAATCATTTGAAAACAGATATCAAAAAATTGAAAACAATTTATTTTAAAATCACAAAATGTTAGAAAATGGACAGATAACTGAAGCAGTGTACCAATGGAATCCCCAAAAAGAAAAATAACTGGCTGTCTGATACATCAGAAGTACAATTAAATACACACCGCAAATACAAATAAGTGAGTTAAATCATTTAAACTGATTAGAAAAGTTTAATTGCATTACATCCAATAAAGCGAAATACAGAATTTACATTACATTTTTTGTTAAACTTTTCTCAGTCGCTCTTCTTTGCCGTGCTGCGTCAGAACTGTAATCGTTTATTTATCGGATCGCACTTACAAAAAAGGAAAAGCACCAAATAGAGAACTTGTACTTGTCAACTAACGCAACACATCCTGCAGCTTCTTCAAAGTAAAAGCACTCCTATTTGATCTTTGAAATTTTCAGGTGGTTTTATGCATTTTACTTCAAGATCACATCGCCTGAGACAACTGGAAGGCTTTTACTGTGAAGCAGCTGCAGGAGCTGTTGGACTGACCATGTGTTTGATAGAAAGGGGCTTAATCACAGTTTTGAGAGAGCGCGGCAAAGAAAACAGTGAGGGTCATATCTGTTAGATGAACAGCAAGTTTAGGAAAGGGGGACAAGAAAAACAAAACTGCTCGTACATAGGTGATAATACGGCCTATGCACTTTATAAAACACACCTCTAATCCCTATATAAAGTGAGGCAGATGAAATATAACATGTCTGAAGGCCTCCCACTGAGAAAATAGTGCTGCAGTAAATAATAAAATCAGTGGGTCAAATTTAAGGACTTTTTCTAGTTGGTTGATCTAACTCACCTATTTATCTTTGTATTTAATTATACCTTTGATTTACAGGAATCCCATTGGTGAAGTTTGTCGTCATCGGGAACCTCCGTTGTGCAGTCATGAGATTGTTTTACAAAAAAAACAAACACAAAAACAAACGTCATTCACACATTTCCAAATCGTTCAGCACGCTTCATTTTCTTTGCCTGTAGGAAAAAAAAACCATTATTATTATCGACATTATTACACTTCAGCCACTCTGGTCTTTTTACATCACTGACCACCGTCAACGAATACGCACCTCGACATCGGCTGCTCCGGCAGAACCTGCACTTGTTAAGGCTCCGAACCTCTCCTTCCTCTTTTTCAGCTTTTCATCCTCCTCAATCTGGAAAAAATAAAAAAATAAATCAGAAATCGATTTAACGGTAAATGTAGACCCACCATCCAATCAAAAAAACCCTAATGAGTGTAGTCACACTGTGAACTTCTGCGTGTGCTCAGTCACCTTTTGTGAAACGGATGAAACGTTCATGCCGAATCTTTCTGCTCTTTTCTTCAGCTGATCGACGTTCACCTTCACGAGACACGAAAACATGCCTGTTAACTTCGGCTCATTAACCGGAGGAAGAACGTGTCAACTAAAAGATTTTTTTTTAACTATTTTTGCAACACTTACAGCAGCTTTACTGTTTGCAACAGCACCTGTTTGTGGACAGATGAATAAAAGAGCGAGGTGAGAAGCAGCAGGCGGAAAACAGTCAGACATTTAACAGTAAGCTAAAAATGATTTATGAGCTTGTTGCTTTACAGTGTAAGAACATCAGACTAGTGTTTGCTACTGGATGCTGGATAACTGGATCAACACTGCAGCTGCAGTCATTTTCTTTTAGTTATTCTTGATGCTAAAATGCAGCATAAAATCCAGCTGTGTGGTTAAATGTTTAAAACAAGGCTGAAGGCTCCATCTTCAACATTAGGTCTGGGTATTGGCACTCTTATAATATAGTGTATTTGTTCTACTACCACATAATCCAATGACTATGACAGAATAACATGAGAAACATAATTTCCAGAGCGTTGTGTTTAACATCAAACTTCATTTAAAGATCTCAAACTGAGCAAAAAAAAAAAAAGGTGTGTTTAGGGGAAGTAGTAATTTTAAATATCACAGGAAACCCTTCAAATCTCTATACATTCACTTTTGCTGCATTGAGAACACAGAAAGTCAGTTTAGAAAGAGTGAGAGTGACAACAGACCTGGAGCGGGACTGGAAGCATCGGCCGGAGAGCCAAACCTGAAGAAAAAGGAAAATAAAGATTTCAGCGTGGACTGACACACCTCTGTTTCAGTAAGTTTAACCTTGGTGAGTATCGTGTCATCTTTAGTCGTATGAATTCGGCCAAAACTATAAAAATAAAATCCTAATCGTAACAAACTAAAAGTATTGTTGTGTCACTCTGGTAAAGCCTTACCTCGCTGCACGTATGGCCTTTTTGCTTTCAGCTGATGCCGGCAGGTTGAAGCGTTCAGCTCTCTTCTGTAGTCTCTGCTCAACACAAGGTGAGATTTTAAAATCAGAACATGCTGCTGGCAGAGGAGCTGACTCTGCTGAGGTGTAAAGAATCTAAAATGTTCTATCACGGACTGCTGAAAGTTACATCCGGCTACACGCGTTTGATCATTCATACGTACTTCACTGGCAGAAGTTGGAGGAGTTATTTTCACCACCTTCTTTTCAGCAAGCCTGAGAGAAACACAAGGAATAATAAAAAAGGGACATTTCTACACCAAACATGATGTCCAATAATACTAAGACAAGATGAACTCATATTGGACATGACATGAATATGCAGGTTAGCCAACGTGGAGCACTACAAATGTCATCCAGCGAGCCTCATCTTAAGGGTTTTTGCTGCATACCACGAAGCCTTAAACAAATTCTAGGGGAAACACCGAGTCATAAAGAAACACATTGCAACTTACGTCTCGTCCTCAGCAGACTCTGAATCCTTGTCGACTTTTACATTATTGGCACTCTCAACTTTAGTGAAGTCCTGAAAGGAAAACGGGAACATTATTATTATCATTATTAAAAAAAAAAAAAAGGTCTGATGAGGTTAAAGAGCTCATATCATGAAGTATGTCACGTTACCTCTGTATCCTCTGCCAGCACATCGTCTACGTCCACATCTTCCTCTGTTGTTTGGATTAAGGGATGAAAAAAAAAAAAAGTCAACTATTCAAATCCATGTGCAACAACAATTATTTTGATTATAGTCGATCTAAAGTGATGTGAAGTGTATTTGGCCTCACCGTGCTCCTCCAGATAGGCTTGCAGTCGGGCGATGAGCTCTCCTTTGTTTCCCTTGGTGTCCAGACCTCGGGCCTCACACTCCTGCCTCAGTTCAGCAAGCTACAACAAAACAACAAAAACATTTACCAGCCTGCTTTGCAGTTAATACTTTTCATCTGTGACATTTTTAGACCAGAGGTAGTGCAGAATATAACCAACCCAACTTTCGAGAAAGCAACGATGCGACTGAACCTTTCAAATGTTTTTTTTTTTTTAAACATTGCTCTGAGCTCGTTCGCTGTTATTGTTAGCAGAAACTATCTGCATGGAGAGATCACCAGATGAGAAAAAAAAATATATTTGTGTTGTCAGTGAAAATTCATTTCTTGGAGACACCAGCTGACAAAACAATAACACCACAAGAGCACAAGTGGACGTTAAATTACAATAAAAGAGAATAGTGTCCATATAGTAATAATAATAATAATAATAATAATAATAATAGCAGCGTCTCACCACCTTCATCCTACCTTTATAGTAAAAACATAAACGTGACAGGTTTAAAAGAAAAATAGATTTTTTAAAAAAAGATGTGTACATGTATGTAAACATGCACCTGTGTGTGCAATCACACATACACACACATTGCAAGTACAGATAATTTGTTAGGACAGAGGTTGACACAGATATATGGAATACAAATTAACAACAGTAAGGTGTTTAGAGATTAGTCCGTTAAATGATGTTTGCAATATTTGACTTAATATTTAAAAAAAAAAAAAGTTGCTGATAAATTTAGTGTGAGCATTTTGAGTGAAACTCGAGTCTTCAAAACTCAGCTTTTAATGATAAAGTTAAGTAAATTCTGCTATAATATTTTAGTACTAAAGGATGTGCAGTTGATCACACAGCTTATAAATGGGCCAACATGAATTAAAACCTCAATGGAGGACGTACATTCAATCGGACCGGGACAGAGATTGGCGGGACACTTTGTATTCAACAACAGCAGCCATGTTTGGTGTTTTTAATTCAACATTACACATTTATATTTTAATTTAAATTAAAACATGTAACTCTACTAACGTCATGTATTTAACTCATCCCCGGTGTGTTAGCTGTGCTTAGCCTCGCAGCTCAATGAACACATGCCGGTTGTTTCGCCTTCACTCACCCGGCGACCGGAGACATTTTGTGCCTCGACGCCTTCAGTTATCCGTTAACCCGCGCGCTGGTGACGTAACTAACGACCGTTACAACCTAGCATTAACTTCTAACGTCACCTAACGCGTGTGAATAAATATAAAATAAAAGGCTAACACCAACCTTCAGCTTCTGCAGCTCTATCACTTCGGCCATCTTTCTTTGTTGATGTATGACCAGAGACGGTTAATAAAGGAGACGCCTCGGCAACGAAGTCTCGCGAGATTCGGCATCACGGATCCGTTCTTCTTTGTCGGTGCTCAATCGTCGGTCTTTTTCCACCAAAGACGAATCTAAACAACATAAATAAAACATAAACAACTTTTTTTATTCGCCTCTGGTGAAACACGATCTGTTTTCATCCACCGACAAGACGTTCATAAAACGGGATTTGGAGATCACGGACGAGAAGGCGTTATCTCCGTCTAATAGAGTATCTTTGGTGTCGCTTCGTCCAATCAAATTTCAGCGGCTTTACTACTTCTGAACGCCTCCGCGGTGACGCCGTTATTTCACAGCGCCGCCTGCTGGACAGGCTGACAAACTGCAGAGCTATATTTCACCTCTATAGACTCTATATATGCACTTCTGGTTATATATAACATAAAAACAACATTTTAAAAATAGCAATAATTTAATTTAATAATTACTACAGTGTTTATCTTTATTTATGATTTCAGATTTTTCTTTTGTCGCTCTTCGGAGGAGGAGGAGGCAAAATGAAGCCAGCAAGATGCTCCACATCCTTGTTGCTAGGCAACACGGTGCTGAACGTATCTCATGGGGTGCCATGCTGCAATCAGACGCAATAGATAGACGAGGGTTCATCCAAAAATGAAAAATGTGCTTTGTCCTTACATGTGTATGGAGATATAAATGTGTTTATTATGTGTACAAGCTGTACTGTTTCCTCCTCCATTTTCCTTATCCAACCTTATTCATATCAGGGTTGTATCTAGGGCGGAGCCAATCCCAGCTGGCATTTGGTGTCACCCCTGGACAAGTCGAAGGTTCGTCACTGGGCTGACGTGCTCATTTATGCTCATGCGCATTTAATGGAGTTCCCTGGTAGCTCACCTGGTCGAGTGTGCACCCCATGTACCAAAGCTGTAGCCCTTACCTCAGGGGCATGGGTTTGACTCCAACCGACAGCCCTTCGTGGCATGTCAGACTCTTCAGCTGTGACTATCAAAAATAAAAAGCACACAAAAAGAATCAAAAAATATATAATTTAATGTTGTTTGTTCTACTCTCTGCATGCTACGGATGCAAACTTTACTAGGTTTCACCTCATCATCATCATCATTTTAATGCAGCAGTCTTTCCACTGTGACTGCACTGACATGTTTTACAGTATGCTTACATTACCTTCCTGTTACGGCTCTGTACGTAAAATGCACGTCGAGGCCTGAGCAGAGTTAAAGAGGTTTGTGTGTTAGCGACAGATGAAACAGGTCTGAAAAGGATTTGCTCTGAATGCTGACATTGTTTTTTAAAAAAGAGGCATATGATATATTACGGAGACTTTATGGTTCTCGAGGGGTGGAAGGACAAAGCCGGATGAATTTAGGGAGTCACAAGTGCTTCAGTAATCCTCGTTAACACTGCATTCCTCACTGCAGACTGTGTGACCTGTTGTTCTAATGACACAGACATGAACTCCCCGGGTTACATGTTCAGATCTTGTCACATCACCATATTAAAGTACAGTTCATTTCATGATTACAAATAAGAGACACTTTATTGGAGGTTCCTGTGGTGTGAATTCGATGAGTTAATCGTCAACGACGTGAATTTCAGAGTAAATCCGCACATAATTAGGAATAATTAGAGGTGCAGCCCAAAATGGGTCAGCTGATGTTAGCGGAGATTTATGTGACTGTTCATATTGTTGCTTGGAAGCACATGCTTTGTGTTAATTGGCACCCAAACCCCCAAAAAAGTCATGATCATGTAACCCTCCTGATCCGCACAGGATCCTGTTGTATTGTTCTGAGCCGATTAAATTAACACATTTTTTGTTGGGTTTTTATTTTATTAACAGAAGCTTTGAAACATCGCCAAACCAGCATGAGAGAAATATAATAACACAAAGTTTACTTTACTTTATTGCTGATACAAAGCCTCTTTACACACACATAAACATGCAAAAGTCCCAATATTATCATGCAGAAAAAATGCCCCAATATTATGTCTTATATGTGCATAAGGCGGGCTGAATGAAGCCTGGTTGCTCAAACAAGCCATCTGTAACGACACCCACCTGTCAATCAAAGCGTCCACGCTCTTAATTCTGCATAACTTTAAGCCTTAATATAATCTGAACAGGTGAGTTGTATATAAATTCACCCTCAGTACAGTTGTCATGAACAGGAAATTAGCTACAGAGACCAAAACTGTTTTTTGTACCAGGCTGTAAACATGTTTATTTCTGCTGTCTAACATGGGGACTTATGGAGACTGACTCACTTCTGGAGCCAGCCTCAAGTGGACGTTTGAGGAAGTGCAGTTTTTGGCACAGCCACAAAGGGTTGCAGCTTGGTTTAATGGTCTTTTTCTGATGACACCCCATCAAGTAAATGTACAGTAACGTCAGTTTGAGACAAATATGGTGATTTTGGTGAAGTTGTATGATTAAGAGCGTGGACGCTGATTGATTGATTGACAGGTGGGTGCCGTTACACGTGGCTAGTTTGAGCGACCAGGCTTCATTCGGCCCAACTCCACAGATGATTCGAGTCTTTGCCAATTTTTAGATTAGTCAGGAGGCAGAAAAGAAAGGACTGCCAAGACGGCAGCGGCCAAAACCAAAAATAAGCTTCAAAACGGCTCTTCAGAAACCTGTGGGTGACGTCACACATATGCCGTCCATTCTTTATACTGTCCTCTAGCACCATGGTCCTGTCTCGTTTCACTGTGTACTGTGTGTTTGGATGTAGATGACAATAAAACCCGCCTGACGCCGACTTGACTTTGGTGTCAAACACGTCCGACAAACAATTTGTAACATCCTTCCAGGAGTTTTGGATCTTTAGACAGAGAAACATTTAGACATTTTTATGTTTTAACTGGTCAAGATGATCATTTACTGCTTTATAAACACATTTTATTCTACAGTATTCTCCTCTCAGAGATGTGAATCTGTAACTGTAGTGCTACATAACTATATTTCTACGTGCAGTAGAAAGTTATTTCCACCTGTCTGATTTCTTCACATTCGAGTGTGTCTCATGATCCACTCTGTTGGCATGCAAAAAAAGAACATGTAACTTTCATTGCTGCATTTCTGACGTGATTATGTGGCGATTTCTCTACTGTATGTACGACTGTAATCCCCAGGACGTGCTCTTTTACTGTAAATACACGAAATCAAGTCCAGGTCGCCCCCAAATCTGATTGGTCAATGGGTCAATGTGCAGGCCTTCATGAAGAAAGGAGGCGTTTCTTCTACAATGTGAGGTCAAACAGAGAGTTTATAAAGCCTCTTTTCTGTCGCCTGGTGCTCACAAAAGGGATTTGTCACAGAGAAGAGGTGGACTGACAATGCGGCGTCTGTTGTGCTGTTGGTGTTGCTGGCTGTGGCTTCACACACCGTGGCGAGTGAGTACAGAGAACTGGATGTCAGGTAGAGGGGTTCATTTTCACACAATAACACAAGAAAAATGTGTCTTAAGGAGTGATGAGGCTGCAGCGTCAGACACCTTCAGGCTTCAAACAAAGTATTTTGATTTAGACACTCAAACCAAGAGTCAAACAAAGAAACCTAAAGATGGAAAACATCAATAATAAAGTAAAGTAGCAATACTGCAATATGAAAATAACCATCATTCATTCAAAACGTCATGTATGTAAGTGAAATAAGTGTCAAAAGTACTCATAATTCAGAACTGTGATATTTATATTATATATTATTGGATTTTACTGTTGTAGTTGGTCTTTATGCACATCACGCGTCTTAAAATCTTCATCTGTAGCGTAAAGTAACTTGTAACTAAAGCTGTCAAATGAATGTAGTGGAGTACAGAGTACAATAGTGTAGTATAAATATAGAAATACTCACAAAAAGTTCTTCAAATCAGTTTGTAGTTTTATTTGTCACGCGTTGGATAAAACAGAGCCAACGGTGTAATAACAGCATTAAGAGCGCTATAGCTAAATAAATAATAAATAAAATATACAAAATAGAATAAAAAAAACATGTGAAAGGGTTGAGTCAAGTAAAACACTTGGGTGATTGTACTCGGTTACTTCTTTCTAAAAACATAAACAGACCACCCAAAGCTGCGTAACGTTACAGGAGCTCAGCAGGTAGAGCGGGTCGCCCGCTGATCAGGTGATCTGCTGGTTTGATCCCCGGCTCAGCCTCAAACTGCTCCTGATGGCTGCAACTTTCATCGCTGTGAATATGTGGCAACGATTAGCTCCCAAACTTGAACTGTGCATGACAGCCAATGAGTGCATGCGTATGATAAAGTACTGAACGTGTGTCGGTCTATAAGATCCGTGTCTAGACTTTTTTTTCCCCCAGCTGACCTCTTTACTCAGCCATGCATGAATGTAACACAGAATGTGACCTCTTAAAGCAGAGCGCCGACTATTTATCTTAATCCTGAAAGTAAAGTTCACCTTTTTTTCAAGCCTGTCTTAAAACTTTATTCACGCGCCCACACGTACACAGAAAGAGACTTAAAAATATGAATTCAGCATTCTGGGAAATACAGACGTCTTACACTTCAAAGAAGTTCAGTAATTACTGATGTAAAACAAAATTCACAATCACATTGAAAAGTCTGATTCAGCTGATTGTTTGCTTTGTTGTGTGTTGTCATATTTAATCCAAATTCAGCCCTGTGATGTTAATCTGTGATCAGATCTGGCACACACTCTGCTGAGCGTCACATGATGGGAAGATTGCCAAAATGAGCCACCACAACTCAACAACTCTGTCTCCGATAAGACGTCCATGTTTTATACTGTATATAGCCGTGACGCAAAAATGTATGAATTTATGAATTCCAGAAATGTATTTTTTTTTTGTTATTATATAAAATATGAAGCTCATGCGTTCACATTCTGTTTTATTTTTTGATATTTCAGAGCCTAAAAATCGTTTCACTCGCTATCCGTCATGGAACACTAAGATGTACCCAATCTGGAAAGATGGTGACCCGCGATACAAAGAGTCCTGGAAAGGTACCATCATTCACAGATTATGATTTTCAAATGCTCATACTTCCTTTTCTGAGGTATTTTGTCAGATGATAAGAAATTAGTGGAAAGAGAGTTTGTATTAATATGCAGCAAAGGTCTCTGGGGACATCATTGGTCTTGTTAAACCTCTAGGCCACCAGGGTGCCTCTATACTTCTTGAATTATTCAATCAAAGGATCATTAAACATATTTAAAGGACCTACAGACATGTACATTTTGTACATTTTGCGTCAGTGTTTTCCCGTCTTCTTCGTCCAGGTGGAAAAGTGACTTTCAATGTCGGAAATGATTCACCAACTCTGACCGGAGCCAAAGTTACCTTCACCATCGATTTGGAGTTCCCACACAACCAAAAGGTGCAGCCTAATGGAGACGTCGTTTGGGCTGAAGACTGCATAGTCAATGGTAACACACCCTGCACAACACACACTTATAATACTGTATTTTGGCCATCCCATGGTCGGGATGACAATGCCCATCAACCAGTTCACCGCTTCCCTCAAATACCCCAACAACTGTTGGATGGATTGCCATGAAATTTGGTGCAGACATTCATGGCTCCTAGAGGATGAAACCTTAGGATTTTGGTGATCCTCTGACTTTTCCCCTAGCGCCACCATGAGGTTAATATTTGTGTTATTAAATGAAATATCTCAACAACTACTGAATGAATTGAAATAAAGTCTGTGGACTTTATTTGTTTGATCAGTGTACCATGGGCAGCTCTTTGCTGTTGGAGAGTCTTTGGTGCACGATGGGCTCAACAGTCATAACGCTCTTTCTTCTGTTCCAGGAACAAAGTATTACAAGTCTGAGCCAGTTTATCCGACTGAGAACACAGACTGGGAGGCTGTTTTCCCCGATGGGACACCAGTTAAGAAGGACAAGAGGCCAAACTATGTGTTTGTCTGGAAGACCTGGGGTGAGTGGAGCTGTCGTCTTTTATCAAACGCCTCTGAATTATGTCTTTACTGAAGGTCACAGAGTTTCTTGTGGCACATACCATGACCTAAGATATGACCCAGGATGGATTATGTATGAACCTCATCATATGATTAGATTATGTCACTTCATTTGCCCTGCACATAAAGCAAAGAATCCATGACTGCTCTGGGATTCAGACCTTGCATGTCTTGAGACACGAGGCTTCAACATCCAATACAAAATATCCAAAAATGATGAACATATGAACTCACCAGGCTCTTGGTGCTCATTTGGCAGGTCAGTACTGGCAGGTGGCAGACGACTCCTCCTCCTCCCTCACCATCAGTACAGATGACATCCCACTGGGCTCCTACACCATGGACATCGTGATCTACCACTACCGGAGCAGGGAGAAGTTCATTCCTCTCGGATATGCCTCCACTCAGTTCTCCATCACTGGTGAGTTAGGGACAATGTAAATCATTATGCGTAGGGAGTTTAAAATCCTGTAATCAGCTGAATGGTGTCTCTGTCATTCGTACGTTTGTTCTCACACTATGTAACTTTGGGCTCCGGGTCGGAGAAGTACGTAACGCTTTACAGCACTAAGTCACACACCACCAACTATTTCACTGAGTTATTAGTCCATAATTTAAACATCTATATGTCCTCTGTAGATCAAATCCCCTTCGCCGTCTCCTTGGACCAAGTCAACGACATTGTGGCCGGAGACATGCGCTTCGTCCAGAACAGGGCGATCGCCTTCACCATCACCCTCCATGACCCGAGCGAGTATCTCAGCAATGCAGACATCACCTTCAACTGGGACTTTGGGGATGAAAGTGGAGCCCTCATATCCAGAGAGCTGACTGTCACTCACACCTACATCAACTCTGGCACGTTCAAGCCTAAGGTGGTGATTCAGGCGGTCATCCCAGATAAGGCCTGCGACCCACCGGTTGATAACCCAACCAAGGCCCCTGGTCCACCTGCAGATCAGGGGACCACAGGTAAGGAACAGATCCAGCACTTACGACCTGTAAAACCACAACAAGATCAAACGTGTTGATCACTTTGTTTTAGGCGTTCTGGTAGTCATATTTTGTGACTTATGGACAGATCCAGGCTAGCTGTTTCCCAATGTTTACAGTTTATGCTATGCTAAGCTAACTGGTTGCTGACTGTAGCTTCAGATCAAGTGTAAACCTACCATGACGTCAACCACTGGCTTGTGGTCAACTGTTCTGAAGCCTGAGTCTGGTATTATGGATGTTGCAATCTTGGTTTTCTGACTTGTTTTTAACTTTGTTGCACCCATTAGCACTGCCCCTGCTGGCCATTAGAAAGAATGCAGGTTAAAGACACTTCCACATTGGCTTTAATTTTCATTCCTGGAAGCTCTGTCCACTAATTGTAGATGTAGATTAAAGATGTAATAATATTTACGATATTCTGCACCCATGTACCTCAGCTCCACATGCGCACATCTTATTGGAGCACTAATCTAACTCAACAACCTTCCCTGTGTGTAGTGAAAGCTCCTGCACTGGCATCTGCTGTCCCTTTACTTGTTTCCACCAAGTCAACTGGTTTGAACATCAACATGGTTCCTTCGGACACAGAAGAAGACAACACTGAGGACGAGGCCTCCACTGCCTCCACCACTCAGTCTCCACAGGAAACACCATCAGTGGCCAAGACTCCATCCCTCATCAATCATATCATGCCAGCTGAGGCTCAGACCGGGCTCACAACAGGTAGAGTATAATTTTACTACAAGATCACTTCCCCACCAGAGATAGTATTGTGCAACAACGCTGAGTTCATACCAGACTGCCAGATGAACCCGATAGGAGCGTCAGCATCAGATTTCCTAAAATGTAAATGTGATGTAAATCTTTACAGAAGTTCTGCCATTGTATGAAACACGCAGAGCGACATGACTTCAATTGCTCTATTGTGCTTCATCGTTTGAATTTGGATTTGCATACTGACAGAGAGCGGTCGGCTCAGTTTTTTTTTTACAATACACACCAACCCAAGTGATAACATGTCAAAGCAAGAAAACTTATAGCTCAAGTAAAAATGTATCAACGACTTTCAAGACCACTTTTTGAAGATCTCGGTCTTATCTCGGAATTGACTGCATTTTTACTTGGTCTTGTCTCGGTCCTGGACAAAGAGGACTCAGGATTTTATTTCAAGTCAGGTCAAGACCACAACACTTCAGACGGAACGGAAGTTTCACTTTTATTTTCCGGCGGATGGATGTTGATGCACCGCTGAAGAGAGTAAAACAAATGACGGTGAAAGCGGCTGAGAAACAGTTCAAAATGCTGTTCAGCAGTCTGCAGTTACAGAGCAAACAACTGCACGACATAGAAAACGAAACAGAGTTCAGGTTAGAGGTTTAACCACAAGACCACGAACCAACAGCTGCAAAGTTGCTTCAACAAACTCAGTATTTTATGAAGCAGGTCACTAAAAAAAGAAATAAATATGAACTAGTTGAGTTTTTTCCATGTCATAATATTTTTCATCTTTATGATGAGTTTTTTTTTAGATCTAGCATCTCAATTTTGTTTTCAAAGTGCACCAAACTGATGCATTTAACTTTAAAAAACATTTTCCTTGGGGGCACAAGCCTCTGGACCCCTATAGGTGGTCTGAGGCAGGAGATTTGGCATATATTAGCTACCTAAGTAGGTTATATACTGTCTGGCCTTGGTCTTTACTCTTTCTCACCCTGCCTTGGTCTTGCCTTGTTCTCGATACACTCTGGTCTTGGTCTTGACTCAGTCTTGGTTTAGCTGGTTTCGCTGCCTTCAGTAAATCCAGAATATTGTTGTTTTTTCTGTGCATTAACTCTCTGCTGCTCTTTATTGTTGTCAGGTGGAAAGCGACCACTGACAGGCCGAGCTGCAGCACTCGTAGTTGCTAAGAGGGACGCTAACGATAAACCCTCCGATGACGACTGTGTCATATATCGGTACGGCTCCTACTGCGCTGGTATTGAAGTGTTTGGTGAGTTACTGTTCATGAATGCTACGTCCATCAAAATAAAAACGTTTGAGATGATTGTCCTGATAACCGTCCGCCCCTCTTGTCTTTGTTTTCAGAGGGCATTGAGAAAGTAGAGATCGTACAAATGGACAACACCGTGATGGCGACACCTGATATGGACAAAAATGCTTTGGATATCACCGTTACCTGCCAGGGAAGGTAAATGCTCCTGCACTTTCTCAAATAATCCAAAGATTTTGTTTCCTTTTAAAGTTTTTATTTGGTTGGTTGGTTGGTTTTCTTTCTCCAGCTTTCCCAAAGAGGTGTGCAGTGTGATTCTGGACGCAGAGTGCTTAAAGCCAATTCACACGGCATGCAACATGGTGGAGCCCTCCAAAGAGTGCCAGCTGGTGTTACGTCACTTCTTCAATGACTCCGGTGTCTACTGCATCAACGTGTCAATGGCCAATGACGTCAGTTTAGCCGCCACCAGTGCCAAAGTCAACGTAGACATGGGTATGCAACATAACCACCATACAGCAGTCCACAGATTTGTATGTTTGGCTTAACAGTAAAGTACATTTCTGCTTTTCCTGCTCACTCAATGTGATCTTTGTTTCAGGTTCAGATCTGTCCTCTCATGGTACTATCGCCATAGTGCTGGGTGTCCTGGTACTCGTTCTAGCAGTAGGAATAGTGGCATATACTTACAAGTAAGACTTTCCCTGTGTATGTTTTTTACTAATCATACTCAGTCTCTTTTATTTGCTTTAAAGGAAAGGTTTGGTGATATTCTAATAGTTGGAAATTCCCATGAAAAGACCCAAACCAACAATGAAGAGCCATTGTGGTGGCTCTGTTCGCCACCATCTTGGCAGTCCTGCCTTTGCCGCCTGCTGGCTAATCTAAAAATGGGCAAAGCCGTGGAGCGTGGGTGGAGTTGAGACAGGCCGAATGAAGCTTGGTTGCTCAAACAAGCCACCTGTAATGGCACCCACCTGTCAATCAAAGCGACCACACTGTTCATGATGCAAATCACTGCACACTGACACAACTACCTGGCTAGCACTATAATAATGTGGCTCCAAGACTGATGTTTAACTATGCAGCTGTTTGCTAACAAGTTTAGGGTATTGACTTAAAAGTTGATAATATGTCAGTGCTGTGTTCAGAGCTTATTACACTGCCCCCATTGGCTCACACAATTCAGGTTTAAAAAAAGCATTTTTTTGTGACATGTTTAATGTCTTCTGTAGGAATGAATGGGCTTGACATTGAGAGCTAGAAATAGAGTAGAGAAGTCAGAAAGTATTGAGTGTCACAGTTGGTTTCTTTTCATAGGATTTTGCGGCGTCTAACAAAAATAAAGAACATTTCCAGCTGTATCTGTAAAGCACATGTAATTTAAACCGTCTGTATTTTGGTGTTTTACTCAACAGACGTTTCAAGTCCTACCGCCCACTGAAGGAAGACGTGATTGCGTCTGCAGGCCTGCAGCCAAACCAGCCTCACAGCTGCTCCGCAGCCTCGATGTTCTGGAGTCTTCTGAACAGACGTGGAGCCGTGGACAACTGCCCTCTGCTGCAGGAGAGGCCGGTGTGAACCACCATGACCAGCCTTACACAACCAAACCAAACCAAACAACTCATGATTTGCAAGTTTTTATACTTTTTTTTTTTTTACGTTTTCTTAATGATAAATTCATTAGTGTTCGTGATATTTTGGATTTTCAATCAGACGAAATACTGGAATTATACTTTAGACGTGCTCTGATTTTTTGTACCTACTTAAAGCAAAGTTTAGTTGCGCTTTAATCTGAACAAAACTGAATTTGTATGTTGTTGTTTTTTCCAATAAACTTTGCTTAGAAAAAGTTGTTCAGTCTTGTTTTACTTTGATTTAACTGATGAAACAGTGACAATAGTGATGCAGAAGAGATAATAATAGAAAATAATAGACACTGGACTCATCCATTTGTTATAAAACCAACCAAAAACACTGCTTTTGTTGCTCCAGAAGTAGTAATCACAGGCTTATATTCACACATTGTGTTCAAAATAATTCTCAAATCATGTTATAATTCTCAGACCATGATTGTATGCATTGAAAGTTAACATCTTCGTAATTCAGTTGAGACCTTAACATGTAATTTTTCACTAATTAGAGCTATAGTAATCAATTTTATTGCATAAATTATGGAACCTAAATGGAAAACAGTATATGATTGTGATTGAGGACCCATAGCTACAATATGCTAACTTTAACCAGCCTTAAATGTTTAGAAACTGTATTCCCCCCCTTTATTTATGTGTTTAAATGCTTGCTGCTATAAATCTACAATTTTAGTACATGGGATAGCTCAAAATTCAGAAGTGTGCAATCAATATATATTTAGTTTGAATTAAAGACAGACAAATGAATTCACATGTCACAGGAATTTTATTTAGAACAGAGCCAAACTGGTAATTGACAAGACATTTCTGTTTGGAATGCATTCAAGAACACACTGCAATCAATTATTTCCTGTTTAACTAATGCCTTTGTGTTTAATATTCCTCTCCTTCCTCCTCTCCCTCACCCTCAATGGAATCGACACCAACCTCCTCATAATCCTTCTCCAGAGCTGCCATGTCCTCTCTGGCCTCAGAGAACTCTCCCTCCTCCATACCCTCACCTACATACCAGTGAACAAAGGCACGCTTAGCGTACATCAGGTCAAACTTGTGGTCGAGGCGAGCCCAGGCCTCTGCAATAGCAGTGGTGTTGCTCAGCATGCACACTGCCCTCTGGACCTTGGCCAGGTCTCCACCAGGAACCACAGTGGGTGGCTGGTAGTTGATGCCAACCTTGAAACCAGTGGGACACCAGTCCACAAACTGGATGGTGCGTTTGGTTTTGATGGTGGCGATGGCTGCATTGACATCTTTGGGCACCACATCACCACGGAAAAGCAGGCAGCAGGCCATGTATTTGCCGTGGCGAGGGTCGCATTTCACCATCTGATTGGCTGGCTCGAAGCAGGCGTTAGTGATCTCAGCCACTGAGAGCTGCTCATGATAAGCTTTCTCAGCGGAGATGACAGGGGCATAGGTGGCCAGAGGGAAGTGGATACGGGGATATGGCACCAAGTTGGTCTGGAACTCTGTCAGATCAACATTGAGGGCACCATCGAAACGAAGGGAAGCAGTGATGGAGGACACGATCTGACTGATCAACCTGTTCAGGTTAGTGTAAGTAGGACGCTCGATATCGAGGTTCCTACGGCAGATATCATAGATGGCCTCGTTATCTACCATGAAGGCACAGTCAGAGTGCTCCAGGGTGGTGTGGGTGGTCAGGATGGAGTTGTACGGCTCCACCACAGCGGTGGACACCTGGGGAGCTGGGTAGATGGAGAACTCCAGCTTGGACTTCTTGCCATAGTCGACAGACAGACGCTCCATCAGCAGGGAGGTGAAACCAGAGCCGGTGCCACCTCCGGCTGTGGAAACCAGGAAGCCCTGAAGGCCAGTGCACTGGTCAGCCTGAGGACAGAGAGGGAGAGACAACCATCACATGAGATACAGTTATGTCATTTCATTTGATGTTCTGGAGCTTCTCCTGATGTCACGTTACTCACCAGTTTGCGGATCCTGTCCAGCACCAGGTCAATAATCTCTTTGCCGATGGTGTAGTGTCCACGGGCGTAGTTGTTGGCAGCATCCTCCTTACCAGTGATTAGCTGCTCAGGGTGGAAAAGCTGGCGGTAGGTTCCAGTGCGCACCTCATCTAAGGAGACAGATTGAATCATAAATGATGGTTTCACTTCATGAAATCAAGACACAACTATGGCATCTATATTTACTGAGAGTTTACCGATGACAGTGGGCTCCAGGTCCACAAAAACAGCCCTGGGGACGTGCTTTCCAGCTCCAGTCTCACTGAAGAAGGTGTTGAAGGAATCATCTCCGCCTCCGAGTGTCTTGTCGCTGGGCATCTGTCCATCCGGCTGGATCCCATGTTCCAGGCAGTAAAGCTCCCAGCAGGCATTGCCAATCTGGACGCCAGCCTGACCAACGTGGATGGAGATACACTCGCGCTGTAGAGAGAAAGAACAGAGAGGTTATTCACCTATTGCCTCTTTCATCAGCTCTACCACCATAAATCTATCTGCATCTTGGAATCAGCACCCTTCAGTTGCTCCCCCTATCTGGAAGCAACCAGCAGTGCAGCAGGAGGCACCTCCCTGCACCACAATCAGCAGGGGACAGAAATGCCTGACAGCAGCCCCCACCGAGTCAGGATGTCGCTATCGTCTTTCCTCCAGCTCCTCTTTTTTTTTGTCTTTTTCATCCCACGCTCTTTTGCAAGCATAAGCACTAATGCAAATTCACGTGCACACGCGTGCACATCAATCTGGAATATTCCACTCACTGTCCTGCCTTGAGGATGCACAATCACAGCTGATGATAATCGGAGGGTGAAAAGAAAGATAATTCATCCAACTGGAAACGTGTCATTTTGTAATCATAGAAATCTGAATTTAATTAAATGATCTGTTAGGATGAAATCAAATGGAGGGTGGTGTTTGTTTAAACAAGAAGCTTTGTGCTGCAAATCGTGGCTTAAATTAGAAACATATGAATAATTAAAAAAAGCTGCAATATAATGTCTCCATCCATCCATCCACCCCCACCCTATCTGCCCCTCCCTGCTTTCAAACAGGGTATGGCATTTGCAAGGTGTCCAATTTTAACACACTGACACGTTGAATTTGATTTAAAACACATCAAAAATATATTTTAAAAAATGGTGAATAAAAGCAGCTGTTTGAGGAAGAAAAACCAGATTCATCCTCCTGGTTGTCCCTGAAGGCTGAATCACGCCAGTCAGTGCATTGTTCTCATCTCACACACACAATGACACACTGCTGCAAACCAAATCTGTGTATCAACACTGAACTGCACAGCTCACAGTCATCCTTAAACATAAACACAAGCCATATTAAAATAAAATAACATTACGGGTGTGAGACGCGTCAAAACGCGCGTATTTTATCACAAGAGAAGAGGGAAATCCTGAGATTCACTCCACGACGTCGCTTCAACCTTCACTTCTTAATTCTCGTTAAAAAAAAAAAATGTCTGTTGCACAAAGATGAGGGAGATTCACTCACCATGTTTAAGTTTGAGGGTTCAAAGAGGAAGAGGAGGACGAGAAAATGTGAAGAAAAAAGACTTTTTAAAAACGGTGTTTCTGCGTCGCGTGTTGTACCCAACGGGGTCGATGCAACAACTGCTGAATGGGAGGGCGGCGCTTTCTCATTTATACACGGAGGGCAATGGGATTCGCTTCTGTGCACCGAGGAGGGGAAAAAAAGAGGTTTTTACTACCACCATTCTGTACTGCTGTCTAACACACAATATTCTATATTCTGCATCTGAATATCACATCGTTTTATGGCCTTGTGTTTGATTTGATGCGATGGCACTTCCTTTTCTTCAGATTTTTAACCTCGATGCTGAGTAATTTTCCATATTCCGGAGATTTGAATGCACACTGAACAAACATAGGAATGTTATTATGCATGCAGAGGAATGAGCACATCTAATTTATGTTTGATGTGATGACGATAATGGGTCTTTTTAAAGTTTAGGGCCTTGATGCAATGCAATATTCCATATATAATCTATATAAGCAGAGATTTTAATGCATATTGAACAAACAGAGTACATACAGAGGAATGAGAACAGACTGTGTGCATCTAATAAGATAAATATGACTGTCTGGGGAGGATTTATCTTTGATGTTATGTGATAATAGGGCTTCTTTTCTGGCCTTGAACCTTCATGCAATGTAATTTTCCATATTTAATTGATATAAGCAGAGACTTGAAGGCATATTGAACTAATAAAACACATGCAGAGGAATGAGCACTATGACTGTGTGCAGCTAATAAGATAAATATGAGTGGATGGGAAGGATTTTATCTTCCTTTTGGGGTTTTGAACCTTAATACGATGAGATTTTTAATGCAAACAAACACAAAGCACTGAGAAAAGACTGTATGCGTCTAAAAACATAAATATTACTGGATGGTTAGGATTTTATGTTTGATTTGATTTGATGGGAAGCTTTGAGCTTATTTTCCAGAAATTTGAGCTTATTGAATAAAGGCCCAGTTCAAACAAAGCTAATTTATTATGCATGCAGAGGAATGAGAACCGTCTCTCTATTTAGACACTGCAAATCAATATAAATCTGCCTGCTGTATATCAGCAAACTCCCACTCTAGAAATCTGTGAGCTCGCTGCACCTGACATGCAAAATGGCTGAATGCTTCTGCTGCACAAGATGCTCTCCATCTCCCTTCGAGCTGATATCAGCCGGGTTTTGTCCGTATTGCTGCTGAGGCCTCTGCCACGGTCTCCACCCGGCATGCCAGCTCTCCAGCTCTCCTCCCTCTTTGTCCCAGATTCTCTGCAATGATGTCATTCAGTGGGCCGATCACGTGGCCTCATGTCTGCCTGTCTCTCCCTGTGTGCCTCTGCTGTTCAGGCTCCCTCTCTGCTTCCTCTGCTTCTGTCTTGTTTGAGGAACTGAAATTGCCTGAAATGCATTTTATGTGGCATAATGGAGGGCATTCGATATGTGCATTAGCTGCTGCAGTTACAACATTAAATCCACGCCCTTTAAGCTGTAATGAAGTCTGAGGCACAGTGCTTTCTAACATAATCACTATATTCTGCAAGGTCACTGCAAGCCTGGGCAAAAATCCACACTGCGGTATGAAGCCCGGAACTTTGCTTTTTGTCACCACAATGTGAGAGCTCATCATTTATTCAGCAGCGGAGGTGATGTATAATTTACAAACCAGCTTTTTTTGTGGGTGCTGTACTCAATATGAACTGCAGGGGATGAAAGAGAATGACAGGAAACAGCCATGGCTCCCAGCCAGGACTTCATGAGAGAACATTCTCCACTCGTCCACCTCCTCCTCCTCCTCCTCCTCCTCCTCCTCCTCCCTCCTTCTCCTCCCCAGCAGCAGCAGCTGTGAGGCTGGGAGGGTCTGAGCAGCTGCTCACCAAGAGGAGAAGAGAGGGAGGATGGGAATGCTAGAGAGATGGGAGTGGTCCTTCATGGCATGAAACTGACCGCACTGCATCCTGCAAACAGAGAACATGACACCCGACAGTTACAAAGCATATTTTCCATCTGTGGCTGTTTGAATGCATTGATGCAGGTGCAGTCAGATCAAAGCAGAAAGACATAATCCATATTTACTTTTTCATCCTTGTATATTTATTTATGATTCATTAGTAGACCTTGGGCCATTTTCTTTCAGCTGCTGCCCTCTGGGGTGATTCTCAGTTCATATTTTGATGTTACCTGGTGTTTAAAAGACTTGTTTAAAAGCATACATACATGTCAAATGCATGCTAGAGCATAGGCACACAGATAAAATATTGTATCATATAGGAGGTGGAAACAGAAGAGAAACAGGAGGCTGGAAAGCGAAGGTGAAAGCATGTGCACAGGAAAAGGAAATAACACATTATCAACCGGCAGAACCAAAGATAAAAGAGGCAAATGGGGAACACAGGAACACATAAATGACAACAACACACACAGAAACAATGTTTTCAAGCAAAGAAACATGTTGAAATGCAGCATATGTGTGGCATGAAGCTCTGTTTAAAGATTTAAAATGACTCATGGTGACTCAGAGGCGTCAGATAGCACTACTGAAGAACAAACATCTATAAAAAGACATTAATGTTACATGTTGTTGGCTTAATTGGTTATAATTAGCTGATTTCACTGTGATTCAGGTAGCCTACAGTCACTGTGAACAGCTTCTCTTGACTCTCCATCTCTAAATCTGGGTTATTTTAAGCAGCCCCACATTCAACGAGGTATCATTTCTTCCTCTGGGACAACTGTTGTCAAAGGGTTTCCTTTGTTTGTTAGCAACCAAGTTGCCAAATCGTCTCTTAGTGTGCCGGGCTGCTCTTTAAGGCCCACTGAAGAACAATTTATGGCCTTTTTTTTTTCTCATTTAAAGTTAAACTTTAAAGACAGACACCAACAGGGCTGGTGTGCACATCCACAGGGTTCCCACGCCTTCTTAAATATCAGATTCAAGGAGTTTTCAAGGCCCGGTTTTGTCAAATTCAAGGGCCTAGCACAGCATAGTTTGAGACACAGATCATTTTTAGGTTTTGAAACTGTTTAACATTTATTATTCGACTTCAGTCACACTTTCTCGAGGCAGGTGGCAAGTAAAACAATGATGCAACATGCATACAGTGTAGAAGATATCAACTTTAATGTCTATTCTTGTATAAATACGGCACATAAATTCAGGCACTTTCAATGACTCATATCTATTTATGTCTATTTTCAAAATTCCTTGAATTTTCCCACCTGAAATCCACAAATTTTCAAGGATTTCAAGGACCCGTGGGAATCCGTGCCTTACAGTAACATTACTGTCTCCAGAAACAATGAGCTTTTATCTGAACAACTGCCTTGATGGATTGTGTGAACAAAAGAGCTGACCCACATTAATGCCATGCATTTTCTGCCACAGAGGCCACACCCCGCCATCCTGACATGGCATTTCATGTTTATTTTTAGTCATCAGCTTTATAATAGGAGGACACATGCAGCTGTAGGTGAGAACAAGTGCATTTCCTCGCAGGCACAAGATTTTTTTGGGGGCGGGGAAAGGCGTCTGAGGCGCCTCACATCCAAACCCCCCAACCCCAACAGAGGCAGCTGCACTGCAGCCCGTTAATGCTGCCATTTAAGCTGGGTCATGTGACCACCAGATAAAGGCGGTCTATGTGGATACTGGGTTGTATCCAGGCAACCCCTTTATTCATTTCCTAGCAACAGTTAAATCTTGAGAGGGGGGTTGGGCGTCTGTGGCTCTCTGTAAGCCGCTGGCTCGTCCCTCATCTTAGTGAGCAGCTTGACCTCTTTTTTTGATCTTGGATAGAAATCAGGATGCTAAAATCAGGATGGGATAAAATCAACCTCTACAGCTGCTCATTAAAACCACAATTATGATGTAAACAACAAGATATACTAAGGAAAATGCACTAAAATACAACCAGTCTACCTGGAAATATGCTTCAAACTACTGCAGACATTTTGCATGAATGTGCATATTTCTTGATATTGTCTTCAGGAATAGACCTGATGTTTGTGGAAGATTTGTAGCCTTAAACTCAGGCCATGAGTTTGAAATGGCAACATTTAGGCAGGATGAGCTGACTTGGTTGTCTAATTGATTTTCTACTGGCAGATGGTGAGACATTAATCACATGTTTTATGCATGGGGCCTGCGGAAATCAAAGAAATAATCAATATAACCATAGGAAACAGCTGAAACTGCAGACTCTATTCTCATATATTCCACCCTGTTTTGTTCTATTCTGCTCTAATATTAAGATATTTTACATGTATATAGTTTGTATTTATTACTCTGTGATGTCTAAGTGTTTCTGTGTTGCAGACTCTGCCTGTTTGGTACCAACATGTCGAATATTACGCAGCACTTTCCCCCCCTCTACAATAAGAGGCGCCATGCTTGCGGCACAATAACTAGAGGATGACGGGATTCGGGTGGGGTCTCGGAGGTGGTACCTTTAACCCGAGAGGGAGCTCTCAACCAATAGAAAGCCACGAACGCCTTCGAACTCTTTACTGGCAGCGAGGTTGACCAATGGCGGCGCAGGAAGCACCCGGCGCCAGCGCTTGCACTTGCATATATACCACCGGTCCATCCTCATGTTCGCCATTATCTCTTACATCGACCCCATAACTGTCGAATTGTAAGACTCTCTGTCAAGGAGCTTCTAACAACCGCCGCGACTACAACAAAACAAAATGGTAAAAAAAAAAACTTTCTCAAACTTTTATATGAATTATTTGAGGTTTTTACATGTTGCTTCCACTTTCTGTGGAGGTGACCGGTGAGGGATGAGGAGGAGAAGGAGGAGGGGGGAGGAAGGAGGAGAGGAAACGTTAATGGAAAAGTGGTCTTGACAGTGTTGAGGTGTTACGAAACTTAACGTCACCCTAGTCATTTTGAACCCTGTAGAATGTAACTTGTGTGTTATAGGCTGAGGTTTTGGTGTTAGTGTTGGGTGGGGGTGAGACATGTTGGTGTGGGTTAAGTTACGTGGCGGGATGACTAAACAAAAGAGGGTTTCAACAGATTGCAGTGTGGGCTGAAAGGCTTCGCTTCAACCGCCGACTGTGCGGTATTTTATCCCTCTCTCTCTCTCACTCTCACTCGGCGTGACTTTAGCGGCTCGCTGCCCTTTAAGACGTTCATTCATTGTACTGGCATGGAGGATGCGCATACCCGCGTTCAGACGTCCCACACCCAGAGAAACCCTATATGTGGAGGGAGGGAGGGGGTAGTAGATGAAATGCGCTGTCAGCATGGCGCAAGGCATCAAAAATTCATGCCAGTAACGGACACTGCTGAGTTGTCCCGACTAATTGAAGCTACCACTCTCGAAACTAACGGTCGTTTTTAAACGTTTACACACGAATTCCAAACGACGTCATCGTGTTGCCAGCGAGTGAAGGACTTGTCGCATAGCAACCGAGTTCCACACAGAATGCATGACTAGTCGACCGTTACTCGGGCCTTCTCTGATTGGCTGTTTAAAAACTGTTCAGTTAATTTAATTTTATTCTGAAGGAGGATGAATTTCAAACTAAAAGCCCACTAATTCACCCACCACATGCCTGTTTTCAATAACTATGAATATATATGTTCTTTTCTATGTTTAAATAAATGCATACACCTAAATAATCTCCCTGTGTTTGTGTTCTTTTTTTTTCTTCTACAGCGTGAGTGTATCTCCATCCATGTTGGTCAGGCCGGTGTCCAGATTGGCAATGCCTGCTGGGAGCTTTACTGCCTGGAACATGGGATCCAGCCGGATGGACAGATGCCCAGTGACAAGACCATCGGAGGAGGAGATGATTCCTTCAACACCTTCTTCAGCGAGACTGGAGCTGGAAAGCACGTCCCCAGGGCTGTTTTTGTGGACCTGGAGCCCACTGTAATCGGTAGGTGTAATCACCTCTAGCTGAACATTGAAGTAAAATATCTGATAAACCACAATGGATTCAATGTTGTATGTCTCCTTAGATGAGGTGCGCACTGGGACCTACCGCCAGCTTTTCCACCCTGAGCAGCTGATCACTGGTAAGGAGGATGCTGCCAACAACTATGCCCGTGGACACTACACCATCGGCAAAGAGATCATCGACCTGGTGCTGGACAGGATCCGCAAACTGGTTAGTAATCTCAAGAGAAGCTCCAAAACGTCAAATGAAATGACATAACTGTATCTCATGTGATGGTTGTCTCTCCCTCTCTGTCCTCAGGCTGACCAGTGCACTGGCCTTCAGGGCTTCCTGGTTTTCCACAGCTTCGGAGGTGGCACCGGCTCTGGTTTCACCTCCCTGCTGATGGAGCGTCTGTCTGTCGACTACGGCAAGAAGTCCAAGCTGGAGTTCTCCATCTACCCAGCTCCCCAGGTGTCCACCGCTGTGGTGGAGCCCTACAACTCCATCCTGACCACCCACACCACCCTGGAGCACTCTGACTGTGCCTTCATGGTAGATAACGAGGCCATCTATGATATCTGCCGTAGGAACCTCGATATCGAGCGTCCTACTTACACCAACCTGAACAGGCTAATTGGTCAGATTGTGTCCTCCATCACTGCTTCCCTTCGTTTCGATGGTGCCCTCAATGTTGATCTGACAGAGTTCCAGACCAACTTGGTGCCATATCCCCGTATCCACTTCCCTCTGGCCACCTATGCCCCTGTCATCTCCGCTGAGAAAGCTTACCATGAGCAGCTCTCAGTGTCTGAGATCACTAATGCCTGCTTCGAGCCAGCCAATCAGATGGTGAAATGCGACCCTCGCCATGGCAAATACATGGCTTGTTGCCTCTTGTATCGTGGTGATGTGGTGCCCAAAGATGTCAATGCAGCCATCGCCACCATCAAAACCAAGCGCACCATCCAGTTTGTGGACTGGTGTCCCACTGGTTTCAAGGTTGGCATCAACTACCAGCCACCCACTGTGGTTCCTGGTGGAGACCTGGCCAAGGTCCAGAGGGCCGTGTGCATGCTGAGCAACACCACTGCTATTGCAGAGGCCTGGGCTCGGCTCGACCACAAGTTTGACCTGATGTACGCTAAGCGTGCCTTTGTTCACTGGTATGTAGGTGAGGGTATGGAGGAGGGAGAGTTCTCTGAGGCCAGAGAGGACATGGCAGCTCTGGAGAAGGATTATGAGGAGGTTGGTGTCGACTCCATTGAGGGTGAGGGAGAGGAGGAAGGAGAGGAGTATTAAACACAAAGGCATTCGTTAAACAGGAAATAATTGATTGCATTCATTCTTTAATACATTCCAAACAGAAATGTCCGTCTTATGAATTACCAGTTTGGAGTTAAACTCCAGATACTGTCAATTTGGATGTGAAGTTCCTGTGACAGGAAGGGCCAGAGAGGCTGGAGCCAGGTTGTTAGGATGGAGCCAGGATGTTAGGATGGAACCAGGTTGTTAGGATGGAACTAGGTCTTTCAAGGATGAGAAAGAAGAAGAAGTATGATTTTTAAACAGGAAACAACTGCTTCAAATTTTATCTGAAAGGCATTCCAAAAAGAAATGTTTGTCTATCAAATATGAGTTTGGCTATGTTCTAAATAAAGTTCCTGTAACATATGAAGTTGTCTGTGTTGGTTTGTCTTTAGAATGAAAAATAAATTATTTGTTTTGAGTTATTGATCTTCCATGTTTATGTAATCCAATAAAGAAATCATAGACTAAGTTTGAGAAATTAAAGTACAGTCATAAACATACATGACAGGTCAAGTTTTACAGAATACATTCAGTGCCCTCAGTATTTACATTCTACTTTAAACCCTTGAGCTGAGTCATAATATTTTAACTGGCTTCCTTTACAGATTTACAATGCCAGTAGTTAATTATAAACTTAAAGTTATTTTGACCTCTGCCCAATTATGCAGTCAGTAATCTGCCTATGAAAGATTAAACTATGTAAATTTAGCATTGTACATGTTCAGACGTGAAAAATGTGTGAATGTTAACGGTATAGAGCTCTTAAATTTATCCAAATAATCAAACAGGAGCTGTAGTTGACAGTTATTATTTGGTGAACAACCTAAAAGAAGTTAATAATTTGTGTTCAGAAAAGTGTTTCATTTTCAGACAGCATACTATTTAGACTTTATTCCAAGTTTAAAAGAGTTTATGTGCATATTCTGAATGCATATGAAAGATAAGGATAGATGTTAACACTGTACAGGTGGATTTATTCTCCACTATTATCTACTTGGATACTATATAAGAATATAAGAGGCATCTGGTCTGCATTGTGCAGTACACGGCTCATAACATCCAAATGATTTCTGGTCACCACAGAAAGGAAAGCCCTGTTAATCCCCGTGGACTGCACACAGTTTAAGTTGAAGTGAAGTGTTTATTACTTTGGGGAAATATGGCAATGACGGTGCAGATTTTTTTGTTTATACAAACACAACTTGAAAAATGGTCTAGGGTCAGTGTGCAAGTTTTTCAACCATCAAATTTGGATTGCTGATAATGCAGTTGAGTGAAAATATCCTAAAAACATAAATGAGACATACAATGGCTCTTCTTTCATTCAGTCATGACAATGATATTTATAAACTACCAGAATTATCTATGGCAGCCCTGAGGGCTCAATGCACTGCCACTTAATAAAACACATGGGTCGGGTTGCGATGGCAGCAGGTTTAGCAGTGTGCTCCAGACGTCCCTCTCTTTAGCAACACATGCCAGCTCGTCCTGGGGGGATACCGAGACGTTCCCAGGACAGATGGGCTATATAGTCCCTCCAGTGAGTTCTGGGTCTGCCCCAGGGGTCTCCTTCCAGTTGGACGTGCCCGAAACACCTCCAAATGAAGGCGCCCAGGAGGCATCCTAATCAGACACCTGAGCCACCTCAGCTGGCTCCTTTCAAGCCCAGACATGAGAGATATTTTGGTGGATGGCATCTGTACACTTGGTGTGAATGTTTTGGTGTTTGTAGATCTATATGTGACAATGCATGTTAACTGAAGTTTGACTGTACACGTTTGCTGCCACGTCAACTGTGTTCTCTCGAATGTCGACTCATTTTGAACAATGTGTTGGTTTTAACTGGAAGGCCTACCACGATATTCATCATCAGATTAGCTTTGCCCTGTAAGACCAGCAAAACCAGTACCCAGAAAACCACAAGCCTTAGTTGATATATTTTTATGTTGCCTGTTTCACATTGCCTCAGTTCACTCTTTGCTCAATGTCAGCCCCACTGACTCATCAGTTTGATTTCCTTTTGCGGATTGCTCCAAGTGGCTGCAGCAGCAAACATCAGGTTTGTGCATTAGGATAGCCAGATAGTGAGTAAGCAGCTGGTCACTGCTCTTCAGGGAAATCTGGTAGCATAATTTGACCTTCCTGTAATTTACACTGTGCAGCCCTGGACTAAATCACATCAACGCACATTACACATGAGGTTTTTGGAGTCAATGTCACAGCAGCTACAGGATCCCATTTGTTCTCGGTTCTGGATGTGAAACGGTTACTGCGGCAGACGGAGGAGGAGTTTCGAATGTGCACACTTTCACCTGCCCTCCTCAAGAGGCAGAGTGTGGTGCATCAGCACAGTTGAGCCTCAGACGCAGCAGACCTCAGACACGGACACTCCTTCGCCTTGTCTCATTACATTGCATAATAACGACAAGCCATCATGGTAAGTAAAATTTTACATATTTATTCTGAGAGTTGTGATTTGTTTGTAAGTAATTCATGGGATATTTCTCTGATATTCTCTGTATTGTGCCTGTATATTGTTTAATTTTCATTATGCCTGCTGTTAGACAAATGAACATATTGTTTCATGCATTCCTGCACTGCGAACACACAATCCTCTTTACACATAACTATGTTAAATCAGCTTAGTATGACCACGGGCTTCACACTAATGTTGTGACTAGTTTGTCACAATGATTTTAGGACGCTGTTTCTGCTTTTATATGAATGTAATATACTGCTCAAAAGATGATTTTGTGTTAAATCATATATCCCATTGACATCTCGATTTACTGTAAACAAATTCATGGATGGGGAAATGTGACTATGGCTTTTTAAAGAGGCCACACACTGCAACATGTCTGACCTACATAATCCCCTCTGCCTAAAGTAATCCTGTACGCAGTAGACATGGCCTTATGGTGCAGCAGGGTGCAGCAGAAAATGCCTGTGTCACTGCAAAATAAACGATAGACTGAACCTCACTTAGACATGATGTCATTGATCAGATTTCAGATATGCGATTCTTTTTAAGTGTGCAAAACGCTAGAGGCTTTAAAAAAAAACATCTGTAATCAAAATCTTCTATATCTTCATCCGCAGCGTGAGTGTATCTCAATCCACGTTGGTCAAGCCGGTGTCCAGATTGGCAATGCCTGCTGGGAGCTTTACTGCCTGGAACATGGGATTCAGCCGGACGGACAGATGCCCAGTGACAAGACCATCGGAGGAGGAGATGATTCCTTCAACACCTTCTTCAGCGAGACTGGAGCTGGAAAGCACGTCCCCAGGGCTGTTTTTGTGGACCTGGAGCCCACTGTCATCGGTAAACTCTCAGTAAATATAGATGCCATAGTTGTGTCTTGATTTCATGAAGTGAAACCGTCATTTATGTTTCAATCTGTCTCCTTAGATGAGGTGCGCACTGGGACCTACCGCCAGCTTTTCCACCCTGAGCAGCTGATCACCGGTAAGGAGGATGCTGCCAACAACTACGCCCGTGGACACTACACCATCGGCAAAGAGATCATTGACCTGGTGCTGGACAGGATCCGCAAACTGGTTAGTAATCTCAAGAGAAGCTACAAAACGTCAAATGAAACGACATAACTGTATCTCATGTGATGGTTGTCTCTCCATCTCTGTCCTCAGGCTGACCAGTGCACTGGCCTTCAGGGCTTCCTGGTTTTCCACAGCTTCGGAGGTGGCACTGGCTCTGGTTTCACCTCCCTGCTGATGGAGCGTCTGTCTGTCGACTACGGCAAGAAGTCCAAGCTGGAGTTCTCCATCTACCCAGCTCCCCAGGTGTCCACCGCTGTGGTGGAGCCCTACAACTCCATCCTGACCACCCACACCACCCTGGAGCACTCTGACTGTGCCTTCATGGTAGATAACGAGGCCATCTACGATATCTGCCGTAGGAACCTCGATATCGAGCGTCCTTCTTACACCAACCTGAACAGGTTGATCAGTCAGATCGTGTCCTCCATCACTGCTTCCCTTCGTTTCGATGGTGCCCTCAATGTTGATCTGACAGAGTTCCAGACCAACTTGGTGCCATATCCCCGTATCCACTTCCCTCTGGCCACCTATGCCCCTGTCATCTCCGCTGAGAAAGCTTACCATGAGCAGCTCTCAGTGTCTGAGATCACTAACGCCTGCTTGAGCCAGCCAATCAGATGGTAAAATGCGACCCTCGCCACGGCAAATACATGGCTTGTTGCCTCTTGTATCGTGGTGATGTGGTGCCCAAAGATGTTAACGCAGCCATCGCCACCATCAAAACCAAGCGCTCCATCCAGTTTGTGGACTGGTGCCCCACTGGTTTCAAGGTTGGCATCAACTACCAGCCACCCACTGTGGTTCCTGGTGGAGACCTGGCCAAGGTCCAGAGGGCCGTGTGCATGCTGAGCAACACCACTGCTATTGCAGAGGCCTGGGCTCGGCTCGACCACAAGTTTGACCTGATGTACGCTAAGCGTGCCTTTGTTCACTGGTATGTAGGTGAGGGTATGGAGGAGGGAGAGTTCTCTGAGGCCAGAGAGGACATGGCAGCTCTGGAGAAGGATTATGAGGAGGTTGGTGTCGACTCCATTGAGGGTGAGGGAGAGGAGGAAGGAGAGGAATAGGCCCGAAAAGTAAATTTAACTTGAAAGTGTCACTCCTGAAGAATATACACAAGCACAATATTACATTTGTATTTACATGTGTAATATTGTGTTTATGTTCTTAATATATAAACTGTATCTGTAGTAGTAAAAAGAAATGTAACTGTATGGACTGTAAATAAATCTGTGAAAAATAAATCTGTGACGACATTCCTTCTTCTCTTTTTGTACAATAACTCCATTATCCACTATTTTCCATTTGTTGGTTCAGGTCATTCCTCTGTGACTAACAAAGTTAAATCTGAAATATTTTTCTGACATGTTCAGATTACAGGCAGCCAAATAACTGCTTAACATAATTTAATACAGTCAGTTGGATGACGTTGGCTCTTTTTCTGAGAGTGATAAAATGATTCAACGGTTTGTAAAATATGATTTTAAAGCTGCTCACTCTGTTCCCCTTAAGGTGCATTTGAGAACTCTGAATGAGAAGTACACTTCAATGTGGAATCTGTGGTTTGTCTTCACATTTTCAAAAGATTTCTCCCTAAATTTCCATATAAATGTTAAAATTTGGATTCATCTTTAAGGTTACTAATGCAGGATTTCTTTATTTTTGTAATTGAAGTGTTTTCTTTTAGATAAACAACATAATGTAACACAATACAGTAAATCAGTGAAGAACAAGTCACAACAAAACATATCTGGGCACATGTAGTGAAGGTAAACTCGGCTCTTATATATGAAAGTTACCTGACATCTAACATCATGCAAACATTTACAAAACTGATGGTTGGAGGATATGAACCAAAGTCTACAACTCAAAGCAAACCATATAACAACACATATGACAATATCACACTGTGCGCTTACATATCCACATTTTTATTCATTTTTAGACACTGAGTGTAAGATCATATATATGAGGAGGTTCACACAGGGTGACACCTCCTGGCTGGTCTTTCTACTTCTGTCGTGCTTGCTGTCAGTTTTATGTCGCTGACCTTAAACTGTTTTAATTTTCAAAATAGACATGCTGTGTTATGACCACTCAACCGCACATAAAACAATAAAACGCTGTTGTATTACTTTATCATCCGTGCATCGACAGAACATTTGACATTTTGTTTTCCTTTGACATAAAAACATTTTTATTGTCATTGCAGGTCATGAAATAAAATGATGTGCAGCACCTCTGAGTAAGATTATCATATTAAAATTAGTACTCAATCATAATAATGTATAGACAGCACAGCACACAGCAGCCATTTTGACATGAAATAGTAAACACAAGTGTTACCATTGATACTAATTCAGGTCCAGTTCCATTTCAGTGCATGTTGGCTCACTGAAAAGTCTCTGCTGCAATAAATGGAACAGACCCTTAATTAGTATATTCTTGTTCTCGCACTGTGGCATCACTGGTGGTGCAAGAGCGTCCTCAAGTGTCACGTGGAGGAATCTGCATCCACCCAGTGTCAATTTTCTTTCATGTTGTGATGAAAAAAATACATAAAAATAAAAGTAAACAAAGAGCCGTTTAGTAGGACAGCTACATTTTTTTCAGATTACATTTTACACCTGTCACAATCTGACTGCCCTCCTTTTTCCCCTCTCTGTTAACACTAGTTACAAATAACTTTATACATAAGTAGCAGAGGTCACAATATGTCAGCTGATTGAAAATGGTTGGTGTTACTTATTGTACAGACAGACAGATTCTGAGGGGGAGTCGGAAAATTCCACAACACCGGTGTCGTGCCGGAACCGGAGCTGGCCAAGTGGACGCAGCAGCCTCTATGGACATACACGTATCCAAATGTACCGCAGTGGTATAACACTCTGAGACTGGGGCACTAAATTGCAAAAATACTAACTTCTACATAATGTTGCTTTATAATATACATTAAATAACGCCACATCACATCCTTTGCATGAGGTTTTGTGTCCCATCAGTCTCACTGTATCTCTGTTGTTTCGGTTCTGGGTGTGAAACAGTTACTGCAGGAGACGGAGGAGGTCTTTTTGGGGTTTTTTGTTGTTTTTAATATGAACACTTCACCTGTCCTCCTCAAGAGGCGCATCATCAGATCAGCTTTTCAGACGCCACACCCGCACGCCTCAGACAGAGAGAAACACTCCTCCGACTTGTCTCATTACATTGTATAATATCGACAAGCCATCATGGTAAGTGCGATTTTTTTTGTAGCATTTTTATGTGCACATTTCTTTGCTTTGAGAGTCTAGTCGAATATCTACAGGGGGAAGGGGAGGAAAGCAGGTCGTGCTGATGAGATTTGAAATATCACCCTCTCCTTTGTTTCGCTATATTTTGCAGCCTGTGTGAGTTTGTATTGATGAATTATTAATAATGCTGCTGTGAAACAAAACATGCGTGTGTTTTTCATGTGGCCTAAATCCATTCTTGCACTATAAACGCCCTACTTCTCCTGCTTTCCTAATCCTCTTCTCACACAACCTTCCTCCACAATCAGCTTACATCATCGCCATCACCATCGCCCAACCACTGGTTTTCACAATAATTTACCAGTTTGCCAGCCTGGTTTTACTGCTCATTCATGCAGCTTCTTTAAAAAAATTAGATATTACATCAATCTTTGTATTAAAGAGGATTTTATCTGAAATTTTAAATTTCTTTCATCAACCGAAATATATCCATCTACAATATCACTGTTAAATCCATACTAAAATAAACCAGAAATAAGGAGACAGTGAGAATTTGAACGTGGCTGTCTAAAGACTGCAAAATGTGACCTAGATAATCCTCCCCACTGTAATCTTGTGCACATAGACTAGTCTCATGTCGCAGCAGAAAATGCATGCCCACCCATTCATGCAGGGAAGATTTATTTAAAGCTCTTTGTTCTGAGAGATCTCGGAAATATTTTAATCAAAGCATTCAAAGGTCCAGTTGTTTAATTCCTGCATTTTAATTGGCAGCAGTTGTTGTGGAAAATCCTTTGTCATATGCAGCCTCCTGTAATCTAAATCTTCTTTGTCTGCACGCCAGCGTGAGTGTATCTCCATCCACGTTGGTCAGGCCGGTGTCCAGATTGGCAATGCCTGCTGGGAGCTTTACTGCCTGGAACATGGGATTCAGCCGGACGGACAGATGCCCAGTGACAAGACCATCGGAGGAGGAGATGATTCCTTCAACACCTTCTTCAGCGAGACTGGAGCTGGAAAGCACGTCCCCAGGGCTGTTTTTGTGGACCTGGAGCCCACTGTCATCGGTAAACTCTCAGTAAATATAGATGCCATAGTTGTGTCTTGATTTCATGAAGTGAAATCGTCATTTATGATTCAATCTGTCTCCTTAGATGAGGTGCGCACTGGAACCTACCGCCAGCTTTTCCACCCTGAGCAGCTGATCACTGGTAAGGAGGATGCTGCCAACAACTACGCCCGTGGACACTACACCATCGGCAAAGAGATCATTGACCTGGTGTTGGACAGGATCCGCAAACTGGTGAGTAATCTCAAGAGAAGCTCCAAAATATCAAATGAAACGACATAACTGTATCTCATGTGATGGTTGTCTCTCCCTCTCTGTCCTCAGGCTGACCAGTGCACTGGCCTTCAGGGCTTCCTGGTTTTCCACAGCTTCGGAGGTGGCACCGGCTCTGGTTTCACCTCCCTGCTGATGGAGCGTCTGTCTGTCGACTACGGCAAGAAGTCCAAGCTGGAGTTCTCCATCTACCCAGCTCCCCAGGTGTCCACCGCTGTGGTGGAGCCCTACAACTCCATCCTGACCACCCACACCACCCTGGAGCACTCTGACTGTGCCTTCATGGTAGATAACGAGGCCATCTATGATATCTGCCGTAGGAACCTCGATATCGAGCGTCCTACTTACACCAACCTGAACAGGTTGATCAGTCAGATCGTGTCCTCCATCACTGCTTCCCTTCGTTTCGATGGTGCCCTTAATGTTGATCTGACAGAGTTTCAGACCAACTTGGTGCCATATCCCCGTATCCACTTCCCTCTGGCCACCTATGCCCCTGTCATCTCCGCTGAGAAAGCTTATCATGAGCAGCTCTCAGTGTCTGAGATCACTAACGCTTGCTTCGAGCCAGCCAATCAGATGGTGAAATGCGACCCTCGCCACGGCAAATACATGGCTTGTTGCCTCTTGTATCGTGGTGATGTGGTGCCCAAAGATGTTAATGCTGCCATCGCCACCATCAAAACCAAGCGCTCCATCCAGTTTGTGGACTGGTGTCCCACTGGTTTCAAGGTTGGCATCAACTACCAGCCACCCACTGTGGTTCCTGGTGGAGACCTGGCCAAGGTCCAGAGGGCCGTGTGCATGCTGAGCAACACCACTGCTATTGCAGAGGCCTGGGCTCGGCTCGACCACAAGTTTGACCTGATGTACGCTAAGCGTGCCTTTGTTCACTGGTATGTAGGTGAGGGTATGGAGGAGGGAGAGTTCTCTGAGGCCAGAGAGGACATGGCAGCTCTGGAGAAGGATTATGAGGAGGTTGGTGTCGACTCCATTGAGGGTGAGGGAGAGGAGGAAGGAGAGGAATATTAAAAAGGGACATAAAGTCACAAACTACACTGGAAAGAAATGATTTTATTTGCACTTGAATCAGTTTCAAAGAAACGTTAGTCTGTTTGTCTGTTTACAGTGTGAATGTTCAGAGTTTTGCTCTGTCCTAAATAAAATTCCTGTAATGTGAAATTGTTTGTGTTATTTTTCAAATGAGCATTCTCTTTACCAGATCTACAGTACTTTTCCAGCCGACAAACCTCTGGATATAAACCAGTACTGCACTGTAGATTGCTGGTGTAAAAGGTAAAAGGTCAGATTATCTCTGAACAAAGTTAAAATATATAAAATTGTGTCTTGACTTGTAGTCCTGACAGAGCAGCTGAGGGTAAGGCTGTGAGTTTGTGAGGATTACTTCAGTTATATTTGAGCTTAATGCACATTAAATAACTTTAGTTCAACCTGTTGATATTTTGGAACATTTGAAGTCATCGTAATATTATTATTAATCATTATCTAAAGTCACTTAAGTCACAAATGTTAAATAAAGAGGCATTAATTAAATAAACACGAGGGATGATTTGCACTATGCTTTTATTCTGAAACAGCAGAAAAATCGACACAAATCAAACTTCATATTTCTCACCATCTTTAGTATGAAAACATAACAACCTCTGTATCTTATATCCCAAAGTGACCCCATGACTACGATAATTTTTATTTATGCATGTTATGAGGCCAAAATTATAGACGTAGCTTTTCATAACAGATTACAGTGAACACGAGGGGTTAAGTCACCCAAGTCAAATCATGGATTTGGCATAATTTTTTTATAATTTACCTCGATTCCAAAAAAGTTGGGACGCTGGTTGAAACATAAACGTCCGACATCTCGAGATTTCTCTGGATTCTCTGAATTGTTTGATGATATTCTGGATTGTTGATGGTGAAATCCACAAATTCATTCAATCTGTGCGTTGACAAGCGCTATTCTTAAACTGTTGGGACAGTTTTTCACAAAGTGGTGAACCTCACCTCATCCTTGATGATCCCCAACTTTTCAGGAACATGTTGCAGGGATATATTTACAAATATTATCTGTTTGAACATTAAATATCTTGTTTTTGTGCTGTATTCAACTGAACACACGTCGAAAAGGATTCAAGAATCCTTGCATTTTGTATTTACGTTTCACACAGTGTCTCAACTTCTTGGAATTTAGGCTGTATAACAGACGTTATAGATCAGTTGGCAACAAACAAACACCGATAAGCCAGAGCGACGGCTCCGAGCGAGTGCAAACGTGGACATAAAGTGCAAATCATAGAAAAAAAAACAAACACACAAATCACATCCTTGAGCATGATCCATGCGATCCGTCGTCATCATTGTGATAACTGTGCACGAACATGTCGGGGAGGTGTGCACATACGTTACGTCGTGCAGAATGAGGGTGAATTAATGATTGTTTGGCTCAGAACCTTACAAAGACACCCGCTGTCAGTGTTTAAAGGCTGCGTGTTACCCGTGAGTGTGTCAAACTTAATGTCGCCCTACACGGTAGGTTCTTCACTCTCATGTAAAAATATCTGCATCCACACAGGTAACAACCACCGCATTCCTAGCAAATGTCTAAAAAAAAAAAGTGCATCTTGAAGAAAATATCCACTCCTAACCATTGGTACGTCGCATTTCTGAGCAAATTTAGGAGAGATTAATCATCTAAAAAACTGATGAGATACTGATGTTTTTCTCCACCAGCACCAGCCTCAACAATCCATGATTCAATGCACCTACAGCATTTTGCATAAAGGGGCAGTTTGTTTTAACTCCTGTGAGTGATGCCGAGTTTCAGCAGCTATAAACACTGATCTAAGGAGGATTGGATAAGAACTATAACTGCAGGAATACACTGTCAGTCAAGGATTATGTGGAGTTTGCCTTAAAGCGTTAGATCTAAAGGCAAAGACTATAAATATTATAGATGTCTGGCTGAGTTTTAACTCCCAGTCTAGTCATATCAATACCTCTTAAACTAAATGAGTCAGAGTGGATCTATGCAGACAATATGCAGGCCTGACGCTGCTCTCGCCCGTACAGGAGGAAGCCCACGGCGGTGCGCAGGTCCTCGAGGTCCAGGTTAGACAGGAAGCTCCTCTGAAGCTCCGCCTCCACCGTGTTACCACCGGGTCCACTGCAGCCCTTCAGGAGAACCACGGCAGACTGGCACAGCAGCCAATCATCCAGCTTTCTCATGCCGACGCTGTCCTGATTGGCCAGGGCCTTCCGTCCCCAGAGGCTGAGATGTAGCATGTTAGCTGCCACGCGGGCACTGGGGCGCTGCAGGGTGACAGAAACATGAAGATTATTGGAGCATCATATGTAGTTACAGCTGTTTTTCTGTTAATTTGTCACCTGTCTGTTTATCGACATGTCAGTGCCTCTTTACAGCTAGTTACACTGCCCCCAAGTGGCCAAAAAATACATAAATAACACAGGTTTCAGTTATTTTTATAGATATTTAGAGCGATTTAACCGCCCATCTAACCTCTGAGCAGACACACTGAAAAGACATTTCAAAATAAAACTTACATAATGTGATTTTAAGGATTTTAGGCTCCCTGTCAGGTCGTATCAGACACTGACTGAGCACACAGTACTCCTAAACGAAGCCCGTCTCTACCTTGCTCGGGTTCCTCCTGAGGAGAAGTCGGATCGCTAACTGCACGTCAGCCGGGACACCGGAGGGCAGAGGAGGAAGCTGCTTCTCCTGGTAACTCCTGCTCTCCAGCCCCACCGCTCGGTAGAACGGGTTATCCTGGCCGAAAATCTCATAGGAGATGGCGCCGACAGCCCAGGCGTCCGCCTTGCCGTAGTCAATCACGACACCGCACCCTGGGACTGTGGTGGTCACCTTTGGGCAGACGATAAAATCATTCTTTTACTGTCTACAAATGATAATTCTCTGGTTATTTATTAATATTTGAGAGACGGCTTCTACTCTTCTTTTACTTAACAACAATAAAGAGCTGCTTCAGCGTACCTCAGGCGCCATGAGGGAGGCGTTTCCTCCCCTGTTGACCCACATGCTGTTGAAGGGCAGCTGCAGACTCGAGTCACTTTGAGCCAGGCAGCAGCCAAAGTCAGTAATCACCAAACGAGGGCAGCCATCTGCAAAAAAAAAAAAAAAAAAAGACCGATTAAGACTTGAACTGACGGAAACAAATCTTGAATTCGACGTAAGATATTTTCCTGACCTGAGTCGAGCTCCAGCAGCACGTTGTCCGATTTGAGATCCCTGTGAGCGACGCCCTGTCTGCACAGATGGTCGACGCCCTCGAGGAGCTGCAGCACCATCAGGGCGCCCTGCCTGCGGCCTGGCGTGGACTCTTCCAGGTACTGTCGCAGCGTGCACGGGTAGCTGTAACACAGAAGAAGACGGATGCTACTGAACTGGATGCACTCATGCGCGTCTTCAAGATTTTCATGTTTTTATGTCATTTCTGATTCAGACTCACGCTGGTGGTTTTGGCAGCTAAAGTGAGTCCTGAAAACCAAAACTATTTTTCAGTATCTGCCGTATTGTGATTTTATTTTACTGATTTCAGCCTCGCTGTTCATTTTACTAACGCTGTGTAAGCTACGCCGTTACTGCTAATTCAAACCAGACAATTCCCTCTGCTCCGAGCGAACAGCAGCAGCATTCAACTAGAAAAACACATGGTGGCTTTTATTGTGAAGTAATCACTGGAAATGAAATATAACTGTCATTTCTTCGACAGTGGATCAGTGTTAAAACATGGCAGGGAGTGGTGGGAAAAACAAACGCTCCTCCTCGGCTCATGGCATGGCATGACTGACTTCTTTATTAATACGATGTGAGTTTGTTTGGTTGTGCTGTTGCCATGGCGCCGTGTGTGGGTGGCAGCCGGTTACAGCAGCTCTGAACGCTTGTTTCTGTTTTGTTTCTGAACACGCACAGTTTTTGTTTTTTGACACCAACCTCCATCCGTTTCATGTGCAAACGACAGACACACAGATCTTTGGTTGAAGCTGGTGACTTGAATTAAAAACAGGTGAGATGGAGGTCAGCTCTTACTTCTTCATGACCAGGAAAAGAGTGCGGTTGTTGCCCAGACCAGCGGGGTTGAGCCTGGCTGGCAGCACATCTGGATACTCTTCACGGGCACCCGGTAGCAGCGGGACGTCTGCTGTGAAAGCCCGGTACACTCTGATCACGTTGGGGTGTGCTGACACTCTTTTGGGCACGACTCCAAAATATCTGCATGGAGAGAGAACGCAGTTATTCACGGTCACCTTTCTTACACTCTGCTCAGTCCTGCAGGGCTAGTAATGATCTATGCATGCAGTGAAGGTGTGACACGTACCCATCCAGAGTGATTTGTTCTTCCTCCTGCTTTAAGGCCAGAGGGCCTGCAGGCACCAGCTCATGCGACATGGATTTTAATATCTCCTCGCTTGATGACCCAGCCTGCAAATAAATGGAATCAAAACACACCCGTCAGTACTGATGTTTGCCTGAAATTGAGGTGTGCAATATATGTGTCGAACACCCACCCCAAAGTTCCACATCATCTTGATAGCCAGGGGGAAGTTTCTCAGCGAGCAGCATGTGAGAGATCGAGCTGTCTCCCCTTCCTCTTCATCTTCTCTCAGCTGCACCAGTGAGCTGCTACCGTCCTTCGGAGGGGCAAACGGGGCTGCAGCCTCGTACACAGCGGCGTTGGAGCCTTTCCCGATCTGATTCCCGATGACGTAATCCTCCAGTTTGTATCCAGACGTGAACGGCTTGAGTGGACTCTGGAACCTCTTCTTTCTAAACACGGCCTGCAGATTGGGAGAAATATTTTTTTAAGATGCAGAAAGGTAGCTCCTAAATCTTTACATGTTAAAAGAGCATCATCTTACTCGTAGTATGTCGCAGCAGAAATAAGGTGAAGTGCAAAGCAATGATTAAAGATAATAATCAATCATCCAGTGGGTGAAAAAGATCATTTAATTACAAGAAAACTAATTATTCGTTGTCTTTTTTGTTGCCACAGTCTGTACAAGGCCTCACATAGATTCATTATACACCACAACATAACCACAAAACCTGTTTCCAGGCCAGAGGTCTCAATTGGATGGCAGCAGTGTGAGGAATGGGGTGATGAGGAGGTTACTGAGTTCATCTGCTATACTGTGTGCTCTCTGTGCGATGGCTTTGTTGTTGTTGGTTTGAGAGACAAATATTGGTTCTCAGCCTCGTCCTTTTCTCTCAGTCTTTTACTGATGCTGATATTTTGGTCGCTCTTAGCGTTAACGTATCAAGTTCAAGTTAGGAACTTTTAACTGAATTAGTTTCAGGCTGTGGCTCAAACAAAAGCGCGGGGAGCTCTTTATTTAACTTTAATGTCTGATTTAATCATAGGACAGCCGAACACTTCACAACCGATGTGAAACATCACGTCAAGGTTTCACTTCACTTCACTGACTAAACCTGAGAAAAATCATGTAATCTATAAAATAGATCTTCAATTATGAACTGTAGACAATTAAATCTTCAGATCTGAGAGACATTATTCTTAAACTGTTGCATTATTTGTGTTTCACAGAGTGGTGAAGCCCTCCCCACCTTTAGTTCACAAAGCCTCGGCCTCGTGTCATGTTATTCACCTGTTGCCAGTTAAGCTCATTAACTATGAGACGTTCCACCAGGTGTCTTGGTTTAATGTTTTCAACAACTTTTTCAGTCGTTTGTTGCCACTGATCCAACTTTTCGGAGTCAAAATGAGCATATCATTTCACACACAAAACAACTAAATCTCAAAAAGTCATCTTTGTGCTGCTTTTAATTAAACATTGGGTTTTGACGTTTTGTGCATCATCACATTTTACATTTTACACAGTGTGCCAACTTTTTTTTGGAAACATGCTTGTAGTGAATATAAATTATAATCAATAAATCTTTAAACTCTCTAAATTATACAACTTATAAAACATGTGATAAAAGTTATAAGATATATATATTTTATACTCCTTCTGCTGAGGACCGCCTACAACCCACTCAGGGACCCCTGTTGGTCCTCGAACCTCGGTTTGACAAGCTCAATAACAGTAATAAGTATAATATTTTAGAAGTTGATTATAAGTTTTGTAACTAAAGTTTAAGTACTATTATATGTTACATGTAGTACCTGGATCTCCTGACATGTCGCAGCACTCTTTCTGTCATCCTCTAGCTGTTGTTCGATGAGCCCCACACCGAGACCGAAAGCCAGAAACACGGCTCTGTTCCGCGGGGACCCGCCGCCGAACCTCCTCCTGAAGCCGGCGGACTGGAGCTGGGCTGCCAGGCCCTTCAGAGAGGTGCGATAATATCGGTACCGAGACGGCAGGAAAGTCTGAGGCTGAGCGGTGCGGCCCGACGGGCCTACACGGAGACGGTCAGCTCGGAGCTTCGCTACGAGTCGGCCACCGGATTTAAGCAGGCCCAGCTGAAAGACCGACCGGCCCAGCTCGAGTCCCCGGCTGATGGCGTGTTTCACAGACATAATTTACCTGGAAAGGTAACTTAAGCTGTTTAATAAGTCCGCTTGTCGGGCAGCACTCGGCTTTCTCCGGCAAGGACAGTATCATGTAAACAAAACAACTGCTACTGAGCATGCGCGACGATGACAGCCGACCTAATTGTCTTTAACGGCAACTAGTGGCCGTTTGAGGAACTGCAGCTTCTGACACTAAACTAAACTAAACTAAACTAACTAACATAAACTGAATACAAGAAGTGCCAAAAAAATTGCAGTTCCTCAAACGTCCACTTGAGGCTGGCTCCAGAAGTGAGTCAGTCTCCATAGGTCTCCATGTTAAAATGTCCAACTTCACAGCAGAAATAAACATGTTTACAGCCTGGTACAAAAAAAAACAGTTTTGGTCTCTATAGCTAATTTCCCTGAGGGTACTGAGGGTGAATTTTTATAGAACTCACCTGTTCGAATTATATTAAGGCTTAAAGCAGGGGTCTTCAACCAGGGGTCCATGACCCCTAGGGCGTCCGCAGAGGTACTGCAGGGGGTCTGCCAATTTTTGTCACAATAAATATATAATTGATTATTTTCACCCAAAAATATTTGTGAGAAATAAGAAATATAACAAAAGAGATAATGAGTAAACAGCAATAAAAAGCTACTTTTGACAAAAACTATTACTATTTATATATTATTTATAAATGATTCCATTATTCCTGAATGTTTTATCAATCATAAACACATATAAGATAATAACCCAGCATATAAATAGGTTAATAAATAAAATAAAAAGTGAATAAAGTAAATATAAAAGTTATTATAAACCAGGCTTAAAATGTGACTTGTGGGGTCTCTGTTCTGTTTGTCTCTTGTCCAAGGGGTCCTTGGGCTGAAAAAGGTTTAAGACTCCTGGCTTAAAGTTATGCAGAATTAACAGCATGGACGCTTTGATTGACAGTTAGATACAGTTACAGGTGGCTTATTTAAGCAACCAGGCTTCATACAGCAGAGGCACTCTACGTCCATGTTTTACACTGTCTATGTTTTCAGAGCGTATTTGATAGTTGAACATAAAAATCGAAAAGGCCTTACCAAAAGTCACAAAGTACATGGACTGGAGAGTCTTCCTACCTTTGGCAATATAGTGTAATTAAACATAATCAAACACCTTAAAGCAGCACCAGTTGACATGTTTTGTATTTATAATGGATTAAATAACTGGAGGTAAACAGTCTGCAGAGGTGATGGGATCTGGTGGTTGGTTGGTCAGGATCGTCACTTGGAATTAAATATAACCATTTAATCCATCCATCTTCCATAACCATCTTCCTTATCGGGGTCACGGGGGGCTGAAGCCAATCCCAGCTGGCGTTGGGCGAGAGGCGGGGTACACCGTGAACAAGGCTGGCACATAAAGACAAACAACCATTCACACTCACATTCACACCTACGGGCAAGTCACCAATTAACCGATTAAGCCATTTAATTTAATATGAAAATAAATGTTAAAGAAAATTGATAATAATGATCATAATCATAATAATGATAATGTTTATTTCTGTATTTCATTTAATGAGTGAAAACCACTGAATAATGAGCATATGAACATACTTCCAGGAAACCTTATAACTACACAAGACTGATAATCCTGACTCTCTATCGCGTACCCCAACATTATAATTTGCAATTAAACCTAGTGTGTTAAGTTGATCATTTAGTACTATGAAACCACAAAGAAAGTTATTACCAATAAAATAAAAGGCCTTTGAAAATAATGTCATGAATCGGCTGCTCATCAAGGACTGTGGCTGACTGTTCATGAACGGTCATGTTCAATAATCCAGTTGATCCAGGTGACGTAGTTCCGCACTTTGGTGTAGACTCCAGGGAAGTATGCGTTCGCGCAACTGATACCCCAGGAGACGATGCCCTCGAACCGGCCATTGCAGATAAGGGGACCACCGGAGTCACCCTGTGGACCAAAACAAGAGATGATGAACACACAAATTTTAGTACAAGTCACAAAAGGCTTCAAGACATTCAAGGTCCTGAGAGGATGAATCCTACTGACTTTGGTGACCTCAGGACCTTTTCTCTAAGGCTGTATTCACAACACATCAGGTGTTACATGGTTGTGTGGATGTCTGCTGGGGTATAACAGCTGTGAATCAATCAGAAAATGTTTTATTTCTTTAATTATTTAACTTGTTACCATTCGCTCCCTATCGTCATTCACTCTTTCGCTTGCTTAACACAGTGTTCTCTCTCTCTTGTCCACCGCTTTGTGAAATCGGTTTGTGTTTCGCCACCACAACCTACTGAACACAGTACCTGCATTGAAATGAATGCACTCATTATGCAGAAGCATTTCAATACATAGCACGCAGAGCTAATACAAATTAAAATATTAATTATAATGACATAGTATGAAACATATTAGGCAACATCATAATCAATAAAATCAATCAATCAAAGACTTTATTTGTATAGCACTTTTTATACAAACAAAATGTAACGCAAAGTGCTCCTCCCAACACCGTTAAAGATATCTAAAATAACACAAATAAATAGAATAAATTGTTTAAATTAATAAAAAATAAATGATAACAATTATAAAACACATTAAAATTTATAAATAGGTAGACAAAACATGATTTATGTCAGTAAGAAAACACTGGAGGCAACATATATAAATAAATCAATAAAAAAGATAATAATAATAATAAAATGCATTAAAATGTCTAAATATTTAGACAAAATATGGTCTACAAACACCAGAGGCAGGTTAAAATAATAAATAAACAAATAAATAAATAAATAAGTCTTAATAGACAAAATATAGTCAACATCAGTAAGGGAATACCGGAGGCAGGTTAAAAAATAAAATAAAATAAATGATAAAAATGTAAAATAAATAATAATAGGTACTTAGGTATACAACACATGCATCTAAATGAAATCTGTACCTGGCAGGAATCTTTGCCACCCATTGGAGATCCAGCACAAAGCATGTTGTCAGTGATCCTGCCCCAGTAGTAATACGTGCAAAAAGGCATTTTTCTCACGTCCACGGCACGTAGCACAGGAGAGAGGAAGTAACTGTAAACCTGCGTCACACCCCAGCCGCTCACTGTGCAGATTCCAAATCTCTCCTCATTATCGTTCACATCAGGCAGAACAGCCGGCCAGACGTGGGTATTCAACACTGCCGGCGAACTCAGCTGTGACACAGATTTAAAAAGTTACATTTTAAAAGAAGAGAACAAAAGTAAAGAAGATAATAAATGCATCCGCGTGCCACAGCTCTTTATTTATGCTTACCTTGATGAGCATGATGTCGTTGTTGAATGTCTTGTAGTTATAGTTGTGCCTATATATCACTGTGACATTATAGGTCTGTTCATAGCCTTCTTCTATCTTCAGGTTGTGTTCACTTAACACCACAATCATCAGACTGGACCTGATGACCGAAAGCAAACATCAGAATATAATACAAAAAATATAAATACATTTAATTATTATAACATCTTCTCAAAATCTACTAGTGTATGTATATATATATATATATATATATATATATATATATATATATATATATATATATATGTAGTATTTGTTTTATATACTGTACATTGTCTTTTCCCTTTGTTTGTTTGTTTATGTTTTGTTTTAGTACTTTCATTCATTTTCTACAGTCTAATTTAATGGGGGGCGGATTGGTTGATGAGGATATGAGGATGTAACTAAGCACAATTACATGTACTGTTATTGAGTACAAACGTCAGCTACTTCGGTATTTTCTTCTCATGCAACAACTGAGAGAGAAATATGAAAAAGTACCAGTGCAGCTGAAATAATTAGCTGATGAGTCCATTGACACACAATGAATTAGAAACTATTTTGATAGTTTGTGATTTTTAATGTAAAAAAAAATAATCTTATTTTTAATAACGTTCAGGTTTGGCTCGTTCACCTTGTGAAGATCTGAATTATTGTGAGATAAGATCGAATTTAATGATCTCACACCGGGGAAATTCACTTGTCATAGCAGCTCGCACACACAAGGTTGATACGTTGTTATAATCAATCGATTAATGGACAAAAATAATCAGCAGATTAATTCATAATGAAATAATAATTACATGCAAAAAAGTTTTCCGGATTACATTTGTATTTGTACAGTGTGATGTAACTGTCTCCAACTAGTCTAGTGTCAGTACTTACGGTCTCCAGCAGTGGGCAGCAGACACCACCCATCTAGGGTGCACTAAGGTTCCCCCACAGTAGTGTTCCCTCTTCTCAGTCTGCAGGGATACCTGATATTTGATTGAGTATGGCACGACCTCCTGACCCCCAATGATCCTCCCTGGAGCTGTCTCTGTAGACAGAGCAAAACAGGTTACATAAAGTCAAACTGAATTCAGATTAAAACTTAAAGACGAGAGGTTGAAGGTGCCATTTCACTAGAGATTTATCCATAAATCCATGACTCCTGATGTGCATACATTTCTGTTTTCACCGTCATCTCAGCCAGTGTGAAAGTGAAAGTCCCCTTCGACATCTTAAATTTGAAGATTTAATAGATTTTATTACGCACAGAGGGAATTAAAATGTCATCGAGGAACTTACCTGCTGCAGGGAGAGCCAAAAGCAACAGCACAATAGACATCTGCAGTGGAACCATATTTCTATTCGTCATCTGAAACATAATAACATAACTCTTAGCAGCTTATTTACAGCACTGTATATAATTTGACTCTGTAGTTACATGTTGTCAAAGGCTGTTTAACTGTGTTGAATGTCTTAATTTAATTTAATTCATACTCGTCTTTTATTGTTTTTAAAAAGAAATCAATGACTAAATAGAACAAAAACAGTCTATTAATGAACTACAATCCAATATGAGTATCAGGGCCTTGCTTAAACTGATCACCGTCACTTCATTTTGAAACTTGAAAACTAAAGGATTACTCTAGTAGTCGAGTATTTTTATTGTTGTTGTTGAAGACCCCTGAATGCTAACCATTGAAAAGGGTTAAAATCAACTTCTACTTACCTATAAGCACAAACACAGCCACCTTCAGAGTATCTCCAACTGGTTGGACTAGTGTTGTCGTGTTGCCTTTTATAGCGTAACTGTATCCTTGTCCAAATCTTTTGTTTAAATGATCTTTTTTCGTCCGGTTTTGTACTGGAACCATCTCACGCTGCAACAATGAAACTGACCTACTACATAACAAAGCTATGTGTTCTCCTGTATTATGTTTGTTTCTTAGCTCTACTTTTCTGCTCGCATCTTGGGATATAAAGGTATTTGGGATGGGAACGCCTCAGCAGCACCACCAAGTTATGGAGGGAGAAAATGTTTATGACTATGATCGATGAGACTCAATGTGAACTTTCTTGTGTGTCTTTAGTGGATTTCATTTGTACAAAAGTTGCATTGATAAGTCTGTGTTTGTACGCAGGTTTGTGTGTTGTTTTTTGTGTGACCAAACCCAAAGAGATTAAATCTACAGTGACACAGAGCAGACAAAAGCAAGCAAGTCCTCACATTTAACAAGCTGAAAACAGGAAGAGTTTGTTTTGTTTTTTTGCACGAAAAATGACTGAATTTATGAATCAGTTGTCAAAATAGCTGCCTACTAAATTTCTTGTAATTGACTACTCCATTAATGGGCTAATCTTTCAGCTCTAAAACAAATAAATTAAGAGGTGTGAAAAATGTTGCCGATTACGAGACAATGATATAGAATTGGTTTCTAACAGCTAAAAGTAAATGCAAATATAATTTATATTTAAATTTTCACAGTTAAAGCAACATTTTGTAACTCTTCTCTCACAGATTTTAAATCATGTTGATGCTACACTGGCTCATAATACTGTCTGGACTATGAGCTCAGAGCACCGGGGGGAGCGTTAGTGTTTGTCCCACAGGACCATTTTGGTTCAGGCCCAGGATGCAGGGGAATGCCGGAGCTGGTGTGGTGCCAGAACCGGAGCTGGGCGAGCAGCAATGCTGCAGCCTCTGTGGATACAGTTAGAGGTGAAGAGACCAATGGTGACATTGATGGAAAAAAGCTAAGAAGAGAAAATGAGCAAGAAGCCGCCTGACAAGAGTAAATCTGGGACTGACTTTTAGTGGTTGGTGAGAGCTTGGTGAAATAAAAGGCTGAAAGACAGACGCCGAGCTGGGCTGACTGCTGTTGGACTAGTCAGTAATATCAGCTGGCTGCTATGTCTTGTGTTGAAGTAATGATTTAAAACCCCAACAGGATTTAAATTTGACCCCAGAAGACAGAACAAAATTTAGGTTGAACACAATATTACGCTACTTAATGCATAGTTAACATACATCTATGCATACAACACAGAAAACTATGCGCACACATGGCCAATGAGTAACAGAAGAGCCTGTAGCCGCTCAGAGATAAATCACTATGTTGTGTTCATGGCAGAGTATAAAAAATGGTGGATGGCAAACAGTGAACAGCAGTGATGGATGAGATCATATTCTAGGTCAGGTCACCTCTAATTGGCCTAGTAACAGAGATCCAGAGCCATTTCATCCTAGGGAGACCCGAGGCATCCCCAGGTAGGACATATAATACTTATGGGGTTATCTGTGTTACCCTCCTCCTCTCTCTGATAGACGCTCACGGTGTCAGGGGGCATGTTGATGCTTCAATCACCTCATCTGGCTCCTCCTAAATGGGGAGGAGCAGCAGCTCCCTCTTCACTGTGGGGGAAAGCACATCCACAACGGGAGCTGGCTCCTTCAGCTCTTTGTGAATTCACTGAGGATAGTCGTAATATTTACGCCATGGAGATTTACACATCATTTAAGTCGATTTTACATAAAGTCATTGTCAAACTGGGAAGTTGTGTACAGTGTTGCATTTTTAAAATCTGTTATTTTATATTAAAAAGTTACACAATGTTGCTTTAATGATGCAAACAAACTACTTGTTTGAGCACCCAGCAAATTAGCTTATTTATAATAAACAATTACAAAGATTTTAACATGGGGCCTTACGGAGGACTGACTCACTCTGGAGGCAGCCTCAAGTGGACGAGAAGAGGAACTGCAGTTTTTAGCACTTCTGCATTGGCTTTAAACTTATTTAATGAATAGATATACTTTAATTTAGTTACTTTGCAGATTCTGATTAATTATTAAAAATTTGGTGAAATCCACGAGACACCTAGTTTATTGCTGCTTCAACAATAAAGTCGGTGTAAAGGCAATTTTGAGATTTCTTTCAAAATACAATAAATATGTTGGAAAATAGTTACACGGGAAAAGACTCTGAACGGTATATTACTGAGATGTGGAGTTAGAGGTTCAAACAGTTTTTCACCACTTTTCAGTCCAGGATTTTGTGGGCGGTCCTTAAAGGGTGGCTCGATGACACGCTGAGGCCACCCTGATTTTGACACCTAATTTCACAAACTTATACTTAAAGATATTTTTCGGCCTTTTTCAAGCTTTTTTTTTTTTTTGACAGAGCGATAGCTGAAGAGTGACAGGAATTTAGGGAGAGAGATGGGGAACGACACGCAGCGGGTCAGATTCGAACACAGGGCTGCTGCTCAGCCTTCATACATGGGGCGGATGCTCTACCAACTAATTTCACAAACTTGTCGATGTTTTTAATCATTCAAATTTGGCTGGATGGTTAATAAGACTTTCTTCTTTGGTCTGACAAACTCAGAACACACATTTATTCTGATGATGATAAACACGTGAATGCAAACAATAACTACAACCTAATCATATAAAACACATCATTCTGAAATGGGCTATTCTGCATAATTACTTTTAGTACTTCGCAGTTCCTCAAAACGTCCACTTGAGGCTGGCTCCAGAAGTGAGCCAGTCTCCCATAAGTCCCCATGTTAAAATGTAAAAACTTCACAGCAGAAATAAACATGTTTACAGCCTGGTACAAAAAACAGTTTTGGTCTCTATAGCTAATTTCCCCGTTATGACAACTGTACTGAGGGTGAATTTATATACAACTCACCTGTTCAGATTATATTAAGGCTTAAAGTTATGCAGAATTAACAGTGATTTTCTATATTAGCCAGGCGGAAGAAGCAGGACTACCAATAGGACAATAACCTACACCTGTGGGTGATGCCACGCATACGCTGTCCCTGTCCCTTTACTGTCATTTCTTGTAATACAGTGGTATTAGTACCCTACTGGTATTACTGTACTTCCTGTAATACCGTAAAATGATCTAGTCATAAAAAACTGGAGATCCCCTTTGTTTCTCTGAATGTATTTAGGAGGAGGTAATGGGAAAGTCAGCGCTGGGTCAGTGGTACAGTAATGACAGCGATACTTGTATCAGATAAGACTTCAGCGCCACCTCAGTCTAAAGACTGTAAACTAAGATTATCTCACGATCTACATGTCTCGTCTTCTGCTAAACATTTTGTCAGAGTCATGAATTAGTTATTTATTTTAAGTGACTTCAGTTTTTTTTCCCTTCTAATGTCAGTAATTAAAAACAACACAGGGTGAAGCATTAAGGAAATCTGCAGCTCAGACGTAATAAAGACATTAAAACTCTCTTATGTTACAGAAAACAAGAAAATCAGATGAATTATACAGTAATTGAGTGTATAAAATGGATTAAAGCGGACATTTCAGGGATTAACGCATTGTGGTTTACAGATTAGTTTTCAGTCCTCCTGATGGATGAATGTGCGATGCTGACAGCTCTTGGACTGAGGTGTGGGTGATGTGGAAAAAGGGCAGTGGTCAGCACTTATGGGGGTATAAGAGAGCATGGCTATCTCTGTCAGTAGCGGGAAAGGCAACAGAGAGGGCTATTAGCCACCTGAGGTCAGGGACTGAGGGACAGCGGTGATGAGACATGCCTGAGCTGTGCTCCATTTTTAATGACACCCGGCCTTAGAATAGACGTGCAGCAGCAGCGCCGGTCGCTTACAAAGAAAGCGTCTGCTGCTTGTCGTCAGTCAAAAGACCCTCATTAATCCTTCCCGGGGAAATCAAGTGAGGGGGACGACACTTGTGCAATGATTAAGAGACCCTCAGTGTATTTTCTTTCATTTAGGATGACAGCTGCACATTTGATCCCCATTAAGGAGCTACAATCACAAGGTGAAAGATGTCAAATACTGGACATAGCTGACGGGTCTGGACGACACCCAAGCTGTACAATAACATGATAAGAAAAAATGTGTGGGAGGATTCCTCAATGACAAGGCAACAAACAAGAGTACATGCCACACCTTTCAGGTGACGGTGAAGCAAAAATAAACAATGATAAAGGTTTGAGACAGCTTCAGTAGGTCATGGAAGAGGTGAGACAATTAAGGGGCCGTGCTGTGAAAGCTTCAATTATATATCGGTCCAGGACAAGAAGGTGACCATGGAAACGGAAATAGGAACTATAAGAAACCTGAGAGTGCAGGTGCAATGCCCTCCCTTTAAGATTAGACAAGTAGCACACAGGTGAAGCCTCTTTCTTAGTGTAGACTGTTCTTTCCATTGTCTCACTATGGATCTGCCATCTTTATTGCTTTTTATATTGTTGGAAGTCTTGGCTGTAAACTGTAAGTAAGCCTCTTTATGATGAATTTAAAGTTGATTTATGCATGCATTAAATGGCTTTAAGTGAGGTTAAGCAGTGACAGGAAAGTTGGGCTATAGATCATCCTGAAAAACAACATACTCAAAGTTTAGGTTTGTGAATTGAACGTGCATTTAAACGTGTTTTTAATGTTGTTTGCATCCTTTGTATTAATGTTTTGAAAGATCCTTTTCGGCTGTTACTCTTTGAATCCAACACTTTGAGTCCTCCCATGAGACGATCTTTTGACAAAAAAAAGTCTGACTCTGAGCCATTTTTCATCTGGGTGTGACTGAGCTTCTTACCGCTTTAAATTATAAATCACACGAGCAGAGTTAAAGCAAAGAGGGGAGATTGGCACGGAGTGTGATTAAAATGAAAAGATGGAGTATCTTTTGAGTAGTGAGTATTTCTAAGATATAGTTAGGTTGTTCTCTGTAAATACACCTGTTTTTCTGCAGTTTGTTGACTTCTCGTTGATGTTTTTAAGTTTCGCTGAAACACACTTTAAAAGCCACGTGACGTGCGGATTGTCACCGAGCGTGACAAAGATATCTTTTCCTGAGATCTTGAAATGAAAAGGTCAGTAAAAGTGTGCTTATTCACCTAAAGAACTTGAAACCTCGGGAACAACAGATGAAGGCTAATACAATGACAATAAGTAATTGTGGCCAACGCCCCCCTTTGTGCCGCCCAATTATGTCGCAAAGATAAAACATGAAACGGGACTCCGATAAACATCGCGAACAGCACAGGGATCTGGGACAATGCCGGAGACTGATAAACTTTTTACTAATCCTTAACCCTTTTTTTTGAAAATGCAGACAGGAGTGAGTAGATGTCTGGATTCATGGCAGCTAACCACATGAGCTCTAAGCAGATAATTATATGTAATTGACTTGCTTTGCACAGTTTAACACAATAGGAAACCCATTATTCATGCTTGAGTTCCAAGGTCATTACATAATGCTTTCCAATGACCCTCTATGTACGTGTGTTTATCTCGCACACACACCCAGTTCATGCGGTGTACATTGTACTGTGTAGAGTTACCATTTTGCTCTGGACACGCACCACCGCTGATAAGTGTAGCTTCAGATCAATATTTAAGGTGGTAATCAGCGTGTATTGTTTCATCTCTGATGGCATTCCTGTGAAATGGCTCTCAGTCAAAGTGAGAGTGAGTTTCAAATGTGTGGACACACCAAGTCTCTAAAGTTTTTGGATTGTTCACATCTTATCTGGTCAAAGTTTGCTCTACACTGCTAGAGGTATTGGTGTAAAAGTAGTCAAACATGAATATATTGAGTCTAAAAGCACCAGAATCAGCCTATAAAACATGTCTAGCTGTAATCGTAGCATGTCAAACGCTGCTTGGGTTAATAGGAAAAATACAGAGGATGTGACCTGAGGTTACTCAATTTTACTTTAATTGAGTAAAAGTAGCAAAACTGCAATAAAAAAAAAAAGCAATTTACAAGAAACAGTCCTGCATTTAAGTAAGAACAAGTTTTAACATTTAAATATTGCCTAATATGAATTTTTGCACATTACCTGGTGAAAACTTTGCACGTTCCTGCACAAAACTGTGCAGCTGTTTTCATTTGAAAAACATACTGTACGTGTATTTATTTCATCTTCTTCATAGTTTCTCCTTAAATGTTTGCTATGCACCCAAACACAAAGGCAGATTTCATGTATGTAAAACCTAGTTGACAATAAACCTGATTATGATTCTTAAAGTACTTAAACTTTGAGAAATATGGCCCCTGTGCATGCTTTACTACCATATGTGATAGTGTTGTTTTATTAGTACCGTGTCAGTAGCATTGCAATGATGTAGCTGGTCAAACTTGAGGTAATTGTAATGATTTTATTGGACAGTTTATCACGTTTTTAGGTTAAAGTTCAGCACCCACCCATATTGTAGTGGCAAAATACTGTGTGTGAATACTTCAGTAAATCTACTTAGTTGCTTTCCACCGCTGCAGTAGGATTCAAACCACAACATAAAGAGTAGAAGTCCAAATCAAGTCAGTGTGTCGCGTCCAAATTGTGTTTGTGTGTTAACGTCGGATAGATAATGATGGTCAGACTCTCTGTGAATCGATGGACCTCAGAGATGAGATTGCCTTTCATTGATCTGCTGAACCAGAAGCTCCTGTGCGCTGAAGTCATCTGTTGTTTTCTTTATGACTCGTATTGTTCTCCTGCTGATGCTGCAGCTGCAGTAATAACGTTACAGCCGTGTTAGCTTTGTGTCCTTTTACGCACACACACACACACACACACAAAAATCAACCTCATGGACTGTTTTACGTGTCTCTCTCCCTAAATCCAGTCTTTTTATTTCCCCCCGATGTCAGGTCAGGACTCCGGTCAAGCCGTGGCACAGGGACGTATCGTGGGAGGATACGCACCAGTTCCACATTCAATCAAGTACATTGTGTCGATACAGACAACAATGCGTCAGCACATCTGTGGGGGTTCCTTGATAAATAAATTCTGGGTAATCACAGCGGCGCACTGTGACATTGGGTGAGCTTCTTCTTGATTTACCTCTATTGAGTATAAAAGTGAGCCTCAGGCAGAAACACAATCTTGAACAAGTAGTGAAACAAACCCCTGATCGCAGGTTTTTGTACACCATTGTGTCCTGTTTTGGTTGTTTTATACACAGAGATAAAAGGCTTATTGATATATGATGACCCCAGATTGACTTGTGTGCATGTTAATGTGTCTATACAGGATTACATTAGTAGATCTATTAATTTCAGGCTTTATCAGATAGCTCATGGTATCGAGACTGAGAGAAAGCACATGAAAGTGATACCAGTAACAATGGAGCTCTGTAGCACTGGAATCTGACACAATATGACCATCTCAGGGCTCGCTGACAAAACCGATTACAGAAACAGTTTTTCTCGAAAAGGAAGCAATAATTTCAGACAATGTTTTGTGTTTAGTCCAGACTCTAAGGTTACAGCAGACTTATATCGGCCTTTTATTAAACGACAGATACAGGTTTATCAGTCGAGTTCCCGAATATCAGGGTTGTCTATTTCCCAGTCGGTCGACAAACAACAGCTTCTGTCCTCAAAAACCCCAGACTGTAACAACAGTCAACAATAGTGCTGAGTCATTATTGTTTCACTGTTTAGAGAAGCATATTGCTGCCACGCCACCACCACGTTTTAAATTTAAACTATCACATTGATTATCACGTGATAATTTACTGTTATAACATGAAACGTATCACGTTATAACATTTATATTGTTATAACGTGAAATATATATATATATTAAATATAAATATAAAAATTTATTCCAACAATAAATTATTACTTTTTAACATCAAGCATGTCACGTAAAACGTGATACGCGTCCATTTTTATTTTTCTGGTGTGGCAACAATACGCTAACCGTAACTATCCAAGTATGTTCATGTTCATGTTTATGTATATATTCTACTAATATGTAACAGCAAATAGGTTTTGATGGAAACATAACATTGCATTATGATCAACATAATGGGCAATTGTTTATTAACATATCTGGCAAGTTATAAAATGTTGAACTGCAACCAAAGTCGGAGTTGGAGCTTCTTGCCTGTGAAGGTTTGTGGCTTTTGTCTCTTTTATACCATCGTGAATTGAATCTCTTTGACTTTTGCACTGTTGGTGGCACAGAACTAAGAGTCTCACAAGATCATGAAATCTCAAGATCAGGTGAAAATCCATCTCGTCTTGTTCTATGCGCGTATGTTGGAACCGTAGCGATTCATCATCAGCGACCACTTACTGGCAGGAATGAGCCACACGGGCATGATTTAAAGCAACATCACGTAGATATTGGTGTTTTTGTGATTTAGCGCGCCCATTTTCAAAGTGTAATACCACTGATGTACACGTGTATTTGTTCTGATTACATTACTTATGATCATAAACTAGCGAGTCGACAACTTTGCTAACAGCCAAACATCAACAAGGTCACCAACACAAGACATAGCAGCCAGCTAATATTACTGACTAGTCCAACAGCAGTCAGCCCAGCTCGGCGTCTGTCTTTCAGCCTTTTATTTCACCAAGCTCTCACCAACCACTAAAAGTCAGTCCCAGATTTACTCTTGTCCTCCATCAACGTCCCCTTCGGTGTTTTCGCCTCCGTCACTATGTCCATACATTATGTCCATTTGCTGAGCCCGGTGAGCTCTGGTTCTGGCACGACACTGGCTCCATTCCCAGTCATTCGCCTGCACCACGGGCCTGAAAACCTTGTCTTCTCCGTGGTCCAAAATGCCAGGCTAACAATGCCACTGCTAACAAACTGAGCTAACATTAGTTAACAGCAGCTACATACACTATTCAGCCCTTCACATAGTTTCATTGTCTTTGCGGGAAAATCTTTGTATCTATAAAATATTTAACTTGTATAGCTACAACAGTCATCCTTTGCATTTATTAAATGAGACATCTTGGAAAAATACACTTATATAGATTGTGAAATGTATTTCTTTACCTCTGCAGGATAAAACACATGCTAATAGTGGCAGGGGACTACTCTCTGGCTATCTATGAGGGCACAGAGCAAGAAATCATGCCCCAACTTTTGGTTCCCCACCCTGGCTACAACGAGACCACCAACAACAATGACATTATGCTGATAAAGGTACAGTACACAAACTATTGGTCATATTTTAGAGGGTGTTACTCCATCCATGACTCACTTTAGTTACTCTCTTTTCCAGCTGAGGGCCCCAATCTATCTTAACAGCTACGTGTCCATCGCCCTGCTGCCCCGTCAAGGTGCCTCCATAGCGGTGGGCAGAATGTGTCGAGTGTCAGGCTGGGGTTACACCAGCCCCTCCGGAGGACAGATTCCCTCCACCCTTCGCACTGTCAAGCTCCCCATCGTCTCCACAGAAAAGTGCAACAGCAGCGAGTCGTTCAACGGCATCATCACAGAAAACATGCTCTGTGCTGGTTTAAGCACTGGAGGAAAGGATGCCTGTAAGGTAAGAGGACCTCGGTTTGGATCATTTTTTAAACGTTGGGAAAACGTAGATAGTTCTGCATAATGAGTACTTCTAGTTTAAATACCTTGAGTAAATTTCACTACTGATACTTCAGTCTGAAGTAGTCTGTACTTGTGTTGGAGTATTTTCTCCTACGGAAGCTCACAGTGTTTTTTTCCCTCCGTTTTCGTGTTAACGATTTAATTTTATTTGTTTTCTCAAGAAAATCTCAAGATAACGAAACATTGTTTTCCTGAGATGGCAACATAATTTATTTGAGATCTCGAGAAAACAATGTTTTGTTATCTTAATATCTTGAGAAAATGATCCTCAGAATAACATTTGTTGTTTCAACATAATGACAAATAACTTGAGATCTCAAGAAAACAAACGAAATTGACTCGTTATCACGCAAAAACTGAGGAAATAAAATGTATGAATGTATGACCGCTTAGGGCTTACATAGTTTTACATTGTGATGTGTCTACTCTACTCTGTCTATTCTTCTTTCACCCGCGGTCTGAAATACATAGAAATACATAGTTTTGTTTTGTGTTGTATGAAGGCACAGAGGAATAATCTGTGTTTACTTTTTAGTTGGATCAATTCAGTGTTTTTTTTTTTTTTTATGGGATTTGTAGACAATAAGAAAAATACAGACCTATGCTTTCTTGTTGCTTGCCTGGATGAATACCAAGTCATACGCGATGTTTCCGTCTTCCCTCCGTCTTTCAGGGAGACTCTGGAGGTCCGCTCGTATGTGACGGTCGGATCTACGGCGTGGTGTCCTGGGGGAAAGGGTGTGCTGATGCCCAGTTTCCCGGAGTCTACGTCGCTGTGTCCAAGTTTCGCAGGTGGATAGACGACACCATATTCAGCTACTACAATAAATGTAACTAGGATTAAAGCCCAATGTTACTGAGATTTAAAAAAAAACAAACAAACGAAAAAACAGTGGAGACTTCATTTTGATTTCACTTCTTTGATTTAATATTTGTTCCATTTGTGCACATTTGGTTACATTGTTGATGTGTTAAAGGAATAGTTTCACATTTTGGGTAATACGAATAAATCGCTTTCTATCCGACACTTTAGTCTAAAGTCCACCGGGCACGGCTGCAACGCGTCCAGAGTTGATTGCGACACGTTATAACAACGTAAATTACAGACATTATCTGTAAATAAAAACAACCAAACTATTATTGTAAGTATTATATGAAGTTATTGCTCAATTTGGTACAGAAAAATCACTTTATTATTTATACAGTATTTTTCTGTTTTCTTAAATTACATAAAAATTTATTTTAAAAGACAATAATAATCATTGATTATGGCTGATTGATGTGGCTCGTCATGTAAGTGTTTATGTCCAAATTAATGTAAATCTTATTAGTGTTACATAATTGTTTACATTTACATTCAAAATCTGTTCCGTAAACGCTAATTTACGAAAAATAAATAACAGTACTTCCCCGCAGAACTAAAGTATCGTTTGATTTGATCGCAATAATTCAAGAAAAAACTCTCTCTACAACGCCTTGACAGAAAATTTAAGTAAATTTATAGATTTAATTGAATTATGACATTTTACTTTAATTTTACAGTTTTTATTTGTCATTTTACAATTTTACACTGTGGCATGTTTCAGAAGTTAGTTTTCAGCTCTGCTTTGCGACATCCGTTAAAAATAGAGCAAATATAGCCACAAACACGGGGTTGATCGAGCTGGCAGGAAGTCAGAATCGGCAGAGAGAAGCTGGTCAATTCTTAAAATAAAACACCCTGTGCAAACAAAGGAAAAATGACCAAATCTGAGCAAAAATACAAAGTAAGTAAACAAAGTCTGATGGGCAAATCGCTTCTGGTTGGAGATGAAGTCGCGTGGAGAACGGACCAAAACAGAAGAATGCCGGGATTCGAAGCCAAACTGACGTGGCCAAACCGTTAAATGGCAGCAATGACGTCACGTGTTGCACACAGGGATTGTGAAAGAAGCGGCTGTAAAACGGTGAATACATTTTTATTTTTTTTAACGTGACCCGGCAAAATTACTCAATTCACTATCAAAATTTGATCCAATAACATTTTGAAAGTCTAGAAGAGCCGCACAATTAAACAATTTTATGTGTCTCTCTTTTTATATCTACTGTGCCCACAATACGGCAAACCCCCGTAATTTTATGTCCGAAAATCAAACTTATTTGGTTTCATAAGCCTGGCTTCCAACACCAAATCTTTTTTTACATTCATGGTCTATATGCTAAAGAAGCTACAGCCAGTTAGCTTAGCTTAGTATAGCTTAGCATAAAGAGGGGAAATAAGGGCAACAAGTGAATTTGTGTTAAAAAAAAAAAAAAGTAACAGACTGTTTGGTATTGATCTTTTCATTGAACTCTCGGCAAGAACGCAAACTAGTGCATTTCTCAAAATGACAAACTATTCCCTTATGTTTTCAAGCTTGAATATTTATCTTGTCTCTTGTTGATCTGTTTAAAGCATTTCAAAAATGAAACAACTGATGGATAATCCACCAACAAACCCCCCACCCCCCAAAAAAAACAATACTGACGTACACATTTTTACAACATCAAGAATGAGGTGCCATATCACTGCCTAAATTTCTCAAAATCAAGGAGAACTATTGGAAATGCTGTAAAATAAGAGCATGCACAATAAAGCTGGTGCTACAACTATAATGTGAAACATCAAAAACAGCAATATAATACAATACTTTTGCAAAAAAACAGTTTGTTTCTGTCAAGACTGGAACTAAATTAATAATCGAGTCATTTTTCGAGCAAAAGTCGCCAAACATTTGACGGTTACAGCCTCGATGGCTTGCTTGTCCCCCCATATTATTACAAAGTGAATACGTTTGTGTTGATTGACAGCAACTTGAAGATCTCGTCATGGGCATTTCTCACTGTTTTCTGATGTATCGAAAAATCCAATCAAGACAAGAATCATAAGATGAAATGATGAATGAAAATAATTGATAGTCGCAGACCAGCGTGTTGTTTTTTTTTGTAGGCTTGATGGAGAAAAAAAACATAATTCAAACAGTAAAATTCATGCTTTTGATCAGCTTTATTAACGTTGTATGCGCACGTAAAAATAATACACAGATTCCTTTCAGTCGCATTTAATCAATTTAGGACCATTAATGCATGCAGAATTCTCTGTCACTATATCAGTTACAATGATTTACATATATATATATATATGTGTGTGTGAGAGAGTGTTTGTATGAGTGTGTGTTTGTGCGAATGTGTGTGTGTGTGTGTGTGTGTGTGGAGGAAAAACAAAGCAGCTGCCTTTTTCTGAGCTCGTCCTCAGTTTTAATTAGTAAAGTCAATGATTACTGCCAATTTCATGTGGTTTTATTTGTGGAGTTACAAACCTGGCACTATGCATGAAGCACCTTCAAAGTGTGAGAGTATGAAAATGCAAATTTCAAACAAAAAAAAAAAAAAAGAAATGGTGAGTGTGTGTGTATGAAAGGCTATAGTGTTGTCTTGTTTTATACACTAAAATAAAGTAATAAAGTTCATCCCACTCTTTGGCTGACTCCTTTATTTGTAATTACCAGCTCGGTGCCGCTCTTTGTTCCCCCGATTGGAGACTTTCTTTACGCAAGCTGCTTGAAAAGATAACTCACAAAGTCCTCTTCATGCTGTGTCATTTATTCAACAAGTCGGTTACAGGGGGGAGCAATTAATAAGTCACTATGCTGATTAATTTTTTAAAAGCTTACAGCGATCCCTTTTGGTGTAGAGTGTAACTCTCGGCCACTTCTTTCCCCAAAAAAACATCTTAGGATATTATCCCAGAAACTGGACTACATTCATGAAATATGCATGGAGCCCCGGTCGTCCCTCTTGGCGGTCTGTGTAATGGCTCCGAGGCGCCGCCGCCTCACCAGCAGTGATTCCTGTAAAAGACAACAGAGGCTACGCCAGGTGAAATCAGTACAGAGTGCGTCACACCTGATCAGTGTCTGTATATCACAACAGAATGAATAGTTGATGTCCTACTTTGGAGGCGTCTCTGGTTTCACCGCTCAGCCCTGTTTGCTCTTGTGATGATGGGCGTGTCCGTGCCCCATGTGATTGATAGATTTCAGCTCTTTTATGCCTCTGATTTTACAGGATGGGTTACATAAAGGATGCATCCTTTTGTTCTGGCATGAGACGACCTCCCCTGGGAGGGGTAAGATCCCCGTTGACATCCCTATATGTTCTTGGGCTCACAATGGAAATGGGTTCGTGTGTTTTACTTGGAAACGTATTGATTAAGGCATACAGATTGTGATCACTCCGCTTCTCCCAGGGGACTCGGCTTTGTGGCCGCTGGGAAGACAAAACATATTTTACAATGATAATGGCTTCTTTTCCCAGAACTAGGCCAGCAGAATCTATATATAATATATATTATATATAATATTCCAATATGTGTTAGTCATGCAAAGAACAGGGTTTACTTTAATGCGTCGGGCGGACTTTGGGGGTATCAGGTGTGTCACGGTGCACTATATGCACACACAGAGATCTAGGCAGTGATGGGAGGAGTACTCAGAATACAGTAATGGCGTCCAGAGTCCAGTTGAGGTGTTTTCTTGGGCTCCTAATTGGGCGATTGAAGGTGACATGGGCTGGGAGTCTTGATGATGTTTGGTTGTGGAATCTTTTTAAAAGCCTTTTTAGCTTGAAATAGACTGGAAAGGAGGGACGACATGCAGGAAATTAAACCTAGGCTGCTGCAGTGAGGGGTCTTGGTACATGGGGTGGGATGTTCTACCAGGTGAGCTACCTGGTTCACCTCAAACAAAAATGTATTTAACTGATGAAGCACACGGTCATCCCCATGTTTCTGTGTAATATAAATGAAGTCAAACACAAACTACTAAAGATCGATGAGGAACAATAGAAAGAGGACATTTGGTGTAAGCCAAAGCTCAGAACTTGATATAACGTTTAATTTAAAGGGAGGACAGAGGTCCAGGTGTGCCCAGGTGGGAACTGTTACCTGTTGGCAGATATAAAGGTATTCCTGAAGAGCAGCGTTCATGTGTTCTTGGCGTGGTTGAGGATGAATTTCATTTTTTGTTTCACTGCCTGGTGTAGAATGACTCGAGGAACCAACTGCAAAAGCTGAAAAAGTTCAGAGGATGAACCTTAATTTGTTCCGGAGGCTGTTGAGTTGGCTCTTTAATCAGGAGGTTTGGAAAATGCATGACAACGGCGACGTAACCAACCGTGTCCGACATAAAAAGACATTTCATGTTAAATGCTATGAGATGAAGTCTTTTTGAATTTATGGATCTGTACGCTTCCTTCAAAGGGTCAAAAGCTGTGAGATGATTAATGTTGACGGAAAGATGAAAAAACAAACTTCTCCTGCACAAACTTTTCATGAACGTGTTTAATTTGACCTCTTTGGGTCTCAAACAATTATTTAAATGAAACAATCTGAGAGGTTCGGAGGGGAAATCTGAAACTTTGACATGGCACGGTGCTACTTTTTTTTGTCCACAAAACAATTCACTGTATTTTATAACATTTTTTATGTGTTTTATATATCTGAAAAGTAATATGAAAAAGTGTTTCACTGCATGAGCGTGGTGGAGTGCAAACATGAAGCAGTATAAGATGGAAATACTCAACTAAAGCACAACATTTGGAATGGGTGTGTTAGCGCTCGGGCTGAATCTTCTGCTGCTGACAAAAGGCATTTTAATATTCGTGCAACTTTCTGAAGATGAAAGCTTTGTTAATAGATAAGAAAAACAGTAACTGTTCCAAGAATGTCACAACAAAAAGTAGAGGCTGTTAAAATGAGAATGCACATGATTTATTTGAACCACCAGGGGGCATTTGATCATTAAAGCATGAGGAGGAGGAGGAAAACAACAGACGAGGTAGCAGGCCTGCTGGCACTTCCTCCTCTTTGATTATAACAACCCTCTTTTATCTGAAGTGTTGTGTCTGCGCATGTTACATCATACTTTGGAAGTGAAATGACTGTGAAGAAATATAACGCAGTCATGAAGGTGGTTTTACTCAGCCGGGGAGGCTTCATTAGGAGGAAGAAGGGAGGGAGGGAATCAGACAGAAAGAGGAGAGTCTGAGCGTCGCTGCATGGTCCTCTATACTTATTATAGCCGAGGCAGAGAGACTTGGAGGCCAGACAACTGTTTGAGTTCAGACGGATGCCAGGAAGCTCCGAGGCATGACAGAAGCTGAGATGAAAACATGACCAGATTTATTATGCGGCCGTCTCTCTTCAAAACCAGAACCAGGAGCCATTCAACTTCACAAACAGCCTCCTTCCCTCCTTCCTTCTTTCCTTCCTTTCTGTCTCTTCTGACCCTGCAGAGATTTTATGCACTTTATTTTTTACAATTTCTCTCCTTAATTCTTTGACATGGCTTCAGCCTGGAGGCTTCTTCATGAATGTGGGACAACACAGGCATGTGTAGAATACGGAGAAGATGGAGGCAAAGGCTGAATTTTGATGTCTTTAAAAAAAAGAAATGGACAGAGGGGATGCCAGAAAATAGTCCCTCTGCAAGCAACTAAAAAAAATAGTTACTTTTTATAGTAGAAGCACTCACGATGGCTGTATTAGACACATAAAAAATAGATGCAGGACTCACTGGAGGACAGATGTACTTGATAATGAGCGGCCCAAACTGACTCAGCGACTCAAGTTCGGACTACTTCCACAGTACAAAGTACAGCACTCAGAGTCAATTGTCTTGGCAAGCTTGAAAACCCCATGACAAAGCGACCCATTAGCTAATACAGAAAATAAGTCGCCGATTCTCGTTTGGAGACGACAGAATCCTCAATTTAACAGTTATCGTATCTCATAATTTGGCTCCGACGCTCTGCGAGGTTTTACAAGCAGTCAGAGCTAAAAAATCCATTACGTCTAAAATTGGGGCCATTTGTTTCCTCCGTCCGTCGAGGAGAGTTTGTGGCTAAATGGAGACAAAATGCTGCGAGTGTTACGCCCTGGCAGTTTTTGGCAGTGCACACCTCGGAGAGCACGGCTGAATATTTAAAAAAAAACAACTCATGTTTTCAGATTCAGGAATGTGACATCCTCCAAAATACAAACCTGAATAATAAATGTAGCGTTATTTAAAGTGAGCCCTTGTGAATTAGGGTGTATCACGTCGAGTTTCCGACCACCCAGATGTGTGAGATTATCTTGGTTACGTAACATGCAAATCCTGAGACAAAAGACATCTGCGAAGCTACGACGGTGTGTGGATCTAAAGAGGTAAACAATCACACACACACACACAAAAGAAAAGAGTGTGTGGTACAGTGTAAAATGTCAGATTGTGACAGCCTGAAATGCTTCAAGGCGCAGGAGATGATTATTATTGAGGAGCAGGATGAGGATGATAATTGCAAGTAACAGCACTTCTGTTTCCATGAAAGACATTTTACCACAGAGGATGAGAGAGACGTGAAGTGTGTCATCTCTCTTTTCATCCCCGGAGACGATCGGCATGGAAGGAAATGCACGGTTGAAAACATTTCGCCGAGCTTTATTTGCTCATTAATTACTAAATGCAGGCAGGAGAAGGGGTTGTGTTGGTGTTTAACATGTAAACATTGAATGACAAGACATTTTTGAAATGCTGCTTCCACCCCTCCACCTACTTTTTCTTCTTGCCTCTGCTCTCTTGCATGTCCTTTTTGCTGCTCAGTAGATTTATCAAGTTTCCCCTCAGAGGATTAGCAGAAAGTAGAGCACTTTAATCATGTTTCCTAACTTAGGGCTGCCATCAAAGCGAGGCAGTGCTTTGTTCTGTTCAGATCATATTGCTGATAACCCCCCCAAAGCCTCAGATCAGAGCCCACTGACATGATTCCCCCACCTCTTTAACCGACTAATAACAAGGAAGACTTCACTTGTAAGAAAGGCACGCTCGCTCGTGTGTTGGCACGGTTGATTGGGTTGTTGATGCTTCCTGAAGTTGGTGGAAAGTAATGAAGTGCAAAGTACTCAAGTACTTTAATTAAGAACAGTTTTTGACGAGCTTGTTCTTGACTTGGCGAAACACGAATACAGAAACAACAACAGAGAATGAAAAATGTGCAACAAATACAGAAAATGTTGCAGATGCATCTACATTAGCTTCACGCGTCTGCAGTTAAATATGGTATGTGGTATGATATGTGGTAATTATGGACAGCTGTATTTGTTCTGATTACATTACTTAGAACTAGGTCAACAACCATTCGCCAACCACTAAAAGTCAGTCCCAGATTTACTCTTGTCCGGCGGCTTGCCCAGCTCCTGTTCTGGCACGACACTGGCTCCATTTCCTGTCAGAATTCCCAGAAAAGCAGAAAACCTCCCCTTCATTATTGTCCAAAACGCCTGTGGTACAAACACTAACACTCCCCCGGTGCTCTGGGGTCACAGTTCAGGCAGCCAGGCTAACAAACTGAGCTAACAGCAGCTACAGTTGTCAGCAGTTTACTTCACTGTCCATCAGGAAACTCTGTAAATCACAGAGAGTTGAGGCGGAGCAGTCGGAGGACATCAGAGGGAAAACCAGAAAACATTTTCTCCATAAAATATGATCACCAAAATCAGTGAAATAGTTGGTGGTGTGTGACTTAGAAAAACACTAACTTGTTGATACTAATGTGCTGTTATTCTGATCGTTGGTCCAGTCAGTGGGGGATAATTATAAATAAGCGACTGAGCTAATTAAAAACTTAATGAAGCAGAAGTGACACTCATGTCTTGCTTGTGTTAGGCGTCACTGTCAGATGGTGGGAAAGAGAACATTTGGGGTGCGAATGGAGGACGTGTGAGGAAGAACGAGGGAGTTAGTGACAGAGGGGTTAAATATATCTGATCCAATCAGAGTTGACAGAGTGCTTCAAACTAGCCATGAGGCTTGTTGTGTTTGGATGCGAATAACTGTCTCCTGTCTCATGCTGTAATAAGATGCAAACAACAAACTACAGAGGCGACAACACGGCTGCACATCGCATGCCTCCGGTCTACATGCCACGCTGCACAGAAGAGCGAATGAACACTGAATAATGCACATCAGTTAAGTGTTCAGACGGCTTCTGCGGTGATTAAAGTGGTGGCAACATGCAGAGCGAGAGAGAGAAGAGCTTGTTTTGACATGAGATGAAACCAGACAAAGTTGAAGTTGCGTTAAGACAAAGGTAGCAAGAGGGCAAAGTGGAGCAATTAATCACCCTGTGGTCTGAAACTCTGCTGTGTAAAATTGATGCTGCCACTCAGGAGAGGCCATAATCACACTTCCATCCAAATCTATGAGGGAGACAGAGAAGAGATCTCCAAAGCTGTCGCGCATAGACAAGCAAGGCAGGCTCTGACAGTGATTGGTGGATGTGCCGTGGATTGGCTCTGAATTTCTTTTTGAAGTTGAACCGCTCAGACAGAATCTAAAATGTACTTGGCAAACAGTCTGAATCTTTAAAGGAACCCCCTCTTACTTTAACGAGCTTCTTTAGTCTCGCTGGAAAGAAACGCGTCTGATCCCGTGTCAGAGAGCACACACGATGTCACATCTGAGTCTGAAACGCTTTCATCACACGGCCGACCCCCCGAGAAGCGAGGGCGTCTCTGCGCAATGTGAATTGCAATGTCAGGGGTGATCGAGCAACCTGAAACTTTTAAGAAATCATCTCCGTCGCTGAGAAAGCGGGGCCGGAGATGGACACCGAAAGGTCAGCGAGCACCAACACCTTCCCCTTGAAACTATAAACTCTAAGTGGATACCGCTCAACAAAGCGACAGCCTCCTCCTTCCTCTTTATGTGTGTGTCTTTTTAGCTCACAGCTATGTCCGAGAGACCCGATTCAAGAGGGAACAGTGATTGAACAGAACAGAGTCATTTCCGCTCCCGTGCCCTCGGGCCGCCAGATAGCACTTCCAGCTGGAGATGGCAGACAGATTACATCTCATCCGTATGCAGAATGTACGAACCGCTGTCACCCCTCCCTTCGCTCCAAGCTGGTGATTACTCGCAGAGGAGAAGGAGGCGGTGGCGATCAATAAGGGAGAAAGAGAGACTGATGGGATATCGGAGCACGCCGGTTTGATCTAAAGAGGCCAATTCCAAATGGAGACAGGTGTTATGAGGCTGCAGAGCTCCCTCCGGGGTGATGCGCGAGCGTCTTACTTGATGCAGTTTCTTTGAATGACAGGGCAGAAAAGGGAGCAATCCTCTGTGCGAGACAGCAACTGAAGTCATGATCCTCCACCCGAGTCCTGAACATCAAAACAGATGAGGAGTTGTCAAAGTGTGGGTGATCTGGTTTGAACAAGTAAACAGATAGAGGGACCTGAGAGCTCGACACATTGCAGCTTAAAAGACAGAAACAAACAGCAAATACAGAAAATACAACCAAAACATAAAATACTGATAAACATGTCGGGACATTGAGTTTGAGGCGCTGGAAATAGGCTAATAAGTTTCACTCTCTCCTTTTCTCGTCTTAGCTTCCTTCGTCAACGTCCTCTTCGTTTTCTTCACCTCTGCCATTATGTCCATAGAAGCTGCTGAGTCCGGTAGTACACCCTGAAAACCAAAACGCCTGTGGTACAAACACTAACGCTCCCTTGGTGCTCTGAGCTCACAAACTGAGCTAGCATGAGCTAACAGCAGCTACAGCTGGCAGCAGTTTACCTCACTGTCCATCAGGAAACTCTGTAAATCACAGAGAGTTGAGGCGGAGCAGCCGGAGGACATCAGAGGGAAAACCAGAAAACATTTTCTCCATAAAATATGATCCAGTTTCACCAAAATCAGTGAAATAGTTGGTGGTGTGTGACTTAGTGCTGCAAAGCGTTACGTACTTCTCCCGACCCGGAGCCCAAAGTTACATAGTGTGACTAACTACACTTTAGCTTAATTTACATATTTATACTTTCTTAAATATTCTGTTTAATGAAGCAAGTTTACTGCAACTGACTGAAATAGTGACTTTAAACTCGAACTGTTGTCACTTTACAATCAGAAATCTGAATTTTCAGTCGTCTGTATCAGCCCTCATAAAGGGTATCCATGTCCACAGTCCACCTACAGCTAACACAGATGGAGGTTTAAGTGCAGGGATGTCAGCTTGTTGTGGTGAGGGCTCGTTAATCCTAATTAGTGCCCTTCACTAATGAAGCCATTAGCCCTGTTGTGCAGCCAGAGGCACGTTGGGCCGTGACGCTCCTGCTGCTGCTGCTGTTACAGATGTTGTTTTCATCCTGTTACTGTTTTACCTTCACAAGTGGCCTCTGATAGACAGTAAATCTCAGCGCCGTGCACTTTAATTCGTCAAATGAGGCTCATTTGTAAACGACTATTACAGATTATATGTACAGTTTTATCTCAGTCACAAGGGCTGAGCCTTATTACACTGCAACACTTCAACTTCTCGAATTTCACGTGCATCCAGTGCGGTCTGTGCCTCATTTTAAAATTGCAGCCCAAAGCCACAAATTGATTCTTGAATTAGGCGATACCTCTGAATAGCAACTTTTGTAGCTGAGGTTTGCAAGGACGTTTGTTTGTACTTGTGAGGAGGGCGAGAGTCAGCCTGAGGGCTGAATACTTATTAATCTATGTCAAACTCAAAATGGTAATGAATAAAAGACTATCTTGGCAGTGAATCTGCCCATAGTGCTTATTGCCAGAAAGTCACAGAATGAATTATTTGGTAATCAAGCATCATCATGAAGTGGCAGAGAGCGCTGCTAAACGCCGCAGCACGACACAGATAAGTCAAATAACATATCAGTAAATTATTAAATGTGACCTTGTCGTTTATATTTCTGCTCTTCAATGAAATTAATTTTAAAAATCTGTGTGTAGCACAAAAAAAATCAACCATCAGTCTTTCAGTCACATCTTTGGTCTTTGGTTGAATTTTTGCTTCTACTTCAGTACTGTAATAACTGAGTCATGAAATCAGAAACACTATGTAACTTCTCTACCTTAAAATAACAGCCTCTCTATCAGTGTGATGCTACACTGACTTGTAATAGGGTGGATGTTGCCTCTGTCATTCCCACTCTGCACCTCGTACGCCTGTTCTCGCATTTTACAGTCACACACCGCCAACTATGTCACTGACAGTTTATCCACTGAAAGAAAGTTTGACACTGTGGAAGACGCATTTATTCACTTTCTAGAAGAGACTTAGATGAGAGGGTCAAGTCTTTACACTGAATATGATGCTAAAACCAGCAGCTGATTAGCTTAGCTTAGCATAAAGACTAGAATCAGGGGCGGGGGGACTTGGCAACAGGTGGAGATACAATGATACATTCAGTGCTGCAAGCTGTTTTCCCGCTAGTTTTTCATCATAAGTAATATAATCAGAAGAGGAGGTTTTCAGTGTCGTGCCAGAACAGGAGCTGGGCGTTCCCCTATGGACATAATGACAGAGGCAAAGAGACCAAAAGGGATGTTGATGGAGGAGGCTTTTTGGTGTTTTGGACCACCAAGAAGAAGAGGAAGTTTACAGGGAATGCGGAAGGGGATGCTGAGCCAGTGTTGTGCCAGAACAGGAGCTGGGCAAGTGGGCACTGCAACCAGGCTCAGCAGCCTCTATGGACATAATGACAGAGGGAACGAGAGTACAAATACACGAGTATAGCTGTCCATATTTACAACAGTGGGATTGGACTCATGCCAAATCGCAAAAATACAAATTATTTTTGAAAACTATGTTATCGTTATTGCATAATCATCTGATTTTATAACCGTAAATGAGCCTTTTATATCACAGCGTCCTCTTTCACAGTGTCCACCATGTTTCTATAGTAGCCTCGAAGAGATAAACCAAACACTGGGTATATTTCCACATATTTTGTTACCACTGTATAGTTTCTCCTACATGCTTGAGACAGGAAGGAGAGTGGAGAGGGTGTCAGATATATAAATGTTAATTTGATGATCATCAAATAAAATCATTGGGTGTAAACAATATTCCAAGTACAAAACAATCTGTCAGCACGTAAACAAAATGACTAAACAACGTGATAAGTTCTCAGTATTATTTGGCTCCAGACTCCGGGTGGGTTCGATTTTATCCGCTGTGGATACTGTAGTTCATGCCAAGGGTTTACCACCAGCTGCTATAATGCCATCATTAAATGGAAAACTGTGTCGCCCTCTGGGAGCATCCATGAATCCATCACGTCCTTTCATCATACTCTGTGGTAGCTGTGAAGACGCTGTGTTTACTACACTATAAAGGTCTTTCTTCATGTTGTGTTCTTCGCGTGAGCCCCGAGAGGAAAGCAGCATCTGTTAATACAAACAAACGGCCTGTAAAGCTATGAATCACGCCGAGTGGCCACCGACAACTTAACTTATCCAAGCCTCGAGCCAACCAACTCACGCTGGTCTCAGTCTTTTTAATTTGAAAAGCTGTCTGATAGGCCGGAGACACAGTAGTCTTTTTTTGAATGCCGCACACTGTGCTGATGTATGAAGTTGGTGGAATATTGCTGGCTCAGCTTAAAGTCCCCAGTGAATACGCTGAAAAGCCTTGATACTCTCCTAATCTGCTGTAGTATAAATGTGCTGAAACCGAACAAAGGGTATGGATCGAGTGTAAATTAAATAAAAGCCTAGCTGTTTCAGAAAACTTCTTTACTGAGACAGACAGTGATTCCTTTTTGGCACTTGAGATCTCCCTCAGAAACTTGTTTTCTGTCCTGAACACCTGAACGTTCACACTGATTTTTTATTCATGGGGGAAAAAAAACAAACAGATATATTGGGTCTATTGTCCAAATCTCCCAGATCGATGTGTTTCATTTCGTCAAATGGATGTTTTCTGGCAGTAACAACAGTTCATGTCCTCAATGCTGAATGAAGTTTGGTTGGTTTTCCACTCTATCACCGCTCAAAGTAACCTTCTGCTTCTCTCCTCCCCGCTCGCTCCTCATTCTTTTCAAAGTTTCTTTTTTGTCTCCGTGACCTTCCCTGCATTTCAGACAAACCCACAGAAATATTACCCTCAGAAAGATAAAGCCTGCAGTCTCTTCTGGCCATGTTCCCATTCTCCATTATAATTATCCTTTATCATTTGGGTCAGAGAGACTATACATCATCACTGAACCTAAAATCCATTACAAAGACACAATCCTGAAACTGTTTCTTTTTACTTATCCGGCTGTGGTTACCTCAGACTTACACAAGACGTGTTTCCACCATTGTCAGGGTGACATAACAGCACAAATGTGTGACTTTCTTCTGAGAATAAAGACTATAGCTGAGACCCAGTTTCATACTCCGCACTGACTGTATACACTCCATACAGGAAGTGATCAAATACTTCCACTGTCAGATGTCAATCAAACGGTGACTTTGATTGCCTCTTGTCTCTGATTCTTTTTGAAATGACAGTAAAACTCACGGGACTTGACCTGAATATGACAACCATATAAACAGTACACCATGGTGCTACATGAAACATAAAGCATAATGCAGACAGGACTACATTAAAGTGTGCACACATCACAACACAAGATACAACAAGGGCTACATAGAGTGCAGTACAATTTGACAAGAAACAACGGACAGCTGGATGTTTATAGATATGCTACATATTGATATATACAGTATGACTATATGGGTGTATACAGTAAAGAGGTAGATATTTAATACAATTAAGTAGCAACACTGTTATGCCCGGCTTGTTGAATGGTACCAAAGAGGGTGCCAGCCTTCCAGGAGTGACCAAGAGCAAGAGAGAACCCATCTTGAGATGACCCAGCTTATAAAGGGTCAAAGCAGGTGACATCGATCAACCAGCGAGGTGGGAGAGGCCAAACCACCACGAAGACCTGAAAGAAAACAGCGGCAGGAGCCAGTAAACACAGCCTTAAAGGCCTGGGGCCGTCACAGCTCATATTATGTGTGCAATGTGCAGATTGTTTTTATGTTTTGCTGTTTGATTGCCTGTGGGAAGAAACTCTTTCCCATCCTGGCACTGCAGAAGGTGCAGATGGAGGAAAGTGCATGGGAGGGGTGTGATGGATCATCCACAATACTTCTGTCCTTGCGCAGGCAGCACATGTTGTGAAATATCAGTGACAGAGAGGAAAGAGACCCCGATGGTCTTTTCAGCTGTCCTCGCAATCAGCTGTAGGTCCTTGCAGTCCGAGATTATGCAATCGCCGAACCACGCTGTGATGACACTTCCAAGGCGCAGTCAGGGTGAGTGTCCGGTGTCCAGTTTGGAAACCTCAGCTTTTTGCTGTTTGTTCTGCTGGCAAGTCTGAGGCCTTGCCAACTCTGGGTTGCCCCAAGCAGAGGAGTTCAAGTATCTTGTTTGGGGTCATGTTCATGAGTGACGGGAAAAGGGAGAGCAAGATGGACTGGCTGATTGGTGTAGTGCCAGCAGCAATGTGGCTGAGCTCAGCCTTAGAGATAGGGCAAGGAGCTCGGATGTCCGGAAGGAGCTCAGAGTAGAGCCGCCGCTCCATCGTATCGAAAGAAGCCAGCAGAGGTGGTTCGGGTATCTGATTAGGATGCCTCCTGGGTGCCTTCCTTTGGAGGTGTTTCGGGCACGTCTAACTGGGAGGATACCTCGGGACAGACCCAGAACCCGCTGGAGGGACTACATAGCCCATCTGCCCTGGGAACACCTTGGAACCCCCCCATTATAGATTATGACAGAATTTTTATGACCCTGTTTGACAACAAGAACCCCCAAACTTTGTAAAGTAGCCCTTTTTGTCCCCTCTAGATGTTGAATATCTGTTCATCAGTCTTCATGTTTTTTTTTTGTCTCTGTGGTCCACACACTGCAGATTGAAACACAGGTTATAGTCTATGTACACAGATACTGATGCCGTGTTTGTTCGTGTACGTGTGTGTGTCTTAGGAGGAAGAAGAAAATTGCAAACCATTTCTCTTTCCCAACCCTTACATTAATGTCTCACTTGGGCTCCCTCGCTCAGATTGCTCATTTTCCAGCTGCTGCTTCTTAATAGGAAGTCTGTCCTGTGAAACTGGACAATTGGTGGAAGCCCACAGAGGGTCATTTAACAACAGGATCGGCGCTCCATTTAGGCTTGTACATCACGAAAGTGTGACATACATCAATCACCTTTTTTACTCTGTGTGTGGTTGCAGCCTTTAAGCTCCTTAACTTACCAACATATACAAAGTAAATACAGATTACAAAGGTTTAAAATTTCAGAGTGTAATCCCACTGTGGTAAATATGGACAGCTGTACGTGCATTTTTTATGATTACATTACTTATGATCAAAAAACCAGCCAAACATCGAGCTAGGATTCATCCTCTAGGGATAATGAATGACTGTACAATGGCAATCCATCCAATGGTTTTAGTTGTTGTCCATCCTAAAAGAGGATTCACTCCTCTGCTGCTTTTACTGGAGGAGTTTCCTGATGTGAATTGAGGTGTCATATACAGATAAAGCCCACTGAGGCAAAGCTAGACACTTACATCCATTAAGTTTTTAGCACGTTCACTGCCACCACAGTGCTTGTGTTTCATCAGGAAGGAGTGATATGAAAGCAGACTAGACAAGTTTCTGTTTAATGACATGTCACACTGTGTTTAGAAGAGTAATGACTGTGAAAATTAGCTCATGAGCCATGTAAATAAATAAATAAACTCTTCATTAACCAGCATGAAGCTCGGCGCTCATCAAGAGAGATGATTGGATGGACGCGAGAGTCGTTACAAACTGCTGGTTTCTCGAACTTCATCGTGCGGCTGATGAAATTTCTCGACGTCTTACTGAACCGACAAAACAAAAGCGCCACAACGCTGATGATGCTTTCTGAACATTAAATCAGGCCCGACGTTCATATCTGAGCGTCAACTTTGGCGTTTGAGGACTTGTGGGAGTCTATTAATGCGAGCGCTTTTATTTCTAATCTACAATTAACTTTGAGCCAGACTTTTACGGAGGAGCTTTTTGCTGTGTAGCTTAATTACCAGCTGCTAAATTGAAATGTAAATTTGCCCTTTCTTCTCCTACCGAGCTCTTCAACAGTTTGCAGTGCACAGCACAAGACAAACTTCAAGGGTGTAATGTCACATTCAGAGCACAGAGATATGGCTGCAGAATACAAAGCACACTTTAAATCATAACAAGACGCCTGAATTCATTCTCCTATAAGACTGAGAGATGATACAAGAGGCTGCACAGGGTTTATTAGCATGCAGGGGGAAATATCCAAGCAGGTCCCGCCAGATTATTTAGTGTTTTCTGTCGTAGTTTGGCTTAAGAAAGCTGATGTGACTACATTTGAATATTTAATGCAATTAAAGACCTGCTGTGTGCTTCTGGCTGCGACACTCTCAGTTATTAGCTGTGAATGTGAATATCTCAGCCCGTTCTGCCTCGTCAAAACAACCATGAGGTTTATAAATTCATAATTCTGCTTTGGGATTCTTCTTTTTGATATTTCTATATGCATACTCTGAGGAGAGGTTCCCGCTCCTGATTCCACTTGTCCTGACCTATTTCCTTTTTATGTAACACCGTCGTCGTTTAAGCTCCTTTTTTCCCCCAAATCTGCTCTTGTTTTGTCCTTTTCACCACATTTTATTGTTTCCTTTGTACCATCGGTGAGATTTTAAACCCCTTTCAGTCAAAAATATAGAGGAAAGGAAGGAAGCTGATCCCCCTCTTTCATTATTCGCTCCACCATCAGGGGAGCCGCTCTCTGCAGAGATCTCCGATTCGTGCATCCTTGTAGTTGTATAAATATTTGTTGGTTGTGAGTTTAATAAAGAAGTCAAGTTAGCTGAAATTTCCACGGGGAGCTGTATTGAGTTAACTCAGCTCATTCCATCGTTTTCACAGAGGCTTTCATCACGAGCTGCGCGGTTACTACAAGGCAACGATGAAACATTTCCCCCCCTTTGATATAAAAAAAATGAAAGGCTTCAGTCTTTTTTATAGTCATGAGTCACACACTCATGATAATGGGAGAAGTTACAGTATATTATACTTCCAACCCCATGTGGGTAATAGAATTTTATAATATTTGTGTCGGATAATACCAAGATGCAATAAAAATGCTCAAATTGGTGCACTTTATTTAGAAGTTAGATACAAGGCTGACGAATACACTGGATGTAAAAGACCACATTCGTCCTTGTGCAAATGAAAGGTTCGATTCATGAGCAATAAAACGTAACGGTTTGCTGACTTTATTACTCGTCTCTTTGCCTCTTACACTAAATGTTGCATGCCAAAGATTTACACGGTGTTATCAGTCTTTCCTTAAACCTAAAAAAGTCGTTTTTTGGTGAGGATAAAGTGCACAGGAGTCCAAGATGATTTATGCTGACATGTTTTTGACGCTTGGCCAAGGAGAACGGAGGATTTATCAATACACTTGTCATGACATGATGCTGCCTCAATTCTGAAGAAGCTGTCCTCTCTTGCTCGTCTATATATCCCTCATCAGAGAGACACAACTACTCTATCTTCATAAACGGTCATACTCGATGCATCTACAGTAAAAGGTATGAGGAAATAAGTTTACCCTGACACTGTTATCTGTCTCTGCAGAGGCTTCTATGTTATGTACCTATCTGTTGTGCCGAGGATGAGACAGCTCTATCCTCTGACCTCAGTTACCGTAGTGATCAGAATGATGCCTACTTTCCTGAACATACTGTACAGCTGCTCTGTATCTCAAAGAGAAGAAGTCGGTGTCCCTAACCCCCATAACAATCTAAGATTTTACTCAGGTTTAACACTATCGCTGCAGTGACCTCAAGATATAGAGAGCGGAGTCAATGTCGTGCCAGAATAGGAGCTGGACGGAGGAAACTAAGAAGAGAAAAACAAAGAGTCGCGGGACAAGAGTAAATCTGGGACTGAGTTTTAGTGGTTGGTGAGAGCTTGGTGAAATAAAAGGCTGAAAGACAGACGCCGAGCTGGGCTGACTGCTGCTGGACTAGTCAGTAATATTAGCTGGCTGCTACATCTTGTGTGGTTGACCTTGCTTGATGTTTGGCTGTTAACAAAGTCAACTAAATAGTTTTTGATCATAGTCATCTACATAATGTTGCTTTAATTAAAATAAATAAGTGTTCAAACTGTGGCAGTATGTTTTGTGGGAGAACCATCTGGAAAGGCGTCGTTGTGTTTTTGTGGCCAGGTGATTGGATGAAACGTCAAACTCTCAACAGCATCGCTACGCTAACCTCTTCTGCAGCTGCCATTGTTGTTTTTGAGCAGTCACACGTTGTCACAAATCACGTCTGTAGCTCATCCCATAGCTGCTCCTCATAATTGGTCCGTGACCGCAGTGCTTGGACACAAACACACAACTTGAAGCCTGGAAAGAGTCCAGCTGACTGGCAGGGTTAGGATGCCATTCCTCACACTAAGAGGCCGACTGAGGAAAAAAGGTTTTCAGGCGTTGCACGTACTGCAGTGTGTATGTAAATTTTGGGTTTAAAGTGGTGAAGTGTACAAAGCTTTATTACAGTATATATGAAGTCAAGAAACATTCTGCCATATATTATTCAAAGCCGCGGTGCTCTTTGTGGATGAAAAACACTCGCACTCTCGCCTGAACTGAAGCCGTGTGTCTGATCTCGACTCAGAGAGAGGCTCAAGATGTATTTTGTAGAGGCAGATTTTTAATGAACGAAACACTTTGGGGTTCGAGCAGCTCCCAGGTAGGAAGAGTTCATAAAACCTGACTGCGTATGGACAATTAGGACTTTGCTTACTTATTGTTTTTCCCGTCCAGACTTCCCCCGTGAGGACTGTGAGGAGAGCTGGCGAGGAGAATTTTCATCCTCAGCTCTGACGGGCAATATCTAATTGACATTTGCACAGCCACTCTCTGTCCTCTCTCAGGTGATTACGGTACTTCGGCTCCGAAATGTGAATCACACAAATGCCCAGTGGAAACCGGCTGACATTATATTATTACTAATGACAGATTGTTTCATTCTGAAGACAGATACGGTGATACGGCACGTCTTAGAGGCAGATAAAGGTGAAATATGGACATCCGGCTGCAGAAAATGATGATTCGAATGGCTTAACATCAGACTCGAGAATTGTTCCTGCCAGTTCAACCTGTTCTTACAGATTACTATTGTGATCACACAACATATGTAAATGACAGACACACACACACATCAGAGTACATTCCTCACTGCGTTGAGTCATCAAATGTTACGGCTATCGTCTCCTCATCAGGGCGGTATGTGAGATGATAATAATGCTGTTTTTTGATGTGATGAATATGTTGTCCCCGTGAAAATGGGCAGAAATAATGATGAGAGTGATGCAGTGTCGAAAACTTAAAAATACAACAAAATACAAAATACACAAAGATCTACAGGAGAGTAAAGTCTATACACCTCGTTAAAGTTGCACTAATATTTTAAAATAACTCATTTTATTCTCAAAAATAAAAGCAGTTTAATACATAGAGTTGTTTGAATCCTCCACTATCCTCATGTTTGTACTTCTTCTTACTTCTTGCCTTTGTTGGTTTCCCTCCATTGTTGATTGTCTGTTCCTCCCTAAATAGTTTCACCTGTCCCTGATTACCTCTCACCTGTGTCTGGTTATCCTGCCGTGAGTAGCAGGTCGGTGTCCTGATATCAGTGGAACAGAGTGGAGTCGGGGTGTTGCAGAGTCAATGAGTGAACTGAGCTGGGAAATGCAGACTCTGAAGTGTGAAATGTTTACTGCTGAAGGGACTGCCATGGTGTTATTCGAGTTCCCCAGTGGATGAACCCTAACAACATCAGGCATCCACTGGCTTTTTAAGTATTTCCATCATCAGGTCAAAGTTAAAAATAAAATATCCCAGCATTCCGTCCATCCCATTGCCAGAAGGTTTTGTACATTTTCTGCAGGTATTCGTGGTCACCAGAGGATGTATCCTAATGACTTTGACGATCTCCTGACTTTTCATCTAACGCTGCAAGGCTAATATTTAAGATTTGAGAAATATCTAAGTAACTATTGGATGGATTACCATGAAATTTGTTTTTGACATTCATGTTCCCCTCAGGATGAACTTTGATCACACCTTTAGCGCCATCATCAGGTCAAAATTTAAATTTATCCAGTACTTTGGTTCATGATCAAATGCAATGCAATGCAAATGTTAGCACGCTAACACACTAAACTATGGTGAAACATCATGCCTGCTATGCATCAGCATGTTAGTAATGTCATTATGCGCTTGCAATGCATTGCTGCAGTCTTTTCAAAATGTATGCACGTGTTTATCAGACCAGATTGTAATCCGTGTTTGTCCTTCTTGATTATGAAGCGTATGTTTCTTGTTTTTTTCCTCCTTCATATATTGTGAAGGGCACCGGGGAGGCCGGCTGCAGATGAGGTACCGAAGCCATTAGATAAATCAAATGGGCAGAATCAGTGGAGAGGAAGGGTATGGTGTAAATTTCCCAGTGTGTGTGAAAGCACCGCCACCCACACTTGACATAGTTAATCATGAAGCTCTCGCTGACGTCCATAAATAGCCCCACATTAGTCAGTCCGTACCGCCTCAGCGTTTCTGCGTGAGACACATGAATGACACTGCTGTGACTCGAGAACAAAAAGTCTGACTTGTCCACACACCGAGACCAAAGTCTGCGTCACTGAAGCCATTAGACTCTACGTGCTATTTATGGATGTTGTCATCCTCTCGACCATTTTTAGTGAAGGAAATAAAAACTGGATAATGGGATGAAAGTCAGCATCCGGGCTGAATACTCCTCAGGGAGAAAATATGTGGAGCTGATTAAGATCACGACAGCGTTTTGATTTTAAATGATTTCTAACTTTGAGAGTTTCAATCAGAATCAGAGTTAATCAGAATTAAAATGTTGCCCAGTTCTTACCAGAATGAATGTGCTTATAGCCTGTTACAAGTTTAAAAAGAAAGTAAATTCATGGTCTGTAATGATGTTTAAAAAAGTCTCTCACTCATTCTCTGGGGACCATGAATGCCTTAACAACTATCCAACAGTTGTTTGGATTTTTCAGTCTGGATCAAAGTGGTGGACTGACCGACATTACCACCCCTGCAGCCACACAGCTAGTGTGGCTAACAGATGAAGGAACGAGCTCCCTTTGTAGCAGCTGACTTGCTTCGAGCACTCAGATGAGTTTCTGTCACATTTCTACACTCCACATCTGGCTGCTGCACAGCACAGCACAGCACAGCACAGCAGAGAGAGACGAGTGGGGATCATTTGCCACTCGGAGACCTGGCTTAGCTGAGGGGCTTGGCAGGCCCTGCCTCTGACAATCACATTGTTTAAAGCTTCAGGAGATTAGCTGAGCCACAGCCGCTGCCAGGCACTGATATGACTGCTGCCGAATTTACAGCAGGTCTGCTTGAATGGGGGGGGAAGTCGGGACTGGCTCTCTCTCCGGTGGGACCGTGACAGGTAGGTGTGCTTATTCCATCTGACGAGGGTGGAAGCAGGAGGAGGTGACTGGAAATGTCTGCAGCGTTGTTAGAGTCGCATGCAGGGGGGATAGAGGCATAGGTTAGGGCCCTCCGGCGGCGCCCCCACCCAAAGGCAATCTCACTTTAAAAGGTTCTCATTACCCCGAAGCCGCTGCAATCAGGTATGCCGTAAATCCTTCGGATCCAATTTATTCTGGAGTGGGCTGACACGAAGCCTCCATACCAACTAACAGCTTTGCAGGATTTCCAACCTCAGACTAGCACACACCAGGGTTAATCCACTGATTACAACCGCTGACAAAGACAAAGTATCAGTAATTAAATTAAATAACTGGGTGTCGTATTAATTATCTGGACAGTTCATTCATTTTTTTTTACATCTTCTGGTTTAAATTTTAGCTACCAATGTCCACTAAAGTGTTAATATCTGCAAAATAAAAGTGTCTTTCATATATTATCTCTTTTAAATTAGTTTTACAGGTTTACATCGACAATATTCAAGTTTTTGGCACTTCTAGTACTCCCTAAACTGACATCAGTGTTGGGGTCTGATGGGAAAGCTGAAGCAGTTGAGTCATGATTATGTTCAGCTCCCTCCGTCTTCATCTCTGCATATTTTACAGCCAATCAACTTCAAGGAACGACTGCCTTCATCGCTGATTCCTTGTGGGAAAGGCCAAACCTCTAACTCAGATTAGAAACTAATCTCAGAAGCCATAACTACGAGAGAGAGAGAGAGAGAGAGCGCCCTAAAAAATTTCACAGCATATGCTCGGCGAGCTCGGCATATGGTGGTGGAGGCTCAGAGCCATGTCGCCTTGTCTGATGAGTAAGATGTTTCTCCTTCGTGTGGACAAAAGTGAAGTGGAAGTAAATATTTAAGCCAGATCTGTTTTGAATTTTCAATAAAATGCAGCTGAAACTGTTGAAGAAACACAACGCAGCTCGCGTGGCGTCACGTTGTTTTCTTTTTAGTCAAATCCAACAGCTGCTTCACTGACGATGAATGAAAATCCAGTGGAGATAACTGTTTTTCTGAGTCCTCTAGCACTATAGTCCAAAAATAAAGAATAAAATAAAAGCTAATTTAAATGCAAGAGACTCTGAGCTAAAAATCTGCATTAATTATTAGTGAAGCGGCTCCACGTTTGGTCTCTTGATGATTTCACAGAAGGAGCTTCGGCTGGTTTGGTTTCAAATAAAATTTCAGATGTTAATGTGCCCCAAACCAAAAAGTCAAAATGTATAAATACTCATTTGTCTTACCCACAGTGGTCTAGAGAAGTTGTTTTTCTCAGGTCATTACGGCGGATGTACCATACCTGCTATATCCCGACAAATAGTCTACATGGATGAGTAATAAAGTCTTGAAGTAGCTCGCCGTGTGCACTGCAGCATTCGTTTTCTGCTGTTAAATGCCTTGTTAGCGGCACATCCTGCTACTCTCTCCCTCCCCAGCATGATTGGAGGTAATTGTTTTCAGTATGCATCATTGAAATACTCCCAGAAAGCAATAAACTGCCAGAAAAAACACAGCAGCACGACAGAGGAGACAACAGCGTCTCAGCCTATCTCTCTCTGTCAGATTTGTTGTTTCTAACAATTAGTCGGGTTGTTATCACACTTTTTTTCTTCCTCTTTTACATTGTGACAACATTTTTTAAAATGTGACGGTTTTCGCTCGCTGCGCTGTGTGTGTGTGTGTGTGACTTGACGACCGGCCTCGTTATCAGTGGAAGGAGCGATGTGCTGAAATTCGGGCATCAATTTAGATTTTTCTCCAGGCAGAGCTGCTGGTGGATACGGCATGAACAGATGTTACTACGCACCTTTTTTTTTTTGAAAATGAGAAATTTTCAGTTACAGATTGAGGTCACTGGGGTGTTTTTCTCATTACAAGTTAGAAAAAAAAACTTTCTGAATTTCAACTATGTGATTTTTTTTTACACCTTAAACAGCCAGAATTTCTCTATTTTCTACATATTCAGACAAGATTTGGATCCGTTAGTCTAGACTATATAAAACGTGGACATAGTCACCTATAGGTGTATGAAAAGCCGCTGTGAAGCTCTAGTTGTCACCATCTTGGCAGTCCTGCCTCTTCCGCCTCCTATTTAATGCAGAAATGGGCAAAGACGTGGATAATCGGTGGACCTGAGGTGGGCTGAGTGATGCCCGATAGCCACCCACCTGTCAATCAAAGCATCCACGCTCTTAATCCTGCATAACTTTAAGCCTTAATATAATCTGAACAGGTGAGTTGTATATAAATTCACCCTCAGTACAGTTGTCATGAACGGGGAAATTAGCTATAGAGACCAAAACTGTTTTTTACACCAGGCTGTAAACATGTTTATTTCTGCTGTGAAGTTGGACATTTGAACATGGGGACTTATGGAGACTGACTCACTTCTGCAGCCAGCCTCAAGTGGACGTTTGAGGAACTGCAAGCTTTTGGCAGAGACACAGAGGTTGCAGCTTGGTTGAATGGTGCTAAAAATGGAAGTACTTAAATTCGACAGCAGTCCGTTTAATATTAGTCATACATTGACGTCAGTATTCACACCCACTTCATACCATGACTGGCCAGCTGTGTGGAGGTTTGAACGTCTCTCTGCAGCTCTGCTTTAGATATTTCTGTCAACAAACAAGTGAGACTCTATAAATGACTTCCAGGAGAGACTAAATTTAAAATATGTGCCATATTTAAACACATCTCCACCTTTTCTATGGGGGCCAGGTTTGAATCAGGCTTACGTTGGGAAATCTTATCTAGTATAACAACCCTTACACATGCTAAATATCAGCACTATCTTAAGTAGTAGTGCAGCCGTATAGAGCTGCTGTTGTGGCTGTAGCACTGTGTCTTTCCTATATGAGTTCAAATCTAACTTTCCCTTAAAATGAGACTCTGTCGTTACATGCTGATATTTCTGTCTGGCTGTGAGCTCTGTTGTGGTGTTCAGGGTCATAGCTGTGTGGCTGCTGAGCACAGAGCGGCAGCTGTCTCTGCCTGAAGGGAAGCTAAAAGGACACACTGCAGAGCAAAAGCCTGGTTCATGGCTAAATGGAGAAGGTCCTTGGCTCTGCTAAATTTGCTCACAAACCTGCCCGGCCTTCAGGCTTTCCTGTTTGCCACAAATCTACAGATGGCATTTCATCCATATCCACCGGGAGGCTGAGCAAAGAAGAAGAAGAGTGTGCCAGAGACAGAAGCAGAGTCGAGACAGAAAATGCAAAACTAACACTTACACTGATGTTTCTATCATTGATTTCATGCAGCTTGGCAAAGATTATTAAACTAAATGATATTAAATCCTGTTGATCTACACTGACCTGTGATCAGCTGAACGGTGTCTCTGTCATTCGTACGTCTGTTCTCACACTATGTAACTTTGGGCTCCGGGTCGGGAGAAGTACGTAACGCTTTACGGCACTAAGTCACACACCACCAACTATTTCACTGATTTTGGTGAAACTGGATCATATTTTATGGAGAAAATGTTTTCTGGTTTTCCCTCTGATGTCCTCCGGCTGCTCCGCCTCAACTCTCTGTGATTTACAGAGTTTCCTAAGTGGACAGTGAAGTAAACTGCTGCCAGCTGTAGCTGCTGTTAGCTAATGTTAGCTCAGTTTGTCAGCTGGGCTGCCCGGACTGTGAGCTCAGAGCACCGAGGGGAGTGTTAGTGTTTGTACCACAGAGGTCCGCCGATGTCGTGCCAGAACCTGAGCTGGGCAACAGGGCAATGTAACCAAGTTCAGCAGCTTCTATGGACATAATGGCAGAGGCAAAAAGACAGAAGAGGACGCTGATGAAGGAAGCTAAGAAGAGAAAAGGAGAGAGTGAACTGGGCTTCTTGCTGTTGGACTAGTCAGTAATATTAGCTGGCTGCTATGTCTTGTGTTGTTGACCTTGCTTGATGTTTGGCTGTTAGCAAAGCTGTCGACTTGATAGTTTTTAAAGCTAAAAGCGGAGTAAATATTTATAGGCTCGAAACACAAAAAAATGCCAGAGAAAATCACTTTTTTTGCAGGTTTAAATGTAAGAAACAGAATCTGTTCTGTGTTCAATAAATTGTTTGTTCGATGTTAGCAAATTTAAATCACAGAGCACGGCGTTTCTCCAGCACACCATGCTTTATTCATTTGTGTTTTTGGATAACTTGCCTTCACCACTGTGCCACAATACAGAAACAAACCTGGAGGCTAGAAAACTTTCTTGGCTTATGTGCTCTGCAGATATCCGGTTTGCAATTCTTATAATAAATCCATGGAACAACTGAGTGCCAGAGGTTATTACTGTGCACGGAGCAGATTGTAGAGTCACAAATATAATTCCATACAAGGCGTGTTTTGTTAAATAAGTGAATGAAGATGGTAGAATGGTCGAATGAACAAAAAGTAACTTTAAGTCCAGTCTGCCATTTCCACATTATCATATCCTGAAAATATATAACATGTAAATAAATATGAATGAGAATAAATCTAAAATTTCATTCGATGTAATGAATATTCTGCATTTTATGGAGCTGTTAGATGTCAGAGATTAAACAGTTTAGTTTTCAATACAATTTGACTTTTGGAGTTATTGGGAATGAGGTTTGGATCACATCCTCCATCAGCTGTGTGGTGAGTCGCAAATGCAGCACTGCTATCTTAAAAAATAAATGTGAATTCACTGACTTAGTAGCTAAATCTGTCCGTGGGGAAAAAAAAGCAGGTATCTTTTGTCAGTTTTGTGTTTGCATCATGCAATGTTGCTTAAATACCTAACCGAGACACACTAGGAGTATAAAGACTGACGCAACGCAGGACTGGAAAACAGATGACCTGACAAGTAAAGGATGACTTAACACATGAGGACGATTTAACTAATTAAGCACAGGTGACAGAAAACAGGTGGGAAAAAGACAAAGAAGACAAGAAGTAAAGTAACACAAGACACCTGAAGAAAGACTTCAGTCGACCATCGTCTTATTGAGCTGCATTTAACTGTTCAGACAGTGCAAAGTAAACCTGCTACCGGCGGGCCGATGTTACGTAACTGACCTGACTATTTCTTTTGATTTTATTCATCTGTTTACCGTGCAGCCGGTGTGCAGGGACAGAGCTGATGTAACGGATCCGCGAGGACAGACTCGTGTCTGTGTGGGCTTCGAATGAAACAGAAATCTGATTTAAATGTGATATTTAAAAAAAAAAAAGAATGGTTGCATCTTTCTTTTTATTCTTTCGTCGTCCTCGCACACAAAACACATTTTTACAAGCGACTGTTCCCCGGTCTTGCAAGTTACCCGGCTGAATACTTCGGCTCACGCCCATCTCATTTGTCTCACGTCTCCAAAGCTGATAAAACTGACAAGTCCTGTCTGTATTCATGAGGGTGACTGTAGGGGACTGTAGGCTGATAAAATTAAACCGGTACAGGACACAGAAAGATCTCTGAATATCTTATGTTGAAATTTAAAAAAGTAAAAGCTTGGGTTAATTTTGTAAATAATGAGTTGTATATAAATTCACCCTCAGTACAGTTGTCATGAACGGGGAAATTAGCTACAGAGACCAAAACTGTTTTTTGTACCAGGCTGTAAACATGTTTATTCCTGCTGTCTAACATGGGGACTTATGGAGGCTGACTCACTTCTGGAGCCAGCCTCAAGTGGACGTTTGAGGAACTGCAGTTTTTGGCACTTCTGTTGCACAGGCAAAAAGTCTTTGCTCCAAACAGCCAATGTAGCGTCTGTACAGATGTTCACTGTGTGTTTTTGTTGCAGCTCACACTGACTGAACGTTTCTCTCCGTCTTCCTCGTGTCCATTTATAAATCCATGAAGCTTCGGGGCATTTTTCAACTCCGACAGACACGCCTTCACTTCAATTTACATCCAATCCCCTCTGTTCTGTCTGAACACACAGTCAGACGCCATCTCCATAAATATGTACAGAAATATGCAGGCGAGGCTGATTCAAACATCAAGTTCAAGTGAGATGACTTCACGAGTATCAGCTGGAGCCAGCGACACACGTTCAGCCTCTACCTGTGAAAGGTAATGAAGAGCCTTAATGAAAGAAATTAAGCTCAGCGTGTGAAGGAACATTTCTTTGAGTGATCTGTTGGCGATGGCTGTCTGATTTTACCTAACTGAGACACAGGAGATGATGAGTTTTTAAATTAATTAGCATTACAGTGTGTGTGTGTGTGTGTGACCACATCAGTATTCCCCTCCAGCTCTTGTCAACATTTTCAGAGTTGTCATGCAGCGACGGGGAGATAACCTCCACCACCTCGACCGAAAAAATGAAGAAACTCTGCTCGAGCGCGTGAGCCGTGAGATTTACAGACGCCTGAACTTTCAGCGCACCGCTGTTAAAAATAAACAAAGCTAACACTGCACCTCTTTCAGCCTGACATAAAGCCTCGTGTGATGTAACGTGTTGAATCTTTAATCCACCTTATCCTTTACTGAAGCACGCCGCCGATGGCGACGTCACCCTTTAACCTCAGCTTCAAGGTTTGCACCCCGCGGAGATTGGCAGGCTTCATAATGACTTCCTGCTGATCCCGAATGAACGCGGCGAACGCTGTCCGAGACAGCATGAGGGATTCGTCATGCGTGTAAATCGCATAATGGGTTTATCCAAGTGGAACGCAATACCTCTGCTTAGGGAAACATTAGACTGATGAAAGAGCCCAAGAAAAATAGAGCATTTCCTAAAATCTCTCATGAGTGGGTGTGTTAAATATCTGTGTTATTTTGGAGGCGTTTAATTTAATTTATTTGCAAAATGTACATACCTCGACAGTTCAGTCATCAGAGGGTTCAACGTCACGTAACATTTTGGGCAGCGTGTTTCAAGAAGAAGAAGAAGAAGAAACGAGGGTGCCAATGCAGAAGTGCTAAAAACTGCAGTTGCTCAAACTGTCTATGGTCCAGACTAGGAGTGTTGTGATATAACGGTATTGGTGATAACTTTCATATTTAAAAAATGAAACATTAATGTCCGAGTCTAGTCCAGTCTAAAATATCTTTCAGTCTAAACTCTTTAACTGATTTTTTATTTTGAAGCCTGACGGATCATTTCCATCAACAAAACATTAAAGATTCATGGGAATGAGACCTTAAAAACGACTATCCCTGACACCATCTGGGATCTCATTATTGATTGGCTTCAACTATGAACTAATTCATTCTGATTCTGATGCCAGCTGTCCAAGATGTCACCGGCAACAACGGGCCAAATGTTCTGGTCCTGCATCTCTTCAAACAGCATTTGAAGTATTCTCACATATCTGCGGACAAAACGGTGATATTCACAGAGCCATCAACAGATCACTCAACATCCGCATCATTGTTCACTCGACAATTCATCCTCTATAGTTGGAAGGCTGCCTGCCGTCTCTCTTTGATACAGTGGATTTAAATGGGCATGACGTGTCTTCAAATTGAAAAAATGTTATATAATGTGTTTTCCTTTGATCAATGTGGAGAGTCTAAACTCATCCTGCCCTTCAACTTGATTGTCAGTGTCATTTATTAAAGCAACATTTCAGAGAATTTTATTTTTTACGTTTTCCAGTGTAATCCCAGTGTGGTAAATTTGGACAGCTGTATTTGTTATGATTGCATTATAGCAGCCAGCTGATATTACTGACTAGTCCAACAGCAGTCAGCCCAGCTCGGCGTCTGTCTTTCAGCCTTTTATTTCACCAAGCTCTCACCAACCACTAAAAGTCAGTCCCAGATTTACTCTTGTCCGGCGGCTTCTTGCTCGTTCGTTCTCCTTTTTATTTCTTAGCTTCCTCCGTCAACGTCCTCTTCTGTCTTTTTGCCTCTGCCATTATGTCCATTACATTGCCCACTTGCCCGGCTCCTGTTCTGGCATGACACCGGCTCCACACCCCCATCAGCATTCCCTGTAAACCTCCTCTTCTTCTTCTTCCCGGTGGTCTAAAACTCCTGTGATACAAACACTAACACTCCCCTGGTGCTGTGAGCTCACAGTCCGGGCAGCCCCAGCTAACAAACTGAGCTAACAGCAGCTACATTTGTCAGCAGTTTACTTCACTGTCCATCAGGAAACTCTGTAAATCACAGAGAGTTGAGGCGGAGCAGCCGGAGGACATCAGAGGGAAAACCAGAAAACATTTTCTCCATAAAATATGATCCAGTTTCACCAAAATCAGTGAAATAGTTGGTGGTGTGTGACTTAAAGAGCATCAACATGATTTAAAATGTTATTCTATGATAGAAAAGTTACATAATGTTGTGTTAACAGAGTTTTTAACCTCTTTCTTCAGTGTCATTTGTTGCCTTGATGCTTCAGTCTTTGAATTTAGGTCACACTGCGAACCGAAGGGCTCGTTCTGGCATTGCAAATGCATGACTCAGCTTTATTTCACACCAATGCTCTAAACGTGGAGTCTGCAATCGTGTAACCTTTATATATATTTATATTTTTTTATTGTCTGTCTCGTTGCTGTTGTTGTCTGTGCTATTTTGTTTTAGAGAACATTTCAATTTGGGGAAAGTTAGATTTAAATCAGCCACCGGTGGTCAGCAGTGAACAGAGTGGAATAAAGCTGTCGTAGCTAGAAATATACCCCCGGCTCGTCCCCTTTAATAGGCTGCAGAGGTCCGGCCTGTTTGTTTTTGTGCTGCCTTGTTTATTCAGGTACTGTGGCCATGGCTCGTGTCCATACACAGTCTCCTCCGTGACATGTGCCAACCCACTCACATGCCGGCCAAGTACACCCACTCCTACTGCCCTCTTTATCCACCTGCCACTCTCTGTAGCTCGACAAAGACAAAGAAAAAAAAAAAAAAAGAAACCTCATCTCATCTTCAAACACCGTCTACCTGAATGAAACACCGCCAGCCTTTCACGCATATGTGTTTTGGCCCAGTTTCTTTTATGACTGTTTGTGTGCTTAAGTGATTCCTCGCTACCCCCACCCGCCCGCCTCCTCGTTTTACCGCTCTCCAGATAATAGGAAACTTGGAAACCATCGGATGTTGGACTGATTGCCTCTGCGCTGTCCAACAAAATGCTTCAGGGGTAAATACGGATATTTTTTTGAGACTTGTTTACTTCCACGACACAAACTTTCTCCAAAGGGCTTCTGCTTTGTCGTGATATTAGTCAGACCTTTTAATAAGACATCAAAGAGCTTAAAGAAACGCTGCTGCATCAGACCCACAGGTATAATGACGAGCACACCTCCACTGTTACTGCAAATAGCAGCGAATGTGATGATAATTGCAGCCAATTGCCTTCCTGTTGGCCCCTTGGTGTTTTGCAAGAGTTAAACATACAGAGCTCTCAGCGAGGAGGTAATGGTATAGTCTTTCCGTGTGCAGCAGACTAAAGGGAACATTATCTTTATCGCAGCCTGGTGGATGTTATTAATCTGAGATAGCAGTTAGAAGGTGAAAGGAAAGGCATTGGAGTAACACAACAACAGCTCGCCACATTTGAAAGACTAATCTGACATCTCATTGCTCTCCTGTCTCGTGTTTGTTAAAGGAACAGTTTGACATTTTGGTGGAAATCCTCCTCTGAGAGTTTGTGTTTGTGGTTTTATGATGGATTATGTCGTCTGGAAGGGTACATTATCATTACTGCAACCCGCTGAATTTTATTAATGTGTGACGGTGTTACAAGAAAGCGAAGGGGGGAGATGGAGAAAAGCAGCTGAGAGATTTATTGCCGAGGAGCCAGATGAGAAGATTGAAACCGCTCATAACTGTCTATTAAATACGGAGCTACAGCCAGGACACAGTGTCCAAAGGTTAAACAAACAGGCTAGCACCTCTAAAACTCTCATTCGATCTCGTTCTGTTCTGGGAACTTCAGTGAGCTTTTAGAGGTTTTGGTTTAGGCTTGTTTTGTTCATCTGTGTACAGAGCCTGGAGCTGTTTCCGCCTGCTTAGCGGTTACGTTGAATACGCAAATATAAGTTGTACATTTGCTTTATATTTATATTTTGGCAGTTAAATGTTGGTGCTAATGCTCCACCGTTCTTTATCGGTTCTTTACCGTGTTGGTAGTCCGTCCCACCACACAGCAGCTTTTTAGGCATTTCTCTGTTGTTTGTTAGCTGACGGAAAGTGACAAAGAGGCACCTTCACGCAATACAAAGTCAACAGGAGAGCGATGAATTGTTCTCCCTTCACAGGGCTTAATTGCACTCTGTCTCTGGAGCCCTGATGTCACGTCCATGTTAGCCTCTGTTCCACGAGCTATAAATCAATGCAGTCTCTCATTAACAGTCTATTCTTTGTCTATAAAACCTGGGTGGAAATGTTTAAATATGAGAAACACTTAATGTGCAAAGGAAAGAGACATTATGAAGTATAAATGAACGCATTAAACTAACAGAAATGACACATTTCCAGCATGTTTTCTTCATGGTTTCCCTTTTCTCTTGCACCTGACTGGAGAATTAGCACATATTATAGCAGTGGATAGAAATACACAATAATTTGTATTTTCTTTTGCTTATTTTCTGTAAATTTGGCTAAAATTTGAGTTGTATTTGGATGGAAACTTGCCTTCAGTCACCACCATCTCCATCTGCCGGCACAGCTGCCCCTCGTTCCCGTCATCAGCCAGTTGGTAAATGTACCTGCTCGCTCCTTGTTGTCCTCTGCCAGATCTTCCAGACATTTTGTTTCCTGCCAGCCGACTTCTTGACTACAGCTTGTTTTTGGATCTTTGACTCTGCTTAGCCGTCTCGTCTGATTTTGGTGAAACGGGATCATATTTATGGGACTCTCTGTGAGTTTCCTGATGGACAGTAACTGCCAACTGTAGCTGCTGTAAGCTCAGAGCACCGGGGGAGCGTTAGTGTTGCTTCTGCAGGCATTTTGGACCCTTCCCAAGAAGAGGAAGGTTTACAGGCCCAGTGTCGTGCCAGAACCGGAGCTGAGCAATGTAACCAGGCTCAGCAGCCTCTATGGACATAATGACAAAGAGGAGAGAGTGAGCGAGCAAGAAGCCGCCGGACAAGAGTAAATCTGGGACTGAAGAGAAATAAAAGGCTGAAAGACAGACGCCGAGCTGGGCTGACTGCTGTTGGACTAGTCAGTAACATTAGCTGGCTGCTATGTCTGCTGTTGTTGACCTTGTTGATGTCTGGCTGCTCGCTAGTTTCTGATCATGAGTAATGTAATCAGAACAAACACACGTGCACAGCTGTCCATATTTACGCGCGCTCAATCACAAAAACACCAATTTCTACAGAGTGTTGCTTTCACTCCAAATCTGTGTTTTTCTCTGAACACTGTTGATGTCTGTAGAAAATGACAGTCATTGTACATCACAGGTGTTGGTTGATGCAGGTTGATGTGGCGTGAAACCACATCTCGCCATCACAATCAGCAAAGCAGCTGACGCACAAAACACAAAGCAATTTAGGCGGACCCCCACCACCACCACCACCACCGCAAGGACATGAGCACCACCGTGTCCAAAGGGGTGCCATAAAAGAGCACTGTGGAAACCCAAACCTGTGCTCTAAGGTTATTGATTTCATAATTAGTCTGTGTAATGGCTTTCTAGTGACGTCAGGGGAGAACAGATACGTGCACCCTTCCTGCAATGCTCTCCTCCTGTAGCCCGTGGGACAAAGACATCAGGTGGTGTGTGACGGGGTTATTAAATTTCCTCCCATGTAGCTTTTATAAAATTACCTGTAACATTATTACCAAAAGAGCCTTTTTCCAATTTTGCGCAGGGTAATTTAAACAGCTGTAATGGTGGAATAGTGATGGAAAGGGCAGGCGGGGTATCTTCTGTGGCTCGTTTTCAATAAACTGCAGCAAAAAAAAAAAAAAAAGGGATGAGCTGTGAAGCTGACGGAGACACTATTCAGGACTGAAGGATTCAGTTGTTTCTCCACCATAAATTTTTCTGCTTTACCTCCCTACAAAAAAACATGCACTGTTCCAGGGAGGAAAGAGACGACAGGGACATTATTCACTTTTCTGAATATTAAACAAAATGCAGGCGCACAAATGTCCCGAGGCATGACTTTCCATCTCAGACAATTCTGGCATTACTTATGTTTTTTATGGGATGGGACCATAAATGTTTTATGGCAGCAACTAATCCCTGATTCTCATGAATTAGTTAGCTGTATAGTTATTCTCAATGGCACTTAAAGTTTTTTTTATTTTTTTGCAGGCAGGCAGGCAGGAGTCTGGACCAGACTCATGTGGCCCCAAGACATTATATGACAACATAGTCTAATGAGTTCTCACTCGCTTTAAGCCCAAGTGGAGACGTTGTGTTGTAGAATATTTAATTTGACCTTTAATTAACCAGGAAAGATCCTATAGATATTAAAAACTCACTTTTTCAAGGGGAGTCCTGGTCAAGACAGACAGCAGCTGCAGCAAACTAAGAAGTAAATTTAAAAGAAATACGAGACAAAACAAGGAGGAAGTGCCAAAAAAAAACTGCAGTTCCTCAAACGTCCACTTGAGGCTGGCTCCAGAAGTGAGTCAGCCTCCATAAGTCCCCATGTTAGACAGCAGAAATAAACATGTTTACAGCCTGGTACAAAAAACAGTTTTGGTCTCTGTAGCTAATTTCCCCGTTCATGACAACTGTACTGAGGGTGAATTTATATACAACTCACCTGTTCAGATTATATTAAGGCTTAAAGTTATGCAGGATTAAGAGCGTGGACGCTTTGATTGACAGGTGGGTGCTGTTACAAATGGACACAGATAATATGGGCGCAACCCAAGAATCGCCCAAAGAAACCAAACCCAAAGAAGGTGTATATGTTTTTCTAGTCAGTAAACAGAACATTTCATGTCTTCTTCTAAGAGTTCATATAATTTTTACAGAGTTATTTCAGACAGTGTTGAAGGACGTTGCCCATTCATAAAAACAGACAGTCACGTAGACGCAAAACAAGCTGATGTTCATGAATGAGTGTGAAATAAAATCATCTGGCAGCCAAACAAAGGCGTTATCCTTGAGGGAGTAACGGGCACCGAGGCTTTACAGTTCGTGATGAATGTAAAGGAAGCACGGTAAAGCTTCGATCAGCAAGGCCGGGCACACACGTAGAAAAGATCTCCAAAATCCAATATCGGCAAAAAATGTGGCAGCAACAAGTTTGATTTTTACATTTAAAGAAAAACTTGTTTCTAAAACAGAAACTTTGATTTCTTTTCACTAAACGCTGAACATCAGGGAATCATAGATCAGGAGGTTTTCCTTCAAGAGTGACCACTGAAGGGTTTTCTGCGGCCTCCTTGGCATCAGAGAACAACATAAGTTTGGTTTCATCAGCACTGAAAATGTGCATCTTTACAGTTGAGTGCAGTTTTGTTGTTTGTACCGACAGAGCGAGCGTCCTCTCTCCTCCTCGTCTTTCGGTGTGATTTGCTGAGCAGCAAAAACACCGGGGCATCTCATTTGCAAATTGCCAGGTGCGCAACTCTGTTTTTCTCAGAATACGTTATAAGATATGCATGAGATGGAAATGATGCTTGTTAGCTTTGATAGCCTCATCATTCGAACTTGTAACTCTGTCTGGAGTTTTCTGCTTCGACTGTAAAACGATCGGGAGCATCAAATATTTTCAGAAAGGGGAGACCGTCCTCTGAAGGAGAAGAGCGGCTCCGTCGTGTCAGCAATGACAACAAATCGACGCCTGTGTTCGAGTGACAAAGCCCTCTGCTGGCTGGTGAAATTATTAGCACAGGGGGAGGTCAGGTGACGGTGTTATATAACCACTGTGGGACAGTCCCTGAAGGCCTCATAGAAAAGCTCAGGGAAGTAGCTGCTCTTTAATGGAGGAGGAGGAGGAGAAGGTAACTAGACACACATTTGCAAAACCAGCCAATTATTCTTCATCCTTGAAGTCTTTTTCATCTTAAAACCAAAAAAAAAAAAAAAAATACTGTTTGGATAAAGCTGAAATATCACCAGTGTGGCCACTGGGGAGGAAAACATCCAGTTTTCACCAAGCGTCGAGTCCCAGTGGGTATTTTGCGAGGCCAGTAATGAGCACATTACCGTTTGTCACATCACAATGAAGCCGAGGAGACGCTGTGCTACAAAATATTATTGCAACCCTCGTCGTCATGGTTACAGTAATAAATACTCGGTCCAGTGTTTTCTTAAATGAGTCACATTTAAACTATCCAAACCTTCACCGGGTTGTCGGCTGTGGCTCAGGATGTAGAGCGGTTCAATCCCGGGCTCCTCCTGTTGGCGTGTTGAAGTGTCCTTGGGCAAAGTATCAGTGTGCGAGTGCGATTAGTTGGAGCAGCTGGCATCCTGCACGTCATTGCATGTCGTTTGTACGAACGGGTGAATGTGATGTGTCGTGTAAAAGCGGTTGGAAGACTAAAAAGGCTCTGAATAAGTGGTTCTCACATCATAAAACTCATTCATTTTGGGGCGGTGTTTAGCTCAGTTGGTACAGCGGCCGCCCCATGTGCGAAGGCTCAGTCCTCGCTGCGTAAGCCCAGGGTTCGAATCCGACCTGTGGCCCTTTCCCGCATGTCATTCCCCATCTCTCTCTCTCTCCCCATTCCTGTCACTCTTCAGCTGTTCTATCAAAATAAAGCTTGAAAAGGCCAAAAAAAATCATCTTAAAACTTAAAATCCTTTATAGTAAAGGTGATGAATGTAGGAGGGTCGAGAGGAGAAAATCGGGATCGTAGATGGATGGAGGAGGGAGTTGAGTGTTTACAGCCTGGTACAAAAAACAGTTTTGGTCTCTGTAGCTAATTTCCCCGTTCGTGACAACTGTACTGAGGGTGAATTTATATACAACTCACCTGTTCAGATTATATTAAGGCTTAAAGTTATGCAGGATTAAGAGCGTGGACGCTTGTTGGAGCAACCAGGCTTCATTATCATTATCAGGTCTGCCGAAGATCTACGTTCTAGGCAGGGCTACCAAGATGGCGATGACCAGAGCCACGACACTGAGCTTCAGAAACCTGTGGGTGACGTCACGGACACGGCGTCCATAAAAGTAAATAAAAATTTTGAAAGGCTCAGGTCAGAAAACACTTCAGTGTGTCGTTCCAGATGGACAAACAATGCAGTGTGTCATTTAATTTGACCTTTTCAGGGACATAAAGTAAATAACATGTGGAATAAAATTTGTGTGCAGTCAGCAACATAAAAACGAAACACACTTTTTTTTTTACGAGGTCTCGTTTCTGTTCGTCTTCTTGTTGCCGAGCAGTCTCATTGATCCGGTCCATCCTTCCCCTGCATGGACTTCCTCTCTCTCTCCCTCTCTGCCATCTTTGGATAGAAGCTGCTTCACACTTTTTATTTATTTATTTATTTATTTCGTCCGATCCTCACTGGAACAAAACGGACTGCCACCTGCTGCCAGCTGCTCTGGGATGCCACATTTTGTTCCTCTGCTCCTCGTCGCCGTCGCGATGGAGACGAGTGGGCCTGCGGTGCTGTCACTCATCTCCTCCTCCTCTGTGTTTGCCTCACAGACTCTGCATGTGGATAAGAAAACCTTTTGAACAGCTGTGTGCAGGCACAGGAAGCTTTTTTGGGGGGCGGTGGAGGGTCTCCAAAGACGGCCTGCTTTAAACTGGCACAGCACGGGTCTTTTTTGATACCTGACAGGCCGGCGTCTGCCATGTTTGATTAGATTTGGGCGCTCTTTGAGAGCATCCTCTGTGGCTGAGATGTGACAAAGCACACAACAAGCTTTCAGGGCTTGAGTCCTTGTTATTCTGGGAGATGACTGTGATAAAGCCCAGCGTGCACCTTGCCGCCGCCATCTGCTCCCTCTTTTCAGCTCGCATGACAAGAGTTATGTTTACATAAAAGCACGGCGGCTCCTCTGCCTACCCACTCCATGTTAACATAGCACTGGCAGCGTGTCGGACACAATGCATTTCTACGTGGACGTCATTGAGCAAACAGGCTGACTTTATCACACTGTGCACTGTGTGAGTGTTTATCTATGCAGAACAGGAGTTTGTAGACCTGACCGGAGATTATAAAGCAGTAAAAACACAACTGGCTCCTCTTAATATTCAGATTTTGCAGTTATGCTTGCGGATTTGCAGCAAGGACACAGAAAATCTTTTATTATCTATCTTCTGACATCAGATCCTGTTGTTTTTCAGGGGTAGTTTGTCCCTGGAAAAAGAATAATATTGATCTCAAAGGGTTCCAGATGAAAGTATCCCTTCAGATCATGATGCTGTTTTCACAGCAGCAGCACCTATTCCTCTTCACGAGCTGTCAAATCAAACCACTTTTGATCGTCGTCCTTCTGTAAGACAATTAAACAGAATTTATAAACAGTTTTAACATCAATAACTCCCCAGTGCATTAATATATGTATTGAACCGGCGACGTCACACTGTGATGATATAGTGAGGAGCATAAAGATGATCGGACAACTCAAACGAACATTTTAAACACTCTGTCATCACTAAAATGGCTGATGTTTGCAGTAAAATGGTTGATGGGTGAGTCAACTTCCCCGGTCTCCCCCTCCACGTTTTGGATCACTCGCTCCTGTCAGAGCCTGACAGCCGTCTTTGCAGAGGCAGGTGCTTTATGTTCATTTCCCGAACAATTCAATCCGCTGATTAATTGCTGCCCCTCGGAGGAAAAAAGGCTGAGAAGCCAGTACGAGGCCTGCAGAAATTTATCAAACCACATTAACATCTAATGAGAGCGAGTGGAGGTTTTTGACATCATGTGTTGTTTTTTTTTTTTGTGTGTGTCTTTTGAAGTGAAGCAGATCAGAAACATGCAAATGCGCACGAGACGAGTGGAACGCAAAAAGATTCATTTGAATAAAACATCTCTGAAAACATCTACCGCCGTCGCCCCCTCTGAGATTCAAGAAGGGAAGAAAAAGCCAAGTGAGGGGAAGTTTTATTCATCATGTTTGGAAAATAAATAGCTTCATCTCCATAAATAATCACAATGCAGATATAATCAACAGGAAATAAGTCATTCAAAAGTGTTAAACTGTGAGGGTCCAAATGCATTTTTGCAAGGGCTCATGTGGAAAAACTGCATTGATTAAAACTTGGCTAGAAAGAGCACAGCGATGGCAAACTGATCTGACGGCGACGGAGAAATATTACATAAATTAGACATAAGCTGCTGCGTGAACAGCGTTTATCACAGTGTTCATTTTAAAAGCCAGAAGGATCAAATGTGTCACATGAGGAGGAGAAGCAAAAAACGAAAAGGTTACTGCTCATGCATAAATGATAAGGACGGTAACAAATGACAGCAATAAACATGTCGACTGAATGGCTTGCTTCCTAAATTACAGCCTTATTCATTAGCCGGCTGTGATCGTTAGTAAAACCGTAATAAACTTCTTCTTCTTCTTGATTGTTAAGCACTCAGAAAAGGTCAGTCTGTCAACAGTTTCGGTTTCTCAGTGAGGATTGTGACGTTAGAAAAAAATTACACAAATTTACAAAGAGCCTCCCTGATTTAAAAAAATATTACAAGTCGATCCGGGAAGAAAAAAATGTCCCTGCTGGCAAACACGGCGTTATAATTATACTCACAAAAACAACAAGACTTATATAAACAACAATCCCAGCTCGGCGCTGTGATCAATATGTGACCCGCGTGTCAGTGATCTCAGCGTCAGATCGCCGTCCTCATTCGTCATTGTGCTATCGTTAGTCTGTGCATCACCAGCCCCTCTTTTGTAAACACGCAGCTTCCCTGAACTGCTACAGTCAGAACCGCCATCTGGGCCAGAATAGACAAAAAAAAAATAACTCCCACAGAACCGATCTTCTGCCTTCTTTTCTCCTCTGCCAACCCCCCGGTGCTCGGAGAAGTTTCTGGTAAACACTTCTTCACATTACATGGACGGGGGCAAAGAGGGAGCCTGAGAGGGGGTACCACCAAGTGAAGGGCAAAGAGAGGAATGTGTTACTGTAGTGCTGCAGAAATTATTGTCACACCAGAGAGGTTATAAATGTAAACGTGTTGTTGTTGCTGTCGCTGACAAAGTTGATTTGGCACTGCTCCAGTCTGGCAATATCCCCAATGTCCAACTCTGACAGTAACTGAGTTGGGTCTGTGTTTGTTGTGAAAACCTTCTGTTCCTTCTGTCGTTCCTCGACCTCCTGCTTCTCATCTTTGCTTTCCTCCTCCTCCTCCTCCTCCTCCTCTTCTTCCTCTGTGATGGAGCAGAGGCGGGTGGCGCTCCCCGGGTTGTCAGCAGGCGGTCTGTAGTGGCACTGCCCGTTCAGCAGCCTCCTCAGTGGCATCAGGGGCACCGCCTCCTCGCCCAGCAGCTGCTGCTGGCAGTGCCGGAAATCGCTCTGACGCTTCAGACGTTTGAACTCACTGAAGGCGGAGGTGGCGTTCTGGTAGAGGCTGTGGGCGATGGCCTGGGCCTTCTCCGACTTGCTAACCAGGACGGCGTGACACCGGAGCACCACGGCCATGTTCTTGACCTGGTGCCTGTAGATCCATGCCAGGATCTTGGGCCGGCACGGATCGGCGTTGCAGTAGGTGATCCTGTTCAGGGAGTAAAGATGGATGGGTTTCTTTTTCCCAGATTTGTCAGCACTCATCCGGATGCCTTGCGGCCCCACCAATAACCTCATCTTGACACTCTGCTCCCCGTAGTTGCTCCTCGCCCAGATCTTGGCCACCGCCTCCTGAGTGCAGCCGTCTCCCTTCGCTGTGATGGTGACCACACTCCCCAGGTAGCGCACATTGTAAACAGGCTCCTCTTTGTTCAGTTCCACCTTTTGCCGTTTGGTGTGGAAGATGCTGCCCACCCAGTCGAAGGGACAGTCGGGCAGCAAGTCAGGACAAGAGCGCAGTAAAGAGGAGAGGATGGAGTGATAGGTCAGCCCGGTCCCCAGGCTCTTGGGTTTACTCTTGGCCTCATCCTCCACCAGAACAAACTTATTCCTTCTCCAGGGCAGCATGGTGCGGGAGGAGTTGGAGCGAGCGAGCCCCACAGCTGCTGCGTTTGCTCTTCAGCTCAGGCGAAAGAGTCGGAAAGCCGGTGTGTGTGAGAGAGAGAGAGAGAGAGAGAGAGAGAGAGAGAGAAGCTGCTTCTCGAAGCACAGAGGAGAGACTGAGAGCTCTGAGCCTCAGCCAGTCTGTTTCCCCGCTCGCTCCTCCTTCCTCTCCTCCTCCTCCTCCTCTTTTCTCCTCTGTTGTCTGCATCATGCAGCGCTGATCAGTGCAGGAGCTTTAGCTCGGCGCTCAGGCACTCTCAACCCCCCTCCCTGCTTCGTTGTTTTGCTTCCAAATGGCTCCCTACCAGAGCATTATTTATCCTTCCAGCTTTGCACCGAGGTATCACTGTATTTTTGTTTCTTGAAAACACGAGGAGGAGCGTACATCGCCGAGTCATCCTCTCTCAGGGGACTTCTGTGACTCGTTAATTCTGGTGTAAAAGTCAGTCAAGTCCACAGAATATGATTTATTCTTGATGTTTAATAATCTGAATGATCATAATTCATTGTTAGCATGAGGACAAAAGTCATAATCATCTTGTAATACCTGGAATAACCCTGCAGAACAACTACATTCAAGTCTCACTGTCCTCTGATGCTGTTAAAGTTTGTTTACATCAGCAGTTTTGGAGTTTGAGAAACACACAACAGACTGAATTTAACACAAACTCTATAAAATCTAATTATGATCTGACATAAAACTTCCATCGCAGTGATATTACTAAATAATTCAAAGGGAGAACAAGTTTCTGGAATTAAAAATCGTTTGTAAGCTCTTGCATGAAACGTAAATTATGCATGAAATAAGGAGTTCCAGTATATTTGTGACTGATAATGTGTTTTATATTCGACGCAGTACAATTTATTGCTTTTAAAAGCATGTCTGCTCTTCAAATGAGGCAGTGAAGCAAAATAATGTAGAAAAACTTCAAACTCCGTCTCTGTCAAAATGGATTATTTTAAATATCTTTCCAGGACAGGAAGTGCGTGTAGTTCGTAGGTGGATGGTGGGCGTTTGAAGGACACCACAGACCTGTGGTCACGTTTAGGCTGAGGTTATGGGGGACGGTAGCGGTTTCAGTTAAACATTAATAAAGTACAGACATCGTGCCTCGTGCTTCAGGTAATTACTGTTACTTCTGTTCTAGCCAGGCTCAGAAGAGACTCCCCAATAAAATATCTCATGATTAGATGGACTGACATGAAATCTTGTGCATATATTCATGGTCCCAAGAGGATGAAGCCTACTGACTTTAGTGATTTCTTGACTTTTCATTTAACGACATGGCTCGTCCACTAATCAGATGATTGGTGGTTCGATCCCCGGCTCCTCCAGTCCAGTCCTTGAGCAAGATACTGAACCCCAGATTGCTCCTGATGCTGCACCATCAGTGTGTGACTGTGTGTGAATGATATGTACAAAACATATGTACATATGTGCTTCTTACATCAGATTTGAGGACAAAATGCTCACTCAATGCCACCAACTGACAGGTGCCATGAAAACAGACAAAGCATGGGAAAAAAATGATGCTTGTGGGACAATGATTATGTTATTTGACGCTACAGACACTCAACATTTGAGCCAAGATAGCTTAATATCGGTGTCCTAACATCAGATTAAAACATATACATTAAAAAAAAATATTTATTTATTAGTTTCTGACTCTGAGAAGCTCAACCCTGTTTTGGATATTCTATTCTGTTTGCCTGAAAACAAATCTTCTGTTGCAAACTACCAAATGAATTATGTTATATCGAGCAGGCTGGGTTGAAATTCGGCGCAATGTACATAATTCAGAGAACACACGTGTGAACATCTGCCCTATATTGATGTTCTGTATATCCAAACATCTGTCTGACCGGCTGACACCGTCTAACGAGGGTAGATAAAAGGCGTCTGCTCTCTTGGTCGAGGTTTCTAGTGCAATGAATCAGAGTAAGTATCATCTGTGTCTGTCTCAGTGGTGCCGGGCAGTGTGGACTGAACTGTCATTTGCGGATGTTGGATGAAGTTCTCTGCTGAGAGGTTAGTTACTGTGGCAACGCCGGGTTGCTTTTTATACTTCCAGTGTGTGTGTGTGTGTGTGCTGTGAATTAAATAAAAGCATGAATAGAAAAATAAATTGCTTTTGAGTCACTGTCTCATACATGGATGTGATTTATTCCAATTATTTGAAGAGAGAGTACATTTTTAGTGGAGAACTATTTTGAATTTCTTTTCACTTCTCCACAAAATCCCTGTTATTGTCAGTGACTCAGGATGCACACTGAAAAGAGCTTCTTTATAAACAGAACCAGAGAGTGTATGACCAAACTTACTCATTTAAAGACTATTTGGAAATGGTGAAAACTAATATAACTCAACCCTGCATAGAAATTGGTATTTTTGTGATACTAGTGCCTCCAGTTCCCACTGTGGTAAATATGGAAAGCTGTGCTCGTGTATTTGTACTCTCTTTCCCTCTGTCATTATGTCCATAGAGGCTGTTGAGCCTGGTTGCAGTGCCCACTTGCCCAGCTCCTGTTCTGGCACGACACTGGCTCAGCATCCCCTTCCGCATTCCCTGTAAACGTCCTCTTCTTCCTGGTGGTCCAAAACACCAAAAAGCCTCCTCCATCAACGTCCCTTTTGGTCTCTTTGCCTCTGTCATTATGTCCATAGGGGAACGCCCAGCTCCTGTTCTGGCACGACACTGAAAACCTCCTCTTCTACCACCACAACACCTGTGGTACAAACGCTAACACTCCCCCGGTGCTCTGAACTCACAGTCTAGGCAGGCAGCATGGCTAACAAACTGAGCTAACAGCAGCTACAGTTCACTTCACTGTCCATCAGGAAACTCTGTAAATCACAGAGAGTTGAGGCGGAGCAGCCGGAGGACATCAGAGGGAAAACCAGAAAACATTTTCTCCATAAAATATGATCCAGTTTCACCAAAATCTGTTATAGTAGAAAAGTTGTACTATGTTGCTGTAATGTTGTGGAAATAGTCTGGGCAGTCGCCATAATGTAGACCCTGTCGGGATGATCGCGCTCAGTCTAGTTGGATGTTTGGAGAATAAAGAGGTGGGACCACGATCTGATCCAGGAGGAGTTCGTACAGTCTCCCCTCGAGCCTCCAAAGACGGTGAGATTGAGAGGCCTTATACACAAACAGCTGTGGTCCCATAAATCACCTCCGTCATGTGCGATAGCTCATCTCTAACCACAGAAGATTAACGCACACCCTGATATGCTAAATTGAAAAAAATCCATCACGGTTTGGCCTTTACATAAATGGATGCGGGTATTCAGTATTGACTTATCTGCCACCAGAGTTACCGTCCTGTATAAGAGGGTTGTTCAGTAAAATTAGGAAATGTCTCGACTCTGTGTTTCCACTCTGTTTATCTCTTCACTGGTTGTTTACTCTCTGCCTGTGAAACTTTAGGATGCATGCATTCAATTTAAGAGTATACTCCTGAGAACAGTGAGCACTTTCTTATGTATGCCCTAATATCATTAACATATAAACATGTTTAATCTTGTCGGAGCACTAGCAGGACCTTCAGCACGGTGAAAAATACTCATTATACAGCCCAGTGTTGTGAATTATTTCTGGCTCGTGTTCATTTGCTTTTTCCACTGGAACTAATGTCAATTTAAAACGCCCCGGAAAATGTATCAGAGCTTCACCGTGAACACATCCGTGATATAAAAAGACGAAGAGTCGACAGTCATGCTGACATGTTTGCAAGGCTGGACGTAGTTTTGAGATAAATGCTAAGGTCAGCATGCTAACTCATAATTGTGGATGCATTTCCAAAAATGTCTCATGGTGGTGCTAGAGGAAAAATCAGGGGATCATCCTCTGAGGACCAAGAGTGGCATGGCGATCCATTCAATACCTGTTTAGATATTTCAGACAGGACCATATGAAAGTGGTTACAAACCAATCTCCAGCTCGGCCTCGGGCTCCTGAATCATCCTTGTTTCCTGTAACTCTACCTCGCTCTCCTTCAGTTGAACTCACACAACCTTTATAAACTTACACAAACAACCCTGGTTGCACAACGTTATCATTACAGTCCAATTACTTCTATCTCTGCGACACTCCTCTCTTCCTACACCCTTCGTTTCTTTTCGTTGCTCCTGAAAACATCCTTTTATCCAGGGCAGCGTATGCTACGTATTTCTGTCTAGCAAGGCAGCCTAATTGAATTGGGCTCTCTCTTCATCACGACACACTTACTGAGCTCGGTGTAATCAATGAGAGGGGCCTTGCAGAGAAGGTCCCAGCTCTTAGATGGTTGATTTATGGCTGTGCGTGAGGCCAGCAGCAAAACAGCCCAGCACACAGTAAAGACCAAGAGAGAGGGAGGGAATGATGACAGGAAGGGCTACTGTGCTCTTCATATATCAGGCTGCTGTGACAGATAACAAGCCCACAACCAATCACAAAGAAAATGATAAGAGACTGCCACGAACACTGAAGTCTGTTTACAAAAACAAGGAAGTATGAACCTCAAAGGATGGAAACGTCTCCTCATTCCCACGCTATAGATTCCCATGGGGTTGACTGAATACACCGTAGTTTAATGAATAGGTAGAGTGCAGGACATTAAACACGGGAACCTTTAATCAGGAGGACGATACAGTTACAGGAGACCTGCAGGTCAACTCACCCCTCATTTACTCCTGAAGTATACCGTAACGCTGCACCGCAGGACGATCTGTTAGTTTGCATGTAAGGTCAAAGAAAAAAACGAGAGCCAATTAGCCAAGATAAATTAGAAATAAGAGCCAATTTATGCATGTTAATCTTAATTATAAATAGCTTTTTGATCAGGATGTGAAGATTTTTTTCAAAATCGAACCTCTCGACCTCATTACGACCGGCATTTGTCATTCTAAAATCATTCCCCGTGTATTAAAACATGATAAATAAAGTCCTGATCTTTGTTTTGTAGTGTAGTTTAAGTTCACATCAATAACCAGAACCAGAAATTACTTTTTTGGTGGGTTTCCACCGTAAATCTAAAAATGTCTCCACTGACAAGTGTTCTCAAACTTATCGAAGACGTAAGATTGTGTCATGAGGGACGTGAGGAAGTGTTTTTCTCACATTACATCACATCACATAATCACCATCAGTAAACGGTGGGACTTACCCGGCTCTCACTGCCCAGACAGAGGTTGTTTTCCAGGGGGTAGTTCGCCGAAGAGTCATCAGGGACGACTGACCAGGTTGTGCCGACTTTTCCACATAAATTCCTAGATCTTTTTTCATAAGTTGCCAAAGAGACTACCTACTACCACATGACCATTGTTTGTTATAACATCAGGGGTTGTAGATGAACAGCGGGACAGACGGACGCTGTTTTCCAGGTGGAAGGTTCGCCAAAGAGTCGGTTTCTGGTGGGTTTTTTAAAGTGTTATTTAAGTTGGTTTAAAAGCCACATATTTGGTATCAAATCAAAGAGGATGTTGTGCTTTTTCAAATGAAAACAACTTGAGATTGTTAGTTTTTTCTGTTTTTAAGATACAGCAGAAAAGTATTATTAAAAAAAGAATCACTAATTAACATCTTATTTATTTAATCTGTACAAAAACTGAAGAGAAAACAACAAGTTGTGGTTTCACCAGGATTATTTTATTGAAATAGTCTGGCTCAATGTTGAATCACAAATGAATGTTTGTTTTTAGCAGTAAGAGGTTGTTTTTTTGTTACCTTTGAATCTAGACAGGTAAAGAACATTTTAAAGGAATAAATACGTTTATTTTCTTTCATGCTGAGAGTTAGATGATAATAGATGATTCAATATCAAGCTGGAGCCAGCAGGCGGTTAGCTTAGCTTAGCATAATAAAGCTCTACTCATCAGTTTCTGTTGTTTAAAAGCACATTTTGGATCCATGCTCACATCCAAATCTACACATTCATAGAAATACAACATTTACTGTTAATTTATTCACGCTGTGATAATTGGATGCAATATTCAGTCTCATTAGCACCGTTACTGTCGCGTGTTGCAGGTTACACTTTGAAGCCTTGAAGGACATAATAAAAGGCACAATAATAATAAAAAAGTGTGCCAAATCACTTAATTAAACATCCAGTGCTGTTGTGTGTAATCCTCAGAGGTAATCCTCCAGCCACACAATGCCAGCTGATTTAAATATCTCAAGGACCCGAGACTTTTCCAAATAATGTTTTTCAGCGGGAGAATAAGTAAGATCGTGTGCCAGGATGGAGTTAAAAGCTGTGCGACGTCCAATTATTCCAAATGGGTTTTACATGAGAGACTCTGCTTTTGAAGTATTTGTCCAAATGCCCAAAGACTTGTCTCAAATGTTTGAGTCCTTTTATCCTTTGAAACTGATGCTCTATCTTCATTATATGGTTAACAACATTGGTCAAGAGTGTGCAGTGTACGCCAACGTCCTCGATTCGGCAGTATTAAAGTTATTTGGCCGCATAATAACAAATGTTTTTTTTGTCATTTCAGCACCTGAGCTGTAAATCTGACACATTACTACATGAAATGTAGGTGAGTTTTGTGTGTTTGGGTTCTCAGTGTGTTCTTGGATGGATGCCGGGAGACGTGCCAAGTTTTATCTGAACCAGTCACCGCAAAGTCCAACTGTCATCCTGTCAACACTTACAGCATCAAGAGGGCACGTGCGATGTTCTTCTCGCCTCTCGTACTCCTCCCATAAAGCTGTTGACTCCATCTGCTGTCGCTATTTCTGTCAGTCTGAAATCCACGTGAATGCGTGTCAGGCCGGCATTTGATCAGGAGTCATTATGCGACACAAAGAAATATAAAGGAGTGGGAGGTTTTATGTGGGTGGAGACGGGGCGTCCGGATCTGCAAGCAAGGTAGAGACCGTCCACAAAACAAGGTGACTAATGTTGAATAAAAGCCCAGAGGGCGTTTCTGTTCTTTTGCCGGGGTTTAAAACAAGGTTGCACCTTTTTCTCATCAGAACCAAATTTTTCTTGTAGGCTAATCATTGGAGTGTCAGGTTGATTATGTCAAACTGATTCAGCCAGAGGAATTTTCTGTGACAGCCACTGTAGTTTTTAAAATGATTTTGTTTACATTCACATTTTAGTGGCAAATTTGCCCCTCTTGGGTTTTATCGATGACCCGATCAATTGCTTTTGCAATCGTGGGCAATTGCTTACGGCACTAAGTCACACACCACCAACTATTTCACTGATTTTGGTGAAACTGGATCATATTTTATGGAGAAAATGTTTTCTGGTTTTCCCTCTGATGTCCTCCGGCTGCTCCGCCTCAACTCTCTCTGATTTACAGAGTTTCCTGATGGACAGTGAAGTAAACTGCTGACAACTGTAGCTGCTGTTAGCTCAGTTTGTTAGCTGGGCTGCCTGAGATTATGAGCTCAGAGCACCGGGGAAGTGTTAGTGTTTGTACAACAGGAGTTTTGGACCACCAGGAAGAAGAAGAGGTTTACAGTGTCATGCCAGAAGAGGAGCTGGGCGAGGGAGGAATGTAAAGGGACGTTGACGGAGGAAGCTAGGAACAGAAAGGAGAGTGATCGAGCAAGAAGCTGCCGGACAAGAGTAAATCTGGGACTGACTTTTAGTGGTTGGTGAGAGCTTGGTGAAATAAAAGGCTGAAAGACAGACGCCGAGCTGGGCTGACTGCTGTTGGACTAGTAAGTAATATTAGCTGGCTGCTATGTCTTGTGTTGTTGCACCATTGACGACTCTCTAGTTTTTGATCATAAGTAATGTAATCAGAACAAATACTCGTGGACGTTAAATCACAATCATTTCTATGCAGCGCTGCTTTAAATCTGACACAGTAAGCAGGTAAATCAGCACTGTAGTGAAATTCGTATAAATCCAAACCCATAAATATGTTATGGGACACCTGCGGGCCATATGAAGTGTACGAAGGCTTTGTTGCCCTGCGTTGACCCTCTCAGTCTCAGGCTGCATACAAATGATGCAGACGAGCAGACCCGGTTCAACCTTGACTTGGGGTCTACTTATAATTCCCCCCAGTGTACATGCACACATCCACAGAGTTACATTTAGAACAAAAGGAATAAACTGGACGGAGTCAGTAGATTTATAGCGTATACAGTCCAGTCGACGGCGCGAGCCTTTTTGTTTTGATGGATTGCGCCTCATCTGTGACAGGAACCACATTTCAACAGAATAACTGAATTTGCCTTTTTATATATTCCTTCTTTGCACATTCTTGTTGCATCATGTGCATGGTGTATTTCTTCAGAGTTCAGGCAAACGTTCCTCTGAACAAAGATGTTCTCTTTAAAACATTAATGCGGTGCAAACTCACTGAAACTTTCCTCAACGAAAACATCTTCAAAGAAACATAAACCATAAGTTTGTTATCTGATACAGAGTTTTAAAGTTTGATTTGAGGACCACTACTTTTGTTGTTGTCTTTTTTTATTATCTGTGTATATATACAGTATGTCCCGAAGCATTTCTGATTCTTTGATTTGCTCCAGGCTGTCCAGCTGTCAAAAACAACCCACTGCAATCCATTAAAACACCGGTAGAGCACAGTGTTCTGAGCGAATAACTCAACGTGAACAAAGTGAACTGTGGAGCAAACAAACAGCAGCTGTAGTTTCAGTCAGTGATAGCTTGTATTAAAGAAAGCAGAGCCGCTTCGAGCTAAAGCAAAGAGAGTCTCTGTGTCTGTGTTTGTGGTGCTTCGCAGGAGAAACCGTCCATATCCTGCAAATTGATTCTCCGACTGAACATTTCATTACAAACCTTCAGTGTGATCTAACTTCTTGGTCGATGCTTTCTGTCCGGGAAGGAAAAGATTATATCCCTGAACTAATTACAAGTGACTCTGTTTTATGTGTTCTGCCAACATTTTCAGCCTCTTCAGCGTACATCAAGCTGGTGTGATCAAGATAATGTGTGAAAAGGTGGAAGATAATAAATGATTCTGTTTTATTACCGTTTATTTCAACTTTTATTTATAGAATTTTTCTTTTTCCAACTTTTACAGCAAAAAGTTGAAAATGTACTTTGCCTACTGACAGGCACACAGGCGAGGTACACCTGTCCATAAAACAGTTTTAGCTTCCTCTGTCAACATCCTCTTCAGTCTCTTCTCCTCTGTCATAATGTCTATAGAGGCTGCTGAGCCCAGTTACATTCCCCACTTGCCCAGCTCCTGTTCTGGCACGACACCGGCTCTGCTTCCCGTCATCCCACCCTGGGCCTGTAAACCTCCTCTTCTTCTTCCCGGTGGTCTAAAACATCTGTGGTACAAACACCAACACTCCCCTGGGTGCTCTGAGCTCACAGTCCGGGCAGTCCGGCTAACAAACTGAGCTAACATTAGCTAACAGCAGCTACAGTTGTCAGCAGTTTACTTCACTGTCCATCAGAAAACTCTGTAAATCACAGAGAGTTTCTACAGTAGCCCAGAACGGACAAACTAAACACTGATCTTTTGTGTTTTTCGCACCATAAGGAGGAGGGGAGGGTGAGGCGACAGTGAGACTCACTTTATAAATTGCTGCTCTGCATTAATTAATAAACAATAATTTGACTATTCAATTATATTTCTTTGTGCACAGAGAGCCAAAGCACAGATATAATTAATAACATTAATAATAAGCGCATGGATGAATGGCCGTGCTAAAGGCAACAGAACATCATTAATGTTAATTATCACACCTGTATGTTTCCTGTTACGACTTAAATGAAAAAGCTCTTGCACAGTCTCCCGATCCATAATACATATATCAAATACTAATTACACACAGAATGCAATAGATACTAATTATCATAGAGAACTGTTTTTGCTGTTAGTATACAAATATCTTTAAAAATGTTTGTACAAACAGAAAATGATGAAGTAAGAGGATGATCAATGAAGTACATTAACTCACCCAGCAGTACAATAACAATAATCTAATAGGATAATGTATAATAATGTATTAAAGACGGAGCCCATGTAGCTGCACGAACACTCAAACTGCTCTAAAGACTGCTCTATGTTGTGGCTCAGCTGGTACGGTCCTTCCTGCAGCGACCCGGTTCTGACTCCAGCCTGTGGTCCACTGACGTTTTTCTTTTCTGTTTGTCGCTCGCCTACTCTCTCTCTGCTTTCCTCTCCGAAAGCCATCCAGATGTACGTGATAGTACTTATGCACTTAACTAAGATGTTAAATGAATGCTTGAGTTTTACGTGTAACTATTTTAAATAATTATTTTTAATTCAGCAGATCTTCAGACACTTCTTCAACCACTGACTCGGTCAGGAAGGTGGTCATCTGTAGTCCTTTATCACAACAAAGATTTTGATTTGTCGTAGTAGGAAAAGCAGGTGTTACTAATCAATCAATCAATCAATCAATCAATCAATCAATCAATCAATCAATCAATCAGACTTTACCTGACAGCACTTTTCATATCACCACTCACCCCTTTTATTAACAAGAACACAAACTGAGGAAACTTTATCTCATGATGTTGACGGAGGCAGGTTAAAAAATAAATAAATGATAATCATAATAAAACACATTAAAATGTATAATTAGATAGGCATTAATAAAAGTAAACAAAAAATATGTAAGAATGTATAAAAAAAAAATAGACAAACTAACTAAATAAACAGAAACAAAACAACAGATTAAAATGTATAAATAGACAAATAAATAAGTAAAATCCAAAACACAGGTCTTGGGTTTGTTTTGTTTTTGTTTGTTTGTTTTTTAAATATGATTTAAAAGATTTAATATATTTAATATATTATATTAAATATATAATTTATATTCAATATTATGTCATATATAAAGGAAATAGTAAGTTTTATTCAAGTGTCCCAGTAAGTCATGATCAATGTTTAATATTATTATGTTTAATATTTAATATATGTTAATATTTATTTATATTAATATTTATTTAATAAACTTTTAATTTTAAAATAAATAATAATATAAATAAATAATAATATAAATAAATAATAATACTAATACTACTACTACTACTAAATAATAATAATAATAATAATAATAATAAATCAGTCTTCACCTTTACCTGTATACTGTCACTGGTCGTCACTATAACTGATGGTGCAGCGCCCCCTGCTGGCTCGGAGGCGTGTGTTGCATTCACGGACCTTTGTTTTGACCTGCAGCAGCTGATGTTGTTGTTGAGCTGCTCTGCTGTCAGTGGGACGAGTGTACACACAGGTTAGTCAGCAGCCGTCCGTTACACGCTAACACTGATTATAACGCTTCATAACGTCACAGACACAGCGTGTTTTAAACGGGAGGTTAGCCACGTCACGTTACGTCATGTTGTTAGCTCAAACGGCGCTAACGTTAGCTCGCGAACGGCTAATTCAGCTAGCTGAGCTAGTTAGCTCATTTAAGGAAGTGTGGGAGCAGTTAGCTGCTAACTGACTTCACGTGACGTTTAGAGGGTTTAAAATAAAGGACAAACATTAAACACGATGTAATATGAAGTCATGACAACATGTGGGTTTGATTTAATTAATTAAATCATCATTAAAGAAGCCAGAAGCAGCGACATGATGGATGTTTTAGCACAGTGTGCTCTAACTGAGAGAGTCAGCTTCATCTTTACAGTCTGTCTACAGTCAGTTTGTTATAAATATTCAGACCTTATATTTAAGTTAAAGTATTAATATCACAATTATTATTATTATTATTATTATTATTTATTGCAGCATTTTATTAATTTATCATCATTTTCAACAATGCATCACATTTTATAAGCTCTTATTTTGAAGGTTAATAAACAAACTGGTGACAACAATATAAATAGAATAAACTCTAAGGAGGAAGAACATACGGTTCTACCTATAAACATATACTAGATTGTTTATTGTCATAGACGTAAATACATACAGGTACATGGTACACTACAAGAAGAGACATCAGATACTGAACCCATCCCATACATGTAGCGGTTACACGCAGATGATAGCTGTCAGATTAAATTCAGCGGAGTAAAAAGTTCAATACTTCCCTTTTAAAAATTAAATGAAGGCAAAAACTGTGCAGCAGCTTCTCAGATGTGATGATTTGCTGCTTTTGTCTATATCTGAGTGAGTGACAGCTTCTTAATCTTTGCTCGTCCTCTCCGTCACGACAGCGCTGAATGCTGCAGATCTCAGGATGGACTCCAGCGGGAAACCCTCGACCGCACAGCTCGTGGTTTTGGCCACCAGCTCAGCCCTGACGGCCGTCTTCTACTCCATCTACAGGAGCAGATCGACGACAGTCGCCAGATTAAAGGTCAGACACGTCTCAGCACACACTCTCTGTCTCTGTCACGTGAATGTTAGTGAATCTGAAATGTTTGATTCTGCAGGAGGCCAAGAAAGTCTCCATCGACCAGGACCTGAAAAACCTGCTGTCTGAAACTCCTGGAAGATGCGTCCCGTACGCTGTCATAGAAGGTGCGAGGGCGACCGTGAAAGCCTGAATAAATTCTAATTTATACAAATTAACATGTTCGTGATGACTAAGAGTCTTATTTACTGCACACTGCAGGTGTGGTGAGATCCGTGAAGGAAACTCTGAGCAGCCAGTTTGTCGATAACTGCAAAGGCGTGATTGAGAGGCTGACGCTGAAGGAGGAAAAGATGGTTTGGAATCGCACCACTCATCTCTGGTACGTCACCGGGAGGGTTTAAATATTGTAAATTAAATAAAATAAACAAAACAATAAATTCAATTAACCAAACCAGATTAAACAAAATTAAATTTCCTGCTTCGTCTTATCTGACTTCGTGAACACACGTCTCGTCCTGCGCCTCGGCTTCTTGAGCGAGCAGACCAAACAAGCGTCGGCTCGGGGAAGAGTGCACCGCTAATGTCACTTTGCAGGGTAGATGGTTAATTAGCTGCAGCTGCAGCACGGTAAACAACGTGTAAACATACCTGCAGACGTCACTTCGGTCTGCTCAGATGCTGGCGTGGTTCTTATTTTTGACACACCGTCATTTAGCTGTTTACTGCTACATGACATGTTCGTGCAGCAATAAGTACTCTGACAGATGTAGAGGTGGGTAGATTTATCATGTCCAGTCGTTGGTAGTGTTGGAGAGGAGGTCCTCTCTGAAGAGCTGGAGGTCTTCAGGAGGTTTTGAAGGTGGAGAGGGACGCCCCTGATCTGGGTACAGGTGGCAGAGCCAGGTGTCGTTCATTGGAGGAGGTAACATATGAGGACATTCAAGAACTGGAGACTAGCTGGGTAGCATGTTGAGTCAGGTCTGGGCAACCAAGGCAACGTGGTTAGCTGGTCATCGATAGAAGGTGATGGTGTGAAGTAGGTTTGTCTGTGAGGACCAGCAGCTCAGTTTTTGAGCGTTTTTTTGGAGAATGTTCTGAATAAATGTGATTTAAGTTGGACTAATCCAACAAAACTAGAGATAAATTGATGAGTTGATGTTCTTATTCCGCTCTTCTAATGTGAAGATTTTTATTTTTTTTCTGTTTTACATCAATGCAAACTGAGTACAATAATATTTTAAACTGGTGGTCGGACAAAATGAAACATTTGAGGATGTTATTTTGGACTCTGGGCCTTTTAAAGATCATGTAGAAAATAATTGCCAGATTTATCAAAAATAATCAATGCAGCTTTAAATATTTATAACTGATGTTTCTCAACAGGAACAACACGGAGAAAGTCATCCACCAGCGCACCAACACAGTTCCCTTCGCCCTTGGGTCTCACGATGACGATATCGCTGCCACCATACGGGTCGTTCGTCCTCTAGACGCTGCCGAGTTGGACCTGGAGACGACCTACGAGAACTTCCACCCAACAGTCCAGTCCCTGTCCAACGTCATCGGCCACTTCATCAGCGGGGAGCGACCCAAAGGCATCCACGAAACGGAGGAGATGCTGCGGCTGGGAGACAGCGTCACGGGCGTCGGGGAGCTGGTCCTCGATAACAACCTGATCAAGCTGCAACCTCCCAAACAGGGCTTCCGTTACTTCCTCACACGGCTGGACTACGAGTCTCTGCTCAGGAAGCAGGGCAAAAGCGTCAGGCTGTGGCGGATCCTGACCGTCGTGTTCGGCGTCGCCGCCTGCTCCACACTCCTCTTCATCCTGTGGAAGCGATACGTTCACCACAGACAGAACAAGAAGGAGAGGAGCATGCTCGAGGAGTTCAAGGAGCAGCAGAAGAAACGCATGCGCGAACTCAACCTCGAGGAAGGCAGCGTGTCGCCCACCAGCTGTACTGTCTGCCTGAGCCGCGAGCGCTCGTGCGTGTTTCTCGAATGCGGTCACGTGTGCGCCTGTGCGCAGTGTTACGACGCCCTGCTGGAGCCAAAGAAGTGCCCCATCTGCAGGGCGACCATCGACAGGGTGGTGCCTCTTTACAACAGCTAATGTGGAAATGCAGATCCGTGTATCACATCAAATAAGACACTGAAATTATGTCGTCCAAAAAAAAGGGGTAATATCGCTGCCTTGTGTTGCACTTCTTCTTCGCCTTCACTCTTCTAGATGAATCATTTGTATCTGTGCTGAATCACGATGCACTCTCGCTTCCCATCGACTGTTCAAATCAGATCTGGAGACAGAAAATGAAACTCTTCTTTCATCTTCTTGTGTTTTAGACAAATATCTGTCATGTAAAGAGAGAGTAATACCTGTCAGTAAGACACTGCATCACATACGAAGCTTCGAACAACACAACAGGGACGTTTTGCACTTGGAGTTGATCAGTAAGAAGACGAAAAGCTTCGTGTTTAAGAAAGTAAACTTTGATTGAAAACTTTGCTGCTGCCTGATTTCATTCCTTTGAAGTACATATTAAAGGTCCGGTGTGTCACATTTGGGAGGCAGAAATGACTCATACGTACAGACGGGTGACAAAGTGAAAGAAAGTCTTTAATACAGGATTCACTGTGTGGTTTAATTAGCATGAGAAGGATGTGAATGTGTCCATGTCACCAGCTCAACACTGATGGGAGATTTTGGATCAACATTACCGTCATTAAAATATCTTCAGGATGATCGGTGTCCATCCATCCAGAATAGTTCAAATAGTTTTTAGCTGGAGTCTGCCATGTTGAGCTGGCGACTTGTCCAGTGGTGTACCCCGCTGGGAAAGGCTCCAGCCTCACCGTGACCCTCATGAGGACAAGCAGTTACAGTTAATGGATGGATGAGCAAGGGCTGAGCCTCTGCACACACCACCAGGGCGCCCCGACCATGTTTCCACAGTAGCCTCGAGCAAACAAACCAAACACTGGCTCTAGTTTTTTTTTTTTTTGTAAGTTTTGCGTAGCTTGGAAGAGAGGGGGGGGGGCACTAGTTAGTTGGTTGCAGTCTGCAGCCTCACCACTAGATGTCACTAAATCCCGCACACTCGACCTTTAAAACCTCAAATCAGACAGTGACGTTTTCTGCAAAGCATACACGTCGTTCTGTCGTAATTACTGCATGTAAACGTGTGGCAAACGACTAATGCACCTTAAATTATAAAGAAAAGAGGTGAACAGTGAGAAACGTTCAGCTAGAAGAGAGATAATCAAACATACAGGACAATGACGACAGAGACTGTCAGCTGAGCACATTTTTCTGTTTTTACATCAAATGTCACTCCATGGAAACCATCAGCTGTCATAGTTTCATTTATTTGTCAGGGACTGTGCATATAAAATCATTAATCTACTGCTGAGCAGGTGGACACACAAAAACTTTCAGACTTTCCTGCGAGTTGTGAAGCTTCATACAGCGAAGAGTCATTTCTAATGCCTTTGGGAAACTCCACACAAGTTTCATCAGATTGATTTTTAACTTCACTTCGTGTGCACTGACGTGTTCAGTCGTCCTTTTTAATGTCTTAAGTTTGCTTTCATCTCTCGAGGTTTATTTCTGGTTGGATCGTCAGCGCAGCACAGATGAGGCAGACGAAAGGTCGTGGTTCACACTGAAAAATGTCTGTAAGAGTTTGAAGAGTGAAGCGAGGCCGACTGCTGGTGGAGGAGGAGGTGATAATTATACAAGCTTCTTGTCAGGTTGTTCCAGAGAGAGAAAGGGAGCAGGTTGTCCCTGTCCTGTTCTTTTTTGATTTCCCTCCGGGTACCTGCTAATAAAGAAATGTGCAGCAGGTGCTCAGACTGTGCCGACAGGTGAAACTTGTTGAAGGGTAGCAGTACAGTGGCGACCTGTGTACCATCACAGCCAAAGATAAGCTGCTTTTTTTCTGGCAAAGAAATAAACTCGTCATTTGCAACTGAAACCTCATTAAAGACAAATCTAATTGAATCTGTCACAGTCTAAAATAAAGACACAAACGTTAGATGTTAGAGGAACAGAGAGATTTCTGCCAGGAGAGGGAGATGTCTGCCTGCGAGGAGAATCATGGATTTGGGATTTGAGAGCTTGAATAGTCAAGAAAATGTGTGGCCACCTTCCCCCAACACAAACAGCTGTTTTCAACTCCTGCTGGGTGTTTTTTTTTTTTTTTGCTTAATTTCAAGCTGTCTGTACATTTAAACAGTGGATTACTTGCCGCTGCACGAAATGCTCAAATGTTTTGCTTCGTTTCGAATTCAATTGGCTGTTTTAATGTGAGGCAGACATTTTCTTTCCAGTTGATGTCAGCTGGCAAAGAATAAAAATCTTTATTTCGAGAAAATAGATGATTGTTAAAGCACATTTTAAAGCAAACGATGGAGACTGGAGGAGAAAATGCTTCTGCACGAGGCGTATGTGGATCCATTCTTGAGGCAGTTTGAACATCCTTTATAGTTTCAAATGATAATGTATTATTTAAAAATCGGCCCACATTATGCCACAAAACCCCAGATGGATTACTTAACGTTACACTGGGACTTTGGCATTATCATTGCATTAGTATTCAGCAGCTTGCCCACAGATATCTGTTTTCCAGGAGTGAGCTCTCTCCGAAGGAACCTCAGCTAAATGTCACATATATACAGTGCAATCAAGCAGGAAGAGCGTACTCTTTTATCTTGATGGCACTAATCGCCTCATCACGGCCACTTTACCATCAACCCATAACTGACCCTGAACTACTTAAAAGTGCTATTTCATGAAAAATTTCAAAACAACTTTGTGCTTTTCTCTCATAAACTAACAGAGGTTAAATCCTGTTGATCGACACTGACCTGTGATCAGGTGATGTCTCACACACTATGATTTTGGTGAAACTGGATCAAGTCATATTTCACTGATTTTGGTGAAACTGGATCATATTTTATGTGTTTTCTGGTTTTCCTCTGATGTCCTCCGGCTGCTCCGCCTCAACTCTCTGTGATTTACAGAGTTTCCTGATGGACAGTGAAGTAAACTGCTGACAGCTGTAGCTGCTGTTAGATAATGTTAGCTCAGTTTGTTAGCCCAGGTTGTGAGCTCAGAGCGCCGGGGTAGTGTTAGTGTTTGTACTACAGGCGTTTTGGACCACCGCAAATAAGGGAGGTTTTCTGAAGCAGAGCAAGTGTCGTGCAAGGACCGGCGCTTACTAGGATCAGAAGTCTGTATGGACATAATGGCAGAGGAGAAGAGAGCAAAGAGGACTTTGACGGAGGAAGCTAAGAAAGAAACATTTATTCAAGTTAGAAGCAAACAGACAAACAGAAACAACATAAATATCCACTCCAAATTTAATGCTACATATTTTTGGGAGATGTTATGTGCTCCATCTGATGGACCTTTTGGATCCACGTCTCAGCCGTCTCATGGTTATAAACTTAAAGGCTTTTGTGAGTAATTTATTTAAAAGGTATTCCCTGAGGTATATCCAGTTGGAAAACATTTTTAAGAGCATCAGATGCCTCTCAACATGTCGGAAGCTTTCACGAAGATGTTGCAGCGACCATCTTTAAAATCTGCGTTGCCAGATGTTTACCATGCAGTCTGACTTTCAGACAATGTTACCAAAAGATCTCACTCACAGACACATTAACAAACTAGTCTCTCTCATTGTGCTACAAACATGAAAGCAGCAGCTCAGGTCCAACACCATGGAAACCCTTCAACATAATCCTGCCTTGCTTTTATCAGCAGGAGCTGTCACTGTACTGACAGTGAGTGAACCATCAAAGACATTCCCTCTATTATTAGAGTTTTGAATTTCAATGCCACACGAGGGCCGTACACGGAGGGGGGGGGGCTTAATGGCGGAGGTAAGATGTTTACCGCAGGATTTACTCTCCGATGAACGCCATTTGCAATTTAAAACAGATCACATTTTCCTGCATGTGCACCGACTGGCACGCTCAAAACAACTCAAACAAAGATCTCAGACACTCGGGCAGTGAGATTAATCGGGCCAATAAAACCTGAGACAAGACATCGATCTGAACAGCACATCGGATTACTGTGTAATCTGCTGCGATAAACCACAGAGAGCGGCTGCTAAATCTTCAGATTAATAATTATGTAATAAAATATATTTAATTGATCAATTACACTGATTTAATCATTAGTGCTCTGCGCTTTAACACTAATTTAATTAATTGTGATTAAAAATGGCAACAGAGGCTGTTTATGTGGATTAAAAGTCTTAATCCAGATTAATTCGCTGCACTCAAAGGTCTTAAAATCTCTTTTATACAGCGAGCGAGCTGGAACTCTCTAATAAAGCGATATAAAGGCTGCCACACTGACAGCGGTACCTTTTGAATCATTTCACTTATTCTGTTCTTTTATCTGAAAAGTGGTTTTAGCTTTCAAAGTAGTGGATTGATTTTTTTCTTCTTCTTTTTTTGTGATTCAATTAGGCTGCAGTCAGGTCAGCACCGTGTTCAAACGAGACTCTCTCGATGAAAGAATGCATTTCTCAGCCGTGCACAGCTGTGCTGCAATGACATAAAACTTTTTAAAAAGTGCCTTTAAGAGGCAGACGGTGAATTAAATGCACTTACACATGAGACAGATTTCAAAAAGCAAGTGAAAACCTCTTATTATTTTGTATTAATACTTCCTATTTAACAGTTTTTAAGGTGAAGACCTGCGTTTAAATTTTTCTTGACAGCACAAGGTAGTAAAAGCATCAAAGGTAGCGGCACTTTTTATGTCCAATGGACCCTTTCAGTGTTTGGTGTTTGTGTATCATACACCAATCAGACATAACATTATGACCACTGACAGGTGAGGTGGATAACACTGATTATCTCGTTATCATGACACCTGTCAGTGGGTGAGCAACAAGTGAACATTTTGTCCTCAAAGTTGATCAAGCGGTAACCTCTGTGTCAAAAACTGCACTTCCTCAAACGTCCACTTGAGGCTGGCTCCAGAAGTGAGTCAGTCTCCATAAGTCCCCATGTTAAAATGTCCAACTTCACAGCAGAAATAAACATGTTTACAGCCTGGTACAAAAAACAGTTTTGGTCTCTGTAGCTAATTTCCCCGTTCATGACAACTGTACTGAGGGTGAATTTATATACAACTCACCTGTTCAAATTATATTAAGGCTTAAAGTTATGCAGGATTAAGAGCATGGACGCTTTGATTGACAGGTACGTGCTGTTACAGATGTCTTGTTTGGCACCCAGCACCTCAGGTCCACCCATGATCCATGATTTTGCCTGTTTTTAGATTAGCTGGGAGGTGAAAGAAGCAAGACTACCAACGACAGGGTCTTTTGTGTGCTCACTAATTCTGGCCTGTGTTGTCTGATCCAACAGCTCCTGTAGCTCAAACAACTGAAAAAAAGTTAATGTTGGTTCTGATGGAAAGGTGTCAGAACAAACGGTGCATCACAGTTTGTTTGGATCAGGCATGTTGACTCCTATCCACTGCAAAAAAGTGCCAATAATGGGCATGTGAGCATCATTCTGGACCATAGAACAATGGAAGAAGGTGACCTGGTTTGATGGCACAAGGATGCACTATGAGAAGAAGGCAGAAGAAGATGCTTTGGGTGATGTTCTGCTGGGAAACCTTGAATCCTGCCATTCATGTTGATGTAACTAAGCACACCTAAGCATTGTTGCAGACCATGTACACCCTTTCATGGAAACGGTGTTCTCTGATGGCAGTGGCCTCCTTCAGCAGGACAACGTGTAATGGTTTGAGGAACACAACAACAGATCAAGGTGTTGACTTGGCCTCCAGTTCCCCAAGATCTTAATCCAATCCATCATATGTGATCCGATCCATGGAGGTCCCACCTTGCAACTTCCAGGACTTGAAGGATCTGCTGATCTGCAGAGTTCTGGTGGAGTCCATGCCTCGCCGGGTCAGGGCTGTTTTGGACCGGCACAATATTTGGCTTTGGTTGTCATAACGTTATGGCTGCTGGTTGTATTTTATAAACTGATGTGTTTTATATGAACAATAACGAATACAGCTGTGAAGTGTAGTGGATATAACAGAAACACTCGAGTAGATGCACTTCATTCCTTCACTGCACCGAGCGTGAGCGTGGCTAATGGATTATAATTAATGTGATTTATTTATAGGATTAATTCATCAGTTCTTTGATTATTCTGTTTTTAATCAGACTTTTTTTCCTGATTGTAATTACATTGTGACAGATGGATATGCAACCATTAAAACAGCAAATCTACATTCACAGACTGTTTGCTCTTAATAATATAATGTCTGTCTGCATCATAACATTGTGACTAAATGCTTTGTTTGGTCAAACACTAATGATTCTGTCTGTCTAGACAGGATAAAACTTGTTGTGTCTCTGCAGGTTCAATCCAAAAATCCAAAAATGGGAAAAGACGTGGATCATCTGTGGACCTGAGGCAGGTGTTAACCAACATATGACAAATTAAACTAAAAACTGTTCAACCATTAACAATAAAAAGTGATTAAAACATGAAATTAAAATGTAAAATGCCTCCAAATCTTACATATGGCATATTTAATAGAACAGTTGTTCCAAACCATTTGGGCGTGTGATCCTTTAAAGCAAAGTAATGTCTAACCGTGACCTCATGTTTGAAAGTTTTACACCCGAGGAGGTAAAAAAATATCCAGAAATCTCAAACCTCAAACTCCATTTAGATGTTTTTCAAGAAAGATTACAAATACAAGGCTGAAAACTTGTTACATTATTAATCAGCATGTTGGGAAATACTGCAGGAGATCATCAGAGCCCGTTTAATGACTCTAAAGGGTTACACAGTAAAACATGGCTGGTGTTTGTTATGATCATTGCACAAACTCTGGGCAAAGAGAGTTGGTATGATTAGTATTCAGTTTTTGTCTGTTTATTTGGATGCTGCAAAATATGAAACAATAAAAAGTCAAAGTAAAAATAGATGAGACTGTCAGGGGACATGTGGGAGCCATCTTAACTATTTAGCATCGGTGACAGTGGAGTATTCATATTGTTATACATATTCATGAACATAATTTGATGAATATTGTTATGAGAGGATAACCTGCCAGGGCAGTGGTTAAGATCTCCTATGGTCCCCTCTCTCCTCCTTCACTGAAATATGGCAGCATACATACACTTTATTATAAAACTCTGATCTAAATGTTACAAAGAAAACAACATTTCTCCCGACACTGCCACACAAAGTCTCAGGTTACCGTCTCCCTCCCATTACTGTGATTAAATCAATTCTCTGAAAGAAACAGGACACCCCGTGGCTAAAACGTTGGAGTAAATGGTCATCGTGGGACTGGGCGAAAGGTGAGGGGTCATCCTCAGGCGACCGTGAATATCCAAAACAAATTTTCATGTCAGGTGCCATCATTAGCACGTTAAGTGTAGAAGCTTTGCAGCAGTTTTTTTCTTCAGCTCTCTTGTCTTTCTTTCTTCATTTCCGATATGTGAAATGATTGATGATGTTCTGAAGCAGAGAGAGTCGTTTCGTGTCCGGACTTTTATTCAAATGAGTGTGGGGACGTCTTTTGACTGGAGCTTCAAATTTTCACTGACCGCTGAGGTGTGATATCGTGCACTGAGTTTAGATTTGTGTCATGACTCTGGTACCTTCATGTTCTAACTCTATTGTCGTTTCAGACTTGATTGATCTCACCTGTTCAGCCTCATCACTCACCTGTTTGTCATTCCCCTCATCACTCTCCAGTATATACACCAGTCCTCAGCCACTAGATCTTTGTCAGATTATCTACGTGCCACGAGCCTCAGCTCTCCATCACAGATCTTTTACTGCCTGTTGTTTTTATTCTTATCCTTATTATTACCTAGCCATGACTATATCTCGTCTTCTGAACTTTGTTTGCCTGCCTGCCTCTTTACCTGATTGTTGCCTCCGGAGTTGTGCATTTGGGTTTGCTTCATGCTTCTTGTGTGGCTTATTGTGGCCAAAGGTGTGGTCAGTTGTTGCAATCGTAGACAGTATAAATATGGACAACGTATCTGTGACATCACCCGCAGGTTTCTGAAGAGCTGTTGTGATGTTCAGAGTGTGGTGGCTCTGGCCAGTGCCTTGTTGGCAGTCCTGCCTCTGCCGCCTCCTGGCTAATCTGAAAATCAGCAAAGACGTAGATTGTCTGTTGACCTGAGGCGGGCTGAATGAAGCCAAACCAGCTGAATGAAGCCTGGTTACCTGTCAATCAAAGCGTCCACACTCTTAATTCTGCATAATTTTAAGCCTTAATATAATCTGAACAGGTGAGTTGTATAAAAATTCACCCTCAGTACAGTTGTCATGAACGGGGAAATTAGCTACAGAGACCAAAACTGTTTTTTGTACCAGGCTGTAAACATTTTTATTTCTGCTGTGAAGTTGGACATTTTAACATGGGGACTTATGGAGACTGACTCACTTCTGGAGCCAACCTCAAGTGGACGTTTAAGGAAGTGCAGTTTTTGGCACTTGACACAGGCCGACATTTCCTCTGAGCCACGATGCTACAGTGCTGTAATATTATTTCTACGGTTTCACTTAACTTTAAAAAACGTAACATCTGTCAATTGTTTGTAATATGCACATGGGCGTACGGCGTTGCGCACATGCATGTATCGAGGGCAGCACCTCCTGCTGAATATACGTTCCCGTGCACATCAGTGCCATGAGTCAATGCAGTCAGTCACTAAATTAAAAAAATCTGACACATTTGGGGACACTTTGGACCAAAATAAATATCGCTGAGATCATTTTCCTTGCTGCACTCCAAATAGACAAAAAACCCCACCAATGGTTTCCATGGGAACTGCTAATCAACTTACACCCCAAAGTTAAAACAAGACTCATTTATTGTACCGCACGACCTACGTCCAGCCTAGCTTTCAACCAGACAGTGCAATTACTTATGTTTGTTCTGCTCGCTATTTATGTGCACATGAAACTGCTGTGATACAGAGGCCTGGATTAAATCAGACATCAGCCGCCGCCGCTCTGCAAAAGAGTTTAAGTAGCTGTAATGTAAGAGAATAATTGGCACTAAAGATTCACTGTCAGACCGACCTGTGTGTGTGTGTGTGAGAAAAACATGATGACCGCCGTCTGAGTGGAGCTGAATGAGAGATACTGCTTCTATCAATGGAAACGTGGCTTAATGACATCATACTAAACATAGCATGTGTAGAGAATATACTGTAATTAAAATTACAGTATAAAATTGTATTTTCGTGCCTTATTTTTGTCAGTAGCTTAGCAACAGTACATGATTCAAAGTTCATATCAGGTAATTTTCCTTTGTCTGTGCATGAAAATGAATAGGCATGCTATGTTTGCATGTAATATCACAATGCACCTGAATAAATTGTGTCTTTGTACGTGTGTGTGTGTACTCTTCAAAGCACTGTCAGTGTACTTGTTAGATCTATGAAGCAGGGGTGAAGGTGGTTATTAGCACCGCAATAATGAGCTATCAGTCTGTTGCTTCGTTCCTCCTTCACGTACCCACCCTCAGTCATGCTGTGCGTGTTTTTACCTTGTAAAAAGGCTGGGTGGTGTAAGTGATTTCTTGTCATCCTAATTACTAGTGTCCTCTTTGATTTTCAAGCATCCATATTAAGGTAGTTTTTGTTGTTAATGAGGCAGAAGTACAACCAATGCAGCCGATGTCAGCTTGACATCACATCACACCCTGAGGCGGATGGAAAAATACAGCGTGTCTCTCACTATATTTTCAACTAGAGAATAAAAATATTAATTGTGAATAACAATATGTAGATATGTTATAATATATCTCTATTTCTGCTGTCTAACATGGGGACTTATGGAGACTGACTCACTTCTGGAGCCAGCCTCAAGTGGACGTTTGAGGAACTGCAGTTTTTAGCACTTGGCTTCATTTCACAGCCACGGAAGTTGCCGCTTGACTACAACACATGACATCCTAAACAAACATTAAAGTGCAGTATAAGCCATGAATGCAACAATATCAGTTCAAGTAACGCCACATCAAGAAATCGTCTGCAGGTCTTTCAATGTAAATTTAAAAGTATTCAAAGAAATCGGATCATTTTTAGAGTTTCCTAACTTTCTGTAATGTGTTCCAGTCTGAGGCTGCAGAGTATCAAAACACCCTCTTCCCAAAAGTCCTCTGCAACAATTACTGTCCATCTGGGAAATAAGTTTATATATTTGTAAGATGAGGAGCAAAAAGTCTTATTTAAAGTGTATCTAAACCCTCAAACCATTTTTTTTATTTTCAGATGAAATCAGTGTATACGGGTATTTAGTAGTGTCCATACCTACCTCCCTCTACTGGTTGAAACTTTTCTATTGCATTTGAATTCCACCATTGGCTGATTTTGGAGTCAGGTGATGTATGGTGCCAGCTTTCATCACCAACAAGCCCCTCCCCTCACAGCTGTATTCCTGCTGTCACTAACCATGAAGCCACACACCAATAACGACTGTCGTCTGCTGCATTTTTTAAATTTACTAGGAGAGTCTCACACTAAACTGAGGGCTGCAGGTGAATACAGCAAGGCAGAAAGTCTGTAGGCAATTAAAAGAATTCAAAGTATGTTAGGTGAGTAAGTTATTCAGGAAGGTGGGCGCCATGCTACTTGCCACAAATATCAAAATGAGAGCAGCAACAGGGAGCCAGAGGAGAGTAGTTAAAAGCACACCGGCATGCTGTTTTTGGCTAATTGAAATGCACACATGCTGACGCATTTGGGACAATTTAAAGAGATTTTACTGGCTGTACATGATTTTACTGGATTCTTCATGACTGTGCATGCTGGCAGCCCCGCCAGAACCATGAAGGCACTAAAGTAGTCGAGGCGTGAGACGAACAGCGCCTGTACAGAGAATTAAGTGGCATACTCAGTCGAATTTTTCTTATGTTATATCGTGCAAAGTTACACGTCCTAGTGACAGATGAAAATTAGCTGGTTCCTGAATCACAATGGCCAGTTTTCTCTGAGTCTTTGTTGGAGAGAGTTAGGAGAAGGAGCTGAACTCAATGCTGACGTTGTGCTGAACAGAAGGGCTGCCAAGTTTCACCAAAAGTTCAGTCTTAATAAAGGCCTTACACCAATAAATGGAACAGCATAATTCATGTGCATGTCTTTGAGAAACAGAATCTGAATTGAGACAATTGAGTGCAATTTTTTGAATTTCAAGACAGTGGGGTCATCTGTTGGGAAGGATAGGTATAGCTGGGTATCATCAGCATGGCAATGGCAGCAAAAAATATGTGAGCAGATAATCGTACCAAGAGTAGGGGTCCAAGTATCAATCCTTGAGGTTCCCCTTGTTGGTAGTGATGGGGCTGGAGAATAATAGAGAACCCAAAACTTTGGTTGTAGAGTTATTTTATTACATGCACCTGCAGATCAGATCATAGCATCAACAGTTATAAAGACACTACAGACGCTTTCAACGGCCTCAAACAGTCAACAATCATTATAAAGGCACACACAGCAAGTTGAAACTGCACTATACAACTGACCCAGTACATAAAAATACAACAGCTGCACTTACTACTGCAATTACAGCACAAAAATATTACTGTTTGACATCTACTGTATTTCTCTTTACAGAGAGCACACTGCGCTGCTGGCTCTACTGTGGTAATTCAGTCATTAAACATCATAACAAAAAACATCTGTGTTCATGCAGAAGGATTTATGCAACTCAGCCTGAGTGAAAGAAAATCAATAAATACCTGAGTAAAGCAACAACTGTAATGGAATAAGAGGGAAATTAATACTGAAAGATACCGACGTAGGCCACACACAGATTCAAGAAAACTTGAAGAAAGAAAGAAGGGCACCTACAGTATATTCAAGAAATATAACCAATCATTACCCACACTGATTAAACTGCAGTGAACAGATCGATATTTTCTGACGACTTTAAACCTTTGTTAGGCACTTGCGGTAAATGAGCTGTGAGCATGACAGAACTAGCAGGTCTGATTCCCAGAGTAGGACTGTTGATCGCTGCCCATATTCCTCAGGATTGCATTGCACCACTTATTTCGAGTGTATCGTCCTTGCCAAAGTTCATGAACTACCAGCTAGTTTCAAACTTGTCCGACCTGGTTGCACCGTTAAAACTTTCAGAATGTCTTAGCAAGTAAAGATTTGAGTAATTTAGCGCTGTCCAATCAAAGAACTACGTAAACAGGAAGTCGCTATAGCATCACAAGCTGTAACATAACTTCTAACAACAAGGCTAGAGGATCGGAGCTGGGCTGCCAAGCGGTTTTTAGCATTGTAGCATAGCATTTTGCAACTTCCATGCTCATCACATGTACATGCTTTGAGCTAAACGCTAATGTCAGCATGCTAACAATGTTAAGTAGGAGTAATGTTAACCATGTTCGTCATCTTAGCGTAGTACCATTTGCTCTAACTAGACATAGAAGCAAATATTTGTTTACAAATCACGGTCAAACTGATCAGAACCAATCTTTTGGACCAGATACAGGCACTGAAATCTTATAAACCTAATAAACCTGTTCCAGAGGGAAACGTTGCTTCAGGCCAGACAGTCTACCACGGGCGACTAATACTCATTACCACCGAATGATCGGAAAGATCTGCCTTAGGACTACGGGCATTAACGGGGGAAGAAGCTCTCTAAGCTCAGCTTATGCAACAACATTTAAAATTAAGAACTACCTCTATGTAAAAACTTTTTTGGGTGGTACAACCCCGCACACTTAGCTCACACCTTTGCTAATTCTGAACATACAAACAGTTGGTGCAGCCGACTCCAACTAACTCTGTTACTGTTACTCTGAATCGAAAAAAATGCATGATCAAAACCTCTACTCTAAGACAGATATACTCAGATAGGTGAAAAAATATAAACTGTGTATCTTTTATAATAATCAATAAATAACATGCTAGTGGGATGCACAATCATAGATTCCCACCAAAGCTGTATATATATATATATATATATTTTTTTAATCCAAATTTAAACATATATTTTGTATTTTCTTCATCTTTTTGCATATTTTTCTGTCTCTGCTATAACCAAACAGCAAAAAAAAAATATTACTAACACTGTAATGGAAACATGCGTTAGAAAAGACAGGCTAGCAAGTACGCAGATGTTGTCATGGTAACATTTTTTTCCACGATACAATCAATCCAGGAAATGCTGTAAATATGTAAAAACAGTTTTTCTCTTTGCAGCTTTCTCCCCATAACATCAATATGATGACGATAAGAGCTTTTCTCAGATGTTTATGGTCAGCGATCCGGCATGCTACTAATTTAATACTGACGTTCTTCTTATGTGAAACTCAAATCTGTGGCATAACTCAGAGGAGACCTCTCTGCTAGCAGGCATCCAGCTACAGTATATGGCACCAGCGAGGTAATAGCTTTGCACATAGTGTCTCTGAAGAGCCTGTGATATGTTTGGAGGAACAGCACACAAACAGAAGAAAATACACGTTGTTCACGACTGCGACGGCAATATCAGACTCCAGAGGACATACTGCTGAACAGAGAATAGTACAGCCTCGGTCAGCATAGTATCATATGGATTTGAGTACTTTCAGTGCTCTGTGTGTTCAGCCTTGAGGCCTCAGACGCTGTTTGGGTTGTAACACAGCATGTTCAGTTGCAGGTTTTCATCCCAGTGTCTGAGGATGATGAAGAGCTGGTTGGCAGCGGCCTTAATGGAGGCTAAGTCTCGGCCTTCTGGGATGTCCTGCGCGCTCAACCACATGCTGGCCTTGGCAGCTACCATTTCCCATTCTATGAAGTAACTGGCCGAGCTGTGCTCAAGCCAGGCGAGAGCCACAGCCGTGGCCCACACCATGCTCTCCGGATCCAGCATCCTCTTTAGCGATGCAGTTTCCAAGCCCCCTGAACCAGAACCACGTCCGCTATCCACCTGGGAGTGTGGGGAGAGCTGCGGCTCAGCGGCGGTGGATAGACCTAATGAGGAAGGACAAGCGTCCACCATCCAGGCGCTCCTGGACAGATGGGAAGGGCTGTGGATGCCGACGGTGTTCTCTGCAGGTTGCTGATATGTTTCTGGCTCGTACGGCGATCTGTGTCCGTCGTCGGCGCTCTCAGCACGGCGGCTGCCGGAGTGAGACAGGTGGCCAAGGCTGGAGCGGTGGCTGTTGAAGGGGGACGTCCACTTTAGCTTGTCCATGGGCACGCTAATGGCATCACACAGAGCTGTGTCCAGAGGAAATGCACCACTAGCTAACTGCAACAACACCTGTGCAGGTGAAAAGAGATCACAGTTTGACATAAAGTGCAGCTTGTGTTATTTTATTTTTAATCAGCAGTGCAGTGGTACTTTAGAGGAGTACATACAAGAAGATCAGAGGTCTAAAATACTTAAGTCAAACAAACAAGGGGACAGGAGGCAAGAAGGACGCATACATAATTGGCATGTCAGAAGATCAAGGCACAAACAGCAGGGGCTGGAAGTTGTTTCTAGTCATCACTTCATTAGTAAGTTTGCACTACCCCCAGTGTCTATTTCACTGATCAGGAGACCAAACCGGTCGGAGCTAAAGCCTGCACCTAGACATCAAGTGAAGTCTCCACTATGCTAAATGTGTATTTGTGTGTATAGTGTGTATTGTTGTATGTCCCGTGGCAGTGTGTGAACATTTGATTACGTGTCTTAGCTCTGCGACTCAGGGCTTAGAATAATCTCAAGGATTTATAAGGAACTCTAAGGAGTCTAAGAATTGCATAACGGGGGAAGTGCGGACCGATGGAAGCTGTCAAGCTCGACATCTTGGTTGAAGACAAACAAGAAAACACCTGTTTGGTTCACTGAGTGTAGCTGCTAGAAAAGATAAGGCTACAAAGACATGGCATAAGCCAGATGGAATACAGAGGACTGGTATATTACTTATAACATCTTTGTGATGGAAAGAATCACCTCTGAAATTTGCCTGAACGTCCTTCTTTTGTTTAACTTCTTGCAACTTCTTTCTCTTCTTAACTTATTTGTGTTAAATGGAAACACCCCATGCTTTATGTTTGTCACTCTATCAAAATTTGTAAAAATGGATCACTGTGTAATAACGATGACCGTGTTGTCAGTGTTGCAAAATGTCTCTAGGAGAAAAAAGAGGAAAAGGGTATTTCTTTAGACATCCAAACTCTTTTTATTATCTGTCTACCTTTCTGCTCGGTATGTCTGCATCATCTCCACTGAATAAAATACAATTAAGGGAAAATGATTTTGGGTTCATTGTTTCAGAATGAGATGAATAATACATGAAGGAGGTCGGTTGGTGGTGGTATACACAACACAATTAAAGACTCCATCAGGGTCTCAGTGGTTTCAGGGAGGATGCAGAATATTACAGCAAGTCTGGACACTGATTTAGGCCCCTCGAGCAAAGGTTTGAATTAAAGAGGATTGATCTGTCACCGGCAATTTCTTTTGATAGGCAGAAAAATAAAAAACATTGCTCAGAAAAGTCAGGTTGTACACAAAATGTTCAACTTCAACTCGATTAATAGAGAAATACAAAGTAAATCTTCTGATAATTATAGTTTAAAATGCAGTAAAATACTATTTACATAGACTTGGATTTAAGTATATAACTGAATAAATCCTCTTTTTATCATCTCTGTATTTCTTTCTGTCACAGAGACAGGATGAAACAGGTGTAATATGCAAACAAAAGGTTTGATGCTTACATGCCGTCTGGACTACTCAAAACAGCTCAGAACTTCTGCTGTTTTTGTTCCCACACAACTGTCTCAACAGTTTGTGACACATTCGCCTCTTTAGACAAACTCTAAAGAGTCGGTTCAAATTAGTATCCATCAGAAAAACATGCAGGCTGACTGAGCATTCGCATGTATAGACCTGCTACCCACCAGAGGAATGTAGTCTTTGTTCTCGTTGTCACTCTCTCCGATTGAATCACCGGACTTGCTGTGAGATCGACACATGAATCCTTTGGCAGCCCGAGTCAGGAGACGAGTCCTGCTGAGGGCCAACCTTACAGAGGAGAGAGAGAGAAGTGTGAGAAGCTCACAACACTGTCAGATTTAATCTACTGCTTCTATGAAAACAGGGAAAACATTCGTTTGTTCTGATTATTCTAGTACAGCTGTAGATTTCCATGTAATATGAATCCAATAAATTGGGGACAGGATTTTTAGTAGTATTAGTGTCAGTCAGTCACTTTCATTCAGACTCAAATATCTCAACTTTTAGGTGGATTGATTTTCGAGATTGTTGAGACCTTCAAGGTGCTTAAAAGGATGTGGAGGCCATGGTTCTCTTCCGGGAAAACAGTGGAGTGCTACCTCCTGGTTGAGAGCGAGTTGCTGCCCCAAGTGAAGCAGTTTACGTTGACCAAGTATCTTGGTGTCTTGTTCACGAGTGATGGGAAAATGGAGCGTGAGATGGACTGGCAGATTGCAGTAATGCGGGCATTGTACCGGACTGTTGTGCGGAAGATGGAGCTGACCTATGGTCATAATTTTGGGTAGTGACCGAAAGAATGAGATTGTGGGTGGCCAGGCTCAGCCTTAGAGACTGAGTAAGGAGCTCGGACATCCGGAGGGAGCTCGGCGTACAGCTTCCGCTCCTTCACGTTGAAATTAGCCAGCTGAGGTGGTTCGGGCATCTGATTAGCTGTGTAGAAGTGACAAAGTAAGCAGGGTTTGAACTTCTTTCTCCACTTCTTTTTTATTCTTTATGCATCTATATCTGTCACTGAGTGCAACACTATGAAAGCCTTCCAGAAGATACTGTCTGGATATGTGCCATTAAGGCGTCTTTCTTTGAAGGCAGGCTTTTAACCCAACCGTCGTTGGCTAAGTGCTGCCTCACAGAGTGGCTAGCATGGCTGTAGACTCTTGTTTTTAAAAGGAGAACAAATCACATTGCAACTAAATGCTCATGACTGGTCATGGAATAGTCCAGTATTGTCCTGATGCATTAGTCAGTTATGTGACTTTCTCCATAAGAAGAGTTTATTTGAGGATGCATCATAGCACAGAGACAGCAGTAATGAAAGTTGCAAATTAACTTCTAATGGCAGACAGACAAAAACAAAGGACTCGTCTTTGTACTTGTCTCGTTAGATCTTGGTGTTGCATTTGACACCATTGACCATCAAATTCTTCTACAGAGACTTGAACATCTAATTGGCATTAAAGGAACTGTACTAAGTTGTTTTAAGTGTTATTTTTTTAGATCGACCTCAGTTTGTTCATGTTAACGATGAATCCTCCATGCACACCAAAGTTAGTCATGGAGTTCCACAAGGTTCTGTGCTCGGACCACTTTTATTCGGCTTATATATGCTTCAACATCATTAGAAATCACTCCATCTGCTCGAGGTTTCTGCCTGTTAAAGGAAGTTATTCCTTGCCACTGTCACCAAGTGCTTGCTCGTGGTGGGAAGTGTTCGGACTCTGAGGGTATGAGATAACTTTTGTTATGATTTGGCACTATAAAATTTAAAAGATTCTTAGTTTCACAGTTAAAAATATCTCTCATGCTGAAGTCCTTTTGTTTGCTCATTCAGCGGTGCCACAGCTACAGCACATTTATGTAGCCAGCCGGTCTCCAAACACCCACCTGGCAGAAAAAAGGCTCTCCATCGATTTCTGTGATTGGTCAGAGGTCACAGACGGACTCCTTTGGGAGACTTTGAGACAGAGAAACAGAGGCAGAGTTAGAATTAGACAAGGGAAGTAGAGAGAGAGAGAAAGAAGCAGTGGCGTTTTCTCACCATGAGTCTCGCATAATAAAGAAATAAAACACACCCACTGTGATGCAACTGTGACAGAGGGGGACATAAACTCCAGCTGCAGCCTCTCCTCTGCAGGTGAAAACACTTCTTCTAGTGTGTGTGTGTGTGTGTGTGTGTGTGTGTGTGTGTGTTTTTTTGAAAAGGTCCAGGCAGCGTTTGTCAATACAAGCCACAAAATTGTGTCGACTACTGTCATCACTTACAAGAAGAGGGTGGGGGACTAAAATGTCAATAATCTCATGTTTCACATTTGGAACAAGACAACAGGGTTGTAGAGACTGCCAGACAGTTGGTATGAGAGGTCTTTGTGGAGGAAAGTCCAGCTAATTTACCGATGATTTGCACTTTACTTACCCTCCGTGAAGCTACATCTCTCCCAGCCGGAGGAGGAGGGAGTGCTGCATGGAGAGACGCCATCCTCTGCATCTAAGACAGAAATATTAAGAAATAACTCACAGCTGTCTGTTCTTATTTTATTATTTTTTTACTCCAAACCTAACTAGATATCGTCATTTTAAAAGAACATCTGTGCCCGCTGTTAGCTTGCAGATGCTCAAAGCAGTGTGGGAGTCTTAGCTCAGACTGCTGTTGCTATGCCACCGCTGAAAACCAATTTAAAGTGTTGTGCCCTTTCACATTAGTTGAAGTATTTTTAATGTAAAGCAGCTTTCTGAGCGCTCAACATCTCAAGACTGCAACCTTTCCATTTCAAATAAAGACAGATCAAATATTCAGAGTAAATACACGTACATAAACATAAATCTCATATCACTTTCTTCCCAATGTCTTTGATGCTTACCTGGAGCTCTTACGTATGTTTTTCTGCTGTATTTTTGTTGGCTAGTGATCTAAAACGTCTGTTTTTGTGAGATAAATATATCAAACACAGCCTACTGTTGGACAGGAGGACATCTTCAGCTTCCTCAGACATGCCGCCGGACTGAGAGCGACCCAGTCCGATGGAGTATCCTCTGTTCTTCCTGCTTCCCGAACGAGACCTCGAATGTGATCCCCTCTTCAGACCTTCACCTGAACACGTAAATAAAAAAAACTCAGATCAAGGTTTGAACCAAAGTCACAGTTTAGTCTCAGTGTGTGGACACAGCTTACAAGGTTACAATAAAATAGATTTAAGATTAGGAGAGAAATTTCAGCTTTCAACGCTCAGAGTGAGAGAAATAGTTCAACACTTTGGTAAATTACTTATTTTGCTTTCTTGGCTGGAAGCTGTGATTTTCTCCACTGGTTACCCAGCAACATCAAAGTAAATAGTGCATCACATAACCTCCTGTAAGACTCAACAGGAAACCAATGCAGAAGTGCTAAAAACTGCAGTTCCTCACACGTCCACTTGAGGCTGCCTCCAGAAGTGAGTTAGTCTCCATAAGTCCCCATGTTAAAATGTCCAACTTCATTGTAATTAAAATTGTTGCATGTTAATTTTCTGGTAAATCAATTAATTGATTGTTTTAGCTCTAAACGGGTTAATTAGTGAGATTTAGAGGAGCTGGTAGGTGGATTTTCTTTACCTTTGAACGGAACTGTTACCCATCAGTGTTGAGTCAAAACCAATTAAACCGAGACCCAAGTCAAGACCAAGACCAAAACCAAGGTATTGCAAGACCAAGTCAAGACTCACACTGAAGTATGTTCTTTCGGACATTGTCTTGCAGATGAACTCTTTGTGGTTCAGGAAACCAAATTTATTTATTTATTTATTTTGCCTTTTCAAGCTTTTATTTTGATAGAGACAGCTTGAAGAGTGACAAGAATGTGGGGAGAGAGATGGGGAATGACATGCAGCAAAGGGCCACAGGTCGGATTCGAACCCTGGGCTTCCACAGCAAGGGCTGAGCCTTCGCACATGGGGCGGCTACTCTACCAACTGAGCTAAAAACCAAATTTTATTCAAGAAGATCTGTTTGATTTCTCCTCCCAGACAGTTAACAAACAAAACAAGCAGACTTGGTCTTGACCGGTCTTGATTTAAAATCCTCTTTGTCTGAGACCGAGACGAGACTGAGGACTTTAAGTCAGAGACAAGTGATCTTGAGCTCCAGACCAAGATTGATCTATATTACCAATTTCTAGTCTTAAACTGAGATATTGTAACTGTCTGCTCGTTGTAGTTTAGAATAGCTTGCAATAGGTGCCATCCTGTAGCACATACAAGATACCTTTATACACCTCTGGCTTATAACCACTAAGCTACAAACAAAAGAAGAGAAGTTCTGTTTGAGGATGGTGTTCTGTTCAAACACGTGGAGAGGACTAAACAATGGCGGTAATAAGGACTTCTTCACATTAAACCCATGTGACTTACTGGGGTTTATGTATTCAATACACGTCTGCAAATACTCATTAGTGTCGAGGTCGACGGGAACAAACGCTGTGTATTTGCTCAGTATATTGCAGGCCTTGCTGGTGTGAATAGCATACAGCTGGTACTTCCTCCCGGAGCCTGTGAATTACAATAAACATGAAATGATTAGGAGAGTGGTTCTCATCTAACTCTGCAAGAAAGCAACAAAACTTTGAACTGCTCCTTTTTAAAGTTGTATCTCTAAAATGTTGACGCCTGTGTGAAATAATCTGCTTCATCTTCATCTTCTAAACAGCTAAACATTAAATTTGTAGGGCTGTCAAATTATCGCGTTAATTGCGATTAATTATTTACAGTCATATTTAGCGAATGTTCTTGCCAAGTTAAACATAGTGGAAGACGAGGGGTTAACAGAGGCACAGCAGCACTTTATATGGACCTGATGTTTTATTTTATTTTTATTTTCTAATTATGTGGAGATTGACAAAAGGTCGAAACTAAAGGTTGCAGGCAGCACTTGGGACTAGTCTCAAATACAGAGGAATGTAAATGGCTAAGACTGCATCTGTTCAAATCTGTTAACAACAATAAATGACTTTATAAAGCCACTTTTTGTTATTATCTGCCACAATAATGTAATGAATTTAAATGAAAATACCTCAAGTTGCGGGTTTTTCTCAGCAACTTTTAGGTGAGATTAAAAATGAGATTAATTAGATCAATTAATTACAGGCTATAATAAATTTTTGTAATCTCTTGACAGCACTACAAATTTGTTCTGTCTTTAAAATATTCTTGTAAACATTCAGAGCTCACCGTGCTCGATCTCACACTCCTTATCCGCCATGTGCTCAAAGTCGTGTAAGATGGAGCGCCCGGCGAGGTGGTGGAAGGTCTCGTTCCACAGCTCCTCGTGAACCTTCTCCTCACGTTCTCGGCCGCTCAGGAAGGGCTCGATATCAAAGACGACTTCCCACTTGGCTGGTTTCCCACACAGCAGTCCAGACACGACGGCCTTGCAGTCACCTTTGTGCTGGTGGTTGGCTGCACTCAGATCTGACGCCTGGGGCTCCTGTGGGGTTTCTGCTTGACATAACTGGTGTCCGTAACCATCTGGAATATCACAGAAGGGAGGTTTGATTCCTGAATGTGCATTTTTATTCTCATCTGTTACTCCACATGAATCCAAATCCATCTGCCGTTTGTGACTGGATTTGTTCTAAATTAATTCATCACTTATGTTTCCACAGTTCTCTTTGTTCATCCTGCTTGAATGAACCTCCAATAATTGTTTTCTAAAGTGCGACTTCATTTGTTGCTGATTCATCTCCGGATTCATTTTCTGTTTTGTTCCCAATTTTAGAAAAACATTTCCTGTCCTCCCTCTCTGAGCTTGGTTCGTATTTTTATTGCTTTAATCATTCTAAAGTTGCTTCCAGCACAGATTTAATTAAGATTTCATGTTTTATTATGTTAAAGGAAGACTTAGATGAGCAGATTAACGCTACCTTGCAGCTATTTAGCTTAGCATAAAGACTGGAAACAGGGAGAAATAGCTAATAGATAGCTGCAGGGATGTCCAGCGGTGTGTGGGAGGGTGTGTCTATTATCTATCCAATGTAACCGGCGAAACAATCAGGAAATAACTTTTTATTTCTCTGATTAACCGGCTTTATTGATGCCCGTGCTCCCTAACTCTTATTCACTGTATAAGTCTCTCAACCAGTGCTCGCTTTCTCCCTAACATAAAGTAAATTGAACTTCTTTGTGTCTCTACTCTGCAGAGTTAGACACAGATTTAGAAACTGGTTCATGAAATAAACAAAGCCAGAACACAACAGGAGTGTCAGAGTTTAAACATCGGGCTGCAGTTTTCCAAATGTTCTCTGCACAGCCGCATCCTGTCTGAATGCGCCCTAACACTCTCATACCTGTCCTGTCAAGATAAAGCTGGAGCCAGGAAATGGTTAGTTTAGCTTAGCATAAAGGGGCAAACAGCTAACCTGGCTCTGTCCAAAGATAAAGGGGATTCTGACTACTAGCACATCAAAACCTTTGTAATTAACATGTTTATATCTTATTTGTTTAATCTGTAAAGACACCAGGAGATCTCTGGTCCTAGCCAAGAAATAGTGCCACGTATGTCTGCCTGTAAAACCACAAATTAGCATTTTTATCCTTCAGTTTTTGAGCAGATTAACAAACTATATCTAATATCTTAATTAGTCAAGCCTTAGAGGTGTTGGTAGATGGATTTTACACCCTACAAATGACATATTTACCAAGAAAACCACGCACACTCTTCGGTCTCACCTGTATCTCCGAGGCTGCCAACAGACGGGCTGTCGGTGGATGATCTGGATCCATCTTCCCCGCCGGTGTTGCGAGCTGCAGCAGGTGGCGCTGAGCCGGTGCCGCCGAGCTGAGGATTGTCCTGAGGAGGATGGGGGTGGAAATGAAGCTCGGCTGAGTCGGCTTCCTGCTGCAGGAGCTGCTCCTGCTGAGGGAACGGCCTGTGACAGCTGCCAGGACGCCCTCTGGAAGATGTGGCACACAGGCTTGCCAACTGTGGCTAGAAACAAAGGAAAGTTTGTTTAATTTAAATTATTCTGGTGCAATCAGATTTTAATAAGATATGGAAGAGTGTTCACTCACTTACTTTCAAGCTGAAAGTATGACTATGACTTCAAGAGGATTATTACATAAAATCGATTTAGGTGCAAACTGTTGGACACTCGAGATATTTGATATTTTGTTAGTTCATTATGAAGTTTCTCATTTTGTCTAAAGATATTCGGGTTATTACAACATAAGACGAAGATGCTCTCAGAAGAGAAGCGAGAACGAGGCGGTGTTTTTCATTTCAATAACACTTTAGAGCCCACAAAGTAAAAATGGAATGATTTAGGATATCGGGAGGAACCAATGACACACTTACTGGATGAAAATGTTGTTTTATCTTTGCTAAGGTCAGACCATTCCTCTCAGGCTGACACAGAAAAATGATTGCACGATTTTATCGTCTCAAGACTTGACTACTGCAAAGCTCTCTTGTTTGGTCTTCTGGAAAAAAAATGTTGGTCGGGTACAACAGCAGAACAACAACAAGACAGAAAGCACATATAACTCCTATTTTAAAGGAGGCACTGGTTGCCCTTTTAGGTTTAGAGTTGATTTTAAGATCCTCTTATTAGTTTTTAAATCACTGAATGGCACCACAAACTGCAGTTCCTCAAATATCCACTTGAGGCTGGCTCCAGAAGTGAGTCATTCTCCATAAGTTTCCATGTAAAAATGTCCAACTTCACAGCAGGAATCAACATGTTTACAGCCTGTTTACAGCATGTTTATACCGTCTGTGGTTTTATCTAGAATCTCAACAAAAACGCTCCACTTCTGTAGGTGCCTCGTCATTTACTGCCAAGCTTTTAAGCCTCAGATTATGTATTTATCCATTTTTGCAAAGTTCTCTTCATTGTTGTCTGTTTCCGTTAAGTACAGTATGTAAGTACAGATGAAGAGGTTATGGAATAAAAGCGTATCAACTTTGGAAATCAATCAAAATTAATGATGATTTCAGCTCTAATTTCTGAGATAATTTCTGTAGTATGAAAATTATTCAAATGAATGTAACAGAAGGATTCCCCGCCTTTCTTGCACAGATTAAATTATCTTAATTTGTATTTCTTTAATTTATGTGATAGTCTACAGACAAATAAATCAGAAGTTGATATATTTACTTGTACTCATTAGATATGGATTGATCACGAGTGCATTGGAGAGAAGAACTCATTCCTCTCGCAGCCCGGTGAATTGTGTTTAGTTTTACTAAGTCGCTCTCTGAGGAATATTCAAAACTAATTACCAGTCATACATCTCGCCCCTCATTACCGAGGCGAGTGCATTAGTCTGGTCTTGATTATACTCCAGTCCAGACGAGGGTCAGAAGGCTGTTTAATTTGTCAACACAGTCTGAATATAAATATCATTTTTCATTTAATGACAAAATGACGACCGTGTCATAATTACAATATAAGATTCTGCTGCCTTTAATAACAGAGTGTTTGTTTGTGTACTTAAACATACAACACGAGTGTTATTATCCATGAAAGCTCCGTTTGGACGCTGATTTGACGTCTGTGAGCGACAAACTGGTTCAGAAATAACCGCTGACCCATTTTTTTTTCAAACTAAACAAACACAGGTCGTCTTAAAAAGCAATCATGTGTGTGTCACTTATCACAGCGTGGGACCGGACCTGGTAATCGTTCCTCCACTGCGCCTCGTGTTCGGGGCTCATCTGGCCTATCAGCTCCTGGACTTTGGCTCTCCTCAGGGGATTCTTTGCCACCACAGAGCTCGGATCACTGGGAGTGTAGACCTTCTTCGCCGGGTTGTAGTCTATGATCTGGTTGGTGCTGTACGCACGCCTTCTTGGAGACGTCTTACAGTCCAACCCTGATGATTTGTTCAAGAATAGAAATAGTCAAACCAGCAACAATACATGACATTGTCATACAAGTATAAGCTATTGTGAACAACCAAAGCTAACATCTTTTCTTTATTTGGGTCAGTTCTTTGCTGAATGGTGAATCTCCTCTAGCGTGCACATACTGACACATTTTCCCAAAAGTTTCATTTTGTTTTGAGCAAATAGAAGCTGGTCAACATGTGCAACTGGAGAAATTAAACTTCTGATGGCACTAGATGAAAGTTTAGGGAACACCAAAGTTATTATCCTGACGGGGACGTGAACGTCTGTGTCACAGTTTGTGACAGTCAATGTGATACACTAACTAGGAACCAGGACAAACATGTCAATCATCAGTCCATCCAAATGTTTCAAAAAGTGGTGCACCAACCAATCAACTAACTAACTAACTCCATAAGTCCCCATGTTAAAATGTCCAACTTCACAGCAGAAATAAACATGTTTACAGCCTGGTACAAAAAACAGTTTTGGTCTCTGTAGCTAATTTCCCCGTTCATGACAACTGTACTGAGGGTGAATTTATATACAACTCACCTGTTCAAATTATATTAAGGCTTAAAGTTATGCAGGATTAAGAGCGTGGATGCTTTGACTGACAGGTGGGTGCCGTTACAGATGGCTTATTTGAGCAACCAGGTCCCCCGATGACATTCTTCTTTATACTGCCATTTAAACCACCCCTCATATCTAACTCCATCAGTTTGAGAAATAGCCACTAATTACAAGACATCTTTCCACATGTGTATACTGTATTTCTTACCCATGGCGTCTTGCTCTGTGGTGGCAGGGCTGCTGTCCGTCATGCAGTCCTGGTAGGAGTCATACAGAGGCCCAGCTTCCTTGTAGGACCCCTGGCTGTCGCCACTTGTCCTCACCGGGTCTTCTTCTTGAGAGTGGTAAAACACAGAGCTGGCCGACTCCACGGAGCGCATCATGCTGTATCGCCTCCTCTTGTCCTGTTTAGAGTTCACATCCAAGACAAGTGCTTCAACAAAGAGCTGTTCACAAGGTTTGATTAATTAAGTATCCCTGCAGGAACACCTTTCAGGGCTAATGGATAAGTGATTAATCTAATAAAAAGTCATCCTGCATGCAGTTATTTGTCACCCTGTCTCGCACTTACAGATTTGGGGTTGGCGTGGTAGCGGGTGGTGTCACAAACCACGCTGTAGCCAATCAGACTGTCCCCTGGAAACAGGAAGGTGTTGCCCACAGGGGACAGCAGCACTTCTTTGGTCTCAGGAAAGAGCCACTCGATGGAGATGTCACTGAGCACTGGTGACATGGTTTTCTTCAGGGACTTTATCATCTGTGGAGTTAAAAATAAACCAACTAAAATAAACTTTCAGATCTAAAACGCAGCTTCTTGCTGACCGGTACATAAAGAGAATGAGCGTCTCTGAGATATGATTTCATAATTGGTATCAGCGGTAGACACTCAGTGCTTAGAAACCACCGCAAATGGCTCTCCAGTGGCCCACAGAATAGCTGGCTGTCGTTAGGAGTGATACACAAAGTGGGAAATGAGTACCTTGGGCTGCAGCCTCTCTCCGTCGGTCAGGAACTCTGCTGTTCCTTTGGAAACTGTCGCCAGCCCCTGCACCAGCCTCCTGCAAGCATTCTGTCCTATGCCGAACGTAAAACATCTGCACAGACACATTAAACACTGCAGCTCCATGGACAGATCAAGATTTAAGAGAGAGGCGGCCTAGAAATAAGCAATCTGATTTGTCAAATATAGATTTGGATTAAAAAAGAGACAATGATCTCGAGTGCTGAGATGTGCCTGCTGCTCCTCAGAGCTCTCTCTGGGGACTCTGATGTTTTATTTCACCATCTTTATTCCATTTTTCCATTTCATTCCACCGGCTACGTCCTTATACATATTTAACAAGATCCAAAAGTGACATACATACATAGAGTTATCGTTGTTTGGCCTTGTCTTGTAAACATAGTGCGATAATGACCCAGGAAGTGTCGATGAATCGGTCAAGCTCTGTGTATCTAATGCAATCATCTGGGAGCGTTCATCCATTAAAAGGGGGGAAGACAAAAGTCTATTATTTCCTGAGTGACTCAGTTGAGGGATTCACAGTGTGAGACAAGCTGCAAAATGAAATGATTTCCCCGTCTACTGCAGATCTATTGTGCCGCCGGCGCTCACTCCCGGTTGACAGTTCGCAGCCTTCAGGAGCGATTTTATTTCTTACTTTAGATGCAGTTTTTTTAAAAACAAAAACATTCTTCTTAATCTAAAATCAAGGCTGCACAAATCTGCTCTGACAAGCGTCTTTGTGGTGATATATATCACAGTGTTTGACACTGACACAGCATCCAGTGCATTCACGTTCCCGGATTTCATTTAGAGAGGATTACAGCTCCATAACCAGGTGTTCCACTTAAGCCTCCGACAATCCGTGGATGTGATTTTACGTTATCCATGAGATGAGATGTGCTTTTGATATTTGCATAAAGGGCATAAACAAAGGATGAATTTATTATCATTTATTATTATTATTATTTGCTTTGACACAACATGTAGTAGCTTCTCTGACAGTGCTGCAATATGCTCAAGCAGCTACCAAACACATGCAGGAACAGTCAAAAGTTTGGACACAGCTTCTCATTCATTGCTTTTTCTTTGTTGTTTTTACTTTCTACACTGTAGATTAACATTGAATACATCAGCTATGAGGTAACACGTGGAATTATGTAGTAAACAAAGAGGTTCTTCAAATTATCCATGTTTAGATCTCTTTCTATCAACTTCATGAGGTCGTCACCTCCAATGGTTTTCCAACAGTCTGATGAAAAAATAAATGACGGTCCCACTAAGCTTAAATCAAATGCTTAGTGCAGAACACTGTGGTACCCATGTTGTCCTCGAATTTTGAATAAATCGCCAATAGTGACACCAGAAAAGCACTTCCACTCCATCACACATGTAGACATCATCCATTTGCCTTTTTTCCGCCTGTAGAACCAAACATCTCAAATTTGGATTTGAGAAATTTTAATTCTTTGCAGTAGTTGGACCACAAAGGTCTGATTCACTCAGTCACCTCTGAACAGTTGATGTTTGATGCGTCTGCTACTTGAACTCTTTGAATCATTTATGTGGGCTCTAATCTGAGGTCCCATTGATTGTTGATTTCTGAGGCTGGTGACTATAATGAACTTCTCCTCTGCAGCAGAGGTAAATCTTGGTCTTCATTTCCTGGGGTAGAGCTGGTTTAATATAATTGGGGTTTTTTAGCAACTGCACTTGAGTATACATTCAAAGTTCTTGATATTTTCTGGACTGATTGACCTTCATGTCTTAAAGTAATGATGGACTGTTGTTTCTCTTTACTTAGTTGAGAAGTTCTTGCCAAGTAAAACAACAGCCGAATACAGCTATTCACTCTGCACAACACAACTGATGGATGTAGAAAAACCATTGAATAAGAAGGTGTGTCCAAACTTTTGACTGGTACTTTATTCATGTCTGCAGGTACGAATCCTAATTAGCAACAAATGGGTCATCTTGTAAAGTCTTTAAAGGCCAAACAGCTTCCACAAGAACAGTTCCTAACGTCCCTAAAATGTCACTCATCATTGATACTCTTTTGATTGTTCATTCAGAGTGTGTTCGCAGTAATACTTGCCTGATGTAGCGTGCATGGCTGCGGACAAGTTCAATAACTTTCCCTGTGTTGCTGACCGCCCCGTCGGTGAGCAGGAAGAGCAGGCGGGGGTGTCCGCTGGACAACGGCTGCCTCAGGATCCAGTTGAGCGGTGCTAGGATGTTGGTCCCGCCCATGTCGGCTCTGAGCTTTCGAATGTACTCACAAGCCAGGGCCAGGGCTTCCTGAGATGTGGACGTGAAACAATGAAGACCCCATCTGAATCAAATTTGGTAAAACATCATGCAGTGATGAATTAAAGATCTACTTTACCTCCTCGTAGTTCTGGCTGGTTGTGAATAGTGATTTGAACATAGAGCCGAAGCCTACGATGTTAAAAAGGCAGCCGGGCACAAGACTCTTCAGAATCACCACCATGGCGTCCTGAAGGAGACCGACAAGGACAAGTTAGTGCAGCAATAAGTACTACTTGTTCTAGAGGGGGATAGATTTAGCATGTCCAGTTGTTGGTAGTGTTTGAGAGGAGATCATCTCTGAAGAGCTGGAGGTCTTGAGGAAAAACCTCCTCAAGACCTCCAGCCCTCCAGAAGGTAGAGAGGGACGCTCCTGATCTGGTAGGACGTTCCACCAACGGGGAACAACAGACGAGAAATGTTTGGATCGCCCTGAGAGAACGGGTGGCAGAGCCAGGCGTCATTCATTGTCTGTATGAGGACATTCAAGTAGGTGGTTGCAGAACTGGAGACTACTTTGGAGTCAGCATTAGGAATTTACCAGTGGAGCTCAATGAGCAGCAGGGTAACGTGACCTTTCAGGTTGATTGAAGACCAGGCGCTGCCATGTTCTGGATCATCTGAAAGGGTTTCACTGAGCAGGCTGGGAGGCCCGTCAAGAGGATGTTACAGTAATCAAGTCGCGAGATGACCACAGCCTGTATCAGGAGTTGGGTAGCATGTTGAGTCAGGTCTCGGCAACCAGGGCAACATGATCAGAGAAGGTAAGTTGGTCATCAATCATGACTCGTAAGTTTCTCGCTACCTTGGTAGGGGCGAGAGAATGGGAGTCAGTTTTAATGTTGATGTCATGCTGTAAAGTAGGTTTGGCTGTGAGGACCAGCAGTTCAGCTGGAGGTAGTTCACAGTCTGTACTCTACACAGGTGTCATCTCTGCACAGAAGATTTTCTCAAGGAGAGGATTGAGCGGCGAATGGCATCATGCAGTGTCATTTCATCCATCACTGCCTCTTCTGTAGCAGAGGAGCAGTTACCAGAGGAACACCACTTATCTCAAGCTTCACTCAGGTGAAGACCACATCGGTCAGACAGGTCCGCTCAGGTGCATTAACAAAGAAAGAATCAATATGTAACATTTCAGTTACCTTTAAATGTATTCAGCAGAAAGACAGCTGGTGAATATTCATACATCGCTGTGCTGGCTGTGTGCCCAGACTCTGTAGTATCAGACACATCCAATAAAAGTCTGAGTCACGAATAAATATCACACCACGAGGCAGGGTCAGTGCAGAAGCAGCCAAGTAATGTGTAAACATACTGAAATAAATAGCAGCTCTGTAGGTGCTGAAGACGCATCACATGAAGTCTGATAAGACCTCCGAGACTAAAACCTAGCAACTGAGACGTTTGGTGAATAGTGAATGATTTGTCTGATCGATATCCGTGCGTACATGCCCTTCACACAGTTGGCTAACCACATCTATAATCTCCAAAGGCTGCAGAATCAGTACGGCTGTGAGCCCTGAAAGCAATTACACAGCCTGGAATGACGATGTGTTGATACATTAGTTTGCCATTTAATCTCTACTGTTGATAAAATGTGATATATTGACAGTTATATGTAAATCAGTGTGTGCCTTATTGTATTTTTGCACCGCATGCCACACTGGGATTAAAATACCTTCACACGGTTGATGTTGACCCCGCTCATGCTGCCGCTGCGGTCAATGAGGAAGATAAACTCGCCGTGAACCATCCTCAGGTCCGAGCTGATAGGCTTGAGGTCAGGGCAGAAGTTCAACATGACCACAGGGTTGTGGAGGATGTCCTTATGGAGCCGCCTGTGAATTATATCTACCTGGAAAAGCACAAGAATACAAAAAAAAAAAACATCTGGCACCATGAAATAACAGGACTGTGTGCAGGCTTTAATTTAACACTTAAAGAAGGGAAGTAATTGAGACAAGCGATCAGGTCAATACAGAGCACATCAATTATTGTAGATGTGCAGGAAATTCCAGGAAGAATGTGGCGAGCCTTTGGAGCGTTTCCATAGAAACACATTTTTAGTGCTCTTTCTCCTGCTCCTGTTTCGGTCTGCTGGTCACTTAACAACCTCATCATAGCAGGGGCGCGAATGGACACATGCAGGACTCTCAGAGGTGAATAATACAAGCTGAATAATACAATATGCTGAACTGGTATAAAGATGAACTCATAACCTACAAAGGCAAAGCACTGCATTGTAACTAGTCAAAATTGAATGTAATACAATAGAAATGCAAAATTTCCATGAAAATACAATGTCAAATTTGCCTTAATTTGTTAGCTTTGAAGCTACAGCTAGTCTTAGCTAAAGCTGGCCGTAGTTTTATAAACAAACACTGTACTGCAACTAGACAAAATTAAATGTTTCACTGTATAAACTAATGTTATACACAAGAAATTCAGAATTTCTATGAAAACCCTTTCAAAGCCTGTCAAATTAAAAGCTAGCTAGCTGATGAAAACACTGCTAAGCTATGAAGCCACAGCTAGCCTTAGCTAAAGCTAAAACTATATTTGCTAACTACTGATTTTTATATCCATTTTGCTGACGCACATCTTAGCTTATTCATCCATATAACTGATTTAGACAGTAACTAAGTTCAACCATGAGAGAGAAAAATATAGCTAGCTAAGCTAACTTAGCTTAATTAAGTAGCAGTAACTTCCAACTTTCTTGTAATTGACAAAACTGGCAAAATGCCATACTGCAACTCTTAGAATGTGAATGTTTCACTATAAATAAATATACCATAGGAATGCATAATTTCCATGAAAACAGTGTGTCAAACTTACAAGTAAAAGCTGGCTTAGCTAAAGCTAAGGCTAGCTCAGCGAAAGCTAAGGCTAGCTTGCTGTTAAAGCTAAGGCTAGCTTAGCTAAAGCTAAGGTTAGCTTGCTGATAAAGCAACAGCTAGCCTTAGTTAACGCTAAAACTAGCTAATTACTGATTTTATATTTTTTATATCCATTTTGCTGACAGACATCTTGGTTTCAATTGATCTAAATAATAGCTAAGTCTAATGATGATACAGAAAAATATACCAGGTTACACTATTGCTAACTAGCTAGTGATTAAGCTACCTTAAAATCAGATATTTAAATATTTGATTGTAAATGTCTTTATTAAATTATTTCAATATAAATATTGTAGTTCAGTCAGTTCAATAAAGCAGATAAACTACCACCTCTGTGTGTGGTATCATAGTATTAGATACTAATAGTATTTTATTGCTAGATATCATAAAATAATGTGATATAATTGCTGCAGCTTCACAGTCCATATACAATAGCATTTGTTGCAGGGCATCGTTCATTATATTTCACTGCGTCATCTTCACCACACTCCTCAAACTGATATTGGACAGTGTTGCCATCAGTTCAGCTGCACGGCGCTGTCACACTCACTTTCCTCTCATTGCTCGAGTCCTTCTTGGTGGCCTTGATGAAATCGCTCCGGCCGTGGAGATACTCATCATACTCCTCCTGCGTCATGTCTCCGTTCTCAATGAGCACATGTGGCAGATGAGGCTCTGAAGTGACACAGTTGGTCAGGACACAGACATGCTATTAGAGGCAAATTATAAAACAGATGGAGACCGAGAAATAAAGCTCAGAGGGGTTGAATGAATCCTGAGGGTTATTTCTCTTTAGTCTGTAGGTCTTGAAAAACATTGATTTCACCTTTCTAATCAAGTTTCTATCTACAAAGGTCAATTTTTACAGCCTGTAGGAATAGTTATAAAATGCTTTTGTACATGATTTTAACAATAAACTGTCTGTAAAATCACCACTAATATTGGTCCAGACTTCTCTAGATTACCAGTGAACATGTGAACAATCTGAGGGGGGCTCAGGTACTTTCTGCAACAATAGTCAGAGTTAATGTATGTTAGGAAGGGCTGCCATATCTTGTAGAAGGTGTTTAACGAACCTTTCAACGAGAACCTAATCTTCTCCAGGGTAATGTAATGCAAAACTTCCTGAATCCAGAGTGGAAGAGTGAGACCATTTTAGAAGAATAAGTCTTCGAGCAAGTAAGGTGGAAAAAAGATAATGATTTTTTGTGTGGGCATGGGCACATTGAGCGAGGTCGAAATTCCAAAGAGGGCAGCGAGGGGCCCGAGCACGATAGTTTGGCCTGTTGCTTTACTAATTGTTTAAAAAATTGCAGTCCAGAACTCCGATAGTAGAGGGCAGGATGAAAACATGTGGCCAAAGTCTGCATCTATTGCATTTGTCTGTTTTGTCAGGATAGATTGTGGCCAGTTATTGGCATAAGTGAAATAAACTCTCTGCAGAATTTTTACGTTGTAAAACGTCTGTGCCTCGCACAAATAGAAGACGAGTGAACGCTATTTAGCATCTCCTCCCTCCTACTGTTCATCAGACAAAAGAATCTCAAAGTCCTGGACCCAAAGCAGCTCTCAGAGAGTTCAACCAGTCTGGAGACGGCGTATGAATAAACTTGTACGTAGTTCCTATGTGTCCTCTCTGCTTGATATTAAGGGTTAAGAATTGGTCAAAAATTTTAGTTTTACATGAAAACAAACTCTGTAACCTGATTTAAAGAAAATAAATGATTTAGTTTAATTTTACAGTTTTTTACAGGTTTGTTTTTGTTTGTTTCTTTTTTTACAGTTTGATAATTCTCCATAGGTTTATCACCCCTTTCACATCACATAGAGTAATTTGATCCATTGCTAAAATAACAGATAAAATGTATTATTTTGTAACAATAACCAGCTCACTGTACGTTATCCCGCTGTTTACTGAAGAAATACATACATTGTGTCAAATTATTGATTTAAAAATTATGTTATTGTGTCCGCAGTGGTTCTCCAGAGAACTGCGTCCATAGCAACGTTCTGTTATACAGAAATAACAGAGCAGAGGCTGCCGTAATTGACCAATCAGAATCGAGCATCCAACAGAGCGGTGCAATAAATCTCAATAAATGCACGCATTTCATCCCTACTGGTTTCGTTCAGGTATTAAATGTCATTCTATGTGATTACAAACGTCTATAAACCCTGTAGTAATGTATACGACACACATCCTGTGTTAATGGCCGTTAATAATCGAAGCTGATGATGTATGATAACACAAACACATGAGCTCAGTTTCCTCCCTCTCTCTGCTCGAGCTGAGCATCCATGTTGTGATTTAAACTGCAGCACCGGTGTGAGCTGAATTAAATTGCCCAGCAGTGACAGCAGGTCTGTTTGTGAACAAAACCTTCATAAGAAGCCTATTGGATCAGCGGAAAGCCACGGCTCATTTCAGCCTCTGGCAGACAAACCGGTCCACACACGTATACTACAGGTCGCGACGGCAATGATGGAGAGAAAGACTTGATGCTGAACACCCACACAACGGTGTCCGCTGGCATGTCGTACATTAACAACAGGTCTGTTTTCTTTCCTGATGAGGTGCTTGCACACACAAGTGGAGCAGTGAATCAGCTCGCAGCTGATCTGATTATATCATGAACAGAAAAATTGCTGTGAAAGAAGCCTTCAAAGTATTGCACTCAAGAGAGAGGAGGAAGAGCCATGAGTGAGTGTGAGTGAGTTTTGGACCTACCGCTGGGGTAGATGAGGATTTTGACAGGACAGTCGTAAGTGTACTTGTCTGCCAGAGTGATGACGATGCTGGTGGCAGAGCGGGCCAGAGGGTCTGCATCGGCTCGGATAGCATGAGACGGGCTCTCTACACCTACACAGAGCAAACCAGCCACAGTGGGATCAAATAACCAGTGGCTCCACTTCCAGTAATAACAGTAATAACAAGGCAGCAAATGCAACTGAAGTGACTCACATTTATAAGAGCACACATCTACAAAAGCTTTAAAAAGATAATTTATGTACTGATGTCTGCCGCGGTTTGAAGACTAAACAACCAGCAATTATGAATGACGATGTGAGAATTTTCATCACAAAGTTGTCAAGTTTAAAAAGAATAGTTTGACATTTATTAAATACACTTTCTTGCTGAGCGTTTGATGAGAAGATCGATGACGCTCTCATGTCTGTGTGGATTAATATAAAGACAGCAAGCCTGGCTGTGTCCAACGGTAACAAAATCCACATAACAGCACCTCTAAAGCTCACAGATTAAAGGGCCAGTGTTGGATTTAGTAGCATCTAGAGTAGTTGCTGATTGCAACCCCTTTGTGTCACCCTCTACTTCCTACATATTGAAGAAAGGCCCTGTCTAGACCATTGTTTAGTTTGTGCGTTCTGGGCTGCTGTAGAAACATGGTTGAGTTGAGGTTGGCTGAATGACGCCTGGTTGCTCAAACGAGCCATCTGTAACGACACCCACCTGTCAATCAAAGCGTCCACGCTCTTAATCCTGCATAACTTTAAGCCTTAATATAATTTGAACAGGTGAGTTGTATAAAAATTCACCCTCAGTACAGTTGTCATGAACGGGGAAATTAGCCATAGAGACCAAAACTGTTTTTTGTACCAGGCTGTTTATTTCTGCTGTCTAATATGGGGACTTATGGAGACTGACTCACATCTGGAGCCAGCCTCAAGTGGACGTTTTGAACTGCAGTTTTTGGTACTTCTGTGTTGGCTTCAGTTCACAGTAACGGAGGTTGCCGCTTGGTCTAAAGGTAACAAAATCTACATACCAGCAGCTCTAAAGTGCACTAATTATTAACACATGGACATGTTGGACCATCTCTTGGGTTTCACCGCCTGACAATGGTGATAAAAAGAGACTGTCTGCTCTCGGCCAAGAAATTGTCCAGCACATTAACCCCCTTAAAACCGCAACGTTTTTTTCACAGATTAAACTAATCAGATATAAAATATTTCATTAGTGACCTTTGGACACAGGTAAGCTAGCTGTTTCCAGTCTTTATGTGAAGCTAACCATCTCCAGAGAGTGTGATCTATCTTCTCATCGAAATTCACAGCAAGAAATCAATTTAGCTTAATTCCCAAAATGTCAAATCATCCCAAAACCCAACTATTAAGCAAACAAACACATTTAATAAAAAAAAAACAGCTTTTTTTCCTTTTCTGCACTTCACTGCAGGAAACATCACAATTACAACTTCTTGCCTTGAAAGCTTTCAGAGAGCGCACAAGCTTGATAACAGGATGTCTCAAGTGATCAGGCCTGTTATGCCATTAAACACAGTGAGGAAAGAAAACAGGATTATTTCTCGAGAGCTCTGAAGCGCATTCCAGTCGACAGGCAGATTTAATATATTTATATCAAATATATCACTAATATTGGTAAATTATCTGACCTGCGAGGAGGTAGGGAGCACGTATCTCTAGTTGGAAGTTAAACTCGTAGTCCATCGAGTTGATGGCCTCCTCCTCCAGCAGTGAAGCCAACCACAGCTGAGGGGAGTTGGGAGTTTGATCATGAGGACTTGAGGTACAAGTATGCCTGTCTCGCCTAAACATAGCAAAACATAACTGTATTAAAATGACGCCATCTTAAATGAACATACAGTTTCCATCCATACAAACATCCAACAGGGGCGTACACCCAACATTGGACACATCCAACATCAACATCAATGGTTTTTGTGTTGTTTTCATGTGTTTTCTCACGTTCTTGAGAAGTTTGGGGATAGTCCCTGCTCCTCGTTGATGGTCCTCTGAACCCGAGGCGTACACACTGGTGGGGATGAAACCCTGATGCCTCCGCTGGGCAGGGTGGAGAGTTCAGAGGAAGTGCTAACCAGAATATGAACCGTCTCCATAGGAGGGATGATCCCAAGGTTAACCACCAACACTGTCCTCTCCAAATCCTCATCCATCACTATGTGACCTGAAACACCAGATTAGTAAACATTAATAAGAAATACTTATATGACTCTCAGAGAGTTATCTTTGATTCGTGAAGACACATTGAAGTCCTACAGGTCTTGTAGTGTTCTCGTGAAGGGTGTACGGAAACTCTTAAAGGTCTTAATGGATCTCTTGTTTGATTCCTTTGTTAATTCTCGTCTGTAATCTTCTCTAAAATAGGAGTCACTCCTCTCCCTTTAATTAGGAGCTTACTACAAAACTCAGCTGCATCTTTAAAAGGACCCTGGGCTTGCATTAGTAGAACTGTCTTGTAAAGGATTGCCCTCAGAGTTAATTATACAGAAGGTATTTCTACTTCTTTGTTTACAAGCAGCATACTACGACATTATTATTGTATCACACTCCTCTGAAAGCATTACTTGGCTCTACCTACTGTAAACCTAACCCATAATTATGTCTATAAATACTGATGAAGATGTGTTCACATGTGCAGGGGTACTCCAGCAATTTAGTACTGGATTCCCAAGTTGGAGGACTCGTGACAAACAGTTGATTGAAAGAATGATTCATCGTAAAAACTGAAAGTTTGATGTGAATTAGCAGAGGCAGGTTTTTAGTCTTTAGTATCAGTCAAGCTGTCGTGTCTGTCCTTAGACCTTCACTGTCTTTTGAAGCCCATATTCTCAGTTTGTCACGAAGGCTTTCTGTTGAAATTTTGCAGTCACAATCCTGATCCAAGATAATCCTCAAGACATAATCTTTGGGTAATTTCCCAGACTATAAAAAGCTCTTTCTTACCCACAGGAGACAAGGCATTAAAGAACTAATTTTACAACCTGAATATTGTAAAATGTGACCCTTTCAAAACCTAATATCAAATAGTTTTTTGGGCCACTTGAGGGCAGCACAACAAGTTGTAAACACAACATTGATATATTAGCACTTTATATATGGAGAATGTGTTACCAAAGATTTTCTATATCAGAAGAGAACGCATAACTGAAAGACCCTAAAACGAGTTGATGCAAACTAACTAAAATGTTATTTTCAGACTCGTGCCAATAATGACAAATTACAATTATTTCTCATTTTTGTACAGAGAAATTACTATATTATTTCTAGTATGTAAATTTTTATATGTTTATTTATGTAAAATGACTATAATTATCTGAAATTAAATATGTAGCTGATCATAAATGATTTATGTCCATAGCAACAATTTAATGTTTTTCTTCTTGTAATTCTACATTCAAACTCTGTAAGCTAATTTACGGTAAATAACTTTGTACAGAAAATTATTTATATAGTATATTAAAAGTAATGAGTAAATTTAAAGTTGTTTACATTTATTTGAATTCTGATATTTTACGGTCATTTGACCGTTTTTTACGGGGGGGAGGGTTTGTTTCTTTTTTACAGGTTTATCACCTCTTGACGAAAAACTGAGTAGAGCAGCTTTAACCTCACCAGTGCCACTGTGCAGGGCTCCATTAGACGTGTTGCAACAGTCCAGATAACAGTCGTCAATTTTTGCCTTGTCTTTGATTTGCAGCGTTATAATCTGGCTGGATATCATCGACTCGAACCCCACAACGATGGAGTTTTCCTCCAGTGGATAAATAAAGATCCCTAACAGGAAGTGGGAGAGAAAAAAACAGAAATAAGGGCATGAACCAGAGGCAGTGACACATGTTCAGTCAATAATGGTGAATTTAACAGTGTGTTTCTGAGCATGAGGTGAATGTACACACTCACCCTCAATAGCATGATCCTCAATATTTTCATAGGTCATGGAGGCCGTCATGGCCAGAGTGTAACCCCTGACACAGGACGTGATGTCAGAGACGCTGAGGGGCAGAGCGCTCCGGTTCTCCTTGTTAATGAGTCCAGGCATGGTGCTGGTTTTACAAGTCTGGTTTTGTTAACACATGTCGAAAACATAGAAAAGAAACTCATCAGATAATGATGCTTTAGGTCAGAAACAAGAGCTGTCACTGATGTCCAACAAGAAATGTAAAGTAATTAAAGAAACAAAATTTAGAATAAAAACACATCTAGGGTGAATCAACTAGCCAATGTTAGCTGCTGACATTAGGTCTTCAGTTTGATGTTGAGTAATAAACTAAGCTCTGAGTCCTGCCTAGCTAGTCAACATGTTTCAGGCAACTTGACTAATAGAAGTTATAATCATTCTCCCTTTTAGCACTTCTTTGGTCTCCACCAACTCCTGAGGGATATATTGGACAGCTATTTAGCAGCTAAATGTCGACCAGCTAGTCAATCAACAACATGTCATTTGGTGCTGAGCTGTAAGTGTACAGTTTCATTGCTAAACAACAGCTGCCTGCGACAGCTAGAAACAGTTAAATTACAGGACATAAAACCAAAACAATGAGCTGAAAGACCCTAAAATGCTAAAAGACAACACACAAAAACACAGCGTACAAATCTCACGAGGGTTTTGCAAACCTACGACCACGCGTAAAATGCGACATTACGAAACAGACTTTTGAAAAGAGGTATTTTTATTTAATTCCTAATTATTAATTTGTTTTTTTATAATTTGTTTAATTTTTATATTTGACACAATTTATTCAGGATCTGGTCTTAATTTTTTCCTCCTCCTTTTTTTTTTTTTTTTTACAGCCTTTGTGACCCAGTAATAACATGAAACCCAAAGCAGGGCCTCATTACAGACTTCAAAACCAGATGAAAGCGGCTGTCTGGATGTCAGTTCAGTGCAGCCGGCTTTATAGATACTGTCACCTCAATAATCTTCAGTGATATGATGATGTAAAATCATCACAGAGAGCCTGGGTGATACGGGTACTGTTTGAGTATTTGAGATAAAGGTCACAGCAGTAAAACAAATTCAGGGTGGTGTCATCATTGCAACACACAGAGAGAGAAAACACAGTATTCAGAGCCATGTGAGGTGAAACTTAAGATACATAAAGACAAATGCTCGAGGAGGAATACAGCGCCGCTAATTATGTAAGTTATCCAATAAAATTATCTGTTGGCTTCAGGGCTGTGTTTCATTATTAATGTTGTCTCCTCCACCAGCAATCTTGGTAATGTGCTGTCAAGGGTCTGTGTCTGCTGCACAACCAGAGCCCCAGCTCGGGCTTGATAGGAAGTGTTATGACGAAAGCAATTTCCATAGAGACAGTTCTGCCTGCTTTGCTTTGCTTTGCTCGATCGCCTGCAGACTGACCAGCACCATCTCAAGTGTGCATTTATTTGTGATACTGCTGTGACTGATTGCAATTAAAAAAAACAAAACACACACACACACAGCTTTCATTCACATAAAATCAAATATTCACTTAGAAAATTCAGGCTCTCCACAGACTTTCACACATAAGAAGTCCGTCAGAATCAATAACAAATCCAATCAGTCATTGTATGGTTATTTACGGTGAGGAAAAAGGTCATACAGATGTAATTACAGAGTATTTAGTTGTCTGTCTCAACAGTGCCATCATGTGTCCAGTCAGCTAAAGGACAGGAATACATCCCCGATCTAATCATACAGGTGGATCAAAGAAAGACTTCATAAAAGACAAAAATCGAGCACTGCAAACTCCCAAATCCCAGATACAGACACTGAACATCAATGCATAATTAGATCTACCTCGTAAAAACAGGTGAGTTAACGTCTAAATAACTGCATTTCCACAAGCTTTGTTCTCCCGAGGCGTCCCTTTCTCTCTAAGCTTTTTAGTAATTAGTGTTAAAAGTGGCAGTCCCAGGATGCGTCCGTCACATCAACCCCGTTTCCTTGAGGATTTGTTATAAAAACCAAAAACCATAAAAGCATCAACTCTCAACATTTTCTATCACTCCTCTGCACTCGTTAGTGTCAAAACAGTGAGCTGATGCTGCTGGAAAAACCACCTGTTGAGACACACACTGTCTGGATTTGTGTTTTTAAAATCATCACTGTTATAGTTTTTAAATCATCTGACCGCTCGACCTTTATCTTCTTCATCATTTCAAACAAATGTTTAATTTATGCATCATTAGGAGAAAGGAGAGAGACAAGCTGCGACATTATCATCAAGCCTCATTATCTTACCTTTCATTTGTGTCATCTGGGTATGCAGCGAGGATCTCTCTCTCTGTCACAAGTCCACTTATCATAAAAGATATTCTCCACCTCCTCCTGTTTCTCCTCCTCCTCTCCGACCCCTCTCAGCTCCCCCTTTTTTTTGTTCTCTCTCTCTCTGTGGCGTAGAGGGAATAAGAGTGCTGCCACAGGTGGCAGAAGCTACAGATGCAGCGGCCACATTGTTAGTAAGTAGACGTACAATGCAAAGAAAAGGGGGGAAGGTACGAGCTGCTGATGCTGCTGCTGCTGCTGCTGCTGCAGTTCAATCAGGCACAGCAACATGTGGTTGCAAAAACTGTTTTCATCTATTCTCCTCCCCCTCCTCTTCGTCCTCCTCCTCCTCCTTCCTGTGGATGCTGGAGTTGGAGGGCTTTGAGAGACAGAGAGAGAGAGAGAGAGAGAGGGTCCAGTCTTTTCCAATAAACACCACCCCTCCCTCCCATCAGATCCGCATTCAAAGCATCAGCACCACCCACTCACTCCAGCCCTCCTTGACATCGATGACAACAGGAACCATTCAGGTATAATAGCTGGGGATCAGAGTAAATGACATGTAGTGTGACACCAGGAGAATTTAAAAAAGACAACAAAGCTTAGAGGAATAGATGGGTGGATGGGTGGAAGGGTGGGTGGAGGGAGCACTACATGCTCCCCCTCCTCGTATCACCTCTAAGCTCTCTCCTCCTCCCTCCGGTGTGAGCTCTTAATGTTTTTAATCCACTGTGGGTGGTTTGGCCGTCTCTGTGTTTTCTGATCACTCGGTTTGATCCATCTGCTTTTGCTCCCGGGGGTTACCATGACGATTAATATGTGTTTATAAAGTCATGGTAGTCGTGAAAATGTAGATTAGGTCTGTCTGAGTGTGTGTGCGTGTGTGTGTGTGTGTGTGTGGCCGTGTGAGTATGAATGTGTGTGTGATTGTGTGGGTAGATTGGCTGGAACTCAACATCCGCCTCCAAATTGAATCAACCTGCAGCCAATAAAACTCTGTGCACCCCCTCCTCTATCCTCCATCGCCCTCGCTGTCTATCTGTTTCTCACTGACACACACACACACACACACACTCGCGCTTTCTGTCTCACGACAACCAAATAGTATAAAATCTTAAACAAGGTAAGTGATTGTGATTTTTGAGGGCTTAGGATGCTGCCTGGGCTCCATCCTCTGGAGGTGTTTTGTGGTTGGAGACCCAGAACATGCTGGAGAGACTACATCACCCATCTGACCTAGGAACGCCTCCAGATCCTTCAGGAGGAGCTGGAATGTGTTGCTGGGGAGAAGGACGTCTGGAAAGCCCTGTTAATCCTGCTGCCACCATGACCTGACCCTGGTTAAGAGGATGGATGGACGGATGTTGAGGGTTGCAATTTAAGAATACTTTGATTATCAATTATTGTAGATTATTTTCTCATAACTGCCCTAAAATGTGTTAAATGTATCCATCTATTATCTATAACGCTTATCCTCATCAGGGTCACTGGGGGGCTGCAGCCTATCCCAGCTGACTTTGGGCGAGAGGCAGGTACACCCTGGAAAAGTCGCCAGTTCATCACAGGACACATAAAGACAAACACATTCACATTCAGTCACCAATGAACCTGTTAAGTGCATGTCTTTGGACTGTGGAAACCAGAGTACCTGCAGGAACCCACGCACACACAGGGGAGAACATACAAACTCCACACAAACCTTCTTGCTGTGAGGCAACAGTGCTAACCACTGCTCCACCGTGCCGCCCTGTGCTGAAGCCCAGGGTCATAAAATCACTCCAACTGACAGTCAAAGACCCAAATAGTTTCATTTTTCTGCTCATGTAAGACAAAGAAAAAATCAAATCCTCAAATAAGAGAAGCTGGAACAAGAAACAATGTTCAGTATTTTTTATTAGAAATGATTGTCTCACTAATTAGTTGACTAATCGTCACAGAAATAATATAAAATATCTCTGTTGTCAAGCCACTGAGTTTACCTGCTGTTAGTCAGTTAGTCAGAAAGAATACTCATGTGAAGTTATTTTTTATCAGCAGAAAGACTCAAAAAACATTCACCAGCTTCAGCTCCTCAAATGTGAGAATTTCTTTAAAGTAAATTGAATATGTTTATGTTTTGGACTGTTGTTGAAGAAGTCACATTGGACCATGGAGGACATTTTATAGACAAAACAATTAATCAAAAAAAAAAAAAAAAAAGTTTATCTCGTTATCTAAGGATAACAACATTTGTGATTTGAAAAATACAACATATAATAAATAAATAAATACTCTATTTTCAATGTGAAATATGAAATATTCTTTATACTTTACAATGTGCAATATATATGTAACACTGCATATAGCACCATATCTATTGTAGGCAAATGTACATACTCCTCAGGACTGTGCACCTTGCCTCCTTTTTCTTTGCCTATGTTTATGTTTATATTGTATATTTGTATGTTTATATTTTTTCACTATTGCACTGTTACTGGAGTTGGCTTTTAATCTCATTGTACATGCATATAGTGACAATAAAAGGCATTCTATTCTATTCTATTTCAACAAAAGAACATAAATAACTCGAGATCTTGAGAAAACAGATTAAATTAATCTGTCATCACGAGAAAATGGAGGAAATAAAATGTATGAATGTATATATGTGTATGTAAATATAAATATATAAATAAAATAGGGTTGAATTAACTGACTCAACACTGAGGCTCTGAGGAACCTCAGGTCCTTTAATGTGTGCAGCAAGATGCTGCAGATGTTTTACCAGTGTGTTGTTGCAAGTGCAATCTTCTTTGCAGCCATCTGCTGAGAGAGCCAGCGACAAAAAAACACTGAACAAACTGATCAAGAAGGCTGGCTCTGTGCTGCAGGGGACAGGTCTGGAGCCCCTGCAGCTGGTTGTGGAAAAAAAGGATTCTCCACAAACTTCTCAGCATCATGGTCAATAACTCTCATCCACTGCATGACCTCCTGCTCAAACAACAGAGCAGTTTAAGTCGGAGACTCTTGCAGCTCCACTGCAAAAGGACCGCTACAGGAAGTCATTCCTACCAACTGCCATAACTCTGTATAATGACTCCTCTGTGCAGAGAGGAGACTCATTCTGTAACAGCTGATCTGATCGATGGACATAATAATGGATGCATAATTGCACTCTCCTATTTAAGGTTTTCAGAATGCACATTTGCACAAGTTATTGCACAAGAGTCCATATGTATATTTCTCTTATGTATATGTTTATAGGTAGAACCATATGTTCTTCCTCCTTAGAGTTTATTCTATTTATATTGTTGTCACCATTTTTTTTACCTCATGCCTGTATACAGTGTGTGCCTGTCTGTCTAGTCTGGAAAAAAACAGTTAGTATTATGAGGAGACTAAATCACCAAACACATCAGATGACAGGGAAATGTTTAAATGTATAAAACATCTCAACATCACAGCAACATAACTGCATTATATTTTCATTACTACGACATTAGTTTATGTGTTTTAAGTGTTAAAACGTGTCATCATGTCGGCCTGTGCTGGCTCTGCTGGTGATGGGTGTGTCAGCAGGTTCACTGTACAAACAGGGTGGGAACACTACGGTGCCTTCAGGTACTCCTCAAAAACTGGTAAATACAAAACGTCATGCATTTAACTGATTATTTTTCGTTCTAAAAACAAACAAATAGAGCTATTTAAGTTCACAGTCGCACAGATAAGATAGTAGAGTTGCAAAGTAAATGAGAGACTTCTATTTAGTGGTTGTTTGCCACTTTATTTCTTTATTTTTGTTGCTTCTGGTGCGCTAGTTCTTAAAATGTTGATATTTCTTCTGCGCCCTGAAGGCCTCATGGGCCGTGTGGTCCAGCAGGCTTCATCATTTCACGCTGACATCAAACTTTTCTCTTCTTTGATAAAAGTTTGTCTCGTCGGTGAAAAAAAAGAAGAAGACACAATTAATGTTTAAAAATGTCCAGAGACTCGTGGGCGGCTGCTGTGGACGTTCAAGAAGCGACAACTCCACTCGTACAGGTAGGTTTGTTTGAATTTAAATTAAAAAAAAAAAGGTGAGCGCGAGCGGCGGCGGTTACATCCCAAACCGTCTTCACCCGTTAGCAGGTCGAGCTAATTATGCTAACTAGCCGCTAACGCTGCTAATGATGGTGTTTGTTTTAATCCAGCTGGACTTCTCCAAGAAGGTGGAGCGACTCCGACCTCCACGAACCATGAGAGGAGACATTAACGGTAACTTTTCCCCGTTTTATTAACATCCACCTCATTTAACCGTTATGTCGCAGTGGGTGTTTGAACGCATTTTTTTTTCCTCCACCTGTGCAGGGAACGTAGTGCCGGATGAGGACAGAGCTGAAAATGGAGGCTGGAGCGGGGAAGCGGATAAAGTGGACCTGGCCGAACAGTCCCTGCTGAACAAGCTGATCCGACACTCTCTGGTGCGGAACAGGAACCAGGTGGAGGTCCTGCAGAGGGACCCCACCTCTCCTCTGTACTCTGTGAAGACGTTTGAGGAGCTCAGGCTGTGAGTTAAAACACTGATTTTCCTCTAAATGTTTATTTTTTTAGCCTCCTTTAACACTTTATTGTTGTTGTCTTGGCTTGGTGATCATCAGGAAACCTGAGCTGCTGAGGGGCGTCTACAACATGGGCTTCAACAGACCATCCAGGATCCAGGAGAACGCTCTGCCCATGATGTTGGCACAGCCGTGAGTTCATCAGTTAAACAGAAATAAGCTGAAGAAGCCACACACACCAGGAGCACACACTGTGTAAACATGGAAGTGGCAGCCATGTCTCTAATCTAAAAATCTAAAAAAAAAAGATTAAAAAAAGCTTTCCATGCAAAGGGAATTTTGGAAATATTCCAAATCAGAAACTCCATGGGAATTTATGGGAATTAACTGGAAACTGGGGGTAATTTAAACAAACCGTATCATATCCAAACATCCATGCAAAATAATACAATTTTTAAAAAAAAACTTGATCAAGTTTGAATTATTTTTATTGAACAATATTATGTAGTCCACAAGCTCAAATGTAGCAGAATAATGAGAAGATTATGCTAAAATACATTTTCCCCAACTATATTTAAGTTCCCTGTTAAGGGCCAACCTTCATTTATATAAATTCCCAGTTTATTCCCATAAATTTCCGTTAATTCCCATGGACAGTTTCCAACTTTGGAAATTTCCAGCATTTTGCAGCCGATGTTTTTGCTGACATTTTGCACTGAGTGACTCTTAATAAATAATTTTAATCTAACAAATTAAAAACACGATCTACAGATCTAAAGATGATGAAAATGTGTGTGTTGAAGCTTTGGAGGAATGTTCGCTCACTTATTCACTCAGTGTTCTTATGTTATGACTGCAACTTATTTTCATTATTGATTAATGTCTGTTTTTAACATTAATCTTTTAATTATATTAAAGTCAGACTCCAAGCTGACGTCTTTTTAAATTGTGTGTTTTATTAAACTAACAATCCAAAAAATGTTATGAAACCGAGAAAAGCAATAAATCATCACAACTGATGAGCTGGAACCTGCAAATGTTTGACGTTTATACTTTAATAACTACGTATATTTTACTTAAGATTCATAGATCATCTAAATTCTTGGCAAACAGTGTTCTGGTGATCAGTTAAATGTGGGAATTGGCTTTTATTTAACAGTTTGGATGCTTGTTTGTGCCTGTTGTGGCACATTTAAGTCACTAAAACATACATTCATGCTGCTTTACAGACATTTATTACCATAATAATAAGAAAATAAGTACATGTATTTTCTCCTTTTGGTTTAATGTCAAAAACTCTCTGCAGTAGTTATAAAAATATCAGTTTTATTGTGATTTATTCACGTTTTATGTGTTATCTTTGTTTCCAGACCTCAGAATCTGATCGCCCAGTCGCAGTCTGGCACGGGTAAAACTGCTGCTTTCTCACTGGCCATGCTCAGCCATGTAAACCCAGCCAACAAGTGGACTCAGGTAAGCAGAACATGTAATCTGCAGAGCCAGTCGGCGTCCACATCGAGCTGTAGAAGCTGAAATAAACTCACCGTTTAAACCTGTGTGGTTCTTTCAGTGCCTTTGCATCTCGCCAACGTACGAGCTCGCTCTGCAGATCGGTCAAGTAATCGAACAGATGGGGAAGTTTTGTCCTGATGTGAAGCTGGCATACGGCATCCGTGGCAACAGAAGTAAGAATGACCATAATTGAGCCCTCGCTAAGTCCCGCCCCTTTTCGCTCTGCGTTCCAATCACAGTTGAGCAAGCCTCGGTCAGAACACGTTCTCTTTTCCTGAATGTCTGCTCTCTGTTCAGTGGAGCGAGGCGTGAAGCTGCAGGAGCAGATCGTCATCGGGACGCCGGGCACCGTCCTCGACTGGTGCACCAAGTACAAACTCATCGACCCCAAGAAGATCACCATGTTTGTGCTGGACGAGGCCGACGTGATGATCGCCACACAGGGTCACCGCGACCAGAGCATACGCATCCATAGGTGCGTTCACTTCAGAGAAATCTTCAGGTAATAATGATCCTGTCAGTCACTGAGCTTCTCTTTCCTTCGTATCGATGCAGACAGCTGACAAAGGACTGTCAGATGCTGCTCTTCTCCGCGACCTTTGAGGACTCGGTGTGGAGGTTTGCGGAGCAGGTGGTTTCCGATCCAAACATCATCAGACTGAAGCGCGAAGAGGAGACGCTGGACACCATCAAGCAGTTCTACGTGGTCTGTAAGGAGAAGGAGGACAAGTTCACAGCGCTCTGTAATCTATACGGCAGCCTGACCATCGCTCAGGCCATGATCTTCTGCCGCGTAAGTCAGCTGATTTAACACCGCTGAGTGCACACTTGACTCATAGACCCCAATTACAGGACTGGAAAACAACACTGCTGTGTGGGCTCAACTGCTTTTACCTCCCTCAAGAAGGGTTAGGAATTAAGTTCTCTAGCTACTGCTACAACTTGTAGCTTTTGCCACTTACAGCCTGAGTTAGTAGGAAGAGGCAGAGTTAGGTAGTTTCATTCTTGGTAGACATGATGTCCAGATACAGATTACATCTGCTGCATCAGGATGCAGTCTGAGCATCTCAGTTTAGCTGATACTTTCTCTTCAGACTCGTAAGATGGCTGCTTGGCTGACTGCAAACCTGTCCATCGAGGGCCACCAGGTGGCGTTGCTGAGCGGGGAAATGACGGTGGAGCAGAGAGCCGCCGTCATCGAACGCTTCAGGAACGGCAAAGAGAAAGTGCTCATCACCACGAACGTGTGCTCACGAGGTGAGGCGGGTGGACAACGTTAACACGTCTTCACGTCGGGAGGCGAGGGGGTCTTAAACCTTCGGATGTGTCTGTTGGTTACAGGTATCGACGTGGAACAGGTGTCACTTGTGGTGAACTTTGACCTCCCGGTGGACATGGACGGGAACGCCGACAATGAGACGTACCTTCACCGGATCGGCCGCACAGGACGCTTCGGCAGGAGAGGGTTCGCCGTGAATATGGTGGACAGCAAACACAGCATGGATATCGTCCACCAGATCGAGATGCACTTCAGTACGTTACCGTTTCTTTTGACGTGAAACAGCAAACAGACGAATCCTAACGTGACTTTTTTTGTCCTCCACAGATCGGAAGATCACCAAACTCGACACCAGCAATCTGGAAGAACTGGAGAGATTGATGAGCTGAACGCTGACGCAGTTAGACGTGTTACCTCGAATTTAACTTGAGTTCTTTCAAGGGTTTATTGTTTACAGAGAAGAGATGCATACTAACGTCGAGTATGCAAACTTATTTCACGGCCAAAGTTTAATTTGACGTGTCCGACTTTCACTGAAGTCACCTTGAAGCCTTAATGCCGTCTCCTTAGAGACGTTAAACCAACCACCAGCATTTAAAGCCAGGTGGCAATAACACAGTTGATGCTTTGCAGTGTTGAGTTTTTGATTATTATGCAGGTAGACGTTTGCACGATTTGATCAAGGGTTGAGTTCAGCTATAATATCCTCGACTTGAAGTGACTTGAAGTGTTACACGCCCGTTTGAGCTGCTAGCTGATGTTTACTTCCTTTATAATTTGGTGTTACAGCAGACTGTGAAGAGCTGTTGCTCAGTTTTTGTGTGAACAAATAAATAAATAAACATTGTCGCATGCGGTTGCAGTTGAAATGCTGTTTTGTTTTTTGCGTGACAGTTTTAGCGTCTCAGAGGACAGGTAGCTTTATTTAACACGTTTAACACAAGAAAAGAAGCCTGTAACCTCCTCATGTTCTGCACTTTAACATGTGATTGTTTGAATAAATCTTCCAGAGTGAGCAAGAGTCGCATGTCTTGATTTATTTTGAAAGATTTGATCCGTCATATCGCAGTACTTAATCAGCTGCACGTGGCTCTGTTCTTGTAATTCTTGCTCCGAACTGAGCGAGGTTGGTTTTCTTTGCTTTTCCTGCTGCGACGTGTTCTGAAATCATCTATACTACTAACACACACGAGTCTGTAACATTAAAGCTCCAGTGTGTAACATTTATTGGCAGAGATGGAGTCCATAACCACCTGAAAATGAAGAGCCCTTAAACACTTTACACCGACCGGCCACTTCATTAGGAACACCTGTACAAATCAATGTGATCCAACACAACAACTCGGAAAAAACTACTCTATGTTAATTATTCATGTCGTAGTTGTTGAACAGGACTGCATCATATTGAAAGGTGTTTCTAATATTGATCAGGTTGCCTTCCTTTGGAGGTGTTTAGGGCACGTCCAACAGACCCAGAACTCACTGGAGTGGCCATAATATTAGAAACACCTTTCAATATAATGCTGTCATCACAGGATGTCAGTACATCGTACACACCGGATCTTTGGAACAGTCACAACATTTACACATTTTAAAAGCAGGACAGTCGTTACAGTATGAAAGTATTTATTGACCTCTGTGTACCTGTAATAAAAGTCTTAATTTGGCATCTAAGAACATGAACCAGAAAACAAAGGATGTGGAAATTACCAACAAATATAAACTAAAAACTCTTTATTGTCAGCAACATCTCTGATTATGAAATCTAACAGCTCTTAATGTGTTCATGTCCTGTTAATTTGTGAAACATACAACACACGTGTCATTTTAAACCCTCGCAGGTCAGCTGTGGGTATATAAAGCAATCTGTGCAACAAAACGAGTCTCCAGTTTGATTAATTAATGGATGAATTATTCTGAATTTGTCAATAAAAGTTACAAAAAACAAGCTTGCGTCCATGCAAAGATCCCCTGCATTCAGGTACTTTGTTGAATTTACACAATAATTTGAGTCTGATTGAGTTTTTCAACCAAAAAGTTGAATTTACTGTTAATAAATGAGTCAAATCCACTTAAAAATCTCAGTTTGTCTGCTGGACAAATGTCTACTGCTTTACTGTAAAGTGAAGCGCGTGTGCTGGAGGTCTCATGTTGCATGTTGGCCCATGTACACGTCTTAAACTTTAGATTTAGGCCTCCTGACTTTGACTCTGCACAGTGAGGCTCAAACCTCCATGTAGAGGGACTTGATGATCATCTACACTCAGTCGTAGTCCACAACAGCGTCACTCTGTGAGATGCACAGCACCGATCTGTTCATGATGCCACACTGGGCTAACGTCATGTCCATGTCTGTGAAGCTCCTGCGGGGCACGTCCATGGTCTCGATGGAGGTGACTCCATACAGGGCTCCATACCTGAGCTCAGCGCTGGCTCTCACCGTCAGCAGAGTGTCCGAGGGGTCAAAGTGCTGCTGAAACCTCCGTCCACATGGAGCTCGGATGGCTAACAGCAAACTGCCAGGGGCTCCAGCTTCTTTGGTCGTTGTTGGTCCCGGGTCAGGAGGCTTAGGCCGGACACTCGGGTGCACATCAGAGCTCCTTGCAGGGACGTCTGGCTCTTCATACCTGTGCCTCTGCTGCAGGATAGCCTCATCAGACAGGCTGAGCTTGGACATGTGTTTATCCAGACCTCTCCTCTCTATGGATGGAAGGACCTTGTACTTGTTTAAGGACTGTGGTGGAGCAGCAGGAGCGTGCTGCAGCATCTCCAGCACTTCATCCTGACTCAGCTGGCCTGCCTGCCACATGATGGGCTGAGACTGCGAGCGGAGGTTCCTGTCCGGCCTGCTGTGCACCACTACAGGTGAGTCTCGAGACTCAGGTGACCTCTGGATGCTGTCGGTGTCAGCTGGTTTGCTCACAGCGGGTCTGCTCCGTCCTTTGGAGGACTTTGGTCGTGTTAAATGCATCGATATGAAGCTTCTCTCCTGCATTGGAGTTCAGAAGTGAAGTTTTGCAGCTCTCTCTTCCACAAAAACAGTAAATAAAGTCACACAGATGAATATTAGTGCTCAGGTAAGAAGCTGTGTCACTTCATGAAGACCAGATTCGTTTTATTTACAGGTTAAAATGTTTAAATACCGTCTGTTAGCGTCACCTTTGAGCCGCTTTTCCTCCCCAGCTCCAGCAGGAAGTACCTCTTTTTAAGCGTCAGCGGGGTTGCCATGACAGCCCGGTTGCCCTGACGACAGCATGTGGTTGGAGGCGGGGAGACCCCTGGTGGTGGAAGTGCGCAACCTGCCCAGGTATGAGCACAATAGCTCGACAGGTAAACATTAAACTATTTTAGGTTCTTTAAAGTATCCATCTTAAAGTATCCAGGCCTTGCACACCTGGAATGATTTTCAGTTAACAGATGTGGCTTAATTGCATTCAGTAAATGGTAGAAATCAACAATCAACAGGACCTCAGATTAGAGATTAGACGTCACAAAGCAATTGGGTCCAAAAATCTCAGATTTGACTCATCAGACCAAAGTCCAGATTTCTTGGTCCAAGCAGTTCTCCTCTTCTTGTTGGTCTTCGACGGTCGTGGTTTCTTTGCAGTAATTCGACCATGAAGGTCTGATTCACACAGTCTCCTCTGAACAGTTGATGCCGACATGTGTCTGCTATGGAATCTAATGTGCTGTTAATTGTTGATTTCTGACGCTGCTAACTGTAATGAACGTATTCTCTGTAGCAGAGCTAACTCTTGGTCTTCACTTCTTGGGGCAGAGCCACTTTCATTGGAGCGTTTGATGGTTTTCGTGACTTTACTTGATGATACATTGGATATTTTCTGGATCAATTGACCTGCATGTCCTACATACATATGTACATGTGTTTCATATTTTAGTACATGAGTGATGATATTTACATGTTTAAAGAACAAAAGCTCGATTGAAACAGTGAGAATAAATAAATGTTTGAGCTCCTCACTATGTGTGCCTGCTGTTGAGTGATGGCCTGTGGTGAGAAGAAACTGTTTGTTTTGGTGTACAGAGGTTGAAACAAGTTGAGTCCATGGTGTGATGGATCTGTTTCCTGACTCTGGACGTGAATGGAGGGCAGGTTTCCTCCAGTGACTCTCTCTGCTGTCCTGACTGTCTGTTGTGGTCTCTTCGTGTCCTGTTTGTTGATGGATGACTGAATAATGTCTGTGTAGATCTGGACCAGCAGCTCCTTTAGGCAGGTTGATCCTCCTGAGCTGCTCCATGAAGTCCATCCTGAGCCGGGTCTGTGATGTTCGAACACTTCTGGCCGTCTGGTTTCTAAGCAACCGGCTTCTTTAACAGCTCCAAAAACATCGTTAACATCGTTATATCACGTTAATGCTTCACGAGTACTTCCTCCACCAACCATTGCTCTCACAGCCGCAGTAACAGAGTTAATGTGTTTTCCCTGTGGCAGACTTTTAGTTTTAAAATCATGTTTATGAGCAATTCTCACACAGAGATTATAATTATCGATACATTAAGTTATTTATGCTGCAATAAGTGGGAGAATTTCAGTTACTTTATTGCTTTTATACTGCCGGATAGATGAATTCACTCCCCTCAGGGATCAATAAAGTTTTTTTTTTTTAGTGCATTACATAATAATAAATCATAATTTATCTGCTATATGTTGTATTAATGAGAAAGTGGGAACTTAGTTAACCTTTAACTAACATGTGACACAACTTCTTTCTCAAATGGATCAATAATCAGTTATTAAGATGTATAAACCACGTTATAATATTATAACATGTAATAAAACACAAACTCACAGCCATCAACCAAGTTTTTTTTTTATTTATTAAGCTACACATTGTATAAATTCTGTTGATTTAATGGTAACATATATTTACAATATGTGCAGTACAGTACGTTCACTTCAAATAAAGAATAACATATTTTATCATTCATAAATCAAATGAAAAACTCTGATCGTTTACAGTCCATGACTTGGTTCATAAAATATTTCTAAAGTAAAAACATTATTACGTCCACAGCTCTTCTGTCTCGTCATGTTTGAGTATGTTCTGTTATAAACTGCTACTGTCCCATTAAGGCTGCAGTCTGCTGTTTGCCTGCATTTCTACTACAAGGCTGTAATAATTTATGTATCTGGTAAAAAATCCAATCTCTGATTATCTATACGATAGATAGATAGATAATCAGTAATTCCCACTGTGTAACAGGAGCATAAACGTGTTAATATCTGAATGAAATATGGCATGAGAACATCAAACATCTGACCTAACGGACAAACATTTCTCAGAGTGTCAGTTCTATAACGAGCTGCAACTAACAAATATTTTAATCAGTGGCCACTTTGCCAATCAGAGACCCAAAAACTTTTAATTTACTGCGATGTGAGCGAGAAAATTGGCAGATTTCTTACAATAGAGAGCCTGAAGGCATCAAATATTTTGTGCTTTTGCTTGACAAAAAATTTATTGATTCTCAAAATAGTTGGAGATTAATGTATCCCCACATATGAAGTTGGTCCCAGCTGTTAGCAGAGAGAGACTTTTGGACTCCCGCTGTAAACAAACACAAGCACAAGATGCATTAAAAAGATAATTCACAGGCGCATTACAGAGTAAAGTTAATCATGCAACAGTAGTTTTATATTAAACACTTGAACCACCAAACAGGAGTAGTAGCGAGCTCGACAGCCCTTCAGCAGAGACGAGTTGTACTCATGTGACTTGTAATAACAGCACTTCATGGTAAATCAAGCAGGTTGTGTTGGGCGTACAGTTCCTCTGTGACTTGGTACACCTCAGAGATGAGAGGCAGAGCCTCCCCCAACATGGCCACGACCTGCTCCGGGGTTCCCACGTTCATCACCTCGAAGAAGGCCGGACGCCCCGGCAGCACGCAGAACGCCATGCCTGCAGCTTTACGCACTACCCACGGGTGATGCTGAGAGAGAGACTCATTGTAGGCCTCCGCACACATGACGGACGTCTTGCTGTCCTCGCCACTGGTCCGGAGACGCTCCAGGAAGAGCTCCAGCCACCTCAGAGCACGGTGGAGCCTCAGGAGAGTACGACAGCCCGACTCTGGGTGGTTCCCCCTCTTGTTCAGGTCCACCAGTTCATTCTGCAGCTCATATTTAACCATTGACTGGACAGTGACGTACTCGGAGCTGTTCTCGCCCTCCAGGTGTGTGACCAGGATCTTGATCTTGTTGACAGCATCCTTGGAGATGAAGCCGAAGACGCTGCCCAAGCTGTTCAGAAACCTGTCAGAGGATAAACACACTGTTAACACCTTCATATGTCAACACAGCATGACTGCACAGTGTTATTAAGACACTTACTTGATGAGTCCACGCCACCCAGCCACGTAGTGTTCGACATAGACCTCTTTATTCTCGGACAGACACAGCTTGAACGTGTCGAGCACCTCCCGTAAACTGAACTTCTCCTCTGGAGCCTCCGGAGCTGCCATGGTTTGTTTATCAGGAAGTGCTGCCGACCAACAAAATGAATGAGCTAACGATGCTAACGGCTAATGACAGAATGGCGGAGGCAACAAATGAAACAAATGAAACGTGCTGAGGTGAAAATAAATCAAAGACTAAACGTTTACCTGAGATTAAAGTCAAAGAAAGGCAGATTAAACATCTCCGTGTGCACCGACAGGTCAGTCCTGTTCTAATCCGACTCTACTGCGCAGACTCGATCCGGGAGACACAGGAAATCGGTGACTTTGCCTTCAAAATAAAAGCATCGGGACTTCGGCGGCAAATATGATAGCAAAGACTGTTTAATGTTTATTTCATTTGTACATTTTATATGATCTCCCTTTCCCTTTATTGTCCCTTAATTTAAATAATAATAAAAATGTAATTTTAATTAAGATTTTTGTATTGTGTCCTGGGTTACTTACAAAGCAGGAGCGTAGTCAGGATTTAATAGATGAATAGCACCTAACCCCTCAAAATGTTTACCAGACACCCAGAAGTGAGTTTCTACATGTTCTAAATATTTTTTCAAATTTTTCTAAACATTTCCACATTTTTTATTTCCTTATAATATGAAGGTTTAAGTTCTGTTTCTCCACACCACTAGGCATAAATTATTGAATTCTTTATATGTAATCACGTTTAAACATATTTAGAGGGGATACGAATATGATAGCGATAAAATATTTAATGTTATAATGACACTGATGACAATAAATACCTCGTGTTATGAAATAGTCATGTCCCACCTGATCTACAAAATAAAGTCTGATCCTGAGCCAACATATCAGATATTTGCATCATTAATATTTACTCTAAAAACACTGTGAAATACCTACATGCGTAAATAAACGCACAGCTTTTTACAAAGATATCTTAACGTCCAAAGATATGAAGAAAAGTAAAAAAGCATGAACTCTTTGAAACGCTTTGTACAGGTTTTATTTTGAAAGCGCTGGCCGGAAGTTTTGATGTTTAACGGCAGTTAGCTTCAAACCGGTGTGAAAAAACCCGAAATGACGCCATATGTACACAAGGTAGACAATTAACGTTTATTAATAAACAAGCTGTTATTCATCCGGAGCGGTTGGGACATCTAAAAATCTATATAAACCTTTAAAAACAGGCCTGAAGTATGCCTGAAATCAAAGTGACACCGCTGGGTGAGTAACGTTACAGAGGCTAGTTAGCATCTTCAATGCTAGTTCTGTCAACAATAAACCTGTTTATAACTTTAACATTATATATCAGATAAATGTCTGACTCCATTTGAACAGTCATAACTTGTATATTTTGTCTCGTGTTGGTGAAAAACTGCTTCTAACTGTCACTGTTTACTGTTAGCAGCCGCTGTTAGCCGTTAGAAGCTGCTAACTTAAAGTGTTCTCATGGTGCGTTCACGGTCCTGTTTTTTTTTTTAAACTCTTCCCTCTCCAAGGTGCTGGACAGGATGTCGGCCGCAGCTGCATCCTCGTCTCTATCGGAGGCAAAAACATCATGCTGGACTGCGGCATGCACATGGGATACAACGATGACGTGAGTCAGTTATTCAGCAGGACAACAACAAGATGACAGCGTGACAGGCTTACTTTGGTTTGTCAGGGACAAACTACACACGACACAGATATTCACATTAAAGTGAGAGGAGAAACAATTCAACATGGAGCTCATGCAGGTGGTGTTATGCCACAGCTGACAGACTCTTTAACACCAGCATGACTTCATCACTTTCTTCTGTATCTTTCTTGTTTATGAGTAATTTATTATCAACCTTGTGTACACGAGCTGCAAACATTGCACCACCACGATGAACATATTTTAACATGCAGGTTAAAAAGCATACGAGGATCAACTATTTACTGCTGTTAGAAAATCAATACACAGCCATTATTAAACCAATAACTGACGGCAGTCAACGCCAGACAACCTTATCATACTTAACAGTTACCTGATGTTTCTGTAGCGTGGACAAAAGGTTCCCTGCGCTGACACCAAACTCCCTTTGAACGATTACGTGTCCGTAAAAACACCTCACTCTAGAAACAGATATGTCCGCAGTCTGACTGTCAGCTCAGCATCAAAATAATCCAGGAAGATAAACTGTATAACTGAAGAGAGCGCATAAACATTTTTGATTTTATCAGAACGTCAAGACGAGAAATAGGCTGATATCTGTCTGTCGACAGACTCATTCACTGGTTTACTCGTGTTTACCTGTTTTTAAAGACTTCATTTTGTGAGTTTTAAATGATTCACGTCGATCATTTGTGGTATAATCCCGTGTTTGTCCTTGCAGAGACGTTTCCCAGATTTCTCTTATATAACCCAGAACGGGCGTCTGACAGACTTTCTGGACTGTGTGATCATCAGGTTTGTTTTTACTCTCACATCGATAAAAAACAAATAAAACCATTCAGTGTTTTTACACGGCTACTCCTGCTCCTCTCTCAGCCACTTCCACCTGGACCACTGTGGTGCTCTGCCCTTCATGAGTGAGATGGTGGGCTACGACGGACCCATCTACATGACCCATCCCACCAAGGCTATCTGTCCCATTTTGCTGGAAGATTTCCGGAAGATCACCGTCGACAAAAAGGGAGAAACCAACTTCTTCACCTCGCAGATGATCAAGGACTGCATGAAGAAAGTCGTACCTTTGAACCTCCACCAGACTGTCCAGGTGCGGCGCCGATATCATGTTTCATGTGCCCAGATAATCACGTCAGCTGCTCCAGCTGCTCGTCCTCTTTTGATGGCGAATCAAGCTGTTCCTGTTGTGCTGCTGTGCAGGTGGATGATGAGCTGGAGATCAAGGCGTACTATGCAGGCCACGTCCTGGGAGCTGCCATGGTGCACATCAAAGTGGGATCAGAGTCTGTGGTCTACACTGTGAGTGTAAACAAGTCTGCACTGTATCACAGTCCGTGAACTTTACCAGCCTCAGATTAATGTCTCTATCTTCATTTTCAGGGCGACTATAACATGACACCTGACAGACACTTAGGGTGAGTGGTTTAATGATTATACACTGGAGTTTATGCCCACACGCACTGCACGGCCTCGCCATCTTTGTGTTGTATCTTTGCAGCGCTGCGTGGATCGATAAGTGCCGGCCGGACATCCTCATCTCAGAATCTACGTACGCCACCACCATCCGTGACTCCAAGAGATGCAGAGAGAGGGACTTTCTGAAGAAAGTGCACGAATCCATAGAAAGAGGCGGGAAGGTAAGAGTTAGGCCGCATTCAGACACTTTCAGATCATCTTTCCATTCATTCGAGTGGGCTAGTGCGTTTTGTCTGCGACCTGTGATGGAGAAGTTGTAATCTAAACTCTGATACTCTACCTGTTGTGTTGTGATTTTGTTTATTTCACGAACCATCTTCTAAATCTGAGTCTGACTGAAATTTATGCTGCAAAATAGAGACACGACGAAGTTTAATTTGGTTTGTGGTTGAGCGACATAGACAGCGAATGATAGCGAGCGAGCTCCGGCCTCGAGAAAGTCGGGTAATCAGAGAAATAAAAAGTTATTTCCTGATTGTTTCACAGCGGTCACAATGCAGACAAACCTTGCAGTGATTCGCCACAGCGCCTGATCCTGTCTGAACATACCCTCACAGTTAGTTAATTGTGTTTTGTTGTGGATCTTTTTCTTTTCTTTCCTTTTATATTTTTATGTTGTTTTCTCGTCCTCTTTTCAGGTCCTCATTCCAGTTTTCGCCCTCGGACGAGCACAAGAGCTCTGCATCCTGTTGGAAACATTTTGGTACGTTGTTTCTACACCAAATAAATTTTTCTTTTCGAGTTTGTGAATTTGCGTTAGCTTACCTGGTAGCGGAGATGCACCCCGTGTACGAAGGCTCACCCAGAGTTTGAATCCGACCTGTGGCTGTTTGCTGCATGTCATCACCCCCCTCTCTCAAAAAATAATGTTTATCGTCTGAGAAATAAGAGGGCAAAGACAGCGATGAGTGGTTGGTGGTCCAATTAAATATAATAATGTATGATGATGATAATATTGTGGTGTAATTGGATATGATTACAATACACAAAGGCCACAAACTGTCTGTATTCACTTTATTACTCGTCATAGAGTCATTTTGGTGTATTTAACTTTTCATATTAAGTCTCAGCTCATTAAACAGACACTCTAATCACCTCTCCTCCTCCATCAGGGAGCGAATGAACCTGAAGGCTCCGATCTACTTCTCCACCGGGCTGACGGAGAAAGCGAATCATTATTACAAACTCTTCATCACGTGGACCAATCAGAAGATTCGAAAGACGTTCGTACAGAGAAACATGTTTGAATTTAAGCACATCAAAGCGTTCGATCGCTCCTACGCCGATAACCCCGGACCCATGGTGAGCACCGTTTGTCCTCCACAGGATTTAGAAAGCTCTGTGAGGTGAATTACAACACCGTGTTTTTTAACTTTCAGGTGGTGTTCGCTACGCCAGGTATGCTGCACGCTGGTCAGTCTTTGCAGATCTTCAAGAAATGGGCTGGAAATGAGAAGAACATGGTGAGTTTGGAAGACGAAGGGATGGAAGATGTTTTTATTTTAATGATAATACTTGATAAACAAATTGTTCTGCTGTGTTTTAGGTGATCATGCCTGGGTACTGCGTACAAGGAACAATCGGCCACAAGATCCTAAATGGGCAGAGGAAACTGGAGATGGAGGGGAGAGCGACGGTGAGACAGATTTTTTCGGAGTAGAGCTGCTGCTCCTTCACGTCAAAAGCTCACCCCCGCTGGAGGGACACTGTAGCACATCTAGCCTGGGAACGCCTCAGGATCCTCCAGGAGGAGCTGGAATGTGTTGCTGGGGAGAAGAACGTCTGGAGCGCCCTGCTAAACCTGCTGCTAATGATAATTTAGCCTCCGGGCGCATCGGCTAATGTGTCAGGGCTTCTCGGGTATCCAGGCCAAGACTTCCTCTGTAGTTTGATTGGTAACTTGATACACAAGAAAAGCTAAATCTTCATCAGTGAGTTTTAAGATTGTAAGCGGAAACCAGAAAGGTTTCCAGTGCCAAGATCTCGGTCTCTCCTCCAGATTCTACATTCATATACAGATAGATTAGAGATCAGAGCGAGGCTAACTGCTTCCTCCAGCGTCCAGGATTTATCCTCGCTCATAGCTTCATATTTAATAAAACAGATGTTAGAGTCGTGTTTCTCTGAATATCGAGTCATGTCATGCTGAATGACTCATTTCTGTGTTTCTTTCAGTTGGATGTGAAGCTTCAGGTGGAGTACATGTCGTTCAGCGCCCACGCAGACGCCAAAGGCATCATGCAGCTCATCCGCATGGCGGAGCCTCGAAACATGCTGCTGGTGCACGGGGAGGCCGTGAAGATGGAGTTCCTCAAGGGGAAGATCGAGCAGGAGTTCAGTGAGTGCAGACACACACAGCAGTAATGACATGTAACGAAGCACAAGGTGTCGTCAGCGGCGTGTCTGTTTTTAAATGGCAGGCATCGACTGCTACATGCCGGCCAACGGAGAGACGGCGACGGTGACAACGAACCCCAGCGTGCCCGTCGACATGTCACTCAACCTGCTGAAGAGGGAGATGGCCCTCGGAGGTACGCTTTGTTTATTAAAGGTGTGATGAGGCGGTGTAAAGTTCATCTTTGGTGGTTTAAGTGCAGAGTGCCCACACAGTTTCAGTTTGTTGGCATTTCGACTCCTGCCTGTTTCTTCCCCCGTCTGACCTAAATGTCACGACCCAAATAAAGAGAAATGTGTTTTGATTTATCACGCAAACCTGACCCCTGATTCACTCGTGAAAGAGTGGAGGAGCGAGGAAACTCAGCAGATATTAATCTTATTGATGTCAAAGATGATAACTTAACCTGATGTCCAAATTCTCTTTTTGAGGTTTATTTAAGCCTCATAAAAAACTAAATGACACGTCTGAGCAGTGACCACAAATATTAATTAATTAATGTTTCTAGATCAACACTTTAGATGACACATTTATCACCAGACAGACTGTGAAACAAGGGTCCGACCAAGCAGCAACCTCCAACTTCACAGCAGAAATAAACATGTTTACAGCCTGGTACAAAAAACAGTTTTGTTCTCTATAGTTACCGATACAACGTCCATGTTTTATACAGTCTATGGGTTGAAGTGTAATAACTGTTACTGTGACTGCCAGAGCTGCAGCTAGCTGACAATGTGTAGTACAGTCGGTTGGCAGATCGTCAGGTCAGGAATCTCCCAAACTTTCACACTTCATCATAACAACCACATTTTTATAGAAAACACAAACCCTGTCTGAAGTTTGAAGTTTTTGAGTTTGAGATTTGTAAAATTATTGACAGGGACTCTTCAGCAGCACTTTCATTCACTCAAATCTGCATCTTTGTTCTTATGCTGAAGGACCTCTTCCTGATCCCAAAAAACCTCGCACCATGCACGGCACCCTGATCATGAAAGAAAACGTAAGTTGACTTTTATCATATGGTCGCTGGATTTGTTCGCTTTGTTCGGTCATCAGCAGCTGATGACGTCTCGTGTTTCTCCGAACAGAGTCTGAAGCTGGTGTCGTCGGAGCAGGCACTGAAGGAGCTCGGCCTCAACGAACACCAGCTACGCTTCACCTGCCGAGTGCAGCTCCAGGACCCGCACAGCGACACCGACACACTGCACAGGATCTACACACACCTCAAGAGGTGAGACGTGAAGAAGACGGTGACTGAACCTCCTGCATCGACTCACTAATCTGCATTAATTCACGATGCACCTCCTCCCGTATGCCACATCACTGTTTCCTGCCAGCGTCTAGGACACACATGTCAAACTCAGGGCCAAGAAAATGTCATATATCTATCATAAATGGCCCACTAGTATATACGATACAGACTACTGATACTACAAGTCAGTGCACTGCAACAGTGAGCCAAGCTTCACCTTCCACCCACTCTATAGCACATTAATCAGTGATGCTCGTCACTTTTAATTACATTCAAATGAGTTGAAGTGAAGTGCTTCGTAGAGTTTTAAAGTAACGTGAGCAAATCTGACTCTGGGATGTGAGCTCTCACTGCGCTAAACCTCCAACATGTGATCCAACTGTGACCACAAACATGTATGATGCCGTGAGAACTGTCCACGCCACGACGAACCACGCCTCATCAGCTGTGTTTCTGGCTGCGCAATTTTGCTGATAAACACGCCGTGCTTGGCGCAGAGTTCACCCGCAATTTGTTCGATTTGCAGCTCAGAAATTTGAAGTTAAACCGCTCACTAATCCGCTTGCAGTTGACGTGGAAAGAGCAGCTGTGAACCTCCAAATGGAGCCGATAGACCTCGAGTGTAATGACACACACAAGCCAAAGTATGACTCTGTTTCCAAACTTTATCGCTGAAACGATGCCTACCTGCTGCTCAAATGCTTTGCATGGTTGGAAGCACATACCTGTGTGAGCAGCTTTTATCTAAAGATGATGACCAAAAAAATCCACAATGGAGTTGTCTCACTGACGTCTCCTGGTAGTTGACTTGACCCTGTTTGTCCCTCGACAGTCCCAGTTTTTAATTTTGTCCGTCTCTGTGATCGAGTTTGGCACCTCTAGTCTAAGATATTTATTTTTATAATATTTGTGACATATCTTCTTTATTACCAGATGAAACTTGTGTATCATATTTCAGTAATATTTGCTGTAACATCTGTAGTTTGAGACATTTCAGATAGCGTCTGTCTCTGTCTTTCTCTGCTTCAGCGTGTTAAAAGGTTACACCATCCAGCACCTCCCCGACGGTACAGTCATGGTGGAGTCCATCGTCATCAAAGTCTCCTCCTCCACAGAAGACGCCAACACCAAAGTCCTGCTGCTTTCCTGGAGTTATCAGGTGAAACATTTTAACTTTAGCACCGTGATGCCTTAGCTCTCTGTTTTGTCTTTGTTTAGGAGTAAACTGTTGTGACTCTGCTGGTTTCATGTTCAGATATATCTATACATCTATCTGGCGGTATGTGATCATTCATGGACAACAGAGCTTCAGGGTGCAACCATGTCTGTCGCACTTGACAGATTTTTGGTGGCAAAGATCTGTGAAGTGCGACTAAAATATGACAGATAAAATGACAGGTGCATGGCCGGCCTCCTCTCCTCCACGCAGTATTTCTAAGAGGGAGATTCTGCCGGGCTGTACCGGAATTTTTCACAAAGTCTGACAATGTGGCTCCTTCCTGCAGGGTTCTGCAGAGGTGTGGCTACGATTATATGTGCTTTAAAACATAGCTGTAACATAATGTCCGATTAAAAACTATATACAGTATGTCCAAAAATCTTTTTTTTCCCTGGAGGATGAAAAAATAGCTCACGAAATGGTGAATGGACTCAAACTTCGTTTTTATTTATTATAAGTGTTTCACGGAGAGAAATAGACAACAATGAATAGAATCCAGCAGAATAGATAATACATAAATAAAATCAGGCCGTACAATGATAAAATGTTATAATAAATAAAAGAAAGAAAAAAGTCTTGAGGTGATTAAAAACATGAATTATTTTTCTGTGTCAGTCTGAGTCAGGAAACGTCTGACTTTTGTGATACTTCTTAGATCAGCGGTGTCCAAACTTCTTTTAAAGAGGGCCAGATGTGACAATGTGAAGATGTCCGGGGGCCAACACCAACATTTAAAAATGAAAAAATAACCAATAAAAGTTACATACAAATGTTCTGTAACAATTTTATTTTCATTGTCACAATTATCTTTTTTTTTTAAATGTCAATGTAACCAAATCTAAACCGATCAGGCGTGAACAAATCTGAAGACCAGTTCTTCCTTTCTTTCACATCTGTCAGAGTCAGATAACAAAGAATAAACTGTATGAACACGTTAAACTTGCATGAAGTTGTTACAAATCTTCACCTCATGTTCATTCTAAACATGACTTATTATGAGTGATGCAAAGTCTGTTAACATTTAAGTTTACAGCGTGTCACTCTTGCTCTTCTCTTTAACAAAATAATTCAGAAAGTCATATTTAGTGTCACATCTACAGATATATAACAGCAGCAGTTATGTCCTTAGAGGTTCAAATGTTTCGTTATGTCAACTAAAAAAAGCCAAATCTTCCAGCCATACAGTATCTGATAATCCTCGCAGGCCATAAATAATATATTATAAAAATGAAGCTTCGGGCCGCATGAAATCTGACTGCGGGCTGTGATTGGCCCCCGGGCCGTACTTTGGGCATCCCTGTCTTAGATGATAAAATGATGTTTTGGATATATTTTTGATATGAGTGTCAAACTGAGGCCAAAATCTAAAGTTACTCCTTCATGTGAAGAGCCAGGGACTGAAGATGCTCGGCAGGTCGTCTCTCTGGGGTCTGAATATTATTACTTCAGTCTTCTCCTGATTCAGTGGCAGAAAATTGTTTGCCATGCAGTCATTTATTCCATTCATTTATAATGTACCAAGTTAATAATTGGGCTGAGGTCATGAGGAGATACAGAAACTATGTGTCATCAGCATAGCTGTGAAATTCAATGTGGGGTGCATATAACTGTTGATCGACTAGCACCTTTCTAGTCTTCCGACCACTCAAAGAACTTTTACACTACATATCTCAGTCAGTTAGATGTGTGTTATCCACACATCTGTGGTAACAGACATTGTGTGTCTCATGGGCAGCGTATGAAGGTTAAACTAAAGCGGGCCTTGAATTGATCCCTGTGGGACTCCGTAGGATGTGAACTGTTTGGGAGACAAACTCTCCTCGAGCAGCGGATTGTTTTTACAGACTTTCTCATCAGAAATGTGTGACCTACAGGGTTAAATGCAGAACGCACCATGACGTTTGTGCTGATATCATTCACACCACAGACGAGCGCTGTTGCAGGACTGTAATGTGGCCTGAACCTCTAAAAAGGTGAAAAAAAAAAACGAAGCCACAAGCAGTGAGATAAACAAGGACTGACATACTTTTAGCACAGTTTTGAAGAAGAAGAAGAAGAAGAAGAAGAAGAAGAAGAAGAAGAAGAAGAAGAAGAAGAAGAAGAAGAAGAAGAAGAAGAAGAAGAAACGACTAACTTCAACAAAACTGATAACTACTGTGACTTCTGTGTTCGATCGTATAGATCGGTGTTCAACTACGGACAGATCACACAGGAGGCGGATTTATTCTTGATGACTGTTGTTGAACGCCGGTTCAGGAAGCACAACTCATTTGGTAGAAAAGCGTTAACTCCTGACGTGCACTTTTCTTCCTAATGTTTCCTGTTTGGAGCCACGATTGAAGAGTTTTTTTTTTTTTGGAAATGTTGATTTTACCTCCGCTTACCATCTCATGTCTATCTTTAGCTGGGAGATGCTAAACTTATTTTATTAAATAACATTCCAGCTGTATTTGATGTTTTTAAATTATTTCATTTAAAAGATTCCTACAAGTACCACTACAGCAGGGTCGTGTACCACCAGTTCCACAGTTTGAGAGTAGTAGTGGAGAAAAGACACAGTCCTGTGGGGATGAATAAAAAATCTTTAAAAGATCTTATAGGTTATAAATGCAGAAATATGACACCAACATTAATCTCAAAATGATTTTACACTTTAAGTAAAAACTTAAAATGATTGTGTCGGCTCCTCACGCTAACATTGCTTCACAGTATATAAAAACACGGCGCTTCCTGCATGAACACTGCAGCGCTGCACAGGCAGTCGCGGTACTGAAACTCTGCAGGTTGTGGCATCACATAGTCTACTTCAAGTCCGCTACAGGTGAGAAGAAAAACACCATAGCACAAACACGTCGCTCGAATCAGAGCTAAGTTTAGATGTCCTTCGTTCAAAATAAAAGACTGATCAAGTGATAAAGAGTTTTATTTATTACTGCACAAATGGTTCCAGCCCACGGTTTGTTCCTGTGGCAGACCCCTTTCACCACAGCGTGGTAAAAACAGTCGTGTGGGTGGGAGAGTTTGAGTTCAGGGGCTTTGAAAGTAAGAAGGGCGAAACCTTTCTGTCAAACTATGCACAATGGAAAGAGAGTGGTCGGCAATTAAAGATATCAGGAGGTGTCTGTCTGACTTTGTCACACATTTTCCATCCGTCTTTAAAAAGTGATTTGACTGCAACAAAACTTCAGCCTGAATCACTAAAAACAGAAACTGTTGTCGAGGATTCAAAGATTTATTTGTAACATACACAGTGATGATCAGTGAAATGCAAAAGAATATACTGTAAAGATTAGTAACAATATAAACGATAAAAAGTTTTACTAAAACTCTGTAGAGACAAGTTTAGCACCAGTAATAAAAATCTATGTTTACACAGTCGTCATGAACCGTTGTGAAGACGTACGGGCGGTTCAGAGACTCGACTCTCCTCTTTGTGTCCACCTCAGTTACTAAACCATCAGAATCAAGGCTGTGCTTCATGTTTCCACAGAGCACATCGACCTAATCAAACCTATTTTATTATTTTAGACTGATACCAGCATAACCCAGGACCGACTCAAAGTTTATCCAAAGCTCTCCTCCTTCTGTCTGTTCTACATACATGATGTGACAAAACATCTTTTCACTGGTCGATAAGAGTCTAAATGTCGACTGAAGACGAAAGAGGATATGAACAGTCTGTGTTTTTTTATCGACAGCGACGATATAAACTGTATTTCTCTGATTCCCTGCTGAAATAAAATTCTAAATACTGTAAAGGTTAGTAAAAATATAAAGGATAAAAATACAAGATAAAGAATATAAACACATATATAGCATGTAAAATAACTAAAACATACATCACAAGTGTAAAAGTCATTGTAGCAACATACACAGATTCAGCTCCTTACACGTCATAATATGTCACGCAGGAATTGTTCACAATATTCAGACACATTATAAACCGAGAGAAGATAATCTGTAGGTTAACTGATGATATATGAAATATATCATATCATTATATGAAGTAACAGCTGTAATCTGCAGTCTGGTTGTCAGCCTGTGGTTCTGGTGTTACACTGTGATGAGTTATTAAGTTATTAATAGGATTTTCTTTTTAAAGCTCAACATTGTATTCATTTTTTCTGACTTTTCATGAATATTTGCATGTTCGTTCTTGTGGATTATTTCAGTTTCAGCTCTTATTCAAGTGAAAAAATCAGTCTGACATGCAAAAACAAAGAGGTCGAAAGTAGCAGCTGCTGCTGGAAAATCAGGAACTGCTGTCACATAATAAAGACCACTGAATACTTTCATGTACTGACAACACTTCAAGGTATTTGTGTTCATGTTAACGTGTGTAAAAATGAATATTTGACTTCATGTTTCTGGTTTTTCTCCATCAGGACGAGGATCTGGGGAGCTTCCTGTCAACTCTGCTGAAAAAGGGGCTTCCATCTGGACTCTGCTGACCCAAAACTATGAACATTTTGAAGGAAATTTGAGGCTGAAAGTACTTCCCAGAACCGAGAATCCCTGTCACTTCAACATTTTTGTTTCATTTCCTGTCGGGATAGTTTTAAATTATCCTTAAATTAACCCGTTTTTCTGATTGGACCATTATTTTTGGGCTAAACTTTGCAGAAAAAACATACTAATATTCAGATTTCTTCCTTTATTTTGATGTAAAAAGCCAATTTGAATAAACACTTTTGTAGAAAGGTCTCATTGTTGCGATCCTCGTCTCACTGAACGACATAAACACCCCGACGCTTCCTGATCCTTCCACACTCCCATGTCATCTTAAAGCACTTCCATTTGCAGTGGTTGGTGGTGACGTAGTAAAGCAGCGGGTCCAGGCACGTGTTAAGGACGACGAGCGCCATGGTGACCCGCCTGGCGTTGTAGATGATGTGGGCGGCGACGCAGCTCCGGATCACGTCCGTGCGTCGAAGCAGATGCAGCAGGTAGACGACGTGGTTGGGCAGGAAGCAGAGCAGCATGATAGCCAGGATGATGTAGATGACCCTCACGGCTTTTTGGGCTGTTTGACTCTTTATCTTGGAAATGCGCCTCGCAGCCAGCGGGTAACACACCAGGATGATCAAGGAGGGCAGCAGGGAGCCGATGATCAGGCACAGGAGGCTGTACGCCCCTAAACGTGAGCTCCACTCGTGTCTTTCGAAGTTCTCGAAGCATTTTTGACCTCCGAATCGGTCTGAGTTGGTCTTCAGAGGTCCCATGAGGAAGAAGATCAGTATGGCAACTCCAACCACACACCAGAGCAACGCACTGACGACCAGAGCGCTCAGAGGGCCTCGCATCTTCAGATAGGTGTGCGGATGCACGGTGGCCATGTAGCGATCCACGCAGATACAACTCATGAAACAGATGCTCAGGTACATGTTGGCGAAGAACAGGATCCCGGTGACGCCGCAGACCACGTCGCCAAAGACCCAGTTGTTGCGGTTGAGGTGGTAGTGGATCTTAAAGGGCAGAGTGCAGAGGATGACGATGTCCGCCAGAGCCAGATTACTGATGTAGACGCTGAAGGCCGTGCGAGGAGTCGTCTTGAAGGTGAAGACGAATAGCGCTGCGAGGTTTCCCGGTAGACCGATAACTAAAGCAAGGATGTAGACCGCCGGGAAAAAGTAGTACTGGTACTCCTCCGAGGGTGTACCACATCTGTCGACTGTCATGTTCATCTTCATATATTGTTTTCACTGTGGGGTCGAATCAAAGAAGGCGTAGGTTGCTTCTCTGCTGCTCTGCAACACAAACATGTTTCCATTCAAAGTTGTTTCCACTTTTACTTTAACACTACCGTGGAAACAAATCTGCTCGGTTAAAAATGTTTTTAACACTTTGTTTTTGTTCCAGAAGTCGACTACATTATTCTGTTTTTGTTAAAGTTTACGGAAACGAAAGAAAAAACTGTGGTGAACATTTCTTCTACATTTGAATAACACGCACGTAATTACTGAACATGTATCATAAAAAGAAGATGAAGTGAAACAGAAAAAAACTCCAAGACCAAAACCAAAAGACTTTCTGTGCAAGAAAAAACATTCCTAAAGCTGCCTGACAGCAAACCTTTTGATTTGATACATATGGAATATCAGACACAGTGACTTGACTGTAGATCTGTGAAGACGCCTCTCATCAAAGAGGCTTCTTCAGGTCTGACTGAATACTCGGATCTCCCCACCGGTCAGTCAGAATCGAAGAAGCCTCTTTGATGGGAGGTGAAACGTCTTCACGGATCTACAACCAAGTCCACTTACCCCAAATGACTGAGTACCTCCACAGACTGGAGTGGCAACCATTGTGTTAAAGGGTTTGGCAGACACATTGTATGAATTAAACAGACTAAAACATGTACTGTATTGTATTGTCGTCCCCTTTAATACTGTCTATAAACACTGACCACTCAGGTTAACTTTGTTACACAGTCACATATTTGAGACATGAAAATTCATGAGAAGACAAGAAAGAAAACAAGACTTACCAAGGTTTTTATGGTTTCCTTTGTCTGATCTGCAGATGCAGAAAGCTACACCGCATGCTGACAGCTCGCGTGTTTTGATGCTCTCTGGTTATGCAGCGCCTCACGTCACTCCTCTCAGCACACAGTGAGTTTATGTACCACGCTGCTCTTCGCTCGAGCCTCTTAGTTTCCTGTTTGAGTGTGTGCTGTAGGTGTACTGTAAAGGGAGGGGCAGGAAACAAAACCATAGCATGGCACCCACTAGATTATAGACGCTGTAATCGCCCACCATCTCCAACCTCAACCTTCATGCATTTCTAAAAGAAGTACACTGTACATTCCTCCCCTTCTTGAAGAAATATTTTGATTTGAGTTTATATGCAGAAACTTTCCCTAACTCTGTCACACAGTACCTAAAAAATGAGAATAATAATCCAATTATCTCCTCAGCAGGTTACATAATCTTTATAATATGGTATGGTTTGAGGGCTGCTCTGATGGTTTGTTATGATGCTCACAGCTGCTTCATGTTCTCTTTTATATTTGGCCTTAAATGTCTGAGGTTTGTCTTTACAGGGTTAATCAGTTTTGAAGTTTGGGACATACAGAGCTAAGAACTAAGAGCTAAGAACTTTGTTCTTACAACATTTGTACAAACAAGATAATAATTTGTGCACATAAGATCCATATCTTGCAAACAACAGATAGCAGTCTGACTTTTGGGTCAAAGATTACATACATGAGAGGGCCATAATATTAGAAAGAAAGAAACAAAGAAAGAAGGAAAGAAAGAAGTTGGTGTTTGTTTTTCTTTTTACTCCCTAATAGTATCAACAGCTGCATCACAAATCCAGTATCAGTCGGGCTCTAGTGATTTAAATGATATTTAAATATTTTTGAATGTGTGCCGTGAATTAGCTGAAATAATGAAGGGCCTAAAACTATATTTTGATGCATGGACCCTCCTCAAGACAGAGCCTCAAGATCAGGTAATAAAGCATGACCTTATCATGTCAGCTGATATTGTGCCTTAGTTTGCATATCCCCCCCCCCAAAATATTACATATTTATCAAATTGCCAGTTCGTTGCCACTTTGCTTTGTTGTTAATCCAGATTTGGTAGTTTTAAATTTTCTTTTCACAAATCAAATTAAGCCATTAATCAAAGTTTTAATAAATAAATTATGACTCGTTATATTTCAGTATGTTTTTGTGCTTTTATTCTGAAAGAACGGGACCGGAAGTTTCGGTGTGTAGCGCGGAACATGAAGCGAAATTAAAAAAAAAAAAAAAAACAGTCGTTAGCTAACATGCTAAGATCATGTAACATGCTAAGATCATGTAACATGCTTAAACACTCGATAACTAAAAGTCTAAACTAACACGACGACTTTGTTGACTTAGTTTAAGGGCGTACTTTAAGACGGTGTTCGCGTTAGCTGGCTAGTTAGCTAATAAATTAGCTACCAGTGTTACGGATTAACGAGCGACCCTGTTAAACGGCGACCTTTGGCGGGGTTGTCATAGTTACCACAGCCGTTAAAAAATTAAACGATGCTGTTGTTGTCAAATAAGGACACGAATCTGATAGTTTTTACATTGCAACGTTAACACACACACACACAAAAAAACACGGTGTATTTATGAGTGTGGCTACGTATCACACTTGTTTTTAACACCTGTTGTAACTACGACAACCACAGAGGCATTCGGCTGACGGTCACCAGTTAACACGGTCGCGTGTTAAAGCGAAACACCGGTTAGTCGATATTATCCTGTAACGTTTGAGCCCAGAGGAAAGGAGTTTAACACGTAGTTTAAAGCCTCGTTTGGACACTTACATACATGTTCGGGTGTGTATGACGTGCTCTAACGTTAGTCATGGATAAATCCAGTCCAGATTCAGATAAATGTTACATCTGCCTGAGCTGCTTTGATGAACAGGCTGTGGGCTCTCTGGAGAGCTGTGAACACGTGTTCTGTCACCAATGTATCCTGCAGTGGTCTCAGGTAAACATGCATTTAAAATATGTCATGTGTCATGTGATGTAGCTGTTGTGCATGATGTATGAAGTCTATGGAGCATCCTTCTCTCTGCAGCCAGCTCCAGAAGCTGCAGAGCTGCACAGAGACAGCCTTCTCTATGAGTTTCTGATGAAGAAGTGTTGAACATCTGCAACATTAAAAGACACTGAGGGCAGATCCATCACGTCCACACATCTTGAAACATCCTGAAGTAGATTTATGCTTCAAAACAAGTTTAATTATCCCAAATTAATGGCTCACTAAATTAAGAAAAACATTTAAATATTCTGTAATTCAGCAGGTTTCATCAGAGACCCAACAATGCCCACCGTGAGCAAGCACTCGGAGACAGTGTCAAGGAGCAAAGCTGCTTCTAGTTTGTTATGTTTCATGATTTATGGATTAATCAAGAGAATAGTTGATGTCCACCTGAGCCTTCCCTCTGGTACATTTCTTCTTTCCTGTGATTGTGAATCTTTCATTTCAGACGTCAAACACTTGCCCGGTGGATCGGATCAGTTTTGCGTTCATCCATCAGAGGCGATGTCCCGGAGGAGACGTTCAGAAGAAGGTGGGTTTGATATCGGAAGCTTTCTGCAAAGTGTTTTGGAAATATGTTGGAGCTGAAGCTGTTTGTGCTGCTGCAGATCAAAGTGAGGACGCATAAAAAAGATGATGAAGAGGAGGAGGAGGAGGAGGAGAGCGGTGCCGTTATCTGTGAGGAGTGTGGACGCAGCGACCGAAGGCACCGGCTGTTAGTGTGCATACAGTGTGATTCAGGGTAATACAGAGCACCTCCAGCACATTTAATCACGACTCCACCCTCAGATGCTCCATCTTTAGACTTTAATGATGAGATCATACCTGTAGCATTATACTGAGAGCAACAGAGTGAGTTACTATGACTGATTTTGACCATTCTTCTGTGTTTTAAATCACAGAAACGTCGACAAACTGCTTGAAAAACTGTTTTTTGTTGTTCCAGGTATCACGTGGACTGCCTGACACCGTCATTTAACACGAGACCTGAAGGTGACTGGATTTGTCCTGAGTGTGCGGTCAGTCCTCGGCGTACAGGTAAATGTATATTTCACATTACTGCTAACCAAACATTCGGCACCTGATGAATCTTCTCTGTCCTCCACGTAAGCGCTGGATCAAGGTCGTGTAAATACAGTAAAAGTGTAGTGAGATGGTCTGCCATGAGAAGGTTGATTTTCATATCACACTGGCATGAAGTGACACTGGTATCTGCCCGCAGTAATAGATGCATCCATCCACACTATAAGTAAAATACAGGAATATTTATAAATGTTCACATTTCACAAACACAATTTTCCAGGAAGTAACAGTCCCTGTACAGACGCCTCCATGGTGGTGGAGGAGGAGATCAGTGATGGAGAACTCACAGACCTTCTCGCTGAAGTAGATGAAACTACATCGACCAGCAGTCGCCTTCGACCGTCCACCGTGAACCGTCCCAGCAGCTCAGCTGAACGGCGCCACAGCCGGAGGATCCAGAACAGAGCGAGCAGTGATCCTGATCCTCGACCTCAAACATCCTGGGTCAGTTCAACGTCACACACACACACACACACACACAAACACACACAGAGTATCAACTGTTTATGCAGCAGACTGCAGCTGCACATGCAGAGTCCTCAGGGACTCTTCCAACCATCTGGAGGAAAAAATATTTTATTTGCTGCATTAAAAAAAATTTCTCAAGTTGCAACTTTGATTCAAGACCAAGGTGGATGCACCAGGACTTCACTACTCTCTGGAGTCACTTCCTCTGGATCTTCTACCTCCCAACACACCTTGATTCATCTAGGAATCTTCTCTACTTCGCTTCCCAACAGGAGTTAGACCCAGTCGTCTATGGGACACACCGCTGCCGAGGTGGGGTGAGGGTGTCTAGTGTTGCCCGATGATCCTGAGGTCCTAAAATCCAGATGAAAATCTTAGTCAGACTTCAGACAAACAGAAATATAAACATTTAATTTGATGATCATGTTAAATGATATGTGGTGGTGCAGCGGGCAGCACTGTTACCTGACATCAAGGTTCCTGGTTCGAACCTCGGCCGGGGCATTTCTGTGTGGAGTTTGCATGTTCTCTCCGTGTTTGTGGGTTCCCTCCGGGTACGGTTGGATTAGGAAACAGAGTCACAGCTAGAGAAAGGAGTTAAAAATCTGCTTTTATTGTGCACAAAACAAAATATTTTTCATCCAGATGGTTTGAAGAGCGTTTAAAGGACTTTCCGGGCTTGTCTGAGAGCATCAGGTATTCATTTATTTATCAGAAGAATAGATGCTCAGCTCCATCACTTAAAACAGCAAACAATGAGTTCACTTCACCTGCTGACTCTTTGGATTCCCTGAGAAACATCTAAAACATTACACCGCGTCGTGTGACATTAACTTTTAAGAGCACTGCTGACTTTAAGGTAAGTAGGACGGGAAAGTTCTGGAAGATGTTATCACGGACTCGTGGTTTTTGTTCGTTTACAGTTCACGTGTCAGACAAACCTCTCACTGTACGCTGCGACCACATTTCCTGCTTTGCTTCTCCCAAACGAGCGCTGACAGCAGCGCTGCACTGATTCTGGGGCAGCTGCTGGTTTGAGGTTACAGTCTGAAAGGAGCCCACCGTCTTCACCGTCTGCGTGGGTTCACTTTACTGCTGCTGGATTCACTTCGACTTCTGACATATCTGATCTTGAATCAGCCTTTGAGAGGCTTTTATCGTCTTCTGACCTCTGAAGTACTTCAGACGGTGGAGTACCGGCTTCAGGTGGCTCACAGTGGCTAACGCTCTTCACCTGAGGCCTCGGTCAACACTTGTAGAGGAGACGGCGCTTTGTTTGCTCACTCAAGGATGTCAGTGTGCCAACACAAACACTCAAGCACTCTGGGTAATCTTCCCTCTCTCGGTGTAGCTCGCCATCAGATATATTATACTCCATGCAAACACAAACACAGCCTCTTCGTGTAGGGAAATAAAGTTATTTATTGGCAGGAGTATTACAAAAGAAAAAGAGGTGAGGCAGACTATCAGGGGGAAAGAGTGAGTGGATGCTGCTCAAACCAGAAAATAAATAAAACTCAAAGAGTACTCGTGAAAATCGGAGTCTTAACTTCCTAAACGAAGCCAAAAAACAAAAACCTCACTGTCTAACCTTTATTTAATAACCAAAAAACACAGAAAACACAGACTAAAGTGATTTTTAACAAAAGTATCTGTGTGTGTAATCAGTAAGTCTACTACACCTGACTCAGTCCTCAGGTAGTCAATGACACAAGTACTTAACAATAAACAAGTTGATTTAGTTATTTAATTTTAACACAGGCACGTTAGCAAAGCTGTGAGACGACTCAGCCTGCCGCTCCAATCAGGATCCTGCAGATCTTCAGGAAGCGATGACGATGGTGACCACACCACATACCAAACTCAGCATACATGTAAATGCTACAGAGAAGGAGTGTCTGCCAGCAGCTGTAACACTTCATGTTTAAATATCTTAAAACAGTGACGTTAAAAATGTCTGCTCTTTCAGTTTAGTTTACTTCACTGTCTCACAAGAGCAGATTCTTTTCAGCGATGCAGATAAATAACGTGTATTAGGGCCAATACGTAATTAATTCCAAAAAATTTTATTTAAATGTGACCCTAATACTCCGTCGTAGCATAAAGATAAACATAATAAATTCACTGGAAGACGTCTGAAGAATTTAAATGTTATTAAACTGACTCATTCATTTCCTTTCTGTCTTTTCTGAACTGGGAACCATCACAGTGTAATCATCATCGACCTGAGGCTGCATGCACTCATGCGCGGTGTAGACATCGGTTGGTTTGGCAGGAATAGTTTTTTTTTAATTGCTGCTCGTGCTTCCACTCGTGGTTTTCGTGTAGTTAAGAAGTCGTGTGAGGAAATCAGAGAAGATCTTTGTCTGTGTGACACCAGGAAAACACGGATTTGACTGTAAGGTAGCCCTAAATTTATCAACGGGAACTTGAAATATGTACGATACACTAAGACGAAATGACATATGACAAAACATGCAGACATTCATGTGAATATAACGTAACTAAGGCACCATCCAGTCACATCTTCAGGTGTTATTTCTGTAGCAGACGTTGGAGTTCATCGCTTCTTGTTTTTCACTCTTGTTCCTCAGCACGTTCCTAAATATCTGTTAAAGGCTGCAGACCAAGAAGCTTCACCTCGTCACAGTGACACCAGCAGCAGCACTGCCTCAGTCAGTAAGTCATCAGCTGTTCACCTCCATGCAGATTCAAGAGTCTTTGACATTTAACATGTTTTTATGTTTGACAGCGTTAAAGTCGAGAAGAAGGAAGAAGCGTGCAGCTTCATCTCCTCACATGAGTCAGAGGAGACGCCGTGGATCGCCCACCGACTCTTAAACGCCTCAGCAGATTAAAGAGCTCCTGCCTGAAGCGACCACGAGATGGCAGCGTCGTGTTTGGACTGAACTGAGCAGAAACTCGCTGCTCTTCTTTGTTTGTTTTACTTTAACTATTCTGTACTTTTATATCCTTCAATAAATCTCAGGTAAAGACCAAAACGAACAATTCGTCTCACACTTCCTCACACCATCTGTATCATTCAGTTCAAAGCATTTTAACTTTAGTAAACACTCAAACAGGATTAAATGGTTCATTTATCTCAGATTATATTAGAGAGTATTTACAGCAGCAGGATGGTGTGTGTGGGATTAACCTAAACTTAACTACAGTGTGTGTGTTCATGTAAATGAAGGAACGTCGTGGATCGTCACCGGTGACGACTATGAATAATGGACAACCTTTTGTACCTCCTCAGCCACAGACACTCACCTTTTAATTAACCTTTACGATTAGATTATATTCTACACAATTAAAAATTAATTTAATTAACTGCTTCAAGATGAGTTCCTTCAAAGCAATCCACCGTGATTTGTCAGATTAAAAGAGGAACACGAGCGTTTTCAGTAATGTTCTGAGGGAGCACGATGCTTTGAGCGAAATGCTGGGATTGGATGGGATTGGCATTAGTGTTGATGAAGATGAGACGTATAGGGACCTCTGAAGTTTTTGCAGTTCATCCTGAGGGGAGCATGAATATATCTGTACAAAATGTCAGGGCAATGTAACTAACAGTAGCTGAGATATTTCACTTAAAATAATATATATTATTTATCAACCTCATGGTGACACGAGTCATTAAAGACGTTTAGGAATTAGTCATTAAAGACGTGCCAGGAGTTGTCGTCATTTCACAGGATAAGTGAAAAGTTTGGCCTGCTGGTGGCGCTGAAATAAAAGTCTAAAAATTGAGCAGGATTAATCCTCTGGAGACTGTGACAACTGTACAACATTTTATGCTGTAAAATAGCTGAGGAGATGCTTCAGTCTGGACTAAAGCGGCGGATCATCAGACCAACATTCCTGTCACCAGCGTGGCTAAAACTGTGAACAGGAAGCTCAATTTAAGCATCTTTTATCTGAGTACAAAGTGCCTGAAATCAGTGTTTATTAGTGTGTGTAGGAAGAGATGGTAGGTGGTCAGAAGAAGCATGTGAAGGGTGAATCAAACACTTCAATCAGGAGCATCTCGTCTGGAGGATCCCCTCATCCCGCTGCCTCAGCATCATCCAGTCTCATCGCCTAGCAACACCAGTCTCAGGATGTGGTCCAGACGTACTCGAGAGGAGGGTTGCCTCAGTCAGATCTGTTGTTTCTGGTCACGCGATGTTAATTTAATCCTCCGATGTCGAAGAGCATCAATAGAAAATCAGTTTCTGAGAGAAACACAAGGTGAAGAGATCGTTCTGCTGAGCCGTGACCTTCGGTCTGCTCGCTGTGAGTGTGTGTGTGTGTGTGTGTGTGTGTGTGTGTGTTGTGATTCAGTGGGCGGGCAGTTAAAAAAGCCTGCAGCTCATCTTGCCCTACTTTACCCCCAAAACAACGTGAAAAACACCTTCATTATCCAGACGTGAAATGAACAAAATGTTCAAGCTGAGACGCCGTAAAGGTGAAAGATCACTTAAGAAAACTCACACTGATGGACAGTGAAGTAAACTGCTGCCAACTGTAGCTGCTGTCAGCTAATGCTAGCTCAGTTTGTTAGCCTGGGCCAACTGGACTTTGAGGGGTTTTCTGACCATGCCAAAATCTGAGCCTCTTCTTTAAAGGCCTTTTTGTTATTGCCTAACAGGCGACATCAGGATGATCAGGCCACATTGTTCTTTTGTTGATACAGCATCGGCCAAATAATTTATTTTTCTGAAGAAGTCAGCAACTTTTCTTCTCTAATGATGGAAATTTTTACTTCCAGCGGTGGTCAACACTTCAACACCACATGGCCCTGTCACTGTTCGTTGACCTCCTCCATCCTTACACCTGCCGGGAAGGATCTGGAGCGCCTTTTGGGGGGCATCTGAATATTTGACAGCGGTCAAGCTGACGCAGTGAAACAGACATCCTGGAAAGTACTTTCCTTTGTCTCTGTTCCAGCTTTGACCCAGCGCTCACCCTGTCCACTCTTTATGAGATCCTGTCACTTTGTCCCTCACGGGGTTCACCGACAGGAAGAACCGTTTGAAGAGCCCTCCAGTGGATGAAGAGCCGGAGCAACGCTGAAGAGCTTTGGGCTCTAAAGTCCGTAACTTCTTAAGTAATTAGGCTTACCGTAACATGATTAACACAGAAAGAAACCAAGGTCAGAACTTCTAATGACTCACTGCTCCAGAGAGAGTCTGTTTGTTAGTACAGTATGTACTTAAAGTGTAATGAAACCCCCAAATTCTGCCAGCTCCCTCTTCCCAATTGTGATCTTATTTCTCAGAAAGAAAATGAATTAAGACAACATCATGCACTTATTAGAGGAGCATGAAAACAGATGAATCCCAGACCCTCCGCCAGATTATTTTGCTGCAGCAGCAGCAGCGATGCCATGAAACTGATGCTGGAAGGCGTACGACCCCCTCAGGAGCGATGCTCAGAGGCAGAGAGGCACTTTGGCGGAGACATTAGCAACATGGGCTAATGTACATCGCCAGGGCTGTTAAATAAGTCAGCAGTGATGTTAGAATGACTGCAAACAGCTTCTGGCAATGAGGGGGGTTTCAAACTCACAAAGGTCATGTGTCAAGGGCTCTTGAATGTGACCCAGTATGCAGAACGAGGATATAATTTATTAAAATAACATTTATTATCATACATGCAGTATCATTTAGTGGAGTAGTTCCCGGTGTTTTCTTCTTGGGGCCCTTAAAACGAAGCTATGCCAAGTTGTGACCCCCACTTTTCAACCATAAAATAACAGATTTAAATCATGTTGATACTACACTGACTTGCTGCCCCAGCCAGCTGAATGCTGACGGGGAATGTCGTGCCAGAACAGGAGCTGGGCAAGCGGGCAATGTAACCAGGCTCAGCAGCGAAGAGGACGCTGACGGAGGAAGCTAAGAAATAAAAAGGACAAAGTGAGCGAACAAGTAGCTGCCGGGACTGGCTTTTAGTAGTTGGTGAGAGCTTGGTGAAATAAAAGGCTGAAAGACAGACGCCGAGCTGGGCTGACTGCTGTTGGATGAGCAAGTAATATTAGCTGGCTGCTATGTCTTGTGTTTGGCTGTTAGCTGTCCATGTTTACAGTGGGATCACTCTGAAACTGGAGACGCTAAATCACAAAAATACCAATTTCTATGCAGTGTTGCTGTAACGTTTTTTGGAGGTGTCACCTTTCTGTAATGAACATGAATGAAAAAAGGTAGAAGAAATGATGATCCAACGTGAATGTCAGCCAATTAATTCATCATATGTTCCTACAAAAAAACAGATAAATTTGCATTTTTTTAGTGAGTATTTCTTGGCCAGGACCACTAACAGAGTCTCTGCTGCTTCCCTGGCAATTACTATATAATATAAACTGGCCAAGAAATAGTTCAACACATTAAACAAATGAGATACAACATATTTAATGATCACCCTAGAGTGTCTCCATACATCCGTAGGCCTAAGCACACTTAGCACACTTACATATCACCCATAGAGTGAGCGCAGCAGTCCTATGTCAGGATTAAAATGATTTAAAAATACATTTTGGAGTATGCATGCATAATACAGAGCATCCATGCAGCATCCGTACATGCCTCATTGCTCGTGGCTTGTTGAGCCGTGCACCTGCAGTCAGTAGGGATAACATTACAAGCTGTGTGCAGCTCTCTCCAGCAGACCAAAGAGGGGAGCAAAAGTAGGTCACCCTCCCAGAGACCCGCACATCTCTCCCAGTGATTCCTTTAGCGCAGCAGTGCTTGTTTCTGCCATTAGAGGGCTTCTTATGGGAGCAGAAATGGGAGTTGACAGCTCTTTTTTTATGCACAAAGGAAGAAAAGCTTCATCTTTGCTGCTGTTGGATGCCACGCCGGAAACAAAAACAGCAGGAGATGGGTCATGAACAGTCCATGACTGATACGATAGCTGGGCAGTCTCCACTGTAAACTACCTTCCTGTCAAGTGTCCCGTTCTGTCCAGATTATGACTCACAATCTGCCCCAAAACCCTCACAAATCTTTAGGAAAATGTCAGACGTGTCGGGAAATACATGGATTTATTTTCTTGCTTAAATTTAGACGAGTATAGTGATACCATCCCCATATCTGTTCATTAGATATTAGATATTAGCTTACATGCTGATGTTTAACAGGTGTACTGTTTACTACGTTCACCATCTTAGTTTAGCATGCACATTTGCTAATTAGCACAAATTTGAGTTAAATATGAAGTACCAGCCAACAGAAGGCTAGCTTAGCTTAGCATAAAGACTGGGAACAGAGGGAAACAGCTAGCTGCAGGGCTATTTTCTGTCTGAACACCCATTCAGAGATGGTGGGCTAAATGCTAATATCAGGATGCTAACGGGATGCTGATGTTTAACAGATACAATGTTTACTGCATTCACCATCTTAGTTTAGCATGTAAACATGCTAACATTTGCTAATTAGCACGAATTTGAGTTAAATATGAAGTACCAGCCAACAGCAGGCTAGCTTAGCTTAGCATAAAGACTGGGAACAGAGGCTTAAGGGAAAGACAGTATTTGGCCACAAGTATATAAATATATATAAAAATACACAATCCTGATAACTGTCAGTGTAAATAGGTAGAAAGTAAAAATTATTACAGTTCATGCTAAAGAGGAACATACATGTCTGTACACGTGTACGATCAATGTTGGTGCCGCTGTGTTAAAATCCAGAATGGTATAGATTACATGCATGCTCCTAAGTTTGCTCTCAAGTTTCCTCAGCAGTGTGCACTTTGAGATCAGCCGACTGCTGACTCAACAGCTTCATAAAGAAGAAGAAGGTGCTTTGATCTCAGATTAGTAAAAAGGAACTGAGGATGAGGCGGGGAGGGAGAGAGGGGGGATAGTGTGGGGAGTCAAAAGACTGAGAAATTTTGCTATTTTAGTCCCCAAAGCGGTGAAAGAAGAGAAAACAGAGCCGAGGTATTGGTGGAGCGCCTGCTTTTAACGCCTCAGGCTTCCTCTGTATAAGCGGCGATAGGTTTTATAATCTCCAGGTTATGGTGGAATTGATTTTTGACCTCCAGCAGGTCAAAAATCCAGGTGAAGTTGGACATTTTAACATGGGGACTTATGGAGACTGACTCACTTCTGGAGTCAGCCTCAAGTGGACATTTGAGGACCTGCAGTTTTTGGCACTTCCGTGTTGGCTTCACTTCACAGCCACAGTGGCTGCCGCTTGCCCGCAACCCTGATAAGGATGCGGTTAAAGAAAAATATTCATATCTTTTGACCTAAATAAGTTGTTGCAATTCACTCTGAAGGGACCATGAATGTCTGCACCACATTTCAAGGCAATCCATGCAACAGTTGTCAAGACATTTCACTCAAGATGGCGCAAGACTAAAAGAAGAGAGGTTCACCAGTCGTCTGGGAACCATGACCGTCTATACAACATTTCATGACAATTTATCCCATTGTTATCATCAACGCTGCCACTACCGTGGTTAAAAAAAGCAAACAATTACCCCAACAAACTACTGCAACAGCTGATAAAGTCTGTATAGTTCCTCAGAGATTCAGCGACAGATTATGGCATTCAGTCAAGACACCTCCATGGAGACAGGATGAGATCATCTCCATTCATGGCCTGAGCCGCAGCCCCCTTTTTTTAAAGCTGGGATAGGAAGGAACAATGGCGCTCTATGAAAACCTGCAGTGAAATCCAAAGCAGGCGCTTTTTCTCCAAGCTTTCCCGTTTCCTGTGAATTAATAATAGCTTCGGTGGGGAAATGGATTCACTTAAGACAGCCTCATTTAACAGCTGCATGGGAAAGTAGACAGATATAGCAGCCCGAGGATGTGTTGAAGGTGTAAAGGTTTCTTTAGTGTTTTGAAATCGAGCAATTAGTTTCACTGAGTCAGGCTTTCACGTTAAATAGATTTCACAGCTTGCACAGCAGTAAAACATGCTGATGTGACACGGAGAACATACAGTACTGTAGAGGTGTGAAGAAGATGAATCTGACTGCGGGGAGCATCTCTGAACCAAAAGCAGTAACTGAAGCCGTCGTGGGCGTTTGCTTATTCATCGCTTCAGTTAGCATTTAAAAATACCTTCATCGCATTTCTCTGATGGATTTGTAGCTGAAAAATTCAAGCGGCAACCTCTGTGGCTTTGAAGTGAAGCCAAGAGAAGTGCCAAAAAACTGCAGTTCCTCAAACGTCCACTTGAGGCTGGCTCCAGAAGTGAGTCAGTCTCCATAAGTCCCCATGTTAAAATGTCCAACTTCAAAGCAGAGATAAACATGTTTACAGCCTGGTACAAAAAACAGTTTTAGTCTCTATAGCTAATTTCCCGTTTATGACAACTGTACTGAGGGTGAAACCTGTAGGCGACGTCACAGATACGATGTCCATGTTTTATACAGTCTATGCATGAAACATATTTGGCTACTTTTAACAGGAAATGATGGTGAAAAGTAAGTATAATTTTTATGTAGGCTACTTGTACTTGTACTATGCTACTAAAAACTGCTACCACAACATTTCAGAGGTAAATATTGAACTTTTTCACTCTTTTTTACTTACTAGGCTACAAACCATGTATGTATAAGCCTACAATATGTTGTGGTTTTGTTCATTAATCTTATTAGGCATCTTTCAGACCGCCTCAGGTTCACCAATGATCCGCGTCTTTGCCCATTTTTAGATTAGCCAAAATTGATTAGGACTGCCATGCTTCACTACGGCTCTTCAGAAACCTGTGGGTGACGTCACGGATACGACGTCCATATTTATACAGTCTATGGAAAAATCTGAGGCACAATGAGCTGAAAACGCAAAGAACGGCAAAATGAGAGCGACTGTGATCGTCAGTACAGAAAACCACCGTGTGCCCTGTAATTATTCTCTGTTTGTATCCATGGTAACTGATTGTTGTTTTAATAGAAAACAATGAAAAATGTCTGAATCTCGTCATTAAATGTGTTTCACGTGTCCGTGGAGGGAAATCATGCTGTATTCATTCAAACGAGCTAGAACGTGACGTCAGCGTTCCACTCGTTCTCATGCACACGGTTGAGCGCATGGTGCTTTCAAGTTCCCTCGGAAATTTTAGTTTTTTTGTCTTGTTTTGTTTTTAGGGAAAAGTTTTACGTTTTCCACAGAAGGCCTACAGACGTCAGAAAACGAAAAACAAAATAGAAAGAAAGGACAAACACAAAAAAAGGACAGGACATATTTAAAGAAAAATAATCACTTACACACAACACATCATAGCACAAACACTCGATGAAGCAATGAGAGAGAGGTCAGGATCAATGTCACATTGAGCAAGGTGAACCCGATATGGCTGCCATTCATCAGAAAATGTATCACCCATCATGCCATATTCAACTTTCACCTGAGGCACAGTGTCTGACTTTGCGAACCTTAGAATCACTTGGAACTGTTGATTATTAAAGTTGATACAAATTGTGTACAAAATAACACTTTTCTGCTGTTAAATGACATCATTTGCTGTAATCGGTGGTGGATGTAATGTATTTAAGCACACTCTTAAGATACTTCTACTTTACTTGAAAACATTGATGTTATGCTACTTTATACTCTACTCACTATCAGACTACATTTATTTGACATCCGGTTAAGATTACCTTCATTAACCTCGTTACCTTATTGGTTCCAGTATTGGAAGAAGTGTTCAGATACCTTTCAGTAAAAGTACCACAAGTTTTTTTTTTTAAAAAAAAAAACTCCATTACAAGTAAAAGTCATGCATTCAAAAAGGTCCAGTCTCTCGGAGCCAAACACAACAGGAAGCCAGCCATTTTCAATTTACTGTGAAATGTTTGTGCATTACACAGACCGGTCCATTTTGAATGACTTTTACTTGTAATGGAATACACCAAGAGTACTCATCATAATGAGTAGTTTTACTTTTGGTATACTTTGATGTTGTACTTTTGGACTTTGGACGTTAACATTTTGAATGCATTGCTTTGACTTGAGTATTTCGACATTGTGGTATTACTACTTTGAGTAGTAATAAGTTTCAAGTATTTCTTCTATATCTGGCATGTAGCGGAGTAAACATAAACAAAAGTGGAATATATCGTAGGCTTATACATTCATAACATGTTTTGTAGCTGATGTACAATCTTAATCTTTAAAGTAATAACTGATGTTGAATCAATGTGGTGAAGTAAAAGTCTAATATTTCCCTCTGAAGTGTTGTGGTAGCAGCATTAAATTAATGTTTTCATGTAAAGTACAAGTACCTACAAATTATACTTAAGTAAGTACTTTTCACCTAACTATAGAGACCAAAACTGTTTTTTGTACCAGGCTGTAAACATGTTTATTTCTGCTGTGAAGTTGCACATTTTAACATGGGGACTTATGGAGACTGACTCACTTCTGGAGCCAGCCTCAAGTGGACGTTTGAGGAACTGCAGTTTTTGATACTTCTGCATTGGCTTCACTTCACAGCCACGAAGAATTACCACTTGGTCATACGTCAGACGTGGCATCTTAAAACTCCGAGCCTGGCCAGGAGCACCTGAACGCAGCACGGGGGGTCCAGTACTGAGTGAGGCAGCTCCGGATCCTCAGAGCGGGGACTGAGTGAGTGAGTAAACCGCTGCAGGAGCCGCCGCAGACGGGGGGAAAGGAATCAGTGTATCGGATACTTTTAACATCATCTCTGCTTCGCGCCACCCGGGATATGAAATCTGTATTTTAACCACGTTAGAGAGAAACTTCACTCAGCCCAAGATGACGGTGGATTTTGAAGAATGTATTAAAGATTCACCCCGATTTAGGTAAGATCATCAAACTCTGAATTCACATAACACACGAGAGGAGATCTGTGGCTGTTTGAGGGTTAATCCACATTATTCACGTCCATGTGTGTCCATGTGTGTCCTCTGTTTATGCTGCATGTTGGACTGAAGTGCGACCCGCTGTCCTCACAGCTCAGTGGGATTAATAATCCGATAAATGGTGTCTGGATAACAATTAACAGTCAGATCTGAGGGTGTTTCCACAGTCGTGTCCTCACGGTGGGCATGGTGGTGATGAGCAATGCAGCCATATGAGCTGTCACATGGGAGCTGCTGAGCTCAAAGTGTCATCTGATGGTCCACACTGTTTTTATCAGAGGGTTTGATTGTGTTTGATAAGATCTAGGAGAAATAAAGGATGATTTACTGTAAGGAAATACCTCACATGACTGTGTTGATTTGCCTATAAATGGCCAAAGGATGCAGTTCAAATTAAAGCTGCAGCTGATAGTTGTATTTTTGATTAATCTGGTCTATAAAATGTCAGAAAAGGTGAAAAAATTCCCCCCCAAAAGCCCCAAAATCTTCAATTTTGGCTTGTTTGTTTATCATTTTTAGACATTATGTAGACAAAGTTAGCGTCCACCAGTTGATTTTTATGTTTTTTATCATTTAAACTGATTAAACTGATCGTTTTTGGTCTACGCCCTTAAAAATTAAGATTTGATAGGAACCTTTTACCCGTTGGTTCTTCCAAGTTCTTCCCAATATCGTTATTAACTGAATATTTTTTGGTTTTCAGCTGTTGGTTGGCGATGTCAAGACATGACCGTTGGCACTTGGAAGTTGTGACGGGAATGTGATTGTAGTTTTTATTTCTTTTTACTATGTTTTTGACATTAGAACGACAAACATATTAATTGAACTGTCAAAAAAATAGTTTTTATTTAGTTGCAACCAAGTGGCTGTGAAGTGAAGTCCCAAAAACTGCAGTTCCTCTTGAGGCTGGCTCCAGAAATGAGTCAGTCTCCATAAGTCCCCATGTTAAAATGTGCAACTTCACAGCAGAAATAAACATGTTTACAGCCTGGTACAAAAAACACTTTTGGTCTCTATAGCTAATTTCCCTGTTCATGACAACTGTACTGAGGGTGAATTTATATACAACTCACCTGTTCAAATTATATTAAGGCTTAAAGTTATGCAGGATTAAGAGCGTGGACGCTTTCATTGACAGGTGGGTGACATTACAGATGGTTTGTTTGAGCAACCAGGTGTCATTCAGCCCACTTCAGGTACACCGATGATCCATGCCGCATATTCTGGGCTTCAAAACAGCTCTTCAGATACGTTGTTGGGTTAGTTAAGAGATTCGTCGTATAGCAGCTGTTTGTTGAAGCTGAACCAAAGCTGTTCAAACTGCCCCCAAAAACCACGTCACATTGTTACAAAGGCTTACTTAAAAACCAGTAATGAGTACTCCAAAGAACGTTTAAAGGGATTATTAAAGATAAAAAGGTTCTTCAAACCACCAAAAGTTCTGCAATTGTGACTTAAAGAACCTTAAACAGCAGAAAAATGGTTCCTAAGGACAAAAATGTTCTCCAGAGAACCAGTTTTTCTTATAAAATGTAAGAAAATAGTTCCTAAAATCAGAGGTGATCTTCTCAGATATCTTGTTTTGTCCAACAAACCTTCAAATAAACCCTCAAATATTCAGTTTACTATCACAAATAGTCACAATTAAGAGTTTGGAACCAACAAATTTCAGGTTTTTCTGCTTTAAACAAGACAGAAATTATCATTTATCAAACTACTTGCTGATCTATCAGCTCCAGTTCAAACAGTATCGCTGATCGTTGGATCAGAGGAAACTCAACGCTTCCCTGACGCAGCTCATGCCAAAGTCCATGACGGCCGTGCACCAAAGGTTACATAAATAAGGCAGGAATTCCCTACACACACATCTAAACCTGGTCCTCTGCAGCCCGACCAGTCTCAGAGAGGGGGATGATTTATACACGAGGGCAGCGGTGGAAGCACCGACACAACAACGTAAAGACGGATTCAGAAGTCCTACGTTCAACGTATGCGTGATGTCACCCACAGGTTGTGAAGCTCATTGTGGAGGCTCCGGATGCAGCTATTACCTCAAAAAGTACAAAATATGCCTCTAAAAACGCCTCTAAAATAGAAGTACTCGAGTATTTGAGTAAATATACTTTCCAACAGTGGCCTTGTGTGAGCTCCCGGAGATAAAAATCTCCCAAATCAAAGACTTCCAGTCTTGGCAGCAGCACCTTAATGACTGCCATCTGGGCCGGAGAAAGGCCCATCTCAGGAAGCGCTGAGCGAAGGGTATTCGCACTAACCATGTCTGTCCTTGTTTCATATGCTAAGCAGCGAGACTAGCTGCATGCTAAAGAGTCACCTACCTCTTTATTCAAAGGCCAGAGACGCCTCACTGTTCATTTTTGTAATGACTGGAAACCTGGTGTCTAGTGGTGAATTTCTGTAGCCGATAAGCTAACCGTTAGCACAGTCAAAACAGCTCCTGGCACTTTTCTCTATTTTCTGTCTACTGTTAATGTTTACTCTGGTGTTTTGTTCATTATTTCACAACATTTTGGTCAATAAAAAGTTGTTGAAGAGGGAAAATAAAGTTCTTCAAGCTAACACGCTTGGCTAATGGTTAGTTAGCAAACTTGTTAGCGTAGCTCAGTCGCAGAGGAGTCAATAAAGTCACACAGTTTGTTGAAAAAGACATATTTGTACTGTACTTTTTAAATATGTTGGATCTTGGAACACTTTTAATCACTACATTTGTGAACCTAGCGTCTGACTTTTATACATTAGCAACCTGGTGGCTAGCGGTGAACTGCTGTAGCTTGCAAGCTAACCATTAGCTCATTTACAACAGGAGCTTCTGTCTATTTTCTGTCTACTGTTCGTCATTTAATCAATTAAAATGTTACTGAAGAGGGAAAATAACGTTCTCCAAGGTAACACGCTTGCTAACAGTCAGTTAGTTAGTTGTTAGCTTAGCCTGGTGACTAGTGGTGAACCACTATAGCTTGCAAGCTAACCATTAACTCATTTACAACAGCTATTTTCTGTCTACTGTAAGTCATTTCATCAATACAAAGTTACTGAAAAGGAAAATAACGTTCTCCAAGCTAACACGCTTGCTAATGGTTAGTTAGCAAACTGGTAAGCTTAGCTCGGTAGCAAAGGAGTCAATAAATCCACACAGTTTGTTCAAAAGACATATTTGTACATTAAATATGTTGGATCTTTGAACACTTTAAGCACTACATTTGTGAACCCAGTGTTTTACTGATTAACATTAGCGGCCTTTTGGCTAGCGGTGAACCGATGTAGCAGACAAGCTAACCGTTAGCTCAGTCACATCAGCTCCTGGAGCCTTTCTCTGTTTTCCGTCTGCTGTTAATCTTTAATATTTAATGGAGTGAAAATACGCCTCCTCCTCCTCCTCGTTGTATACTTTAGCCTGAGAGGATCAAACACCGACTCTTAAACGCTCCATGTTCAGTTATCGTGAGCTTTTTCTCCAGTTTACGTTAAGAGTCTTTTATCTGCTTGCCCAGGATGTTTAAAAGACTCAAAGAGGCGGCGAAAGAGACAAAGTAAACGCGTGTTCTCGTAGCCACTGAAGCCTGTAACGGTGTTTTCACAAAGCATTCAAATGGCTCCTTTGTGGAGCTAAAAGCAGGCAGTGCAATGCAGTGTTATGTAACAAGCCTGGAGGTGGATGACTGGAAGGAAGCAACAGGAAAATCAAGGCTTTTCACTATTAGCATTGGCACGACGCTTCGCTTCCTACACGTGTAAAATCATGCAGGAAATCAGTTATCTCTCACATGCTCCCGTACACGTTAGCTCGAGCTTGAACCTTTTAAATCTGCTGTTCAAGCACTTCTCCACAACAACAACACAATGAATCACCAGTCCAGTCCGAGATCTGTTGAACAAACTGTGTATTCTGTGTTTGTCTCTATGGATACTTCTGACTCGGACAGATGTGATGCTCTCCACATCTGTTTTGGGAAAGTGGTCCGTAATGATTACACGGCCGCAGGAACTCGAGTGTTTGTGTTTGCTCCGGCACAACATTGGCAAACGTTTGAGCTGTTTTCTCCCCACTGACATGTTAATTTGAGGTCACGCTCGCATGCTGTCGGAGGATAATAATGAGATCTCACTCGCAAATAACCAGAGTCTGCTGTTGTAGCTAATATGAAGTGTGTATTTTAAATTATGTTGGATCTTTGATCACTTTTAAGCGCTGGATTTAACTGTATCTAAGCTAACACGCTTGCTTATGGTCAGTTAGCAAACTCGTTAGATTAGCTCAGTTGCAAAGGAGTCACAGTTTGTTCAAAAGACATATTTATACTGAATTTTTAAATATGTTGGATCTTTGAACACTTTTAATCACTGCATTTGTGAACCTAGCGTCTGACTTTTATACATTGGATACATTAACAGACTGGTGGCTAGCGGTGTAGCTTGCAAGCTAACTGTTAGGTCATTTACAACAGCTCCTGGAGCTTCTGTCTATTTTATTTTTGTCTATTTTTATTGTCTACTGTTTGTCATTTCATCAATAAAAAGTTATTGAAAAGGGAAAATAATGCTCTCCAAGCTAACACGCTTGCTAACGGTCAGTTAGTTAGTTGTTAGCTTAGCCTGGTTGCTAGTGGTGAACCGCTGTAGCTTGCAAGCTAACCATTAACTCATTTACAAGAGCTATTTTCTGTCTTCTGTTCGTCATTTCATCAATAAAAAGTTACTGAAGAGGTGAAGAGGGAAAATAACGTTCTCCAAACTAACATACTTGCTAATAGTCAGTTAGCAGATTTGTTAGCTTAGCTTGGTTGCAAAGGAGTCCATAAATGAGTCCATAAGTCTGTTCAAAAGACATATTTGTACCATCAGGTTGTATCTGATAACTGTCTGTACACCATGTCTGTTTTGTGATACAGTTAAAGTAAGATGCATGATGCTAATAAGCTACGATAGCTTCCTCTATTCTGAATTCTTTAGCACGACGTCCACTCAAGACAGCTTGCTGTTGGTCGTTAAACTTGCACCTTTGGCCGTGGAATCAGCTTTATTTCTTTATTTACTGAGTACAGTTGATGTTTGTTTCATATAGATGTTGAAAATTGGGTCTGAAAAGTGCATTTTTGATTTATGACAGACCGCTGAGATACTCAAAGTTCATCAGAGCTTCAGACTGTATGTTTGCAGACTCATGGAGAGTTGGTCGAACCCTTACACCCTCACCACACTGGATTGTTTGCATTTGTTGGTGAGCTGTATTCATTCAAGCCTCAAGTATTCATGTATCATTAACGCCCCTTCTGCTTTTTGGCGGGATCGTGCGTCCTCTGAGTACTCGAGCAGAATATGAGTATTGTCCGGAGGGCTTCTTACTTCCGCTGAGAGACAGACTCTTTTCTCTGAGTCTGAATGGCCTCTGGAGGCTGAGAGCCACGATGATCCTTCTTCCCTTCCTCTTCATGTGAACAGCAGCTGGGGCAAGCCGAGGCGAGGCCGCCTTCATGGTGACGGGTTTGTCATTGAGTCATAGAGCGGAGAGCCGCGACAGGCTCGGGAATCCAAGGCCGATGACCCGCGGCGTGTTTCGTCCAGCGTCTGTGGGAGAACGACTGGATGGATCTGTGACATGAAGTCAGATGACAGGGTGAGGCGAGGGGGGTGTATGTCAAATTCCAGGAGTCGCCTGGTATGAAGGAATGCAGAGCATTCGGTGTCGTCTGGCTTTGTACGAGATGAATTAACTCTGCCTGTGTGGTGGAAATGAAGTTGTACGGTCTATAAGTGCTGATGTACGGTAGGAATGCATGCAGAGGAAATGTTAGAACATGATACATGTGTGAAAAATCATGTATGAAGTGATCAAAATGACATGAAATGAAACTTTTAGTCCAGTATTTGATTAGTTGATCAACATAAAATGTAAAATATATAAATATTTCTGTCGTTGTTAACTGAATATTTTTGGGTTTTCATCTGTTGGTTGGCGTTTTCAAGACGTGACGCTAGACTCGATAGGACTGTGATTGTATTTTTTATTTCTATTTTTTTTTTACGATATTTTGACATTAGAACGACAAAAAACGTGAATTGAATAGTAGTCAATAAAATAATCAGCCACTTGGCCGTGAAGTGAAGCCAAAAACTGCAGTTCCTCAAACGTCCACTTGAGGCTGGCTCCAGAAGTGAGTCAGTCTCCATAAGTCCCCATGTTAAAATGTCCAAATTCACAGCAGAAATAAACATGTTTACAGCCTGGTACAAAAAACAGTTTTGGTCTCTATAGCTAATTTCCCCGTTCATGACAACTGTACTGAGGGTGAATTTTTATACAACTCACCTGTTCAGATTATATTAAGGCTTAAAGTTATGCAGGATTATATCTGTACATAATAAAATGCAGATCACTGTGCGGCTGCTCTACGTGCTCTGCATCGTGGTGAGCTCCAACGCTTCATCTGGTCTCGCTCTGTGAAGATGAAAGCCGTCTCTGCAGGAGGCCGACAATGCCGTGATTAAGAAATCACCCTGCCCCGTGTATCATCACATCTGTTTGCAGTCTTTCACATTGATGACACCGATTGGACACTAAGCCTCCAGGTGTGACACCTCGCTGAATGTGGGCCAATTCCTGATTAAGACACACGCCGGCCATCAAACCACACACTGCTGCTTTAACCCCCATTGCTTTCATTCACCTGCAGAGAGCTCGGCGATGGTGCCACTGAGCCTTCGTGGTCGTTAAATAAAATTAAAATATCAGAGTAAATGAGTGTAATCACAAGCAGAGGTCATCTATCTGGATAACGGGTGATTTTAAATATGCATGCACGTCTATAAATAATTAAGAGATCAGCTGCAGTTATGCGAAGATGGGAGTGATGGAGAACAGCTTGATATCATTACAATAACCCTCCACCCTTCACTGGCCGGAGTCTTGGGTGGAGTCCTGTTGGCTGAGCAGAAGGGCAGCTGACACAGATTCACGGCGGAAGGAGGTCAGTCTGAAATGGAGCAGAAGCAACAAGAGCTCGCAGCTGAAATCCCTTCCAGCTCCGTGCAGCTGGAGACGGAAGAAGAAGATCCTCCGAGAAATGTCCTCCAACTGTCCAGAAAGGGTTTGTCAACACGACTCGGAGCATGAAGAGCCATCTGTACCATCGTTAATATAACATGTACAGTCGTGGAACAGACCCTAACACGAAGTCAGATAACAGACGGACAGAGCACATGTTGAAATATTAAGAAAAGATCCAGAATGAGTCAGGTACTTTCCAGTTTAACTGTAAACACGAGCATGTAGCCTTGATTTACCTGACAGTGTAAAGGCCCCAAATCTTACACACTGCACCTTTTAAAAGATGCTGAATTATGTACTCAATATCATTATTTTACTTTTTAAAGGTCACGTTTAATCATCAACACCGGTTTATCGCGACGCCTATATCCTGTCACCTCCTGGCTGAACATGTTCATGTCGTCCGTGAGGTCACAGAACATTTAATTTATTCATACACTGTTTCTATTTATATGTCCTATATGTAGAAAGTTAATTGCTGATCTGTGTAAATGCAGATTAATCTCCGGTGAAACGCTTTCAGGATGCAGAGGATGATCCCTGAGCTCTTTTGTTTGTGTGTGTGTGTGTGTGGAAGCCTCGCCACGGGAGTCCTCCGGTTTGTCTCTCTCATTTCATTTTAATGAATAGCAAGACGTTACACACACACTGCTCGCACAAAGAGCGCCGAAAAAGCAGCCGCTAATCTGCTTCTGTCTGACATCCTGAGAGACGACAAAGACTGCGATGGGTCAGGGCGAAAGAGCGTGAACGGTTTATTAAGTGCGATGAAATCTGCAGCACGGCTGCTCAGTTCCTCTTCTTTCAAATCAGCCGTCCGGTGTTGCCACAGGTTGCGCATGCTGTGCCGCAGACATTGAATCAGCACTATGGCAACATCTTGAGCCCTGAAATGATGGATGAGTTGTAGTAAATTGGCATTAGTATTCCTATCACAACCCATGGCGAAGGAGACCAGTGATGACTAATGCGAGGCAGGGGAGTTAGAAAACAAGAGCAGGGCCAAGCGAGCGCAACGAGCTGATTTTTAACGCTGATAATCCGAAGCGTTTGGTCTGACTTCACAGTGTGGGTGAACAAAATCGCTCACAACTCGGCATTTGTTTTCCCTCGCAGATTGGATTATGGTAATGGAGACAGAACATCTGATCTCAATTCAGTGTGGCTGTAGATCTCAGATGTCTCGCACTGTTTGGAGGAAGAAAATCCACTTTTCCACCCCTCTTGATATGTAAGAGAAGGGCTCCAATTTGCCCGGAGACGGGCCCTCGATCATGTGTTTTTGTCCCCAGAAACATCTCGAAACACGAGAGACATGTTGGAAATGTGCGTTAGTGGAGCATAGCTAACATCTGGATTAGTATAGTTTGGATTAGTCTCATCTGTGCACCTTCGACCTTTTCTGACCCCGCACGGAGGGAGTTAAGCCTGGGCTGCAACGTGACTCCGTGTGGGGCTGCTGCCGGTTGTGAAATGGACTGTAATTCAGAGTTAATATAAATAGTCTGACTAATGTTCCTGCTGGATTATCCACACTGTAAAATAGAGCAGGCGAGTCTTCCTCTCTCAAATACAAGGGAAAAAATGGATATTCATCGTTTTGGCCGGGTGCAGTTAGCTTAGCTTAGCACAAAGAATGCAAACAGTAGGAAACAGCTAGCCTGGCTCCATCCAAAGGCAGCAAAATACACGTAGCAGCACCTCAGAAGCTCACTAATTAACACGTTATATCTTTGTTTGTTTAGCTGGTCAAAATGGTAATTCACCGTTTTACTGGGAGTTGTTTGCGGGACACGGTAACTTCCTGGAGTTGCCATTTGCCTGGATAATTGTCGTTAATTAAACAAGATATACTGAGTAATTAGTGAGTTTTAAAGGTGCTGCTAGGTGGATTTTAGTACCTAGTTTGATCCATCTGTAGTTTTAAATATGAACCTACAGCCAGTTAGCTTAGCTTAGCACAAATGACTGGAAACGGAAGGAAACTGCTAGCTTGGCTCAGTCCAAAGGTAACAAAACCCACCTGCCAACATATTAGTTATGTCTTGTTTGTTTAGTCTGGACAAAAGCCAAAGTTTAAAAAACGGTAATTCACTGTTTTACTGGGACTATTTTTTAGCCCGGCGCGGTAACTTCCTGGAGTTTTTGTACAAATTGAACAAGATAAAGTGTGTGATTAGTGAGCTTTACGCCTGGATCTCACTGTGCACAGTGTGTTCGAGAAGCGTTTTGGCCACCACACTTTGTTAACTTGCTCAGATTTGGTCATTTTTTATTGGTTTATGTGCTTCGACCACGAGGAAGTAGCTACGTAGTTAATAATTTCGTCTGCACAGGGTGTTTTATTTTGAAAATCGATCGGATTCTCTATGCCGTTTGTGTGTCTGTCTTCCGGATAACTTGACCAGCTCTGCGCTGCACGACGTGGCGACTATCACCTGGACAGAACTCAAAGTAAAGTTTAGAGGCAGTGCGGTTGGACACAAAGACAACGGAAAGATTCGATTAAGATGCGAAGACGCGTCCGCACGAGTTGGAAATGCTTCAACTCTCCAGTTATCTCGGGGTTACATATACATACAGAGAGAGAAAAGCTGAAACAAACCAAACGAGTTAGTGGTTTTGAGCTTAGTCAGAGGATCAACACGAAACCCCCACACATGGTCGGTGTGTCCATTGGGAGCACGGTAACACAAGGTGGACACACTTTATATTTAACGGACAGACATGAGAGTGGATCTTTAATCTAACTCTCTGCCAGCGAATAAAAGAACTATTGTTTTAACTTGAATTGTTTAAAGTGTGTCCTCGCTCTCGACCTGCGAGGTTTGAGCTTTAGGTTGTTGAAATCAGATTAATCCGTATCAGGTTTTCTCATTAGAGGTGTGGTGTGTTTTAGCCTGGACGGCATTTCACCGATCGCCTTCTTACTAATTGGAAAATACCCAATTTCCTCAGCACGTAGCGGCCACATCCCTCCAATCTCGTGGCTTATCTCTCAGCTGCTCGCCCTCCAGTCGAAGGCAGCACGTGGGGGGGGGGCGGTTAAGACGATGACTGGGCTCGGCTCGGCTCGACTCGTCAGTCGTGGCTGTCCGTGAGTCATTTTGTCAGCAGACACAGTGACCTGGATTTGGTCTCACCACAAAGTCTTGATAAATAAAATAAGCTTTACACGTAGTTGAATCTGTGTTTGACAGGACGAATTTAAAAAAAGGCTGAAGAGAGAGTTATGACAAACAGATTTTCAGATGACCGGGGCTGCGATCTCACGAAGGGGGGAAAGTGGCTGGGTAGTTTCCAGGTGTGTCAACATCAGCCCACGCTGCATGTTTATCACCCATCGAGTCAGGAAATGGGATGAAGTTATTGATAGAAGCAGGGATTTCATTGTTTGTCGTCACCTTGGGGGATATAAACGGACTGTGTACGTCCAACGTGGAGCCGTTACCCTGAAAATACGAAGGCTCCACAGGCACTTAGCTCCGTTTTGAAATGCTGAATCACACGTGTACAAGCATCTGTTTTTGATTTGTTCCATCCCTCTCACTCTCTCTGCCTCATACTCTCCCCTTCTCTTCCCCTTTTCCATCCTCCCTGCCTGCCTGCCTTCCTCTCTCTCTCTCTCCGTGTGTGCGGGGGCAGGCTTCTGGTCGTGGCTGGGCCCAGAACCGGGTCTAGGGACAGGCCAGGAAATGCGTCAGTCCGCTCAAATATTAAAAGCAGGTTCGGTTAGTAAAAAGGGGCGAATCCCCAAAGAGACGATGTGTGTGAAGGGAAAGTTGCTGACTCCCCCGTTATGACACCCCGGCATTGAGTCACAACATTAATCCCTTAAACAACTTCCAGCGTTAATAAAACTTCAATGACTGCATGCAAGAAGATTATTTACTATACTATAGACACGCTGGATAAGTGAGGAAACATGTTGTGTACTGGTGGGTAAAGAAGAGTTTGTTGTGCTGAAATGACCTCAAGTGACCTTTGTTTCATTTAAATTTAAGTATTTTAATAATCGATTAATCATATGGGGTCATTTTCAAGAAAATATTCAAATATTTGATAGTTCCATAGTCACAAATGTGAGAACTTGTTTTAAATGACAGTAAATTAAATTAAGTTTTGGATTGTTAATCTGGCAGAACAAGACCTTTTAAGACTCGAATTATGATGGGTTTCCATATGGTGCAGTTCCTCAAACGTCCACTTGAGGCTGGCTACAGGACGAGTCAGTCTCCATAAGTCCCCATGTTAAAATGTCCAACTTCACAGCAGAAATAAACATGTTTACAGCCTGGTACAAAAAACTGTTTTGGTCCCTATAGCTAATTTCCCCGTTCATGACAACTGTACTGAGGGTGAATTTTTATAGAACTCACCTGTTCAAATTATATTAAGGCTTAAAGTTATGCAGGATTAAGAGCGTGGACGCTTTGATTGACAAGTGGGTGTTGTTACAGATGGCTTGTTTGAGCAACGAGGCTTCATTCATCCAACTTTTGCCGATTTCAAGATGGTGGTGACCATTGGGTGACGTCACGGATACTAGATCCATGTTTTATACAGTCTGTGGTCTATAATATCTACTGTTGTCCGATGTTTTACAGACCAAACTATTAGCAGATTAATCGGAAGTAACTGTTCGTCGTTAGTTCTTGTGTTTGGATCAGACAACTATGCAAAAATACCAACACTTTGTATGTCAACTTAAATTCTGGTAAATTGTAATTTTCCAGTTTTTTGACGTTTATGCAGTTAATTAGAGTCCAGTTTTAAGTAAATTATTATCCAGGCTAATCGTTTGAGTCACTTTTCAAACAGAAATGCAGCTCTTTGCTGGTGCCAGCTTCTCCACTGTGAGTATCAAGGTACATAGCGACAAGGACATGTTAGTGCAGCAATAAGTAGCACTCGTTCTAGAAGAGGGAAGTGTTGAGGAGAGGAGGTCCTCTCTGAAGAGCTGGAGGTCTTCAGGAGGTTTTTGAAGGTAGAGAGGGACGCCACTGATCTGGTAGGAACTGGTAGGACGTTCCACCAAACAGGGAACAACAGATGAGAAAAGTTTGGATTGCCCTGAGCATACGGGTGGCAGAGCCAGGTGTCGTTCATTGGAGGAGGTAACATATGTCTGTATGAGGGCGTTCAAGTAGACTACTTTGTAGTCAGCATTAGAGATTTGAAGTAAACAAGGGCTGCTACGGGTAGCAAGTGGAGCTCGATGAGCAGCCAGGTAACATGTGACCTTTTGGGTTGATTGAAGACCAGGCGGGCCGCCACGATCTGGATCATCTGAAAGGGTTTAACTGTGCAGGCTGGGAGGCCAGTAAGGAGGACGTTTCTTTGATTTTGAGCTGTTGTTCGCATCAAAGAAGAGATTTGAAGACATCACCTTGGGCACAACTTCTTCTGGATAGAGTTCTGATGGACAGTTTTCGTTATTTTACAGACAATTAACTTAAAAAGTAATCAGAAAATAATTGTCAGTCACATTCTTCAGCCTGAATTTTACATCTAACTTGTGTTTTCATTGTTTCCTCTGCTGTTGGTGTTTGCTGTGGTTCTCCCTGGAGAGTGTGGTTTGCTGAACAGACCAATGAGTCGTGACTTAACTTCATTTTTTCTCACAAAGCTGTGTAATTCTGCTGTTTTCTTTGCTCGCTCTGATTCTGGCAGCATCGCTTCGATCCTCTGGGGAGTCGTTTTCCAGTGCCATGTCTCAGCTTTGTTAACCGAGGACGGGGCCGTGCTATCCCACGCTTCTATCCACGTTTAAAGCTCCAATCTCAGGTTGAGCAGCACAAACTTCAGGCTCCATGTTTTTCCAGGATCCTCCCATGCTTCCTCGCTGATAGTGTCCGGGTGACACGTCAACATTCAGGTTCATGGACTAATGGGAAGGGGTCGTAGGTCATGGAGGGTGACATGTTGCTGATTTCCAGAGGAAACACCTGGATGGTGGGGGGGGGTTGAGGAAACCCTGAAGGAAGTGACAGGATCCATCACCTCTCCTGTTGTCTTTGACACCCGTGACGTGATGTACGAACACGCTCCAGCTCTACCCGCTAATCTAAACCATAAATCTGTCTCCGAGGCAGTTAAATCTCGGATCAAATGTGAAAGCGCAGACTTCCAGTTTTCATGTTTCGAGTCTGTCGAGAATGAAATCAGCGTAATTCACGTGGAAACTGCTGCTGCTGCTGCTGCTGCTTCTGTTGTTTCTGCAAGCTCCATCTCTCAAGCTTTCAGACAGGAAAGAGCTTGAATGCTTCACACGTCTGGTATGTCTTTCTAGTGCAAGCCAAGCTGCATGTTTAGCCCACAAAAATGCCGGGAAGACTCCCAGCTCAGCCCCACCACCACCGACGGCGGCGGACACATCACGCCTGTGTGGGGATTTTCACTGAGCTATTTCACCAAAATGTCAGGGTGTTACGCTGTAGGATTGGCTCACTGCGAGCCGTTTTTCAGCCCAGAAAAAACAAAAAACAAAAAGGCAGCGAGGAGCACCACGTCTGTAGGCTTTATTGTCTTCCTCCCTTCAATGGAACATTGTCCAGGCCGGTTCTCACAGCCCGGGCCTCCTCTGGATCCTCCGCGTGTGTGTTCCTTCTTAAGTCCCGAATATCTTCATTGACATTTTTGTGTGTTGTCGTCATCTCGGACCACCCTGACTTAATATAAACCTGCGTCGCCAGCCGAGACCTCTCATATCCTGACCTTTCTCTGGCCCGTCAGCCTTTCTTTCTGCCGTTTTTTAACCCCACGATGATCAACAGTGTCGCTCTCCCTCCCTCCACACTCCCTCTTACAATACCGTCGTGACGTCGAACACATCCTTTCGCGTCCTATGTAATAATAAACACACGATTTGAGGCCGTCTGCTTGAGTCTGCTTCCGCTGTGATGATGGACGGGAAGCACTCGCGGACCGCACTCATTCATTGGTGTAAACGTCACTGAAAAAGGTTAATCTGTGTCACATTTCCTCTACACGACCGTCTTTGTTGGCTCCCTGTCTGAAGTGTCATTTCCCCCGTGGTCTGTGGTGGCCTAATTGCCCAAACCCCTCCACCACCACCACCACCACCACCCCCACAGCTGATGGGGGGATGGATGGAGCTGGCATTGTGTTCTGCTTGGCGACTACACCCAGCTGGTTTGTTAAAAAGCCTAACTGCAGCTGATATTTAATGACTTTCTCTATGCCGTGTGCCAGACTTGACCGTCATGCAGTGATAAGATGATCTGACCTTCGTCCAAGAGTCCTACACAAGAGTTTAGGTTTGTTAAATCAGTGTTTTTATTAGCTTTACTAGCAGCGAAGCAAAGTCAGTCCACTTTGGTCGAAACTGAAATATCTCAACAACTATTGGATGCATATTTTGTATGTTCATGGTCTCCAGAGGATGAATTCCAATCAAGCACTACAAACTTTGGTGATCCAACTCACGTTTGATAAGTTTTAACCAGCAAGAATTTGCCTATTTTTACTCATTTGTTATCAGTTAATTCTTTTGTTTATTGAATAATTTAGTAATTTCAGTACTTCAAGTGTTAAACCTGAAGCAGCTTCCAGCTTCTCGGTCTGTTTTAGCTGTTTACATTCTGGTATCGCCCTACCATTGCTCAAGAAGAGCAGAGAGACACTGTGGTATGTTGAAAAAACAATAATTTGAATGTGATATTTGGTCAAGTCCAGTTTCAGACTGTTGCATCACACCAGCACTGATGTGTTCTCCATCAGAGAGTGAAAGCAGCAGGACTGTTGGTTCTTCCTGTCCGTATCAAAGTGGGAGTTGTTGTCTATGGGATTTCCAGAATGACTTCACCGCTGACCCACAACAACTCGAGGTCATGCAGGACTCTCCGGCCACGTTCCCATTCATTCATTGTGTACTTTTTTTTTCAGCCGCATTCCAGGTCAGCTTCCAAGAACCGTACCGTCAGCAGGAAGTCCAACAAAGTCCCTGTAAATACTGTACGCTCCCTGAGTTTATGGTCGTATTATACAGTAGATTTAGCTCTTTGTCTGGGCCGAGTGTCATCACTTGTTGCTTACTGATCTCTATAATCTCCTGAGCTGTGGTTGTATTCCCCAGTACAGGCTGGGGATGTATTAGTAAGCTAATAGAGCTCCGACCACAAAGCTCCAGAGGCTTTTAGAGACATGAATGGTGTTTGGAAAACTGCTAGAGGAACAAACCACATTAAATCTGTCCTTCAAGACTAAATTGAATTCGCAGTTTACTGTCTGCTGTCAGATGCCAGATCATTCTCACTTGTTAACCTTCCCGAAGCTGACAGTTAAGTTACAGCGTCCACGGAGAAAATTGGAAAATTTGTGCTGAGGGAGTAAATTAATGAGCTGATAATTAAGTTCGAACTTCCTATTGAGACTAGAACAGTTAAACTGAATTACGTAGAAATTCAGGCTGATCTATATGTTTAATTAAAGGACCAAAGAATAGCATCCAAGCGGAGGCTGAAACTAACTTTAGTTAGTTGTTATTATCTGATTACTTCTTAGTTAAGCGTCTGTAAAATTTACGTAAATAAAGAAAATTGTGAATCGCAACTTTATCCAGAGGAAGTTCTGACCAAGGTGACATCTTCAAATGTCTTATTTGATCCATTTGATTGAAAAGCTACTCAAGCGATTAGTTTAGAGGATAATTTACTTAAAACAGGGCTCAAACTCACTGTCATTTTTAACCACTTAGGCGATAAGTGTCAGAATATGGTTCAAAAGATCTGTCGCAACTTCACAGAACTCAAAGTGACGTCTTTCGTCCAAAATCGTAGAATGTTTTAAATGCAATGATATAAAACAGAGAAAATCTGTATTTGTGAACCTGAAAACAGATAAACTTAATTACCACCAGTTAACAGCAGGATTTAACCAGCTTTCACTGCCCAGGCAGAGGTGGTTCGCTGAAGAGTCGTCAGGGAAGACTGACTGAGTCGCGGTGACTTTCCCACATAACTTCAAAGCTCTTTTCCCATATAAGTTGCCAAAGACACACTACCTGCTACCACATTACTGTTTATGTTATAAAAATGTGGGTTGCTCAAAATTTCATCACATACTCACTGTAGATAAACAACAGGACTTACCCGACTCTCACTGGAGACGGAGGCTGTTTTCTCTGGGATAGTTTGCCGAAGAGTCGTCAGGTCGCCAACTTTTCAACATAAATTCAAAGATCTTTTCTTGTGTAAGTTGCCAAAGACACTACTACTAATATTGTGGTAGTAGGGAGTAGGCCCACAACACGGGTCGTCACCATCAGTAAACAGTGGGACTTTCCCATTTGCTGGGGGGGGAGGCGTTCGCCGAAGAGTCGACAGGTCGAGTTGCCAAAGATAAAACCTGCTACCACATTAGTTTTTTGTTATAACAATGTGAGTTGCTGGAAATTCCATCACATAATCCCCGTAGATAACAGAAACTCTCACTGCCCTGACGGAGGCTGCTCGCCGAAGAGTCGGCAGGGAGAACTTTCACATGTAAACTGAGCAATTTGAGAGATTGTAGCTGTATTTTTGTTTGTTCTTATAAGGGAATATCTATTTACAACAGGTTTTACTGCTATTTTTTTAAGTGTTGAATCAAACACTGCAATATAGACTATCACCAGACTGATTCTTTAAAATGTGGCATCAAACTAAACTTTCAAGTGATGCTGCACAAAATGTTTTGCACCCGATTTCATCACTCGTACGGTTTGCGGTGCAGTACGGCTCGAGATGCTCCGAAAACACGCTCGTTATAAACGTAACGGATGATGTGCTCTTTCTTTCTCATAATAAATAAGACGTGAAGTTGATTTTTAGACACTATGAGTCTCTCGAACGACTGTCTTCAGCACTGAAACCCATCCAGACGTCTGACTGCAGCATGAAAGGCGATATTGTGCAGAAGACGTCTGTTCCACAGCTGACCTGTAGTTAAAGCTTTGAAATATTAGTGGAAAGGCTGACACAGGAAAGAAAACCCTCACAGATCCAAACTCCGATTCAGCAGGAGAGAAACTTTCTGCCACATTACGGACATTCGGGGATTTATAATTGTGGAGCTTGAGCTCTCGCTTTGAATCAAGAACAGAAAGTATTTCAGCTAATAACTCTGGCTGTGCTCGGGTCGTGTACCCTTAAATCAATCTGTCTGTGCAGAGGCTAAAATTAGATAATCCAGATGTTTTGCCATTTGTCTGCTGCTGCTGCACAAATCGCAGTGCCAGACGAGTTATAAATGGAAACAATGTCGTTATTTTAGACATTTAAAAAATCTCAGCGGATGACTTGAAGGAGAAGAAAACAGCAGCGCTTGTCACAGTCGCATATTTTGTACTTTAAAGGGCCTTTTTATCACAGAGTAACTCATCGAGTCATGTGGATGTCTTTGTATCCGCCTGCATGTTGTCTTGGTGTCTCGGTCCGTTTGCTGGATTTCAAAAAGAGCGGGAAAGGCCTCTTCAGCTGTTGCCGTTGGTCTCTCTCTCTCTCTCTCTCTCTCTCTCTCTCTCTGTGTGGCTGTGAAACAAACGAGGGGAGACAGTTATTTTCTTTTGGCAGGCTAACCCACTTCTTGTCTGAGTGCACCTCCGTGCTGCCTGAAGCCTGGAGTGCGATCAGACGGCGAGGCTGAGGGCAGCTGCTGGCTCCCCAGGGACCGGGTCACTCTCACAGGGTCGCCGTGGGGTCATGAATCAGGGTTTGGCAGTCGGTGTTTACTGTACGTGTGCACGAGCTGCTGGTGCATTAACTTTTGGCGGAGGTATTAAAGTGTAGTGGGCTTTTTTTTACACGACACGTAAGCGGCTGTCAGTTGGTCAGTTCACCACTTTGATCCATGTTCAAATATCTCAACACTTCCTGGATGGATTGAATGAAAATGTCCCCAGAGGATGTACCGTGATCTTCCTGACTTACCCTCTCGGCCACCATGAAGTTGATTTTAGTGATATTAGCATTAGGGACTGCCTGCCTGGCTGCTTTTACTGCCTGTTGAACCACACGATGGTCGTCGGACAGCGCCAGAAGGGAGGGTCTGAAAATATGCACATGTGTTGTTCAAGGTCCAACAAGACAGACAGGTTGTCTCAACTTGGAGACTTCAAATTTGTATCTCTATCACAAACTGGAGGTATGAAAACGCACATTTCCCTGGCAACAAGTCAGATTATTAAGTTGCATGATGGGAAATGTAGCATCCACTGTTTTGCGATCATGCTAGGCACTAAAAGTGAGGACATGTGCACATTTGCCTGGCAATGAGAGTCTAATGTTTGAGTGGCATGATGGGAAATGTAGTATCGTGTTTTGGGATCTTACTAGGATACTAATGATACTACTAGTGTAATGATCAAGTAGCATTGTGGGAAATGTAGTATCAATTGTTTTGCAGTCGTACTAGGTACTAAAAGTCAGGATATGTGCACATTTGCTTGGCAATAAGAGGCTAATGATTGAGTGGCATTAAGGGTAATGTAGTATACAGTGTTTTGCTTGCCAATAGGTCAAATGAACGAGTTGCATGATGGGAAATGTAGTATCCAGTGTTTTGGGGTCATACTAGAGACTAAAGGTCTGAATATCTCTTCAGCTGCATCAGTTTTGACTATTTGAATCAGTGGTTGTTGTTGTGACTCCCTGAACTTTATGGACGTCCAGTACAAAAGTTTTGGGGGAAAATGTCTTTATAATTTTACATTTGAACAGTTTTAATGTTCAGATGTTGTAACTGATTCATAGTGAACACACTGTGACCAGAACACACAACAAGTTACTTTAACCAGAGTTTATATTTAGTTTGCCGATGTATCAGGCTCTTTATTATGTACAGGATATTATGATGTGGTCCTCTTCTGATATGATTGAGGATCTTCTTCGACCACAGCTACATAAAATCAGTCAGTAAAACCAGCTATAAAATGTATTTAGTGCTTTTTAATTACTCTTGGTTTTCCTTGGCAGTTAAAGCGTCTGAGTGTGATTTCAGAGTACAACATCACTGGCTTTAATCAGCTAATAAAAACTCATTAATTAACCCTTTATTAAATATGTATCTGCTTCTGTTTGTGGCTTCACTGGATGAAACAAACACTAAATGTGTTTTTTTGGGGGGCTGATTTCTGAAGAGATGCTGAGGCTGCTCGTTCTCTCTGGATTTATGTGCTGCGGTCTGCGGCGTGCAGAGAAGCACCACACAGCCAACCCATGAGTGCAGGAGGGAGGGCTGGCAGAGGTGTGGCAGGGCCTGAGGAGGAGGTGGAGGAGGTGGTGGAGGAGATGTTAGGGGGGAGCAGACAGGCAAAAGTTCATCCACAGCAGGCAGACTGAGGTGTTAGACTCGAGCTGCCGCCAGACTAGATATCTGCGTTAGTGAGAAAAAACATGACGAGTGTTGATTTTGGAGAGGCCGTGTGCAGTCAGACTAAATACTGCACAGACCGGGTCACACAGGCTGCCTAAAGGATGACGAGGACGGGATGATGCATCAGATTTATCCAAACCCGAGTGACCAGAGGCCTGCACGCCTCTCTCACAATAACGCACAGCTTCGTAAATCACTGACAGGGACATGCAGGCCGAGAGCGAGGACAGCTACGTGTGCATTAAAAGTTATAAAAACACCAAACAGAGCTACACTTATGCGCTATATGAGGCTCAGACTGGATCTGCTGTCAGCCACAGAGGCGTAAAATAGCACTGAGCGGCAGCGTTAAAATGAACTCCATTAAACTAATTCTGCACAGTTTTTGTTTTAGCATGCGATGAGCGGCCTCTGAAATGCAAATTAGATTAGTCGAGGTGTCTCAAAATAGATTATAGGCTTTATGTGTGCATGCTTCAGTCTCAGATTAAAGCTGCAGACGTCCACTGATTCATTTCCTGTTCTTTATCACGAATCAGGAAACTGAACAATAAAACTGCAAACTCAGACATGATGTTTGCACTGGAGAGTGTCACAAAGTGACTTTAGACCAAGCAGCAACCTCCAGAAGTGCCAAAAACTGCAGTTCCTCAAACGTCCACTTGAGGCTGGCTCCAGAAGTGAGTCAGTCTCCATAAGTCCCCATGTTCAAATGTCCAACTTCACAGCAGAAATAAACATGTTTACAGCCTGGTACAAAAAACAGTTTTGGTCTCTGTAGCTAATTTCCCCGTTCATGACAACTGTACTGAGGGTGAATTTATATACAACTCACCTGTTCAGATTATATTAAGGCTTCAAGTTAAGGCTTGCACAGTTGTGAGAGACGGTGCACGTGTGTTAAAATAGACCTGTTTTTTTTTTGGGTGGAGGTTTTTCTGTGTCGGTTCAGTCACTGACGGGCGTTGGCTTTGATGGTGCAGCAATAAAAAATTAAATAAATTATGAAATCAATCATCAGTCCTACGTAGCCCTACTTTAATTTTATTACTGCTTTTCTGTTTCCAGAGCACAATGTAACATCTTTACCGGCTAACAAACTGAGCTAACATCAGCTACGGTAGCATCAGCATGATTTGAAATCTGTTAGTTTGTGTTAGAAATGTTGCTTTAAAATTCTCACTCGTCAACATATGAAACCACGTGACCTCGACCCTCTCGTCCTCTCCTGAACTCAAACGCCGGCGTCTTCACAGACTCGGCAGGGATCAGGCACACTGCGACACACAATAGTTTGGTGGGAGTGTTGGTGGTCTTTTGTATTGAGTCCACTGAATGAGTGGGTGGGCCGGGAGGGTCGTCTGTCTGTCAGGAGGGGGGTGGTGGATGGATGGATGTTGCTGTAGAAACTGGGCTTGGTGAATGGCTGCCACTCAGCTGTTTGGCTACACACAAGTATTTGGCACAATCAGAAGTGTGGGGGATGGGACTAACCTCCACTTGTAGACCTTAATATAAACAATGATGTGAGCACCTGTCCTGAGACGCATGTCAACCCCATGATGGACACCACAACATCCACTACGTGCAAGCTGAATCCTCCAGCGTGTTGTCATCGGAGCATAAATGAGTAATTATGGCTGTCACTTCTGAGCAGCCATTAGTGCAGACGTGTGCTGTTGAAGATGGTTTGAGGTTAACGCAGTGACTGCAGCGGCGGCGCACTCGATGAAGTCTGCTGCAGAAATGCGAGCAGTGTTTACAGTGCGGCTGAGCTCTGGCCTGTTTGAGAATGAGGAACACGTCTAAGCTTTCAAGTGGAAATGAAAGCCCGGGCTTATGAAACAATAGTCAGGGCTTTGAACACATGTTGGTGGGGGTTACTGCAGACATTTGAACTCCCTCTGCACCTTAAACGCATTAGGATTGAGTTACGAGTCAGATTATGGGGCGTTTAATTCTTTAATTATTAGGACGATGATTTAAACATGACGCCAACTGGATGAGTGCAAATGTTTCTAAGAGGTCATGAGATCGAGGTTAAAGACGGCAGAATAGGTTGTTTACATCCTGATTAGGCAGCCCCCTTAGTTACTGTTGCTATGCATTTGTTTTTTAAAGAAGTGGTCCTTGACTTCAGACAGGTCCACAAAATCGACGATTTTTATCCAAGCAGCAACTTCCGTGGCTGCAGTTCCTCAAACAGCCACTTGAGGCTGGCTCCAGAAGTGAGTCAGTCTCCATAAGTCCCCATGTTAGACAGCAGAAATAAACATGTTTACAGCCTGGTACAAAAAACTGTTTTCCCCGTTCATGACAACTGTACTGAGGGTGAATTTTTATACAACTCACCTGTTCAGATTATATTAAGGCTTAAAGTTTGAAGTCCGCTCGCATCAGCTCCACCCACGCTCCATGGCTTTGGATTAGATTGCAACCGTCATGATATATTGTCATGAACGGGGAAAGTGGACGTTTGAGGGACTGCGGTTTTTGGTAACATCCTCTGCAGTTGCAGCACAGAGCAGGCTAATATTAGAGTCATGGGTAATATATCTTTGAGCTCGTGCTCTGGTTTAGGGTCGTGTTTGAGTGCTTGGCATTGCGTAGCCAGCGGTGCCTCCTTGACCCTGCATTAGTTCATGTAGCTGTCTGCAGGAGGGGGGCAGGAGGGCATGAGGAGCCACACACAGCTAAGAATAACAGGAGCTTCTGTTGGACGTAGCTGAAGGGAAGCCCACCCCCCTCCGATCAACCATTCAGCCCTGAAGTAGGACACTAAAGCAATCAATAATATAACAAAATGCTGCTGTTTCTCCAGACAGGAAGTGGCTTTGTCACAATAGAGGCCCTCAGACAGACCGAGCCGCCCCGTCTCCAACCTCCCCCCTCCTCCTCCACCTCCTCCACCTCCTGGCCCCATATTCTCCACATTAATGAAACCCTGTGTGAGTTCAGATTCAAAGAGAGATGAAAGATGAAGTGTGGAGGAAAGCGCTGATTGCTGAGCATCACTTGAACGTAGTCTGCTCTGCAGCTGTTCTCATTTGTGTGCTGGCAAAGAGACCAGAGCCGTCCAATCCGATGTTAATTCGGTGGGTTTGTAGCGGAAAGGGGTGCATGGCTGTGTTTTAGGGGGACCCAGTGTGAACCTGCTCGTTCACCAGCCTGCTGTGCCTTCATTCACCCTCCAAAACAACAACAACAACAACGCTCTGGGGCATCTGTGCCCAGCTGCAGCTCTGTCAGACATCCGCTTCACTCGACACAATCTGAAGAACTCATACTTCATCCAGCGGTGTAGTTTCTGATTGCCTCGCCCTCTCCTTCCTGGCATGAAGGAGAAGCTGTGGTGGCTGCTAAAGGTCCTTTCTAGAGTCAGTGTTTGGTTTGTCCGTTCTGGGCTACCGTAGAAACACGGTGGACCTGCAGCATCTGTAGATATAAACGGCTCATTTTAAGGTAAAAAAAACATAATGATTGTTGTTTTCAGGTGATTATACACACATGAAAACATAGTTATGCATTTTATATTCAATTTCTGCCAATAGAGCTGCCTGAATCCGACACACTGGACCTTTAAATAATCCTGAAATGGTTCATAGTTTAGTTTATTGACAAAAAAATCACAATAATTCTGATAATCACTTTAAAATATGCCCATTTTTATCTGTTTTCAGCTACACAATTACTGATTTATATCAAGTCAAGTCAACTTTATTGTCAACGCTGCCATATGTACAGTACATAAATATTGTTTCCGTCATATCCCCGGTGCAAACAAGCAATAAACACAAGTATAAAGAGATATTAAAAGGGTAAGATATAAACAGTGTAAACAGTTTAAATGTAGATGGCATGCAGCAATTGACTGTACATAATGCAATTAATTATAACAGTGTGCATGAAACATCCTCTGGTTTTAGATAAAACTTATTATTTGAAGACGTCACGTGTAAAATTGTGACAGTTTTTTAACTATTTTCTTTAGTTTTTAGACTAAATGATAAAAAATAACAGTGAGTTGTGCTCAGGCCTGTGTAGCCTCTAAGCGGCCTTCTTTAATTTATAGTAGTCGCTACAATTAGCTTTTAAAAAAGCGATGCATTGTTACAAATGAAACTAATCAACAGTCTCTAAAATAGTTGTAATACTTGTACTTAAGCAGAGGATCTGAGTACTCTTTTCCAGCACTGCTTACTGGAAACATTTCCTCCGAGTTTCTGCTGGTCGAACCTCTAAACATCAAACTTAATGTGCCACAACAAGCTGCCAGTGCGGGCAAAATGTTATTTTACGTCACAACATTTGAAAAGTCTTGAACGTATCATCACGTGAAACTCGTTAAGGCGTGCGGCGGCTCCTGAATTAAAGACAAACGGAGGTGTTTTGCCACTTTGGGGCCAGTAAATGGCACCTCAGCCCCCGTCAGCATGTCACCACCCAGAAAAAACACCGGAGCTGCAGCTTACTCAGCACAATCTCACTGTTTATTATGCTTTTACACCGCTGCTTAACTGAAGTCAGATAAATGATCCCAGCCTGCATGCTAACAGGCGCACGTAACTTCAGTCTACTTAGTAAATGTGTCCAAGAGTCTCCTGACGAGGTTTTAAAGGCGACGGCGGTCATTGCTCGTCACATTTGCTGAGTTATTTATCTCCTTGGCGTACCCGCTCCCTCGTGGTGTGAATAAGGGTCAACTCACAAGCACATCAGGGACCTCTGCGGCCCACTTATGGATATGGTTGCCGTGGCTACAGGCCAGAGGCGCCGTATGCATCCATTATGTGCAATGAGAGAGGACAGTGGGGGGGTTACAGCCCGGAGCGTACGACATCTGTCCCGCGAGACGAGGGTCCGCACATCTGGAAGAGCTAGCTGGGCTGTCACTGTGTTGAACTAAAGCCAGAGGCATCCCCACTGTTGACTAACAAGACTAAATTATCCCACAAAGGCCAACATGAAGCTCTCCACGTTTCTACATCACCATGGTTACATTCAGTTGTCCAGCGGTGCTGCTGGGGGTTTGTCTATTTGAGCTGAATTTAACTGTGAAACAATCAGGAAATAACTTTTTATTTCATTAATTAACCGGCTTTAACGATGCTGGCGCTCACTCACTCTCATTCACTGTCTAAATCACTCAACCACTGCTTGCTCCGTCTCTCTCAAAGCAAATTAAACTTCTTCGTGTCACTATTTGTCACTGGTTCATGAAATAGGCAAAGTCAGGACACAACAGGTAGAGTATCAGAGTTTCAGCGACATTTCAGGTCGACTGTGGAGGTTTGACTGATCTGATCGTCTGATTGGCCGCTGCAGCATGACGTCGGGCTGCGTTTTTGCCAAAAGCTGGACTTCACCGCCGCAGGACGCTGCATTTTTTGGTGGTGAAACACCCTTGTGGGTTGCACTGCTGCAGCCAAAATGCGCTACCCCCACTCAAATGAATGGCCTAAGGCTCTGGTTCTCAACCTAATTTATAGCCATACAATTCCTATTACTGACCCCTTGTAATGGGGTGTCAATGAACTGAGAGCAGTTTAATCTAAGAGAGATATTTCCTCATGCTGTCTGATGGTTTTAGAGTCCTGAAGAACTCTAAATCTTCTTTCCTGTCTTATTAACCGTCTTGTGGTCCATTAAAAAAAGATTTTATCTATAAATGAACACGTTGAGACATTAAATGTTTGATTTAATTGTAAATGTTGTCTTCATCAGGTCAAAAGTTGCTACAGAAAACGCTGTGGTTGATCTTTAAGCTTCTGCTCTGTGGCTCATTCATCAACTGTGTTGGGTGTATGTCATCAAAATAACGTTTCGAGATCGGTATGCTGAAAGGCGTGAGGAGGAACGAGCCCGCTAAGCTCGGCATTATCGCATGAAAAAAAAAGGGCAGTTTCAGAAAATGACATCAGCGGTGAAAGCAGCGAGATTATCCTGGGTGTGGTTGGCTGAAGGCTGTTCAGTCGGAGATCAGCTGAGGTTACAACAACACGCGTCCACATGTGGAATAATATGGTATTGATTATTTTGGTAATGTATGTTTCCATTTAGCGTGAGTCGAAGCTTTTGACAGATATTTCCTCTCTGGAGTATTTCACCTCTCGAACACTCCCTCACATCCTGAAATAAAGAGGAGGTGCTGAGAGTAAAAGAGGAGGTGTAGGGGTGGAGAGGAAGATAAGAGCACGCGCCATCCTCAGGCTAATCCACCCGAGACCGGAGAGGAAGCGATGAGGCAGAGATACAAGTTTGATATCCTGCCAGCCGATATATGAGAAAACTTAAAGCCTTGTCCGGCGACTTCTTGCTCGCTCACTATCTCCTTTTCTCATATTAGCTTCCTCCGTCACATCCTCTTTGGTCTCTTCTCCTCTGTCAGTAAGTCCATAGAGGCCGCTGAGCCTGGTTACATTGCCCAGCTCCTGTTCTGGCACAACACTGTCAGCATTCTCCTGAAAACCACCGCTTCTTCCCGGCGGTCCAAAACGCCTGTGGTAAAACACTAATGCTCCCCTGGATGCTCTGAGCTCACAGTCCGGGCAGCACGGCTAACAAACTGAGCTAACATTAGCTAACAGCAGCTACAGTTGTCAGCAGTTTACTTCACTGTCCATCAGGAAACTCTGTAAATCACAGAGAGTTGAGGCGGAGCAGTCGGAGGACATCAGGGGAAAACCAGAAAACATTTTCTCCATAAAATATGATCCAGTTTCACCAAAATCAGTGCAATAGTTGGTGGTGTGTGACTTAGTGCCGTAAAGCGTTACGTACTTCTCCCGACCCGGAGCCCAAAGTTACATAGTGTGAGCTAATGTGGCTAAAAATGTGAAGATGGGTCGAGGGCTGCAGAGCGGTAGCTGGCTATAGATCATATTTATATCTCAGTGAAACCACGAGGTCCCACTGTGCAGCAGGAAGCAGATAGAAATATATACAGCATATCAAGGCTGTAGCTATAGATCATGATGGGTAGTGGTATGTTTATGACATGCAGCTGTGAGCCCCGGGGTGTAAATCACACCTCTCTCAGTGGTTGGGTGTGGCATTAGTGGTGGTGGTGGAGGATCGGGGTTTGGGTGATGCAGACAGCCATGTTGCCCTCACAGCGCACAGGCTTTGTTTTGACAGAGCTGAACTGCTCCCAGGACGGCGTCTCGCTCACTTAAAGCAGCACACCCAAACTCTCAGCCGGTCGCTGCTCGAACATGTCTGGGTTTGGCTCAGTGAAAAAAAAACTCCCATCTGACACTCACAGATTTATTGAGGAGTCCTCAAGCTTGTCGGAGAGCGTGGGAAATCACAAGCAGATTGTTTTCTGACCAGATAAATGAGCTTAATGGAATTTCTCTCAGTCGTCCATTATCACACACGCACTAACAACTTCTCTTGCTTTTGTTTTTCAGGGCGAATATTGATGAAGTGGAGACGGAGGTGGTGGAGATCGAGGCCAAACTAGATAAGGTAAGATCTTAGATATCGTCACTGTCAATACACTCCTGTTTTCAGAGGCAGGAAATGAATGCTGCACTTCTCTCTGCACACCGAATTTTTGTATCATATCTTGAAGGCCACATGTTGCAAAGCAGTGCAGCTAAACTGTCCTAGAAAAAATAAACTAGCGCCGTCTTTAAGCGCATCTTAAAACCAATGACATTGTAAAGAATGGACAGCGTATGCGTGACGTCACCCAAACCCTCAAAATCTGTGGCCATGTTGGCCACCAAATGACACCTGGTTCCTCAAACAAGCCATCTGTAACGACACCCACCTGTCAATCAAAGCGTCCACGCTCTTAATTCTGCATAACTTTAAGCCTTAATATAATTTGAACAGGTGAGTTCAAAAGCACTTCTATTTGCTATATAAATAATCTAAATTGTACAAGAAACAAAGCCCACGTCAGACAGGATAGATCAACATTTAAAAACTTTAATATTAATTAAACATTAATATCTCACTGTTTGTTCATGCCTGTTTTCTTGCTCTACAAGTGATCATGCCAAGTGGCTTCTGTTTTTCCATGAGCTGAATTTAATTTAAATGGAAAACCTGCCCATCAGCGACAACCGCCTGTCTGCTTTAAAGAGCACCTGAAGGCATCAAGCCTGGTTGAACTCTGACATGCTTTATTTGCTTCAGACACGAGAGTCGTATCAATCTTCTCTAACTAAAGAAAGCAAATACATGTCCCAAAATGTCAGGCTGTTCCTTTATACTAAATTAAAAAGCGCTCAGCCTGATGTCTGGTTAGCAGCTGGGAGGAAGTGGGAAAAACCAAAAGTCTGGCGTCAGAACAGAGACTGAAAAATAAGAAGAAATTCATTTTCCTCTCATGAGAGAAGAAGCTGAACATTGCGGGCTTCATGGCAGACATTAAGTTTGCTGACAGCCGCAAAGAAAACGTACACTGAAGCGTGTTTGTTCACTGCATGTGGTCGAGATACAAGTCGCAGACCAAAACATACAAACCCAATCCTCAGTGTCTGTTGTCAATTCTCCAGTCCTGGATAACACATGAAGCGTTCAGGCATGCAGATGACATGTGGACCCCACCTGAGAATGCACCCACTACTGTATGTTACCACAAATCATGACTAGACAAACATGAAACTGTATGACATACATCCTGCTTCATTTGTGGTCATGTGATGAAAACGTAGTGAAATGTGGAGAGAGTGTTGTGTCAGCGTAGCGTTCAACTATAAAAGTTCCCATTCTCAAACACATATTGTACCTCAGAGATCGTCACGTGGAGGCGACTGTTGTCCACGCCGGACCTCAGGTGACCTCGACGACTGTCGTTCACGGCAGATTCAAGTGACCTCGACGACTGTCGTCCACGTCAGACCTCAGCTGACCTTACAGACTGTTGTCAAAACCAGGCATCGGGTGACCTTGACGACTGTCTTGACGACTGACATTACTGACTGTTGTTCACACCGGACCTCAGGTGACCTTAACGACTGCCATTAACACCAAACTCTGACGACAGTCGTCACAACAGAGAGCAGCACAAACAAACCAGGTGTGAGCGACGGCCTAGATAACCATCCCACCATGGATAAATACTCCGATCTCTCCACCAGTCAGTCAGATCTGAAGAGGCCTGTTGGATGAGAGGTGAAACGTCTTCATGGGTTTCCAAACAAGAACGGTGACCTGGACGACTGAGAACCTTCATAGACTCCTCAACTCCTCAATACTGACTGTAATTAATCACAGAATTAGCCAAAAAAATGAAACATAAAAACAAAAACATGTGTCGTTTGTTTGTTTGTTTATTAAAACCCCCAAATTCCCAGAAACAACACAGAGGACACGCTTTAATGTCTTTAATGTCTTTATGGTAACTGTCCCCGCTGACTTTAACGTGACGTCTTTGTGGTGAAAGTGATCCCTCCATTCATCCCACATCCAAATGTGTGTCTCTCTCCTCCACAGCTGGTGAAGCTATGCAGCGGGATGATTGAAGCAGGGAAGGCGTACGTCAGCGCCAACAAGCTCTTTGTCAACGGCATCCGGGATCTGTCTCAGCAGTGCAAGAAGGATGAGATGATCTCGGTGAGGTTCCCATGAGTCGTTCATTCGCCTATAGCCTCTGTTGGAACCCTTATTGTGGTTTTACTATGATCAGTGTGTCGTTTAGTGGATAGGATTGCTACGGTAAACGTCTCCCGGGATCGGGACTTTCCACCTCTTTGGGTGTTAGCCTTACAGCTCTGTATGTGTGTGAGTAAACCTGATTACTAACAGATTAGTAAGCGTGGATCAGGTCGAGTCTGGAAACTTAATTCTGGCTCGGCTCGCCAGCACCAGCGTCTCGCTGCTCTGACATTAAGTACTATTAAAAGCCTTCTTGGCTTCGACCGTATGACTAATTGTGAGTTTCTTATTAAAGTCTTGTTCGTATTTGTAGTTTCCATTGTAAAAAAAAGAACTGAATCAGCCCTGCAATTACAGTTCCTTTTCCTGTACAAGGTTCAAGGGAAAAAATCCTCTCAAGCACACAAGTACACCTCGGTGACATTAACCAGCTTTGACTTAATTTTAGCATTGCGGATCTTTTCATTTTCTTCCATTTATCGTTCAAATAAAAGTTGGTTTTCGTTTGTGACAGCTTTAATTTCCTTCTATAACCCTCAGCAGCAGTTCTCAGAATATATTTCTTTGTCTAGTTAAAGAATGATTTCATAATATACTTTTTATTCCTTGCAGGAGTGCCTGGAAAAGTGCGGTGAAAGCCTCCAGGAAATCATCAACTACCACATGGTAAGTCCAGAAGGTTTCCCCCCATATGCTCCACATACAGTAGATTGAGACAGAGCAGCGCAGTGATATCATCCCATCTTGAAATGCTAACGTTAACTGGCATTTAAGGCCTCGCTTGAGTCCTTTATTCCCTTCAGGGCGATCCTGAGGGTCAAGCTGAGCTGTGTTTGAGCTGATTCCACGTGGATTACTTCTTTCACACATCATTAAGTCCGTCTGTCTGTCTGCTGCTGTGAAACTGTCAGTCACATCTCAAACCACAGAGGACAGAAAAGACACTGTCCCTTATGAAGCCTCTTCCAGATGTGTAACCCTATAGGTTAATCTGAAGGCCACGACTGAAATCTTACGTAACAAGTAACGTTTCCTCTTTCAACACAGTGAAAGTCTGGATTGAAAGCCTCTGCTAATCTAAAAATGGTCAAAGACGTGGACCTGAGGTTCAAACAAGACATTTTAAGATGGGGACTTATGGAGACTGACTCACTTCTGGAGCCAGCCTCAAGTGGACGTTTGAGGAACTGCAGTTTTTGACACTTCTGCATTGGCTTCACTTCACAGAGGTTGCCGCTTGGTTCAATCAGCCATAAGTTCAGTTTTAAAGGGCCTTGCATGCTCAAATCTTCTAATCCTCACAAACAAGTTGAATATTCAGACAGGATGAGGATGCAAACCCTTTAACCAGTCGAGCTGCTCTGTTGTGGTGATCGCAGATTGTCCGAGTGCAGAAGTGCCAAAAACTGCAGTTAAAATGTCCAACATGTTTACAGCCTGGTACAAAAAACAGTTTTGGTCTCTGTAGCTAATTTCCCCGTTCATGACAACTGTACTGAGGGTGAATTTATATACAACTCACCTGTTCAAATTATATTAAGGCTAAAAGTTATGCAGGATTAAGAGCGTTTGAGCAACCACGCGTCATTCAGCCCGCCTCAGGTCCCAACTTATCATCCTGGATATTACCAAAGAGGCAGCATAATTTGCTCACATAAAACATGATGAAAATGTTTGAGTAGTTTCACTTTTAGAAGCAAGTTTTGAGCATCTCTCGTCCTCAAAACAGTCTTTAATTAAAGCTTCATTAGTGGTGAGAAAATCAGCCTTCCTCCTCCTGATCATAACACTTTTAGGAGCTATAAACTCTTTATAACTTATTACAGAGCGCTACAGTAAAGGTCATTTGTGGAATTTGAGTCATCTGCAGGTATTTCAGCTCGGGGCTCGCCTGATAAAATTCCTGAGTATTACAACCTTGAATAACAACAACATTGGGGTTACATGTTTCTTATTGCCAGCTCTGTTACTGTGTCATCACTTTTTAAACAGAGCTTCTGGTTTACTGCTGTGTCGTTTCCCCTCCCCGCCTTCAAGCCTCCTGACCCCCTGCCCCCCATCCTGCCCCTCTGAAGCCCTTTGAAGTCCATTAGCTTGACCCTGTTGTGTGCTTGATGATGCTGTAAAGTGTAGAGTGTGTGCGTGAGTGTGGATCACATTCCTTTCAAAGATGTGTCATCGCAAATCAGCCCCTCCCTCTCCACTCCGCCCCATTTACTGCCAGTCTATTGGTAGAGAGAGGTCAGCCTTACAAATGGAGGGTTAATGGACTGGGTGGCTCGGCCGGGCGTGGATTAACTTTAGCTGTTGGACAGTAGTAACCCTGTGTAACCTTGACATGTTGCATATGGTCAGGCGTGTGTGTGCGTGACTGTCGATAGCATGTAGACACACAATAGTTGCTGATATGTGTGAGTGCAGGAATGTTCTGTTAGCATGCTGGGCTACAATTAACCTCACATTGCATAATTTATCTCAGTTTTAAAGCAACATTTTGTAACTTTTCTCTCATAAACTAACAGAGGTTAAATCCTGTTGATCTACACTGACCTGTGATCAGGTGAATGGTGTCTCTGTCATTCGTACGTCTGTTCTCACACTATGTAACTTTGGGCTCCGGGTCGGGAGAAGTACGTAACGCTTTACGGCACTAAGTCACACACCACCAACTATTTCACTGATTTTGGTGAAACTGGATCATATTTTATGGAGAAAATGTTTTCTGGTTTTCCCTCTGATGTCCTCCGGCTGCTCCGCCTCAACTCTCTGTGATTTACAGAGTTTCCTGATGGACAGTGAAGTAAACTGCTGCCAACTGTAGCTGCTGTTAGCTAACGTTAGCTCAGTTTGTTAGCTGGGCTGACCGGACTGTGAGCTCAGAGAACTGGGGGAGTGTTAGTGTTTGTACCACAGGCATTTTGGACCACCGGGAAGAAGAAAAGGAGGTTTACAGGGGAGTGGAGCCAGTGTTGTGCCAGAACAGGAGCTGGGTAATGTAACCAAGCTCAGCAGCCTCTATGGACTTAACTCGAGTTAGTGTTTACAGTTATACCACAGGCATTTTGGACCACCAGGAAGAGAATATTTCAGAGCGATTGCTGACTGGCAGCAAAACCAGTGTCGTGCCAGAACAGGAGCTGAGCAAGTGGGCAGTGTAACTGGGAGACAGATAATGACAGAGGCAAAAAAATTGAAGAGCATGTTGGCGGAGGAAGAAGCCACCGGACAAGAGTAAATCTGGGACTGACTTTTAGTGGTTGGTGAGAGCCGAGCTGGGCTGACTGCTGTTGGACTAGTCAGTAATATTAGCTGGCTGCTACGTCTTGTGTTGTTGATGTTTGGCTGTAAGCAAAGTTGTCAACGTGCCAATTTTCATTGTTCACATTGAAGTGTTGATTCTGTGGAAGCTGGCGAGGTTTACCTTTTGTTGTGCCAGCTCTTTGTAAATGTATTCATATCAGAGCTTTGGCAGTTTACGCGCTTCTTTCTGTTTCCAGTGCTTTCCAGTTGCAGTCAGTCAGTCAGTCAGTCAGTGATTCCCTGTTTGTCTGTTTCAATGTGTCGCACTTCAGAGGCCATGAGAGAGTGAGCTTTGGCCTCGGACCAGCTGGCCTCTGCCACTGTAAGCTCAGCTGGGTTTCCAGCCTCCTGTTTCCCCTCCATGCAGTCCAATAGAGCCAAGAGTCTGACTGGACATTAATATGATTGGCTCTCAATGGTTTTCTTTGTGACTTTGATTTAAAAGCCGTACAAGGGAGAGATGTGGGGGGGTTGAGTATGAGTAATGTAGTGATAAGAGGGGTTCCTCTGAGATGAAACATTTCACAGAAATGTTAATATTTGCAACGATGTGCGACCGTAACGTGGAGAGACTCGTGATCATGTTTGGATTTTAATCATGGGTGACACCACGTGCATTTAAGTGTGTCACGCTCCGGGAGCTGAAGGACTCCAGCGGTGCTTCAATGAATAAGAAATGATGACAGTTATATCTGCTACATGTGACTGACGTCCCTCTAGGGTGCAACAGACACTCAAGAATACGAAATGAGACCACTGAGTGCCAACTGCCCGTGTTGCAGCGACGCTTGGATGCCTTTGAAACACATAAAATAAAAAAAATGGCGCATATGAACTGAACTGCTGGACATCCAAGCCAAACCTACTTTACACCATGACATCAACATCAAAAGTCCCCTTACCAGGGCAGCGAGAAACTTGGGAGCCACGATCGATGACCAACCAACCTTCTCTGAATGCATTGACTCAGTTGCCCAGTCATGTTGCTTTGCACTTCCCAACATAAGTAAAATCAGACCTTAACCTGCTTCAACATGGTACCCAACTCCTCATACAGGCTGTGGTCATCTCGTGACTCGATTACGTTAATGCCCTGAAACCCTTTTTAGATGATCCAGAATGCGGTGGCACGCCTGGTCTTCAACCAACCCAAAAGGGCACATGGTAAATGGACTGTACTTATATGGCGCCTTTCTAGTCTTCCGACCACTGATGGCATTGGCTGCCAGGCAAGGTGCCAAATGCTTATCAGTTTTTGGGAGCTAGCCATCACACAGCCTTCAGGAGCAGTTTGGGGTTCAATATCTTGCCCAAGGACACTTCAACACGCAGTCTGGAGGAGCCGGGCATCGAACCCCTGATCATCTGATTAGCGGACTACCCTAATGTTTTCCCTTCGATGAGCACATCGCGCTCCACTGGCTACCTGTAGCAGCCCACGTTAAATTCAAATCCCTAATGCTGACTACAAAGTAGTCTCCGGTTCTTGAACGCCCTCATACAGGCATATGTTGGCATATGTTACCTCCTCCAATGAACAACGCCAATTGATGGGCAATCCAAACTTTTCGCGTTGGTGGAACATCCTACCAGTTCCTACCAGATCAGGGGCGTCCCTCTCTACCTTCAAAAACCTCCTGAAGACCTCCAGCTCTTCAGAGGGGACCTCCTCTCCAACACCACCAACACCTGTACCTTGATCATTTTGCTTTGGGTAAAAGCATCAGTCGTGAGCGTACGCATGGACAAGAGTTCAGACTAATATCCAGATCCAAGGTCTTGGACCTTCCTTGCTTCCCCTCCGTTTTCTGATACCCGTCCAGTACCACATAACAGAACAAACAGCCTCTGTTTGTCTGAATGTCAAACACCAGCCAAGTGTAGCTCCTTTTACTTCAGCTTGGAGCCCTCAGAAGGTTTCACAATAGATTTTTACTTGCCGGCAGGCAGAAGCGTCAACAGAATCAGGCCAACATGTTAACAGTCTCTGTTTAATTCAAGCGTGAAACTCCATAGGAATACTCAATAAATTATTGACTGATGTTTGAGTCTCTGAACATCCATTAGAAATGAAGGTTGGGGGTCTGACGCACAGATGTAAAGCTGCCACGTTTTAAAGCAGCATTCACATGAAGGATTACACGTAGGAGCTGAAGGTATTCATAGCAGATAGAGAGGAGACATATGAGTACGTACATACTGGATGACTGTTGAAGTATGTTAATGCAGCCGGCTGTACACAATGAATGAGTGTATTCCCATGATGCCAACGCTGGTGTCTCTCAGTTATATTTGGAAACTGGAAAACAAAGACGCAGCAGGAAGGCGTCTCTGTCTGCAAACTGCAACCCGGCAGACTATAACTGCATTCTTTGTTCAGAGACTTAAAGCAACATCTCACATAAAATAACAGATTTTAAATCATGTTGATGCTCCACTGACTCTCTGATTTGCAGAGCTTACAGATATGATACGATACATAGCGGGCCTGACATGCGTACATGAGTGAAGGACTAATCGGTCTTACCAACGAGTCTGAAGGCTGAGTTCATTCAGCCACGTCTCTGTGATGCTACACTCTCCCTCTGTAGCCTGGTTAGCGGCGTTAGCTCCTCCATCTTACTGGGGAGAGAATGGGTCACTTGATGAAGTGTCATGTTCGTATAACAGAACATAGGTTTGTGTTTTGGACCACAGGGAAGAAGTGGAGGTTTTCAGGGGAATGCTGACAGGGAGCAGAGCCGGTGTTGTGCCAGAACAGGAGCTGGACAAGCAGGGAATATAACCAGGCTCAGCAGCCTCTATAAGAAGGGAAAAAGACATTGAACTGAACAAGTGAAGAAGACAGACGCCGACATGAATCAGATCAGATTTGATCAGTCAGTCTAAAAACAACCGTCTGACTGATTTGATAGACGTGCTTCAGTCGCATGTTTACTCTTGTGCGTGGATTATCAATTCAGCTTAAGATAATTGCCTGACTGGTTTTATTAAATCAGTCTGTGTCCCGACATGCCGCTGGAATGAGAGGGAAATTAGCAAAATGGTAGTCAGTACAGTAGTCCATTGTGATGGTGTTTGTAGCCGTCTCATTCCTTAGCTCTGATATCAGGTCGTGGAAGATCTGCCAGATATTCTTTTACTTACTTCCTTAAATGTTTGACAGTGTTTTCTTTGTTCGACCACATTCCAAATGTGTTGTGTACGTTGGCCTGTCTGTCAAGTATGAGAATAAAATGTTATGATAGCCATCAACTGTTGAGAAGGTCTCAGATCCAAACAGAAATGACTGAAATATAACTTCAGTACAAGTCACAGTGGAAGCTTTTAGCTCACTTACAGCATTAGCACTCACTAACTCACTAACTTTTTCATGAGATTTCATGTAAACAAAGTTTATCGTGTCTATTTTTACATTGATTTGTTTGACTTCTTCCTCTCTGATACATTTGAAGGCACGTTAACTGTCAGTGTGAAGTGCAGTGTGTGAAACCACCGACAAGAACATGTCATTATCACGTGTTTGTGCGTATACGTGTGTCCTCTCAGTGTGCACGATATACAAACAAAACAGGGACTCTATAAGCTTAAACTTTTGGTAAATTGGGCATAATTTTTTGATGTATCCTGTCAACTCCAGTTGATATTTTAACCTGTTAATGGTGCTAAGGTAGACGGCAAGTTAGGGGTTTGCCAAGGTCATTAGGAATAAACCTCTGGGGATCATGAATGTCCTAATTTGATGGAAATGCATCCAATATTTGCAAAGATATTCAATATTCCTTTAGGCATATTCTATATTGTTAACCTCCTTCAGTCGGAGTAGTTCACATCTCAACCTGTGGCATCTTTGTCCAATGAAAACAGGGTGTCAACTCGCCACAAAGCAGCTCAGGAATGCTTCAGCCTGCATCTAACCCCAGAGCCAGGAAGTCTCACAGCAGTTTTCCTGCCACCGCTCAAAACACAAACACAAACACGGAAGTGAATAGCTTGTTGACTTCTTCTTAAAAGATCCTGGTTTACACGGAGCCACCGTCCACTTCAGGCCAGACCTCATCTTACACCCAAATGTTTACGGACGCTGGCTCGCATGTTTGTGGGAGCCCTCGATAGCAACAAGAGAAAAGACTCGAGCTTCTCTAAGAGCTTGTTAAACTGCAGCCAGGAAAACAGATTGACCACACATGCTCAGTCAGACTCTTGCTTTTGAACGTGAAGCCATTAAAAGCTCTTTATTAACTCAACATGAAGGGTTGGCTCACCTGTTGGCTTGTTACTGGCGTGTTGGATGAAACAGCGCCTGGTGTAGCGTTGCAGTGTGTCATGACTAACCTGGTGGTGGGTCTCTTTTGTTGTTTACACTCATATGGATGCAGTGAGTTTATAGAGCAGTAAAATGTAGCCTGAACCCGTCATCAAAACAAACGCATGTTTTCGCCTATAGGTGGTCAAACTCTGCCACTTTTTTATTTTTTAGTCATCTAAACTTGTTTTTCATGCTGGTTGCTGACTCCTTCTCTGTACACAGCTTTACTCATTGTCAGCTCCTATAATCTCTGAGCTCAAACACACATAAGCTGCAGAGTTTTATAGAGCTCAGATCTTCTAATCCACACCAAACAAGTTGAATATCCAATTATTCAGACAGGATGAGGACGCAAACCCTTTAACCAGTCGAGCTGCTCTGTTGTGGTGATCGCAGTTCAGTTTGTCTGGATGCAGACTGCAGTGTCACATTGTACCAAAAGCCTCCTCTCCTCTCTCCTCTCTCCTCCTCCCTCTCACTTCCTCCCTCCCTCTCTGCCCAAGTGACCTATTTAACAGCAGCAGCAGCAGCAGCAGCATGGCAGGAGCGATCAGAGGAGGTGCTCAGAGACGAGGAGGAGGAGGAGGAGGAGGTGGTTGAATGTAAAACACCTCACCAAAGGCGGCGTGTGTTTTTGTGTTAGAGCGGGTGTAGTTTGAGTCGGAGTGACGTTCAGCCACCATTCATTCAAACAGGCGTCAAGGCTGATTTAGCCTCGTTTACAGGCCCGATGTGGAAAAAGCTGTGATGTGTCGCCCTCTGTTGGTCAGAAGTAAACCGCACCGACACAAGCTCACTGTCAAACATCTTATAGATGGAGCGAGAAAGGCAGGCACAAACATTTACACAGCCGATGTTTTTAGCCCTTTTTTTGTGTCTTTAAAAACATATTTAATAAATGTTAACTTCTTCTTCTCGTCTGTTTCAGATCCTGTTCGATCAAGCTCAGCGCTCTGTGAAGCAGCAGTTGCACAACTTTGTGAAAGAGTGAGTAAACGTACGACTCAGGTGTCCCTGCAGAACTTTAGACGTATGAAATATTCAACACATCCAGAGTCCGTAACCTTTTAAAGAGGAAAAGTACCTCTGAAAACCTTTTTGGTGTTTTGAAATATTAAACAGAGACCAACCATTGGCAGCCCAAACATGCTGTCACAGACGTATCATGAAGTAGGTCACCTGTAACCTCACTTTGACTCTCTGGGCTCTAAAAAGCAAAGTCTGTAGTTTGTTTGTGACCCAACGTAAAGCTGCTTTACCGACGTCTAACTTAAATTTGTGTCTGTCAGGGATGTTCGGAAGTTCAAGGAGACGAAGAAAAACTTCGACCGGGTGCGTGAGGATCTGGAGATAGCGCAGGTGAAGAACGCTCAGGCGCCGAGGAACAAACCTCACGAGGTTGAAGAAGCCTCCGGCACCCTGAGCATCACGAGAAAGTGCTTCAGACACCTCGCTCTGGACTACGTACTACAGGTTAGAGAAACATCTATCTGTTCAAATATATGTTCATGTGTTTGTTTCTTAGTGTTTTTGTAGAATTTCTACGTGGATTTACAGCAACATTGTGTAGAAATGCGTCATTTATCACCTCCAGTTTCAGCGTATAATCCCACTGTGGTATCCCACACGACTAAAAGTCAGCCCAGATTTACTCTTGTCCGGTGGCTTCTTCCTCCGCCAACATCCTCTTCAGTTTTTTCGCCTCTGTCATTATCTGTCTGGAGCTCAGCTCCTGTTCTGGCACGACACTGGCTCTGCTGACCGTTATGAAACGCTCTGAAACCTCCTCACCAAATAGTTGGTGGTGTGTGACTTATAGACGTTCTTGTTCAGTTCTTGCCATTGATGTGAGGGTGGTTGAGATCACACCACCTGTACTACTGCTCATTTCCTTCTGATACACGTCCAACGTTGGCTGTATCATCAGAGAACTTCTTCCGGATGTTTACAGGCTGAAGCCTCACATACTGTGGTCTGTTGGTGACAGTCCATGCAGCCAGGTGGTGTCAACTCCAGCCTCTTCTAGCTTCCCTCTCAGCGCTTGAAGAGTCTAAAAACAAAGTTCATTTAGAGACACGTGTCTGTGTTTTCTCTGCAGATCAACGTCCTCCAGGCGAAGAAGAAATTTGAGATCCTAGACGCTGTAAGTGCAGACACACAATCGTCTTTATAATATCTTCCACATACAGAGATCCGCATGTTCACAGCTGCCTTCTCTTCCACACAGATGCTGTCGTTCATGCACGCTCAGTACTCGCTGTTCCAGCAGGGCTACAACCTGCTGGATGATATCGACCCGTACATGAAGAAACTGGCTGCCGAGGTGAGCGAGGCGTTTGAGTTTGATCCTCATGTGAACTATTGACAAGAGGCAGTTATGTAACTCATCATTTGAGTTGATTCATACACGCATCCATCACAGCTCAAACCGATACAGCTGCTCAATGCTTCATCACGAAGCACTGACCTGACACGTCACTGGAGGATTAGTCTGTGTTGCAGTCAGCTCCTCTCAGTGCCTTATAAATGTTACGTGTTACGGGAGAAACTCTGAACTTGTTTTTGTTTTTTTGTCTGTGTGAACGGACTTCCAGCTCGATCAGCTGGTGATCGATTCAGCCATGGAGAAGAGGGAGATGGAGCATAAACATGCAACCATTCAGCAGAGGGTGAGTTCTTATGTTGTTTATTAACTAACGTGTGAATATCTGCAGGTCTTAACGCGATGCCGTGCTGTCAGGAGATGTTACACACATATAAACTAAAGATGTTGGGTTGTTTCAGGACTGGGTTGGAGGCAAACACTCTCACTGCTGTTAGTTCCAAAAGCTTGGAAGATGGGGTCCATATCGTGTCAGTTTAATTATTATCCATCCATTTTCTGTAACCGCTTATCCTCATCAGGGTCACAGAGCTGACACATAGAGACAAACAACCGTTCACGCTCACATTCACACCTACCGACAGTATAAAGAATGGGCGGTGCATCCGTGATGTCACCCGGAGGTTGTTTCTTCTTCCCCCGGCTAATCTAAAAATCGGCAAAGATGTGGAGCTGAGGCGGGCCGAATGACGCCTGGTGCCATGTGTAACGACACCCAGCTGTCAATCAAAGCGTCCACGCTCTTAATCCTGCATAAGCCTTAATATAATTTGAACAGGTGAGTTCTATAAAAATTCACCCTCAGTACAGTTGTCATGAGTATGAGGAGTACACGGAGGGAACATGCAAACCAGGGGGGTTCGAACCACGACAGTGCTGACTAAATTGGGCTGTATTGTTCCGCCTGGTTTCCCGTCACACTTTCATACTTGGTCGGCTTCGAACAGGTTTGAAACCCTGATGTGGTTTCAGTATTTTCTTTGCACACTGGATGCAGAAAAGATGCAGCTGTAAGTGACAAAAAATTCATCGTCAGCACAACGTCTACTTGTGAGGAGCCTCTTCTACTTTTTCCCCTGAGTGTACGGACATTTTCTTCTCCGCGATGGTCGTGTTTGTCTTTGCTACACACACCTGACACTGACACCACTCCTTAAAACCTTGGATTCAAAAAAACCTCTTTCATGTCTGCCTCTCTTTGATATTTCCCTGCTGGAGAGGACTCAGTTTGGTTTGAAGTTGCACACGCTCGTGTTGAAGAAGAAGAAGAATAATCTTCTTTTTGCCTCTTCAGGTTGGCAGGTTGATACTGAGCTATTCCGAGACTCTTAACGGGGTGCGAATGTGCTCACATCTCACCTCCAGGATCCAGTCTGCCACTTGGCCCGGTGCATCTGTTGTGACTGGGGGAGGGATTAGACCTGGGCAGCTGGGAAGTGTTTGATTAATCCCTCCTAACAAAGTCAAGGCATCGATTTAAGCATTAAATCAGGTGGAATTAAATGTTCTTTAATCCCGCTGTTGTCTGCTGTAGACGGTCAGCACATTAACTACAGTATGTGCTGATGTATGAGCAGCAGTGAGTCTGTTAAAGTGCTGACGTGATGCTTTGATGAGCTTTAAATCGCGGCCCTGTTGATGTTGGACACTTTAGTCCAGATTGTCACAACGCAGCTCAAAGACTGCAAGAAAGAGGGCGAGAACACGAGGTGGAAGCGAAGAAAACTGATTTATTTATAAAAATGAAGCATGTTGTCATGTCAGCAGGATCATGGAGGTCTTTATAGGGCAGCACACACCGGCCCAGGTGTGGCCAAGCGGCAACCTCTATGCCACAAACTGCAGTTCCCCAAACGTCCATTTGAGGCTGGCTCCAGAAGTGAGTCAGTCTCCATAAGTCCCCATGTTAAAATGTCCAACTTCACAGCAGAAATAAACATGTTTACAGCCTGGTACAAAAAACAGTTTTGGTCTCTATAGCTAATTTCCCCGTTCATGACAACTGTACTGAGGGTGAATTTATATACAACTCACCTGTTCAAATTATATTAAGGCTTAAAATTATGCAGAGTTAAGAGCGTGACGCTTTGATTGACAGGTGGGTGCTGTTACAGGTGGCTATCGGGCATTATTCAGCCCGCCTCAGGTCCACCAATGATCCACGTCTTTGCTAATTTTTAGATTTTCAGATTAGCCAGGGGGGTGGAAGAAGCAGGACTACAAACATGGCCATTCAGCATCTGTAAAAACACAACAAGGAGAGCAGCAGGGACACCTAGTGGCCAGGTGGAGCGTCGTCACAAGACTGAAATATCTCAAAGCTTTTTGGATTTTGGTCGTGGTCCCCAGAGGGTGAATCCCACTCACTTTGGTGATCATTTGACTTTTTGTCTCGCGCCACGATGAGCTTGTACGGCCTCACAGAGACTTTTAATCTCATTTAATTTTATCAGTGAGATCATTTGTCCACATTTCAAAGAGGCTTTATAAACAAACTGCACACTCGCTGCTAAAATAATCAAATCCATAAAAAATAGCGTCCTCTCCTCGTCCTCCATTTTGTCATTTAATAATTCAGGAAGCCTTCCCTCCAGCGTCTGGCTCCTCTGTTACCCCGGGATCAGTGACCATCTGTCAGGCACTGCTCCGGTCAGCGCTCTCCCTCCGGGCGCCGTGGTCTGTGTTTGTGGATAAGAGCCGCGGGGAAGGGCTGGGTCACATGTGGAGGGGCAGCTATTGATCTGTTTTTGTCAAAGCTGTTAGACGCTAAGCCTCATGCGCCATTCACCATCACCAAGGGACGTGAGCTGTAGTAGTGAATTAACAAGGTCGTGAGTTGAAGCCACATTAAAGATGTGCATGGTATGAAAACATTGTGGTGTAACTGATTAAAGTCTGCTGGTTCTAACGATGTATCTTCTTTTCTCCTTTTTCCTGATGCCACCATCTCCTCTCAGACTCTCCTGCAGGTGAGTACTACGCCATTTCATTCACGGGAAAACACGTCTTTGCTGTCTGAGTGTGAGGAGGGTTCATACAGAACATTAACAAACCTCTTCTTTGAAGTTTTCTTTAAGCTGTTGCCAAAATCTCAAAGCCTCGAGGGCATCCTGAATCATTCATACAAAACTATTAGTAATTGGAAACAATTAGAGCTCTGAAGGCAGCTGAACCTCTCAAAACTGAAACTGCTGGGCCTCACAGCCAAACACCAACATCAAAAGAACCTTAGAAGTCACGATCGATGACCAACCAACCTTCTCTGATCACCTCTGTTGCCCGGTCAGGGCTTGTTGAGTCAAGCAACATTCTACCAAACTCCTGACACAGACCGTGTTCATTTCTAACGTCCTCCTGACGGGCAGCTCGCCTGGTCCACAACCAACCCCAAAAGGTCACATGTTACCCCGCTGCTCATCGAGCTCCACTGGCTACCTGTAGCAGCCCATGTTAAATTCAAATATCCCTGAAACCCCACCGGGCACATCTCTGTCACGTCGTGGGTGTGATGCTGATGTTTTGGTCCTTCAAACCCCGCCAGGAGCGTTTCAGAAGTGTTTAACCGTCCTTCTACATGTGTAAATATGCTACGTAGTTCATTTGTTTCGCTTCGTTTGCGTGGGGTGTTTTATTTTGAAAGTCCACCGGATTTTCTATGCTGTTTCTGTATCTGGCTTCCTGTCAGCTCGAGGCTTAAATTGACGCGGGCTGCTCGCGGCGTCCATCAAAAATCTTGTGAACCGGACCACAGCGGAGCCGATGAGATTTAAAACCACGTATCGCACCCAACACGGTGCTTCCACGCACGGTAGAATTTGGGGGTCATGCTTGACTGCGAAGTCGTCTCCGGTTCTGCGTCCACCTACTTGAACGTCCTCATACAGACACATGTTACCTCCTCCAATGAACGACGCCTGGTTCTGCCACCCGTACGCTCAGGGCGATCCAAACTTTTTTCGTCTGTTGTTCCCCATTGGTGGAACGTCCTACCAGTTCCTACCAGATCAGGGGCGTCCCTCTCTACCTTCACAAACCTCCTGAAGACCTCCAGCTCTTCAGAGAGGACCTCCTCTCCAACACTACATTTCTGTACCTTGATTGTTTCCTGCATTAAACTGAGTCAGCTCGTCGGTTTCTCATGTTTTTATCCCTCCACGTGCGTACAGATATTAGATATTCGATGTATTCATACACACCGTTGTCGAATGTATTTTGCCTTCTTTGTTCTGCGCCGCTTCTAGAACAGCGTGGCCTACTTTGTCCTCACCACATCGAGCACGTGCAATAAGCCTTGTGTAAACTTACCCAGGACAAAAGGGGGGAGCAGAAAGAGAGTTAAAGTGCTCCGACTGCAGACTGTCACCACCGCTGGCTGCAGAGGATGCATCCAAACGTCAGAGACATTCATTTTTAACCGCAGCTTTAATGGAGAAGTCCTGTAAGAGGCTGCCGGCTCCACCTCACATTCTATATTTCTACGTTCACATCGCCAGCACGGCGCTACACGCTGCATCACTGCATTTATTTATACTCCACATACACAGATGTTGTAGCAATGTTTGTTTGTTTGTTTGGACAGACAGAACAGACGCATGTTAATATATGACATGAATAAATGTATATACATGATTTAAAATCATACGGAGAAACCTTTTAATGAGATTTGGGACCGAAACTAACAATTATTAGAACATTTTCGATTAATACGATTAATAGATTCATGATTTTGTCATTTTAGAGTCCAGAACTTAAAGATATTCACTTTACTGTCATACGAGACAATCAAAAGCTTTAAATCTTTTAGATTTAGAAGCTGAAACCAACAAATGTTTCACGTTTCTTCTTGTAACGTCGATTATTGCAGCTCTAAAGTCAGAAAAAGTTCTTGTTTCTCGTTCTCTTTCCGCCGTTTTGTCCAAAACTTCCCCTGAAATTCACACGCGTAAACAAAAAATGCCCCCAGAAGTTGTTTCTGTTTAAATATTCTCGTCCTTCATGAGATAAAAAAAAGAAGTCGACGTGTGGACGAATATAGCTCTTCGCACATCAACACGTGACGTTTCATCAGATGAGGTGATCTTCAGACAGTTTTCTCTCTCTCGAGTTGCGTCTTTTTGAATCTCCCCATCGTCGACAAACCTTTGAGGAGTCAGAGGAAGTCGTGCGCTGTCAGGAAATCAACGTTCGCTTTCACGACGCCACAGTAAAACAACGACAGATGATTCATTATGATCAGCTTCTCGTGTTGTGTTTGAAAAGACTTTGTAACTTTGCAGTGAGGTCGACCACGTTGGTTGAGATGATGATTAGAAGCTGGTTAACAAATCACAGCTGACTGAGTCATCTGTGGACTCAACACTTGGCGTCGGCGCTCTTGACGTTGGCCGACCTGTGTGCAGCAGCAGCAGGTGGATGAATGAAGCGTCAGGACACGTCTCCTGCATCGTCCACATTTCCTGTCTCGCTCCAAACATTCAAAAGTCTCTGTTTCTCTGCTCGTTCAATAATTCACTGATGTTCAGATTGTGTGTGTGACGTTGGCGTCATTAAAAATAGATGCTCTTTGTTGCTCGGCTCGTGAGATTGCAGAGTCTTGTTCAGTGTTGGCTCCCATGTTTGCGATGTTAGGCGCCTGACAGCCGAAGGTAAGTCTTCTTATAGGTTGGATATTTGCATTGCTGGGTCAGTGTAGACGGTAAATCAGGTCCAGAGGGGCGTTTGTTTGGTGATCTGGGCAGCCTGCCACATAGATTCTCTCTGAGTCAACAGGGGATGAAACTCCCACCTTCTTCTTCTCCATCAGCAGGGGAGGTGTGTTTAAACTGAGGCAGACGGTGTCAAAGCAGCCTGCTCGTCTTTGGGTCAAGGGCAGCTACAGTACTGTGTAGTGTAGTCCGCTATTCTTGCCATCAGATACTCTGGCAGCTGTATGGTAATTAGTCCTAATCCCGAGGCTCACGGGGCAGCAGGCAGGTGGCTGTAGTGGACGGCGCGCATGTTAGTGCTGGAATTACAGCGACACAATGCAGTGATAGCGTCCTCCGCTAAGAGAGGAGGTCCAACCCTCTGAGAGTGAAGATGCAGCGACTCTGAGAGACTTCAGGAGCCTGTTTTTGTGTTTTTTCATGTTGGAGCGAAAGAAACGTTTGAAAATGAAGATCTTCTGCCGGTGGGATCACAGTGTGGTGGGTTGATTTGCATCTCAACGGCTTGTTTGTGACTTCAGTCCTGTGGAATGCTCGTCTCTTTTTAGACTTTTCAGAGAGATGTGGAGGTCGTACTGCTGTCACAGTAGTTTGTAGTTTTAGGCTATAACGTGTTCTCACTTACTTTCGCCGCAACGTGTCGCTCTGTTAAAACCTTGAAAATGTTCAGAGTCTCCCCGGGTGTAATCCTTCAAAGATATATGTCAAAATATGAGGGCAGTCATGGAAAAAGGTTGAATTCCTGCACAGTTTCAGGTCGATTAAGACGACGAAACACTGACTGAGATATCATTTTCTTTGTTGATATTAACAGGCTGGTTATGACGTTTTATTCCTTCGTTTTCTGCACGAAAGAAACAACTTATCATGCATTGCGCCTCCAGTCTTTCATAGTCTTCTTTCAGTGTCTTCATTTGTATGTTTTGGTCTCTGACATGCCGTTTTAAGGATGTTTTCATTGAATTATTGATGCTACAAGCTGGAACTGAAGTATCTTTATTGTTAGTCTTGTTTGATGACTGAAACGTTTTATGTCTAACATGTGCTGAGATTTAAACTGTTTTTAAGGTAGATTAAGACGAGGAAACACTGACTCTGATGTCCTTTTCTTTATTAATAGATTATCAGATATTAACAGGCTGGTTGTGACGTTTTATTTCTTCATTTAGCTGCTTTTTTGAAGCATTTTCTGCCCAAAAGAAACAACTTAGAGATTTAACCTGTTTTCATCGTGTACATGGGTTAAAATGGTAATAGCAGAACGTCGTCGTCGTGTTATTCAAACATACAATAAGTAGGTAATGGTGTGCCGGGAGCTGCTGCTGCTGCACCACTGCGTTATGAAACAGCAGAGCGAGTTTTTATTTGGGTCACTCCGGCACCAGCAGACACTTTCAGATATTTTTGGGTCCTTCTTTATGTCTGATAGATTTCTCTGGTGGGAAGGCAGCGTCTGGTTTTCTCTCAGAGCTGCATGCAGGCGGGCGGGCGATGTTTGAATTAAATTAAGATAACTTAATATTCTGTCCCTGCTGCTTATTAAATTACTCCTAAATGTATCTTATCAACAGTCTCAGGATGTTCTGCTGATGATTTTTGTGCCTCCTAAAACTCCTCCTAAAGTGCGAGGTGTCATGAAGAGGTCAGAGGCTAATTTCTCATGAATCACTCTCTCTGTTTATGTAATAATCTGCGTCACACTCACATCTGTTCGGTTATGAAATGCCACACAGGAAGCTGGCATGCGACCCGTATGCATACATGAACTAAGACACGTGAACGCTTCTACATGATCGCACAGCGTACGATGATTGGGTCCGTTTTGTGGTCAGCATGTACGGCAGCAGCACGGCGCACATGCAGAGAAGAGACACAATCAGCTGGTCTGGTTTACCTTTTATATGAGAGCTGGGGTTGATGTTTTTTTTTGGGGGGGGTGTCTCTTCTGTTTCAGGACTTTTCGTATGACGACTCAAAGGTGGAGTTCAACGTGGACGCTCCCAATGGTGTGGTGATGGAGGGATACTTGTTCAAGAGGGCCAGCAACGCCTTTAAGACCTGGAACAGGTAACTAAGACGGCAAACATCTCTCCATACTGTAAAATATCATGTTAGTGTACGCAATGGTTAAACACTGTGTGTGGCTTTGACATTCTGCTGGGTTACGTAGAGTTAGAAACACTACATTTAAATAGAATACAGCTTTATTAAAGGCGCAGTGTGTAAGATTTGAGGCCTTTATTTTCAGAATAAGGCAGATTTACTTTATTCAACTTTTATTTCACCTTATTAACTATTTATATACTGGGTTATTAGCCTGTATGTGTTTATGATTGATGCATGATTATTATTGTTTATTAAATGTCAAGAGCTGTTTGTCTTTTGGACATGAACACTGATTCATCCAGCTGGAGTGCAAATGCCTCCGCTGTTTGTAGTTTCTCAGTTATCTGCACCCTCGCTGTCAACGTTATTTTGGTGAAAATTGGCGGACCTCCTGCAGTGCCTCTGTGGACCTCCTAGGGGTTGAAGACCGTGTGACGTGTGAATAATCTGTTTTTTTTTATGCCGTCTTTATTTTGTTTTGTGTTTAATCCTCATGTTTTATGTTGGATCATTATTTCTGACAGCATCACGATCAATACTTCCATATAACCAACGTTGTAGACCAGCTACAGACCAACTTTAACCGAGACAAGACCAGGACCAGACCGCATACTGCCTGCTTCACGTCGACCCCTGCAGGGTCTATTTGAAGAGTTGAACACTGCAGCTGTGTGTTCGTGGTCTCGACCTGACCTCTCTTTTAGTTTTCTGTATCCTGCAGGTGTTTGTTCTACAACTACACAACGTAGAGCAACTTTTTGAACCGTTTCTCAGGCTGAATTTTTATAGAACTCACCTGTTCAAATTCTGCAGAATTAAGAGCGTGGACGCTTTGATTGACAGGCGGGTGCCGCTGCAGGTGGCTTGTTTGAGGCAGAGGCAGCTCTAGTCTGCTAACAGTAGCTCAGGTCGTAGCCCACAGCTGACTTGCTGACTCCATGGCTACGTCACACTTTGAGTTGACTGGAGGACGCAATTATCTCGATTTTGTCTGACGGTCCCCACAACATCAAACATTAAAGGCTCCCTCTATAAATTAATAATGCAACTCAGTGAAACATAATATAAATGGACACAAACACTATGTTATATACAGTGTAAAAATACAGCTTTACGCCGTGATGTGAAGCGATGTAATAAATTCAGCTCATGTGGTCGTGATGTTGCGTTGCCAGCAGTGAAACCCATTTAACTTGGTGCTTTTACCCGTGTTTGATCACTGCTATCCTCAGCAGGGTCACCTCTGTGCGCCGACCCTTAAACATCGGCAGGATATCCATCTAAAACCAATTCGCTCCCTCTCTCTCTCTGCAGGCGGTGGTTCTCCATACAGAACAGTCAGCTGGTCTATCAGAAGAAGCTCAAGGCAAGTCCAAATATAAATAAATAAAGTTATTACATATCTCCGAGCTATCTGCTTTCTCCTGGGTGAAGAGAGCTCTGACAGGTTAAGTGCACTTTAATGAAATCCATCATATCTGAGTACTCTGTGAGGTTTTTAGGTCATTTTCAGCTCTCTGCTCGACATCAGTGTGTAAATATCTAATGGTGAGGAAGAGTTAGGGCACGAGAAAATGTCTTATCGAGGACGAACAGCTGTTTTTTTTTTTTAATTTGTGTCATGTTGTTTGTTGTTTGTTTGCCGTCAGGATTCGCTGACGGTCGTGGTCGAAGATCTCCGACTGTGCTCCGTTAAACCGTGCGAGGACATCGAGAGGAGGTTCTGCTTCGAGGTCGTCTCCCCGTCCAAGTAAGGCTCAACTATCGGATGTGATTCGTGTTCCCCAGAGGGTGAATCGTGATTTCTTTGGTGATTTTGACTAAACTAAACTCTAGTTAAGATACACACACACAATGCTTAATTTAACAAATATCTGATGCTACATAGCCAAGCCGATGATTTAGCCTCTGTGGCTGTCAGTGTACCCAGAGGATATCCAGAAACTTCCTCTGCAGTCCGATTAGCAACTTCATTTGCAAGAATAACAAGAAAGACACATTTAGGCTCATCTCTTTAAACCGATATCTGCATGTGAATGTAGATAAATTCTTTTAAAAAAAGCTAATAAAAAGCTAACGGGTTCCTCTTTTCTTTTCCACACGTGTTTTGGGTGCTAGTTAGCAAATATTAGCATGCTAACAAGCTAAGATGGTAGACGTGGTTAACAAACTAAGGCGTGGTAAACATTATACATGCTAAATAGCGTGTTAGCATTGTTATTGCTAACATGTTAGCATTACAGAAGCTACATTATGACTTTGTTTGTTTTACAGGAGCTGTATGCTTCAGGCTGAGTCTGAGAAGCTAAGGCAAGCGTGGATTCAGGCAGTTCAAGCTAGCATCGCCTCCGCCTACAGAGAGAGCCCGGACACCTACTATATCGAGGTATCGTTAGCTTAGCTTAGCATAAAGACTGGAAACATTGGGAAACAGCTAGCCTAGCACAGCTCACTAATTAGCATCTCGATATAACTTATAATTGTGCGTAATTTAAATGTCGTTTTCCGTGTTTTAGCATCTGGACCGAACGGCTTCTCCGTCCACCAGTAGTATCGATTCGGCCAGCGAGCCGCGGGAGCGCAGCGTCCGAGGGGAGACCATCCTGCAGAGGATCCAGTGTCTGCCGGGGAACGAGCAGTGCTGCGACTGCGGACAGGCTGACCCTCGCTGGGCCTCCATCAACCTGGGCATCCTGCTGTGTATCGAGTGCTCCGGCATCCACAGGTAAGAGTCTGAAGAGTTTGAAGCTCAGCCACCTGTAGCGGCATCTACCTGTTCACCCTCAGTACAGTTGTCATGAACGGGGAAATTAGCTATAGAGACCAAAAACTGTTTTTTGTACCAGGCTGTAAACATGTTTATTTCTGCTGTGAAGTTGGACATTTGAACATGGGGACTTATGGAGACTGACTCACTTCTGGAGCCGGCCTCAAGTGGACGTTTGAGGAACTGCAGTTTTTAGCACTTCACAGCCACATAGGCTGACGCTTGGGATCCCGTCCAGACATAGACGTGTATTAAAGCCTAAAATTTTTTATATTTTCTGTCTAATTTGGATTTTTCCCTCCAAAAAAAGTTACAAATACATCTACTCTACTAAAATCTATGGATATACAAATATTTCTAACTTCAAAACTTCATCTACTGGACATAAAAAGTCGCAGAAAAGTCGATTATCTGCACATGAAACGGAGGATTCAATCACATTTGATCCTCCTCGTGAAAACACGTGATTTCGCAGACAAACACATTTCTGATCGGAGGATGTGATGGATGCCATGTGCCGTGTGGGTACTGGCACTAAAGAACAGGAAGCGGTGCCAGCTGTCTGTTACTTTGTGCTATTTAAAGGCGGCGAGCACGGCGCGATGACGGGATTAAAGAGCAGGACGATGCTTATTGGATTTGACTGAGAGTCTTCATTGAAGGAGGGAAGTGAGAAGATGAAGCCGTGAACAAACCAGTGAATAGTTTAATTCATTGTGAATATGATGTAATGCTGCTGAATGAAGGTGTCATCCAGATCAATGCACCGAACGCGCTCGTGTTCGGTTACATCACACCGTTGCGTCACTTTTTTCAAGCTCCCGCTGGAGAAATATTCCCTCAGGAGGAGTTTAATTATCACAGCTTATGTAATCTCGTCCCCACCTGATGAATATTCATGTTGTCGGGGCTCGTCCTCTCTCTCGGTGAGATCACACATGGCTTCTTGTTGCAATGCAGAGACGGAGTATCGCTGTTGTCTGGGTAACAGACTGATTCCTGGCTGGAACGTGGTGATTTGCATGACATTAGCAGCTCCTTCGACTCGTTTCCCATCAGAGCAACACTGATTTTTTTAGATCACAAGCAGCTATTCAAGGTCACCACACACACACACTTTCCTGTTAAAAGAATATAAACTACTCTGGTTTCCTCGTGTTGGCTGCCATCTGTTGCCGTTTAGACATAAATAAAATATATTTTTGTGATTTGTTGTCTCCAGCTTCAGAGTGTAATCCCACTGTGATAAATATGGACAGCTGTACTCGAGTATTTGTTCTGATTACATTACTTATGATCAAAAACTAGCCGACAACTTTGCTAACAGCCAAACATCAACAAGGTCAACATCACAAGACATAGCAGCCAGCTGATATTACTGACTAGTCCAACAGCAAGAAACCCAGCTCATTTTCTCTTCTTAGCTTCCTCCATCAATGTCTGCTGAGCCCGGCTCCTGTTCTGGCACAACACTGGCACCTCTCTCCATCAGTATTCGCCTGCGCCCCAGGTCCAAATCACCTGTGGTACAAACACTAACACTCCCCCTGGTGCTCTGAGCTCACAGTCCGGGTGGCACCGGCTAACTAACTGAGCTAACATTAGCTAACAGCAGCTACAGTTGTCAGCAGTTTACTTCACTGTCCATCAGGAAACTCTGTAAATCACAGATAGTTGAGGCGGAGCAGCCGGAGGACATCAGAGGGAAAACCAGAAAACATTTTCTCCATAAAATATGATCCAGTTTCACCAAAATCAGTGAAATAGTTGGTGGTGTGTGACTTAGTGCCGTAAAGCGTTACGTACTTCTCCCGACCCGGAGCCCAAAGTTACATAGTGTGAGAACAGACGTACGAATGACAGAGACACCATTCACCTGATCACAGGTCAGTGTAGCATCAACAGGAGTTAGTTTATGAGAGAAAAGTTACACAGTGTTTTTGTTGCAGGAGTCTCGGAGTTCACTGTTCGAAGGTTCGCTCGCTCACACTGGACTCGTGGGAACCAGAATTATTAAAGGTACACTTAGCCCTACAAGGCGATTGTCAATCTTCTCATATTTTCTGTTCCTTTAAGTTCAGTTTTAGTATGAAGACCACTCATGTCTCTTGTCTTTGCTTTGTAGTTAATGTGTGAGCTTGGAAACAGCGTCATCAACCACATCTATGAAGGCTCATACCAGGAACAAGGTCTAAAGAAACCGTTACCGTCCAGTTCAAGGTATGAATCCATAAAACGGAACTGAACCGTGTGAATATGATCTCATGCGCTGTCTAAAAGTCTTTCATGTGTCGTGTTGTTCGTTTGCAGGCAGGAGAAAGAGGCATGGATCAAAGCGAAGTACGTAGAGAAGAAATTCCTGAAGAAGCTCGGCTCCACGGAGATACTCATCAACGGAGAGAGGAAGTCGGAGCGGCGGTGGAGCGTGAAGAAGTGTCGGAGACACAACAGCGCCACCACGGTACCGAAAGCACGCCGGAGATACCGACAAGAGCCTGGAAGCACCTCCCCCTCCACCCTCTCCGCAGGTACTTCAACAATATGTAGCTTTGTTTGTAACACTGACATCTAGTGGTCAAAAAGTGGAACTGCAGCCTGAATTCAAAATCCTGCTCGAAGCTCACACAAGTTGCCGGGTTGAAGACACTGAACCTCCACAAGGGCAAGACGAGTGTAACATGGTTTATTTCATGAACTAACTTCTACGTCTGAGTCTGAGTAATGACAGCACGAAGTTTAATTTGGTTTGTGTCTGTTTGTTTGAGACAGAGAGAAATAAATCGTGACCTTCTCATTGTTTTACAGCGGCTATGTTCAGCATATAAACTCCTCTGTAGACCTCAGTAGAAGAAACATCTCACACAACAGTAATGAGGAAAAAATTGGCGAATTCTGAGCTAAAAGCCGCCGTGACCTGGTCAGTCCTCCCTGGCAGTAAGAGTCGAGTAGATCCCCGCTTGAACTCAGTGACTTTATAGCTTCCCACAGTGGTGTTGTGTCTTCGGAAACTTTACGAGCAAAGTTGCAGTTGATGAATTTATACGTGGAAAAGTCACCACGACCTGCCCAGTCCTCCGTGCCGACACTACGGTGAACTCACAAGAGGAAACCAGCTGGAAACAAATCACCTTAATGTTACATTATATATATTTCAGATTATTGATGACAGCCTAAATGATCTAAAATCATATAATAATAATAATAATAATGAAGTCTGTGGCTTCATTTTCTGTTTTGACTCACTGGGAATGATTTTAAAATGAACTATAGGATGCTCAGCACTGTGACTTGTATGTAATGTTACACAAACTGGAGCTAGACACATAAAATAGTCCATAATATAAATAAGACTTACTTTGACTCATGTTTGTCTCACAGCTGCTGCTAAGTTCAGACGAGACTCCCTGTTTTGTCCTGACGAGCTGGACTCTCTCTTCTCTTACTTTGACACCGGATCTGGGCCTCGAAGTAAGTGACTCACCAAAACAACCTTTAGGTTCTTACCCAGATTGTGTATCGGTTCAGAAAGAGACAGCGGTAACTAACGTGTCCATGTTCTGGCGTCTCCCGGTCCGGCAGGCCTGAGCAGTGACAGCGGGTTGGGAGGCAGCACAGACGGCAGCACAGACATCCTGGTGTTCGGCTCCGTGGTGGACAGCGTCACAGAGGGTGAGTGCAGACTTACAGCCACAGCTTTGATGTATTTTATGTATGCTGTGTCGCTGTTACATCGAGCACTCTTTACTCAGAGTGTGAGGTATCCGAGGACTCGAGCGGTGAAGCTGAGCTGGAGGCTGAGCCGGAGACGTCGGACCCGGAGGACATCAGGGACCTTCATCCCGGAGCGCTGCTCTACAAAGCCTCGAAAGCCCGAAACCTGCCCGTCATGGCCGAAGCGCTCGCCCACGGGGCCGACGTCAATTTGGTGAACGACGAGGACGAAGGAAAGACGCCCCTCATACAGGCCGTGATCGGGGTGAGTCCACAGATTAGTCGCATCATATTTGTGCATCTCATAACCGTCTTAAAGTCTTAAAGGTGAGAAAATAACCCTGATGATGTCATAGTGATGTCATCAGGGTCATCTCGTATGTGTGTTTCGTTCTCTCTCTACCAAACAAACCGGCCTTGTTGTTGTTATTCTTTTATTTTAGGGTTCATTGATCGCCTGCGAGTTCCTGCTCCAGAACGCCGCTGACGTCAACCAAAGAGACACGAGAGGGAGGGGCCCCCTGTATCACGCCACATATCTGGGACACACGGGGTGAGTCACGAGCTGCTGTTTACTCCGTGATGATACAAGGGAAACACATAGATATCTCTGTGTGTGGAAAAAATTAGATTGGATCAACTAACCTAGCCCAGGGATTGGTGGCTCAGGACGGGTGGCGCTCCTCGTGATCCGAAGATGGGACAATGGTGTCCACGACTCCTTAGCGGAGACCGATGAGGGCACCCAGCTTTACATACACAATGGAGACTTCACACAGCGTCACACAAAGGCGTGTCGGTGTCTGACGTAACAATGAGTAACAGCCAGTTAACGGACATAATTTTACTACACAAACTTTGGTGAATCCGACACACGTAAACCTCGTTAAGGATAAAAAAAAATGTTCTTACATGAGGTCCGTTTTCTGCAGCTGCCTCTTTGAATATTTTAGCACAGAATAAAAATCTGATTTGATTCGACGTGTTTGATCTTTGTGTTTTCAGGCAGGTGTGTTTATTCCTGAAAAGAGGAGCTACACAGAATGACGGCGATGAAGACGGTCAGGACCCTTTGAGTATAGCTGTACAGCAAGCCAACGCTGACATCGTCACACTGTATGTTCATTTATACACAAACACACTTCCCATAAAGTTTTTTATTCTCCATCTTTGATAACTTTTTAACACTCTGCTCGGCCTCTCTTCGGTTCTTCTTTCAGGTTGCGTCTGGCCCGGATGAACGAGGAGATGCGGGAGTCCGAGGGACCGTTTGGACAACCAGGTCAATACCCGACGAGCAGCCCCACTGAGCAGCAGTATAAGAAATGCATTCAGGAGTTTATCTGTCTCCACATAGCAGAATACTAGAGCCCAGTGCGGTTACACTGAAACCAGTGCAGGGGGTGCCAGTAGACATATGACTGACTGAGAGGGAGACACGCCGGGGATCTTCACATCTCCTCCGCTTGTTTTTCACCGCCAGATTAACTTCATCTCTACGTCAGATATATCCGAATAAGTGAAGTGTTCCTCTCCCCGGCACAGTCTCCTGACTTTAGACACTCAGGATCACACACAGACTCAGTATTAACCTCCTCTAAATGATGTCAGATTCGACCGACAGGTCTCTCGGTTGCCAAAACTTCAGCGTAGATGAGCTTCGTCCAGGCGCACACCGGTCCAATCACAGCAGAGTTAAGAAATCACTGCCAGGGAATGGTTAGCCACTTTTTTTTAAAAAAAAAGAAAAGATTATCCAGCAGCACTATTAAAGCGATCAATGAACCACCGATAAGGTCGTCAGCAGGGTGTTCGGGAACAGCTTTGACCTTTTTATTTGGAGGTGTTGGAGGCTACAGGGTGCTCTGAACCAAAGACCTGACACATTTCAGCTTCATCATGTGAGGAGCTCTTTTGGGGCGTCCGTGGTTCTGGAAGTAAAAAACCTGTACGGTTTAAAAACAGACTCGCAGTCGGAGCTCTGCTATAAAAATATCTGGTTCTTTGTGTGTGCTTAAAAACTTTAGGGTAGACTTTCTGGGTCACTTTTGGATGAATTCAGCAGCTATAGCGTTGTAGTATTTTGCCACGAAACATTTTAAATTCACCACCAAGCTGGATTCTTATCCAATGGCAGCCAAGCCTCATGGGTATTGTAGTAGATGTCCGCTAAAAGGACGCACAAAACTTCTAAAGTAGAGTTTGGAAAGCGGTGGTCGTGGCCAAGCGATAACCTCCGAGACTGTGAAGTGAAGCCAAAAAAACTGCAGTTCCTCAAACGTCCACTTGAGGCTGTCTCCAGAATTGAGTCAGTCTCCATAAGTCCCCATGTTAGACAGCAGAAATAAACATGTTTACAGCCTGGTACAAAAAACAGTTTTGGTCTCTATAGCTAATTTCCCCGTTCATGACAACTGTACTGAGGGTGAATTTATATACAACTCACCTGTTCAGATTATATTAAGGTTTAAAGTTATGCAGGATTAAGAGCGTGGACGCTTTGAACCACAGATTTTGAGCTTGGTTGACGTCATGCCATGTTTTATACTATCAGTGGTCATTACGGATACTGATCTTAGAGAAACACTTCTGGAACCAGCAGCTCCTCTCACTTCAAAACAAAGTATTCGTAGCGGTTTAAAGCCAAATCATCTCGTACAGGGTGTTGCGGTCGATTCTCGCCTGTTCAGGGTCGATTAATCGGAGCTGACTTGAGGATCTGTCGTCTGTGAACGCGTGATAAAACGGCGGTGAGGTTTAACTGTGAGGAACGGAGAGAAAACGATCGTTACCGATCGAGTGAAGCTTAATTATGCACTTTTTTTCTTATTGACGATTTTGTTTTCGATCTCACGTCGTCGTACATTCGGTTTTTATTTTGTTTTTATTTATGACGAAACTTTCAGAGCAATAGTGCAATGATGATTTCAGCGCAGATGATCTGTATTTTTTCTATTATGTTTGACAACAGTGTGCAGATGGTATTTTTTTAAGCTGGAGATAGTTTGTTCTGTTTTTTTTTTTCTCACACACGTAGCGTCAGTATTATATTCTCATTATGAGAAACAGCCAATCACACACAGTTTCATAACATATAATCACTTGGATGGACATGTTTTTGATAACTCACACTAAACTAACGTGTATATACAGTATTTGTATGTTCAAATGTTTGTTTATAGTAACGTATCAGTTAGATTTGTTCTTCGTTTGCATGGGTGGCTGTTGCCCAGGTCTTCCTGAACCCTGTTGCTTTTGTTTACTTCTGTGCCCGGTGTATGTGAATATTTGACATTTAGTATTGTTTAAACGATGTTAATATCCATATTATGAACTGACAAATCATGACGACGGTGCATGGAAAGACATTCATGACAGAAACGGATGCATGTCTTCCATTTGCTGGATGAAAAAAGCTTGATGACAATGAACCCAAACTCTGTTCAAAGATCTCTTTTATGCTCTAAAATGATAGATGATGGTCTGACGTTTACTCTTAGTCGGACCCCCCTCGGTAGCTCACAGTAAATGGAAGCGATCCAGCCGGACACGACTGTTGGTTAATGCGTTGAACAGCCTCGTATCCGAGGCTTAAAGAAAAATATTTTCCCAAAGATTTTGTTTGTCTTTGACAGATGCTGGATGGACTGTTGGGGTTTAGTTCAAACCAAAGAGCCAACAAGCAAGTGTTTTTACCATTTTCTTTCTCATGGAAGGCCACGAGTCCGAAGGGATTTATTTTAATTATAAGGGACTGTATGTAAAATTATTCAGGCGGGAGGTTGAACCCTGAGTTTGACTTCTTAAAAAAGTACAACAATACTTAGTTTGGTCTCAACTGAACCTGAAGATTAAGTTACTTCAACCCCCCTCTGAAAATCTTGTTTTAAAGATCTCCAGTTGCTGCAGTGATGCACAGGTGTACTCCGGGACATTGTGACATCACTGTTAGACGGGGTAAAGAGGGGGTAGTGTGTTTTGGCTGTGGTGGTGGTGGTGGTGCCAGGTAGACCAGTCAAACTCCTCCATAGCCAGCCTGAAATGTGACTAAAACTGAGGCTATCCAGGCGGATTCATGGACTAAACTATGATACTCCATATGACACGAGGAAGTTTCCTTTAGTTTTCAAGAGAGAGAGCTAGCTGTGGTTGAGCGACATAGACGGTGAATGAGAGTGAGGGAGCGTCTGTGACACAAAAAAAAGTTGGTTAATCAGTGAAATAAAAAGTTATTTTCTGATTGTTTCACAGTGGTTAGGTTTCAGACCAGATCAGCAATGTTAGCTGATCTGGTCTGAATACGGCCTTACAGGTTACAGGTGCCAAAACAAACCACACCCCTTCAGTGAATCTGGGTAAAAACGCGTATTCGTAACATCGATTTCCGCCTCATAACATTTTAAGTGAAACTGTTTATTCTCCAAAAGAAGTAGATTGAGCTGTCTGGGTCTCCAACCACTCGAGACATGAAACCGCCTCTTACCTTCCCCCCCCCTAATACTTTTCATACAGTCCCTATGTTGAGTCCTTCAGCAGTGAAAGAGCAGCTCGCTCGTTTTCCTCCCTCCTCCCTCGTCAGCAATAGATTCAAAGCACTTTGAAAGCAGCCCTTTTTCTTACACCGTGCAGTACTCGGGTCGTCGCGCGGTGACTACACGCCACCTTTAGAACAGGAAGCTGATGAATGATGTCATTACTAACAGTGATTTGCATACGATTACGTGTTGTACAGTACGATGTGTCTACAGTGTTGACTGTTGTGTATAAAAAAAACTAAAAACTATTAACACTTTAACTGCTTGCTTCTAACATGCAATTTTTAACTCTCTTGTATTTTTTCTGTCTCTGACTGTTACCTGTAAAAAATGTCGACCTGCATATTAACACTGCTACTTATTTTGTTCATTAACTCCTCTCAGTGTCTTCTGAAATTATAATAAATGAAGATGTGACTAAACGCTAACCTCTCCCTTTACTTCTTTACGTCTAACAGCACTAACAAACTTACTGTTCAGCTGATGCACTAATTATTGATCCAATATCAGATTTTCACAGCATGTTACTGTGTGACCCAGAATGTGAATGATGCGTCTGAATATGCACGGTTTAGTTTTAGTTTACATTTATAAGCAGTATATAGATATTAGTACATTAATCAATGTGATATAATATAAGTAGTTTAGTCAGTTGACAGTTAATCTGAAACTATTTTGATAATCGAGGAAAAAAATATCAAACATGGGTTTGAAATGTGTCAAAAAACTGAATATTTGGACTGTTGACTGGACAGAGTGAGATATTTGAACGCGTCAGTGGGATTTGTCAGATGATTTTTCACAATTTTCTGACATTTCATGGTAATACGGTCATAGAAAACAAAAGTTTCTTGTGGACTTAAATTAGATTCTGTAGCTTTCAGATAAATGCAATGGGTTCAAACCTGTGTTTCCGAGTAGAAGTACAACGCAGCATTAAAAGTAAAGACTCAAGTTAAGTACAATTACCTCAAACTGTGAAGCCGCGACCATGAAAATGGTGTATAACTCAACATAACATGGACATTATGTAACAATATAATGTAGCTGTAAGTAGATATGAGAGTATTTTTAAGTATTTGTGAATGAATAATCTGTAACAGACATACAGTCTATGTACATATGTTTACTATCCTACTGTATTTATGTATAATTAAGTACAAATTTTAGGTACTTTAGTCTTTTCACTCCACTACATGTCAGTGGGAAATATTGTCTGAGAACTTTAATTACAAGTTACTTTGCTTATAAAATATATAGCTGTGAAGCAAATATTAAAATATTTCCCTCTGACATGTAGTGAAGTGAAAAGATTCAAATACCTCAAATTTGTACTTGAGTACAGTAAATGTAGTTAGTTACTTTTCACCACTGTATGTCTGTTTACAGATGATTCACAGGAGGCGTTCAGAAGCTTTCATAAATACTTAGAAATATGTTTGTTTGTGTTATAAACCAGTTAAAGTGTTACACTTGTACTCGGTGATCTCTCGGCCTCTTTCTCACACTCACTCATACACAAACAGGGAAAACCAGGAATGTTCATTCCCCTTTTTTTTTTTTTTTTTAATTAGCCGAGCCTGGGAGCTCTCATGGGACACAAAAGAGTTCAACTGCTTTTGTCGTGCTGGGTAGATTCAGCCGTTACCATGACCACGAGGAGAGTAAAGGCCCAGAATCTGCAGAGCTGAAAGAGGGGAAGCTTCACGGTGCCTCGGCCTCCATTCATGAGGCTCTTTTCTTACCCAGGAGCTCCTCTGCTTTCTGTTTTTACCTTCATATAAAAGATGTTTTGACTGTTTCCATGACCAATCAGCTCTCATTTTCATCGTCGCTGTTGTTTTCTTCATCAGGAGACGCCACATACCTTGACATCTTCAGGGAGTTTTCCCACATGGCGTCCCACAACCCGGAGAAGCTGAAACGAAGGAGTGTGCACTTCAGGCACTCCTTCAGGTAGTCCACCAGGCAGGCATCTGGACGAGGAACACGGTCACATACTTGAAAAGTGCAGCAGCCACTTTCCATATGATGCTTCAGTTCAACATTATGACTCATCCCGAGCTTCAGATCTGATAGAAAAAGGCTCAAATGTTCATTTTATTCCTCAATTTTTCACCTTAAAGTGGCTCGAAGTGAAGAAATGCTGTCGTTCATTCAGTGTTTAGAGTAGCTGCATTATATCTGCAGGAGTCCTGTGCTGTTCTTAGATCAACCTTTTATTTTGAAATGAGGATCAGCTGGTCTTTTCCTCTTATAAATATAGCAATGCTTTTTGTACAGAGTTAGATGAGACGTTTAATAAAATGCCAAGCACTTGTTTTCTTTATTTTCTTTGTATGAATTTGTTTCGCTGCGTCAGTTTCATTATCTTTGAAGGATTTTTGATCAATACTCTACATAAAAAAACATCTGTGTGTGTTTAATGCATGCCTGTACTCTCATTATATTCATACTTAAACTTGAATTCAGCTATGTGTCATATCATTAGTTATCATCAACAATCCAACAGCTTGAAGCCGACATGTTGTGAGTTTATTTTCTTATGAAATGTGTCTGTTGTTTTTGTTTTTCATCGACTATGCTGGTGTAGTCTCGTTGTTTTAAATGCAGTGCCACTATGAAAATCAGTGCTTCTGTTACTGTGTACATGCTGTAGAGGCATAAATGCTCTAATATATCTGAATGAACAGGAATATTTGATGACAGGTGGATGAAAAATAAACATTGTTTGTGTTTACACACATGCAGTGAGAGACCTGTTGACTGACTCACACACATGCAGCTAAAACGACAGCGCCCTCCTGTGTTCAAATGTGAGATTAAAACGTCCCCACGAGTATATGAGGACAATTTAAAGGATGATTTTGGACTTTTACTTCAAATGCAGTAGTTTTAGTCTGACACAAGGCTACGTTCAGATCACAGACCAGACTATAGGAACCACAAGGAACCCTGCATAGAGACAGCGCAGTGTTCTAGTGGAGTAAAATATATGATGGTGTCTGATAATGTAGAAGGGATATAACCTATTCTGGATTTTACAGGTAGTCAGTGCAGAGGAGCCAAAATGGGAGAAAGATGATGTCTGATGCTGGATCCTGTCAGTAAATCAGTGTGTAAATGTGTTTGTTTATGTTTTAAGATAAGATAACATGAGTTAAGTTAAGTTAAAACAAGACAAGACAAGTTTAAATAGTTCTTTAAGTCATGGTTGCAGCACTTTTATAGATGCATTTCTTTTCTGTCATTGTACGGACATACAAGAGAAATTAAGATGCACTTCAAGAATCAGGCTCGGTAAGAAATAAAAATAGATAATAAGATTCATAAAATAAGATAAATAAATACTATTCCCTTCCCACACATTCATTCTATCTCACACTCATTTCATTCCCGCATATGCCGTTAAAACAGGTGATTATTGCATGTAATTGCAGTTCTAGTTGTGAAGTTTTTTTTTATGTTGAATAATCTGTTTCTAGAAATGATTGTTGTGGTGCTATATCTAATTGTTAAAGGTCATAATCTACAACTAGCTTTTAGAAAGAGCGAGTAGTAACGTGGTGATAAGTTATACAAAGTAATAAATAACTTTAGTTTATTACTTACTAAGTAATGTACCCAATGTTGTATTCAAAATTAAATATTTTAATTCAAATTATTATATACTGCACATTAAGGAGGGAAGAACTTGATAATAATAAATAGTTCTTTGAAGAATCAATAGATAAAAAGTTCCTAGCACAACCAAGTGTTCACAAGGTGGATAAGAAATTATTCATAAATATATATAATATATAGAAAAAAATGTAATTTACTCGAAAAAAAATAAATAAAATGAAATAAAAAATTACATATACCTTTAATGTATACGGGTATGTATGTTGGATGATTTATATATATATATATATATATATAGTGCAAGTTTGCAAGTAAAAACACATGGATTATTCAGCAACGAAATTCTCATTTTGCCGTCTCCCTTTACACACAACAACAATAAGAAAACAAAATATACAACACAATAATAGAAAAATAAGATTTTTAAATATATATTAAATATAGTTTAAAGTGCAGAGCAGTTAAAATGAACACCTGAGTTAAAAGCTGAAAAATAAGGCGCTCTGTGCCTCACAGTAACATATATATAATATATTATATACTGTATATATCAGAGTAAATACAATTATATGTAGATTTTAAAGATATTTCACACATTTTATGTGTGTTACATGTTTTATCGTCCTGTATTAAATAAATAATAAGTCACATTATATAATGAGTATTTAAATCAGCTGATTTCGGTTGCCTTGGTGACCCCTGTCGGCCACGCGGTGAACCGCACTGACGTTTACTCCCCGCGTGTGTGACGTATGTTCCTGTGACGCGCAGAAATTTTAAACTATCGTCCTTCTCAGTGATGGCGGCTTCGTTTCGTTCTCTCCCCGCAAGCTGTAACAACAAATGGTACTACACCCGGCAACAGATCGACAACAGCCCATCCCGGCGAGCTGGACTTGATCCCGACAAGGAGCTGTCGTACAGGCAACAGGCGGCGAACCTGCTGCAGGACATGGGCCAGCGGCTCAATGTGTATCTTTTGTCGGGGCGTCTCAGAGCTAGCACCAGCGTTAGCACCCGAGCTAGCGAAGTTTAGCTCCTCACACGAAGCCGGCTCGGCTGTTTGTTTGTGTTTTTGGCGGCTTCGCTCGATGGCATTTCGTTTGTTTTCATGTTTCCTGCCTGTTTAACGCGGCTGTTTGTGAGTTTAACGTCCGCGGTGCCGTTATCTGAGAGCGGCGTAGTAAAAAGGCTAAACCCGGGGCGCCACGGAGAGGCCTGTGCGGTCGGCGGGCCTTCAGGAGGACGTTAGCATTATAGCAGCGCCTCTCACTGTAAGCGAAGAGCGGGTATATAGTGAAACCTGCTTTAGATAAGTGAGTGTTTGACACTTTATCTCTCTATATATACATATATCTATATATATGTGAGATGTATATGATATGTGAGGCTAGCCAGCTGAGCTACCAACTTTGTTGTTGCCTCTGAGGTGCTGATAGGCTGACTTTGGCTTCATTAAAGCTCCTTTGTTGTGTTATTTAACATGCAGAGCGATGACCCAAGTCATATCAATGATGTACAGTCAGTGTTATGATTGACATGTGTGTCAGTACTGTCCTTAACTACCCTCCATCAGGTCCCAACTTACAATTAATACAGCCATCGTGTACATGCATCGATTCTACATGGTCCAGTCATTCACCAGATTTCACAGAAATGTAAGTATCGTCTGTCACGTTCACGCAATCTATCTGTCTGTGCTCATGTCTTATAGTCTTAGAAGAAGAAGAGATACTTTTATCAGTCCCTCGTTGGGCAGACACCCAGAGCAGCGCTCACCAGGAGGTGAACTCCCCCTCCAGCTACCAGTCTACCTTCCATACTTTGGTCCATGCTGGACTTGAACCGGCCACCCTCCTCCGGTTCCCAAGCCGAGGCTCTATGGACTGAGCTACTGCCCTCAGAGTCATCTTTGACAATAACCTCTCTTCTGAGCGTAAATCAAATCACCAGAGCTGCCCTTTTTTTCACCTCAAGAACAGCCCGACTCCACAAATCACACCTTCATCACCTCCAGAATCGACTACCGCAACAGTGTCCGCTACCGCACACCATCCAGAGCTTTTAAATAAACACCAGTACACCCAAAACACCGCTGCTCGCCAGCACTCGTGACCACATTATTACCCCCCCCCTCTCCCCACTGACTCCTGGTCCCACATCGTATCAAGTTCAAAATCCTCCTCCCAACACACAAAGCCCTCCATAACCAGACCCCCCCTCCTATCTCACTGACTGTCCCGTCGGATGCGAACCTCCGGACTCCACCACCCAGGTCCCCAAACACACCCATGACTGTACCGACCTTCAAATCTCTGACAAAAACACACCTCTTCACTGCTCTTAATGTTTAGCTTAAGTCGTCTGTGTTTTTAGTGTACTGTTTGGATGTTTTCACCAGAAAAATGCTTGTAAATAAAATGTATTATTATTATATCTACTTATTTTTGGTGTGTCTTCTCCAGGTTATCGCTCCCGCCGCTCTCTTCCTCGCTGCAAAGGTCGAGGAGCAGCCCCGAAAGCTGGAACATGTTATCAAGGTGGCCCATGCATGCCTCAATCCTCAGGAGCCTTCTCCAGATGTACGCAGCGATGTAAGTGTTGGGCTGTAGTGAGAAAAATCGCCTCCCGTCTCCTCCTGCGTTTACCTGATAGGGCGGTGATTTCACCTCTGTAACATTGCGCCGTGAAAGGGAATGAATTTGTGATAATTGGTAACGTTAATTTTACTGATTATTGCCTGTAAACGTTCCTTTGTGTCCGAGCTTCAATTTTAGATGACACATCACGATTTCCTGCTCGTAGGACCAGCGCTGATGCTTTTTTCACTTCACATTTAAACTTGGTACAAGTGCATGACAAGGTTTCTCCTACCTCGGGCGCTGAGGCTGCTTATACACACGACACATTGCATCCCGGCGTCTGTGTTTAACACTTGTAAAACTACACTGTGTAGCTTTAACCGGCTTCGTCAGCTCTACGTGAAAGGTGGGTTTAATGTGTTTGACAAAGGATAGAGGCCTCCCAGTGAGTAATGTGCCTGTCCTCTCAACCTCAGGCTTACCTGCAACAAGCCCAAGACCTGGTCATTCTTGAGAGCATAATACTCCAGACCTTGGGTAAGTTGGGAAGGAAGAACTGGGTCTTTTTATGATTTCCCTCCAGAAACACATGTGATCATAAACATAGTGCTAACCTGTTTTTACTTTTGTCCACAGAAAGCCGTTAGCAGGTAGCAGCACCAGAAAGAGAAATTCATGCTTCATATTAGCAGCTTTCACCCATTTTTTTTTTTTTTTTTAACTTCCTTTATGTCCTTAACTTTTTACATTTCCCTCCTTTTTTCTTTTCCACACATTTTTAAGCCATCTGTTTGAGGACTGTGAGATGAATCGCTGCAGTAGCACGAACAAGGGCGCATTCAGACAGAGTCCGTTGCTGAAAACGTGTGTTTTTCCCATTCATTTGAGTGGGTTAGTGCGCTTTGGCTGTCTAAAAAAAAAAAAACCAAAAACGCAGCGACCTGCAGAGGAGAAGTTGAGTCGGATCCAACTTTTGTAAAAATGCAGCCTGACGTCACGCTGCAGCCGCCAATCAGACGATCAGTCCGGTCAAACCTCCACAGTCAGCCTGAAATGTCTCTGAAACCGAGACTATCTAAACTCTGATACTCGCCCATTGTTTATTTCATGAAGCAGCTTCTAAATCTGAGTCTGACTGAAATTTACGCTGCAAGATAGAGACACGAAGAAGTTTAGAGAGAGTTAGCAGTGGTTGAGCAACTTAAACGGTGAATGAGAGTGAGGGAGCGGCGGCCTCGACTGTGAAATAAAAAGTGATTTTCTGATTGTTTCTCAGTGGTTACATACAACACAAACACACACACACACACACACCGGACAACCCTGTGCCAAAGCGCCTGATCCTGTCTGAATGCGCCATAATGGCTTTTTAGTGTGTTTGCAACCTGCTTACTCCTTTCCCGTGCTTTCAAGCTTGGGAATAGACAGCTGGCGACGATCACATTGGCTTTAATTAAAAACTACAAATAAATTCTGTTCTGTTAAAAAAAGGTTCAGTGTCGTGCAACAAAGCAAGAGTTTGGAAAAGATCATTTTATGTTTTTCACGTCCATCTGTTCGTGTTTTTGGGAGACCTCATGCAAAGTGGCGTTCACATAGTCTATTACAGAATTCATTCTCTGGTTTTCAGGAACTTTAATCTTTATCATGGAATTTGGATTAAATAAAATCGATGTTGTGCGTGTATCAGTTGCATTTCATTTATCAAACTGTCTCTTTTTGTCCCTTCTTTATTGCAGCTTTTGAAATCACCATCGACCATCCGCACACTCATGTTGTCAAGTGCACTCAGCTCGTCAGAGGTGAGCATCAACTCTTCAATTTTTTTTTTTCAAATTGTCTAAAGACATCTCTCATTGATTGTACGTTTGCATGTAAAATGCTTAATTAGCAGGTTTTAAGTATGTTTTTTTGTTCTGTTGTTGTTCCAGCGAGTAAGGATTTGGCTCAAACATCATACTTCATGGCCACCAACAGGTATATTCACAGTTCACTGTTGTTTTTGACATGAAGGCACATTTTCACGTTTCTTAAACTCAATATACTGAATGTCTGTTCTCTCTCCTCCTCTTTCTGTTTCTTGTTTCTTTCCGGGACGTATCCTGCCACGTAGTCTGCACTTGACCACGTTCTGCCTGCAGTACAGTCCGCCCGTTGTGGCCTGCGTGTGCATCCATCTCGCCTGCAAATGGTCCAACTGGGAGATCCCCGTGTCCACAGACGGGAAACACTGGTGGGAGTACGTCGATCCTACAGTTACCCTCGAGCTGCTGGATGGTATGTGCCGTAAATAAACTTCGGTCCCGTCCACGTACGAGCAGGAAACAGACGTGCGAGTCAAATAAATGTTGAGGTTTCAGCTTCTTTGTAACTTCTTCCAGAGCTCACGCACGAGTTCCTGCAGATTCTGGAGAAAACGCCCAGCCGGTTGAAGCGGATTCGCAACTGGAAGGTACGCGCTTCTTCCCATGATTCTTTGTGATTTACAGCAGCGGTCCCCAATCTTTTTTTCCCGCCATGAACTGGATTCATATAAGACGATGTTTTAACGGACAAATATGACAAAATAAAATGATATGACTGACATCTGTCAAGAGGCAGAGACGGTGTATCCAGTCATTTTTCAAAGTAAAGCATCTCTCAGACTCTGATAATCAATAAAATAATTTTTTATTCATTCTTTCTGTGCTGCTTGGAGCGGTACCGGTCCGCGGCCGGCTGATCTACAGCCTCTGTTTTGTACATTTTTTTTTTGTTGACTGTTTTCTGTGTTTTCTTGCCTTCCAGGCTGGAGGTCAGACACCAAAAGCCAAGCCGAAAGTCAAAGAGGAGGGTGACCAGAGAGACACCATGATGAGCATGATCTCTATGGCCTCGTCAGAGAGCACCGTGGCGGGCCTGATGAGCCTCTCAGCACCACCTTCTGCCTCCTCCTCCTCGTCCATAGATGACAAGGACAGGGTTGCATCCGGCAGCGCTCAGACTTGGAGTGGAAAACCGGAGCAGCAGCAGCAGCCCAACAATGAGGTTCACGCTCCAGCTAAGGTGTCGCTGAGTGAGTATCGCGCCAAGAACGCAGACGTCCTGGCCGCCCAGAAGAGGAAACTGGAGAACATGGAGGCCAGCGTGAAGAGGGACTATGCCAACGCCGCCCAGGCTCTCATTGGTCAGCAGCAGAGGAAGGAGAAGCAGCAGCACCATCACCAGCAGTCCAGCTCCTCCTCCTCCGACATGTCCAACCCGTCACCCATTATCCTGAAAATCCCGCTGGAGAAGGAGCGGCATGACAGGAGCTCTCTGAAAATGCGTTTCCCCCTCGCTGGTGCAGGAGGAGGAGGCAGCGGACACAGCACCAGCAGCGCCCGAGGCCAGGATCAGGACATCAAAGTCAGGATACGAGTGCCCGAGAAGCAACGTGGGAGCTCAGGAGAGGAGGGCAAGAGCAGGGACAAGCACAGGGAACGATCCAACCACCACCACCACCATCACCACCACCACCATTCCTCCTCTAGCGGTGCCTCGCTCTCCTCTTCACACAAACATTCGTCCAGCTCCGGCGGGGCAGTAGGAAGCAGCAAAAAAGTACCCAGTGACTCTTCTAGGACGAGCTCTTCGTCCTCTTCCACCTCACGTAAGAGGACACACTCCCAAGATCCCACGGCGGGCTCTCACCCTGCCACTAAAGTCAGCAAGTCCTCGAGGAACCCCTACCAGCTCCCGTCCCTTTCTTCCTCCTCTGGGCAAACTCTGGGTCACGGTTCTGACATTCTTCCCGCCCTGGGCCTCCCCCACCACCAAGGGAGCTACTCACACTCCAAAGGCGAGAAGACGGACACTAATGGGCACGGCGCGCGGCGGAGCCCAGTCGAACGAGTACCAGGACACTTTTGAAATGCTGAACTCGCTTCTGAGCGCGCAGGGCGTCCAGCCGTCCCAGCCATCCATGTTTGACTACAGATCCCAGTACGGGGACTACCGGTACAGCGGCGGCTCCAGAGGGAGCAACCCGAGGCCGCCACCTCTGCCTTCAGAACCGCCTCCCCCTCTGCCGCCGCTACCCAAATGAGTTCCCGATCAGGAGATGTATTGTGTACATTGTACTTGACATCACAAACATCCATGTTGTTACATAAAGTATTGTTTGTTTTTTTATTAACTCACCCACGTTTTTTTATAGTCGGCATGAGAGCAGCGAAATGTAGTGGTGAGATCAATTTTTCGCGGGGCAATAATGAGAGGCTTTAAAAGCTCGCTAATGTGAGGGGGGGGAAATACAGAAAAGTGTAGATACAATATTTTTTTGCTCTTCTGTTTCAAATGAAATGTGATGATGGGACCTGATGTTTTTAAACCATCACTGTTTGTTTGTTTTTTTTGGAGGAATTCATCGTCTTGAAATAATGAGGAAAAGATCTCCATCATATTACCTGTTAGGTCTTCTTACAGACTGTCTTTTTATAATGTTTTTATAGTATGTTATTTATTAATTGAATGCTTTTAAAACAAAACAAAAAACATAGTCCCCTCCTCCTCCTCCTTTTTCTACCTTTTTTAAAGGTGTCCCCTCTTTGTTCTCTTTTGGGGCGGAGGGATATTTCTTCATCACGACTGTACAGGCTAGTTTGAGAGTGCACGTCTCCAAAGCCATCTTTTTAATATTTTTGTCTTTTTGTTTTTCCTTTTTTTTTTTTTTTTTAAACAGCCATAAACTGACGGGCAAACTCCACCAGGCACGATGCGTCACGTGTCCGCCGTGGCTGTTCTAGTCAATGTTTCAAACCCCACCAGAAGCGCCGCGATCCATTTGAGAAACTTGTGTTTTATTTTTGACGGATGCCGTGAGCAGCCGAGCTCGAGCCGTCAGGAAGTCAGACACAGAAACGGCATAGAGAAGCTGGCAGATTTTCAAAATAAAACACCCCGTGCAGATTGTAAAAACAGCCAAAAGGGAAACAATGAAACTACGTCTAAAAATGTCCAAATCTGAGCACGTTAACAAAGTCTGGCTGGCTTCTGAGGCGCTCCTGGTGGGGTTTGACGCAGTCGTGCCTGATGCAGTTTCGCCGTGAAGAAAGAAAATAGGTGACTGCCCGACCCTCTTTATGTTTTTGTTTTATCTCCTGCTTTACTTGGTAAAAGATGTACAAAAACTGTAAAATGTTTAAAACAAACATGAAATATTTTTTACATTTTGTTATGAAAAATTGCAAAAAAAAAAGATGTAAATTAAGGAAGCTTGTGCTTTTTTTGTTTATTTTTCTTTTTTTAGATTTTGAGTGTTGCAGTCATTGTTTTAAATGGTTGTAAAATATTCATATTCAGATCTCTCTGATGATTACACTAATGGACAGTTTATACCAAGGATTACACATCTATGGTTTATCAAAGGGTTCAAATAGTTCAAACATATCTAATCCCAGTATGGTCACAATGAAGGAAATGCCAACAAAAATAATCCCTCTAGAGAAGAAATGTGAGTTTTTAATCATGTCGTGTGTCTGTCATTTTTCCTCTGGAGGTGTTTTTAGGGTGGAAATAGGGCAGCATATATGGATGTACTACATTTAAAGTCACTGTCAGTCACCCTGAAACTGTGCCGGGGGGTTAAAAAAACAACTTTTTCAGCTGGTGCTCGCTTTGTGGTGACCATATTGAGCACAGTATATAATAAAGTATTGAAAATACACAAGATATCAAAGCCTAATCGAACGCCATCTGTCTCGTCATCCATGTGTCATGATTGTCTTTCATTTATGCATTTCTTTTTGGGGATGTTTTAAATGTGTGAAGCCCCACTGGTCTGATTTTTTTTTTTTAATCATGTCAAACTACATTGGTGGATATTCGTCTTCGTTTTGTTGTAATAATCCATCCACAATGTCATGTTTCAAGCAGGTTATCCACATACCTCCACTACAAGGTCATAAGCATGAAGTATAATACTGTTTAACTAATCTGAATTTGTGGAAGAGGTGCGAGAGAATCGGGTCTCATCTGTACATTTAATTCATACTAAGCTTTATATGGTTTTGATTGTATAGTATTACTGCTCCTTTACCTGCTTTTTTTTCTTTCAGTTTGTAACCAGAAACTCATTTTAGGCAGTTCACAGTAATGCAGTACAACAAATCAGCCATACAATTGTAAAAAAATAAATATTTTTGTTCCCTCGATTATTATATGGAAGATAAGCTGAAAGAGTACAGCTCTTTGCTCAGGCAGCAGAGGTTTTATTAGTTATTCAACTCTTTGGTTGTAAAACAGGGAAAACAGTAAATGCACTGAATATTTATCTCGGTAGGTTTATTGCCTACAATGCAATTGACAAAGTGTTACATGTAGACTTATTAGAATAGATGTCCAAAATATATCCTTTTTTTTTTTTTTTTAATTTTTAATTTGATCTGGACAAATCTTCCATTTTTTTTTTGTTTTAAGTATTAACTTTATGCTGTGAGAACAGGACACGCATTTCAAAATCAGAAGAAAAAACCCACCTGTGAGAAAAATGGAAGACACTCATGCAACCTAACAATGCAAAAAAACAAAACAAAAAAATCACATAGCTACAATAAAGTTTCATGTTTTTTGTTGTTTTTTTACGTCTTGGTGGTTTTAGTGACACTCAGGTCTGGAAATGAAACGTTTTGGGACTCTCTCTCTGTTTCAGTTAAAAGGTTATATGTGAACACTGTTCTTTTTTGATATAATGTGGTTGCTTTATTCTCAATTAAAGTCAATAAATATTTTAAGAAAAAAAAAAAGCTCATTTCTTTTTATCAGGGGTCTTCAACCAGGGGTCCGTGCCCCTCCCAGGGGGTCCGCAGAGGTACTGCAGGGGGGTCTGCCAATTTTTGTCATAATAATTGACAATTTTCACCAAAATGTGAGAATTAATTGCATTAATATGCAATAAAAAGCTACTTTTGACAAAAACTATACATTATTTATAGATTATTCCATTATGCCTGAATGTTTTATCAATCAAACACATAAAAGCTGAAAACCCCTGCTTTATATATATAAAAAAATATATATATATATATATATAAAAACTGCACTGCTGCATTATTGTGGGTGTAAAGCAGATCTTTAACTTTGTTGCCAGTTTGATTGGCAGCTGGATTAACCAATGAGATGCTTTGAATCTTCAGCCAATCAGAGGTCTGATGGGGGGCGGGCTCACGTAGTTAGGGGGGGAATGCAGGAAAAACGACGTAGTGTGCCTCCGGAGCTAGACTCGGTCGGACGACAGAGAGACAAAGGTGAGCTTTAATAAACAAAAGATGCGGTTGTGTTCGTCTTCTGGCAACCGAGACATGTCGAAGATATCGAGAAAGACGCTATAAATGCTATAAATCAGCAGAACTCCGTTTCCGAGCCGCAGTTTTGCGGAGAAAGGAGCCGTTAGCTACCGTTAGCAGCTGCTAAACAAAGATGGCGACTCCGTAACTGAAGGAGTGACGCAGCACAGAGAGGCGGGCTGAACAGCGGAGTGGCGCCCGGTTAGACTTCAAGACAGAGAAATGTCTTCTCCTACATTTAAATAAGCCATAAAAACACTTTATCCTTAACGTTAAGTGAGGCTTTAACTGTTTTAATATGTATGTCTGTTATTTACATCTATAATTTATATTAACTCGTATAATAAAGTTGATAAATGTCGAATTTGACAAGCCACCTGACCCGGCACCGCCTGCTTTAACGTTACTTTATATGAATGGAGGAACAGCTTGTATTCATATGGGATTAACTGCTGTAAATGGTGCTAATCTATGTATATTTATATAGTTATGCCTTATACATAAAACAATATACTTAAACGTTTCTGATTTTGGGACCCATTTTGTTATTAAAGGGCTGAATAAGTCTCTAAAACGTGGACGTGTAAATTTAGCATATAATCCTCAATTTGTAATCTCAACAGTTTTATGTAAAAAAATATACTTATTTGACCTCCTTGTCTCCATATTACATTACTTCATTGTTATTTTTGTTTATAAAATGCTGAAAAATAACACAAACGATGCCATTAATGACAAAGAGCAGGAAAGAAATCCTCACATTTGAAAATCTACATCATCGGCAGTTTTGTTTAAAAAAAAAAATGTCTGAAACAATCACAACAATAATTTTGACCCTGCAGATTGATCTCTGGTGATGTCTTCATCAATCAAATGGTAAAAGATGGTTTCAAGCATATAATCCCTAATGACATGTATTAGCAATCTACAGTAAAATACAGTTTGAAAAAAATGTACTTTTTGTACCTCTTAGTCTCCATATTTCATGACTCGAGTATTAATTTTGTCTGTAAAATGCTGTAAAAAAAAACAAAGACTTTTACTAATTACTGTCATTAATACTGGGGAAATTCACTTGTTACAACAGCTCATAATACACAAGATGGATAATAAAAATAAATAAATCAATAAATAAATGTTGGTGTCCTGGTGGCTTATCTGGTAGAGTCCTTCCTGCAGCGACCCGGTTCTGACTCCAGCGTGTGGTCCACAGATGTTTCCTTTGTTGTCCCCTCTCTCTCTCTCTCACTGCTTTCCTAATATCACTGAATCAGGAAAGAAATCCTCACACAGGACTGGAATATCAGGACGGTTCATCGGATCATTGTTCTGTCAGCCGACTAATCGATTAACTGTGACCTCTGGTTGTTTTTCAGACGATGAACAGGATACGGATCCACGTTTTGCCTTCGAGTAGGAACCGGGTGGCCCAGACGCCTCGTCCTCAGGAGCCCCAGGCCTGCTCCTTCACCCAGCGGCCGTGCTCTCACCCTCGTCTGGACGGCTTCGAGTTCTGCATCAAACACATTCTGGAGGACAAGAACGCGCCGTACAAACAGTGCAGCTACGTCTCCGCCAAGAACGGCAAGCGCTGCCCCAACGCTTCACCGAAAGTCGAGAGGAAAGATGGGTGAGCGTCACGATTAGACCTCAGCTTTATTATCTTTAAGTCTGAGTGTGGAAGTTAACTCCCTGGCTGACAGCAGACACAAACACTAAACCTCTGTTAACTAATCCAAACAGCTCTCTGACATCTCATGCCAATGTCTGTCCTTTAGAGTGACGTTCTGTGCAGAGCACGCTCGCAGGAACGCCATGGCTCTCCGAGCTCAGATGAGGAAGACTCACTCCAGTCCGTCCCCGGAGACGCTGCTGTCTCAGCTGAGCGGATACAACCGAGCAGAGACACACAGCGTCGAAGGAGGCAGCTCTGAAGCGAGCCGTATTCTTGGTAAGTTGTCCTGTTTAGACACTCAATGAGGTTAATGTCATGTGCTCTGACTTTTCTTCTGTGTGAATATTATAGTAATGTTTAACTCCACCTCCTCTGTACAGATGAGGACAGTCTGAGTGAGGAGGAGCAGGGTCCTCTGGTACTCGACCAGACGTGGAGAGGAGACCCTGACAGTGATGCAGACAGCGTCGACAGTGATCATGAGGATCCTCTGAAGTAAGCTGAATTCTCTGTCTTCTGTTTTTAATCTCAATTTATTGGATTTAGATTGTTGTGTGAATCCTACTTTACAGAGATTTTTATGGTGAATGTGTTTGTTTGTTTTCTTTGTAAATTGCAGACATGCAGGAGTGTACACAGCGGAGGAGGTGGCGCTCATCACTCGAGAAAAGCTCATCCGGCTCCAGTCTCTCTACATTGACCAGTTCAAACGCCTGCAGCACCTGCTCAAGGAGAAGAAGCGTCGATACCTGCACAACCGCAAGGTGGAGCACGAAACTCTGGGTAAATATGTGAAGATTGACTACTGAACAGTTTGCTCCATACTTCTTTTTTTACAAATGATATCAATATCTGTTTGTTCATGTTGGTTGTCAGGGAGCAGTCTGCTGACGGGACCTGAAGGTCTGTCCATGAAGGAGAGGGAGAACCTGAAGAAGCTCAAAGCTCTGCGCCGATACCGTCGTCGGTACGGTGTGGAAGCCCTGCTGCACCGTCAGCTCAGGGAGAGGAGGCAGGCTGTGACGGACGGAGCTCCTCAGGTGTGACCCCATCACAGTAAACACAGTGACTACAGTCACTAGTAGTAAAACTAGTTTAAGACTTGATGTTAAAGGGTCGGTTCACCAGAGCATGAAAAGCTCTCATTTGCTCCATGTGGTCTCTAATTATGAAGATATTTCAACGTTTATCTGCTCTGGTTTCAAGACACCAGTGTGTGTGTGTGTGTGTGTGTGTGTGTGGTGGTGATTATGGTTGTGGTTTTAAACACCAGAGCAGTTTGTCTTCCCAGAAACGGTTTCCTGGTTGTACCTTCCCGGCTTTGAACATTTTTCAGTGGAGCAGCATTACTATTGAAGAAACGCAGCAGTCACTGATAACTCTGAACAACAGAGGGGCGTCGGTTTGCCCACCACAGCTCTGTCTGCCAACATAGACACAGTTTCTGCGTGTAGAGTTTCAGATGTTTGTTTGTTTAAATTCCGCGTGTACTACAAACAAAGTGACATTCACTTCCAGTGTACTGTAAGAAATCGGGGGGTCGAATCTGAGCAACACGAGAGCCCAGAGGGCCCTTTTCATCCACAATATAGAGTTTAGAGTATGTCATGCTCGCCCACCACTCGAACGGGTGGGTCTGCTGAGGCGTAGGGGAGCATGCTACGCAGTGATGGGTTCTGTTGTAGGATGACTAGGGCAGAAGAGGCACCTCAGTCTCGCCGGCCTGGGAGGCGTCCAATTTGGGGCCTAACCCACCTCTGCACGGCTGATGACGGGTCACGGATGTCGAATGAATCTCAGTCACTTTTGGAGCTCCCAGGGAGTGTTTCCTGCTTTCTCTAAATTTCTGGCTAGATACCGCTCTGGGTGAATGGTAATGTAGTGAACTGGCCCTTTTTTTACATGCTGAACTGTCATAAAATCCAGTGTGGTCGAGCACAGAGCCAAAACATGGAGTACGCTGAGTATAAAAGTCCTGATGTCTTTTTGATTTCTGCTCTTAAAGAGAACACACCCTGTTTTCTTAAAGAATGAAACATGATGCATGTCTCTCATATGTGAGCCTTTATACTGTTGATGTTGCAGAGCTGTAGTGTCCTCAAGTATGTTGATTATTACAGTGAATGAGGGATAATGCATATTTTTGGTTTTGAAGTTGTGCTCAGCATATTTGAGTGCAGCAGATTTGAAAACCTCGTCACACGAAGCACATCACAGACTCCTCGTCTTTATAGTCCTTTTTTCTCTGACAGTTTTGTGGCATCCAGGAATGAAAATGCTGTTCAGGATGATTAAAGTTATAAAGGAAATACTGTTGTCTGCCTCAGTTTATGGTTTTGACCTTATCTAACACGTCTTTTATCTGTTACAGCCTCACACGAGAACGGTGTACGAGAAGTGCAACTCCTTTGTGGAGGGAACCCGATGTTCCAACCCCTGCCTGCCCATGACCCGGCACTGTGTCTCACGTATCCTCAATGATAAACAAACCTTACAAGACCTGATTATTAACAAGATATTAACATCTTTCCATGTGTGTGTTAATGTTCAAACTATACTGCAAACTGAGGATACATTCAGACAAGATCTTGTGCTGCGGGGGAAAACACACAGCGATCCGACGCAGCGTCTGATCCTGTCTGAATGTACCTTCCTGAGGTTCTCTGGTCAGTCAAGCAGTACTTCTTCTCTCTATCTTGTCGTCACCGCGGCCCCGATCAAGACCAGCAGCTTGAGGTAGCTGTTGGTTTCAAAGGGAGCCTACATTAAACTCCTTCCTGTGGTCTGTTGATTTCTCCCAGAGTTATAACGGGGCTAATCTGTTCAGTTGGAAGGAACAAACCACCTTTCCAACCTTTCTTTCATTTCAACCTAACTGACGTTTTCTCCACATCAGCAACAGTTTTATTGCAAGTGCTGAACTTTGTTCTTCTAATTACCAGTGATTTAAAAAGTGTCCTGACACCGGCTTTACATTGTGAACAAGCTGCCAAGTATTAATCACTAACTCATTGTACAAACTCACTCAGGCATGTCATTAATACAGTCGATAATTAGGATGTTGCGAAAGGCTTGAGAAATAATTAAAACAAGATTATTTCCATAGGAATAATCGTCGTACTGGCAGTAACACTAATCAGGCTGAACGTCCACAGCTCAGCGTGTCTTGTTCATGTGCTTCTCCTTGACACCGAGACACTCAGACATCTACCAGGACAGCAACCAGGTGCTTTTCAAAATGTGTCCGGGCCTCAAAGACGTCCCGTGCGACCGCACCGTGCACTTGGGTCAGTCCGACGACCCCCGCTGCCCGCTCCACCTCACCCTGCCTCCCCCCATGTACCAGCCCGAGCAGGAGCCTCCGCCTCAGGAGCAGATCACCACCGCAAGCAGAGACATGTATCTGAGCGCAGCAGAGCTCCAGCCCACAGAGAGCCTTCCCCTAGAGTTCAGTGATGTACGTAGATACGATGTTCACCTACTGCTCTCCTTTGATGTGTTCGCATTGTGACAAATGTCATGCTCAGCGCTTACTGTTAGACGCTGAGACTGGGGAGTTTCAGGGTGCGTTCACAACTCTCTGTGTGAGAGTCGATATGAAGCTAAACTACCATTAAATTCATCTTCTGATTGTGAATTGTCGAGTGATCTATACATGTATGCAGTATCCTTCAGTAATGATGGTAACACAAGAGTGCAGTCCACTCTACAAGTTTCTGTCAGTCAATGCGACTTCATGTTTCCAGCTCTTTTTAAAAAGTCAGCGTGAACACGAACCCGAAGGCAGAAATCTGTAATGTTTCCGCTTGGTTTGGACCAAATGAACCAAACCACGGGTGTGAAAGCAACATGAAATACTGGAAGCAAAGGCCAAGTGGTTTGTGTTTTCAATATTTAAGACAAGCTTAAAAAGCAGCTGAGGTGCTGCTGGGAGGTTCACATGTGATGTGTGCTTTCCGTAAACACTCAGTATGGAGTTTGCTGCTCTGCTCGACGATCTATGAAAAGCACAAACACAAGAGTGGGATGCTTCTCCCACACAAAGTAGCATCACCTGAAGCTGCACTGTAGATCAATTATCCCAAATCAAAGACGCCGCGCCTGGAGCTGGAGGTGTAACATAAATATACATCTAACTTTAATTTGTAGGAGCCGTTTTAAGGTTTAGATTTGATAAATATTTCCTGTTACACAGGACCTGGATGTGGAAGGGGACGGCATGCAGGGTCCTCCGTCCCCGCTACAGTTCGACACGGCCCTGGCCCTGGAGGACCAGACCATCAGAGCCATCGCCGAGGCCCCGATGGACATCCTGACCGGAGAAGACCCAGACCAGGTGGACCTGGACGCCTCGGGACACGAGCTCTCAGAGAGAGATGTGGATGCCATCATGGATGAGCAGGTTAATTCTCATTCAGGGGCTTTGTCGTCTTGAGTCTTTGTTTCACTGTATGTCACACTGCGAGATGGGTCTAATAAAAACTTGGTCACAATCCGTGTCAGTACAATTTTGAGGCGTGTCAGACTGTGTGATGATTGACTGGTGGACCGCAACGCTGCGATCTGCGATAAACGATAACTCTGTCATACTGATTGAGTTTCAATGATGGGGAACAATCCACAGTCCTCGTTCTTTATCTGAAAGTAACCTAATACTTTAACAGTCTAACTTCACTTCACTGAAACTTGAATGAAGGGACCGCTTCACGTCCTGCATGAACACGAGGAAAGATTGAAGCAGCTCTTTGTGTTCATACGGCACCCGACTAAGACAGATTTGGAAAAACTACAAAGCTGCTTGTGTCAAACATGCTGGTACAAAAAAAGAGGAGTGTGAGTCGGCTGTGTCGTGAGAGGAGGGCAATAAAAATGAGTTTTGGAGGGTATGATAATGAACCGTAACATCCACAGTTCAAATCCATCTGAGGATGTCAGTTGAATGCATGTCATTCCACACCTCTCTCTCTCTCCCTTCATTTTCTGTCATCGCTGCTATTGACAAATAATGTCACAAATTTTCCACAATAACATCAGAAAATACAGACTCATAAAATATAATTATAGATTTAAAAAAACAGCCATATTTCACAATAAAACTCGTCCAAACAACGACATGAAAGCAGATTAGAAGAATTTAAAATCTCAGTTAATGTCATTACTGTCATTCCCCTGTGAGATTAAAGAGTACTGTGTGTGTGTGTGTGTGTGTGTTGGACTGGTGGTCTTGCTGGGAATTGAATCGTTGGACTGTCTTTGTCCTCACAACCAGCTGTCAGCAACAGTCGGCCAAACAGTCTGCACCAGACCGACCGACAGCAGAGATCTGATGAACAGAAACAATCATGTCGGCTTCATGAGAAGAAATCTATCGGTTTTATTATTGATTGGTTATTATTATTTTATCCCTGCCTGATCAGTGAAAGCTGAGCGAGTTCATAAGGTCGTTAAAAAGTTCACATCATATACAGGCTGCTGTAACATGTACTGTTAACTAGCCTACCTCTACAAGATGTGTCATGCTCCATGTGTGACCATCTGAGGTGGCAAACGAGTGCTCCAACGTTAACAAATTGATATTTGACAGACCTGTCTAAAGAGTAGCTTTGATAGATCAGCCCACTCACAGCTAGCTCTCATCAACAGCAGAATAAAATGCCTCGGTGTGTGCTGAGTATCGAGGCTAAAGGATTTGATTCCAGCCCGGGTCCTGTCTCTCAACGGTACAAAACTGAATTTAACGACTTATTTTGCTGCTAGTTTTGACATGAACTTGCACCAACATGTCAAAGATAATGTCTTATCAACATGTGATACAATAACTAACAAACATGGTCACAGAAATACAAATTTTTATCCAATAAATCGATACGGTGTGCTTCAAAGCGTCGGACTCTTTCTCTGTCCTGCATATAAGTAGCGTGAGAGTTGTGTGATTTTAAACAGCTGTCTGTGGAGATTACACTTCACTAATTACTCTGCAAGAAAAAAGAACTTAGTGTTAAATGAGGAGCTCCCTGGTTGCAAGATTTGATGAAATAGAAGTGCAGCGAGCGATGTGGATTGCCCTTTGACCTGCCAGCGTGCTGAATCAGACTGTGCTGTTCACATGCAGCGGCCGCGCTTCATCCTCCATAATCCTACTGGTTGTATCAGTGGTCACATTGTGAGGTTTTGGTCCTTCATTTTTAATACAGCTCGTCACCGTCTTCAAAGCTGGATGGACTTGACTCACAACGTGATTCAGGACCAAAGATTTCACCACGTTTTTCCTCAACAGTCATCTGGCACAGCCCAAAAATGCAGCCCAGTGTGAACATTAAATAGATATCTGTGTGGAGCTGTATGAGGTACATATCTGTAGTCAGTGTGTACAGCGTCTTCACGTTCAAAGCATTCTTCGGCTGAGAATTACCTTTAAACCACAACAACAGATCTGTACCTGCAGTAAATCTACTTCTTGTTCTTCCACCCAGGTGGTGTCGGAGGTCGTAGGAGCTGAAGAAGACGCCACCGATAATTCACTCCAAAACGTCAACGCCGCCACAGTCGATGCTCCCAGATGAACGACCTCTGCAGCGTTGTTATCTGTTTCAACAAAGACTTTCAGTGGAGGTCACCTTCAGAAGATCCTCCGTCAACAATAGACTATAAGACTGTTCATTCATTGATTCGTCGACTTCTGTTCGTCTTGTGGGTGTATTTATTTTGTCTGGGTTAAATTAAAGGTCCAGTGTGTGAGATTTAGAGAACATGACAGATAGAAAATTAATGTGAAAGTAAGAACAGCTGTTTTTGTTGCCATCTTTGTAGTTCTGCCTCTGCCACCTCCCGGCTAATCTACATATTGGTAAAGACTTGGATTGTTAGTGGACCTGTGACTGGTCAAATGACGCCTGGTTGCTCGAACAAGTTACCTGTAACAGCACCCACCTGTCAATCAAAGTGTCCACGCTCTTAATTCTGCATAACTTTAATTTGAACAGGTGAGTTCTATAAAAGTTCTATAAATTCAGACTCAGTACAGTAAACCAAGCAGCAACCTCTGTGTCTCTGGCAAAAGCTGCAGTTCCTCAAACGTCCACTTGAGGCTGGCTCCAGAAGTGAGTCAGCCTCCATAAGTCCCCATGTTAGACAGCAGAAATAAACATGTTTACAGCCTGGTACAAAAAACAGTTTTGGTCTCTGTAGCTAATTTCCCCGTTCATGACAACTGTACTGAGGGTGAATTTTTATACAACTCACCTGTTCAAATTATATTAAGACTTAAAGTTATGCAGGATTAAGAGCGTGGATGCTTTGATTGACATGTGGGTGCCGTTGCAGATGGCTTGTTGGAGCAACCGGGCGTCATTCGGCCATGTCTTTGCTGATTTTTAGATTAGCCAGTAGGCGGCGGAGGCAGCGCTGCCAAGTTGGCGGCAACCAGAGCCACCAAACTGTATGTTTTATATGTTTTATACTGTTTATGGTTGAACCGTCATGTTTCTACAAAAGCACAGACTGGACAAACTAAACACTGCTTCTAAATCGGGCAGTTTGCGGCGTCACCACTAGAGGCGCTAAAAACCTTAACACACCGGACCTTTAATGTTTCACCTGGTCAGTCACTAAAATGTTTTTATCTGTAATTAAATAAAAAAACATTTAAAAAAAAAAAAAAAAAGGGACACTCATTCTCTATCATTGTCATCATCCACAAATGAACTTATTTTATGATACATCTGTTGAACTTCTTTCTTAATGAAATCCAGATTTGAACAGATTTACGACTAACCAGGGAGCACGGAGAATATTTTAAGGCACTGAAAACCACTTATATAAAGACTGCTTAAGTATATGGTGAAGTTATGTTTGGCAGCATGGGACAACCTCTGAGAAAAAAAAAAAAAAAATGGGGCGGGTAATGCAATTTCATGCAATGACATCACTTTTCCTCAACCCAAAACAGTGAACGCCGAGACGGGGAGAAAGAAAAGCGGCTGCCGCTGCGGGGAGAGGAGGACGGAGGAAGGAGGAGGACGACACCGCTAACGACCAAAAAAAAAAAAGAAAAGAAAAATGAGCTCCAGATAGACAAACGGTTTAAAAAACAACGTTTGTTTCTTCATTCACTCACCATGACACGGCAACGTCGACGGTTTCGACCCAAATGAGGTGAGTTTAACCGTTAAAAAATGTCGTTTTGGGTCGAATACCGACACTGAGAGAGGGAGAGAGAGGCTGGCTCTTCATTGATTTAACATCACCGGTGGAGGAAACGACCACCAACGGTTATAAAGCTACAACATTTAGCTTAAAAAAAAAAGAGGCTTATTAACGTTAAACAAACAAACAAACGACGTGTTTTCGGTGCTAGAACCGAGAGAAAGGGCGTAACGGGGCTTTACCGTGTCGGTAAGGGGACTCATTTTTCATTTTTTTTTTTTTTAAGGGCCTGTCCCGAAAGAAGACGAAAAAAAAAAAAAACCCCAAAAAATGGACATTTTTCTGAGCCTGAGTCTGTAATGTTAGCTTTAAACACAGAACACAGCCTCCATGCATGTCGCAGCAGCAGCCTCGTTTATTTTAAGGCTTGAAACCTGAAAGGGGAACATGGAAAAGGAACTGTCATCCGAGTCCTGTGAGGGTAGTAACGGTACATTTATTTAATGTTTCACCTCAGTGATGCAGAGATGGACATAGATAGATAGATAGATAGATAGATAGATAGATAGATAGATACTTTATTGATCCAGAGGGAAATACAGGCATCCAGTAGCAGCATGAGACACAGTAAACATAATAACATAAACCTGTGCTAAGAAATTAAACCTAATGTATAACTTAATGTAGTTTAGACTGCAGACAGTGATGCCAACCTGCATGTTACATTAAAATTAACCTGTGAGATAAATTCTGGATTTAAAATGAACCTGTACAAAGAAATTAAACCCGTGCTAAAAAGTTAAACCTGTCCTCCAACAACCACCAACCAGCAGGCTACATTACAATTAAGAAGTTAGACCCGTGCTAAGAGTTGAATCTGTGCTAGAAGTTAGACCCGTGCTAAGAGGTTGAATCTGTGCTAGAAGTTAGACCCGTGCTAAGAAGTTAGACCCCATGCTAAGAAGTTAAACCCATGCTAAGAGGTTAAATCTGTGCTAAGAAGTTAGACCCCATGCTAAGAAGTTAAACCCATGCTAAGAGGTTAAATCTGTGCTAAGAAGTTAGGCCCCATGCTAAGAAGTTAGACCTGTGCTAAGAGGTTGAATCTGTGCTAAGAAGTTAGACCCCATGCTAAGAAGTTAGGCCTGTGCTAAGAGGTTGAATCTGTGCTAGAAGTTAGACTTGTGCTAAGAAGTTAGACCCATGCTAAGAAGTTAAACGCATGCTAAGAGGTTGAATCTGTGCTAAGAAGTTAGACCCATGCTAAGAAGTTAAACGCATGCTAAGAGGTTGAATCTGTGCTAAGAAGTTAGACCCCATGCTAAGAAGTTAAACCCATGCTAAGAGGTTAAATCTGTGCTAAGAAGTTAGGCCCCATGCTAAGAAGTTAGACCCGTGCTAAGAGGTTGAATCTGTGCTAAGAAGTTAGACCCCATGCTAAGAAGTTAGACCGTGCTAAGAGGTTGAATCTGTGCTAGAAGTTAGACCCATGCTAAGAAGTTAAACGCATGCTAAGAGGTTGAATCTGTGCTAAGAAGTTAGACCCATGCTAAGAAGTTAAACGCATGCTAAGAGGTTGAATCTGTGCTAAGAAGTTAGACCCGTGCTAAGAGGTTGAATCTGTGCTAAGAAGTTAGGCCCCATGCTAAGAAGTTAGACCCATGCTAAGAAGTTAGACCCGTGCTAAGAGGTTAAACCTGTGCTAAGAGGTTAAACCTGTGCTAAGAAGTTAGACCCGTGCTACAAAGTTAGACCCGTGCTAAGAAGTTAGACCCATGCTAAGCGGTTAAACCTGTGCTAAGAGGTTAAACCTGTGCTAAGAAGTTAGACCCGTGCTAAGAGGTTAAACCTGTGCTAAGACGTTAAACCTGTGCTAAGACGTTAGCCCTAATGTTTGATTTAATGTAATTCAGACTGCAGACAGTGACCCAGCAGGTTTAAATCAGCCTCACAGTAATAATATTAGTGAATGAATTAAGAGGAGGATTATGAGGAGGATAAACAGCCTGGGTTTGATGACATATGAAGTTAAAGGATGAGATGAATTAATCATGGTTTGTGTTAATTTATCGCTGCATCACTGCTCTGCAGGGTTTGTTTTGACCAGCTGGTTTAAAGTCCACCTCAAAAATGTCTTTAATTTCAGCTTCACTGTGCAGAGAAAGTTTCTCTGAGCTCATCTTAAATCTCTGTTTAAGTTGGATGTATGTCAGCGGTGATATGCAACTTAGAACTTCACAGCACGCTCCAAACTTCTCAGTGTTGAGTATGATTACTCTGACAATCAATCGATTGATTGTTTGCTCTATAAAATGCTAGAAAATAGTGGGTGATGCAAACTGTTTCCTGAAACCCGATGTGATAAATAGATATGCAAAATCTCTCGCCAAGGGACAAGATTTTATCATGTTTTGGTTTCCGTTGTGTAGTCAGAGTAGCATTGACCAGTGTTTCAGCAGGATGTGGTTGCATGCCGGTAAACCGTCTGTGTGGAGACCAGAAGAGGCGTAATCACTGATCGTATAAAGAATGGACAGCGTATCCGTGACGGCACAGGTTTCTGAAGAGCTGTTGTGAAGCTCAGTGTGTTGGCTCTGGTTGCAGCCTGGGAATCCATTGGCTATCGTCTGACAACTGTTTAACCCTTTATTATCTTTGTAAACTGGCTACTTGAAACAATCCTGGTCTAGATGACGTCTCGCAAACTTCATGTTCACGTCTCAAATTGCTAATTGGACTGTAAATAATGTCCAGTGAGTGGAAGAAGAAATCTTGGGCCGAGTATCTGGATATCTACATCTATGTTGGAAGCCCCGAAACATTGGCCGTTGCCCCAAAAGGTTACTTAAATCATCGTCAGACGATAGCCTGTGGTCAACAAGATTGAGCTATACCAACATATATCGATGTCAGCGGACGTATTGGTTGATAAGTAACAACAAATTGCCAAGAAACTTGGTTTGGCGAGTTGATTTTTACAGTGTAAAACCAGGCTTCATTCAGCCCATCTCAGGTCCACCGATGATCCACGTCTTTGCTGACGGCACCACCAGCGGCTCTTCAGAAACCTGTGGGTGAGCGTCACGAATACGGCGTCCATTCATTATAATGTCAGTGTGTCCGGCCAGACTTTAAAAATGACAAACGATTAATCGATTTTCAGAATAATCAGGCGACTAATTAACTAATAGTTTCAGAGTATTTTCCAGTCAAAGTAATCGGTTGGATCGGTGCTCGTTGTAGCGAGTGCAGAAACTTGTTTTGAGCGGTGTTGGCAGCGGAGACGTGTTATTGGATCATACTTTAACAATGCTGCTTCTCAGTAAAACGTGATACCGTCCACATTTTCTGAATGGCATTCTGGTCACGAGGAGTGGATTGTTTCTTGTTTGTTTTCACATCGTGAAGGATTTTATTGGCAATAAAACATGTGGCGGTAATCTTAATAAGTTCTAGGCCTGTTTGGAGATTAAACGAGATTGAAAACATCTCAGATAATGCTGCGTAGCTATTACAAAGTCCTTTTTGCAGGGGAAAAACATCCACGCTTAATGATCTGTGCCTGTTGGTTTAAGGCCAGATATAGGCTCATGCTGTTTTCATTGTCTCATCGTTTTCTGAACAAAGACCAAAGTTTAGGTCAGAAGAAGTGACGATGGACGAAGTGTTTGAACCGTTTGTGAATTATTGGCTCGCAGAGATGGCCGACATTCAGGCTATAAAATATTTAAGTTTCACTGAATATCTTCTATGAAATGCTCGATGAATCTTTTAGTGTTTATAGGCTGAATTTTTCTCCTAATTTTTAAAAAGAAATGACGTACCCCATCGTGCCTTTTCCAGATTGTCTATTGATGTAATGTTGCAGCTTGTTGTTTTTGGCGACTGCAGACAAATACCATATATCATGTAAGAAGTCCTCGGTGAACAGTGAACTCACGATTGGAGCAAAGTGATGGACGAGTTCCCTGAAAAATGAAATGAGAAGTTTGAGACGAGGGGGGATTCGATCTGCTTTTTAGCATCTGCGAGGTCAATCAGAGTTGTAAACATTAAAGATCCCCTCTGGACACGTTGTAAAAGAGAGTACTTCACTGAGTTAGCATTGCGCTATAACACTGTTGGACTCACGACAGACCAAAAATATCAAAATCGATGCAGCAGAACCAGAGATATTATCTTTTTTACTCATCATTGAACAAATTGCCTTGTCAAAACACGCCTACGTTACCCAGAATGCAACTGCAGACTGTTCAGTCAGAGATTCAGGTTGTGTTATGTTGGTAGCTAGCTTTAAACCAATAAAGATGGATTCCCAGGTGATATTGTGAGTCCAGCAGTCTTGCAAGGATAGTAGTACTCCCCAAGACCACTGACATTGTAAAGAATGGACAGTCACCCACTGAGTGAAGCTCAGAGTGTGGTGGCTCTGTCCGCCGCCATGTTTGGGAAATTAGCTATAGAGACCAAAACAGTTTTTTGTACCAGGCTGTAAACATGTTTATTTCTGCTGTGAAGTTTGGACATTTTAAACATGGGGACTTATGGAGACTGACTCACTTCTGGAGCCAGCCTCAAGTGGACGTTTGAGGAACTGCAGTTTTTGGTTTCCACACACAGTTAGGGTTAAACCACGGCCGTAGGACACTGATTGATCTGTAACCACCGTGCTTTAAACCTGACAAGATTCTCAGGTGATATTTTGAGTCCAGCTGCCTCGTAATGTTAGTAGTACTCCACAAAACCTGAAAGTTCCTAACATATAAAATACTCATCGTATGTTTCTACTCGTCTCCTCTCTTTGAAACATCCAGAATCTATAAATACACAAATATTTCTCATTTTAAAGGTCTAACTGTCTCCTGCTTCCTTGAGGTCGAGTCTCAGTGTACACACACTTCAAGTTTTCCACATCACACCTGTGTAAATTACACACTTACATAAACATCTTAGAGTCAGATTAAAGGTGAGCTTCCTTCAGCTGCTCTCTGCACGTGCTCAAACATCAGAGTCAAGTCAGGAGAACTCGTTTATGATTTTTTTTTTTTTTTTACTTGATGCATGTACCTGAAGGAATTCAAACACGAGCTCGCGAGGCTTTAAGAATAAATGCGTCACGTTTGGTGTCGAGCGCGAGGACCCGGCGGTCCTGTGAACATTTCATCCTGAGGAATGACCTCAGAGCTGCAGAGGGGGCATCTGCAGATAAATGTGGTTCCACTCTGCGCTCACCAGATTACATTTATGGTCTCTGTGCCCGTGTTCGAGCCCGATTGAAGTTTTTTTGTGTGTCCCAGTGCAACTTTGAGATTGCATATCCAAGCTGTGCCGCATTACATCATGAAAAGCAGAGCCAGTGACTTATTCAAGTGTAATGGGCAGTATAAGTGCTTGCTCGCTCTGTTCGCCTCTAATTGTTCGCAGATGTTCTGCACGCCTTTGTGTCCCACATCTTGTAGCAGACGCCACATACGGTGCTCAGACTTTATTATAGAGAGGAAACGTGGCATGGAGTAAGTGTTTAATTTGGCTGTTGGTTCTGTTAACTGTTTTTTGGTTATTAAATCGTTTATTAGGCGGGGCAGTCCGCCTCAAAACATAATAGAAACGATAAGTTTAAGAATTAATCTGCAGTCGATCAAAGCGTTTACCAACGAGCAGAGGAAGTGAAACGAGGAAGCGACATCACGGCAAATTCTTCTTCAGCCGCTTTGATAGTTAATCCAAGTTCCACCTTCACAAGCAATGTAGAGCAAAAACAAACAGCTGATCAGGAGAAAATCAGTCTTAATTGTTTGATTAAAGGTCCAGTGCGTAAGATTTAGAGGGCTCTATTTACAGAATATGGAATGTAATATTTATAACTTTGTTTTTATTAGTGTATAATCACCTGAAAATCAGAATTGTTACCTTTTAGAATGTGACTTTTATATCTACAGACACAGAAGTTTAAATTGTTTCGTGTCCGATGGTTTGAGGGAGAGAGAGTGAGAGCAGTGGTCGAGTAACGTAGACCGTGAATGAGAGTGAGTGAGCGAGCACCGGCATCGATAAAGTTGTTAATCAGCAACTGCTTCACAGCGGTTACGTTCAGCAGAAATAGACAAAGCTCCAGCAGCGCCTGATCCTGTCTGAACGCACCCTAAGGGGTGAGGGGTTGATTGTAATCAGTAACTACACCGTTAGATGTCACTGAAACGTACAGATTGCTCCTTTTTAAGGCATTTCTAAAAAAGCTAAATCAAACAAACTAAGCTGAATATCTTCAGGTTTTGGATTTGAAGACGTCAAATTGGACTTTAATGTATTTCCTGGTTCTGATTGTCCAACTAACAGCCTAAAACTCAAAGATATTTAAGAGAGAAGAGAAGATTCAGCAGTAATACATATGGATAAAACAATCAATCATCTAAACAGTTCCCGATGATCCGTTGATTTGATTCTTTCAGCTCTGCGCAGCAGCATCTGTTGATGTGACACCGACTTCAACGTCTTGAGTCAAAATGTGGATTTTATGGAGCAAAAGACCTTGCAGACTCTCAAGGTCAGACCGACTGTGAAATATCACTTTGTTAGGTCGTAGTTCATCAGTTTTACGGGGAGGAAAGAGCAGCGGGGCAATAATTTAGTCAGTTTGAAGACTAGTAGGGGTGCGCAGACAGGTCAGAGCCTCCTACAGTCAGCCTATCTCTCCGGTATCGCGCCCCCCTCCCTGTCTTTCTACATAAATGGCCATGCTTTGAAGATAGGCTAAGCTAAGCATGGGGGGCTGGGACCTCTGCTTATCAGCTATCAGTGCAGCCCTTTATCGCCCCGCTGTCTGTCTGATGCCGGCAGGTACTGTAGTTACCATGGTTATAACACCAAAGGCCCCTCTGAGGCCGGCATTAGCATCGCAAAATATTCATCAATTACCCCGCAGAGCTCACAGTGGGAGGGAGCAGCAGCATCCTCATCGTCATCATCATCATCATCACTGTTTACACGGACACGATGCAGATATTTAGATCAGAAGGATTAGCTCGAGTCCTAGACGTCTCGCAAAGAACGGCTCGAAGATCGTTTTTTTTCTCGAGTCAGTCTGAAATAAGCATGATCGAATGTGCACGAGGAGTCCAGAATGCAGAGGACTCATTCAAAATCCACCCTACAGAGGAATCTGTGGTCATACAAACATTGAATTTGGCAAAACACTGCCTTCGCTGCTGCTGCTGCAGCTGTAACAAACATTCAATTCATCAGTCGGGCCAAAGAAAATACGGCTTGGAATGTAGCTTTAATCAATTCAAGCAAACCCCGGGTCCCCACCACGTCCTGTTTGGCCCCCAAAAAAGGATTAATTCAAGCAATAATTTTCAGTTTTATCCCGACACAATATATCAGATACTACGCTGAGATTTATGTTTTGAGTTATGAGCCGTGATAACTCGGATTAGGACGGTGCAGATAAAGACTTGAGAGCCACAGTGGAAGTTTTTGTCTATATTCAGCCTGTGCTGTATCCTCTGTGTTCAACAGTCTTCCTTTTGTGCAGCGCTGCAGTTTATTTTCATTTGTCTTAAAATAAAGTTGTTATTGAGGAGCTTAAAGCACCCACCCCCCTCCTTCAATCCCTAAACCCTCTTCCCACAAGGTGCTCAGTGAGCTGCTGGTGCTTCACATGAGCTTCCTGTTTCAGAAACCTTCCCTCCATCAGCTCGACCCTGCCTTGAAAAACATCGCCCGCTCTTTCTTTCTCTCTTCCCATGGAGGCCGTGATGGCGAGCAGATTGTTTTGGAGGCTCAAACGAGGCTCTCCATATATATTATCTTTGATTCTGTACCATAAATAGGTCCTTCCTCTTGGCCGTGCCTTGAGAAGAGGAAGTGGATGATGAGCACGCCTGGCTCGGGCTTGAGAGTCCTGGTTGAGTTTGAGCCGCTGCGGCTGGAGGCCAGATGTGTCCAGATGTGAAGACCTAGACGTCCTCGTATACCTTCTCATGTCGAGTGTCGTCGTTTTCTAAATGTTTGAAGCAGAGCTCGCGCCGTTTGTCATTTTGACAGACAGCGTCGTAAAAAGTCGCCATTTAAAGTCTCAAAAATGAGACATATCATCTATTTAAAGGCATTTAACTTTAAAAAACAACTTTATCACAGTAACGTTTAATATTCACAGCTGACAGATTATGCATTTATGAGGGCATGGAGAGAAAATACACCAACTGTGTCACTTTTCGTATCAACGCCACAAGAAGCAGATTTTTGCCCCCTTGCTTCTTTCCTAACATCAACTTTTCCACCTTGTTTATCATCCACATCACAAATATCAGGCTTTCTATAAAGAAACCTCAGACATCGTGCAGTAACGTAGGCTACGTAGCCATGTAGCTGACCAGTGCGATGTCGTGCACGAGAGTCTGCTTTTATTTTTTACAAGTCAAATTCATGTTTAACATTCTGGCATCACTAATTAACTTTCCTCAAGAAACACGATCCGAATAATTAAAAATAAGGTATGGTTGAAGGAAACATGCTTCTGATGTTCTCAGATTAAAAGAAATGTATGTATAACATGTCTGCTGAGTGGAAACATGTTTGTGTTTCTTCAGAACTTTATTGTAAGCTGATCGGTTTGTACTTGTGTTGTTGACACCAGTTTACCGTGATGATCTATCCTGATTATCTCGGTGTTGAAAGTGAACCAGCGTCCTGATATCGTCCCGTGACGCCCAAACAAAGCTCAGAAACCCGCCTTTTGTTTTACAGCGCCGCAGACTGGACATGTTGGCTGCTTACGACCTGGATTAACTTGTCTGGCCTCACCAGCGTGTCTTGTTCAAACTCAACATATTTTCCAGGCATGTCAGGGTTCAGTAGTTTGGTGCGAATATGACTCACTGAGGATCAGGTATTAAAGGCGTTTGCTGACACACATGGAAATGTGAGCGAGTGCTCGCAGCTGGACAAAATGCAGCCGTTCCTCTGGCAGGCCGTCTGGTTGCACGGCTCGTAGTCTGGTTGGCAGGGGACGCCACCTCTCTCCGGAGTATTTACAGTGGTATGAAACCTGCCTTTATGGGGGCCACGACAAATGGTTTTCATTACGGGGCTTTTATGATTGCAGAAATGAACTGGAGAGCATACTTTGAATCCTTTCACATGTGAGGGATTTATTAAGGTTACCGCGGCTCTGGAAGTCAAGGATAGTGCTGCAACTAAAGATTATTTCCATCGTTTGGTCTCTGAAATATCAGAATAAAGTGAAAAACGCCTGATCTTAAGCTCACGTTGACATATTTAGATCACTTGTTTTGTCTCACAAACAGCCCAAAACTCAGGTTTTTAGTTTAGCATCAGAAAAGGAGAATAAGTCTGTTAAACATTCAGATTTTCTTTGCATTTTTACTGTTACAGTTGCCAATTAATCTTCTCTCAATCGACCGGCTTGCACAAATATCTATGACTAGAAGCAGCCCCCGACGAAGGCTCGCCGGCTTCAACCCCTGACTCTCTAATGAGGTCCGACTAAGCCGAGGCTTCATGCAAATTAACAACAAGGGGCCTCCACCACCACCACCGGGGCTTTTATAACCCCAGCTGTAGACCCAGCACATCTCCTCAGGCCTGAGTGTCACATTTCTTGTAGGTGGATCAGCTCTCCATCCTCACATGGAGCTTTGCACATTACTGCCCATTAAGCTGTCTGCCCCCTCAATGGGTGTTTTTTACCCCACGAGTCTGATTTATAACTCTAATTCACAAAGTTTCCCTCCGACGCTTCAGCCGCCATCTGACCAGAAAGAGTCACAGTGGACCATCTGCTAACACTGATCTTCGTTTTTATTAGGGCTGCCTGCAACGATCGATTATCGGTCGTTTTCTCGATCAGTTGATCAGAAAATATCTGAACGTTTCCCAAAGGCGGCGTCTTCTTTGTTTTTGTCCAACCAACCCAAAATATTCAGTTTACTATGATGAGTGACACGCAAAAACAAACAAGTAAAACATTTAAGATCAGTTAAATTTAAGGTTTAAGGCAGCCTAAAGTAACGTCAGACCAGCAAGTTGCCGTGTTTTTCCTTGATTTTAAAAAAGGTGAACCAGGCACTTATTTTTAATATTTTTAAATTATTTTATTAGTTAATAATTTCATTGTTTTGGGCTACAAAATGTCAATAAATGTTTGAAAAATGTCTTAAAACAGTCAAAAAACAGATGTTACATTTACAATATAAAGAAGATTCTCATCACTGAGGCTTAAACTTGGTGATTTTTGGTCGTTTTTGCTTGAAAAATTACAGAGAAAATCTGCAAACCAAGCACTTATTTTACTTATTTTCATTATTGATGAATCTGTTATTTACTGATTATTTAGTCGATTGTTAGTTTGATTGTTTCGGGCTACAAAGTCTACATTTACTATATAAAGAATATTTTTACAACTGAGGCTTAAACTTTTATTATTTGATATTTTTTACCTAAACTTATTATTCAACTATCGAACTAGCTGATTATTTTTCTGTTGATCGATTAAGATGTGACTCATTCAGACTGCTTGTTTTGTGACTAACAGTTCACTGCCGCATATTAAAGAAGAAAAGCTTCCTGTTAATTGTTTAATTAACTTCTCGTGTCGGCTCTAATCTTGTTTGTTCCGATGACATTGTTTGTTTTCGGGGGTTAAAGGACGTCCTGTGTGTCGCCTTGTGTGATCAGCCCAGGAGGAGCTGCATGTGAGTGAATGGCTTGTTTGATAAAGAGGTGTCAGTCGGTGTCGGTGCTGCTTTACATGTTGTTTGCATTCAGTTTAAAATCGGTCACGTGTCCTGGTCCTGGTCTGCCTGGAGGAGGACTTCTTTTCCAGGCGCGTTTCCCTCGCTGAGCGCTCACGTTTTGTTTTATTGCTCCTTGACGTCTGACTCCCTTTAAGTTCACATCAGTGCTGAGCTCTCTGAGCAGTTAGTGAAGATCCTCACTCGGGGGGGAAAGTGGATGGTGGAGGGGGTGACAATAGGCCTTTTATGATGAGAGTTATACTCATTCCCTTGTGTTAGCTCCAGGGGACCATGTGACCGGCTCTCATTCAGGTCATGTTGGCCTGCTCAGCCTTTGACCCTCTTAGAAAGGAAGCGAGTCCCTCAATGTCCCATTCATGCCATGCTGATGCCTGACACAGCGGAGGTATGACAGCCCCCTGACAGCCCTTCATTCAGCTTTTTCTCCTGACATGAGCCGTTCACCGTTTCTGAGCTGCTGCGTGACGTCGACACCGCGCCAACAAGACGGATTCCTCCGGCTGCTGATTCAAAGGATCGGTTCACGTTGTTTCAGCGACACTGGAACAGGTTTGGCTTCTTGTAATGATGATGAAATGATCCACAGTCCTGCTTCTGTACAAAAATATAATAAAAGAGGAAGTTTGTGCTTAAAAAAAGAGACTTAAACGGATCGAAATATTGTCTTTGTTAGTGTGAAAGTCCGTCTTTGTGTTTCCATCTAAATGTAGCACACTTCTGCAAAAGATGCCGATGAATCATGCATGTTATGGGATTATTAGGAGTTTTTTATTAAGATACACAGTTCTCCAGTTGGGTGCCATCATAACATTGCAGAAGAAGAGATGGCGTGATTGAAAAGAGCGCTCAAAGAAAGCTGAATATCTGAAACACCTCCCATAATAACTAAAATGCGGGATGGGGTATCGACAAGTACGCGTCACCACGCACACCACGTCATTTATTAGCTTTCAAATTCCTATCCCACTATGCACACTTTGGGTGTTTTATTTTGAAAATCGCCTGGATTCTCTATGCCGTTCCTGTGTCTGACTTCCTGTCAGCTCGACGCTGCTCTCTGAGAACTTAAAAATAGTTTAACCTGAGCCGGGCACGGTAATCACACAGGGTGATGTGCAAAGTTCAAGAAACAAGATGGAAAAAAAAAACGTGTTTTTAAATGTCATCCGCTCATTTCCATTTCCACCTCAGCCACCTCAAAAGTTTATTATCTCGTAGTTCTGGCTTTTCCACTTTTTTATTAATGCACAAACTGAAAGTGCACATAAAAAACTGGTGGGTGGCTGTAGTACGACAGAAACACTTTAAAACTTTGGAAAATTTCCACATGATTTGATGAATCAGACGTCTCATAATCTTTGAAACCAGTTTAGGGTTTGTCCTCCGTCCTCGTACGAGCAGGAGGAGCGATCACAGCTTCATTGTCTAAAGACAGGATCATTAATGTGTTGCGTCCGTCTCTCTTTCAGCCACTAGGTGGACGCAGATTAGAGGCCTCAGATTAGATGCAGGTCCACCATGTGTGTTACCAATACGAGGATAAATCCTCAGTGCACACGAGCTCGTTTGATTTTTATTTTTTTTTTTTTTAATGTGGAGCTCGACGTCTGCTGTGTGTGTTTCCTCTTTGTTGTGGTTAATTCTTGATGACCTGCGCAGTTTGATGCACTCCCACGTCAGATTTCTTTTTGTCAGACGTTGATCTTAAAGTTCGTCCTCTCTCTCTCTGTCGCTCTGCTGTGAATCTGGGCCGGTTGTATACTGGTCAAACTGGCTCGACTGTCTTGGTCAAATCTGAATGACAATAGCTTGAAACAACTGACATTCATGTGTTCACCCCGGGGCGTTTGATTTTGACTATAGGAAGTCTGGTGAGGGCGCAGAGTCGATTCAGGTCAGGTCTCATGTCGACTCAATTAGGGTCAAACTGAAAAAGGAGTCGCTCAACTTTCAAATCGGCACGTATAGATTTAAAAAAAAGTGTTTTCCTGCATTATTACTTTATTGTATTATCCTCCCACATTCACGTCACGAAAGCCGCGTGTTTTCTTCCTCCTGTTGTCGTTGCCCTGGCGCCCAGTCATTTTGTCATCAGACTCGGTTTAGTGTGTCTGGTATGTCTGAGGGGGGAGAATGAGGATGATGTGGCTTCATTAACAGATGAGTCACACGGGGTAAAAACCTGCAGAGATAAACCAGACTGAGACGCTGCTGACCAGTTCAGACACGACACGCGACGCAGAAACACGCCACGGCTGCACAAAAAAAATCACAGCACGCCGTGTGAAACAGTAACTGTACAATTAGTCTGTTCATGTCGGGCTGTCGTCAGGCAGAAATGTCAGATATTTCTGCTTCCAGCTTCTCAGAAGCGAAACTTTATTTCTCTCCTTTGTTGTATGTGATTGTGAACTGAATATATTTTGTTTTGGGCTGTTAGTTTGACTTAAAAAGAGATTTTCAGGATATTTTCACAGCCGTTTTTCTGTTTACTGATCAGTTAATTGACAAAATAATCAGAGACTACAGATGTGAGAAGCCGTGCGCTCTATCTATCAAATAAACAAAACTTAAGGCCTGCGACTAACGATTATTTCCAGTATCGATTAATCGTTTTGTCTATACATGAACGGTGCCTGCTGTAATTTCTCATTTGAGAAACTTTAACCGGCCAAACATGCTTGAAAAATAACACATAGAAGATTGTAACAGCTGCTGATTAATTTTCTCTTAAACTTTTAATGTATTTCTTTTTTTTAAAAATTGAATTATCGTGCATTTATTTAATCAGATAACTAACTCCGCTGCCAACCGTTTCTCATTTACAATGACGTCCAAGTCGCAGCAACGAAAGGCGGAGAGTCCATGTAAGACATTAAAATATAGTTTTATAGACAAAACGATTAATCGATACTGAAAATATCCGTCAGTTGCATCCCTTTTTAAATTTTGATTTATTTATGTGACAGATACAGCGCACAGCTAATGTGCGTGAAAAAACAGTATTAGACCAATTAAAACTTCACAATATGCGTGATTAATTTATCGACTAATCGTTGGAGCTCTGGATTAATCGATAATCTGATACACGATGATCGAGCCTGAAACTGATGTTGATATAAATCAGACAAACGCGTAACATAAACCTTAAAAAATTTAGATTCTTTGCGTTGTTACCATGACGCGTTTCCATCCAAATATATCGCAGATTTTAACCGAGTCGGTTCACCAGATAAGCAGTAGGTGGCGCCAGTCCTCCAGATGAACAGAAAACAGGAAGTAGATGTGACCTTTGTGTTTGTGAGGAAACAGCTGATCGGTCATGTGACTTGCTACATCACAGCTCGCCGGCGCTCTCTGGTGGACAAACTGTCATGGTCACGCTTCCCTTACGAACATCCTGATGTATCTGAATTAAGCTGAATATTTCTGTAACTTGTCACACCTCCGTGAATCTGTCGTCCATCCTTTTCGCTCCTCGCAAACAATTAATCGAAGATAATCGATAAATATTCGTCAGCTGCCTTTATCTCCCGTCCTGAGTTGATAGTGACTGGCAGTGACTTTTCTTTCCTCGGCGCGGTCTCGCAGGACTCAGTCCAACACTTTATTACCAGCGTGCCTGACAGAGACAATCCTCTTAGCTCAGAGCCTGTTTTCTTTCTGGGGCACTGCTGAACGTCTCCGTGCAGAACTCCTGTCAGTCCAGCCCGGCTGTCGGATATCCTCTCTCTGTTAACGCTCCTTTGTCCACCACATTTTGAAACACAACCCCCCCCACACCTCTCTCTCTCTCTCTCTCTCCACCTCTTTATGAGCCGGCAGCTGCAGGGTTAATGTTTAGCAGCAGCAGCAGCAGAGGCAGAGGCAGGAGTTGTAGGAGGAGGAGGAGGAGGAGGAGGAGGGGAGTGGGAGAAGGAGCGAGAGAAAGAGAGAGAGCGGCAGGGAGGTGGGGGCTGGTCCACAGCTGTTGTAGTAGGCAGGGTCTATTGGGGTAGGAAGCCTGCCTCACTCGCCCTGGAACAATGGGAGACATGGCAGCCTCTGCAGACAGCACAGGCACACACACACAATGCACATGCCCAAGGACGGGCCTTTTCTAGCCGTAGCGTAGAGGAAACCGGCTTCCTCGCCACACTCGCAGGGTGACGGCACTTTTAACAGGGAGGGAAATAATCTCCTCCGCAGCCGGAAAGCAGCAATGTGAGGTTGTGGCCTTTCTGTCGCTCCTTCTCTCTCCCCCCCTTTTTTTTTTTTTCTTTGCCTTTACATTTCACTCTGCTGTGAGGAGATCTCTCAGATGCGCTGACTGGATGACTGAAAAGGCAGCAGGAGCAAGGTGAGCTGACCTAAAAATGTGTTCCTGAGTGAGGCATGTTTTTTTTTTTGTAGGTGTGTGATTGAATTTTTAACAGCTGACGCGGTGTTTTCCGAGCTCCTCGCTCTGCGTCCGCCTGTTGTGACGCCGTTTTTCTGTGTCAAAATAAAGCAGATGTTGTTGTGTGCGGATTTCCACCCGTACGGGGATTAAGTGACGTGACAGCGAAGGGAGCGCTTGTTTCGTGAGGTTTAAACAGACTTGAGGTGACTCTAACTAGCTAACCAAGAGTTCCTACGCATTGTCCGAACGCAGGATCACGCAGGAGTGTTTTGGTCGCACCAAACAATGTGTCATAAATCTGCCGGTGGAGGATAGCGCAGCCGAAATGTTGAGATGGAGAGCCCGTGATGTATTTCCTCTCTCTGGGTGTGGAGGGTCGCCTGGCACAGATTTACGTTCACTTTGATTGCTCTCAGACGTGCGTGGCGTACATCCAACCTTTCAGGCCCTTTTTTGGGGGAAGAAGAAGAAGAAGGGAGCTCCCCTTCCTCCACATCCTCCTCCTCCTCCTCCTCCCATCCCCCATCCTCTCCACACTGCCTCCCCTTCTCCTCATCCCCAAATATTGCTTGTGTACGATTCGTCTCGGTTCATATAGCCAAACATCAGACAGGAAACAGCGCAGGGGGGGAGTCCGCCAGCCCGATTCTGTCTCACCCACGTCTCCGCCGCTCGTCTTTCATGTTTATCTGCCTCTTATTAACGATGCAGATAACCGTGCAGACTTTGTCCTACATTTTTTTTTAGGTTTTTTTTGTCACATTGTTTACATCTCTCCCTCCGCCCGCCTACACACTTTGCCTACACAGCAACAACTTCAATCTGCGACCTTTTTTTTTCCCAGGTTGGCAGATGGAGCCGGTGGCGTTTGACATATCCTGATCTGGCCTCGCCTCTTGCCAAATCCCCAAAGAGTGCGACTGACATGATTTAAGGAGCTTCTGTGCATTTCTCCTCTCTCTCTGCTTTAGGCTGAGTCGCCTTTGAAAATGTTTCTTCCCCCCCCCATCGTGCCCTCGTTCCACGAACCTCTTTGAAAAAACCTGAATTTGATTCACTCGGCATCAAACTCCGTCCTCTGTAAATAAATCCCGGTGATCTGCACGTCGAGGTCTCTCGTGGTCACGGATCACAGACCTCGGGACCAGGTGTACCAAGGAGGAGGACGCCGCCGCCGCCGCTAGACCAGATCATTTGCTCTCGCTCTATTAAAACCCAGATTGAGAAGGCAGATGCTCAACACCCCCTAATCCCATTTCAGTTTGACAAGATCTAACAGGATCAGGCCGTGTTACCCTGGAAATTGAAGAGTTAACGCTGCAGCTCAGCGTCCAAACAGATCTGGAGTGATCCAGACAAAACGCAGACGGGGTGTCCCATTTAGTTTTTCTGTAAAAAGTGAACATACTCTGGTAATGGGGAATCCCACATCAGAGTGAAAGCGTGCAGAGTCTGCGTTATCAGAAAGACATAAAAGGGGAGTTCTTAAACGCTGCGTCTGCTGAATTATTCATCCATCTTTCTTTCATTACACTTTACAATGACTCAGAGATGAAAGGAAAGACGAGAGGAGGAGAGGCTGAGAGCGAGATAGAGGAGTAGGGGGGCTTGTGGTCTTGGCATGGCTGGCGTCTGCCGAGTGCTGGTATCTCCCTCGGGCGACGCAGCGCCTTCCTCCCATCCCTGGTTTCCTGTTCGCTCGGAGGGACGGCCGCACAGTCTGTCACAGAGGTGACATTGGACCGAAAACTCCCGCCATCAAACTTCACACGAGGATGAGTCCTCTGATTTCTGTCTCATGATTGAAGACACAGATAGGATGATGTCAGGAGGAGAGAGGAGGATGATGATGGGAGCTTGTTTATTAAAATGTGTCTTCTTCTCCTTCAGCTCCTTGGTTTTGTTGTTGGGAGACAGAGGTGCCTGACAGGAGACGGACTCCTCTTCAAGGATCATAACGAGAGCTGAAACCACAGGTGAGTCTTCGTTATGTCGTAAGCTCTTACCTACTGACATCATTTTCTATAATCAATTAAATCAGTAATAACTTGATCTCTAACCTCGACCATAAACTCAAATTCTCAGTATAGAAGCAAACTATCACAGCAGAGAGGCTCCATCGACGGGATGTTTGATCATTTAAACTTCACAATTCAACATTTAATCTGTCAGTTATTGACAGAACAGTTGATTAATTGTTTAATTGACTTGTTTAACTGCCCAAAACTAGATTTTATACACAGATCACATGACGTGTTTTAATCAGGTGTCAACGAGCTTCTTCTTCTTCTTCTTCTTCTTCTTCTTCTTCTTCTTCTTCTTCTTCTTCTTCTTCTTCTTCTTCTTCTTCTTCTTCTTCTTCTTCTTCTTCTTCTTCTTCTTCTTCTTCTTCTTCTTCTTCTTCTGATGATGATGATGATGATGATGAGCGCTGTTCCTAAACCTGCTGAATTCAGATGTGGTGACCGTGAAGTTCAAAGCCTCTGTGCTGTGTCTCAGTTTGGATACTTCTGCTAGTACACCAGTATGTAGTACTCTGTGTACTTTCATGGTGTAGTGAGCTGAACGGCTGCTGTGATCGATGCACCATTTTACTTCCTTCTTCTTCTTTGCCGGATTGAAACCAGACCAGAGCGTTAGCACCAACATCGACTGCTAAAACATTTGTGTGGAACGGCCCGGTAGCTACTCGACTCTTACATTATCTCCCATTTATATATTGCAGTATTCGCTGCTGCAGCTCCAGCAGCTTCCCACTTGGCACTTTCAAAAACGCCGGTGGTCCCTCCTCCCGTCAGGTACGTAGCCGAAATGGCGACCACTGAGTCACTGAGTCAGCATTTTTTACTCTAAATCAGGGGTGTCCAAACTGCTCCACAAAGGGCCGGTGTGGCTGCAGGTTTTCTTTCCACAGCACACCAGACTCGACTCATTTAATCAACTGATCTCAGTCTTCGGAGAGTTGATTGGTCAAACTGTGTGCTCTTGGTTGGTTGGAACAAAAACCTGCAGCCACACCGGCCCTTTGTGGAGCAGTTTGGACAGCCCTGCTCTAAATGTTTTGTAGAACAAACACGATTATATTCGTTCGTGGTCATGCAGAGATTACACACAGTACACACACCCTTCCCCCCCCATGATGGGATCTCGTGAGCAGAGCTCATTATTGATTAACCTGACGGTTATTTTCTCAAATAATCAGTCAGTTTGGTCTGAGGGCGAGAAGTGACCGACGTTCAACGCTCCACCATCAAGTTACCCACAATACACTGCATTTTGACATGATAATTGGCAGTAAGAACGCAACTATGTACTCAAAACAGTGAGTGTAAGTACGGACGTATGCAAATTTAGACAGATTTCAGAGAATGTTTGATTGAGATGATCAGTCGATAATCAGATCGGTTGCAGATCAGCTGAGCGACGAGTCGTCTCAGCTCTGATTTGTGGTGAAAATCATCGTCCTGTGTTTGATTTGGCTCGAGCTGACGGTGGTTTCATGTTTGACTTTGTTTTGATGGCGCTTGATTTCCTCTGCGCCTCTGCTGTGTTTGTCCTCGGGGCTCGTCGGTAGATACTGTCTCTCTCTCTCTCTCTACACCCATGAAAAGTTAAACCGAGCTCCGCAGCAGTCGCCGACGGGCAATTTGTTTTAAAGGGCAGCATGGCTATTTATTTACAGTAGATGACATGTTAGTTTTCCTCTGGTGTCAACTTGCAGCTTATTTGTTTGCAGATGAATGCGCAGCAGTGTCCCCGCAGCTCGCAGTCCTCATGTACAGGTATCCATTCGAGCCACCCGAGGCAGAACAAAAGCACCACATGCTCGCTTGGCTCGCAGGCGAACACATGATCCGCCGTGTTTTGTTCAGCGATTGGAACTTTAAGCCGCCAACGCCGAGCCTCGCTGCACTTTGTTTACACTTGGCAATGTCGCGTTTTAGTGGTTTGTGTTTTCGGAGAAGGGTGGATGTTCAGAAAGAAAACAAAAGGCCGAGCGCCGGCTCTGACCTCCGCTCTCATCCGTGTGCCGCTGTTTGTCGCCTTCCTGTTTCTTACCAATCACAGCGTCCTCTCTTTTTATTTAGTCTCTGCTGGATTTATTCACTTTACCTGCAAATCATTTGTTTCTGGTCATGAAGCATCACGCACCCTCCCCCCACATGATGGTATCTTGTGAGTAGGGCTCATTATTGATTAACCTGACGGTTATTCTCTCAATTAATCAGTCAATATAGTCGATAAAACGTGATGAAAATTGTGAAAAAAGCTCAAGGTGACCTAAAAATATTCAGTTTACGATCATAAATCACAAAGAAAAGTGTTAAATTGTCACATTTGAGAAGCTGGAACCAGTTTTTGCTTGAGAAATGACTAAAATGAATGAATGAATCTTTTATTTAAATAGTTGCATTACTTTGCTGTCAATCAACTAGTCAAATTATCACAGCCAATTTATTTTAAATTATAATGTTTATTCTCTCTTCAAATCATTTGTGTCTCCTTATCTACAAATGTTTTGATGAAACATTTTGGACTTTTCAGATCTTAAGTCGGAAACAGTTTCCTCACATTGTGTTCAAAAGTTGAGTAAAGTTTTAATAAATCGAAGTGCAGCGGAGGCTCAGACATCGTGACTCTGAATCCTGCATCCTCGCCGTCTTTCAAACTCCAGTTTGTAAACTCAGAGGACAAAAATGTAAACATGTCGAGTTATGAATCTTCAGACTCGAGCCACGAGATGAGATAACCCCGATGACATCACCATGACATCATCAGCTGAGACTCTTTGTTCTGTCTGATCGTTTCAGTGGTTTTCATGCAGAAATGTGAATTTTATCTTCTGTAAATCTAAACGCGTCGTCACAGTTTTAATCAAACGTTATCACGTTAAACTCCCGTCACGATCTACAACACCGAAAACAACCGTCAACCAACCAAACCAACGTTTTTTTTCCGTTCGTATATCTGTGAATATTCAGTTTATGTTAAGACCAGTGCAGTCTGTGCAACGCTTTAAACTATCTGAGGCACAAACTGATGAAAAAAACAACAACATCTTTTTATAATTATTTAAATATTTTTAAGGTTGTTTTTGTTTTGATTTTTAAGTTTAAAAGCTACGAGAACCTGTGACATCTTCTATCAAGATTTTCTGAACTTTTCTAAACAAAATCCATCAATCGAGAGAAAAATCAGCCGATTAATCCAGAGTGGAAATAATCAGCAGTAGAGCTCCACCTCAACCAACAGCAACACTGAAATCATCCTTTAACATCATATTTTACTTAAATAATCAGGTGTAGAGCTGTAACTTGTAGTATTTCTACAGTTTAAGTATTTTTACTGATGTAAAGGCTTCTCCTCCTCCTCCTCGTCCTCCTTGTCCTCGTCCTCCTCCTCCTCGCGGTGCAGTGTGCAGAGCAGCAACATTAGCTCTCTTTGCATTCCCCTCGTGGCTTCTCTCTGTCGGCTCTGACAGCTCCAGCGGCTGTAAGTCTGCCAGCCGGGCTCTGTGGAAGCAGCTCCCTGGCACAGCAGCCCCTCTGGGACACATTGACCCTCTCCTCTGGCCTGTCAATGAGCCTCTGTGTGCACAGATTCAACCCAGTCACAGGCACCAAAAAAACACCACGCCATCATAATAATGCAGCCTATAAAGCCGGCAGCAGCTGTTTCTCTGCGTCGTTACTCTCTCTTTGCCTTTACAATAAAAAATCAGACATTAAGGCGAGGCGCGTTTATTTGCAGATCATCTTTCAACAAAGCATTTAAAATGTTTTATATGAGACGTAAAAGACGTTAAGATGAGATTAAAAGAAACACAAGAAGACGACGTGAAATGTTCGTCTGCTTTCAGCTGCTCAGATTCGAAGGTTTGAGACTTTCTTTGTGACTTTTTCACAGACGTGATTCGTCGATGAATCGAGGAAACAATCTGCAGATTAACGGTTGATGAAAATAATAATTAGTTGCAGCGTTAGATCGAACTACGCCCGCACAGAGCTGATGGAGCAGATCCGCTCAGTTTGGTGTTAAACGCGTTTTTACAGTGTATTTAAAATTTATTTATCTGACAACTCTCAACCAGACATTTAAAGTTCTCCTCATGAGACGTTAAACAGCATTAAGACAAGATGTGAAATAAACAACGATGTCTGGTTTCAGCTTCTCAGACGTGACAGTTTGTCGTCTCTTTTTAGATGGTGGGATCCATTTTTGATATTTTACAGACACGATTCATCGATTAATCGAAGACATAATCTGCAGATTAATCTTTGATGACAACAGATGATAATTAGTTGCATGTTTTTTTTTGTTTTTTTGAGTGTTTTAGAGACATATTTAAAAAAGGAAACAACGTTTTTGAGGCTCCCCGTACCTCGTCTGTAGAGCTTTCTTACTTTACTGCATGTCGTCCTGTCTCTCTCCTGAATGTCCTGTCTATCTCTTCGGCTGTCACTGACATAAAAAGACATTAAGATGAGATATTAAATACACAAAACGACACAAATACACAAACAGGATTTAAAAGAGTAAAAAAATACTCCAACAGAGCAAATAAAGTCAAAGATTTGAATCATCCTCAGCTTCTGTTGTGAGGACCTGCTGCTGTCTGAACTGAACTGACCACTTTGAATATTAATCAGGACACGAGTCGGGTCATCCTTTGGCGTTTTGGTCCTAAACGTTTCAGTGTTTTCTAAACCAGCAGTGGAATCTAAAGAGAACTCCTCTGAGCAAAGATCTGAAGTGTCGTGTCATTAATAACGCTGACCCTCTTCGTGTTCTTTCATCAGCTGATCGGCTCTTTGAACGAGGCTTGTTTTTAGGAGACGTGCCTTCCTCGTGGCATTTCCACCGAGGCCTGTGTGACGTTAACTCTGCGCATCAAAAGAAACCACAGCGGCGGTGGCAGAACCGCGCTCCTCGTGTTTATATTTAGCCTCACTTTTGTTGTCTTTTGGTCCACGCTGTAATTTCCATTCGGATGCAAACGCACAGAGACGTTGTGCATGTTTCTTGGCCCTGCTGCCCGGAGCTTTAATGTGCATTAGTGAAGAGGAAAGCTGGTATTTATAACCACTCTGTATCCAAGGTCAAACGGATGGCTAATATCTGCTTCCGTTCTTAGATGGGCCGCATTGATCCGCCCCTCCATTATACGTGCAGATCAGGCTGTGTCGAGTCAATGGCGGCTCAATAAGCGCTCTACACTTTGGATGCTGCTGCTCAGGTTTGTCAGTCGGCTTGTGATGTTCGATAATCTTCCTGTAAACGCTCTGCAAACAGCTCCAGTTACACGAGGCCCGGCAGCTCGCTGCTGATTCCTCATGACGCTGCTCAACATTTCCCAGTACTGAGTGTTATACTCTGTGAGCGCGTGTGTGCAAACACGATGCTTCTTTAACACCAGCTAATGATTCGTTTCTTTGTCGATGATTGTTTTCTTCATTAATCGATTCAAAGTCATTTTTTACCGACAGTCTACAGCCTGAATATATTCATATTATCATGATGTAAGACGAGGAGTGAAAACAGACTTTTACCTTTTGAGATGATGGAACCAGTGAAGAATCACAAACATGACTAATCATGTAAATAATCGCCGATTCATTTTCTGTTGATCGATTTTAATCGACTCGTTGTTGCAGCTCGACTTCACACTGTGGACTATAAAACAGTTTAAAGGACGAGGCTGCTGTTAATCTGTATTCTTGTTATCAGTGGGGGCGAGAGGTCTGACCAAAATATTGTATCACAGCGTAAAGTATGGATGTTTTTATGGAGAGAAGCTGGGATGACGTGCAGCGAGCGGCCGGTTGGCAGGTTATAACTGCACCCCAGCTGTGTGTTGTGTTGTAGCTGTTTTGAAGTTTAAACTCCTATCGACTACTAACTGGAGAAGTAAACATATAAGAGTGTGCCGACATGACTGATTGTTTTCCAGGTATTAGTCAGAACATGTGTCTCCATGGAAATGGAGATAACACGAGCAAATAATGTTTATTTGAGAGCGACTTGCCCCAAAATATATAAACATTTATCATTTTATCATCAGGAAATGTCTAATTTAAAGAATAAGTGAAGATGATTTGATGTTAACTTTAGTCGCATCAGTGTCTGTCTGTCTGTCTGTCTGTCTGTCTGTCTGTCTGTCTGTCTGCCTGCCTCACCTGTCCAAACTGTAACCCGTGCCAGCTCCTGATTGGCCTCCAGCCACAGAACCAGGCTCACCTCGTCTGCTCTGATGACTCCTTTAAGAAGTGACAGTCAGATCAGGGTCCACGTCTCGCACACCTCCCCCCGTGACCCTCCATCGCCCTGACAACACACATGCACACCTGGAGCCGTGCCTGCCGGCCTGGGGCTCGGCCATGCAGGCCCGCAGGGCGCCGTGCTCACAGACTCGGGCCGCCTGTGTGCTCAGCGTGGCGCTGAGGTTTGATCTGTGGATTCATTGAAGCTGCAGAGCGGCAGCAGAGGAATATGGACACAAAGGCTTATCTTCCTACGCAGTGCTTGTATCTGAAACAATGCAGGATGGCAGGATTAGTGTGTTTGCTCTGTAATCCTCAGTATACAGTACGAGCTCTGCAGTTTAACCCTGAACTGTCCGTGTTTGTGCTCAGAACCAAACTCTGAAGTCCTGATGAAACTAAACGTCGTGGCGGTCTGATGAACAGAGCGTGAGGTGGCAACAGTGTTAACGTCAGGCTTGGAGACGAGAACAGTGTGTGATGTGAAGCAGGCCTCCGTCAGCCAGTGTCCCCGGTGTTTGGTTAGGTTCGCTTTACTGCAGCAGGACGAGTCAGATAGAGTCAGGTGGAGGATTTAATGGAATATTTAATTAGTCTATAATCACCTGAAAATAAAATCTTGATGTTTTTGGTACCTTAGAATGAGACATTATATCTACAGACGCTGTGGGTCTCTTTTCTTGTGCAATCAGTAACTACATCGCTAGATGCCACTACACACTGCTAGTAATTAAGGTGCGAATACAACAAATGTTTGCTGTTTCCTTCTTCTGAAATGTGGAATTAAGAGAACATTCAGACAAAATCTGGCAGGTATTTTCCATCATTTGCGTGGGGTAGCGCGTTTTGGCTGCAGCAGTGCAGGCCGCAGGGATGTCCGCCAAAAAAGCGCAGCGACCTGCGGCGGAGCAGAAGTTGAGCCAGATCCAAACGTTGATCAGACCAGTCCAACCTCCACAGTCTAAACTCTGATACTCGACCTGTCGTGCTCTGACTTTGTTTATTTCATGAAGCAGCTTCTGAATCTGAGTCTGACTGGAATTTACGCTGCAAAATAGAGACACAAAGAAGTTTAATTTGGTTTGTGTTCGAGCGTTTGAGAGAGAGACAGACAGTGAATGATAGCGAGCGAGCTCCGGCCTCGATAAAGCCGTTAATCAGCAAAATAAAAAGTTATTTCCTGATTGTTTCACAGCGGCTACATTCAGCACAAGTAGGAACTGAGATTAAAAGTCTTCTTCTGGCCAAACAGGCAGCAGCACAAACTAAAAGCAAGTCAATGAAACAGATCCAAAACAAAACAGACAGTAAAAGTGAAGGACAAGCCGTTTATTTCAGAGTAAATCTTTGATATGGAGTTACAGCTTAAACTCTGTTTTCACAAAGAAAAGAGTTCATAGATTGATGTAAAAGTATCTGGACTGAAACCTAACCTCCGCCCTCACAGGAGGTAATGATGCACCGATATATCTCATCTCAGAGTATCTGCTTTATCACATGTAAAATCTGTGTACCTCCCTTTCTTTTATTTTTATGTGAGGTAGCGTTGAAGCAGGGACGAGGGAATAAATGTAACTGATAACAGAAACTCTGTGAAGGTTCTCAGTCATCCAGGTCGTCTTTGTTTGAGAAGAGTGAAATCTGAGACAACTTATTGTAGATCTGTGAAGACCAAGAGAGTCCAGAATGACAGAAACGATACATATTTATTATGATCTACTTCATCTAAACTTTTCAGAAAGAAACGTGCTGAGACTTTTAAAGGTCGCGATCCAGACGTGATCGTTTTATTGACATTGACGGTCGCGCTGTCTCCTTCTGTGTTTCAGATGAGAACAATGTCCGATGAGACAGAACAGAGAATGTGTGACGAGGACTTCGGTTCGGACGAGGAGGGCGAGGAAGGAGACGTGGAGTCTTACCTGGAGGACAACAGCAGCGAGCTCATGGACCGACTGAGAGAGCTGGAGGTGAGAGAGCAAACACAAAAACACACCCTGATTCTCTGATGCACACTGATTCAAGTCATCACGAGCTCATTTAAAAGCAGTTCATCGGCCGTGAATCTGGGAAGTCTCTCTGACGTCTTCTAAAACAGCCAAAACTACATGAAACAAGTACCTGAAACCTAAAATTAAGAAACTACAATGACCATGGCGTTCACATTTGAAGCTTGTGCTATCGTCGTATTTTATGACGTCATCACCCTAAAAACAAAAAAAAATAGAGAGATCACCTGGCGGTGCGCCCTCTCTCAAAAACCACAGTGAAAATATCTGTTTGTTTGTTTTTAAGGTGGAATGCCAACAAATATTTTGTCAGATAAAAACATGAGACTATTTTTTCAATCATTTTTTTACTTTTTCGGCTTTGCGACAGAGAAATGTTCAGTCGTAGCCTCGTCTTTATCTCTGACTGTGCAGAAATAAAAGGTATGGGACTGTTTAGTGCAGCTCTGTTTGTATATAATATCAATAATCGACACAATAAGATCTAAGAATAAATAAATAAATCTTGTCAGGGCTAATATTAGCTGATATATTGTTTATATTATGAAGGACTACGAAGGGGAATGATCTCAGAGTGTTGGATGAACTCTGAAGGGACCAAACAGACGTCAGCGTCTCAGTGATGTTCCTCCGTCAGAGTCCAGAGTCATCTGAAGCTCGTCCTCGTCCTTAAAGCTAAATAGTGTTAAAACAGCTGGAAACAACAGGACCACTCGCTGTAAAGAGCAGCAAATACTGAGATGATGAATGCAAACGGTCGACCGGACGAGGTGGAAACACTCAGAGCTGTTTAAATTAAATAAAATGTCAGAATAAAAGCTCCACGTTTAGAAGAGTCACATCGGTTTGATTTGAATAAAGTTATTACACTGCAAAATTTAAAAGAAAAGTGTTAAATGATCCGTTTTCATAAATATATAATTTATATATTTATAATTGTCTATTCAATTTTCGAAATGTTGGTGTCTTATAAGTCCAGGTGAGCAGTAAAGTGTTTGTTGTTGTTTGTTTCCTCACAGGCGGAGAACTCTGCTCTGATGTTGGCGAATGAGAGTCAGAGAGAAGCTTATGAGAGATGCTTGGATGAGGTGAGTTCATATAAACACATAAAACATAAGCTCAGAGCTCAGAGCTCAGAGAAGTCGGCGTAGAAAACTCAACGTGTAAAATCTCCTTTCTCGTGTCGTCAGGTGGCCAATCACGTCGTCCAAGCTCTGCTGAATCAAAAGGTAACACGAAGCTTACACGTCTGCATTATTTTAACACGCCGTGTCGTCACGGATGAAGTCTGACCGCCTCGTGTGTCTGAACAGGATCTGAGAGAGGAGTGCATCAAGCTGAAGATGTTGGTGTTTGACCTGGAGAGACAGAACCGAGCGCTCTGCGAGCTTTTTCAGCAGAAACTGCCCAACCACCCCACCGCTCACTACCAGGTAAACACAGCTGTACTCGAGTATTTGTTCTGATCACATTACTGAAGATCAAAACATAGCAGCCAGCTAATATTACTGACTAGTCCAACAGCAGTCAGCCCAGCTCGGCGTCTGTCTTTCAGCCTTTTATTTCACCAAGCTCTCACCAACCACTACAAGTCAGTCCCAGATTTACTCTTGTCCGGCGGCTTCTTGCTCGCTCTTTCCTTCCTAGCTTCCTCCGTCAACGTCCCTTTTGGTCTCTTCTCCTCTGTCATTATGTCCATAGAGGCTGCTGAGCCTTGTTGCATTGCCCAGCTCCTGTTCTAGCATGACACCGGCTCCTCCTCTTCTTCCCGGTTGTCTAAAATTCCTGTGGTACAAGCACTAACGCTCCCCAAGTGCTCTGAGGTCACAGTCCTGGGCTAACAAACTGAGCTAACACGAGCTAACAGCAGCTACAGTTTACTTCACTGTCCATCAGGAAACTCTGTAAATCACAGAGAGTTGAGGCGGAGCAGCCGGAGGACATCAGAGGGAAAACCAGAAAACATTTTCTCCATAAAATATGATCCAGTTTCACCAAAATCAGTGAAATAGTTGGTGGTGTGTGACTTAGTGCCGTAAAGCGTTACGTACTTCTCCCGACCTGGAGCCCAAAGTTACATAGTGTGAGAACAGAAGTACGAATGACGGAGACTCACCAGCAGCCCTGAAACTACAGCTGAGTAGTGAACATAAAGTATAGAGCAGCATGAAATGGAAATACTCGTGTAGAAGTATCTTTAAAGTGCTCAGCTGTGATTCTCAACAGATGGAGCTTCAGCTCAGTTCAGCCTCTTTCTTTCAAACGTAATGTATCTCCGTCTTTTCACTTCTGCTCCGTATTGTTCCAACAGATGCCGGAACAATGTCGCTCCTGCTTGTCCGCGTATACAATAGCCCCCGTAGTGTATACAGTGTCATCATAATTGCCTTTATGAATCTCCTGTTTCAGGTCCAGGCGGGACCACTCCCAGACTACAATGCACAGCTGCACAATGACTCTGCCAAACAGGTGGAGCCTGCACAGACTGAAGCACAAGCCAAGGTGATTATTTCAAACATTACGAGTGAACCAGCGGGATTATATCATGAGACCACCTGTGTGTGTGTGTGTGACGTTATCACACGTGCTGACATTTGTTGTCAAGCTGTAAAAAGCAGCTAATCTGCTCTGCACTCGCTTCCCGTACGCACACGCTCTAAAGGTCTTTATGAGCTGAATTGTTTGGCGCTGAATCGTTCGCTGATACGAATCTTTCTGTTTGTCCAAAAGGGAAATGGCTACCGCACACAACACGCCTCCCCGGGCCCTCGCGGACCTGCCGCCTCCATGGAGGCCCTGTCCCCATTCTTTAAAAAGAAAGCACACATCCTGGAGGTCCTCCGCAAGATGGAGGAGACGGACCCGCTCAAGTTCCACCCGTCCACCACAAGCTTGTCTTTCTGCGACTACAGCCAGGTGCTCATGTCCACCGAGGCCGTGTTAGCCACCACCGCCGACCCCCTCCCGCTACAGTGCAAACCCCACCACACACACTGCCACTGCTCGTGCTCAGACGCCGACACGCATCAGCACGTCAACGGCGATGGGGCGGTGAAGTGCGAGGGAGGGAACACCTGCTGTTTACACTGCAAGAGGAGCCCGGACAGTCCGCCGAAGCCATGCAACCACGTCTGTAGTCCTTCAAAAGCCGCCACCCAGAGCCATGTAGTTCCCGCAACTGCTATCAGCGAATGTCACGGTAAGAGCAGGACGGCGGAGTCCGCTCCCCCGTCAAAACAATGCACCAAGAATGAAGCCCACCAGCAACCAGCCGCCGCCACAGCTGCCGCCGCCACCCACCCCGCCAACGCAGACACAGCCGACCAGGAGGTGTTGCGAGCGGAGCAAGACCAGGAGAGCGCCGAGGGTTGTCTAAACGCCGCAGCCTCTGAAGAGCTCACCGGTTTCTGTCCTGCCTCCGTGAAGGAGAGCTCCCACTGTGACACAGAGACGAGCGACGGCGTCCACAATGGCTTAGCTCTCTCCTCCAATGACCCTTCAGCTGTCCCCGAGAAAGATGTCACAGATCAGGAGGCTTCTTCCGTGAGAGCCGGCGCCTCCGTCAGCCCGAGCCCGTCCTGCCTCACCGACGTCAAATCCGCTGCCATCAACTCGCCGTCCAAGCTGCTCAAGTTCTTGAAGATTCCCGCGATGGGCGAGAAGTCTCAGCCGTCGACCGCTGCCGTCCGACTGAGCCCGCAACTCACCCGCAGCTCCAGGATCCCGTGTCGCACCAACAACTACGAGGTGTACCACTCCCCTGTTCCCACGCGCAGAGCCACCACCACAGAGCGGTGCAGGCAGCCGCCTCCGCCGCCATCCAGGTCGGAGTCGTACCCCGCCACACACTCAGCACCGACCTCCCCGCCACAGCCCGAAGACATCTGCTCCCCGCCTGCTAAAGAAATAAGCTACAGCAGCCTCTCTGCACCTAAAGCCAGCGCTGGTTCAAAGATGGCCGCTCCCTCGTCGTCACCTAAAGTATCTCAGCGGGTCCCTCATTACGAAAACATCTGCAACATGTCGAGAGAGGAGGAGCCGACGCAGAGCCTCGAGAAAAGAACCACACTCCCATCCCAAACGAAAGCGAGCGTAGGCGAGAGGAAGCTCGTCAAATCGCTACCGGAAAGCGTCCTCAACCCGCCACCTCAACGGAAGCAGTCGTCCTCATCCACGTCGGAGTCGACGTCAGACGATGAAGAGGACTCGGACAGTCCAGTGTGGGTGAACCATCACAGCCTGCCCAACTCGGCCCTCAGCAAAGCTCAGAGCAGAGTGAGCTACTCGCAGACCAGAGACAAACCGGAGGCCGACGTAAGCGAGATCACTGTGCAGCGCTCCGAGGTTGCCCAGGCGCCGCCTCCACCTCCAGCCAGGAGGAGCGACTCCTCTTCCATCCCCAAGAGGCCTGCGGTGGCCGGGGCGGCGAGGCCTCAGGCTGACTCCAGTCACCACGCTTTCAAAGACAGGCTGGCCGCGCTGGGTAAACTGAGGAGCTCTGAGGATTTACAAGTTGGTCTGAGGCCGGTGGACGCCGTGAACGAGGCCACCTACGGGGAGGAGAGGAGTAAGACGGCGGAGAGGCCGATGGAGCTCCACAAAGAGGAGCAAAGACATTCAAAGTACACAGACTCTCTGGATGGGAAACCCAAAGGGAGCACGAGCGGTTTGAAGTATCCGGGGTCGTCTCAGCTGTATGAACAGGCGGTGAAGTCTCAGTCTGTGGTGAAACAAGAACTCTGCGTGACCAAGACCGACGGCTCCAAGAGCAAAATCGGTCTGCCGTCGCCCAACACCGACGCTCCACAGGTTTTACGCAACAACATCAAGTGTCCCGGCTCCCTGAACCTCGCCTACAACCTTAAACCAGGCGTCGGTCCTCACAGTAGCAACAGCCCGCACAAAATCCCCCCGAAGTCGCCGTCCAAACCTTGCCAAGCCCCGTCCGTCCACAGAGGGGGGAAGCCCGCCGAGGCGCCACGTTACTCGTCCAAATCAGAGGAGAGGACCAAGATCAGTGGGAAGGGGAAGAAGAACCCGATGTACGGAGACAGCCTCCCGCCACCACCTCCGAGACCTCCGACCACCGAGGGGGAGAAGCCGTTGCAGCCGGTCCCCAGCCCGCAATCAGCCATCGAGCAGAAGGTGATGAAGGGCATCGAGGAGAACATGCTGAAGCTGCAGGAGCAGGACCGAGGAGGCCAGAGCAGCGAGGTGAAGCAGAAAGCCTCCAATGGCATCGCCAGCTGGTTCGGCCTGAAGAAGAGCAAACTGCCCGCGCTGAGCCGCAAGGCCGACGCCACCAAAGCGAAAGACGAGAAGAAGGAGTGGAAGATCAACATCCCGTCAGTCGGTCGGGACTCGGTGAAGATGGCCACCAGGTGTAAAGAAGGAGTGGAAGGTCTGAACATCTCAACGCTGATGGAGAAGGCGGAGGGCCTGAGGAGGGCGCTGGAGGAGGAGAGGGCGTACGTGGAGAGGTCGGGCCGAGGTCACTCCTGCGAGGTGGTGATGGACCAAGCTCAGGGACAGCTGGCTGTCATGTACAGAGGAGCACGCTCTGATAACTTCATGCAGCAGCTGCTGAACAGGTGAGGAACACCTGAGGAATAAAATCAGAGTTTAAAGGAAAAGATGTAAAGACGCGAGCTCTCCTGCTAAAAGTTAAACGAGAAGATCGATACTGCTTTCAGCCTCTGTGACTGTAGCTAAATATCTTCAGGCTTTGGTCGGTCTGTTTCTGTTCTCCAACGTTTAATGTTATTAATTATGAAAATAATTTAGCAATCATTCAGCTGTAACCCTAAAACAGATCAATAAAATAACATTTTTTTATTGAGCTATAAAAATTAGAGCCCAGCTGATAAGGGACTTCTGAGAGTGATACAGATTTTTATACAGGAAATATTCAGATTATAAATATGGTGACTGATATAATAAATAATGAAGCCTTTTTCCTTTAATATTTTATTTATATATTTTTATATATTTTTATATATTTATTTATAATTTTTTATAGAATTTTTCATGTTTTATTATTATTATTATTATTATATATTCATAATTAACAGATACAAATAGACAACCAACAGTAATAATTAATTCTAAAAAGTAAATTAAACCATCAAATATGTAGTCACAATTTCCACAAAACATTTTACACATTTAAAAAAATGAAATAAATAAAAATAAATAAAAAAACATTCAACAACATCAACACAGGACGTCAGGAGACGGTTTAGTTTAGTAGTTTTATAGTTTAGTTGTGGGCGAACAGGTCGCTGTGATCAGTGTCGTGAAAGAGACGGAGCAGTGAATTCAGTGAGTTATGTGACATTATGGAAAACAGGCTGAACATATCACAGACTGTGGACAGCTGACATTTGTTTAAATTTGTAACTGGACCGGTTTGACGACTTTAAAGGTTCAGTGTGTCACGTTTAGAGGAACTGTTCACAGGATATCAGAGAAGTTAAACATAATATTCATAAATATGTTATAACTGTCTGATGCAGAGTCGACGGGAAGGAGATGATCAGCGTGCCTCAGCGGCGGCTCGCTCGACTGCAAGACCTCGAAGCCGATGTTTACCCAGCAGAGCGACATCATCAGTCACACGAGCAGTCGTGACGACATGGAGAAGGTTTGTTACGAGGCTCAGACACAGACACGCTTTGACAAAACGAGCCGGCAGAGTTTAGGCTGTTTAACTTTGAAGCTCTTCTGCTCTCGGTGCGTTCAGCCTCTAATCTGCTGCTTCGCTCTCTTCATGCAGGGATCAGACAGAATCGGAAAGATCACATCAGACGAAAACCTCGCAGACTCCGTTCACTCGCAGCACTTCGCAGGTAAGACGAGTCCGCCAAAGAAATATCAGACGTCTTTTTACAGATGGAAACAGATAAATAATGTTTCCATGAATAAATCTAGAGTATTTCTATTTTTACTTAGTCATTTGACGTTTTGCTTCATTTATTTGCTGCTTCATAAACTTGTCAGCATCATCGTGACAACAGCTACACGACCTCCTGATGGAGCAGCAGAGCAGACTCAGTCTGTAAACAGGACGGCTACAGGAAGTCGTCACACTTTATAATGACTCTTCTCTGTGCAGAGGGAGGAGAAGAATACAGCACAGTAATCTATCAATGTATTGATGTATGGATAGATCAATCAGCTGTTATCACTTCACAGTTTACAGATCTCTGATGAATCGTTACAGATATAAATTATTTCACATCAGCTCTGCCTCAAACAGATTTTTATGTTTTATGTATTCACACGGATCTTTAAAGTTTCCTCAGATTAAAACATTTTTAAACTTTCATCAAACTGCAAATTAAACACACCGACAGTCGACTTCATCAATCCAAAACGATCAATACACAAAGGTGTTTCTAAAATATTAGAAACATTTAACAAATTAATTAAATTAAATGTTTTTTTATATAAAAAAATAATAATTAAATAAAATTTTAAAAAATAAAGAAAATTAAATAAAAATAAATTAATATTTAAAAGAAATGAAATAAAAATAAATTAAATTAAAAAAATATTTAAAAGAAGTGAAAAAGAATTTAAAAAATTAAAATTAAAATATGAAATAAGAAAAAAATGAAATAAAAAGTTAAAAAAATGTAATAATGAAATAAAATTAAAAAAAAAAAACTTTTAAATGAAATAAAATAAAGAAACTTAAATAAAAAAAAAATTAAATTAAAAAATAAAATAAATTAAATTAAAAATATTTAAAAGAAATGAAATAAAGAAAATTTAAAAAATGAAATAAAATTAAATTAAAAAATAAAATAAAAATATATGTCAGTCTCTCCAACACAAAACACAGTGACGTTTCATTTATCCAAACATCACACATATATTCAAACATGTATCGAGGGTACGTCCATTTTCAGTACGTCCACAGTCAACTTTAATTAATTTTGGAACAAAAAGTTCAATAAAGTTCAAACATCTCTCAATATGATGCTGTCCAGTTTAACATGACTGCAAACTACGACCTCAGTCAATAAAGATAATTAATACCTCTCTGACAAAAACTGAAACATCATGAGCTTCATAAAGATCTGTTATACAAGCGTACCTACTAAAGTGGCCGGTCGCAGTTCATATTCTGTCATAGAAACATCAAACTTCAAAGAAGACACTAAGGAGCTAATTATGACCCTAACAATGAACATCAATGATTTCATATAGAAATAAGAAGTACTGTCTGACTTTCTTTGTACTTCTTCCAGCTCTGCGTTAATCCATGAAGGTTTCACTGAAACTTAATTTGCATATTGAAGGAAAATAAATGAGCTTTAATTAGCATATCAAAAAAATAAATGAGGGCGCTCCCCCGAGGAGATCGATGCAGTCTGCAGTGAGACATCAAATAAATGAAGCTGTTTGTTTCATTCATTCATCAGTCGCTCACCTCGTCTCCGTCTTCTTCCTCTGCAGGTTCCGGTGCGTCCACGTACACCCTCGACAGCGGCATCGGTACGTTCCCGTTGCCCGACTGCAGCAGCGGCGCGGCAGGACGAGGTCTGTCCAAGACGAGGGCCGGAGCCGAGCATCACTCCTCCGGCTCCCCGGGCAGAGCCGGCCGACGGGCCCGCACTCTGGACCGAGATCTGCCGTCGCAGGACGAGTGCTACGCGCCGCACAAACAGCTGATTCCCACCATTCAGTACGGCGCCATGCTGGAGGGGCGGAGCTCCGCCGCCGTCATCCGTGAAGGTGAGAGGTCACTTCCTTTTAAAGCTTCACACGTTTGTCACGTGGGACTCTGATGTAATCTGGAACCTTCCTCTGCAGACAAAGAGGCTCACGGACCGAACATGTTCTCCCCGCGCTCAAAGACCTGGACCTTCCCCAACCTGAAGACTCCAGCCGGACCTGCAGAGGTTTACCTGGCGGTGGAGGAGGAAGAGGAGGAGGCGGTGTCCTTTGGATCTCCGTTCAGAGGGGTGAGATAGTCGTGAGTTATCGAGTGAATTAACACTGAATTAATCTGACATTTTCTGGCTTTCACACTCAGATCTGCAGAGATGCAAGAGAGACGCCGTTCACATGATTGAACGTCACTATTTGCACTAAAAACCTCAACTCGTACTGAGTTTTTACGACCACCACGATGCAACTCAAGCAAAACTCAAAGATTTCATACGTTTAAGTCGTTTGTTGTGAGGCCAGCGTAACTCTCCTGGTATGTTTGTGTCAGTGCGTGAGAGAAAGGATGCAGTCCGTCCGTCAAAACATAAATCTGAACAAAACATAAAAGCAGCAAGCCGAGCTGATTAACTTCAAGGTTCAGATTTAAAACAGTAGCTGGCGTGTTGAAGCGTTTTCAACCCATGAAATGGATAAAAGTGTCGAGGAGTTATCTGGGTCACTCAGTGAAGTAAAGATGCATTTTTAAATCTGCACTGAGCTTACATAATGTAAAAACACAAATTATTAATCAGCTGAATATTAAAGATTCACCGCGACCTGAAATGTTTCTCTGCGTCTTTTCAGAGCGTGAAGGCCGGCGGTCCCTCCTCCTCCAGCCGGGTGGTCGACCCGGGCAGCCTGCCCGTCCCTGCCCAGTCGGGGATGAGCCGCAGGGGGAAGACTCGCACTCCCAGCGTCCCCGAGATGAGCCGGGAAGCCGGGCTGGAGCTGCTCAGGGAGCGTCCGGAGGAGGCGCTGTCCCCGAGCCGGCCTCAGGTCCTGGAGACGCCCGAGTCGCTCAGCGACTCTCTGTACGACAGCCTGTCGTCCTGCGGCAGCCAGGGATGATGAGACACTCGGCTGGTCGCTGGCTGTGCTGTGATGCTGCTGACCCGCCGCCACGTTTTGAGGAAATAAACTGCGCCCTGTTGATGTCCGCCATGATGACGACGACGATGATGAGCTACTTGCAACTGGAAAAGACGGATCGATAGACTTCTCCTCAGGATTTCCAATAAACACGAAGCCAAAAGCCACCCAGACTCTCGGTTGTTCACTTATTTTTCACGATCAGACTGACTGTGGACTCTCCTTCTTCTTCTTCTTCTTCTTTGATTCATGTATACAGGACTACAAAACGCATGGCTAAGCTAAACGATTAGCACAAAAAGTCATCACTCCCGGTAGTTGTCCAGCGACACGTCTTTGTTTTGTTTTTTTAATCTCGGACGTTGGTTCCGAGGCGGCGCTGAGCGACACGTCACGACGTCGTTTCATCACATAATGTATCAAAAACAACAAAAACAAACAAACACGGAGCTCCTTTAAAAAAAAAAAAAAAAAAAAAAAGTGAATGTTCATGTCTGTGATTCTTTATCGCTAAACTCATTTTAAATGTATAAACGATTTTATCGACCATGTTGATATTGTTTCTTTGCGGCCGAGCGGAGGTCGTCAGAAGACGTCATGATACATTTAAAGGTAATATATACCAGCAATAACATAGATAAGAGAAATGGCTACACTATTCAATGAATATGTATTTCTATTATTTATTTATTTTAAATGTACATCATCTTTTTTTTGTTTGTTTTTGTAATCTTTCTGTGAAAATTGCTCCTCGCTTAGTAGATCTTATGTTCATATCTCGTATTTCAACATCTCTGTTGCTGTTCATTCCCCTAGCCAATAGAGGTCCTCTGTACCTACTGCCGTTTTTCAACTTTCTAATTAAAATGTTTTGATTTATCTCGCCGTGTGCGACAATTATTCTGGACCAAATGACGCCTGCGCTCTTCATCCTGCAGCCTTAATATAATCTGAACAGGTGAGTTGTATATAAATTCACCCTCAGTACAGTTGTCATGAACGGGGAAATTAGCTACAGAGACCAAAACTGTTTTTTGTACCAGCCTGTAAACATGTTTATTTCTGCTGTGAAGTTGGGACATTTTAACATGGGGACTTATGGAGACTGACTCACTTCTGCAGCCAGACTCAAAGTGGACGTTTGAGGAACTGCAAGCAGGTTACTGACAGGTTCAAGCGTGTTGTGCTCGTCGTGGCCTCAAGCAGAGACGATGAGGTCACTTTTCTGTAGTCTACAGACCGAGCCAGTGCTGACTCGAGTGACATCACTAGAGGCGATACACCTTTTTCACAGCAGCCATTTTGAGTTTGACTTTAATTAATGTGTGTTTACCTGCTAGTTCATGTCCAAACGGCCGCCGTTATGACGTCACAAGACTTTATAAATGTTCTGTCACACGCAGTCGTTCTCGCCGAGACCTGTAAAGTTCCCCTTTAATACTTTATACTTCTCTAAATTTACCTGACAGGTGACTTATTCACAGATTAAACATCTAAAACTGATTTATAAAATATGATTTAATCTTTTTAGATTAAACTACCAACAATTTATAAAAAGTTAAATTAGCTCCATGTTGACGAACATTAACTTCAGTATTTTAACATTTTGCTAATGTTACGCTAAAGGTTCTTAAACCTAAATGACACTTTTGAGGCTGCAACTAACTTTTTATTATCGATTAATCTAATTAAGTTTTCAATAAATTGTTTTTGGGTCAGAGGTTTTCAAAGCTCCACGGATGTGATTTGGTTAAAGAGTTTGGAGGATTTAAACCACGTTTGGTACTTTAAAAACTAAACTTCAGACTATTTGATGTCAAACAAACATTATTGGTTCAAAAAACGTCATCATGACTGTGGAGACGTCCAGCAAGTAAACTAAAGACGTGTGAAGGGTTACCTTCTTCTGAGGTTTGAGGGGAGGCCACGGCTCAGACTTTGAAAACACCTGACGGAGGTGACGTCAACTGCAACTTCAACACTGATCGTCACCTGTGAGGAGCTGAAACCAACAAATGTTTGACATCTGTTTGAAAACTGACTAAAAAGATCAACAAAATATATGAAATCAGATCAGAAGTTGTACTTTTAATTGAGTATTTGTACTTTTACTTGATTTTAAAAAAGGAGCTGAATATTTCTCCCACCGCAGTTCTTCACAGTCGGAGTGACGGCAGACGACATCAGCTGGTTTCAGTACGTTCAACACATTTATTTGAGCAAATGTATCAAATTATTAGTTTCAATTTTACATCAATAAAATAAATTCTTCACAGTTTACACTTCCAAAAAAAAAAAAAAAAATCAAACGGTTAACTTCAGATCATTTGGCAAACTAAATTTACAGACAACAGAGAAACTTTAGAGAAATTTACACGGGGGTGGAATAAAGTCTGAATCTTTATCTGAATAAAGTCGTCTGTTTTCCTCCGTCACCGGCCAAAAGTCCAAAAATCCTGATTCAAGTTGGTTCGTGTGGATCAGCGTGTGAGTGACGGAGCGCTCACGGTGACTGTGTTAGTGTTCAAACTCAACATGTTGATCACAGAGCAACCAAAAGATTCACGGGGAGGGGGAGACGAAACGATCAAGGGGGAGATCTGTTGTCAGAAATCATGTCTTAACGAGGAAAACTATAAATAAGCAAATCAACGACTGTAATTACAAACTTCAAATAAACGATGATCAGTCTCAGAAGCTCACGTGACCCACTAAATAAAAAAACAAAAAAATAGAAGAAGGAGCCTATGATGTCGTTAATTTATGGCACTAAATAACAGTAATGTGAAAACCTTGTTTGGAGTCTTCATGGGGCAACGCTCCCCTCTACAGGCCAAGCATGTTCACTGCAGCGTTAGTCTAACTCTTCCATTCACAGCCACGACGGGACTACAGCGTTAGTTTGAGCTCACGGCCGATCTTCGCCGCGAGCTCGGAAAAACAAATCAAAAGAATCGATAATATAATAAGACCACAAAGGAGTTAATCGATAAATGAAGACAGAAAGTGAAAAAAAAGCACCAAGTGCGTCGCAAATTGTGCCTTTGTCTGACGAGATTGTTGTTGTTAATTTGCAGACACTCGAACTTTCTTTACTTCTTCTCCTTCTTCTTGTCCTGAAACAGACGAACACACAGAGCAGATCAGTCAGCGGTTAAAGGTTAAAAATAAAGTCAGTAACAGCACCAACACAGAGTAAAAACATCTGCTTAAGTATTACGAACTAAATCTACTTCAAGTATCAAAGGTCGAAGTTTTTGTCCTGATGTATCATGAAGTTTTATAACGAGGTTCACGAACAAAGACGACGTGATTTATCCTCTCACGAGGAGCCTCGACGACTCACTGATACATTTTTAAATGTTTCATCTTTAAAATCTCATTAATGTTTTAATGGTAAACCTTCATCAGATAAATAAAGATTTGTGCATGTGAACATTTTTCGTGTCTGTAAAAGGTGATGTAGAAATAAAGTTGAGTTGAAAGCAGCATTAAATGAAAATATACTCAAGTAAAGTACCTCAGTACTTGAGTAAATATACTTAGTTACAGTGGAGGTGAATGAAATGATATTTCTGTCGATTATTATGAACCATAACGAGGTTTCTGAGAAGATTTGTTACTGCTGAGTTACTCAAACGTTTTCTCACTGTTTTTTTGCACCACCAGCTAAATTCCCCTCATCACCATCGTAGTGTGGTGGTGGTGTTGGTGATGGTGCTGGTGGTGTTGGTGGTGGCAGAAGTCTCAGACATCTGAAAACCAAAAGTATCTGCACGATTCTGCTCGAGCTAAATGAAAAAATATGTCGTTTAAGCCGACAGTTTGAGTTTTAAACTGAAGCAGTTTGTCTTGTAGGAAGTTTAAAATATGCTTCTATATTTTAATATCGTCAACAAACACGATGAAAACAGTGAACGCAGCCTCGTGTTTGTGTCACAGATTTCCTCAAACAGCTGGACTCTGTCATCAGTGAGTCTCTCCAGCTGTCCATGTTCATCATAATGAGGGAAGAGCAACAGTTTGGCAGCTCACTGATGAGTTTTTAATAGTTTCTGGACACAGTGGAGCTCCACGGCACAGAGCAGAACGATATATCGTACAAGTCGGATTATGACCGTTTGTTTGGACTTTGTTTTAACTTTTAAAAGAAGAACACTCGCTGTACCTTATCGTTCATGGCGAGGATGACCATCAGTTTCCTGAAGATGGTGATGAAGTCCAGGAACAGGTCGACGCAGTGCCTGAAAAACAAAATATATGACGGTGAAAACAAGCAGCAGATGTTCGAGGTCTCTAAAATAAAGAGCTTCTTTTTTCAGTCTTGTTTCAGGAAGTCATGCTGCGGGATGAAGTATTTGCATGCCATTTGGTTATTCGAGAGATACGGGCCTCACCAGACGTAATCCTTGTCTCCGTTCTCTGCTTTCTCGATGATGAGCTGAGTGTCGAACAGGACGAAGCCGCACATGATGAGCAGCCCGAGGTACATGTGTGCCTGTCGGGGGAGAAAGAGGAAGATGAAGACGCTGGAATGACTCACACAGCTGATCGAATGTTTGATGACGCGGCGCCGCGTGGTTCGGGTACCTTAAACAGCATCATGGATCCAAAGAACATGTTCATGATGGACATGAGGAAGAGGAGGGAGAGGCCGGACATCAGCGTGCCTGAGGAGAAGAGTTAACGTACGGGTTAATTAAAGCTTCGTTAGAGGAGGTGGAAATGTGTTTGTGCGGTGAGGAAGAGGAGTCACCTCCGAGGAACAGGTAGCTCCTGCGCTTGGCGTAGAGCGCGCTCAGAGTGAAGCAGACAAAGATCACAGAGGTTCCCATGAACGCCGTCACGATGATGCTGAGGAGAGACAAACTCAGTCAGACGTCACACAACTTCACGGTTATAATGTTTAACTCAGCTGAGTAACCTTTCACACACCTCGGATTGACGGCGATGACAAAGTCCATTGTGGGGCCGAGGCCGACGCCTGCAGAGAGAGAGAGAGAGAGAGAGAGAGGACGGCAAACGTTCAGACTCTTACGTGACTTTAAACGAACAAAGACAGCTCAGTTCACGTGCTTCATCTTCACCTGTGAAGAAGGCAAACCCAGCGAGGATAGCCAGCCTCTTCTTCTCCGTCTCGTAGTTGTGTGGCGTCATGGCGAGCCAGAACATCATCCCCAGAGAGATGAGCGCAGACAGCACGCCGCCCTGAGAACAAGGACACGAGGTCAAGACGGAGCAGGCGGACACCAAACACTATTTGTCGCGTTGAATGGGGCTGACATGTCGATCCTGACACCAGAGCCGAGGCACAGAAATCTTTAGAAAGGTCATTTTTAGATTGTTCTGCTCTCTTTGTCTGACGACTGCAGGTTGAATAAGATGAAAATAAAATAAACTTTTAATATCACTGAATTAACGGGATCCTGATCAGACGTTTACATAAGAGAGAAAACGTTCTTCCGGGCCAAATCACAGACCTGTGGTACCCGTGATTACACCTCTTATGTCTTATAACCAAACTTTTCCACACAGGATGATCTTTTTGGTTGAGATCATTAGTCTTCATCCATGATACATCAGATCAGTGTCTTCTACAACTGTGAACCTCAGACTAAAGGTTTAGGCTGCAGGATATCCCACACATGTGGTTTGTTTAGCTCAGTTTCACTGTCGTCTACACTGTTCACACATCACATGAAACATGAGTAGTATTTTGCAACACAAATATTGGACTTTGATAAAGCCGAGCTTCAAAATAGATTATCTACAACATTCCTGATATTGCACCATTTTGCTGCTGTGAAAACTCAAATTTACCTGCAGCGAATTCAGGTAACTTCATGTACAAATTAGGTCAGATTAGGTCGGATCTGTGCCACGGGCGTTACCTGAAAGAGGCGCGTGACGACGTGCACGTATGAGCCGGCCGCGGCCACAAACATACAGACCGCCAGGCTGGAGTACACATTCTTCAAGTGCACCTGGGTGGAGTGAGATCTGCAACGAAACAAAACAAATCAGATTACAGTGAGAAATCAGATTACAGTGAGCGCAGCTGGAAAATTTAAACCGATTTCAATGATTTTACTCACATCTGGGAGAACTTGAAGAGGGCGTCGAAGTTGATGTTGCGGTCAAAGACATTCATGATGAAACCGGGGGATGGATGACAATGTCTCCTCTGAAGGGAAACACACAAGAGTTCAACTCAGTTCAACATTTACTCAAGTACTGTAATCCAAGACAATTTTAAGTTGTGACGCATGGTGCAGCTGCATGCAACAGTCAACACTGAAATAACACGTTTAGACTCATAACGTCAATTATAAACAATAAGTGTACGTTAAATTATTATATCAGTAAAATGAGCAACACCACAGTGTAAGTATACCATAAAAAGATGTAATTTAGTACAAAATAGCAATGAAATGCATCAAAATTAAAAGTAATTATGCAGAATGGTCCTTAATATATTTAATTACTAAATACAGTCTAATAATTTGAACTACTTTATTGGATTGTTGACTGTTATTCATATTAAAAATCTTAATTTTGAAATGTAACTTGTAACTATTAACTAAGTATAAAGTAACTCAAGTATTTCACAATTGCTCTGAAGTACAGTACTTGGGTAAATTTAAATAATTTATGCATTAAAAATATAAAATATCTATTATCTGTAATGGCTTATCCTCATCAGGGTCACACAGGCTGGAGCCAATCCCAGCTGATTTAGGGCTACACCCTGCACGTCGTCAGTTAATCACAGGGTGAAATAATAAAATATGTAAAAAAATATATATATATTTAAAGTGCTTTCTTGCATTTCTACTGTATGTAACTTTAATCTTGTACTCTGCATGTCAGAGGTAACTTAAGCATGTTCTGCTAAAACTATAGCTACTTTTCAGATTAGATTTTTAAATAATAAAATATGGTAAATATAACAGTCCTGTTAGGACACTACCATAAGGTATTACACATGATAAATTACTTTTATTTGTGTACTTTCGCTTATGAAAAGCAGCATTTAAAGTCGCATGTTGTATCTCTATTTTCTGTTAATATAATTACTGAGTAACAGCCTGCTGCACACTCGTCTGGGAGTTCATAAGTGCGTAGTTTAGTTAGCCACCATTAAATTACACAACAGGTTAACGCTAAATGTCACAACCACAACTAGGTTAGCACGAAATCCTGTTGAGTAAAGCTAACTCATGCTATCTATCGTGAGTTCGTGTTTAACGTTGATAGTTAAACACGAACTAAAACAACTCGTTGGTTAATTAATAAACACGTTTATTCATAAATAAACACGTTGTTTTAATTATCAAGTCAGCACAGCAACAGTCAGTCAGCCAAACACTGTGTTTGACGCCTGTGACTGTCATATTATTAATAGCTAACGTTGCTAAAAACGTACCGCGCGGTGTTTTGGTTTAACGGGCGACCGTGTTAACTGGTGACCACCAGCCAGAATGCTTCCTGTGGTTGTCGTAGTTACGTTGTAACGTTAATAAAAAATAAGAACAAGGTATTCACGAGGGCAGCTACGTATGTTCTTGTCGTAACTTCGACAACCACATATACACACTCACACTCAGGCTGGAGGGTCACCAGTTAACACGGTCGCTCGTTAACCCGAAACACCCCGTTAGCTAACGTTTGCTCAACCCCGATTCGTCGTCCGTTCTTTCAGCTACGTACCGCTGCTAACGTTAATATAACACACCGCGAACGTTACGAGGACACTCTGTGTCGGCATTAAAGCACCTACCTACCTTACCTGTTAGCACACCTGGCCTTTCCGTGTAAGCTTTCTGTTTGACTGCCTGTCTTCTTCTTCCTGCTAAACAGTACGTGTCAGTCAGCTCACATGATGTCACCATGGAAACGCCCAGAAAGTTGTAGTCCCCATTCCCAACGGTAAAAATAAATTAAATAATAATAATAGAAAAACAATAATAAACTAATTATATTTGCTGCTAAGGAACACAAATAAACAAGTGGTATTTTTAATTAATACGCTTTAAAATAAATTAGTTACTCTTTATAGAGAGGGCATAAAGACGGAAACTGGTGTCACCGACTAACGTCCCCGGTACACCTAAAATGGCCGACTCGTAAATCCAGCTGCACCATCATCAACGGTCACAACCAAAACAACGACTTTCTCCTCTTTAACGAGCCTCGACGGTTAAACGTTTAAACGTCTTCGACCCGAAACGTTTACTAACGAAACAAACACCAAACAGTCTCCACTTTAATGTATCAACGTTTAAAACGACATAAAAATCAAGGCTGATGTAAATTTCTACGTAGGAGTGTAAAAGATATGGTGCAACTGCAGGCAACGGCCGAGCACATTAACACTGAAATAACACGTTTTACACCAACTTTTTCTTTATGTTTAGACTTATAACGTCAATTATAAACAATAAATGTACGTTCAATTATTATCTGTTAATACACTAAGTATTTTTGAGTAAAATAAGCAACATCACAATGTAAATACACCATAAAAAGATGTAATTTAGTACAAAATAGCAATGAAATGCCTCAAAGTTAAAAGCAGAAGAAGAATAGTCCTTAATATATTTAATTACTAAATACAGTTTAATAATTGATGAACTACTTTATTGGACTGTTGACTTTTATTCATATTAAAAATCTTAATCTGAAATGTAACTAGTAACTATAGCCGTCAGACAAATGTAAGAGTAAAAAGTAATAGTTTCCTCTTAAAAGCAGTGTACAAGTATAAAGTAACTCAAGTACTTAACCATTGCTCTTAAGTACAATACTTGAGTAAATTACAGCAATGTATGTGTTAAAAATATAAAATATCCATTATCTGTAACTGTTTATCCTCATCAGGGTCACACAGGCTGGAGCCAATCCCAGCGTACACCCTGCAGAAGTCTCAGTTAATCACAGGGTGAAATATAAAATATGTAAAAAAAAATATATATTTAAAGTGGCCAAATTCTGGACATGTTTATACGTTAAGTGGAGTAAAAAACACACACAAAAATAGTACAGTATAACCAATTTTTATTGTGAAATAAAAACTGGTAGCACCTTGTCTTTTAGCGTTTTGGTCAGATCAGGTAGACAAAATGAGTTTTTTTGATTTATTCCGATACACAAAGACAAATTGTGACTGTCTTAACAAATACTTTTGGTCATCACAACTGGTACAAATTCATTGTCGTGTTTTCACTTAGTTATAACATGCAGGCAATAATTGCATCAGACATTAAAAACATCATAGAAAAACCATATTACCCAGGAAACAAACAAACCCCTACAAAATATCTTGAATTTAAAATGGAAAAAAACAAAAAAAAAAAAAACAGAAAACATGATTGAATCTTGGATTTATCTTTGATAGCAAAAATGTGTAAATGTTATTTAGGCACAGATAAAAACACAAGGCCAGCCTCAAAAGTAGGCAAATGGATTACAATACAAAATGTTAAGCATTAAGAAGAAGTACTGGACAATAACAGGTTTTTTTGGCCAATAAATATATTTAAAAAAAAAAAAACTCACACGTTTAAAAAAAAAAATCTAATTTGATATTTTTCAAGTGTTGCACTGCAAGTACCAGAGCCACATGGCATTACACTTGCTCTTGACAGTGTTTTCTCACGCTCAGCATGACACATCAGACTGTGTAGGCCTACAAATCTCTTTTCAGGCAGAACACCATTCTCTGTCCGAATTTCAAAAAGGCACAGTTTGTTTGTTTTTTGTTTTTTTTACTTTCAGCACTGTCAATATAAAACAAGTGCAAGTTGTTTGTCATAAAGTCATAAAAGAAAAAGAGTAACAAATGAACTATTATTAAAAAAACCTTGACTGAAAACGGTGGCATTTTACAGGTCATCCTATGTGCCAACATACTCCAGTGTGTCCGTGAAAGACAAAAGATTTCACCCTGTTTACTTAACTCATAACCCATATATCTAATATCAATCTGAGCACTGATGATGTAGAAATGATGTTTTTATAGTACAAATAAGTAAAATACACTTTTGTTTTGCTGCTCGTGTGCAGGTAAATAAGGCTACAGTAATGTTTACATCTGCTGAATGCAATTATTGACCAGCTACTTTAAGGAGGTACTGTCCGTGTGATCGCAAAGAACCGGGTTGCATAGAAGAAACCACGTTCACTGTTGTTTAAAAATAGATTTCCGTATAAAACAACCTATAAAAAGAAATCGATAAATGTATAAAATCTGGTGGAAAATTTCAAAAAAGAGCTGATGTTTTTTTTTTTGTTGTTGTTGTTGTTGTTCCTTAAAAGGCACAATAATTAAAAAAAACAAAACAACAATGTCCAAAAGTCAAGTCAGGGCAGGCAGGCTTCTGCTTTGGCAAAAGAACCACTTTAATATTCATACTAACTGGAGTGTGATTGTGACGGGACTGCTTTGGTCGTCGTTCCCCAACTCTCTTTTCTCATAGTGGTTTGTCAATAACGTCAGCGCCGAGGTTCAGCTGAGGAAAACGCCTCAGATCGCAATCTAAAGTCACGCTTGAGCCAAACACATTGTGTTTTTCCAGGCTTGGAATTTCCTTAACCCCTCTCGTGATAATACCATTTTTTCTAAACAGAGAATTTTTTTTTTTTTTGTGCAGAAAACTATCTATATTCTCGATATATACGGGTTCTGTTGTAGTCGAAGAAAGAAGAAGAAGGTTCGAAGCCGGAGCTCTGAGCTGAGCAGAGTCCGCTGAGAGCTTTTTAATGTCCACGAAGCTGGTCCAGCCGGGTGTAAACATTATCAGCTTGGCTAAGTTCTTCAAACACAGGCAGAAGGTTGAGCAGCTCGGCGTCGTCCACGTCATCAAACCATGACACTACAGGAACCTGGTGAGACAGACAGTCACTCATAATCTGACGCTGATTTTATGCATCTCAGATTAAAAACACAGAAACGGAAAACGACACCTGGCAGCTCAGTTTACATCATCATACAAGATATGCGTGAGTTAGTCAGAGGTGTGCAGTTTGAAATCAGTCCTGAATGTTCCTATGAATCCAGATAAAAACAATTTGTCAATTCACAGATTATTTACCAGCAACTATTATGATAATAAATAAAGCAAAAAATGCCAATTATGAGCCGATTTCAGCTTCTCAAATGTGAGAATTTTCTGCTTTTCTTCGTCATATATGAAAGTAAACTGAATGTCGTCGGGTTTTGGACTGAATTGAAGTATTTTGTCTGATATTACAAACAAAACAATAAATAATCTGCAGATTTATCAAAGATTAGTTGAAGCCCTAATCGGGATCAAACTAGAAACACGCTGAACATTTAATATGTCAAAACACCAGGGACTGAATCTGATAACGTCCCAGTGTTCAGGCCCCGTGAGCTTGACCGGGCCGAGCTCTACGAGCCGGATATGAAAAATATTCAACACAAGAAGGCGCATATTAACAGAACTCACAGCATTATTTGGGTGGAAGATGTAGGAGGCAGGAGAGTTATCCAGGATTAGAGTTTTGTGGAGGTCTCTGCCCAGGCGGCTCAAATCTTTGACGTAGCAGCCCTGGTGGAATACGCAAGATTCCCGGAACAACCGGGTCCGGAATACACCACACTGATCCAGCAGGTCCGTCACTGGGTCTGCATACTGATGGGAGGAGGCCAGCGGGTGGTGGAGGTGGAGGAGGAGGGAAAAGCAGGGATGTGTAAGGTTGGACTAGTGACGGTGGATATTCCCGCTAACGGCATCACACATCTTTATCTGGTTGGTTGCACCGGCTGTTTGTACATTGATTCCTACGTTTGTCAAACTCACTCGCTGAACTGGGTTGCACTTGCAAACTTGCCAAAAATAACAACAACATGGTTTCATTCATGAATGCAGACGTTACATGTGTTTCAGAGTTAGCAGTATTCACAAATATGCTAATTAAAGCTGCACATTTGCCATTATTAGCATGAAATTGTTAAAATAATTTAAAATCTTGCAGGTTTCTGTCATCGTTAAAGCAGAAACGTAACAAATATGAGGTCAGACGTGACGACCGTACAATATTAATGAATCTAAACGGGTCATATGTCAGCTAACATGAGCTTTATCAGCTGGTTCAGTGTGTGCGGTGCAACCTGAATACATCAGACTCCTACGCTTGAGTTTGAACTTATGCAGAGCTGGTGCAACCAAAACAAGCTACAGCTCTAAATGTGAGGAGAGTGTCTGCTAACAGCAGTAAAAGGAGAAGTAAAACAAGGCGAGAGGAAGCAGAACAACATCTGATAGATCAGACATCCACCTAAATATACTCTGTGCTGGGTGAAATATACATATTTGTTTGTAGAGTACCTTTGCGAGACTGGCTGTAAACAGCACACATTCAAACAACTCTCCCATTCTCTGCAGGAACTCGTCCACGTACGGCCTCTTCAGTACATAGACCTGTTCAGAAAAACAACAACAACAACAACACAGACTGTAAGGAAGAAGTCCGACCTACAAGATGAGTCACTTTGCAGATCTTTATATTTGCACCGTCGACTTCTTATTTCCATCTGTTGTTGCTGCTAGTGGCCAGTTCCTGAAACAAGTAATCAAGAATAGGCCGTGCCAGCGTTAACCAGCCTATCCTGGATTACTTGAACCAGGCAGAGGCCCGTGGAGGACTCACGTACCAGCACACGGGGTCCCAGGACTCACATTTCTGTTAATTACATTTCCACATGTCCGACAGCGAGAAGCTCAAATCCCAAGACGCACAAACGGAGCGAGGGGGGGGGGGCTGTGTTTTCCGACATCTTCGCAGTAATATGTATCACTTATTAATGAAGTTTTTTTTTTAAGACAAACGGGGGCAGAAATGACTCATTTTCTTGCTGATGCATTCTCACATCCAACTTGTTCAACATCTGGTCAGTAGAGGGCTCCGTGCGCCCGTCATTGCACACACACACACACACCAAAAAAAAAAAAAAAAAAAACAGGCTGATCAGTTACAAGACCCATCCCTTCTCAGCTCAGCAACCGCTGCAAACACATCAACATACATACACAAACACAACCCCCACCTCCACGGCAAACACACACACAAACACACACACACACACGGTAGTTTACCTGGTGTGTGGTCCCCTCTATCTCCACAGGCACGATGAAGTCTGCATTGCTAATAGGCTGGAGGGAGAACACAGAGGGAGATGCTCGTTCACATGAGTCGCTCTGTGTACATTCACATGGCATTACATAACAGCTGAACGCTCGGGCTCCAAGTCGCTGCTGTAAATCGCACAGCGCACAATACGACCTGCCCGGCGTCTCTCTAATAAAAATCTAATCAATCACAGCAGATGCAGCGCTGCTACGAGCTAAATAAACATGTAATGAAGTAGAGGAGTACCTTGAATGAGCTGTGCACCAGGGTCTCATCCAGGTCTATGACCACACAGATCTTCCCTTGGTCCTGGGCATTCACCTCAGGCAGCAGGCTGTGTTCATATTGCTGAGGAGACACATAGAAAACACACATATCATTTGTCTTGTGATCTGGTTATAGCTATGATTAGTCCTCATGGTGCAGTCACTCTACTGCCATTTGATTTGACCTCGGGGAAATTAGATAAGACTCACTTTTGGAGGGGCGTGAACCAGCTTCGTTATTTACCGTAACAGCTTCTTTCTTTACGATTTGCATATTTATGATTTCATTTAAAAGCCGGAGAACACGTTACCGTCACATGAGCTCGTTTTTGCACCTTTTATTCATTTTGTTTCATTCAAGCCTCTTCCTGGGCCGACATTAATTATTAATATGTTACATAACGTGAACGGCTCATCCATTGTGGAAGGCAAATTAAGACCGAGGAACACAATATCCACGAGCAACGACAATCTTCTCTCATCAGCCGAACAATAAACCCGAACGCTGCCACGACCCCGCAGACGCCGACGTTTAATTCGGTTTCATTTCGGCGGCGGCCTGCGAGGCAATAACCAGGGCCCTTACAGATGCTGCTTCCTGTTTGCCTCCTGATGCTGGAGGACACTCCTCAGTGTGAACAAACATGGCATCTCATTAAAATGCCCCCTTTAACATGGTACTGAGGCTCTAATCAGGCTGACAGCGTGGCCGGCGGACGCTTCGAAGCTTTATTTTTCCTCCACCTCAGCAATTACGAGGCGCACAATACACCATTCTCCTCTCTTTCTCGCCTAAAGGATTGATAGTCGCTCTGTCGTTCTTATCTTCCTTGGAGGATCGAGTGTGAACATCAAAGTGCTTCCATATCCGCAGACAGTTGCGGTTAGCTTTCAAGATGTTCAGAGCAGGTGCAGTGGTGTGCGTTTCTTTGTTTTTTTTTTAGTGCGCAGTTGTAAAATTAAAAAAAAAATAGAAAAAATGCTTGAAGACACTAACAAGCACATTTTTACTACAGCATGTTGAGTTTATTCCTACAGATGGTCCAACTATTCAAACACCTCCTCCTCCTCCTCCTCCTTCTTCTTTATGGCAACAGTGTGTGTGTGTATGTGCGGGCGTGACACGAGGAAGTAAAACATCTTAAATAAACAAAAATAAATAAAAACTGAAGCGAGGTCTTCAAATTATGTGTGTGTGTGTGTGTGAAAATGTTGCCTGGAAATAAGAATAGTGTTACCTTGACAACCGTCCCATTTTCCTGTGAGTCCAGCAAGGCCTGCTGGGAAGGTGGTGGTAACGGTGGTGGTGGTTTGGGGCCATCCTGAGCTTGGAGGCAACAGAAGAGCGCTTTGAAGATGTTACAACTCCGAGGCTGTTTCAGGGCCGAGCGGCTCACCTGGCCTGTTTGGTCGCCGGAGAAAGAGAAAGAGAGACTTTCATGAGGAGAGCTGCCGTGTAGCAGTAACATGGAAATACTAAGTGAGGGCCTTGAATCACACACACACACAGACACAGACACACACCGCAACTCACGTCAGATACACGTAATGTTGTTTTTTTTTTATTGCACACACAAAACAGATTATTTAAATCAATCCATAAAGGTAGAATCTGCATATTTAAGAGCTAAGAGCCACCATCCATCTGTCCACAGGGATGGCACATGAAATCTGTTTTTAATGCTCCTGCCTCTGCCGCTGCCGCTGCTGGAAATGGCTGGTACATGTTATATAATCACAGAGGGCGGGAAAACCCACACTTTTTCGGCAGTACCTTCAACAGAAAACACAGACAGAAAACATTCCAACCATTTTAAAAACTCCCCGAGACGTTTCGGGGGGCCGGCCCCTTGAAAGCGAGCCAGAAAACAGACGGGACAAACAGTCAGCAAGCTGCTACTCGGACGAGCAGTCACACCTCGGTGCTCCGTGCAGGTCTTTGATCAGTCGCTGTGACGATGAGTGTCCCAGCAGCAGCATCGACGGCAGCGGCGTTACGAGACTTGTACTGAAAGAAAAAGGAGGAAGGAAGGAAGGAAGGAAGGAAGGAGGAAAACATTCCTGCAAGTCTCCTCTGGTGTGTGTGTGTGTGTGTGTTGTCGTGTGAGGACTTGCAAACAGATGCAGAATTTATACCCATCGATACACACAACGTAAACACACACTCAGAAACTGTTGGTAAGAGTGTACACACACACACACACACACACTGCAGACACACGCCAGTGAGCATGTTACACAACAACACAAAGGAGCTTTAATCCCTCACATGTCCTTCACTCTCCTGAAAATATTAAAAGACACAATAATCGATGTGAATCCAATCCAGGCGTATTGATTTCCCCACAGGCCGTGTGTGACATAACACACTCGCGTGGAAGGATAGAAAGTGATATATCACTCCAACAGTGGATTATTTTTCTACGTTCACAACATGGACCGCGGTTCTCTACCTGCGATCACACACACACACACACACACCGTGCACGACGTTAACAGCCAGCAGAGCAGAGAGGCAGAATCAATGAGCAGAGCCTCTCTCGGGCGTGCAAACAACGAAATCTTTGAAACGGCGCTACAATGGGCGTGTGCAGAGGGGTGTGTTTGTGCATTCTGCTGTCAACACCGCGGCACCTGGTGTTTCTATACACCTCCCCTCCTCCACCACCTCCACCCTCCTGTTAATCCACATCGCACCCCCACCTTTTTTTTTTTTTTTTTACACCTACAAGCATAAAACATGATTTCATACAGAACCTGTTTGTCTAATAAAAGTGGGCACAGTGCAGCAGCAGCAGCAGCAGCAGCAGCAGCGCACTGATCTGTGACCACCACCACCACCACCCTCCTCCTCCTCCTCCTCCACCTCCTCCTGAATATGAACAAAACAGTGTTATAAATGAACAGCTTGGTTTTTCCACTGTACTGTGGCGCTGCCCGCGGTGACAGACGAGCTCCCCACGCTTGTACCTGGTTGGTAGTAGAGTAGAGGATATGGGATGGTGCCAAACAAGCTGGAACCTGATCGACATAAATACAGCTTCATGATCACCACCTCCACCTCCACCTCCACCAGCAGCAGAAGCAGCAACAGCAGCAACTGAGGGAAACTCAGTGGAGATAATCACAACACCACATGTTAAAAGGGGCTCTGTGGATGGACTTATACTCCACCTTATATTCAATGTATAAGTTAGCAGTGGTGAAGCACATCCAAGGGGTGTTCATTTTTATATAAAATGAGCGATTTAAATCAGATTTTCTTCAAACAAATGCGTGTTTTTGTGATCAGCTGGTGAGCACTGGAGCTCCCGTGCAAACAAATCCTCAATAAATAACAATAATATGATTTTTAAAAAGGCTTTATTTAACATGTCTGGATGGTGGACGTGCAGAGAAAAAGGGGGTTGCAATGCGCCCTCAAACCGCGCTCAACCAGCGTCCGCAGCGCTCAACTGTCAAATGGGCGCACTACAAGGCAACAACAACAACAACAACAACAACAACACTTATTCAGGATAAATAATCAAATAAACACACTTCAAATGCGGATACAGGTGTGTGACACGGGCACGAGGAGGAGGCGGAGGAGGATGGTGTGTATCTCACCTGTTTTCGGTGACACTTCTTCTTTCTGCACTTGGGTGATAACAGAACTTTCCATCTGACAATCACGGAGCCCTCAAAATCCTCAAATCCTGTCCCCGAGCACTGATGGGCATCCCTCATTGGGTTTTTATTCACAATTTAACCAGCGAGGTAACCACCAGCCGTCCCGCCTCAGTTATATAAATATATATAAATATATATATAAACAATCCTCGGTGCTATCTTGTTCCTTGCTTTCTTTATTCGCCCCCCTCTCGTCGCTCCTCTTCTGCTTCTTTCGGGAGGTCCGCCGCCGCCTAAGGGAGGGGGCAAGGAGGCACTTTGTGTTTTTTAAGGAGGCTATTCGAGACTCTTGTCAGCTCCGTCCGTCTCCGTTTTTTTTATTTTATTTTTTTTTTTTTTACCGCGTACTATTTACCGTGTAACGCCGCCGCGGAGCCCCCCTCTCTCCCGTGGCCGCCGAAGTCTTCACTCTTGCAGCAACAACATGGAGAATCCAGGCGGGCTGGAGGAAAACAACCGAGGAAATGGGGCAAGGGGACGTCGGTTTCAAGCCCCCCCTTACTACAGATAAACAACATCGCCGGAAAGGCCCGAGAGAGCGACGAAAACGACCGAGAATGAGTCGCCGAGGTCGTCTCCCGCGTGTAAAACTACATTCCCGCGCGTAGTTTGGTGTAAAATATGAGTTTTGTTGTGATGCGGGGCTTTGTTTTTCTACGGTTGGGACTCCGCGGGCGCCTTGAAACCGTCCCCGCGCTCTGATTGGACGCCCACCGGAGGAGAGGGGGCGTGAACCAAAGGCATTCCTGCCCCACAAGTCCCGCACGCTCCCGCACCGAAACACATTCCAGCGGTGCTCGTGCAAACGAGATCACGTTGTTTGTAAATTATTATTTATTATTTGTTATTATTATTGAAAAAAAAACAATAGATTAATTAACATATTGTTGACGACAGAGCGTGTTATGAAGCCGCCATTTTGTATTTTAATTTATTTTTAATATTTTATACAAATGTATTTTTATTATTAATTTAATGCATTTTATTTGTTTTTTTACTTTAATTATTGTGATTTTATTAATTATAAAATTAAATGTTGCACTTTAATCCCAAAAAATGATCTTGTTGTGCTATCGTTACCTGTTTTGTTTGGTTTTTGGATTAATAATCTGCATTTTAGGTGTTTTTAAACGTTAAAGAGAAGTTCTAGATTGTGATATTATTAATTATAAGATAAACTATTGCAATTATCTCCCAAGAAAGGTAGCCTACTGCACTATTGTTACCTGTTATGTTTGTTTTTTGGATGAATAATCTTCATTTTAGGTGTTTTTTAACTTCATAAATGTTAAAAAAAAAGAGTTGTAGATTGTGATTTTATTCATTAAAAGCTAAAATATTGCACTAATCTCCCAATAAAAGTAGCCTACTGCACTATGGTTACCTGGTATGTTTGATTTGTGGGTTATTTTTAGATTGTAGTTGCCAGTTTCATGTTTCCTTGCAGTGGAAATAAACATACACCCCTGTTTACCACGTAAACTCGTGCTTCAAAACATCATGACATCATAATAATAACAGTGTTGACTGAATCATCTCCACCTATTAAATGAATATATTTAACATATAAGCAGTCAAAAACTCTCAGCATACAGTCATAATGAAACTGTACATATAACATAAGTTATACAATACCTGTAATGTATGCAGCAGTCTAGTCTTCATCTGATGCACCCTGAGTCTCTCTGTGTCAGAAGGTGGATTTGACTGCATGCAGGGCTACACGGTGACTGTCCCTCAGCAGTAGGAGGGTTTTTATGAGGGTAACAGAGGGCAGAGTGAAACCCATGACCCAAGCTCCTTTCATTTTCTCTCTTGCTTTTGCTTCCCTTCACTGACAACTGTAAAATGAAACTAACTTGTTTTGCTTGAAAACTGCCGGAGAACATCGCTCTCTAATGCAGTTTAGACTGCTGATCATAAACATGTACAAAATATCACATCTCTGTTAAGACTTATTTAGCATTTATTCAAGTCTAAATCCAGATATTAATCAGAAAAAAAACACTTTAATATAAATAAGTTGCTCTCAGCTGCAGACAAATCATTTCTCACTTTCCTGAGTACAGCGAGCAGCTAGAGCTAAAACATTTCACCTTGTTCAAATAAACAGAAGTGGGTTTGTCATCATGTTAGGCAATGTGGTCAACCTGTGGGTCCCCAGATATTTATATTTACAGCACAGAGCCTCTGCAGTGCCTCCTTATCCTCTGAGAAACCTCAGTGATCGCTGCAAACACACAAACACACACACACACACACACATACACAGAATAATTGCTATATTTAAGCAGCTAAAAAACACACGTGATGTGATGCAGAGGACACAAGCTGCATGCATGCATGCATGCATAAGACTGATGACTAACAATAAAACAAACGTGCTAATAAAGGAATAACTGCACAGTTGAAGTAAGTCAGTCGACCCTTTCCAAACACATGTGGGCCAATTACACCACAAGCTAGAGCCAGTGCCCACAGTGGCCACAATGCAAGACATAAACAAGAATGGCCCCGCTGTTAGCATTCCTGGTGTCGGACATTTTAAGGCAGCACTGACAGATCTGTGTAAAAATATATACAAAATAAGTATGGACCGCACAGCTGGAGAATGTCATGTGGTTTACAGCTGATGCCACTGTTTACTAAATCAACTTCATTATCTTCTCGCGCTCTCTCTCTGCTGCTTCTTCTTCGTCGTCTTCTTCTTCTGTTGCATTCCTCTTCTGAGAAAGCAGACAGATAGACGGAGCAAGAAAAAAAAAAAAAGAAAAAGGGGGCTAACTGGTGTTGAGGCCCCGGGGTTGGATGGAGTGTTGAAGGGGGTTTGCTGGAGTTGAACCCATCCAAAAACATGTGACCCTCAGAACATCAGATACAAGTTACAGCCACATCCGTCTTACGTCTGCCAACAGGAGTACAGAGCAGGCACGTTAAAAAAAAAAAAAAAAAGACAACATGAGGTGAGAAGAGGGGGAATAAATCACACGTGAAGAGCGTCTCAAACACGGACACGAGGAGAAGACGTGCGGTTATCCTCGAATAATCCACACTGTGGTTTATTGTGTTTGTTTACAATCCAATAACACACTGATTGTTTTTTTTTCTAATTACAACTCAGTCAAAACAACAAATATATCATGGATATCAACAATAAATCATCCAAATATACAAATATAACAGTTAAATCACATTAATGAGGCTAAAAATGCCCCTAAAATACGATTATATACAACACTCTTCATATTACAGTAAAAATCTGTAGTGTTGTTGACATTAATGGCTAGAAAAACAATAATTAACCTCTTCCACACACACATACATATACATATATATATATATATATATATATATATATACACACATATATATATATATATATATATATATATATATATATATATATATATATATATATATATATATATATATATATATATATATATATATAAATGTACACAAGCACACACACTCATCCATCCATCAGGCGTTGTGGATCTATTTCTACATCTCACACCTGGGAATCCACAGCGTCTTCTTACAGCCTCATGCACTCTGCCATGCATTAGCTACATCCAATCATGTTGATGACAAACTAGCTGTTGAAATGTGCTCGCAGCATCTGAGGCTCATGTAAGGGCTGGGACTGTAAAGGGTCTACAATCATGTGATTTGCTGGAAGAACCCCCTCTCTCCTCTCCTTCCTTCTCTCTCCTACCCTCCACTCCTTCCCCTTACCCTCCCACCTCGCAGGCCTGCCCCTGAGTGGCCTCTGCTAGGCTATGTTTCCAGGAAAGGGGCCTACTGGACAGGCTGTGAGGCCTAGGCAGGGAGACATTGGCTCATTGAGAAAAACAAAAACAGAGAGGGGAGGTGGGAAGACTCTCCCCTCTTACATAACTCTCCCTCCATGACAGGAAAAAAAAAAGTTCCCCGCCACAATGCAAAGAAAAACCTGTCCATCCGCCTCTCCTCGCCTCGCAAAAAAAAAAAGGCTGAAGCACTTCAAGGCCTGGAATTCGAGCAACACTGAAACCAGCAGTGCTTGCTTGCAGTTACACAATAGTTGCAACTCTTCAGACATACCAACACCACAGGCATGTCAGACAGCAGCCACCTCTGAATGAACACACCAGTCAAACATGATCACTGCTGCCCTGCTCTGCTCTGCTCTGCTCTGTTCTGTGTGGCTCGTTTGATACTGTAACGCCGTCTCTGTGCGGCCGTAACAACGCGTAAAACATGATGTAACACACCATGTCATTTATTGTGTTGTGTTATGTTGAACAGCTCTGGTGGTGAGGAGACATTTACTGTATCTGAGGAGTCTCCTCTGTGGCCTGTACTGCCTCCTTGTGGCCGAAAGAGAAACTGCACAGAGGGCCTGCAAAAACACTGAATTCAGTTTCCTCAACAACAACAACAACAAAAAAAGTCTTAATCTAATATAACTTGTTAATATTTTCTTTTGAAGGTTGTCAGGAGATGTGACACACTTCTTGTTTTTGTAGATTTGTGCTGCAAGAAGTTGTTGTCCAAGCCTTTTTGGTGAAGTTTCAACCAAGCGGCAAACTTCTGAAGCTGTGAAGTGAAGTGCCAAAAACTGCAGTTCCTCAAACGTCCACTTGAGGCTGGCTCCAGAAGTGAGTCAGTCTCCATAAGTCCCCATGTTAGACAGCAGAAATAAACATGTTTACAGCCTGCGGCACCACACTGAGCTGCAGAAACCTGTGGGTGATGTCACGCACACGCTGTCCATTCTTTATACCGTCAGCGGTATCTAACCTGCAGCAAACACTGTCACTACTACAGCTACAGCAGCCAGGAAGCTCATTGTCAAAACTTAGTGTTCTACTCTATATTCATATTCACATTAAAGTGCATTCAATGTGGTATTAAACTCTTAGAAAATCAATGTCATTTAAATTTAATTTGAAAGGAACCCTGACAGTGTTTCTTATTTTGTGTCATCCTTCTTTCACACCTGTAAAGCCGTCTACATGGCTAAACTAGTGTTGTACAGTCAGTAAAAATAAAACGCTGGTCGGGCTGCTCACAGCTGCATCTTTGACATGAACGTCCGCTCAAACATACTTTTAATTCAGTAGTCGAACTCGGGCTGCCGCTCGATCAGGACGGTCGTGTCGTTCCCTTTCCTGGTGGTCGGATCGAGGCAGGACACTCCGAGAGCGATCAGACACAACCACACCTGCAGACAGACGAACAACGAGTCAGTTGGTTTCTGTGTCCGACGACGATCACGTCTTAAAAAGAGGCTCTATTAGTCACTCCATGAGCTCTACTCCAATTATTTTTATCCCAGTGACAGGGGTTTTACAGTTTGTCAGGATAAGACGCTTAAAGGCAGGAAAAAGCGACAGCTTTGTAAATATTTGTAGAAATTTGTGGTGCACCTGCAGCCGTGATGTTACCTACCAAGTATCCAATAAACGTCAGGTACGCTATGGAGAAGAACGCTGCCACCACATACAGCCACACGCTGTGAAGGGCGGTCACGTAGACCACGACAAAGTACATGTTGATGCCACACACCAACAGGATCACCAGTCCTCCTCCGATCTTAAACACCCTGCAGGAAGAAGAGAGGAAGTTGTTTAAAAAGGAGGAAACAATGAGCTTCTGGGTGATCTTTCTTATTAATTTCTCTGTCTTATTAATCAGATAAACTTACAATCCGTTGGCAAACTCGTGCATGAGAGATGGCAGACTGGTGAAAGTGAGGATGGGGATGAGGGCGAATGGCAACTGGGAGAGAAAAAGAAGAAGAATTATGATATATTACAGTTATTTACCTCATATTACACTTTAAGGCAGTCATGATAAATCAATAAAAAGGTGGCAGAGAGAACCAGGCCATTTGTGACAGACTTTTATTTATAATTTCCACAGTTAGTACTGGATATATTGTATTTTTTTTTTACATTTATACTTTAATAAAGTGTCATGTCTCGATGTTGTTTACAGTCCGTCATCTGTTCCTCCACTGTGTTTTTAAATTTGGATATTTATTTAACGGCTTTCGGCTTACAGATAGATGTTATTATTATCATTTGTCTATTTTAATATTCATTTCATCTATTTTATTTATCATCTTTTTAATTAAATTCTTCAGCAAACATACAAAAAAAATATCACAAAATTATAAAATTCTAAATAAAATAAAAATAAAAAATATGTGAAGCACATCACTTAGATTACAGGAGTTTTTATTTATTTATTCATTTTTGTCTATTTATATTTAAAATGTTTTATTATTACAATCATCATTTATTATTATTTTTAATCAGTGTTTTATTTTATTTATTTTTTTACTTCCTCCAGTGTTTCCTCGCCACAAAGTGATAAGATGGTGTTGGGTGGGGTGCTCTTTAATAATAATAACCTGAAAAGCCCTTCAGATTACGTGCTATGAGACGATGAAGAGGTGATAAAACAGGCGAAGGTGGAGAGATGTCGGTGAACCGGCCGTCAGCGCTGCCTCACCTGCATGCTCTGCAGCACGTTCAGGAAGTCGTTCATGCCCGTCAGGTGCTGGATGTCCTGGAAGATGGCGACCAGCAGGGTGGGGGTGATGGCGAGGGAGCGGGTTAACAACACCCGAGCGAAACGAGACCAGCGCAAGTTCAAGAAACCCTGAGGGCGGGAAAACATGTTTGTCTGTGACATTCACAAGAAATCTGAGGTCCTTTACGACAAAGTAAACAGCGCAGCGTGCCATAAATCACCTGGCTTGAATAAACAGAGACTGATTCAGACGTTTTAAAGCGTCACTGACCTCCATGACAAACTGACCAGAGTACGTCCCGGTCATGGTGGAGCTCTGACCAGCTGCGAGGATCCCCACGGCCCAGATGTAGAGAGCTGCCGGGCCAAAGAAGCAGCCCAACACCACTCCCTGCAACAGACACCCAGACAGAGCTCATCATCAGATTCACCAGTTAACGTGCTGAGCTGTGGTAATAGTGGCATCTTTACGTACTCCTCTGTAGATGTCCACCTGCAGAGTTTCATTGTTCAGAGGGAACAGATCTAAATGAGGAGTTCCTGACTGATTGCAGACCGTGTACTGAAATAAAAGAATACACACATATCTGTAGCACAGCAGCCAAAGAACACACACATTTCTTTTGTTTAGCTCGCCGCACGGATACTCACCACCTCCTCGTTCGTGCGGTCGTAAAAAGCCTCGGCGAAAACAGCCACCACGAACACATTGATGAGGAAAGAGACGAACAGCGCGATGGTCGCCTCGATGAGGAAATATTTGTTGGCTTCTTTAACTTCCCTCTTGTTCGACCGATCCACTTCTCGAGACTGAGAGGAGAACATTCATACAGTTTAAGACAAGTGATTGAAAATGAAAAGAGGGATGTTGTATCCATCCAGTAGCTGATCGCACCTTGACGAGAGCAGAGTGGAGGTAAATGTTGTGAGGCATGATGACGGCTCCCACGATGCCGACGGCTTGACCCAGCTGGATGGGTCCGCAGCCCTCGCAGTACGGTACAAACATCCCCTTTAACAGCTCGCCTTGGTCTGGACTCACTGTCACATACTGAAAGAGAGGAAACGAGTTCAGGTTACAACACAGGAAAAAACACATAAAATTAGACCCCGTGCAGTCACACACCACCGACTATTTCACTGATTTTGGTCAAACTGGATCATATTTTATGGAGAAAACGTTTTCTGGTGTCCTCCGGCTCCAACTCTCTGTGATTTACAGAGTTTCCTGATGGACAGTGAAGTAAACTGTAGCTGCTGTTAGCTCATGTTAGCTCAGTTTGTTAGCCGGGGCTGCCTGGACTGTGAGCTCAGAGCACCGTGAAAAGCGGGAGCAAAGTCACCGACTCACTAGTGTTTGATCATAAATAATGCAATCATAACAAATACACGTGTACCTCATATCCAAAGGTGATGGCCATGATGGTGATGAGAAAACCGAAGAAGGCTTCCAGCTTCCTGAGACCTGCAGAAAGAATTGAAGAAGTTTTATTGTTATGTTATATATATATAACGATAATATTATATATTGCTGTTGTAGTGGCATGTTTTACTGTTTTACCTACCATACTTATCTAAGAAGAGGAAGACAAACGTGTCGATGATGGTGATGAGGACACCAGCCCACAGCGGGATCCTATCAGTACACACACACACAAATAATCTGTTAGCTCCATGGTTAGCTTTGTTAGCTTTGATGCACCTCTGCATCGTAATAATAAATAAAGCTAACAGACTTTACTTGATATTTTTACTTAAGTAACGTTTGCATTTACTTTACAACAGAGTATTTCTACAGTGTGGTATTAGTACAGATCACATCACCTGCCAGAGGAGAGAAGGTTGAAGGCGATGGCACAGCCGATGACCTCCTGCATGTCGGAGCCGATGATCGCCAGCTCCACCATCAACCACAGGATGACACGAGGCACCTGGACGGAGGACACTTAAAGAGTTACCAATTAACCTGCGTGTGTTTGTGCTGTGGGAGGAAGCCAGAGAGAACCCACGGCTGGTGGGTCTGAACCCAGAACCTTCCTGCCATGAAGGCCCATGTTCACTTAAGTATTTTAAGGTGTACGTATATAAACACTGACTGGGCCGACTCAGCTCCTTTAAAACATTTGAAATGCAAACAACTGCACAGACGCAAAGCTAAGGATTTGTTCCATTCATGTGGCTCCTTTCATATTTCTGCAGCCTCTAAAAATGAGCTCAGCCGTCGGCATGCTCGAGAGAACAAAAGGCCCGATCACGTGACTCTAACCATGTGGTTAACAGCTGCTTTTTCCTCTTCAGGTATTAGAGAAACAGAGAGCCGGATTTAGAAATAAAGTCACATGAATAATTCATTCAGATTTAGCTGTAAATGTTCTCTCAGTTTTTAATAACTTTACTCACAGCTTCACAGTTCAATTCTTGATCATTTAATCTGAGAGATTACAGCTCCTGTAGCAACACAGCCTGCTGCTGGTTGTGCAATCAAGACAGTTACAGTAAACCACATCTCCAAAAAAGTGAGGGGGGAAAACCATCAACAGCTGACGGTGCTGATAACTCACCGTGTGGTACTGCTGGTTGCAGACTTCAGCCAGGTGCATCCCGGTGACCACGCCGAGCCGAGCCGCCAGGCGCTGCAGCAGCAGGCCGATGATGGTGGCTCCCAGCAGCACCCAGAGGAGCTGACGGGGCGAGAGCAGAGAATCATCTGTTAGTCAGCCATGTGTCTGAGACGGTGCAGAAAGTTATTTAAGTTTTAGTTTAGTTGTTATAGATCGTGTTTGGTGAAACCAGACCGACAAAGAATCAATCAGACTCAATCAAAGTTAGTTTTTTCTGATTTGCGGCTATGTCAGACTTTGCACTCCTCTGATGTTCGCTGAAAACGTTTAAATTACCTGTTTTCACACACACTCGACAGCTTACTGAGTCTTTATCTTTCATTTGTGCAGAAAAGTTCCACATACTCTGAACCACGCGCTACAAATCTTCACATTCAACAACCGAGGAGGAGATTTACTCTCACGGACGTTGGCCCTGTGCTGATACCGCACCATCTGCATCGACTTCATCCTTCATTTTTTATGTGGAAGAAAATCTAAAAATGATAAAGGAAGTGCAGTTTTATTGTTATATCACGCTGCCAGAGAGGTTATGTTTTCACCCACGCCCGCCTCTCTGTTTGTCTGCTGAGCTGGATGATGAGTCGATACCCTATTTATACCCTGATAGAAGATTTGTGTGGTTCAGATTTCAGTTTTAAACTCTAAAGAGAGACAATGACTGAATGAATGTTTGATCAGCTCATCCTCTCATATGTTTTTTTACATAGTTTTGGTGACTGTGAACGGCAGCAGGAGGAGTAACTGGACTGACAGTCGTGCTTCAGGTTCAGGGCTCGGTCGCTCTGTGAATATTCACTCCACCTCTCATTCACTTCCAACACTTTAAATTCAGGTATGCGTTTCCAGCCTGCAGGTCAAAGCTCATCTTTGTTGAACTTTGACCTGCAGTATAGTGAAACTTTTTAAGTCAAACATTGAGGAGGACTAACTGGGAGTGAGGGAGGAGCACCCTTCCTTCCTACAGGAGTCTTTCAATAAGTGCACGTTAAATCCTTTATCTGGTCTGTATGTGACAGAACATTTTTTGTTTTCGCTGGAGTCGGTTCACTACAGAATATCATATCAAAGCGGGTCAACAGACAGACCACTGACCAATCAGATCAGTCCTACAGGATCCTGAGTTTATAATAATGTTAAGGACCACCAGATACGTTGATGCTGTTTATGTGCAGCTCATTATCAATATAGTTCCTTTTGTTTATCATCTGTCTTAACCCTTATATTAAAAAGGCATACTCTCTTATTTTCAATATTTGGAAATTATTTCTAGTTTTTCTAGTTATGTGATTATATTATTCACTTCCTGCAGGCACGCTCACCTGTGTGTTTTATCTCTCCTCAATATTTAATTCATGATTCTCGTTAAGTAGCTGTAAACCTCATGAGACCAGCTTCATGATCCAGGATCATCAGAGTTAGTTTGAGTGGAGTGACAGAGACCTTCAGGACGACAGGCAGAGACATCAGACGACTTCTCAGTTAAATCTGGTGTAACTGGACTCGAAGCTTCTTGGATGGAAGTCCAGCTGCCCCAGATTTTACTCTTCTCTAATAACGTCTACAAACTTTTTTTTCCCTCCTCGTCCCGAACAAACGTTTCACGCAGCACGCAACATGCTGACAATTTCATGATAAAATAATGTCTCCAACCCGTCTGTAGATGTAAAAGTCTCATTCTAAGGTAACAAACACATAATTATTCTTATTTCCAGGTGATTATACGCTGATGAAAACACAGCTATGAATATTATATTAAATTTCTGCCATATTCTGTCAATAGATCCTTTTAAATATTAAGAAAAAGTAATCAATAATGTAAGTAATCCTTACCTTGAAGCCAGCTTTAGCACCAGACTGCAGGTCAGACTCGATGTTGCCCGGGTCCAGGTAGGCTATGCTCATCAGGAAGCCCGGGCCAGTGAAGGCCCACAGCTTACGGAGGCTAAAGCAGCTCTACAGGAGACACAAACACAAACTGATTACACGGTTTAACAATTTGAATCAGGAGTGGGTGTACAGACATGCAAATCAAGCTCGTGGTCTAACCTCGCTGCCCTCCTCGGGAACAGGGACCCTCTGGTCAAAGTAGGTACTGGAGACGGATTCATCGTTCTGTTTCTGGAGGAAGACCGACGGGGTGGAGACCCTGTGAGTGTGTGTGGTCTGGATCACCGCTCTCTCCTCCGCCCGGTCACCTGCTAAGGTAGAGTAAACACACAAATCCACTCTGACAGTTTGATGTAAAGAAAAACGCTAACATACTGATGAAATCGTGTGTCTTATAGGTGCAAGAAAACCTCCAGGTGGACATACAGATGGATAAGATCTGTGTATAAAACAAACATCCGTACCTCGTCCTCCGTTTTGTTGTGGCTCCTGATCTGTGGGAATACTGGGAGGCAGCGAGGAGATGTGGATGTTCTCATGGGGGGGCTCTCTGACTGGAAGCAAACAGGTAATTATATCGGGATTAAAGCTTCTTACAGTCATCTCACAGCGCACACACAAAGCTAAATCCTGCACACAGAAAACCATGAGAGAAAAAAAGTGCACATTTAATCAGCATGTTAGCTCGCCACGGGTCGCCACTGAACCACGATGTACAGGGCAGCTTCATTATGAGTCCAAACTAAGGACGGATTAATCGACTCATTAATCAATAATAAAAACAATTCTTAGTGACAGTAGTGAAAAGTAACTAAGTACATCTACTCAAGACACTCATAGAAAAGGTCTACAGATATTCAAGAACACAATATAAAAACAGTAAATATGGTTCAGACTGGAGCCTTTCTAGACTTCTGACTCACTCAAGGTGCTTTTACACTTCATACGGCTGCCATGCAGGATGCAGCTCATCAGTTTGCATCATTCACACACTGATGGTGCAGCCTGACGGTGGCAGTTTGGGGTTCAGTGTCTTGCCCGAGGACACTTCAACATGCAGACTGGAGGAGCCGGGGGTTGAACCACCGATCATGGGAATAGTGGACATGCAACATGTGCAACTTCATGTTAAAAAAAAAAAGACAGAAATCGCCTGAATGCTCCAACAAGCCACCTGTCAATCAAAGCGTCCACGCTCTTAATCCTGCATAACTTTAAGCCTTAATATAATCTGACCAGGTGAGTTGTATATAAATTCACCCTCAGTACAGTTGTCATGAACGGGGAAATTAGCTACAGAGAGCAAAACTGTTTTTGTACCAGGCTGTAAACATGTTTATTTCTGCTGTCTAACATGGGGACTTATGGAGGCTGACTCACTTCTGGAGCCAGCCTCGAGTGGACGTTTGAGGAACTGCAGGTCACCGCTTGTATTTCACAAACTGGACTTTTAAGTACGCTCCTGTGGACGGTTTATGAGGATATTATATTACAGCACAGGAAATGATGATGTGTGATTACATGGACTCTGTGACTCTGTAAGTCTGTGTCAGTAAAAGCAAAGTAGCCTAATACACAGCATGAGAGTGTATTACCTGTATTATTATATACAAACATTTACTCGAGTATATAAGTAAATGTACTTGGTAACTTTCCACCACAGGTTAAAATGTTATTTAAATGTCAGGAAACTTTCATTTGATAATAAGAATATAAAGGTTTAAAGTTTACCTGCCGGAGGACTCACCTGAGCGCAGGAACTTAATCATCTTCTTCTTCTTCTGTGGTGGTTAAAATCTCTTCAAAGTGTGTCAAACCGAAGCAGCAGCTCACCTGAGAGCCACGTTGAGCTCATAACGCTTGTTTATGACGCTGTTTTTGTGTGTCCTGTAGTTTCCGGTGAAGTTTATCGGCTAGTTGAAGGCGTCGACTTACCGGTCAGGTAAGGAGGAAGGAGCCGGAGCAGGAGCCGAAGGTGGCGAAGGAGGAACCTACCTGAGGACAAAGTCACAGAGAGTCAAATGTTTAACAAGCGAGCCCGTTGTCCTGTTTCTGTCACGTGACCCGATTCATACGAAACCGGTCCAAACAGTCTCAGCTGATCCCGGAACCGGAGGAAACCCGGCGGAAACGACAGACTATAAAAATAAAATAAAAGTAAAATAACACAAAAGTAAGTGAAGTAAAACACTTTTATCAACGTTTATTTGTTTCTTCATTAAAGTGTGTGTGTGTGTGTGTAAATTTAAGGTTTTTGGCGGTGGTCTTTCAAAATAAAAGTCTCATTATAAATCAGAGTACTTTTTTTAACTTGACTCCAGTTTTAAGTTGAAATTATCAGGAAGACAGAAACAGACAGAAAAACAAGGACAACAAAGATACATGTGGAAAATAGGTACATAAATATAAAAAGTAACACTGACCAACAACGTACATACTACATTAAAAGAAAAATACAGATTTTATTTTCATGTTTTTTATGAATATTCGCCGTCCTTTATCTTTTATTGTTGTACTTTTTACTCTACACTACATTTATTTAACAGCTGTAGCTACTTTGCAGCAGATTTAACAATTTATTGATTATTAAGAATGTGTGTGTCTTATTTTATCTCGTTGCTTTCATGGCCTTTATTGCTCTTGTATTTTTTTATATATTTTTTTAATATTGTTATGTTTCTTTATTGCTCTCACCGTCCTTATCTTTCATTGTCTTCCCATAAATCTTTGTTCTTAAATCTTAATTTTCCTTTTGTTTTGACTCAAACGCTCTCTATTGTCATTTTAATATCTTGTATGTGCAAGTCTGTCAAAGCACTTTGTGAACTCTGTTTTTAAAGATGCTATATCAATCAATCAATAAATATATAATAATATAACAAATATATATATATTGTTATTTAAGTCTTTATATTTCTGTTAACTGATACTTTAAGTGTCTATCACAGCCATGTTCCACTGGAGTCACCAATGTTTTATTCCCTCTATAAGGTCAGAAAGGAGAGAATACAACATATTTATACAAACAAATATATAAAGAAAGATTCAAAGACTTACCAGACTCTCTCCTGCTGCAGGTTTTTGTCCTGAGTTTAGTTTTTTTTTTTGTCCTTCAGAAACATGAAATGGTTTCATGTTGAAGAGAGCCGGAGCAGCCACTGGAGGGCGACAAACACTCACAGGTTTCTGTGCTGACACACTTTAGTTACACAAACTGTCAAGAGTCTGAAATAAACACCACAGAAGAAGAAATGCAGATTTTAACCTGTACATAGTAGTTTAATATTTATGATCACCTGTTGAGCTCTTTGTGTTCAGCTGTATTTATATCTGTGTCTGCACAATGAGCGCTGATAGCAAACTGCAGTCAGATTCCTCGTGCGTGAACACAAACCATTGACCTTTGAGTGATTCTGATTCTCCACAGCAGACGTTTTGACTTGTCATAGCTGAAGAAGCTCATTAACATTGGCTGCGTTCTCTTCAAGTGTCCCAGTAAGTCAGTAAACCAGAACTGAATCCGAAGCAGCTAAACCGAGCTCAGCCGTCATTCATGTCATTCGTTTCTGATCTGTGATTTTCTGAATGAAACATGTCAAAATATCTGTAATAAAAGGAGCTGCTGTCATCACTGTGGGGTGTACAGGAGCGTGGGTCGACCCCTCGCTGTCATGGACAGTACTGGATAGATTTAAATTCAATTTTGTACAGACATTCATGGTTCCCAGAGGATGAGCCCTACTGACTTTGATGCTCCCCTGACTTTCTGGTGTGGAAAATTCGGGAGGCTCTGTTTACAGAATATGGCATAAATTGAATAAAATATTCTAATGTTACATGTAACTATGTTTTTATTAGTGTATGATCACCTGAGAATAAGACTTGTTGTGTTTTTGTTACCTTAGAATGAGAATTAGATCGATCATTTAGCCCAAAATGATGCCGACAAACGGTCCGAAACGCCTCAAAATCTTGGAAAGGAAAGTTTTTGTACGGAAAAAAGTACTATATTATTTATACAGTATTTTTCTGTTTTCTTAAATTACATACAAATGTATGTAAAATGATTATCTGTAATTAAATATGTAGCTCATTATATCGAAGTTTAAGTCCATTCTAACAATTTAACTTTTTTTTGTTTGTTTGTTACTTTGAAGGTCAAAATCTGTAAAATAACAGATAAAACCGTGACTGAAAATCACAATAAATTTGTAGTTTTTGACATTTATTTGCATTGTGATATTTTAATTTTACTTTTTACTTTACTTATAGTTTTTATTTTAAACAAGTCCATTAAAGAAAAACACGAAATGTCCGTTACGTTCCCCTGAAACTACATTTACACCAGAAAAATCCCGACACACTCGATGCACGATTTAAGCTTCAGGTGGAGTAAAGAAGAGACTGAGCAAGACTGAGTAGTAAGAGATCGTCTGATCCCCATTTTTAATCCAATAGTTTACTTATTATCAAATCTGAATCAGCACACAGCAGCAACAATCTGTATTTTAGCTGAAATAGCTGTAACACACTGCCCGTTTGTCATGTTGACAAAAAGTTGGTGCAATGAAATCAGATGTTTTTAAAGTGTTTATTTTGGCAAGCACCATTCGAAATAGAGCAAATTTGTCATGTGCTTATGTTATGTGATGAAGAATAAAATTATATACCCATGCAAAATTCCCTGTGAAATGTACATACGTATCTTTATTGCAGAAAGGTTTAAGTGACACTGAAATCTTATTGTTTTCTTTATTATTATTATTTTTTTTTACTTTTTTCAGCTTTAATGACTTTTTATTATTCAGTTGTCACCTCTGTGTTTCCCCCCCCCCACTCACGTTTGTTTGTTTGTTTCAGTTTTCGGTCTTATTTCCCAGCATTGGTTCGCTTGTAGAAATTTTTAAGATCATTATACATAGTTGGAAATGTAAATGCTTGGCATGTATGGAGTTACATGATTTCATCTAAAATCATACATCCGTACAAAATCAAAGTGAGTAAAAAAAAAAAAAAAAAAAAACCCAAAAACAAACAAACCAAAGAGATCAAATCAAAGAAAAATGTCTCTGTGCATCCTGATATTGAACTGGAAAAAACGTCTCATCATCTTGGATTCGGTTATAAAGCCTGTTTACACTTTTATCCCCCCTCATGTTTCATGTTTGTCTTTCAACGCTTCTTCTTCTTTGTTTTCTTTAAGTTCTTTAATTATTGAAAAGGGGGATCTGGCTTCCTTTTGTTGTACGAAACAAGAGGAGAAATCCTCAAGTGTGTGCTGTCTGTCGGCCATCGCTCAGGCTCCTGTTGCCCACATGAGTCTTTAGTATTTTAATAACAGGTCCATAAGTCCGTCCTCTCATTTACATCTGGACACAAAGACGAGGTCTGTCCCATCTCCGGTGCCTCATACGGTGGTGACCCTCATCACCACCTCCCGGTTGGCGGCGGCGCTGATCCGCGGGTCGTTGGGCCGCAGTTGGCTCAAGATGTGCAAGATGGTGTATCCACAGTGGTGGTTCAGAATAGTTCTTAACCTCCTGCTCTGTCGCCCGCCGCTGCTGCTGGCCAAGCCGTGAGGGTTGCCGCGCGAGCCGCGACCCCCCGCCTTACTGCTCGAACTCACCGGGTCGCCCAAGTCCTTTGATTTCTCATAGTTCAGTACTTTCCACTGCTGATTGACAGCCTGCCATCGTTTGAAGATTCGATACACCGACGATCCCTCGTGGATGATGAGGCCTGGAAGAAGAAGAAGAAGCCGGGTGAAGGACAGGGCATGAATTCCCACTGCTTTACATCAAATGTTATGCTAAAAGACGGTTTGTAATCAGCATCATAGGTAGAAACTTTCCATCTCGCCTGCGTGGATGAGAATAGACAGTTGGCAGTAATCACAGTGCAGATATCTGATGCCATCTGTTCTCAGTGCTGCTTTACACGGGCAACTCACAATTACACGAGAACAGTCGACCAGGTTGCCTCGAGAAAAACAGAATCTCTTGTTCTCTGCGCCATCATCAAAATTTGCTTTGCTTTTATTGTAGTTGTCATCTCCTACCTATAAACCATCTGCTTCTTTAGTTTGCTTCCTGTTTTTCATTTTGTGTGACCTTAACAAACAACACGACGTGAACTGAATACATGTTTTTCATCACCATGTTAGTTTGTCCTCGCATAATGCAGCCTATGTTTATTAATATATTTCTTTGTTTTTTTTTTTGGCGTCCGTTCTGTCCTTTACCTATGCAGACGATGTCCATGAAGCCGTACATGCCGTAGCAGATTTGGAAGAGCAGGTCCTGACGTTGCCACTTGGCCGACGGGCTGAGGGAGGACCAGATGAGCCAGGAGATGCTGGCGATGAGGAAAAGGGAACCCAGGATAATGGCCGCTATCTGCACCTTCTCGATCACCGTCAGAGAGATGGCCTGCCACTGGAGAGGAGAACATCTAAATCAGCAGTTTTCGCGTCCTTTACTTAAATAAAAGTACAAATGCAACAATGTAGACATACTCTGTTACGAACAAACTGCATTCAACGGTTCATTTTGGTTACATTTTACAGACCTTCATTCGTTTTTTGACTTTGGTTAGAAGCGTTTAAACCGTCCTACCTGTCTCCATGTGCAAGGTATCTTTTATTTACCACAAACTCAGCTATAAATCTGATAATAATGATTACGATTTTGTTAATTTAACAAACTAATAAAGCCGTCAGGAACATAAAATACAAGAAAAATGACATAGCTCCAATTAAAAATGTTCAAATCTTTAGTGCCAGTCAAAATATTTCAGTTCAAGGTTTTAGAAAACATTGTTTGTCCCAGCGTGTTTTTGTGCCTTTTCATTGAAAGTCTTTGTGTGTCATTTAAAAAAGTAATAATTGGTGCTAGCCTGGTGGAGCTAGTCTATAAACAGTTAGTTTAGTCTATAGGGTTATAATATAAATCTGAGGGGTCGTGAGATGAGTGATGGAAGAGGAAAGAAGAAAAACAAACAATGATCAGAGAATAATTTGTAGCCAAAATGGGCTAAAAGGTCTGAGAGCGGCTAATTTTATCAGGGTCACGGGGTTGGAGTCTATCCCAGCTGACTTATGGCGAGAGGCGGGGTACACCCTGGACAAGCCAACCATTCATTGGTTCATTCACACTCACAATTTAGAGTCACCTATGAACTGCACGTCTTTGGACTGTGGGAGGAAGCCAGAGTAGCCATGGTTCAAAACCAGGAGGGGACAGTGCTAACCACTGCACCACTGTGCCGGCCCCTTTTAACTGCAGTAATAATAATAATAATAACTTGATTTATGTAGCACCTTTAAAAACTGTTTACAAGGTGCTTTGACAGACGAGCACCAACAGAATACTCAAGCAAAATTAGGATTTAAAGGAACATTGTGTAACTTTTCTACCATAAAATGTGATTGATTTGATGCTAAATGACATATAAGTATAACATGTAGGTGAATGGTGTCTGAGGTTTTCAAGGGGGAATGCTGGCGGGGAGCGGTGCCAGTGTCGTGCCAGAACAGGAGCTGGGCAAGCGGGCAATGTAACCGGGCTCAGCAGCCTCTATGGACATAACGACAGACGCCGAGCTGGGAAATACAAATTTCCGAAGATGGTAGGGGGAAAACAACAAAGATATAAAAGTATTTAGATAAAAGAAAAACAAAGAAATCTACATATATGAGTCCATGATAAACACACACATAGATGAATATGTCAGACACACACACACACACACACATGGCATCCTCTCAATAGGTTTTAGATCCATTGGCCGCCTCTGAAAAGAAGGGCAGAAGGACAGTGACGCAGAGGGAAAATGTGTCAGCACAATATGGCAAACAGTCCTCACACCACAGCGACGGCCCAAGATTTGTTCTAGCAAAGGCTGTTGGGTCTGATGCAGCAGTGTTTGTATGTTGTATACATGTTATTATGAAACGTCTCTGTCAGCAGTAAGATCGCTCCCTGCATGATTCACTCATAAATATATATATATATTAAAAAAAAGGAATAAATTACACCTCGCAGAGCATGTCAGTGTTTGTGTTTACCTGCATGTCAAGGAGGCGTTTGCATATTCACGTAATCTGTCTTGTTTCCCTGAATCGCAGTCAAAAAGAGCGTTGGACGAGGAAACTAAACTGAACTGAGCCGGTTCAAGAGTTAAATCTCACGTGCAGCTTCAGCCAGACTCATCTGAGCCAGGAAAGTCTTGTTTTGCCCATAATTAGTACTTCATTTTCATCCCTTCTGGTGACACTAGTTGTTGTGTTTGTGCTGCAGACTCCCTTCGTGTTACCTGCAGAGGGTTCTTGGTGCTGATGGCCAGGACCTGGTACTTGAAGTAGCACAGCTCGCAGCTCCAGGAGCCTCTCTCGCTGATCCAGCGGATGAGGCAGGGCTGATGGGTGCAGCGCACCGAGCCGTCACAGCGGCAGGGGCTCAGCAGCTCGCCCTGCAGGACAAACAAAGGAAAACACAACGTCATGAAAAATTTTACACTTCATTTGATGTTTTTATAAGAAGATACATGTGTGGCTTTGTCTCCTTAATATTAATGAGCTTCTCTTCTGATTGGCTGTTTTTTGAGGGCGGTGCCTGTACAGTTGTGACATCAGAACCTTACAGAAGTCCGTACGGCTTGTTTCTGCATTCTGTGTGTTTCTTCATGGACTTCGAGGAGTGTTTTGATGGATTTACAGTGTTTCTACAGCACATAGACCTGCTTTAAAATAATAAAAAAGTAATTGTCTTACATATTTTTAACAATATGGGACCTTTAAATATATTGAAAGATGTTTTCTGATCTAATTTCTGCTGCTGATATACATGAATCTTGTTAAATCTTTAGAGTTTATCCTTAACATTGATTTAAATACACAGTTTAAGAGATTAAGTTAGCCCCAAGGGACTGTATGTAAATTATCGGGGCTATATTCCAAATAATATAACAGTATCAAACTAGTATGTGCCGCCATAAAGCTACAAACTGGGTACGAACTGGGTACTTCTCGCCACAGTCCATAAACATGCAGGTTAATTGGTGTCCGTAGGTGTATACGTGAGCATGAATGGTTGTTTGTCAGCCATGTGATGAACTGGCGACTTGTCCAGGGTGAACCCCGCCTCTGCCCCAATGCCAAAGCCTCGCCCAGTGCCAGCTGGTACTGGCACTAGCCCCCCAGGAAAATGGATGGATGGATGGATGTTAAGCTAAGCTAACTTCTGGCTGTAGCTTCATATTACACTGACAGACATGAGATCGGTGTTAAACTTCTCATCTAACTCTTCACATATTATCACATAAGCGTACTTCTTTTCTAAAAAATTCAATATTCTTTTAACCATTAGTAAGTAAAAGAAGCAAAGCATAAATAATTTAAGGTGATGTACCCTGATTTAAACATTTAGTGTCTTAATATAACATTATTTTTCACAATCTGCACTTTCAGACACAGATTACAAGTCAAATTTAAGGCCAAACAACTCGTTTTTACCAAATATCTAACACCAAAAGTGACTAAATACAAGGCTAATTTTATACATGCATGAATTTAGTTTCACATGCGAGGTGATGCACGTATAAACAAAGCATTAAATGGCTCGGATAAGCGTAAACTAAGAGTTTAACTGGCTGAAAATGGAGACTATTAGTAAGACTGCAAACTGTAACCAGACACAGCCGTCATCACGTGGTGCTGAACCTGCGTTATAGGCTAACTTTATATGACACATTTAATGTTACTGCAGCTCTGCACGAGGTCAGATCAATCGCTAATAAAATCCACACAGACTGTGACCACATCGGTCCTGTTAGTTGGTTTCTTATGGGAAAATAAGGCCCTCATACCTGTGTCGCATGTGAAAGCCTTATATCTTCTTGATATAAACATTTTGATCTCTTGTTAATGTGATAAATGTCACATGGGATGTGCAAAAAAAAAAGTCAGACTACTCTCCTTTCAGCTGAAATAAAAATTGCATTACTCTCCTCCTTTTCTGACCATCCCGTCCTCTCCTCATCGTGTTCGTAATGTAGCTTTTGGACCAAATCCACCGACTCTTCAGCACCTGACGTCTGTCGGCATATTCGCCACATTAACGATGACCGCGTTCAAGGCTGTCAACACTATTCAACGTCAAACATCCATCTCATCAGAAGGTTTAAAATGTGATGGCATGTTTTCTGTCTAAAAACCAGGTTTCACACTTGAATAAAAGCTTTTAAAACAACAATGTCGGTGAAGAATATCAGCGTGAGTCGTCGGTAAATCAATGAATGGGCACAGCTTGGTGCAGGGCCCAGTTGGTGAAGGGGCATGTTGGCAGTCTGCAGCAACAGCAGGGAACTGTGGGGCTTCAAGGGCAGGCAGGTGAAGGAGAGATGAGCTGCTGAAGCCTGACAACGATTCACACCGACGCTGAGTGAACTCAGCCAACCTCATAACAAACTTACATCTCTGCGCTAACCCAAACAGATCCAGGAGACATCAAACACAGCCGGGGGAAGGTGGAGGGTTCACCTCAGTGTGCTCGAGTCAAAAGGTGCGAGCTTAAAAAGGCATAAACACCGCTCTCCTGTCTGTTTTTTTAATTGAATTTTTAGTTATACACAGAAGTTATCTCATGATACTCTCCGTATAGAGCAGGTCTAGACCGGGCTCTATCAGTATTATTTACAGAGACCCAACAACTCCCACCGAGAGCAAGCACTTGGCAACAGTGGCAAGAAAGAAACCTTGAGATCATGGTGGTGCCAGCTACCTTGGCTTTGTCCAAAGGTAACAAAACATTAATTAAGTTCACAAATAACCAATGTTACTGTACATCTTGTTTCTTTGACAATTACAGGAAGTCACTGTGCCCAACCAAGAAATAACCCAACATGTAACATCACATAAAAACCACCATTTTTTGGACACAGCCAGGCGTGCTGTTTTCCTCTGTTTCTAGTATTTATGTCGTTTATCGTCCGGCCTGTAGTTTCACCAACAGTTGTGAGAGTCGTATCAATCTTCTCGTGTAGCTAATGTCCCCTGGGGTCAAAATGACCCCGTCTGGTTTTACCTTTTATTTATAGCACATAATATAAATTGTCAATCAATTCTGTGTTGCACCTTTAGTCTTACTTCAGTAAAGAGCAACGTAACACCAAAAAAAAAGCCTTTAAATTATGTTTAATGGACCTAACTTCGTTAAATCCAACCAAAATCCACCTGCAATTAAATAAATACAAATGGAAGTAAAACATATATTTTTTCCCCACGCCAACCAGCTAGTTAGCATCAAACATATGAAGTATCAAACCTCTCACCTACAAGAAAGCACGAGCATCTCCAAAAATGTTCTTTATCTGTCCGTGAGTGACGTGGCTATACGCATAAATAAAAGTTTTTGTTTCCTTTGTCATGACTTCAAAAATGATATAAATTAATTAACATCAGTGCTCATCAAAGTCTTTCATTTACAAATGGTGGCTCAGACATTCACATGCCAGAGAATTACTAGTTTAATAAATACAGGTTTTATGCAGCAGAGAGCCGCGTTGACACAAATAATGCTTCATTTTTTTTCTCCGTCCGTCTGCACTCTGTCGTTTCCCCCCATCTGGCTCATTTGACCTTCCCACTTATAATAAAACTTCGAGTGTCCCAACGCATAAAAGATTGAGTTTGGCAGATGAGCCACATGCCACTCATAAACTTTAAAATAACTTGCCTGCTGACATTATAAAGATAACACAGAGAAGGTCAGGAGTATATGAGAAACTAAATAAAAGCCATATGAAAGCAAACATTTCTAAAATGTCAAGCCGTCGTTGGAGAAGTGTGTGCGTGTGTATTATGAGGAAACGTTTTCAGGTTTGTATTTAAATGTTAATGTCACGATCAACCAGAACAAAATAAAAACAAAGACCTTTAAAAGCTGTGATTATGATTTTAAACCTCCAACAGAAGCTGAATATGTGGATACGTGTGATGACGGATAATTGTGTCTGAATTTATGTCTCATCTAAATCTAAAATCAAGTCGAGCATTTTCTGGAGCCGCTCCATTAGCGATGAATAAGAGACCATATTTTAATGTGGCACCCAAAAGGGATTTTCTCTGTGCACGCGTCCAATTATTACAGATAATCACTGACAGTGTAAAGAATGGACAGCGCGTCCGTGACGTCGTCCACAGGTTTCCGAAGAGAAAGACGTGGATCATCGGTGAAGCTGATGCGAGCTGAATGACGCCTGGTTGCACAAACAAACCACCTGTAACGACACCCACCTGTCAATCAAAGCGTCCACGCTCTTAATCCTGCATAACTTTAAGCCTTAATATAATCTGAACAGGTGAGTTGTGTATAAATTCACCCTCAGTACAGTTGTCATGAACGGGGAAATTAGCTATAGAGACCAAAACTGTTTTTTGTACCAGGCTGTAAACATGTTTATTCCTGCTGTCTAACATGGGGACTTATGGAGACTGACTCACTTCTGGAGCCAGCCTCAAGTGGACGAGAAGAGGAACTGCAGTTTTTGCAAAAGCTTGTGTTATTGGCTGAATTAATCCCAAAATAATGTAAAAGATTCAAACTTTTGGGAGTTTTGTTTGATGTTCACACAAATATTGATCATCCTTCTTAAAATCACAGGACGTACACGAGTGAATTTAACAATGACTGAACATAAAAATCAACCTCGTTTTGAACCACTAGAAATTAAAAACATGTTTATTACAGATACTAATAATGACTTTTAAATATAATATACTAAAGTTTTATAGTAACACTTTAATATTTAAGATCCTGAGAGGTGAATAAAAATCTATGAAAGCTATGAGTCAAATCTAAGTCTGAGTCAACCACACGTACCTGAAGGCAACACGCAGAATAAAAAACACAGAACGAGACTAAATGTTCAAATATGGACGAGCAGGATGAACTAAAATAAAACTAGAACATGTCAACAATAAACCAACATCCCACTTTATAATAACCTACTTCCAAATTTTAAAGGACAAACCCGGAGTTTTTTTTTTTTCACTTTTGTTTTCAACTAATCCTGTAAGACAAACAAACATTCACAAATATATAGAGTGATTTAAATATATCCTAAAACAGCTGGGCACTGTAGATTTCAGCAAACGTTACTCAGACAGGAGTGAACGGCGCGTTTGTTGGGAACTATTTTCAGCCGGTGATCAATACAATTTGGTGCTTTGGTGAGTATTTCCAGCAGCGCGATGGTGTACGTGGGATTTAATCAAAATAAACTACATTCATTGCAATGAAGGAACGTGACCCAAAACAAGGGTTGCTCTTTAATATTTTACAGACTACCAACATGAAGTGCCCCAAAAGCTGCAGTTCCTCAAACGTCCACTTGAGGCTGGCTCCAGAAGTGAGTCAGTCTCCATAAGTCCCCATGTTAGACAGCAGAAATAAACATGTTTACAGCCTGGTACAAAAAACAGTTTTGGTCTCTATAGCTAATTTCCCCGTTCATGACAACTGTACTGAGGGTGAATTTATATACAACTCACCTGTTCAGATTATATTAAGGCTTAAAGTTATGCAGGATTAAGAGCGTGGACGCTTTGATTGACAGGTGGGTGCCGTTACAGATGGCTTATTTGAGCAACCAGGCTTCATTCAGCCTCCCCTTGCTCCACCAATGATCCACGTGTTTGCCCATTTTCATCGGCTCTTCAGAAACCTGTTACCACGGATACTACGTCCATGTTTTATCCAGTCTGTGGTCAGAAAACGCCTCTCTGCTTTGTATTTTGTCATCTAATTTGTGTTTTTAATTGTTTCTGGACGATAATGAAGCTCCACGGCAGAGACAGCCTTTGAATACAAACACAATACTTGTCACAAGAATCAGTTCATTGTTGCTTTTTTTGGTCTTTTCATGCGATTCATCGACAATAAAACGACAACAACAATAGGCACCTTACCTACGAACACAAAGGCTGCTCACACACACACACACACACACTAACAAACACACTTCGTCCCTCAAGGCCACTTCACGGAGCACGAAGGTGTTAATTTGTTGTGTCACTTCTATGACTAAGAAAATGGTGTTCCTCCTCAGCTGTAACCTTTAACAGAAAAACGGCTTCCTGAGCTCCAGCCTGTGTGTCACTGTGGAAATACGCTGCTGGGCCCTACAAGTGAAAAGGGCAGGCAGGGATGATCCTGCTCCACCACCTCCACCTCCTCACTCCAACAACATGCCTGTATCTCCATGATAACCTAACACGGCCAGCCTCCCCTCCAGCAGGCCCTGGCACGACTCCTGTGAATCCAGACAGTGTTAAGTGGAGCGCCGGCTTCTGTACTGTACCACGCCGCACACTGACGCCTTTGACAGACAGTTAATAAGGATTCATACTCAATGCAGCCCACAGAGCATAGTGATTACGTCTGTAGGTAATTGGCCCGCTGACAGCGACATGATCCCAGCTCCTGTTGTGACCTGCTTGAATAATGAAATAACAATAAAATGGCAAACGTGTGCTTCCCCCTCTTCCACCTCCACCCTGCACCCAAGGCGGTATAAGGCACTTTGCACAAGCTGGAAAATTGAGTGCTGTGGAGGCAAAAAAAAAAAAATCAGAGTGAGGAGCTGATGTAGTAGTGTAGTCTCAGGGTTTTCCCTCAGTGCTTTGTTTGCTTGCTCTTTGTCTGTAGCTAAAAGAAGGCAGCTCAGAGCCATGTTGCACGATGAGTCACCTTGCCGGAGAGCCGAAAGCCCAAAACATCAACCTTTTATTACAGGAAAGGTGTTCGAGTGGGCAAGACAGCAACCCGGGGTTGATCCCTGTCTGTAACATCCAGCCTGAACTGATTTATACTCTCCGGTTTTACTATGTCTCACAATACAAACTCTAAGGCAGATGTCATAAATTAGCACATGGGCTGTAATAACACTATACGCCTATCTTAGGGAAGTGACTAAATGGTAATATCCATCTGTGCTCCAACAGGATTTACAGTGTTTCTAATTATCTCAGACTTCAGGACTACCTGCTGAGCCAGGCGGCACAGGTTTCTGCACATCTGGTGAGATCAACATTTGGCCACGGACCAAAGAGATACTTATTGTTTTGTTTGGGGCTCCAGGAAAAAAAAAAAAAAATCACACAACCGAAACAGACACAGAGAGTCGATTGAAACCCCCCCCAAAAAAATACGAATTGAACTTGTCATTTATGGTCACCATTGTCTCGTCACCAGTCGATCATGCTGTCCTGTGACACACGCAGACGAGGTTGATTTACAAAATGATTGTGACTCATGCATATTCGGTCCCTCTTCTCACTCCATTTGTCATCCTGCAGACCTAATTGGCTAACTTTCTTTGTTGCTATGCTGGCCGGATTTCAGATGTGTGGGAAACTGCTGCTGCTGCTGATGCTGCTGCCTCTCCAACCACTGATTAGCTTAGCTATGAAAACAGTGTTTTTTTTCAGATGACCAGATCACTCAGCAATCACCCCCCCCCTTTTTTGTCAGGCCTTTAAATGTAAAGTATGAGGACAGATGGTGTCAGTCATTTGAGGCAGAGATTTGGAGCCTTATAAATAAACCTGACTTGACTATTTTTACATGATTACAATAGGCTCCATCCTGGATTTTTACAAAGGAGGCAGCTGAGGGGAAGGTGGGTGGGAGAAAGAGAGAGGAGAGAGAGAGAGAGAGAATATAGGACAGGATGGTTGTAGTAGCTCCACTGAATCAAAATGGCAGATTACAACACAAAAAAAGTGTGTGTTTTAAACAACTTAAAGACACAATCCATGCACCACAAAGCCCGTGTGTGTGTGTGTGTGTGTGTGCTGCAGCCACATCAGCACTATACACTCTCTGCCGCACGTCTACCTGCTCTGGGCCTTGGAAACAGATCCGGCACTGGGGGGTCCGCAGGCTGCTGGCGGTGCTTGCAAGAGACACAGCATCCAGGCCCACTTGCAGTTTGGGCTCCTTGTCTTCAAACGCCAAGCTCCGGGGCCTCGGGTCGCTGCCGTAGTACTCCTCCTCATCATCCCGGGAATGGCAGTCGACGAAAGGCGGCCAACCGCAGCCGCCCATCCCCAGACCTCGCATGGCGGTGGTGGCGGCGGCGGTGGTGGAGGTGTTGTTGTTGGTGGTGGTGTTGTTGGTGGTGGACCGTCTATCTGTGTCTGAGCTGGACTGTCTTGAATCGGATCGCATAAACACCAGGACCTTCAGTTCATTGAAAAACATGCGGATCCGATACTTGAACATGTTTGGCTACATACAGAATCAGCCAGACTGGAATAAATAAATGAAGTGTTTTTGTCTTCTCTGCTCCTCCTCCTATTATTATTATTATTGTTATTATTATTATTATTATTCATACACTTGATGTGTTCATGTTTATTGTAGCTTATTAATTGGAAATCCAGAGAAATAAAGGCTCTCGCCCCACTGATGGCATGTGTGTCTAAGCCAATGCGGATGAAAGATTTTCCCTTTCAGCTGGCCGACACACTCCTTCAATATTCATTACTCAAACAACTCAGCAAACGCTGTGTGGAGATGCATCTTCCACCGCACCCTTAGAAAACACAACAACTTTGTGATATATTTGATGTTTTTGCACGGTCCATTCCTCTTTCTTCTCCTCCTTTCCCACCCCCTCCCCTTCCTTTCTTCTTTCTCTTCTCTCGTCTCTCTTCAGATGCACTGAGCTTGCAGCAACCTACATGTTTTGCTACCCAAAGCAGAAGACTGCGAGAGAGTGGACGAGGGGAAGAGAGAGCAACACGGAGGCAGGAAATAGAAGATGGGATGTAAAATACAACGACATGCCATCCACACAGTCACATCTGGGACTCTTGTCAAGAATCATAATCCAAAAATGGACCCCAAGAAAACAAGATGAAAATGGAAGTTTGATTCAAATATAATGGATATAATATTATTTTATTGTCCTCCTCCTTCACTGTAGCATCCCAAGCGTCAGATCATGGTCCATTTTCTTCCTTCCTTCCTCTCTTTTCTCTTTTATTTCATCTCCTTTTTGTAAAGCCTTCCACGAACACTCGGTGCCCATTCACCTCTCTTCAGTCCACGTCGACATCAAAAACACACAATCCTTTTCATTTGCATTTTTCCTTCTTTCCTTCCTTCCTTTCCTTCAGGAGCCTATGGCTGCGAACATGGCAACACAAAAACAACCCATGTTTCCCATCTCCGCTCGATGTCCATCAGCCAAAAAAAAAAAAAAAAGGAAGGAGAAAAAAAAAATCAAAGAGAGGCGGAGTGATGATAATAATAATAAAAATAATAATGAAGGCACCCTTTCTAATTAGAGATGGAGGGATATAAGGAGGAAGACGGCGTGGAGATGTCTTCGCATCCGAGTGCAATTACACAGCAGTAATGGCATTGATTATTGGATCAGATAGATGGTGGTGATGATACTGCTGGCGCTGATTTTCCTCCTCGAAATGGTCGGCTTGGAGATTGAACCAACGCACGCAGCTACTTCCGGAATATGGAGAAGAAGAAGAAGAAGAAGAAAAGGTTGTCATCCTGTAAACAAGTCGCTGTTTTTTCTTTAGTCATCCATCCATACATCCATCCGTCCGTCTCCTCCCGTGGGTGATGCGCCTCTTCCCCGCGTTCCCAAGCCGCTGGGCAGGGACGGAGCTCCGGCTGCTTTGTTATTGACCAGCCGCCGCTGTCCACGGTGCTGATCTCCTCGCTGCTGCTGCTGCTGCTGCTGCTGCCGCTGCTGACGTGTACGCTGCGGCCACATGCACCGGGAGCCCGCGAAGTACGAACCGGACCTCCCCTGTTAAAGAAACACTGTGTTTTATTTTTTAAAGGGGATTTAGCGCCCCCCAGTTTCAACACAAGACATAGCAGCCAGATAATATTAGTTACAAGTCCAACAGCAAGAAGCCCAGCTCGTCTTTCAGCCTTTTATTTCACTTAGCTTCCTCTTCTCCTCTGTCATTATCTCCGTGAGCCCGGTTACATTGCCCGCTTGCCCAGCTCCTGTTCTGGCACAACACTGGCCACCCTGGGCCTGTAAACGTCCTTCTCTTCTTCTTGCCTGTGGTCCAAAAACTAACAGTCCCCCAGTGTGCACTGAGTTCACAGTCCAGGTAGCCCGGCTAACAAACTGAGCAAACATTAGCTATTAGCGGCTACAGTCAGACAAATCACCAACTCATTAAATTCACTGATTTTGGTGAGGCTGGATCATATTTTATGGTGAAAATGTTTTCTGGTTTTCCCTCTGATGTCTTTCAGATTTACAGAGTTAAGTAAACTGCTGCCAACTGTAGCTGCTGTTAGCTAATGTTAGCTCGGTTTGTTAGCCGGGCTTCCCGGACTGTGAGCTCAGAGCACACCAGGGGGGGTGTTAGTGTTTGTACCACCGGGAAGAAGAGGAGGTTTACAGGGAATACTGACGGGGAGCAGAGCCTGTGTCGTGCCAGAACCGGAGCTGTATATAAAATATAAATAAACGTAGCACTAAGATACTTACTGGTTCCAACTGCTGCTTTAATGTAAGTGCAGAGGATGAAAACAAGCCTATGCGGAACGAATGAGTAACAATTGGCCATTTCAGATGACGTTCCACTCTGTTTGTTTTGGTAAATACCGGGTACACCCACAGAAGTGCTGGCATATTAAAACTGTGCAAAATTACTTTATAGGTTTCAGTGTTGTAAACGCTGTTCTCCAGTGTTTTTCCAATGTCCACTATTTACAAAAATACTTAAAGTAGAATTTATTTCTCCTTTCGTCCAAATTGCCTGATTGTTACTCCCTCGTTCCCGTAGTCTTGTTTTTGTTGGTGATTCATACAACGAAATTACACTTAAAGGTCCAGTGTGTCAGATTTCAGAGATTTACTTACAGAATATGGCAGAAATTATATATAATATTTATGTTTTCATTGTCAAAATAATAATCATCATGTTCTACGGTAGCCCAGAACAGGCAAACTATTTCACTGATTTTGATGAAACTGGATCATATTTTATGGTTTCCTGATGGACAGTGAAGTAAACTGCTGACAACTGTAGCTGCTGTTAGCTCAGTTTGTTAGCCGGGCTGCCCGAACTGTGAGCTCAGAGCACCGGGGGAGTGTTAGTGTTTGTACCACAGGCGTTTTGGACCACCGGGAAGAATAAGAAGAGGAGGTTTACAGGGAATGCTGATGGGGTGCAGTCTCTAAGGATATAATGGCAGAGGAGAAGAGGCCAAAGAAGACGTTGACAGAAGAAGCTAAGAAGAGTGTGCAATGGACAAGGGTAAATCTGGGACTGACTTTTAGTGGTTGGTGAGAGCTTGGTGAAATAAAAGGCTGAAAGACAGACGCCGAGCTGGGCTGACTGCTGTTGGACTAGTCAGTAATATCAGCTGGCTGCTATGCCTGTTATGAAGTAATGTGATCATAACAAATACACGTGAACAACTGTTCATATTTACCACTCTTAAACTGGGCGTGCAACATCCCTATTTCTATGTAATGTTGCATAACATAAACAAAGGTTATAATGACGTTTAGAGAGGTTTTATTCAACTATATGTCCATTCCAGGCTGCAGTTTGTTCCTTTATGTCGGTGATGATCACAAACAGCTCTCTGTAAAATGTAAAACAGTTCATCACAAACTAAATCCTCCGAAATTATCATACAGTTGAATCACGACCTCTTTAAACAGCTTCAATAAAAACTGAACATGATAACCTACATGAAGGGATGATTTATTGCAGGACTGTGTGTTTCTGTTATTCAGCCTCACCCTCGTTGTTATAAAGGGGGGTGGCCAAAATAATAGAAACACCTCTCTTAAGCATGCTGTGAACCTTCATGATGGGAGGATCTAGTTCAGGATTGTTGTATTAGGTAGAATGATTTAATTGTTTGACCAACATGTTGAGGTTCAAGGCCAGAGATCTCACTACATTATAGTCCATATAAAGGCCTCACTGACAGAGACCCAACAAGTCCCACCATGAGCAAGACATGCCCTGTGATGTTAGTTTTGGACTCAAATGTAAACACAGATCAGGAGCCGGGAAAAAAGGAAGTCTATTAAGAACAAAGGTGGTAAATGCTGAGGTTTGTCCGAGGCGTGGTGAGGTTGGAGGGACTGGGTGTGAACCTTGAAATCCAAACTGGCTGTAGGAGACAAAGGCTGGACTGGACGTGGCAGGTACTGTAGACCGGCTGGTTGGTGTGATGAAATCTGAAGCAGAGCACAGAGTTAGTAACACGAAACAGGGCAAAGCACAAAAGAACAATTGGCAGACCGAGAAGTAGGACATAGTGTTTGTACCACAAGGGAGACTGAACGGATCTGGCGGAGTCTGGATGAGTGAGCCGGGTTTAAATACTGCACAGGTCTGAAGAGCTGATTAGACGATCAACTGCAGGTGAAACCAGGAAGCCACGGCCAGCTGGGAACAGACATGAAACACGGGAGGGGGAAAACACAGGGAGAAGGGAGAGGCAGCACTGAAGCATGACATGTGACGCATCGTTAATACTGATGCTCTGATCAACACGTATGCAGTATTTTAGCGTCGTAGCTGCTCGAGGTGGAGCTATTTTAACAACTTAACCCTGTTTCCGAAGAAGTTGGCAAAGAAACAAAATGTGACACAGTTTGTTTCTGCATCCACAAACGACAGTTCAAAACATCCAAATGACGCCTGGTTGCTCAAACAAGCCACCTGTGACGACACCCACCTGTCAATCAAAGCGTCCACGCTCTTAATTCTGCACAACCCAAAAAGGTTGTGACCTCCTGGTTTAATCTTTAACAATTATTATATTTCATGACTGTTATAAGCTCACGTATCTTCCCTGTTAAACTGTAAAATACATACAGGTCAACATTGTACTTAAATACTCGAGTAGATGTACTTTCCACTTTGGCTCCATGACAGAACATTTCCTGCTGCACCCTTCCTTTATAATTAGTGCCGAGTGCCTACGACACGAGGCAACTCTTAATCTTCTGCGTGTTTCTTCCTATTATTATTCATCTTCCGCCCTTTTTCGTCATTTAATGCGGCCCACAGCGGTGAGAGGACCCCAACAAATTATATATCAAAACGTGCGTCTTGATCCCGAATCCCGTGCTATTACTTTTCTAAGAGATTCGCGAGTTTTTCGAAAATTTCGTATAGGAATGAATAGGAAAGCCCAAAAAAAAATTCAACAGACATTTTCAACAATGAACTGCTCTGGCATACTTTCACCGAGAGACTTCATTTAAACTTTAAAATGTAGGTACTCTTGCCTTCTCTTCAGTGATTCACTTCACTCATCGACACCTTTTACCGTTTTTAAACTATCAAGGCTTAAAGTTGAGCAGGTTTTTACTCAAATTGGTTATAATGGGTGTGTATGGCGTCTGCTAGAGTGAGTGATGTCATCGCTAGAGTGGAGAGGGAGAGAAAAATTCATCAAAAAATAAATTTGTAAACTGCGATTGTGGCCTCAAATGCCCCACTACAGACATGATTTATACATAGAAACGTAGGAAAATTTATCTTCTCACTAACATTCGTCTCCTAAAGCTGTCAGCCTTATAGTTTTGGCGTAACACACAAAGATGCGCCAGCAACACCCATCCACAGCCTCATAGACTGCCATGTTAAAAAGCCGGAATTAAATACATGCTAATTACTAACATACTAATGCTAATGGGGCGGACAGGTTCAGGAGCTACAGACTGAGCTTCGCAGACAGGTTCAGGAGCTACAGACTGAGCTCCAAACAGTAAACTCTAATTTAACACAGGTCTCCGAAACCCTGGACTCTAAGCAAACCCAAAACAACACGCTCTGGGACCAGATTGCGTCTCTGACAAAGGAGCTCTATGAAGAAAAGAAACATAGTGAGCAACAGCAAAAGTTGTACAAGGAAGAAATAGTCCAGCATAGACATCGAACCACAGAACTAAATGAAATCAAAAATAAACTAACGAAGAATTATGAGGATGCAAAGAATGAGATTCAGTGGATAGAAAGTGAACACAATGAACTTATAGAGACTCTCACAGAACTTTATGAACAGTACACCACAGAACAAGAAAAAAATTTCAAACTAGAGAATGAGCTCAAGCAGAAGGAATTGTCCAATGCCAGAAAAATTGATGAACAAACTAAACAATACAATGAGGTTATTGCTTTGATCAAGAGGAAGGAAGCCCAAATAAAGGACCTCCAGGCAAAAAGTGTCCCTGACCCTGAAAAAGTAGAAGAGCAGAACCTTTCTGTTTCACAGGACAAAATAGTGGTAGGACAGTCCACATCTGTTTCACCAAGCCCAGTAAAGGAAGCAGAAGAGCAGCCTTCTGTTTCACAGGACTTCGAAATAGTGGTAGGACAGTCCGCATCTGTTTTAAAGGACACAGAAATTGTGGAGAGACGGCCCCCATGCGTTCTACATGAACCAGACTTTGAGATAGAGGAGCACCCAACTGTTTTAAACCCAGGACAGAGCACTGAGGCTAACATCAGTGCAGTGCAGGCTACAGAGAGAAGAAAGCCGTTCTGGAAAAGGGTTCGACATTTTTTTGGTTTGAGGAAAAGAAATAAGAAAAGACATCAGGCGTCAACACCAACCACCAACACTGACACAACACTGAGTGGACTTTCATATGTATCCTTATGAAATGTCGATCCCATGTGGGTTTCCTCCGAGCGCTTCGGTTTTTCCCACAAATCTGAAAAGAAAAAAAAACAACTTAGACCCCTGAAATATCTCATGCTAAAATAGTAATAATATATTCATCTCATGTGGGTTTCTCCAAGTGCTTTGGTTTTCCCCACAAATCTGAAAAAAAAACCTTATAAAACTTAAACTTATAACTAATAATAATAATAATAATCATAATAATAATAAATAAATAAATAAAATTGAAAAGATATACAATGGCTGCCTCAATACTTGTTTCGAGTAAAAGTTTTAATATATTTTCTTGGAGTGATTTTTTTTACTATGAGCTGAAGCGATGTGGTCACAACAAATGAAACATTTTATACTTAAACAATACCTTTTTCTATCTTAATTTATATTATCAAGTAAAATGCCTGCGGAACCGAACCCCACAACAGCATCTGCACCCTGTGGAATTTTGGGGGTAAGAATGATTCAAGTATTAATATTAATCACTAAAATTTTGAATATTAAAATTAAAATATATTAGACTTAATAATTGTTACACAAATCGTGTCCTGCAAATTTAAAAGTATTAGAAATTCAAACCAGAGACTAAATTACAGTTAAACTGACGATAAACATAGTTACATTTAAAAAAGAATGGATAGATGGAACAAGTTGATTTATTACTGTAATTAAAAACATATCACAGGCCTAAATAAGTTTATTCAAATTGAGTGAGTTCATTCAGCCCAGAACTTTAACATGTAGGTACTCTTGCCTTCTCTTCAGTGATTCACTTTACTTATCGACAGCTTTTACCGTTTTTAAACTATCAAGGCTTAAAGTTGAGCAGGTTTTTACTCAAATTCTGGATTTATAATGGGTGTGTATTGCGTCTGCTAGAGTGAATGACATCATCGCTAGAGTGAGGAGCAGAGTAAAAAATCAGTGAAAAATAAACGTATTCGACTACCGTGGCGCCAAATGCCACACTACAGACATAATTTATACATAAAAACGTAGGAAAATTTGAGGCCGTCGCAGTGATAACACTGCTGAAGCTGTCAGCTTTATAGTTTTGGGGTCAGACACAAAGATGCGCCAGCAGCACCCATCCACAGCCCCATAGACTGCCATGTTAATTTGAGAAGAGAAATTTCCAAAAGGAGCAGGGAGCACCTGTGCTTTTCTCACTCCTGAGGCCAAAGTTTATACAATTTTCGCCTGAAAATGGGCAAGGAAATGGTCCACGAGACGAGGATTCTGATGGTCATTTCGGATTTTGGTTTGCGGCACACCTTTTGGCATTTTTGGCCACCTGTTCGAGGGGTACTTTCAGCGTTTTTTCTCTCTCTCTCAGCGGTGTCAAATGTCACAGGAGCAGCTGTGGTTGATTGCTCTGCTCTGATTGGTGGCCTCCACCTGGCCCCTCTCACAGACACACACACACACACACACAGACAAGCTGCGGCCATTTTAGCAGTTATTGGCAGTTAATTTGAACTTGTCTGTCTAAATGACAGACAGAGACACAGAGAGAGGGTAAAAGACAGGCTAATGCTAAAATTAGCTAATGCGCTAGCTGCTCATTGTAGTAAAGACATGCTAATTGCTAACATGAGCGGCTAATGCTTTACTACCATGAGTGGCTAGCGCATTAGCACATGCTAATTGCTAACATTAGCGGCTAAACTTACTACCATGAGTGGCTAGCGCGTTAGCGCATGCTAGTTGCTAACATTAGTGGCTAATGCTAAAATTAGTGGCTAGCGCGTTAGCGCTACCTGCTCATGGTAGTAAATATATGCTAATTTTTAACATTTACGGCTAATGCTAGAATTAGTGGCTAGTGTGTTAGCACTAGCTGCTCATGTGTGTAAATAAACATGTTAAAAATTACTCTTTGAGGTGTGCTTTTTGAATACAGACCCCCAGCAACAGCCCACTCGGCACTCTCAAAATTTCTGCGGGAATTTTCTAGTTACCTTCTGAAGCCCTGATAACGTCACTCTATCTGCGGGGCCATAGTCCAGATTTTATATAGACTAAGGGCATGGGTTAAAGTCCCTCCAGTGCTACAACACAACTTAATTATTCACGTTATTTATTCAGTTAACAGTCTGTTTATATTTTCAGTATATATAGATAATAGGGCCAGGTATTGAATCTGTAATGCAGGACTTTTCTAAGGATACTTAAATAAAAGAAAATCTGGTTATTGGATTGGTCAGCTGGATCCTGAGGTGAGGTATCGAGGAATCCCTCGTCTCCTTGTCATCACACAAACCTCCACGCTGAGACTGATCTATGTTTCTTGTTATACAGACAGCAGTGTGGCACCGAGGTGGAAACTGTCTCAGCGCCGTTTATCAAGGTTGGCGAGACAAGGTAATTAGGGAAACATCAGAGGCCCCGAGTACAGAGGTCACTTTAATCTGCAGTTTACAGAAGAAGATACCTGATTACCTCTCTCTCTCTCTCTTTCTCCATAGCAACACTTCCCACAAAATCCCCTGTCACGTTGATCTTGATTGATTTTTCACACTCTGCTTGTTACAGATATGGATTTATTTTAAGCATAACACTTGATCTGAGATGCAGTGCCATACCTTAGCCATCATGCATCGTTCCCTTATAGATAAATATATATATAAATATACCATACTGAGCTGTGGTCAGTTTTTTTTGTTGTTGTTGTAATGATCACATAGGGGGCAATGAAAGCAGCGTAATTGTTTGTTTATATATACTTTCGACCATCATAACAGCACGGCAAAATTCATATGCTGTTCACTTTGGTTGTCTGCAAAGCATTGACAACATAAACTTGTATGTTTAATCATGGCTCACCATGAATACTTTGCATGTTCCTGTACAGTTATTTATATTTTGTAGTATTTTATCTTCCTATTTTTTTGTTGTTATGCACCACTCACAGTATAAAGAATGGGCGGCGTATCCGTGACGTCACCCGCAGGTTTCTGAAGAGTCAAGTGTGGTGGCTCTGGCCGCCGCCATCTTGGCAGTCCTGCCTCTTCCGCCTCCCAGCTAATTTCTGTAATCCTGCCAACAGACAAATGTTGGAGATCAGAAGTCCGTATCAAGGCCAGAATTGTAAATATTGTAAAAAGCTCCTGAACATCCAAGCAGTCCAGTATGACAGCCTGTAGCTACAGTCATGATGAAGAGTTTCCAAAGGTTCCAAAAAAGATTTAAAGAGTTGAACTCTTATTAACGTTATTTCTGGGGAGGATTTTCAGACTACATTTATTGTTCCCGAGCTACATATAAAGTGCTATGGTGAATGTTTTGCCTTAATTAAAAATGATTTTACAAACTACAACTAAACAATGAGTTTGATTTGATATACTGCAATACATTTTAAAGTACACTATATGGTTTGTAACACACTACACACTAAACTAGTTAAAGCACACGGTACGGTCTTGTTGTATTTTGTAACATAGAGTATGTTTCTGGTGTATTAATGATGATTTGACCAACATACATTATCATAAAATGTGTCCTGTGAGTGTATGTAATGTATGATTAGCCTACATGATGGTACATTGTGTGGGAGGGTTATTTTATGATGATCCTGTGTGGGGGGAAGGGTGATGGTAAATGCTAATGAGGTGATCATTTTAAAAAGTCTGTATGTAATGGAGTCTGAACATCCTGCTTTTTTTATAAGATGAACATCTGCTCACATTTATGTTTAATGTTCTGTAAATCTGATCCCGTCCCCCTTCTCCTCCATTTTCTTCTCCTCCATTTTCTTCTCCTCCATTTCACCCAAACTTCTTTTTAAAACCATTTTCTTAATTTTCCTCATCATCCAAAGCGCTGGGTTCCCTTCTTGTGTGACGCACCCCCACAACGCTATCAGATGAGCTAAAATAAACCGTATCAACACCACCAGCCATGTTATAAATGTGTTTTCTCCAATGACTTTAACCCTGGGGTGTCATTTAACACTACTAATTATATAAAAGTGGATTGTTATTGTATTTTCAATACTAACTAACATTAGTTTTAACAGACAACCCAACTGACTGATTGATGGGAGGTAATGTGCGTGTTTATTTTCTTCTTTAAATAAACTACCACATAAATAAGGGACAATAGTAGGAATATTTACCTCCTGGTATATTCATTTAAATTAATTAACTAATTATAAGTCCAATTCATAAGAGGCTATCGTTTATTTTAACTATTCAGTTAATCCAGGCTTTGTCTGACTCGCCCAGAGATAGAAAACAATCCTTGAGGTGCCGTTAAAGCCTGTCAGCACAAGTCCAAATTCCTGATTTGCATATACTCGTATTGCTTTAACCTGTCCTTTAACTCAGGTGGAGATATCGGAGATTATGAAAAAATGAAGTGCCATTTTAAAGTGAAATAGCACTTTCAGACTTGAATGATCTGATTAACTCCCCACGTAACCTGCTGCCCTTCCATCTGAGTACTAACAGCATGCATCCTCGCTCTGTTTCATTATTGATAGGCCGTATTGACCTGTTTGTCTCTTCTCACTGATGAGAATGATTTGCCTTCCTGTTTGTCCTCGCAGAGCTGTGAGAAGAATCTAGATCCAGATACAGACCCAGTGAAACCACAACAGCAATCCTGTTCAGTCCTGTTTGTCAGAGGAAACTCCCACTGCTGACGCAGCTGCATGAAGCTTCTGTAAACTTTACTCTGTGCTGAAAAACTTTATTTTCCCCTAATTTTATTTCCCATTAATCAACTCACGACCCCACAGATTGATCTTGTGGTCCTTTGGAGAGGGCTCCATCTCATCTCCATCACCATCTCATCCTCTGGGTGGGAATCACTGTACTAAACTACCAAACTGAATATGAAGGAGTTCAAAGTACAGTAGCTCCGTCTCAACCAGCTATGACATTAAGATGCTATTAAAGCATCTTTTCTCTCATAAACTAACTAACTAGCACTGGGGAGTGTTTGTACTTCAGGCGTTTTGGAGCACAGGGAAGAAGAGGAGGTTTTCAGAAGCAGAGTCAGTGTCGTGCCAGAACAGGAGCCGCATAATGCATCATGCTACATATACACTTCAACTATATTTGTAGAACTTAATCCAAAGTGACGTATTTGTATTCAAAATCTTTAAGATTATTGATCATTTGAGATTTTTTAGGTCTAAATTTTCTATTTTTAAATTTAGCTTTGAGATACACAAAATAATTCAATACCTCTGCAGAAAATAACCTTTTATTGTATAAACATTCATCTGAATTAGATTGACTGGACCTCCATATACCTCCCAGGTGTTGTACTATTATACATGATGAATTTATGGTTTATTCGGTTTATTTTCAGCCTTGATTTGTCAGGTTTTCTTGCTTCCCTGAGTTACTTTAGGTGTTTTTATTTTCCCATGTCCAATTTTTTAAAGATAAAAATATAATATGTGAGTATAGCTGTGATGTATGTAATGTAAACTACCCATGTAGCTTTTTAACTTGTGGTAGGAGTATTTTTGCAACATAGGATTGGTACTACAAAATCTGAATACTTCTTCCAGCACTCGAAACATGTCCTATTATAGAAACACTTTATTGGTCCCCACTGATCTGGATGCTGCCTCATCCTGCCCCCATGCTGAAAATATATACACAATTAGTTCTGCCTATAGGACAAGCCTTTGTAAAGACCCATTCATCATAGCACTGTGATATAATGGACCAAATGTTTTAAGATCCTGCCTTCATGCGCTCGCAGAGAGTCCATGCTATATCTGTAAAAGGACAGATGGCCATCCCTGTTGGTGCGATTCTCCACAGCTTCTCCGAGCTAATACACCCGGCATATGGACATGCATCACAGGGTGGGTACTGGCATTGGGCCCTCAGGAGAACACGCTGACAGGATAGGGGGGATGCGATATGTGTGGTGCAGTCTTTCCAAATATTTCTGGTACCCAGCCACTGGAAGCACTCAAGACCCAAAGCCCTTACCAGGCATATTTCACTTACATAAATGTTCCTGCGTCTCAGGAAAATGAATCTGCAGGTGCTCCCTGGCAGGGTGCACCAACGCCACAGATTAGGTCACGCCTTTCTTGAAGGGAGGGGGTAGCGGTGATGGTGACAGTCTGCCATGGGCCATTAGGACGAGGGCAAGAGGAGCAGTTTATCCTCATTTAGGACAACCTTGGTTGAAAGGTATCAGGATCATTTCCTTGTGTGTCTCTTATCCCCTTATCAGAGTGTACTTGAGCTCTCCTTCTGCTCTCCCCTCACTGCCCACCATCACCATCACCACGTTACTGGACCCATCCCAGCTGAGCGGATTAATGGCCTTCTGAAGGAATATCAGGGAATCAAAACATACAGCTTGAGTAAATTCATTTTACAGCTGCCACGTTCAACTCGCAATCACTCACGTAAGACAACAGTCCCCACTGTTTATGAATTCTTGTCTTGTCTTGAGGTATTTGCTCGTATCAGATCACTGTGCACAGAGAGATGCAGGCATCTGCACAGACTCTGCACTGCCATCATGTGGTGACAGGTGTCACCACACCTTCGACTGTCACACAAAAGCAGTCTGCAGCCAAGCTTCATAACTGAAATAAAGACGATAATAACATTACTGCAACATTAAAATCAATCAAAAGTCTGGATGCATCTTCTCTTTTTATTACTTTGTACATTGTAGTTTAACGCTGGAGACATCAAGACTATGAAGGAACATGTGGAATCGTGGTAATTTAGAATATTGCACTTGATATTCTCTCAGTCACCTCAAATGGTTTTCCTGAAGCTGTTCCTCACAAAAAGTTAGAGATATTCGGCTTTCTGACACACTCTAACCTTTAAACTTGAACTTTTGAATGCACATGTCCACCTGTTCACTGTTTCAGTACTTCTAATTCTTAGTTCTCTAACAAGGTCAAGATCGGGTCTGATCTATGAATGGACCACTAAATGTTTGCATTCAAACAGTCCTCTTCATCATGCTGTTCACATTCTGACATCATGAAGACGACACCTAACAATCCATCAACAGTCGACCTGGTCAGTGCCACTGAGCGTCATCGGCAGGTTGGAATGAGTCGACTTGTGAACAGCGCGAGGCGTCTAGTCGAGCTGTAATCGATGCTCAAGGATACATGACAAGTTACTGCGACATTGACATGTTTTGTTGTGGTAACCCACCACTGTTGTTAGTTTTTGTTTCAATACATTGTTTGAGATGAAGAAATTACCATTGCATGCTTCTACTTGGCTGCTTTTCCTTCACTCTGCGGTCCCCCATATCCCAAAACACAATACATCAAATTAAAGTAGCCTGTGATCCAACAAATAAATACGAAGTAAAACCAAGAAAATCACAAGACTGAAATACTCACGTTTGGTTAACATCGGGCTTGACAGCTGTTATGCCTGCCTTATGCGTCTGCAGTCCTAGTTCATTTTTCACAACTTCACAGGTGTGTGTTGATCCGAACATCGTGAGCACATACATGGCCAATGTCCTCAGTGTGTCATACTTCTGGGGACGAGCCAACCAAAAGGCGCTCGAGCGTTCAGCACCACGGAAGAGCAGGCTTCATGTCTCCACGGCCTGGATGTCAATCAGTTCTCTGTGACTGGCCGTTGACGGCCTCATGAATATGAGCTACCGTACAGGTAATATGAGTCTGTTAACACTGACAAAGGCTAAAAAATAACATACATTTCAAAGGAAAATTGATATATGAAATAATATTATATTACTTAGGATACAATATTAATTTAATTTTACGAGAGCGTCTGGCCCCGATAGTGTCTGCCGAGAAAAATTCTGGCCCTTGGACAAATGTAGTTGATGACCCCTGCTTTATATAGTCTACAGGAGAGTCATGATGGTCCCACTAAGCTGAAACCAGAAGTTTGGAATGCTGTGTTAGCCGTGTTGGTTGAGTGTGCCTTAAAAAACACTGAAACAATGACTCAAAGGAAGCAGTTTCCAATTCGAGGTTTTATTATTTGGAAAATTAAGTCTCAAAAATTCAAGATACATTTGAACAAGTGCACACAATTTCAAAGTGAGGTGTGATACATGGCATAATAATAATGCTTAAGATCTGTTCGAAAGTGTTTGTTTACACACCAGCGATAACTCCAAATCAGCAGCAGGAAATCCATAAATCAGCCAAGTCGACAGGTTCAAGTAAGACGTAATTACAGTTTGTGTTAGTCCTTTTAAGTTAAAAGCAATTCAAAAAAAAAGAAAAAAAGAAGAGAAAACACACGTGTGGAAAAGAGAGAATCACTGCGCAGAAACGTCCGACTTCGAACTCAGCGTCAAAACTACAACATAACTTAAGCCTAATGTGCGTCATCGAACTTGAACTTAAATAGATCCTGAAAATATTTCACACGTTTTTATTTATTTATTTTTTTTGTACAAAGCATTTATAACACTGATGAATGAAAAGAGCAGATGGCAACGGAGAACTAAATAAATCCACAAAATTATCTCAAAAATATCTTTTAAAAAGAAGAAGAGTTGCAACCAAAAGCACTTTTTCACAATTAACACTATAAAAACAAAAACTGGGTTTGCGATAAACAGTTTTGGCCAAATTTACCCAATTATTTCAAATCAAAACAGCACTTTTATTTTGGTTTTTTCATATATTTTTGTGTGTTTTTCTTCCAGTTACACAGGAGGTAACGATAACGTACCTGAATCCACTTCTCTTCTACCAGAATCTACACTAAGCAACATCACTGTGCAACACAAAGGAAACATCGTAAATACAGGAAGGTGTGTGTGGATCACCGTGCCGCTCCCCCCTCACCCCGTCAGAGACCTCAAAATATGCAGGCAAACCTCCCGACTAAAGGGGCGGAGGAGGAGGGGCGACTACATGGCAAACCCACCGAGAACGACTTCTAACAGATTATGTACAACATCGAGGCTGCAGTCTCGTTGGCATCCTAATATCTCTGACTGTTAAAAGTTAGTTGGCTCAGTTACAGTTCATAAATATTTGAACCCGAGTGACTAGCAACTACCTAAAAATCTATTCTTGCTTCCTAACTCCTGCTAAATCCCGGCATTTGTGGCACCTGGGGAAAAACAAAGCATTTACATACAATTCAAAAACGACTTTACAACACATGTCCAGTACTTCTTTCCCCTCCCTGCCTCAGCTGACACCAAACTCATCACGCCGGACACGTTTGGGTACACATCACCGATAGCGCTGACCAGAGGAATATATTTTGCTGTGGCACTACGTTAGAGACGAGAGGAAAGATTTCAAGGTGCATACAAGTTATCTGTTGACACACTGCACAGTCATTTTGGTTGGCGTGGGGAATGAAATCAACAAAAAGAGGCTGCTTGTTTGTTTGTCTGTGCAGGCGCAGGACACATGCAGAGATGTCTCATCGCTTGTTACATAGTTGGAAACTAGCGGGAGATCTATCTGGTACTCAAATCAAGGCTGCATGGTCGTGATACCAACTTATCCCTTCATACATAAGTATCCAGATCTTCCAGCTCGAGAAGATTGTGAAGGTTTCTGGACGTGGTGATGAGTTTGTTGTTGTTGCTGTAGTTTCAGTCTCAGGTGAAGGTGTGTGTTTGTCGTCGGGTGCTACGTGCGCTCGTCCATTCTGTGCTGTTGTGGTCGGTGTGGCTCGGTATAATATGCCTGAGTGTCTGCCTCTAGATGTGCATGATTCTAATGTGTGTGTGTGTGTGTGTGTGTACCAGTGTGTCTGAAAAAAACTGCATCTAACGGCGCTGCGTACGCGGGACAGACTATAGGAAAGCACTTGGGTTTGCGCGTGGATCCTTCTGGTTCCTGTAGCGCACGGCGAGCCACACTCCCAGGATCTGTTAAAAAACAGAGGTGAAGAGATGAAGGGTGACACACACTAAAGAAACGCCCGTGGGCCACAGGACGGAGTCAGAACCGGGTCTTGTATACTGAGAGCTATCTTCTTCCTGTTCTCTCTCATGTCGTATCACTTCATTCACTCTGTCGCTAACAGGACGATTAGTTCACACGGTTTATTAAACCATCGACTCTCGTGTTAACAGGCTGTGTGCTGTTTCTCGTGGTCAGGCAGTAATTGTGTTGTAAAGTGCCCTATGATCGAGAGCGACTCTGTAAACTGCGCTGCCTTTATAAATAATCGTACTCTTTGTAGGACACCAATGGACAGGAAGAAGACGTGTTAGCTGTGTGTTGGTTCATTAAACTACCTCTAGTGCTGGAAAATGTCTCATCGTGTTCTCAGCAGACGTGCTGTATTCAGTATTTGGGAGAATTCATTATGTGGAAGTCACACTTGAAAACATCCTGACTGAAAATGATTCATTTGTTGTCGAGCAGTTTGTATTCTGACAGAAAGCAGCACAGTTAGAGGGTGACCTGAAGTGGAGTTGTATGAGGTAATAATCCATAATGAGCAGACGGTGAGGGCCTGAGTTTGGAGAAGCAGACAGGAGGACCAACATAGAAGCTAACTAACATATTTTGGCCAAAAAAACAACTAATACACTGACCATGGATCAGTACTTCATACAACCACGCTTCACATAACCTGAACTATCCCTCCAATAAGCTACAACATCTTCCTCTATCTCTGACTCTCCGTTCCCTCAGAGGTCAACACGGCCAAGACAGCTTGCAGTTTGGCCAACGGCACAAATCTGTGGGTCAAAATTCACCTGAAGATGAACACGACTTAAGAAGTTTGTACTTCACCCCTGAGAGAAAGTCCACAGACTGTGACAACTGTCAGTCCAGTTAGAGTGCCACATTAAACTCACTCTGATTAAATGAGTGGATGTTAGCAGACGTAGGTTTGGAGGGAGCGAACACTCACCTCTGTGAAGCTGAAGAAGAGTCCGACGCCTCCGAGGATCTTCAGAGCTTCTGTTGCATGAGTAAGCATCAGCTCCCCGCAGGGATGGCAGACCTTTTGTAGCGTTTTACAAGGCTGGAGTGAAAAAAAGAAAGAAGAAAAGACCTTCAGCCTTCAGCGGTATGAGCCAACGGTCTGCAAGCTAAATCAGGATTAAGCTTCCAAAATATGTTCTCAGTGCGTGCTGCTATGTGAGTGGAAATGCAGCATTTCTCCATGATGAGAAGTTTATTTACAGATCAGAAATATCTCACAACGATCAAAGACTTGATTTGAAGACTTACGGCGGTGCAGTGTAGCAGGTCTTGGTCAAACTGTTGCCGGGTGTCGGTGGAGTTGATCAGCCCACAACAGTTGAGCTGGTCCTCCAGGTCTGTCTTGGTCTTGTTTTCTAACATTCTCCATGCCGAGTTCAGAAGTGTCTCCTGAAAAAGCAACAAAAAAAAAAGGATGAATAAAGAGGCTAACGTCCGAGGAAAATCACAAAATTTATTAAATGTTTCTGGTAGAATTAAGACGGATGCTCACCTGCTGCCCGCGGTTCATCGCCAAGCAGGAACAAGAAACTCCGAATTGAAACAGGAAAACGATAAAAAGGATGACCATGTACTGAGAGCAAGAGTCAAAGAAACAACAAAAACACGGCAGTTGTGTCACGCGTCACCGTAACGGAGCGCATCGGGGAGAAAGGATACAAAGAAGAGCATGACTTGGTGGTGATGCATCGCGCCGATGAGGCCCACGATGGCTATGAGCAGCAGGAAGACGCCCACCGCGATCACCCCTCCGATGATGTGGATGCTCGACACCAAGCCGAACCCCTTCCCCCATGCTGCTACTCCGATCAGCAGCAGGCCGACGAGCTGGAGGAGGCAGAGAGAAGGGCGGGAATGAAGTTAACGGGAATCAGCTGAGGCAGCGTGAAGCCTCGTGGAAACGAGCCGTCATGCGGTTTGATCAGCACAAACAGAAGTTGTCTTATAAACACCGTTACGTCTTCGGGATGATGTGTAACGCAGCCGGAGCACAGAAAAACAAACAGGCTGAGTTTAAAGTTTAAGGATCTCTTCGTCCACGTGTTCACACATGTTCCAAAGGTTTCTGACTGGGCGGGTCGTGTTTCTCTCTATCTTAACTGTCCTGTGTCACAACAGCAGACAAACTATGAAACACCAACGTGAACACCGGGCAGAGAGTTAAGACAGGATGTAAGAGTGAGACAAACACGACGAGGAGTCTTCCACTGACACTCAGGAACTTTTCCTGAACTTTAAACTGATTTTTAATTTCTATAAACATTTTGACTTGTTTGTTATCCACTTTTCTATTTGTGTCTTTGCACAGGTTTAATTTAAACTCAAATGTATCTCTATAGGTTAACTGAATGTATGTTCACTGCGTCTCATGCTGCTACTGGATTGTTTAACGTAATCTGTGGGTTCACAAAGGTCCCTAAATATGACGCACAGACAGACATTCACTCTTCACTTCATTTATAAGATCAGCTCAGAATATTGTGAAACCTAACTGCAGTGCAGCACGACAACAACATTTATGATTCATCAAGATATTTCACAAAAGCCCCGGTGTAACTATTAGACAACAAATATTAGATGACATCTCTAAACTCAAACATGTTCAGTTTATTATCATTAAAAAAAAACAAAAAAAAACACAAGAAGGCAACACACACGCGAGAGGCTGGAACTATTGGAGGTATTTTAGCAGCTCCTCGTCAACGCGTCAGTTAAACGAAGCAACAGTCACAGACGAGAACAAAAGAAGCTCCTAAACAATATGAGGTGATGCAACGGCCCTGCAATAAACACAATAGTACTCAGTCGATTAGTTGACTTGAGTACTCTTCGAGACTATATATATATATGGATATATTATGGTCTGTAAATATGACGCACTCTTCTCTTCAGTTATAAGATCAGCTCAGAATATTGTGAAACTTAACTGCAGTGCAGCACGACAACAACATTTATGATTCATCAGGATATCGCAATAACCAAAAGCCAAGATTAAAGTTACAGACCACAAATATTTAAGATGTATTTATTCTGTTAATCTCCTCAATGAAACAATAAATCTGGTAGAGATATTCAGCTTATTATAATAACAAAAAAAAAACAATAATTCAACAAACGTGAGAGGCTGGGACTATCCGAGGTGTTTTAGCAGCTCCTCATTGTTGACAACAGACTTCACTGACAGTGTTTTATGTTGCTTTGTGATCATGTTGGAGGACTATTGTTATTTTCTGTCCACCTCATTCACAGATGTGGTGGAGCAAAGTTACATTTAGCGCCACAAACTACAGCTTTAACGAGCACCATCAGGTCTGAGCTCCTCTCAGACAGCCAGTTTACCTTTATTACCTGTGTGTTTTACCGCAGGACAGCTGAGCCTGGTGTCATTACACAGCACAGGGTGAGTTTAAGTTAGCTGAGCTAAAGCTATCACAGCTCACATGACTGCTAACACACACACACACACACACGAGCCGATTACATCTTGTGTTGACACGTCCATGATCAGATAATAGAGAGCATAAAAAACCCAACCATGTCCGTTATGTCACATCTTTCAGGTCAGCTGGCCTCCGGCTAACGGGAGCTTCCTTTACTCATAATGGCGATAGCAGGCTAACTAAGCTAGGCTAGCGAGGTTAGCCTGCCTTAAAAAAGCTACTTTCTACACATCTGTCTAGTTAGCTAACGTACACTACAAATATTTAAATGTGTAATAAACATAACCGAGTCCATACCAGTAATCGTCTGTGAGGTGAAAAACGGAGGCATGTGAAGTAAAAAAAAAGGTGAAATCATTAGTGAACTGAAGGCTAACGCTAGGCTAGGCTAGGCTAAGCTAGGCTAGGCTAGTGCGGCGGCTATCTGAAAGTTAGCATGATGATCCATTTTGTAGCACTCACCATGTAAACCACGTTTAGGGAACAAAGCGCATTTTTGGAGCAGGTGAAGCCGCCACAGACCATCTTCACACACAGACCGCTGATCTGAGCTCAGGAAGGCCGATAGAAGAAGGCTTTAACACGGGGAAGGGAAGGTGAGTGTGCTGCTGTCTGGCTCTCTCTCCGGAGCGCTAACGTCTCTGTCTGTCTGGACGCACATACACGCACATACACACACATACACACGCACACGCGTACACAGTGTGTTTTCGGTCAGCGGTGAGGGCGTGTCCGGTGACGTCAGCGCCGCATGTGACGTCAGGGGTGTCAAACCAACGTCAGTGTTTTACGGTAAAAAGACAAACAAACGAAAAATTATCTGGAAATAAACAAAGAGAATAATAAATTATTATTAATCAAGTTTTAAATAATAATAATAAAAAGTAAATAAATAAAAAATAAAATAAAAACAATATTAAACAGATTTCAAATGAGGTGCTTCCACAAAATATGGTTTAATTGAGTTCCTGGTTAAAAAAAAAAAGAAGAATCTGACTGAAACCGCACAGAGGGATCAATAAAGTTTACTCTACTCTATGGTCACCTGTTCAATAAACACCTGTTGGGTGACGTCACTCATACGGCGTCCATATTTATACTGTCAGTGGCTGTGACCCGTTAAAATGAAGCAGCGTCTACTGGTGACCTCACATCACAGGTTATGACCTAAATGCGGATGTTTGGTTATGAGCTGTTCGACCAAAGAGAACTTTTTCTCAAGCTGTTTTTAGTTTAAATATTTTCTGAGGCTTGAAGAGGTAAAAGCATCTCATGCTTCACACATTTTGTGGCCTGAAAACAATATATAAAATATATATATATAAAAAGTTTATGCAGACTTTCGACTGTCAGGGCGGTCACAGTTTAAAAACAAAAGGTGATAAATCTTTATATTTAAACTTCTCACACTCTTCTGAACACACACACACACACACACACACACACAGGTTGAAGCTCTTCACTACATGCTGGTGTAATATTTCACACCTTTAGTGTAACTACTAACCACTAAACCACTTTGGTGAAAATATTTTGCACACTGCACTAAATACAGTAATGATGGACACCATTTCAAACCTGTGATATCCAGAGAATGTGTGCTCAAATATTTGAATGAATGAATGACGTGTTGAAATATGAATGTTAATGGTTTTTGGAAAATAAAGCGTGACGGGTGTCTGAATTGTTAAGCATGTAATGAACTAGCAACAACCTCCGTTGGCTGAGAAATAAAGCCAACGTGGGAGCGCCTTGCAGTTCCTCAAACAACCACTTGAGGCTGGTTCCAAAATGAGTTAATCTCCATATAGACAAAACTGGATGCTTTTTGCTAAGATGAGGTCACTGAGGCAGATAATTTGGTCTGTTTGGTAGCCAAGGTTGTGTGCTACCAGTGCTAGCAACATGCTAGTTAGCTTGACATGTAGGTAGCAGCAGATAGATGCTACAGATGCTCTGTAGCTAGCATTCTGTTAGCGGTTGAAGTTAGCTGGTGATGCAACAGACACATATATAGCTAACATTGAAACTTTTCTCATGATTTATGGCATTGAGATGAAGCTAGTGGAGCTAGCTAATAAAGTTTTGAGATATAATACAAACAAGGCAGGTCAAGGTGCAGAATATCTGCTCTTTGCTTGGGCGACAGTAAAGTTTAAAGGCAGTTTAAAGGCACATAAAGATTAAATAAGGGTGTTGCCTGTGAGAGGGAACAGTAGATTGATGATAGCACGGTGTGACACCCAGTGTGTGGTCAAAACATCAATTAGCACCGTATTTCTGTCACATTTCACCATGTGTAAACGTCTGACAGTCTCCCAATTGAAAGCCAGGATGACACAAACACATAAATTGTGATGTAAATATTATATATTCTTATATTTACATGTTATTTCCTTGCTGATGACATGTAAAACATGTCATGTTAAGTAATCAGCAGCCGCAAACGCCTTTTCAACGGTGTGGCCACCACAGCAGTCGGAACTGCTGCATAGTGAAGTATATGGTTTAAAATAAGGAAGTGAATTCAGTTCAGTTCAAACCTGCAGAGGAAACTGAGACACGCATTGTCGTGAGCTGACTTTTGTGGTCTAGTGAGAGAGAGCGAGAAAGCGAGAGGGAGAGAGAGAGAGAGAGAGAAAGAGACACCCAGCCAGCCTGCCGCCGCTTCTTTTTCTTTTCTGTGCCTTAAGTTGGAGAACATCTCGTGGAACAAACAGCCCGGGAGTTCAAATGGGCTGAAGCGAGCGCTTCACAGCTTCAGGTTATACGACAGAGCCCTGTGTCAGGATGAACAGCAACAGCAAATCAGTGAACTCCACTGCAATAAAAGCAGAAATCAAGAGGCATGAATCTCTCCAGAGTGCAATCAACAGACTCTCCAAGCAGTTTGAAAGAGTCGCGGATCAGCAGCTGCGCTCGGGCCTTAAAGTTTACCTCCACAGTATTCAAGGTAAGCTCATGCTTCGAGATGCTCTTCGTGATTGACCTTTATTTGAAAGCAACATTTGCGTTATTGAGGTTCTTATGGCACCATGAGGAGCATGGATGCTCACTTTAATGCACTTCTTCACACGATAAACAGGAAAAACCTTACATGTAGATTGCTCGATTGGTGTGGGGGTAGTTTGGGGTGAAGGGCAACATGATCGTGTATGTGATTGATATCTTCCTCTGTGCTTCCTGTGACAGTCGGTGTGTCTTCCTGTGCGTTCCTCCACAGACGATTTTCATTTTAGTTTCACTCCCGCGATCAAAAGAAACAAAAAAAAACAAAAAACTTCCCGATGATGTGCTGGCATTTATTTATCAGTCAGCCTCTGGACACGGTCAACCAATGGCAACATCCCTCAGCAGCCATCGCCATGGCAGCAGGATGAAACCTGCTGTGCGGCCTACTTCCTGTCTGCCAAACTGCAACTGCCCTCAAAGCCACTTCCTTTCAGACAAACAGGGCCTTTTTACATGTGAAGCAGCCGATCAGGTTTTTTTTACATCATTTCCTCATATCTCTACTTCCCACCGTTTCTCGTTAAAGTGACACAATGTGTCACCGTGAGTCTCACTTTTTTTGTTTTTTTTTTTTTGGTTCTTTCTTGTGTTAGAGCAGCGTAGGTAATGTCCGCAGGAGGAAGAAGGATTCACATCGTTTAAGTAGCAACGACACGTTACAAGTGAACATCCTGCCAGTCAAACATCTGAAAATGGACTTAAAGTATCAAAATTAAACGTACTCTTCAGGGTGTTACCTTCTGGAGGCTGTAAAGTTTGAGTGATCTGTCCACCAGTGCTGTTACTTTTTGTTCTAATCTACACGTCTGCACTGGGAACATTGTACACAGCTGCATTTATCTCACAGTTGGAGTTCACAATATACAAGGTGGATAAGAAAATACTCTAAATAGTGGCGCCCTGGTGGCTCAACCCGGTTCCGACTCCAGCCCGTGGTCCTTTGCTCTCTCCCTGCTTTCCCTGTCTGTCTTCAGCTGTCCACTCTCACAAGTTAAAAGCCTGATTAACCGGCTTTATCTATGTCTCTCTCTCTCTCAAACGCTCGAACACAAACCAAATTAAACTTCTTCGTGTCTCTATTTCGCAAATTTCAGTCAGACTCAGGTTTAGAGGCTGGTACATGAAATTAAGTCAGAACACGACAGGTAGAGTATCAGAGTTTAGATTTCAGGCTGACTGCGCCATTTTGAAGCTCAGTGTGGAGGTTCTTGGCAGTCATGCCTCTTGGATCGCTGAGGCGGGCCGAATGACGCCTGGGTGCTCAAACAAGCGTCCACGCTCTTAATCCTGCATAACTTTAAGCCTTAATATAATCTGAACAGGTGAGTTGTATATAAATTCACCCTCAGTACAGTTGTCATGAACGGGAAATTAGCTATAGAGACCAAAACTGTTTTTTGTACCAGGCTGTAAACATGTTTATTTCTGCTGTGAAGTTGTGACATTTTAACATGGGGACTTACGGAGATTGACTCACTTCTGGAGCCAGCCTCAAGTGGACGTTTGAGGAACTGCAGTTTGGAGGTTGCTGCTTAGCTCCAGCCCTCTGCAACCATGATAAGTTACAGCTACTTTAGAGTGGCAAATTGGGGTGTTATAACCGCACGAAACAACCAGTTTTAATCCATTTATTCATTAGTGTCAGTGTTTGCCTGTAAATTGAAGGTCAGTCAGCTCCCGGATGGACTTTGGTGAGCTTTGAGGTCTTTTTAGGATCTGGCAGATCTTGAAATGCTCTGAAAGAAATCCCCGATGTGTAGTTTTTTCTTCTTTTTTTTTGTATAATTAGGCTGCTGGTACGTCTCGTTGTAGTGAGCATCAAACGTAGTGTATCCTCTGCAGGGCCTGGTAAATGTAAGAGCTCAGTTGGATGGTGGACTGATGCTGCGTGCCAAGGAAAGGATGGAGGAGGGGGGAAAAAGAAGGGTGAGGTGGCAAGACATTTAAATGTGAATCTGATGTGAGGTGTTCGCTGCAGCACGGCAGCAGAGCGAGAGAGATGAGGAGGAGAGAGGAGAGCGAACAGCTCGCAGTGAAGGAGAAATGAAAAATCACCCAGCATGACCACTGCCCTTGGCCAGCGTCCAGCTGACAGCGCCCGCCCGTGGGTGTCAACGTGTGTGTGTGTGTGTTTGCTTTGTCTGTATGCATACATGTGAGTCTGTTCAGAGCCAAAGAGGAGAGGAGGTTTTCTGAAAAGTGTTTGCCTGAAGACAACCTGATTTCCTGCGTTTTACGTGGGTGTCTATTTCCAAATAATTAGATTCACCGTGCAGCACTTCCAACCTGACGTGCACTTTAGCTCACACACTCGTGTCACGTCCTCACACTTGTTTGAAAAATTTCAGTTACACACACACACACACACACACAACGTCATTCCCTCCTTGAATGTTTGGATTTTTTAAAAAAGCACCTCAGCACTTCCTGTGAGGTTTCGTCTTCTTCTTCTTCTTCTTCTTCTTGTGCGTTGGTCGCCGCTCTCAGGTCGTGTGTTTTCCCCTTGAGCCAAAGGCGGCTGTCAGGAGGTCTTTTGTATTCAGAGGGAGTAGTTATTGCCCTCTCACTGACTGTGTGGATGGGAGGCGGGGGGAGAGCGGGCTGAGCAGGTGGACAGTCAGATCGTGTATTATGAGATGATGGTGGGAGGCTCGGAGCAGTGCACTGTGGGGAAAGACATCCGACTCTGTTTTTTTTAATCAGAGAGTAATTAACGTGAAATTACACCCGGTAATAATTCAAGTGATGGATGTGTTATTGTGTTCGCTGCAGTGCTTTTTGTGTTGTTGCACAGAGCATAATTGCAGCAGTTCCTCTTGTTACTTTTAGCTTTATTATAACGATTAGTGCATTTAGTGATTAGCTGATGAAGAGAAATCAAATCAGTGAATCATTTAAGTTCATTTTTAAGGAAAAAAAATGCAAAATGTTTGATGGTTTCTGCTTCTTTAATGTGAGAATTTGATTAAATAATTGATAAAATAATTTGAATATCTTTGAGCTGGTTAAACTTTCAATGACATTACTTCAAGGAAATTGTGATGTGATGTCTTTAAACTGAGAAACTAATCAGCAGATGAACCGATAATGAAAATGACTGTATTTCCTGAAATTACATATGTGCTTCACTTTGTTGACGGAGCATACTTGCAGCAATTCCTGTTGTTACTTTTACCTTTATTATAATGATTAGTTCATTAAGTGATTAGTTGATGAAGAGAAATCAAATTAATTAATTGTTTATGTTCATTTTTAAGGATAAAATTTAAAATATTTGATGGTTTCAGCTTCTTTAATATGAAAATTTATTACAGTAATCTGAATATATTTGGACTTTTAACTGCAGGTTGAACTTTGCACTTTGATGTGTTTAAATCTAGAAAATAATCCGCAAATTCACCGATAATGAAAGTAATCGTTAAAGTATTTTATTAGTAATTCTGTATTTCCTGGCACAAATCATGAAGAAAACATCTCCTCACATACCTAAAAATGTTTATTTACACATAAATTACATATATGCTTCATTTTGTTGCACAGAGCATAACTGCAGCAGTTCCTCTCGTTACTTTTAGCTTTATTATAACGATTAGTCCATTAAGTGATGAGTTTATTAAGAGAAATCAAACCAGTGAATAATTTAAGTTCATTTTAAGGAAAAAAAAAAAGATTTCAGCTTCTTTGATGTGAGAATTTGCTGCTTTTATTCGCCTTGCATTAAAATAATCTGAATTTGTTTGAACTTTCAATGATATTACTTTATACTGAGTAAATAATCTTAAAATGAGCAGATTAAATGTTATTCTTTCCCGGCACAAATCATGTAGAAAACATTTCCTCACGTACTTAAAAATGTTTTATTCACACAGAAATGTGTGTAATATGCATATGTGCTTCATTTTATTTATTTATTTATTTTTTTGCATCTTGTGGTCCAATTATTGATGTCCAATATGCTCTCATCCTCTCAGGCTATTGCTCGGTTCATGCTGTGAGCCCAGAGCTTACCCACTTCTCCTAATGAACACATGCCGTAGTAGGCAATAGACTGCAGATCAATACACTCACAGGAAATCTCTTTGACTCACATGTACGCACACACACACACACACACACACACACACACCATTTTGATAATACAGAGATCCTGGGAGCGATTGTGATACAGAATGTACCAAAGGAGAAGGAGGAGGTGCAGGAGGTGGAGGAGGAGGAAGAACATGGAGGAGATGATTGTGCCACCAGAGCCAGGAAGATTGTAACACCTTAGCAACAAACAAGCCAAGCCTCCTACTGAGGAGGAGCCACACAGAGCCACACACACACACACACACACACACACACACACACACACACCGACAGCTGAAGACAGATGGATGATCCTGATGAAACTATGCTGGCAGCTGTATAAATGAGGCCCTGTATCCTTCACAAACATCCATCTAACCCTTCCTTCCTTCCTTGCCTCCTTCTTCTTCTTCTCCTGCGGTCTCCCCCTCATTTAGCGGGTCCAGCTTGAGTGTGCACTGCTGCTTTTACCACCAGCCGTTATGCCTCCACCCCTCCCTTCCCTTCCCTTCCCCTTCCTCCTCCTCCTCTTCTCCGGCACGCAGGGAGAAAGATGGAGGGGAGGGGATGTGGATGTGGATGGGAGGGATGAGCAATAAAGAGCAGGGACCCTGCACACAGTCTGAGAGGAGCAGTCAGGAGAAGGAGAGAGAGAGGGAGGAAATAAAGGAGCGAAATAAGAGAAGCAAGGATCCTTCTGCATTGTATGGATTGCCGATTGGAACAAGGAGGGGCATGTAGAGGGAGGGACGCTGGAGATTCCTATCCGTGTGTTTGCGAGAGGATGTGTGAGGGTGTGTGTACGTGTGTGTGCGTGTGATTGGACTCGTTGAACCTGTGCGACGGTGAGCTGTTTGAGCAGTGACTCGCCTCAGCGCCTTCTCCTTCTCCGTTCCTCTTCTTCTTCTTCTTCTTCTTCTGTGTGTTGTCATGCTCAACGCCGCCTGATGCGCTCAGAGGACACGGAGACAGCGAGAGGCGAGAGGGGGGCGTGATGGCCGGACGCGCCCTGACTCGGTCATGCATCCCCAGATATCCTCCACCTTCACACGGGCTCCTTTTGGCTGATCCCCTTCGAGCCGCTCATCGGTGTCCTTCCCGTGCGTCTCCGTGAGGCTGCGCTCTCTGAATGAATGGATGCTGCTGTCACAACACACATGTGTGTGGCTTGCAACGAGAGCCCATGATCTGGACTTAACAGCTCTGAGCGTGCTGTGTGCCATGCTGCTTTAGGGGTGACACTGATGAATTTTTAAAGACTTCACCTTTTCAGGTTACAGCTGCTGCTGCTGCTGCTGCTGCTGCGGTGATCACATCCTTGATGACGTATGATGCGGGGCAGTTGTTATTCTGAATTGAATCAAGATTTGAAGAGGATGGACTGAGCAACATATAGCAACATATGAGATGTGGGGGTGCTGCTGCATGAAGAAATAAGGTCAAGTAAATAATTACCATCAGGAATGAGGCATCAGACACCATAATGAAGATTTATTTGCCTCAGTAGCTGCATGCATATGCAGTGGATGGATTTTAATTGGGTGTTTTCTAGGAACAAAAGAGCTGATTGGATTGCACTGACAGTGCACTGAAGGTTGTCAAGAAGAGTGGATTTCTTTTCTGTATCCTGTGACTGACGTTAAAAATCCGAAAACACAAAGAAGCAAGGATTTTTAGGGGATGGATGAAACCAACGGTCCCTCTGCTGGCGTATCTTCCGAGGAGAAACTTAATCTCCCTCCGCGTAAGTTTTTTGTCACAGTTGTCGTGCCGCCGGATTCCTTCACGTCCCAACACGCTGGCAAACTGTCAGGCGTTCATGTCGCTCTGTCTGGTTTCATTCATCTACTGTGTGTCTACTGAAGCCTGACCACATGAGCGGAGGCGGCGCCCTGCAGCAACGCACCACCTACCTCATCTCCCTCACCCTGGTCAAGGTAGAGGCTGTGGAGGGAGAGAATGGAGGGGAGGCCAACAAGAGCAACGTCCAGGGGAAGGAGGTGGAAGCGGTGGAGGTGGAGGTGGAGGCCGGGTCAGGAGGAAGGGCAGGTGGTTGTGAAGAGGCCGGGGCGAGAGCGGAGGGTGAAGGTGAAGCTCCTGCACAGGCTGAGAATGGAGCCGGGGTGGATTTAGGACAACCACAAAGGGCTGAGGATGCTGCTATTTTGAAAGAAGGTGAGCTCAAAGATGGAGAGAGGAAACTCCTCAGCCCTGTGACAGATAAACCGCCCTCCACTGTCGATGTCCTGACTGAAAAGCAGCCGTGCAACCTCTCAATCCCCTTACCTGCTGACAGAGTGACAACCCAGAAGACAAAGTCTGCTGACATCGACTCAACACGGGTCGAGAAGACACTCTCCACCCCAGAGGCGAAGCAATGTACCATATCACCAATGTCACCATCATTGACCACAACGCCACCGACAGAGGTGATCGAGCCCAGCCGCACCCCGACCAGGACCAGCCTCCCTATCCGCCCGGTGGGACAACGTCCGGTGAGTCTGCTCAAGTCTCACAGCAGTGCCACCACCCGAGGCCGAGACTCCAGGGAGGGAAGAGAGCGAAGCCCTACCTCCGCACAGAGCCTGGACCGCAAGGACTGCCGTATGCCGACGCGCTCCCCAGGACCCTGCAGGGCGTCCTGGGCCGAGGCGAGCAGGCCCGATGGATGGAGGGACCTGAGGGATGAAACTCAACCTCTAGAGATTGGAGGTGGCATGGCTGCAGTGATGAGAGACATCCCCAGGAAGGAGAGACTAAAGACGGGTTCGGCCTCCCTTCCTGCGCCTGCCACGCAGGCCTCCAAGCCGGCACGCAAAGGTAAAAGCCGCACGCTGGATAACAGCGACCTGAACAGCCTCTCTGAAGACCTCGGGCTGGCCAGGGAAGCCCAGCAAGCACAGCAGGGCCAACGAGGCTCCGCTAAAGACAGAAAGATGCTCAAGTTCATCAGCGGCATTTTCACAAAGAGCAGCTCGGGGGCGGCGGGGTCATCCTCCACAGCGCCTCCTGTTTATATACAGAGAGACTCCAGCGAGGAGGAAGGTAGGAGGTCACAAACGTAACATCACTGTCATCTTCACCTTCACCACGTCTAGACAGCAAGCCATCATCACAGACAAACAGTTAACAGCTGGAGGGTTAACCTTTAAATGAGTGTGGGTGGGGTTGAACCCAACAGGCTTTAAAACGCCGTCATGCCAACTACAAATCGAAGTTCTTTGATCCGACGCCAATAGAAACATCTCGGGCAGTCTTAAAGGTCCAGTGTGTCAGATTTAGCAGTATTTATTGGCAGGGATGAAATATAACATTAATTAGTACGTTTTCATTAGTGTGTAATCATCTGAAAGTGTGATTTCGTTGTCTTAAAACGAGCCCTTCATATCTACAGTGAGAGCGGGTCCTCTTCCGTGGAGTCCGCCATGTTGAGCCGCCATTTTTGTACAGTAGCCCAGAACGGACAAACCAAACTCTGATCTAGATTTGGACTTTTTGCTTTTTAATGTGAGTTTTTCAGCCGGAGTTTTGGTGTGAGGACGAGGCGTGGGAGTGTATTCATTCGTTTGCAATCTGCAACTTCACCTCTAGGTGCCTCTAAATCTTACACACACCGGACCTTTAACCTTTTCATCTGTGCACAGGCGTTAAATCAAGCGTGGGTGGGGTTGGGTGGGGTTGATCTGAACCCCTACACAGAATACATTTACAGGCTTTGAGACGCCGTCACGTCAACTACAAATCGATGACAGATGAAGTTCTTTGATCTGACGGCTGACAATAGAAACATCTCAGACAGTCTTAATCTAATCCCCCCCCCTTCAGAGAGCGCGGGGCAGATTTCACACCGCTGGAGGGGTTATCTCTCTCTCACACACACACACACACACTTAAGCAGCGTTCCCCAGCATGGGTTTAAATCTCATAATGAAGCCAAAGAGGAGAGGAGCATGATGGCATGATCGCAGATGCATGCTCTGCTTCAGTTGGCTTTATTCCCGTGAAGAGGCGAAGGAAAGACACGAGGCGTTATTTGTTCACCCACGTCAAAAAAAAGGGAAGTGTGGATCCACCACGGCCAATCAGGAACATTTATAATCCCGTCTTTTGATATTCCACCCACTTACATGTTCTGCCACCATACAGGCCTTTTTTTTTTTAAGCTCGTCTTTGTCTCCGTCATGTCAAAATCTAAAGATTTAGTGTCGTTTGGTTGGTTGAGTTTTTCCTCCACCTCCTCGCTATGTGTGTGTGTGTGTGTGTGTGTGTGTGTGTGTGGCTGCAGCCGTACAACAGTGAGTCTCTTTCACAAACATGTTTGCTTAAAGAAAAGAGCGAGTGTCAGCCAGCGGGAGTGAGCGAACACACACACACACACACACACACTCGCTCTTGTGTGTAAGTGTGTGTTTTATGCATTCATTCACTCATTGTGTATTCACACACACACACACACACACACACACACACACACTTGCACACACACACACACACACACACACACACACACACACACACACACACACACACACATACGTACATACACATGTATGCACACACATACTCAGGGCAGGAGGAAGTGTTGCCATGGCAACCGGCAGGACTGCTGCTTCTGCTGCTGTTGCTGATGAAACAAGAGGGGTGGAGGAAGAGGAGGAGGTTTTATGTGAGTGTGTGTGTGTGTGTGTGTGTGTGTGTGTGTGTGACCGTGCGTTGACACAGGCTGAGAGGATTCTGACAAAATCCGACATAAGTTAGAAAATTGGCAGTTTTGGATGTGAGCTCCAGGCAATATCTATATATATATATGTGTGTGTGTGTGTGTGTGTGTGTATGGGGGTTGGTTGGTTTGGAGCAGGCAGTGTGGATAATAGGCTGTAGAAATGTGTGTGTCGAAGCAGCAGAAGGATCACGCTGTCTGATCACTTTTGGCAACAGGAGCAGGCCATAAAGAAAGCTTTGAGTCTGCATGTGTGTGTGTGTGTGTGTGTGTGTCTGTTTGTGTGGTAGGAGTTGTCCCTCCGCCTGCAGCAGCAGCAGCGGCAGCGGCGGTGGTGGCTCATATGTAAGCCCCCTTTTCTTCTCATGTTGAAGCATCATCATCATCATCATCATCAGCCGGCTGCATCTGTGCGGCGTTGGCCTCCGTAGATTTAGAGGCAGGCTGGCGTTTTAATCATCATCAGTCTTCGAAGGACGTATCACACATTCACACCCAGGAAAGTGGGCATTATATCAGTCAGCCTCGCCTGCCAAAAACCTCCTGGTCTCCTCTGTTGTCTTTCTCTATTCGTCCTTGTGGTTTATTCTGACTCTGAATCAGTTTTAGCTCTGTGATCTGAACGCTTACTTCTCCTCTAGCACCACGAGCGGGTTAAAATGTTCATTTATCCAGTGAAAGATCTCAACATTCAAGGTTCCCAGAGGATGAATCTCCTCACTTTTCATCTACAGCAGTGCCAGCATCTGCTAATCCAGCCTAAGCACCATGTACCTCAGTGCAGCCTCAAAGAGCTGCTAGTTCTTATGTATGCTCAGTGTATGCCAGTTTATTAGCTTTACCGCTAAAACAAAGCCAGCAACAACACCTTCTTAGCCATATCTAACAAGGTATAAACATTCCTGATTCATGTCTTACACTTGGACCCCAGTTCCACAGCACCCATGCAGCATAGCCATATTTTACGACAGCTCAAGGAAGTCTAATAAACAATAAATCCTGAATGTAATAATGTCAAGTTTCTGCTTTAAGAGGCGTCGATGCAACTGCACGATCATTTTGGAGGATGTAAGTCTGAGGTGCTGAGGTGGACTGCGTTGCATTATGACACCTGTCAGTCTAAAGTAAGCGACTGCAAATCAATCTGCAGCATCCGAAATGTTTAAAACATTCTAACCTTCGTGAAGTTAGCGTTGAGGTGTGACCCTGACGAAGGCCACAAGCTGCATCGTGTTGGTCGAACATAAAGCTGTTCCATATACTAAATGTTGCTGGAGCTTTTTTCCCGTCTCCTTGCTCCCTGGAGGCTGTTGACTTTGTGCCAGAAACCCTTCCTCTGCTTCTAGAGGATTGCTGTATTAGACTGCATTAGTTTGAGCTAGGTGTACCTAATAAACTGGCCACTGAGTGTGTGTGGTTTTTTTTCCTTCTCTGAATCAGATTTAGTTTCTCCTCGGGCTCTTTTTTTTTTTTTTTTTTTTCTATTCTCGTCCCTCTGAAGCTGCAGCTGGGTGTTCGGGTTGTGAGCGTCACATCACATTTGGGGCATGCCACCTCTTTTGCCCAGCAGGGACGTTGGCACAGCTGTGTGCAACCCAACCCCTCGAGACTGCTGTACTGTACATGCATGTGCTTTCTCTTTAGGACACACACACAGAAAAACACATTTTATCCAGAAAGCACATCAACATTTTAGAGCTGAGACGATTAATCAGTCAATTAACTGAACTGAAGTTTCCACAATGTGCTGAGCTGCATTTTTCTTCTGTTTTATATCAGCAGCTGTAAACTGAAAAATTCAGTTTGGACTGTTGGTCAGATAACACAGGACATTTGTACACTGTAAAAAGAAGTCGTTTTTTTTTTTACAGTAGTTTTCTGTTTTTTGAGATTGTGCACAAATTACGGACATTATCTGTAAATGAACAACCAAACTGTTATGTATGCCACAACAAATTACAGTTATTTCTTGTTATTTATACATATATGATATTTATTCTGCTTTCATAAATTACATATAAATTTAAGTAAAATTACAGTAATTTTCTGTAATAAAATATGTGGCTCATCATATCAATGTTTATGCCCAATACAACAATTTAAAGATTTATTTGTAATTTTACGGCAAATCTTATTATTTTACATAAAAGTATAAATTTACAGTCAAACTCCGTAACCTAATTTATGGAAAAAATCTGTAAAATAACAGAGTTTCTCTGTAATTTTATGGGTTGTTGTTTTTTTAGATTTTCTATATATATATTTTAGATAGCACCTTGATTGAAAATGTAATGGGAATTATTTAACTTTTAAAAAATATATATTTCATAGTCGTGGTAGTTAATGAATTGTTCTCTAGTTCATTTTAGTTCACCATGAAAAAATAAAACTGTCAAATTACAGAAGTAGCTGCCAAAAAACAAGCATAAAATTAAAATAAGATATCATAATAACAGTTATTGCCATAATAAAAGCAGTTTGGTTGTTAATTTACAATGAGTTTTGTATACAATTAAAAAAAACAGAAAACTACTGTAAAATGTAATTATTTCCCATGGATGTATGTCTTTTATAGCAGTGTTCAGAGGGGAGATGGTGTTCAAATCCACAGAGAGCTCTTTGGATTTTTGAATGGCAGCTGAACTGAAGCACGCAGTAACTCACCACACGGCTGTCCATCATTTACGGCACAAGAGGAGTAAAGCGGATAACGAGTGGTGTGGCTCCACCTTATTGGATCTCCCGTTGTGCCTTAAAGGTTACAGTCATTAAAACGACCTTCTAAGCCACACGTGTGCTTATGGCGACCAGTCACGCAGCAGCTGCGTGATGTATTGCTCTCCCACAGGCCGTTATGATGGCTGCCCTTTTTTTTACTGTACATGATCCAAATGATGAATCTCTCCGTCCTCACTGACTGTTCGTCTCTGTCTGTCTCTCTCTAGTAAATATTGCCAACAGCCAGGAGTGGACGCTGAGCAGATCCATCCCAGAGCTGAGACTGGTGAGGCCTCAACACTCACAGCCGGCACACACCTCTGTCAGAAACTGTGTCACTTTATGTTATTTTAAATCTGCAAAGAGTGTCAGCAGTTCTTTATACAATATACAATACACACTTAGGGTGTGAAATTAAGACTATATGAAGAGGTGAAAAGTAACTAAGTACATTTATTTATCAGCGATAGCTTCTTTGCAGATTATACATACAAAGCTTATAAAGCCCCCTGTGACCCTGATAAGGATGCGCGGTTATGGAAAATAGATGGAACTTGTTAAATATGATTAATTGCTATAGATTATTATGACCCAGTAGTGTTTGAAGTTCAAGTGGAGGGTGAGAGTCAGCGTGTGCTCAGCTTTGGTTGGCTCCATACTGACCAAAGACACATTTAAAATGCTACTAATAATGTATCATAGACACTCAGGCCACTTTATTAGGTACACCTGTGCAGACTGAAGTAATTACCATAAGGTAATAATACTAATAACACTTATATGATGGCGGTTATATACATATACATACCTGAATATAATCAAAAGTGGCCAAGTTAAAAAGCTATACATACTTTTACTTTTCAATATTTCAGCACATCTTGCTGACTCACTTCAATAATGTGATATTGCTACTTTTGCTGAAGTGAAGCATCTGAATACTTCCTCTATCACTGACTGCGCGTCCGTACACGGATGAATAAAACAATGAGGCAGATTCGCTGACCGACAAATTAAACCGGCTAACGGGAACAAAAACAGACTGGATGGAGGAACCAAAAGTTTTTTTGATTCAAGTCTGAGAGTTTACACTTGATACATTATACTGAGATCGATGCTGTGTTCGTGCTCACCCCCTCTGTGGTGTTGTGTTTCTTTCCTTCTTCTCTCAGGGCATTCTGGGAAGTCTAAAAAGTGGCAAGTCAGCGCTGGTGAACAAATACATCACAGGCAGTTATGTCGCAGTTGAGAAGCCAGATGGTAAGAAGCAAAAAAGTTTTGACTTTTAACTCGTTTTGTCTAATTTTTTAAAGCAACATTGTGTAAAATTTTGTGATTTGTTGCCTCCGGTTTCAGAGTGTAATCCCACTGTAGTAAACATGGACAAATGTACTCGAGTATTTGTTCTGATTATAGCACAGCTCCCCATCAGTATTCCCTGTAAACCTCTTCTTCTTCTTCCCGGTGGTCTAAAACTCCTGTGGTACAAACACTAACACTCCCCCCCCCGGTGCTCTGAGCTCACAGTCCGGGCAGCCCGGCTAACAAACTGAGCTAACAGCAGCTACAGCTGGCAGCAGTTTACTTCACTGTCCATCATAAACTCTGTAAATCACAGAGAGTTGAGGCGGAGCAGCCGGAGGACATCAGAGGGAAAACCAGAAAACATTTTCTCCATAAAATATGATCCAGTTTCACCAAAATCAGTGAAATAGTTGGTGGTGTGTGACTTAGTGCCGTAAAGCGTTACGTACTTCTCCCGACCCGGAGCCCAAAGTTACATAGTGTGAGAACAGACAGACAGAGACACCGTTCACCTGATCACAGGTCAGTGTAGATCAGACAAAAGTTACAAAATGTTGCTTTAATTATTTATTTTTTGCAGAGATGTCTGAACATATATTCTGGTGTGTGACGTGGCCTCATCCTCCGTTCGTCAGGCTGTCACCAGCTCCTGAATGACCTGTCTGTCACTGTCCTTTTCAGGTGGCAGGTATAAAAAGGAAGTGCTGGTGGACGGACAGAGTCATTTATTACTGATCCGAGAGGAAGCTGGACCACCTGATGCACAGGTGTGTGTGTTTGTGTGTGTGTGTGAGAGAAAGCGACTGTAGTTAGTATGCAAAACTGAAATACCTGCAGACTTCATCATCCATCATGCTTCATCCTTCTTCCCCCTGCAGTTCAGCAGCTGGGTCGACGCAGTGATCCTCGTCTTCAGTCTGGAGAACGAGGCCAGCTTCCAGGAGCTCTACCAGCTCTACAGCCAGCTGAGCGCACACCGCACAGACATCCCGGTCATTGTGGTCGGCACCCAAGGTGAGCGCATGAATCCCGGCCACGTAGATTCACATAATCTGGGACTAAGCCAGAGTCAAAGATGGGTTTTAAAAACATGAGTTTCCTTCTTACAAATGTGAATTAGCTGAACTAAAGTTAAGTAATAAGTTGTGGCGGTCATCAGTTGTGAAAATGTTAAACCGTGGAAGTTGAGTTTCACAAGAACTAGAAAATGCATTTCCGTTGAAGACGTCGTGTGAACGCTGACTGCCAGAAACTGCCTGTTGCACACCGGTCAGCTTTTCTTTGTCACATATAACAGTAAACTGAATTTTCTGATTTAATTACATTTTTTAGACTAAACAAGCGATCAAATAATCAAGAAAATAAGCATCTAATAAAGGTCTAACTACGAGCCTGCATCATACGGACTCTTTGTTTTCATGAGTTACAGTTTTCTTTTCATTGATCTTCTTTTATTCTGTCAGATAAAATCAACAGCACCAACCCCCGTGTGATCGAGGATCAGAGAGCCAGGCAGCTGTGCATTGATGTGCGTCACTCGCTGTTTTATGAGACCTGTGCCACCTACGGGTTCAACGTGGATCGGGTGTTTGCAGAGGGTGAGTTCACAGACTATAAGGATGATTCAACATGATGGAAAAACAGCTGTTTCGTCACTGATTATCGCTGATGGTTGAGTGGTTTAATATCCGCTGTGTGTTTCTTCCAGCTGCCCAGAAGATTGTAACTCAGAAGAAACAGGCGGCGCTGCAGGCCTGCAAGTCTCTTCCCAACTCTCCCAGTCACTCCGGAGGCTCCACACCTGGATCAGCGTCGCTCCCCGGCCAGGTACCACATCCAGATGTTGAAGCACATCAGAACATTTAGATTTTTAATGCAGAATATAAATCAGCTAATCAATTATCACATATCATAATTATCATAAAGTAATTTAACTTTAGCAGCTGCAACATTTAAGTCACGTACACGTTAAGATATCAATATAATGAGTACTTTAACTTTTGGTACTGCAGAATAAATTCAGGAGTATTTTTACTGCAGTACTGCTACTTTTACTTTCATAAAAGATCTGAATACTTATTCCACCATTATTCAAATATATTCTATGTACTTTAAAATAACTCAAACAAGTTGTACACATAAAAGAACAACAAACAAATAGAAAAATATGTTTACGTCATTGGGCGACTGTTCCTTATCTCAGCAAACAGTGTATTAATGTCGAGGGCCGTCAGTTTAAGAGATGCTTTGCTGAATATGAAAACATTCAGGTGTGAAACTTGTTAGGTAGCTCTTATTCTGTTCCTGATGAGGTAAACACAATCTTTCTCCGGTCTAGACAGACGTTACATAAGTCGTGATAAAAATAGGACACGGATTAAACTGTTCTGCTGTCACCGTGTCGTGTTTTTCTTCAAAATTAAAAAAAGTGTTTTGGAGTTTTTAGTGCTCCTGTTGTCAAAATAGTGTCTGAGTGAAAAGGTATTCGAGGAAAACGAGTGCATGTTTTAAGAAAAACACGACTAAGGTGGAGATTTTTCAGCTTCAAAGTGAGAGCGTGGAGCTCACTCCGGGTGCTTAAGCTTTCATCCTGAGGAGGAGCTACATGCATTATAAAGTTACAACCATCCATCAGAACTGAAATGTAATTTTCAACACCATCTCCGCTACATCCATCTCAGCTCCACGAGTATCACGTTCCCACGTCGTGTTCTCGATGATCGACGACTGAAAAATTCATGCTGTCGATCATCGCCCACTTTTCGTGAATCTGTTTCACCAGTTTGTTTTCATCTCTCAGCCCATTCTCACTCTCTCCATCTTGCATTCCCATCTCCTCCCCCCCCCTTTGACCTCCTGACCCTGGCTCTCCTCCCCCTGCCTCCACCTCGCTCCTCGCTCCTCCTCCTCCTCCTCAGGCCAGTAATGGCCAGAGTAGCGGCTACGCCTACTCCCTCCCCTCCACCCCTGTGGTGGGTCACAGAGATCTGCGGGTCACGCAGGTGGACGGGGGAGGCAGCATCAACTCACGTGCGCTGAAGAACATCCCCAGACGACCTTCCCTCTTCAAGGTCAGCCGCCCAAGTGTCCCGTCATCTCCCACTCATCATTTCACTCCATTCGAGCTCCATCTCCGACTCTCTGCGCTCGAATCTTAAACTCTGCTGTTGGGTTTCAGAATCGGGACACCGACAAGAAGGCTGTCGACGGGAAAGGAGACCTGAGCGGCGCCCGGGGCGTTCCAATCAAACAGGTTTGGTTACAAACAACACACTGAATTTTCAATGTTCAGTGTATTTCAGTTTGCTTGCAGCACAATCATTTCGACCAATTCCCTCCTCAGCAACAAGGTGGGAACAAATCTTGTCTATTTATTTCATCTTACATAAGCAGCACAAACATTTGTTTCACCCCCTTCTCGAGGGGTGAGCTATTTATACCGAGCTTTTCAGCTATTGTTGCTCTCTCCACACTTTGAAGAGATTTTCTCTGTTGTGTTCGGCGTCTCTAAATTTAGGCATCTTCTTCGTTTTGTTCTGCGAGTGCGGCTGACCTTGGTTTGTTTTCCACAGAGCATCCTGTGGAAGAGGAGCGGGAGCTCTCTGAATAAGGAGTGGAAGAAGAAATACGTCACCCTGTCCAACAATGGCACGCTGTCTTACCACTCCAGCTCCAGTGTAAGTTAACACCACCGACGCACGGATCAATACGGCAGTAAAACACACAGGGTGGATTCAGCGAGAGCCCGAGAGAGTTCTGCTTTTTTTTTTTTTTAAAGATTTGACGACAGTTTCGGCTCCGGAGCTTTTCAATGCAATGCGACATTCGTCTTAAACAGTCAGTAATTGCTTTGAAACCTTTGCTTGCTATTGATTGACTGATTCAACATTTGTACAGTCATCGAGTTTTCTGCACCGCTGAACAGAAACCTTTGTCCACCTTAAAGGTCGACTGTGTCAGACTTACGAAGCTCTATTTAAAGAATATGGCAGAAACATAATATTCACCTAAAAACAAGAAAAACTATGTTTTGTTACCTTAGAATGAGCTTTTTGAACCGCCATGTTTCCACAGTAGATCAGAACCATGGACTGTATGGACGTAGTCTCTGTGACATTGTGGCGAGCTGAATGACGCCTGGTTGCTCAAACAAGCCATCTGTAATAGCACCCACCTGTCAATCAAAGCGTCCACGCTCTTAATCCTGCATAACTTTAAGCCTTAATATAATCTGAACAGGTGAGCTGTATATAAATTCACCCTCAGTACAGTTGTCATGAACGGGGAAATTAGCTACAGAGACCAAAACTGTTTTTTGTACCAGGCTGTAAACATGTTTATTCCTGCTGTCTAACATGGGGACTTATGGAGACTGACTCACTTCTGGAGCCAGCCTCAAGTGGACGTTTGATGAACTGCAGTTTTTGGCACCGGCTTGTGTTTTTGAGCGTTTTTGCAGCCACCGTTGGTTTTCTTTCATGCAAAGAAGGAAAGGTTGAGGCGAGGGGGTTGCAGTTAGCAACTACACCGCTAGATGTCACTACATCCTACACACCGGTCCTTTAATAAAACACAAAAAGAAGAATCTAATCTGATTTGAAGCAGACTTTAAAGTTAATTCATGTAATATTTACAGCAACAACTGTTGTGCCATTTGATGGTTTACCAACCTGACCGTAACTCGGCCCGTCAGGTGTCTCCACATTATTAGAATTTGTGTGATGTGCTGTCGGTTTCAGGACTACACACAGAATATCCACGGAAAGGAAATCGACCTTCTCCGTGTGACGGTTAAAGTTCCCGGGAAACGTCCTCCAAGAGCCGTCGCCCCCGCGGGCCCCTCACTTGTCCCCCCTGGATCTGTACCTGGAGTTAACGGGCTGAGTAAGGAGCTGACCGCCGCTGATAACACCAGTACAGGTACTGCTTCATGTGGTGACACAGGGGTAAAGAAAGTACTTGTAATGGAGTATTGCATTGTGTTGTGACAGACAGACACATCATGTGAATAACATACTGCCTCTCTCACTGTTAGTTCCTCAGTTGTGTCCAGCCACCCTCTCTGTGGTCGATGACCGGTCTGGCGGTTTGTCACCTCAAGGCGGAGAGCGAGGCCTTCAACGCTGCCCTTCCTCACTGTCCACAAAAGCACAAAGTGTTGGTACGTACGCAGGAAATGAAAACTTCTCTGTCACTGCCATCAGTTTGGTTATAAGACCTCACACGGTCGCTGTCATACATACGCTGTATGATTGATTATTTCTGTATAGATGCCCTCGAAGGGGCGGCCAGTCCTTTCTCTGGAAAAGACCCCAGCCAGTCGTCGCCCCTGAGCGACAGGAAGAAGAACAGGAGGAAGAAGAGCATGAATCAGAAAGGAGATGCAGCCGTCGGGCAGGCTGAAGGTGACTTAACAACGATTTAAGTTCCTCTGCATGAAATACAACTGCTGCTGCCAGTACTGTGATTAAAAAATAGCAATAAGATGCAACAAATAACTTGAAGATTGCTGCATTGATGAAACATAACTTGCAGTCCTCTTGCCTGTATCTTCTACCTTCTCTTCTGTGAGGACACAAATTGTCTTTCTCTGAATTCTTCTTAACACTTGCACTTTGTCTTTCTCCTCTTTCCTGTGCTTATCTCTCGCTCTGCAGCCAAACGCAAAATGTGGAAATTAAAGAGCTTTGGTAGCTTGAGAAACATTAATAAGACAGGTAACAAGTTGAGGGTGACGAAGCTGAACCGGCCTGTGCTTGTGATTTGCATACAGTGTCTTTCCTCTGTGTGTGTTTTCCTCTTCACTGTGCCTCACGTCCCCGAGTTTGAGTTGTTCATTTGACTTCTTTTCATTGTAATAACCACGATTTTTTTCTGTTCTCACCTCCCATCAAACTGTTTTTTCCCCTTCACTGATTCATAGTGCCTGTTATATTACTCCATGGTAAATCAGCTGTCTTGTCTCGCTTGACTTTGTTCTGCTTCTTCTTCTTGCAGAGGAGGAGAACGCAGACTTCATCATCGTGTCGTTCACCGGGCAGACGTGGCACTTTGAGGCTCAGAGTCTAGAAGATAGAGACTCGTGGGTGTCGGCTATAGAGAGCCAGATCCTGGCCAGCCTGCAGTCCTGTGAGAGCGGCAGAAACAAGGTACGCACACTTTAAAAGCCCTAAAAACCTATTTTTCCCCAATCGGCTTACTATGAGCGATGAGATCCGACAAGAGCACGCGTCTTCTGCTAAAGTTAGAGCGGTGGACTTTGCTCTTCTCTACGTCACTCTGCACCAGTTTTAGTTAAACGTCTGATGACACTGTGTGGTCGCTGTCCAGCGCTGTCATTTAAATCTGATGAAACCAGACTGAGTCCTGAGTTTCTTTTAGAGGTGAAGCAAAGACATGACGTGACGTAACACACGAGGCACGAGCCACGTGGAAACATGACCTAACAATCTGGCAGAGTGTGTGTGTGTGGAGATCTGTGGCTTAAATGGTGTGTGCAGGTGAGTGGCAGGTGTGTGTGATAGTCCTGATTGCAGTTGAGGAGGATCAAAAACAGGCGGAAAACACAACAAAGGCAGGAAGTGACATACACGAGACACACACACACACAGAGGAGAACTACAAAATAAAACCCAAACTCCATGGCAACAGTAGTATTTTAACACCGGGATTAAAGGTCCAGTGTGTAGGACTTAGTGGCATCTTGTGGTGAGATTGAAAATCGCAACCAAATGAATACCCTCGACTCACCTACGGTGGCTGCAAAAGTTGCAAAAAAAACGTGATAGGCTTACAGTATCTAGAGCCGATCAGAGCTACTGCAGAAACGATTCAACGTGGTGGACTGCATCATCTGCAGATATAAAAGAGTCACTCAAAGGGAACAAAAGCATAATGATTCTTATTTTTTCTGTCTTTATACACTAATAAAAACATACCTATTAATACCTATACCAATAGATCCCCCTCAGTCTTACACACTTTTTAATAAATCTGCAAAATTTTAGAAGATGGGTCGAATTTTGGTGATTAATTTGAGCAGCTGTCCAATAGCAAACTTTCTTCACAGTGTCGACCTTTGAGGGAACAGAGAGTCCAAAATAGAGGAAGTTATCGCATCTTATTACCTGCGTTGCATCATCCAGTTTCATTGAACCTCCTCTGTCAGAGTATAATCTGCTGCGCACAAGAGGAATGCTTCGTAGACTAGAGAATTTCAATAAACAAATTCTATGACCTTATTGACCTGTTAGCAACTGAGCTAGCTGTGCTAACTGACTCTTTGTGAGCTTGAGAGTTGTTTTTGTGCAAGTGAGCTTTTATAACCAAATATATCATAAAGATGCACGGATGAATTTTACTTCAAACTCTTCAACTTCAAAACTTCAAGATATCTGTAGATGAACCCTCTCTTGTAACCATCCAATGTGCCATAATCTGTGCGTTCACATAGCGGCCATTTGTTCTTGTAATATAAGTGATTGTTTGGACAAATTGATTAAAATATGTTCGATTGTTTGTTTGTGTTCTTCAGGCTCGGAGAAGCAGCCAGAGTGAAGCTGTAGCGCTGCAGGCGATCCGCAACGCCAAAGGCAACGGTCTGTGTGTGGACTGCGAAGCACCAAGTGAGTTCTTAAATGTCGCCATCTTTCCCTCCAGATGTTGATTTCCTCTGGAGGACGATGCTGCTTTCATGCACCATCCACAGCCTGCGGTGGTGTCATAGTTAGCTCATTACATACACCCTGTAACCGCCCTCTCCTCTTTCCCGTCTTTGCCCTGCAGATCCCACCTGGGCCAGTCTCAACCTGGGCGCGCTCATCTGCATCGAGTGCTCAGGGATCCATCGAAACCTGGGGACTCACCTGTCTCGTGTTCGATCGCTGGACCTGGACGATTGGCCCGGAGAGCTCACGCAAGTCCTGGCTGCCATCGGAAACCACATGGCTAACAGCATCTGGGAGAGCTACACGCAGGGTCGAACCAAACCCACACCTAATGCAACCCGGTGGGTGCAACCCATCAACACATTTCATACGTATTCTCACATTTAATCAGCTGGTCTCAGCTCATCATCTTCATCTCCTGTGTCTGTTTTACAAGTGAGGAGAGGGAGTCGTGGATTCGTGCTAAGTACGAACAGCGGGCGTTCGTGGCGGCGCTCCAGCCGGCCCCGGGGCCTCAACTTCCAGGGGACAGCATGCCGGTGTGGCTGCTGTCCGCGGTGACCGAGAGAGATCTGCCCCGACTGCTGCTCCTCCTGGCCCACAGCACCAAGGACCAGATCAACGCTGAACTGGCCGGGTCGACTTCGCCGCCTCGCACGGCCCTGCACGCTGCTTGTCAGCTGGGAGATGTAGTCATGACCCAGCTGCTCGTCTGGGTGTGTTTCTCCTTCTTCTTTTTAACTTAGAGGCCAGTGTTGTAACTTTTGGTTACTTTACGTTGAGAAACTGATCCTGAGCTTCTTAATCTGAATAACGTCAGAGACATGCAACAGTAAATGCATAGAAAAACCACATGACTCTGCATGACGTGTTGTAGTTTCCTCTTTTTTTAATGACTCGCCTGTCTCATTTGCCTAATCTAAGCCTTCACATGTGGAGGAAACACAAAGAGGAAATAGACTTTTAGTTCCTGTGGTTCAGTTCCTCAAAAGTCTTAACAAAAGAGAGCATACACCCAGAGGCTCAGACACCAACCAGGACGTGTACTTATTCGTGTGAACACAAAGTTAAAGTTAAAACACGATTTTTCTCCATAAAATATGATCCAGTTTCACCAAAATCAGTGAAATAGTTGGTGGTGTGTGACTTAGTGCCGTAAAGCGTTACGTACTTCTCCCGACCCGGAGCCCAAAGTTACATAGTGTGAAAACAGACGTACGAATGATGACAGGATTTAACCTCTGTTAAACATCAACATCTAAGCTGAATATCGTCTTTTTCCTCCCGCAGTACGGAATCGACGTGAAAGCGAAGGATAACCAAGGCCAGACGGCGATGAAGCTCGCCAAAAAAACAGGGAGCAAAGGCTGCATCGATATTTTGCTCCAACATGGCTGTCCCAACGAGACGTCCCCGCCCACTGCCACACCCATCCTCTCCCGCCGCTCCAGCACTGCCAGCCTGGGCCGAACCAGCTCCATTAGGAAGCGGGTGTCGTAGCGCGAACTGTGAAGATGCTACCGCACAGGAGCTGGTGACGACCCAAGGACGACCTTTTAAAACGTGGATGCGGGCAGAGCTGACTTTGGAGAGGACTATATCGCAGTACTAAGGATTAAATTAAAAAAAAAAAATAGTTTCTGAAGACTGAGCAACATATCAAACAACTTAAAAGCAATATTCATTCAATTTGTTGATGACAGATATATTGCTGAAATACTGTGTTGTTGTTGACCTCATTTTAAGATGACTCGAGTAGAACTTTGTAGCTGTCTTCTGTAATTTTAGAGCAGACCCTCGACCTGCTTCTGTTTCACTTCCTCCAGAAGAAGTGCAATAATCCAGCTATGATGCCGAAAAAGCAACAAGTCGTAGAGCGAACTGTGTCGATGACTGTATACGGTGATGAGAGAAAGAGAGAGAGAGAGAGAGAGAGGGTGCTGCTGCTTTTAATTCAAATTTGTCGTGACTGGACCAAAAACAGCGATTATTTCCTTTTTGGCTTTACGAATAAAAACCTACAGTATGTCATGTTGTTAGTTATGTGTGCCTGTCGCAGCAGTATAAAAGGTCAGTTTGGCCAGTATAAACTGTTTTTTCAGTGCCGAAATCAGCCGAGATAATTCTGCTTAGACTTAGAAAAATGAATGGTTTGGAATATGAAATATGTCAGTGTTACTCTCACAGGTCAAAGCTATGGCGTTTTAATATACTGTAAATGTAACTATACTACATACTTAATGTTAAACTGTAACGAAGACACAACTGAAAAATCAAAGACTCAATTTTGTAAATGATTTCTACTGGTAGTTTTGAAAATATGTCAAGTTTTTTGTTGATTTTTCATCGTCTCCTATGATTTCTTATTCTCTCCTACATAAGTCATAAAAGCATAAAGCGGTAGACGAATGCTTTTACGTAAAAAACACGTGGCTCTTTGTTTTAAAAAAAAAAAAAAAAAGTTTTATTTGGGATCGGCCAGACGACGATGACTGCGTAAAGACTATGACGTCATTCATATTCATGTTACTGTTGTGTAGCGCGATCCCATGAGTTTACAGTGAAGTATGAAGAGTTGCGGGTGTCGTCGTCACGCCTGACACTTTGTGGGTTGTGTGAATCTCTCATGAGCTAAAAAGAAATGGTTACCGGAATAAAATAAACTTTTTTTAATTAGCATTATTATCATCATTTGTTGTGTTTCCTTTTGTCTTTGCATAATGTTGTCACAGCTACAGTTACGTTGAGGTTTTAAAAAATATTTACAAGGTATTAAATGGTATTAAATTTAACCTCAGGATTCCTGCATAAACCCTACATACATTAAACATACATTAGAATGAACCTAAAACACTGTAACCATACGTTAAAATTAGCCTGAGATAGATCTAATTTAAGTATGTACAGTGAAATACAAATACAAAAACTATATAAAAACAGCAGCTAAACTTGCTGTATAATATACATGTGAAAGTTTCACTTCCTACAATATCGGCCCTTTAATGTCTTTGCTTCTGTAAAGATGATTAGTCATAAAAACCCTGACGAAGCCTCAAACTGAAGTCCAAACTAAGAGCGGGCCAGATGTGACAATGTGAAGATGCCCGGGGCCAATGACCAATACAAGTTACATACAAATGAACTGTAACAGTTTTGTTTTCATTGTCACAGTTATCTTTTTTTTTTTTTTTAATGACATTGTCACCAAATCTGCCACATTCGGTCTGCAGCATAAGGTAGCATGGTGATCTAGCCAGGTTAGAAGAGAGACATCTTCGTGACACGGAAAACTCAGATGAGTTTACGGCACAACAAAACAACGCGTAGTAACAGGATGAGGATAAAAAGTTTCAGATAAGTATCAAACATAGGCCTAAATAAATAAGTGCGTTTGATAACAGGACATTGACTAGAACAGAATAAGAACAGACACTCGTGACGTAGGTACGGGGCTCTGCGCCGATTTGCACATATTATACCTATTTCGTGGCCACGAATTAGTATTTCGTGCGCACGTTGTAGCTATATTGTCGCCACAATTGTCACCAGAGGGGCCCTGTAAAATCTAAACCAATCAGGCGTGAACGAATCTACAGACCAGTTCTTCCTTTCTTTCACACCTGGAGTCAGATAACAAAGAATAAACTGTAGGAACACGTTAAACTTGCATGAAGTTGATACAAATCTGAACCTCATGTTCATTCTAAACATGACTTATTATGAGTGATGCAAAGTCTGTTAACATTGAAGTTAGGCCATAAATAATATAAAAATGAGGCTGACTGCGGGCCGTGATTGGTCCCCGGGCCGTACTCTCTCTCTCTCCCTCTCTGCGCATGCTCAGTGCAGCGCCTCGTGTCGGCCTGTAGGGGGCGCCTCCGCCACCCTAATTTGTTGACATACGTCACAAAAAGGCGACCTAAGGCGATAATAACGTTTGTAATGTGTCTGTTAGGAAGCAGACAGACAACCGACGAACCGTCCGTGAGCTCGAGGGCAGCTTCAATGGGTGAGCGTGACGAGACCACTGACACGAGGACGTGTTTAAATCTGTGTGTGTGTGTGTGTGTGTGTGTGTGTGTGAGCTCCGTTAGCAGCTGCAGACTGAAGCTTTGCTGTCTTCATGTGTCTGTTACTGTCTGTTACTGTCTGTGTCGGTGGGTGTAGCTGAGCTCTATTTATTTACTGCATCAGTTTGTCTTCATAAAAACGTATTTGAGCAGATCAGCTGTCTGTGTCAGCTAACCATTAAGACTAATTATTAAAGATAAGTAAGCACACCGACAGCTGTCCATCATGTTATCAAACAGTATGAAGTCTGTTCTCTGCAGTGCACTCAGGAGTTACTGTCAGAAATAGACCGGACAGTTCTGCAGGCAACAGAAGAGCTGCATGGAAATAAATAAAACAAATCCACTTTATTTATATAGCACGATTTTTTAGCAAACACAAGGTTTCCAAAGTGCTGCACAACAAGATAAAACACAATAAAAACATCAAGTAGACAATAAAAAAGATAAAAAAACAATAAAATAAAATAAAAATAAATAAAAAGCACTGCCCGCACAAGATAAAAAAAATATGCATGTATACACATAAAATCAAAAGCCAATGTAAATAGAAAGATAAACAGAAAGTACATTAAAATCTATAAGGGGGGAAAAAAAGCACAATTTAAAAACAGCTGCATAAAAATTAAAACCAAAATAACAAAAGTAAGTAAATAAAACGTCAAATTAAAACAGGAGTTTCACACTTTCTGTGTGAGTCGTCAGGTCTGCAGCAGAACGTGTTGATAAGTTGTTAATTAATAGGTTTTGGCGATGGTGGTGTTCTGAATGAGGACACACACAGCGGCCGATCAGATTCTGGCTGTAGATGAATGTTTTATGGATCAACCAGATGATTATTTCAGGTGACAGTAGGCTGATTTGTGGCGTACTACATCGAGCTTTCTGACTCTGAGCCAGGATTTGTGTCAGGTAACGTTACTTTCCCTGCAGAAAAAAAACACATTTGCGGCGTTCGTTTGAAGTTCAGAAGAGTCTCGAGTTTGGCAGAATCTGACGTGGAAAAAGTTTAGCTTGCTTTATTTTTCTGTTTTTATTATTTCACCTTCCAAAGCTCTGTCTTTTAAACTCGAACAAACCCTCCTCCTGTAGTTTTAATCACTCCTGACTCAGCTGAAAAAAAAAAAAAGTACCAAACTCTTGGCTTGAAAACAATCGAATCAGCACTTCAGGTGTGCCGGTAAGGCCTCTGCCTCGTAGCCAGCCCAGCAGTCCTCTCTGAAACAAACCGGCCTGGTACATGGACACATGCTGATTCAGTTATTTTTCACAGCAGCTGCTTGCACCTGTGTGCTAGTAAAAAGATTACAGAAGAAACATAATGAAGTTAACAACCTCAAAGATTTCAGTCATATTTTTCAGCAGTAAATCACTGAATGTTGTCTGTGCAGTGTGTGTGAGGTTCCTGGTTCTGACTCGGTGTCGTCTCCTCCTGCAGTTGGACTGTAGCGCACCAGGAGCTGCAGCATCAGCAGCAGCAGCAGCAGGGATGAGGATCCGGCTTCAGGGTCCCGGCCACGCTGCCAGCCTTCTCGCCGAGCTCAACCGCTGCCGTCAATCCCGCCGATACTGTGATGTGTTCCTGCAAGTCGGCAACCGCACGTTCGCCGCGCACCGCGCGGTGCTGGCCTGCGCCGGGACGTACTTCAGCAACCTGTTCTCCGGGCTTCGGCCTCGTCCACCGCCGCCCTCTCTTTGGAGTTCATCTCCCCGGCCAACTTCGAGAAGGTGCTGACGTTCGTGTACACGGGGGAGATCTTGACGGATCTCATAGATGTCGGGGTGCTGTACGAGCTGGCGGAGAGGCTCGGCGTTAGTGAACTGGTGCGGGCTTGTCACGCCACCTTCCCCGACCTGCAGGCGTCTGTGTCTGCAAACTGTAAAGCGGGCAGCTCAGACCTGACCCTGGACTCCAGCATGGGTGCCGATCCTGCGTCCACAGTGGCTGCAGCGTCTGTATCTGCGTCGTCTGTGTGTTCGTCCGCCGCATCCTGCTCTTCCCTGTCGTCCTCTGCCGCCGCGACCCCTGCTGCCGCTCCCTCGCCTCTCTTCCAAGCCAGGACGGCCAGGACAGCCAGCCGTGAAGCTCACAGCGGGGCTCTGTCTCTGGACCTGAAGGCAGAAGACGTCCAGTCTCATATCGGCTACGGGCAGATGGCAGCGGATCATCAACCACCAGGAGGACACAGTCTTCTAACCAGCAGTCATTCCAGTGAGTGTGATGGCGTGCTGCCTCCGGGGCCGGTGCTCCAGCTGAAGATGGAGCAGGGCCTGGAGGAGGAGGAGGCGGAGGGCAGCTGTGACGCCGACAGAGACAGACAAATAGTTTCTGAGAGCGCGGGGAACTCTCTGCCTCAGAGCAGCGACGCCGCCCCGTCAGACTCCTGCTCCTTCCCCGACTCTTCGGCTCAGCTCGGAGCAGAGGCCTGCGACCCGACGTCGTCCTCTGGCGAGCCGCTCAGCAGCCTGCAGGTGGGATCGGTGGAGGGCGGCGGGCTGATGTTTGGGGAGGTGGAGGAGGGAGAGAACGAGGAGGAGAGGGAGGCTCTGCAAGGCAACGGAGCAATGGAGGGGACGGAGGAGGAGGAGCAGTGGAGACGGCTGGCCAGCGAGATCATCGAGCTGAGCGACGACGAGAACTTCATGGAGGAGGGAGATGAAGAGGACGATGAAGACGACCTTGTGTGTGTGGAGAACGGAGAGGGAGGGAACTCCAGCGGCCAGGTAGTGTAAATATTTCATCAGAGATGAGTTCACCTCACTCAGTATGAGTCTTTTTTGGCAGATTCAATGCACGAATATCGTGATAATATCTTAATAACTTTAGCATAAACTAAATATGAGTCCACACACTCCTCCAGGTGACGGGGAACATGCTGTCGTGTAAAGCCTGCGCGGCGCCTCTCCCAGCCGACCCGGCCGCCATCAGAAGACACGCCGAGTCCCACCTGACGGAGCTCGGCCTCTGCAGAGTGTGCGGTGCCTCGTTCCAGGACCGGGCCGCCGGCGTCACACACACCCTCTCCCACGTCGGGGCGCAGCTCTTCACCTGCGACATGTGTCACCTGCAGTTCTGCAGCCAGAACAAACTGCTGCGGCACCACCGGCAGGCGGCCTCCAGTTACACGATACCGCAGGGAGCGCTGACCAACGGCGGCCAAGGCCTGAGCGCCGAGCTGCAGTGTGCCGTGTGCACCAAAACCCTCAGCAAGGACTTCCAGGTTAGTGGATGTTTAACATGTTGATGCAAAAAAAACCCAAAAAAAAACATGATTTCAGGTAATTTTTAGACTTTAGTTGCTGACTCTGTTGTAACAATAATAATAATAAAATCCAAAATGGTTGGGACACAAATGTAGACTCGTCAGACACTTTTCCACTTCCTGTCAGTCTCAGATGAGTTCAGGTCCAGATCCAGTGCTGGAGTTTTCAGTGATTATAAATGAGGTCTTTCCAGTGAACCAACATGCATCCGCAGTACCGGGAAAGAAGGAATGTGGACTCGAGGAGAACATGCAGAGATCCCAGCCGGGGTTCGAACCAGAGGGCAGAACCACAGCATCCAAACTTTTAGTTTTGGAGTTGTAATAATGAAAAGTTACAAAGATCAAAATGAAACAATTCAGCAAAATTAAATAAAATAAAATAAAGAATAAATATAAAAATAAAATATCAGGCCAGGAGAATAAAATGCCCAAAAATAAAACACCCATCCATTTTCTTCCACTTATCATGGCAGCAGGTTTAGCAGGACGCTTCAGCAACACATGCCAGCTCCTCCTGGAGGATCCTGAGGCGTTCCCAGGGTAGATGGGCGTTGTAGTCCCTCCAACAGGTTCTGGGTCTGCACCCAGGAGACCCGAACCACCTCAGCTGGCTCCTTTCCTTCCGAGCTCCTCACCCTATCTCTATTCAATCATAAAATAAACTCAAATAAAATAAACAAAAATGTAGCAATATAATCTGTAATATTGTGTTTGTAGCGTTCAAGTGATTCCATGGTTAAAAAATCAAAATCTACTTTTCTCGTTCGAACACTAAAAGATCAAATAGAAGCTGTGAAATGAAAAATGTGTCGAGGCGTCTGTTGTTTGTATAATTAACAGCAGATCTCACAGAGAGACATCTGACAGTGACACGGGCAGAAAATAAGAATATGGAGTGACTCTTTAACCGCCTGTTTCGCAGCTCTCACATGTATTTCATGTGTTTTCTGTTCACAGACCGTCAAAGACCACCTGCTGAGCCATGTGTGCGCTCAGAGCCTGAGCTGTGGAGTGTGTCACCTCCCTCAGCTCTCCCTGTGCTCCCTGCTGTGGCACGCCCTCGCCCACCTCTCTTTGCCCGTCTTCACCTGCCCGCACTGCGCCCGCTGCTTCGTGGAGCGCTCCCTGCTGGACAGACACATGGCCGCACACGCCGAGGAGGCGGCGGAGAAAGAGAGGGAGCGCTCGGCGCTGAGGGCTTACGGAGGCGGCGTGGCGGAGCGGAGGAGCTGCATTGCTTCCTGTGCCCGCAGACTTTCCGCACGTCCTCGGCTTTTCAGTACCACCTCAGCCTGCACACCGACTCCCTGGGGAGCGGCGGAGGCGCCGGGGGTCAGGGCTGGCTGGGCAAGCGTAAAGCTGACCAGTCTCTGGAGTGCCCTCCGTCTTCCTGCTCCTCCTCCTCTCCACGGGAGGTCGGTGGCCTCGTTAAAATGAGCAACCTGGGTTTGGGGTTGGGGATGGGCTTCAGCATGCCGGATAAGTTTTTCCAAGGGTCGGTGCACAACCTGTCCTCCGGGGTCCTGACCAACGGGAGCTCAGGGCAGGACGGTGGACCCGGTGCGGCAGGCGTTCGTGGGAAATGGTACCGGTGTCGCTACTGCGGCAAACGCTTCGCCCACTCGGGTGAGTTCACCTATCACCTCCGCATCCACACCGGGGAGAAGCCCTACCAGTGCAAAGTGTGTCAGCGCTTCTTCAGAGGCCGCTCCACCATGATCTGCCACCTGAAGACGCACGCCGGTGCCCTCATGTACCGCTGCACCGTCTGCGGCCTTTACTTCTCCACGCTGAAGCTGGTGTCGTCGCACATGGAGCTCCACAAGGACCACCTGCCCCCAGACTTCAACATCGAGCAGACCTTCATGTACAATGATCACTCTAAAGAACCGATGCCCACTGTGGACACCTGATCGGCCCGGCGCCGGCCCGGTGTGTCTCTCCTCGTCCCCTTCGCCCTCTCGACGACACTTCCTCTGCGTCTGGTTATCGTGGACCACAAACTGCATATAATCCACCGATGATTATTTTCATTATCGATTTATGTTTTTGATTAATCGTTTAGTCTGTAAAATGTCCAAAAAACAAGAAGAAATGCCAAATGAGTCAAAGCGGACATCTTTAAATAACTCCTTTTTGTCCCACCAACAGTCCAAAACCCAAAGATATTAATTTAAGATGATTATAAAAGAGAGAAAAGCAGCAAATCCTCGCGTTTGAGGAGCTGGAACAAGATAAAGTTGGCATTTCTGCTTGATAAATGACTTAAAGCAACACTGATGACTACTACTAATGAGTAGAAATATCAGTTTCTGGTCTTTTTTTGTGATTTAGTGCCTCCAGTTTCAGAGTGTAATCCCACTGTCGTTAATATGGACTAGACTAGCGGGTCGACATCTTTGTTAACAGCCAAACATCACCAACAGCAGACTCAGCAGCCAGCTAATGTTACTGACTAGTCCAACAGCAGTCAGCCCAGCTCGGCGTCTGTCTTTCAGCCTTTTATTTCACCAAGCTCTCACCAACCACTAAAAGTCAGTCCCAGATTTACTCTTGTCTGGCTCACTCTCTTTCTTAGCTTCCTCTGTCAACGTCCTCTTCAGTCTCTTCTCCTCTGTCATTAGAGAACCATGGAGGCTGCTGAGCCTGGTTACATTCCCAGCTCCTGTTCTGGCACAACACCGGCTCCGCTCCCCTGTAAACCTCCTCCTCTTCTTCTTCCCGGTGGTCTAAAACTCCTGTGGTACAAACACTAACACTCCCTCGGTGCTCTGAGCTCACACTCCGGGCAGCCCCGGCTAACAAACTGAGCTCACATTAGCTAACAGCAGCTACAGTTTACTTCACTGTCCATCAGGAAACTCTGTAAATCACAGAGAGTTGAGGCGGAGCAGCCGGAGGACATCAGAGGGAAAACCAGAAAACATTTTCTCCATAAAATATGATCCAGTTTCACCAAAATCAGTGAAATAGTTGGTGGTGTGTGACTTAGTGCCGTAAAGCGTTACGTACTTCTCCCGACCCGGAGCCCAAAGTTACATAGTGTGAGAACAGACGTACGAATGACAGAGACACCGTTCACCTGATCACAGGTCAGTGCAGATCAACATGATTTAAAGTTGCAGTGTTGCTTTAAACGACTAAATCTTTGATCAAACATGTTGCAGATCACATTTCTGTCGATCATCTAATGGATTAATAGTGTCAGCTCTAATAGACTTAGGATTTAGTGGATGTAGTGGACATATTACCTGTCAGATGCTGTTCACTGAGTCGACCTGTTTGGAGGTTCAGTCTCTTTGAACTAAGAAGCCACTTGGTGGCGCTGTATCCTGTTGTGTGTGTGTGTGTGTGTGTGTGTGTGTGTGTGTGTGTCAGTGAAAGAAGGGAAGCTCCCGAAACAAGTCTGTATCTTTATAAAGTTCAACACCAGGATATGTTTTTATGTCAGTGATTGAGAATTACACTGTTATTAAAGTAGCACCTCATTGTAGCATAGAAATTATTTTCCTATATTCGCAGTCACTATTTTCACACGGTACGATTTTTTATGTCTTTTAAAGTTTTAATTTTTCACTCCACACACCAGCCACACGTAGAAGAGCGCATATTTGTCTGTTTTTTGATGTCGAAGACGCGTCTTCACGAAGAATACGAAGCATGTCGTGCTGTAAAAACATGATATTTAAGTGCCCGTTAATATTCCTGTGTAATATTTGTGTCTTACCTCATATTTATGACGATATTTATTATTTTTAATGCCTTTATATGTTTCATTATCTGTTTCTAAAGCTATCTATGAATGTTGGCCTTTTTTAAAAATGTCGTTTTTGACGAGAATAAACAATAAAAACGCCTCTAGGACGACTGTTATCACCCCCTAAATGATTTTTCTAATCTCTTTTGGACGTCCTGCGCCACCAACAAAAAAAAATCCATCCATCATCAGAATTTCTGTGATGAACTTGCAGAATTGTGCGTCCTATTGCGAACCTTCTGCTTCCAGGGGCGCGTGACCTTTGCCCTCTTGAAGCCCCCGGTCCCTTCCTGTTATTGTGCCATCTGTGGACTGACAGATTTTTATTTTTTTTGTCTTATCATCTTCAAACTGTTTAACATGACACATTCCAGACGGAGACAGAAAGTGCAACTCACTGTAACACAAGAAGAAGAAGAGAGATAAAGCTTTAAAGTGCAAGAGCAGCACAAGTGTGTGAGCAGAATAAACACGTTAAACTTCCAAACATGCGCGTCCTCGAGGTTTTTTCATGTGACAAAGAACGACTCTCCAGGTTTTTCTTTTAAAAGGAGTTTTATTGCATTTTAACAGGCGACAGCAGCATCCAGAAACAGATAAATAAGCATTTTAGTAAATGTGAACTATGATTTATCTGTTAGATTTGTGAGGAAATAAAACACTTGTCCTCTCAGTTACACGTTTCCACATTTGATTTTTTTTTTGGTTTTTCTTGGCACCGGACTGGCAGCAGAGTTGTCTCCACACATTCCTGGTGTGCTGCTATTCTTCCGTCTTCCCTCCTCACCACCGTGTGCCGTGAGATTTAAAGAGGTTTCCTGTAAGAGTTGAGCAGCTTTGATGACAAAACATCCAACATTTCCTGCCTTGCTCTGTTTAAAACTGTGATCAGATACGTGATAAAAACAAACAAAAAAAAAAACAGGATGTGGATTATTAGAGGAAGGTGAGCCCATCTGTAACAAACGACACAATGAGTCTATAACCAGAGTGAGATGATACTCTGGCGTCCTGAAGCACCAAGACTGGATTCAGTTCTGTCAAATCTTTCTTCACTTAATTTCCCGAAGCTGACACTCGTTCTCTCATCTCTTTCTTATGAGCCTACGTCAGACTGGCTGGTGCTGGCGTTACTTAACTTGCGTTGCTTCCCCGGGTCTGCCCCACCACCGTTGGGAGCGTTGGGCATGGTCCCCGCTCCCACGTGGTCTCCAGTTCCCTCTCTGGGTAAGTAAGTCACCACAGTGTTGATCAGGTTGTTGCGGAAGCTCTTGCTGAGGAAGTTGTAGAGGATGGGGTTGGCGACGCAGTGGAAGAGGCTCAGGCTCTGCACCACGCTGAACGAGAAGTAGAGGACTTCTACCGTGTTGCAGCTGAAGATGTAAGGGTCGAGGTCGTCTATGAGCATCAGGAATATGACCACGTGGTAGGGCAGCCAGCACATGATGAACACGAGGGAGTACACGTGCACCAGCCACACGTCCCGCCGGCCCTGGACGTCCGGTGCGGTTTTAACGGCACGAGCGATCAGCACGTTACAGGTGATGATCACGGCAGCAGGGCCCAAGAACTGGAAGATCAAGCAAAGGAAAGCCACGGTGACGAACCATTCGGTGAAGTGGTACTCGGGCATCATGTAGCAGCCCGGCTCGTCCCACTCCAGAAGATCCACGTGGACGTTCTCCATCAGCGCCAGGAACAAGGAGAACACCCACAGGCCGCCGCAGAGCACCCAGCGACGCCGGCCCACCACGGGGAAGAAAGCCGGAAACGTGGGCCTGGTCAGCGACAGGTAGCGCTCCAGCGTCATGAACGCCAAGAAGAAGGAGCTGCTGTAGAAGTTGATCACATAGATGAGGTTGGTGACCTTGCACAGGAAGCGACCCCACAGCCAAACCTTGTCCATGGTCACCTCCATCATAAAGAAAGGCAGGATCACAATCACCATCAGGTCCGACAGGCTCACGTTGATGATGCAGAAGAGGACCCCGTTGGCAGAGTGGCGCCGACGCCAGTTGACCCAGACGACCAGCGAGTTCTCCAGCAGGCCCACGATGAAGATGAAAAGGTAGAGAAGGAAGAGGGCGATGCGCCGGTAGTCCGCATCCAGCTCGATGGTGCACTCGTAGACGAACCATGGCGTACCGTTTAGGTAGTCCAGTGAGTGGTTGTGCTCGTGTGTGCCCATGGTCTGGAAGTGGAAAGCAAAAAGCGTTTCATATCGTTGAGATTTACTCTGAGGTTAATCTGATTATGTTTTCAGGCCTTACATAACAGAAACAGGAGGAGGAGGAGGGTGGCAGAGATGAAATGCGCCTTCAAGGAGGTGGAAACTACAACAGGTCATTAGAAAGCTGCTTCACGACCTACAACACACAGTTCAGACAGTCTGACTCGGAGGTGCTGTCAGCGCATGTTTGGATTTGTTTGATTAAAGTTAGAATTTTTCATTTGAGGAGGACTCCAGTGATTTAACACTGCACTCTCGTTGCACCCTGGAGCCTCCAGCCTGCAGCAGAGTTGAAGTGTGAGCCACAGACGTGACGCGGTGAACTCCGATTCCTTTAAATTTCCACCTTCAGCTCCAACTGACGCAGACTGATGCCACACGAGGACATTTAATTAAGACTTATGAAAACCTATGAAAGGTTTTGTGCATAAAGTCAAGTTTCCTCTTTTACATACAAAAATAAAAAGACTTCACCGTACCTTGCTTTGTGATGGTGCGTGTGCTGCGGATGAAGAGAGAGGGCAGGTCCCTCCTGAAGCCTCGTCTTCTGAAGTGTTTTCACTACGTGAAGCGTGCAGACATCAGATGACTCCTTCCGGCTCTGATGTTGAGGGCTATATGAGCTTCTACCCTCCCTCCCACACACACACACACACACTTATAGAGACACACATGTAACAGGACATCCTCAGTGCGTAGTGGGAGGGAGTGAGCGGTGTCGAAGTTAAGGAGAGTGTGCATTAAAGAAAGATGTTTCCCAAATTATGTCGGATACTCGTGGGAGACACTTGTGCAAACAGACAAGTCCATCCACATTTCATATCTGACGAGTCCACAGCTGCTCTTTGCATCTTTGCTTTGCAGCTTCTAATTTTATAGACATTTACCGACTTAAGAGCTTCAGGAAGGAAGTATCTTCTTATGTAGACCTTCAGGAACATTTCCACAGAGAGAGAGAGGTGACTTGAACATTTAACGCCCATTTCTGCATAAAAATGTGGAACAAATGGGCGATATCACATCATCCAGGCATGCACTGATACACATTTCTTCCAGTATGAGCAGATGATTTGGATTTCCAAGTTAAGGTTTTAGTTTGCATGTTCTCTGTGTACGGCTGCTAGAAATCAGTACAACAGTAAAACAACAGGCACGACATAGCAGAGAACAATGCCAGGAAATGTGAGAGTGATGGGCAGAGTATAGAGGAGGTGTAGAGTGGGGTGGGGGAAGAGCCTGGGGGCACATCAACCTCACTGAGGAAGGGGGCTCTTTAACCTAGACGTACACACACATCCTCATTAACACTTTTATTTTAACGCTGCAGCCTGTGCGCGAGACAACGGACCGCGTTTCTTCGCGTGTTAATCGAAGGTCGCCCAACAAAGTGCAGAACTTCTTGTGATTAAAACGCCAGCAAGCAAACCGGAGGAGTTCCTGGTATGGTCGGTGTAAAGGTCACGACCGAGGGACTGAGGATGCACGGAGAGATTGCTGGAACGTTTATGTTGGCTGTGATTCACACTGACTAATGGGATCTGCTCCCTGGACGGTGTGTTCCTCTGCTGCCTCTGTGGATCGTCAGCAGTTTTAAAGCTTAATGACCCCTTCAACGATGCCCTCCTTGCTGTCTTGCCGCTTATCCTGCCTCCCGAATCCTATTGTCCCCCAAGTCTATTTGGTTTTCTGGTGAAACAAGTACAAACTAGTCAGCAAATTCTGCCTCTTCTGATGAAACAGGAAGGAACCAGTCAGCAAAAACACATCTTCTGGAAAGAGTGAGTCAAATATCAGAGCCCGACCTTCACCGCGTTATCTCAGACGAGATTAAAACAACAAAACAACACAAACTACCCACCACAGAATATTTATATACTGGACTTGGTGAAATAAAATGCTGAAAGACAGACGCCGAGCTGGGCTGACTGCTGTTGGACTAGTCAGTAATATTAGCTGGCTGCTACGTCTTGTGTTGTTGACCTAAGAAATACATGTGAACAGCTGTCCATATTTACCACAGTGGGATTGTCATGTATCCACAGGTTGTCATCGTGCACAAACTCACACACACACACACAAAAAAAAAAAATGAGTCAAACACTTTTCAGAAGTTCTTTGTAAAATATATTTTGGTCCAAAAGCTGATTTGCAAAAATACAACATGTGCAATCGTCGGGTAGATGAGGCATCATACAGAGTCCTGTATCTACGCTGCCTTGCCAGTGTTCTGGAAAGCTGTATGATGTCACTGTGTTAAGGCTAACTGCACAGGCTACTGAAATGTAGTGTTATTGTCAGTAATGTTTCACACAGTACCGTGGTTACCGCTAAATCTCGACCGTCATTACAACACACAGACAACAGTTCCTAGTTCTATTGCTATATTCGTCTACATCTTATCCTATCACAATGATTCACGTAGCGCACATTTGCCGTTACAATGCACGAACACGACACCGTGTTCAAAAAAGGGGTCCAGAATAATGATCGTTGTTTTTTTTTTCCCCAGGAGTGTTTTGACGTGACGTTTTTTCATTAAAAAGGCAGGACTGATCCGAAAAGTTGGACGAGTCGCTTCATTAACGTGTGCTGGAGTTCAGCCACCCCGCAGTCTGTTTACGGGCTGAATAATAACACGACGTGCTTTCTATTTAAAACACCACACGTTTATTATTTGGACTGGCGGCGCCGCTCTGTACAAAGATCCGATTTAATCCATCAGTTTGTGTTTCGTTGAAATGCTCCGTCACAACAGACTCGATTTAATTGTATGCAAAGTGCAAATCCAGCTCGGATAAAGCTTCGATCCCACACATTTGGCACTCTAAACATTCAGATGGCCTGCTTCATAGATAAATAAGATCATCTCTGACAACTACCGTTACTTTTAATACCCATCTCCATTAAGGATTATTTATTATTCTACAATTTAAAGAACAGCTTGCTAATTTGCGTTCTTCCTGAGAGTTAGATGAGAAGATCGATACGAATAAAAAGCTGCAGCCAGTTAAAGTAGCTTAGCATAAAGACTTGAAGACAGCTAGCCTGGCTCTGCCAAAGGTAATAAAAACACGCCCACGAGCACCTCAAAGCTCTCAAATTAACATCCCATTTGTTTAATCGCTGCAAAAACTGACACGACCTCTCATAAAACACAAATTCTCGTCTTTAGAGGTGCTGGCAGGCAAATTTTGTTACTTTTGGACAGAAACAGGCGGCTGTTTCCCTCCGTTTACATTATTTATGCTGATCCACACCAACTGTCTCCGGCTCCTCCTGTAGTTTCATGTTTAAACAGGAGTTGTGTTTACTCAGCCAAACAAACTGTCAAACTATCTTTGAGCTTTAAGTGAAGTGAAGCCCTTCTCGTCCACCTGAGGCTGCCTCCACAAGTGAGTGGTACAAAAAACAGTTTTGGTCTCTGTAGCTAATTTCCCCGTTCATGACAACTGTGCTGAGGGTGAATTTATATACAACTCACCTGTTCAGATTATATTAAGGCTTAAAGTTATGCAGGATTAAGAGCGTGGACGCTTTGATTGACAGGTGGGTGTCGTTACAGATGGCTTACTTAAGCAACCATTTAGTTGTCTCAGCTCCACCAACAAACGTCTTTGCTGATTTTTAGATTAGCTGGGAGGCGGCGGAGGCAGGACTGCCAACACGGCGGCCAGAGCGACCACAGATAAGATGTCCATATTTATATTGTCTACGTATTTTTTAAAAAAGGTCCAGTGTTTCAGATTTAGGGGGCTCCATTTACAGAATATGATATGCATAATTACGGTTTTATTAGTGTTTAATCACCTGAAATTAAGAATTGTTTTGTTTTTGTTACCTTGGAATGAGACCGTGTTTCTACAGGAGCCCAGAACGGACAAAATAAACTCTGGCTGGACCCGCTCGTAAGAAAAAGAATAGAAATAGAGAAATCGAGCTACTAGAGGTCAAAACTTCACGGCCTTCAAAAGAAACACATCAGAGCGGAATACATCTTCTCATCTAACTCTTGGAAAAGAAGCAAATCAGCGCCCAAATTTTCAAAACTCTTCCTTTAAGTTTAGTTCAAGCCCGAGAACCAAACCAACGTGAAATAATAAAGGAATAAAGAAAAATAATATTTGATCTTGCACTGATGTAGTCAAACACTGATCAACAGTTTCCATGTACCCCCCCGCTTCAGAGTTATTCTGTTAAGAGTGCTTAATATCTAGAAGAAATGCTCCTTAAATCTTAAAAATAAATATATGCATCAGAAGTAGTACATTATATTGCTACAACATTAAGTAGTCTCGCCTCAGATCGCGTTTAAACGATGACCTGCGGGTGCATACTATTTTTGGTCAATGGTAAAATAGACTGTCAGCTCTCGGTTGGATCGACTTGTTGGCAGTGTTCGTGGCGTTACGCGAAAATGTTGGAGATGAAGTCGCGAAACCTTTTGGCGTACTGCTCGGGGTGGACCGTGGAGATTTCAGCGCCAGCCTGCAACAGAGAGACAAAGAGGTCAGGGACATCGTCCGCGTAACGTCGCACAGTTCGCGACATGACATGACAGCAAACATCAAACGTCGGACACGCTGAGCAGGTTACGAGCCAGTGTTTTCAACAACCTGACAGCAGCCCTCCACCTCTTTACTTCCTCTCTCGCGTGTTACTCACCCCGTGCTTGACAGTTTTTGCTGCATGAGCGGCTTTCTTCTTCGTGTCGTACTGAGTGAGGACGTCAATCAGGCCCATGAAATAGACCTCCCTCTGAGGGGCTCCTGAGATGAAAGGCAGAGCACAATCAGGGTTATATTGTTGGGACTGTACTGACAGAACGACAGCGCTCATGCAACGATCATCAGGATGAAAGCTCTTTGTTAAGAGATGAACATAAAAACCTCTAATGCTATATTATTTTCTAGATGACGGAGCAGAAATTATAACACACATATAAGACACAGTATGTGTTGATTTTGTCAACAATTAATCTGCTGATTATTTTCCCGATTCATTGATCATATTTATAAAATGTTTTGAATGTCTGGCAGCCACGTTTCAGGAGCTGGAAACTAAATTTTGGGCATTTCTGCTTGAAAAATGAATCAAATATTTATCAAAATATCAGCAGATTAACTTTCCGATGATGGACTATTAAATATTCTATTGCTGTTTTCAAAAATAAACCTTCAAGCTTCATGTTTTAAGCCTGCACTGATGAAGACCTGAGAAGAAACAATGACAATCTGCTGAGGAAGATCACGCAGGGGTGGAAATGTGCGGGAAACGCGAGGGATCGTCGTTCCAGGAGTAAAAGTCGGGAGGGAACGGCATTCCTGCTCCGCTTTTGGAAAATCTTTTTCATGTTTTCTATAGGTGGAAATAGTTTCTAAAGGTCGTTCATGAAACAAATATAATTTATTGCGCCTGAGCGCACCATAAATCACCTTCAGTGTCATACACCGCGACAGCAACAGAGACGAGCAGTCAGTCCCTCTCACAGAGCCGGACACACTTTTTATTTCCTCGGTGATTTAGTCTGTATCAAAGTGCATTAATTTATTTTTATATGTCATTTATTTTAGATTTTTTTATTCCTTTTAAGCGATGATCACATGTTGTTTACATGCCGTTCATTTCATGGATGTGATAAGGCACAAATGTGATACTGACGTTAAAAAAATAAAAGTCTACAAGTCGTCCTGAGGGGAACATGAATGTAGCAATTCATCCAATAGTTGATGATCACCATCGTTCACATTAATCCTCTGGGGACCATGAATATCAGAACACCGTTCTTCCTCTTTGAGGTGAATGATCTGTTGTGGTCTGAATCGAGTGTTCACCTGGGCAGCTCCTGACTGCGTACACGTCCACGTAGGGGTCGAACTCTCCGGGTCCCAGAGGTTTGCAGGCGGACATGTAACCGGCGATCCCCTCCGGAGACGTGCCGTAAGAGCCCACTGTGGCGCCCGCTCCCAGGCCGTTCTCCGCCTCCGCTTCCTCCTCGTTGGAAACCTCCTCGCCCTCCTCTTCCTCCCGTTCAGCTCGACCCACGTCGTGGATACCGAGCAGGAGGCTGTAGTCCATGATCTTCAGCCGCACCAGAAACTGGAGAAGCAGCAGAGGGATGTTTGCTAAGAAGCTTTTACAACAAGGTTTATTGATTTAATGTATTATTTACTCTATAATCCGTACCTTACGTTGTGACATCTAAATTTACCTCCGTCACTAGTAAATCACATCCACCCTCCCGCAGCAGTGGTGCGTCCCTGATGTGCCGATGCTGCCGCTGTGTGGCGGAGCCGTGCAACGACACCGAGGCGTCACATTTAAAAACTGAGCGCTGAGCAGACCACCTACCTCGACGTCTCTGTTGACTTTCTCCATGAACTTCTCCTTCTGCTCCTCCGTCACGTACACCTTCTGCATGTTGTTCCTGAAGTCCATGTCCTTGAAGGTAGGAAGCTCTTTTCCCTTCAGGAATAAAATACAACTTTAGCAAGACGTACGGGATCAGGAGGAGACGGCTGTTCACATCATGATAGTAAATAAAAGACGTTTCGTTTACCCTTTCTTTGTCACTCGCTTCACGAGCCACCAGAGAGCCCTGCAACGACAAATCAGTATAAATATGGTGACGGATGCATTTAGTCTGACGCAGGACATTCACACTACTCCAATGTCTCACTGTTGGATTAAACTATATGTTCTGTTACATTTTATACGATATATCTCCTCTGGAGATCAACAAAACCTCATCTGGTTTTCCCTCTGATGTCCTCCGGCTGCTCCGCCTCAACTCTCTGTGATTTACAGAGTTTCCTGATGGACAGTGAAGTAAACTGCTGACAACTGTAGCAGCTGTTAGCTCAGTTAGTTAGCTGGTCTGCCTGGACTGTGAGCTCAGAGCACCGGTGGAGTGTTAGTGTTTGTACCACAGGCGTTTTGGACCACCAGGAAGAAGAAGAGGAGGTTTACAGGGGAATGCTAAGTTGGGAGTGGAGCCAGTGTTGTGCCAGAACAGGAGCTGGCCAAGTGGGCAATGTAACCAGGCTCAGCAGCCTCTATGGACATAACGACAGATACAAAAAGATCGAATGTGACGTTGACGGAGGAAGCTAAGAAGAAAAAAGGAGAGAGTGAGCGAGCAAGAAGAGTAAATCTGGGACTAACTTTTAGTGGTTGGTGAGAGCTTGGTGAAATAAAAGGCTGAAAGACAGACGCCGAGCTGGGCTGACTGCTGTTGGACTAGTCAGTAACATTAGCTGGCTGCTATGTCTGCTGTTGGTGACCTGGTTGATGTTTGACTGTTAGCAAAGATGTCGACTCGCTCTTCAGTAATATAATCAGAACAAACACACGTGCACAGCTGTCCATATTTACCACAGAGGGATTACACAATCATGATGAGAAGTAGGATGTGTGATTAAAAAGGTCAGGACTGTTCGACTGGCCGTGAAGTTCCTCCTCACCTTCAGGTCGTACTTCCTGTGTACCAGCAGTCTGTGGCTGAACATGTTCCTCATGACGATCAGGTAGGTCTCCTCGTTGTCCACGCTCACCCGGTACATACCCAGGAACTGTGGCAGCAGGGTGCTGCCGTGACACTTCACTATGTGCTGCAGAGAGAGGAAACAACAGTGAATTTGCATGGTAGGTGCATAAAGCAGAATACTGTCACGGGAAGTCCCGAATACAAACAGACAGTGAACAGTTTGAACCTCTTTAACTCCACCATGAACATATTTTTGTCTTTTATAAGGGCGGTAGAGGAACTTTAGGGGAGTTAGTCATGAAAGCTGGAACCTGGAGATTAATTTGAGATGCAGCTCGGCTCTGTGTCAAGTCATAAATATGTAATAAACATTGTGTTTGTTCGACGCCTATTCAAATATTAAAAGTTTACAGCGTTTAAGGGCTTAGCACATGATTGAAGTATATGGGGGCCGTATAAAAGGCTCTTTTATGTCTCATAAGTTGTTGCAGCAATTTTTGAGTTGATACCATTTTTTGCACAGATTTGGTGCAAAATTTAACACGAAAATTGGTCAAAAATTCCTCCAAAATACGACATTAAGACACTAAATTGCTCAGAAATAAATGTAGGAAAGCCATCCATCCTCTCTGAATGCACTCTGTCTCTGGTTTGTGAGGCTGTGATCATCCTCGAGGTCACAATAGGTCTTTTTATACAGCGAGGACAAGAAAAACTGTCTCACTACAATTAAATGGACCTGACGTCATCGTAGATGAATACAGTTGGACTCATTGAACCCACAAGAGTCTCAGGTTTGCAATCATACCAATACTGTTTATGCACCCCAGTGTGCAGAAATATTCAAATACACCTTAGCCAAAATGTAGCTTTATTTGGAGAGCTATTCCTGACAATCTGAAGGTACCAATGGATGCCTTAGAGGTTCTAGTTTCTAATGATACCAGCACCTTCTCTCAGCATTTTAAACTCAGCCTCTAGAAGACGGTAACGTTAGCTGAGCACGTCGATGTGTGTGAATGTCTCTATCCAGGTTAGACCGTTAGCTCAGCGCTCGCTGTAGCAGTCAGTTAAAATAGACGCTCCCTTCAGACTGACCTCATTCAGCGCCCCCTGAAAACACACCGGGCAGGACGTTAGACGACATCGCTCATCGTGCTGGTTTTGTTTTGTGCTTGTTGGACGGAGCAGCTGAATGTTTGACAGGTTAGCAGAGAGACACATGGCGGTCTACGCCTGCACAGTTATGATCTCTCCACCTCCCTACACTATTTTGAGTGTAAGTCAATAAAAAGAGACAGCACACACAATAAAAGTTAAAGATTAAGCTGACTCTTTTTTTCAAATTTTCTTTACATATTATGATAATTATGATTTTAGGCCACAATAATCACTGTATTGTAGTGTTATTGTTAGTTTTAGGCCAGATCTACTGTCTAAATTCAACCAATCTGCAGCATTATTACTTGAATTTATACTAAATATCTTTAATTTTTTAGTGGTAATGGACTTTGTTTTTGTCATCTGATTTAGAGACAGTTAAAGGTCCGGTGTGTAAAGATTTAAAAAGGCAGAAATTCAATATAATATGTATTTATTTATTAGCATATAATAAAAAGAGGTGTGACCAAGCGGCAACCTCCGTGGCTGTGAAGTGAAGTGCCAAAAAAACTGCAGTTCCTCAAACGTCCACTTGAGGCTGGCTCCAGAAGTGAGTCAGTCTCCATAAGTCCCCATGTTAAAACTTCACAGCAGAAATAAACATGTTTACAGCCTGGTACAAAAAACAGTTTTGGTCTCTATAGCTAATTTCCCCGTTCATGACAACTGTACTGAGAGTAAGTTTATATACAACTCACCTCAATATAATGTAAATTATATATATATATATATATATATATATATATATATATATATATATATATATATATATATATTATATATATATATATATATTTGATTGATTCAGGTGGGTGCCGTTAGAAACACATGGTAACGCCACGCCTACCATGTCCATACATGTACTCTGTTTTGATGTTTTAAAACCTGCTATCAATCTATCACTATCACAAATCACTGATCGGACCTTTAAAAGGCCGTCAGACAAAAATCTCTACACCTGCCAAAAACACAAAACCCGATCCTCAACATTCGGAAAATTCATCCAAACAATGACGAGAAGCCAAAAGTATCAACAAGATAACGCCTTCGACAGCGAAGCCGGCCCAACTCCTTTCATACAGCGTCTCAATATTCAAAACAAAGCGTTTCATTTAGTCGATTCAAACCGCTGAAACTAAACTAAAACACAATGAACTGCAACCTGCACACTGTCATGATGTATGAAGGAAACTGTGCAATGCCAACGCAGCGAGCTCCGATAACAATGAGTTCATTCAGGTCCGAGTGAATTAAAAAACAGCTCTGAAAACAGAGCTGCCATTTTCCTCATCTCCCTCCCCGTCCTATGTAGGCTGCATAACCGCAGGCTGCACATTCCACCAAGAGCTCAAAGCAGCCAAAAGTTTACTCAGTGGTGTGTTCAGCCTGAAGTGAGACCCAGTTTTTGAAGTGTCCACGCGACTCGGCCACACGAGCGTGAGCGCTGATAGCAGCGTGTGAAAGAAACAAACAGAACAGAGGTGAACCTATGTCAGCTCGCTCTTATCTCTCCTACAAATGTTATTTACATGAGAACAGATGTGCGATACGAGCATTTGAATATCTTTAATAAACCAACAATCACATAACAGAGCCGCTCTGTGCTGTAACGTCGGCTAACCTTGATGCTGGTTTTGTTTTGATACTCTAGTTTGGTTTAGCTTTCCCCACAGCGAGGTCAGCGGTCGGATTCAGAAGCACCTCGGAGCCACATTTAGGGTCTCGCTCAAGGTCGCTTTAGCAGGACAGATGTTCGCCGTCCCCGGGTTGAATACGTAGCCATCTTCCTGCACACTGCACCACTTTGCTGCTCCCGGCAAGACGTTAAATCTAAAAATAGTCAGATTTGGGTCGACTTCGCTCACCTACGAGGCAGGAAAATTAAAAAAAAATCCCCCCCGGGAGGTGCTCGTTTTAGGAACTCTGTGACAAAAGCTCTCAGGAGTTTTTAAAGCTACAAAAAGGTCCAAACAAAGGTTAAAGAGAAAATATAAAAAGTAGGACACGCGGCGCGATAGACGTGACGCTTCATACACAGTTCAGACAAGCAGACGGGAGGTGAGTGATCCGGCTCGGTGTGTGTGATGTTGACAGGCGAGCTCTGAATGAAGAGACGGCAGACGGAGGAGAAAGATTCGGGATGCTCGTGAGGAGGTTCAGTCATAGCCTCAGTTTGACTGCAACAACTGTGATTTACAGAATTATTCATGTCACCCATTTATTAAGGCCGTTCTTTGTCCTGACTACAATTCAATAAATAAACAATAACACGTATTGTCTACATCTTCTTCCTCCGTGCTGTCGAGCTCCATCGTTGCGTGATGTGTCCCTTCACTACCAACAACAAACGCATTGTTTACTTTGATTCACCGTCCTGCTGCCACAAATGCTCACTGAAGCACCAAACGTGAATTAATCCACCGCTGAAAATAGTCCCAAACAAATAAAGATAATTTGTTAAAAACTTCTTTTTTAACAAATTATCTTTATTTGTTTTGTGAGCGGTTTTCAAACTATAAAGTCGTCAGTAGGAACTGTCGATGGCCGGGTTTAAACGGACAACTGACTCGTCCAAAAAAACAGAGGCGCGGCGTCTCCATCGCACTCGTCAGCTTCTTGGTGAGGTTGCCTGGTGTCAGATGTGTGGGCAGGGGTGACGAGTGAATTAAGACTCTGCACCACAACCCAAGATGTCTTCAATCCAGTTAGGCTTGTTAACTTTGTTGATTATCTTGTTTCACAAATCAGTGCCAGAGTTGCAGTACCAGTCGATGCTGCAGGTCGTGTAGCCTTCTCCCACAGTTATCCAACAACTTAGATTAGTCTTTCCACAACACATTTCTGACCTGCTAAAAGCTCCGATGGAGTGAGGAACCCTGGACTGTATCTCCCAGTTAGATTTTGAAGAAGTGACACAATGCGATTGATGGCATTGGCTGCTGTGCAAGGTGCCAACAGCTCATCAGTTTTTTGTGAGCTAACCATCCAGACACAATCAATAACTTGCTCAAGGAGACTTCGACACGCAGGCCGGAGGAGCCGGGGATTGAACCACCGATCATCTGATTAGTGGCGACACGCTCTACGTCCTGAGCAACAGCTGCCCCCAAACTAACTAACCCGACACCCAGCTGTGTTCGGAAAACCAGGATTTAGATTAAAAAAAAGCTTGCCGACAGCCAACAAATATGAGCTTGTGGACGTTTTTTGGACACATTTTTAATATGATGGGAACCAACGAGCTGCAGACTGAGGAGCCAGAGACAGAACAAAGAAAAATGATCTTACCTGGTGATATTCAGACAGGATGTTGTGCATATCTGCGACGTCCTCACTGGAGATTTGCTTGATGACCAGCGTACGGTCGTAGGAGTTGAGGAGGAGACCTTCTCCCTGATCATCGACACTCCTCATCGGGGGGCTGCGGGTCAATGAAACCTGGAGAAACCGGGATTATTAAGGACAATGAGCTCTTCTAGATAGATCTGATCTTATTTATCAGGATGTACCACATACCTGATAGTCCAGATCCTCGATACCGAAGCGTTCCCTTAGATTTCGGAAGACCTGAGGACAATATTCTTTGAACTTGAAATGTCCCGGAAGATTTTCTCTGCAAAGGAAGACGAGGTGGGACGGTGAGAAGACGCAGACTGAACACACACACACACTTCACGTACTCTTTAACTAGTTTCTTGGCCAACACGACAGTGTCTGCAACACTTTCACAGGTCTGATTTATTTCTGACGGTTGCTCTCACGTCTGCGTCTTACTTGTTGAAGAGGTGGTTGTTGACTTTGATCTTGGTGTTGGCTTTGAAGTCGTCAGGCAGCAGCATGACGGGAACGGGCACCTGGTTCAGGTCATTGATCTGAAACATTGAATAGAGACGAGACATTTAAAGGTCACATTAGAGTCGTTGTCTATTCTCTGGCTGCAGCTTCTGCAGCGTCTCGTGTTTTCTCTGTTTTATATGACTGATCATCTTTCGGACTGTCGACGGGACAAATCAAGCACTAAAAACGTTTTTATGCATTTTATAGCCTGAATGATTCATGGCTAAAATAAGAGGCAATGAGACACGACTTGATTCCTCGATTAAAAAAGGAGCAGTGTGTAGGACTTAGTGGCATGTACGGGTGTAGCTGCAGATTGCAACCTCCTCCACTCACCCACTGTCTGCATGAATACAAAAGTCTCATCATAAAAGGTCAGGTCTGCCTGTTCCATCAGGCTCGTTGAATCTTTAAATCTGATGACAATAACTAAATCACAACACAGTGTGTCTTCTTCACCGACACCTGGAGCCTGTATCGTTATCTTCAGTGTAGTGACAAGACATTTCAGTTTAAGTGTAATCTGACATCTGCTACCAAACATGGTGAGTCCATAATATCATTTTAATAACTGATATCGGTTGTTATATTTGCATAAAGCCGTGTAACAGACACAGGTGGCCATTTGTTTGTGTGTTAGCCACCTGTCGGTATTTGGTTCAAATCTGACGGGTCACACATTTCTCCGTAACACCAGCTGCTAAATTCTGTGTCTTCGCTAACGGCTCCGTGCTAACCGAGCTAGCTGGATTTAGCTTCCAGTGTGACTCACCGAGTGATTAACGCCCCACATGAAGACGCTCAGGACGGGGTCGCTAGCTCGGAACACCTTCACCTTCTGCTGGACGAAGTGTTTCTTTTTCGTCTTAGTCTTCGGCGCCAGGATCACCATGGGACTGGAAATGGCCCCCGAGTTTCCAAGAGCAGCCATGACCGACTGAGCTGTGTGCTCCTCCCCGTCGAGAGAGCTGCTGGTGCGGTCTTCTTCCTGATGGCTACCGTTACGAAGCTAAGCTAACTAACGTCTGTCCCGCTCTGCCGCTCCTCCTCTTTCCCCGTGTTTTGGTCACACCGACACGGCCGACGACAGCCAAAGGTCACCCGGTCGAGAGCTCCGTGTTGCGTTCACGCTCACGCTTGACTTGAATTTAACGTTTAACCGGTGCGGGGTGAATTATTAGCTCGCTTCCATCCATGCGTGACTTACATATTTCCCCAAATAACCGCTGACAGTCCACCACCGCCCCCTCGAGCCCACCCATGTTATTATCAACCACGTGGTGAGTTTGTGATTGACAGGTGGCACGGACCAAAGAAAATCGATGCTGCGGCGTCAGGTGACCCTCTCAGGTGGGCGGGCACGGGCGCACTTTAATGGTGCGTTCATGTTAAGGTCGACGGGTCGGAATTATCAGCTCCGGCAGAGTTACGAGGCAAATTATTGGTTTTACGTAGAGACGTTGATGGGAATTGTAGTTTCTGAGGTTTAATGACTCTTATTACATAATGCACATTTTATTACTGAGTTATATGTACATTTCTATTTTTATTTTGTATTTTAGTCGAGTCAACTTGTCAACTGTCAATTGTCAACGCTGCCATATGTACAGGACGTACAGATAATTGGAATAAAGTTTCCCTCATACCCCTGGTGCAAACAGCAATAAACATGAAATATAAAATATATATAAGTTTGAACAGATCTAGAAAAATGTAAAATATAAAAAGGTATAAACAGTATAAACATGGTAAATATAAAAAGATATTCACAGTGTAGATATAGCAGTGATAACAGTATGAACAGTGTGAATATATACAGTGTAAACATGGATAGAGCTATATGTTCTCTTTTTCATAAAGCACTGCAACACAGGACCATGAAATGTAAATGTAAATCATGAAATGGAAATAGTGAAATAATTATATATGTTTTTTGTTTTTTGTTTTAGTTTTTACATAAAATTAATCTGTATTTTAATGAATTAATCAAACATTTAATAACACATTCATGTATTTAATTCCAATTTTAATTAATAAATAACACATTTAAGTAATTATTTAATTATGTATTTATTTATTTAATTTTGGCACTTTTAGTCCTCCATACCAGATGTTTGTACAACAGCTTTCATTATGTATGCCCACAGAGGTTTTAACCTCTAGGGGGCGGTAAGATCCCAAAACAAAGTCATGCACAGCATCATGCTTTGGTAGACCTCACACAGAAACAGAGATGCCCACAGTTTAATTTGAAGCAGTGATGTTTTAGTTTTGTCATTAAAGGGGCGCTGCAGCAGGGTGGTGTTGCACTTCCATAAAGTTGGACTTGCAGAGTTTTAGAAATCCAGACTTTAAGTCCCTTTAAGCCTCAAAAACACTAGATCACATATTTAATTATGCAACCATAGACTGTATAAAACATGGACGTAGTCTCCATGACGTCGCCCACAGGTTTCTGAGGAGCCGTTGTGAGGCTCACTGTGGTGGCTCTGGCCACTGCCATGCTGGCATATCATAAATAATTTCACTCAGGTGAAAGGTGATGAGAAATAAAAGATTAATTTAACACCAGGTTGAAAACAGTGTTTCGCCGGCTTTACTGTTTGAACGTTGCAAGTCTGTTTGTGGTCATAAATGAGCTCTATTGCACCTGTAACCACATCCTACGGTGACATCACAGAGTCCCCGAGTACACTGCAGTAGAGTGAGAAGTTTTTCTATTTCTATTTTCTAGTTTTCTATTTAAACATGTAGACACGTTGTTTTAGCCTGTATTCCAAATTTAAGGCCCAAAGTTCCATTTTTCCAATAAGCATTGAACGCAGCACTGTTCCTCATATATCATACAATGTGAAAATCTCTTTTAATATAAAAGGTTTGTTTCTTTTCATGTACAGCATCAACCTGCACGTGCAGATACCTTTGGATTAAATCTGCATCATAGTGATGTTTATTAGTGTGTGTTGTCCCCAATAAGTGAATCAATAAAATAAAGTAAAGTCATAAAATATTTCTTGTGAAGACAAAATGAGTGCAGGATCTTTACATGGTGCTCGTGTACAAAGTACGTGTCATAGAGATATTTGGAAATAATTAACAGTTTCTGCCAATTATCAACTTTAACATCTGAACATTTTCTAAACTTTGCCCCGGAGAATTCACTCTGATCTATCTGCATCCAGGACTCTTTGCATGTTTTGAAAATGTGCTCACATCATAACTGTATATTTTCTTAATTTAGTGACACCACACACGTTGCGTTTGACAGATAACATCACCGGCTTCATCTCATGCTCAATGCACAGAAAAGAATAGCAAGCGCAAACACCCTAGATAGAGAAGTAGGACGTGCGGTGGTGTGATTCTACAAAGGATCATGCTTCCTCCTTCGTTTTCTGCAAGGACTTCATTTCATATTATGCATGGACAAATGGGATATTCTATGCGGTTACCTTGGAAACAGGCATGTATCGGGTCCCTGTGTTGCGAAGCAGGAGAAAATGATCCTTTATGTGCCTAGTAATGGCAGAAAAACAGCATGACTCTAATGTGCTCTAATGTGTAATTTCTGTTTCACTGCTGGTGACGGGTTACTGTGCCTGCAGAGGGGATTCTCACAGGCACAGGCAAATGGCATACGAGCATAAAGCCTCAAAGCGAGGCTGTTTGAATCTGAGTAACCTGCTCGTATGCTGGTGATGATTCAGAGAAACCCCTTCAGTACAGCATCCAGAGGTTTCAGGAGTGACTGTGCAGAAGTCTCAAAATCTCCAAATTCATCATCTTCATCACTGTTTGCACCGTGCTGGAAAAGCTGATTCTTCTTTCCATTTGTTTTAGATGACTTTTGCGTCATAATCAGTAGGTGGAATTGACTTTTCATTTTGGAGACGAGGCCTCGATCTCTGCACAGAAAATGCAGATGACTCTGAAATGTGGTACAGACTAAAACATGGTGACCGATGACTGAGCTGGTGCTACCAGTAGGTCAAAGTTTACATTTATCCAGTGAAATGATGACTTCTCTAGCTCCATTGTGAGGTTCACATTTGTGGGTTTGAGTATTGACAACTCTTGGAATAAAATGTGGTCCATCCATCCATCCATTGTCTTCCTCTTATCCGGGGTCAGGTCACGGTAGCAGCAGGTTTAGCAATGGAAACGTCCCTCTCCCTCAGCAATGCCATCCGGCTCCTCTTGCGAGATCCCCCAGGTCAGATGGTGTAGTCACCTTTGCAAGGTCTGGTGGTCTACTGCCAGTTAGATGTGCCCGGAACATGCGTATACAGAGCCATTGTTATTTTGTCTGACATGGCGGACTCTGTGGAAGAGGATCTTTTGGTGTCTGTAGGGATAAAATGCTCATTCTAAGGAAACAAACACTAGCGAACGCTTAGTCATGAATATTTTGTTAGATTTCTGTAAATAAAACCTGCTTAATCTTACTGCATGGACCTTTAAGCAGCATCATCAGGTCAAAGCTCATTTTTAACATTCTCGTCAACCTCAACTGTACTTTTTGGTTTTAGTGTTAATTAGCTAATTTTAGCACGCTAACATGCTAAACTAAGGGTGAACATGGTCAACATGATACTTGCTAAGTACCATCATGTTAGCACTGTCATTGTGACAAACACCTCGCCTTGTAGAGCCGCTAGCGTGGCTGCAGACTGTTTTAATCACATTGATGTTTAATTATATGCATTATTTACAAAAAGTACTTCGAGTGTCTCCTTTCACTTCTATGATTATTATTGTTTCAACTACTTTATAAACTATGTGTCATGTTTTATAAGACAATCACATGGTTTGTATGTTAAATATGAATCTGTTGCTGTTAAATAAATGTAGTTTAGTAGCAAAATCGTAAAGTTGCACTTGAGCAGAGTACTTAAGTAAATGTTTACCACTGGATTTCTGTCATATTTGGGGTAATCTGGCTTATGTTTGTGTTTGTGTGTGCTGCCTGTTTTTATATCGTCGCTATTCTCATCTTCTCCTCCCGCGTTTGACAAAAAGAACACACCCAACAGCCGTTGTTATATTAATATATGTTTAATTCTTCTCCATTTTTATTATCATTATGTTTTATTTTCATATTTGCAAATCTTACAGGTCCTTTGTGCACGGACCTATCATCACGGCACACACATTGGCACAACAAGATCGTTTCAGAAATAGATAAATTCTAATCACACTTTAATAGCACACAATTTCATGACTTCTGCAAGGACTTGGGAAAGACATACTATAACAATAACAAATTTGATCTTTTTTTTTTTTTTTTGTTGTCGTTTTACCTCTATTGAAATCAGAATTTCGTCGTATGATGTGCCAAAATAAAACATAATAGTAACATGGACATTCTCAATTCTCAAAATTAAAACAAAGCATAAATAAAAAAAGGAAATTAAAAACATGAGATATAACCATAAGATGTGCAGCAGTTGAATGGAGCTGTGATGAATGTGATGAGTTTTGCCATAGAGGTGCCTTTAAAGCACAACACTTCCCCTAACATGAAATAAAATAATCTCTGTCTTTAAATAAGAAACTGCTGACAATATAAAAATACATGGCATTGTACTGTAGTTCATTAAATAAACCAACAATTCATATATAAAATATTATATTGACGTGTATAAAAATATGCCTTACAACTTTTTGAAAAGGGTAACAGCCGTAAGCTTTTTGTCTGCCACTTCAGAACACACAGTCGACCACAAAATTCCAACATATGTACAAACAATCAACTAATAAGCAGTCAGAACAAATAAAATGAACAGAAAGCGTCCAGGATCATATTCGTATGACTATTTTTTCTGACTCGACACACATATATAAGATACTGTAAGATTCAAGCAGTACTTGATGGAAATACAGACTCAAAAATAAATTAATAGAAAAAGAAATATTCTGTCAATTAGGTATGTTGATATCAGTGTATCTTTGGAGAGAGGGAGAGAGGACGGTGAGGGAGACACATTTTTTCAAACGTTTTGTGTCACATCACCTGCGTAACAGTATTTCAGCCCACTGAGATCAGAACAAACACAGGCAGTGTCAGCTATCCTAAAGTAAAAGAGGGAAATCAAAAAGAAAAATCTACCAGAAAGCCGGGACAAGAGCCAGGGAATATAGAGATCATTCGGAGTAATACCGCTTTGGATCACTGAGGCAGTTCACGGAGCGTTAATGTGAGCATGCAGCATGTCACCAGACGACGCAGAGGACGTTGCTGCAACTGTTGAACATTCAGGCAGATGTAATTGTCGCTGCTGTTGCTGGACTGTGAGAGTGTGTGTGTCTTGCTTCTTAGAGAGGACATGAACATTAACTGGTGTGTGTTTTCCATAGGAAGTGGTTTATCCCTGCTACCTCCTGTCCAGGCAGTGTCTAGCACATGCTAAAGCCACCCCCTCTCCCTGTGTTCCTGCTCCTCCACCACCACCATCACCACCACCTCCTTCTCCCTTCCTCCTCCTCCTCCTCTTCCTCCTCCTCCACCTCCTCCTTCTCCTCCTCTTCCTCCAGGCTCAGAGCAATAGGACAGACTCATCCCTCACTCCCCATCGCATGGTAAAGTACCATCTTCGCTGGCATGTGAGGGCACGGGCGTGCCGAGCTCGTCCACGCACCAGCAGTGGCCACGCTGCATGCCCTTGGAGGAGCGGCACTGTGGTGTGAGATTAAAAAAAAGAAGACAGGAGAGGAGAGGAGATGATTTTTTTTTTTTGAAAAGGGAAGGAGGGCGGAGATTGGAGTGGGAAAGGTGGCGAGAGAGAGAGAGAGAGAGAAAATGATATGTCATCATAGCGCAGTACTGATTCTCTGAGCTCACAGCTGAGAGAGAGAGAGAGAGAGAAGTGTCAGTTATTCTCAGCCCCCGTGGTCACAGACAAATCTCTGGATGCACCGAAACAGAAAGCTGCAGTGGAGAGTGCAGCTCTACAACACTACGTACAGTGACACCAAGTCGGTGCAGCAAAGACACATTCTCTCACCAGCCAATAAAGTTCCAGTCATATGTTTCACCACGTGTCAGGTGACTGTACCTGCTTTTTCCTGTAGAAGCCGCGGGTGTCACAGTTGGGTATATAGATGTCACGGTCGGACTGGAAGATTATCAGCTCCACACCCCTCAGGACACTATTGAGGAGCTTGCGGCAGGGCGCCTGGAAAAAAAAAAAAAAAAAACAGCAACGCAGAGAGTGTGACTTTAAAACATCACCCACAGGAGAACCTGTCTTCATCTGAAGAGTGGCAGTGGCTGCTATCTCCCCCCCTCAGGTGACGGTGTTGGCAGAAATCCTCTTTGATCACAACACATGTGAATGTGAATCACAAAGGATTAGCTACAGTGATGCAGCACTACAGCCAGAAGCTCTCTCTCTCTCTCTATATATATATATATATATCAGATGTCATATATTGTTTAACATTATATAACCATATTGTTACACAATGCTTTGGCTTTTCAGGTCACTGAATGGTTTGAAGTGACAGTGCGTTTTTTTGGGGGGGGTTTTTTTTTGGTGTCACTTTGTGAAATCAAACTGTGTCATCTTGATCATTTAACCACAGTTGTTCGCCGTGATAACGGTACGTGTTGGTTCGAATGCTGGCTCGCAAAAAGTGGGAGAAAAATCTGTGGCGGCAGCGGCCCGACTTGAAACTTTCCTGATTCACATCATGCTCAATTAGTTCTGCCGCATAGCAGCACACACATCATGCACCATAATGCATGGCTTCAGGGCTTCCGAGTGTGTGTGTGTGTGTGTGTGTGTGTGTGTGTACATGCCACACTGCAACACCCCAAACAGCAAGAGGATCTATGAGAATAACTCGATATACAACCCTCTCTCCATCACGTATGATGATGTGTATTAATGCCGTCGTGTTACATAAAATGCTTCACGCTTCTCAGACTTTTCATCGTTTTAAGGTGATGATACGTTCGTTAAAAAGAAAATAAGAGCATGAACTTACTCTTTCAATGTCACCACTGTGTGAGGGATGGGGACCTGAGAGGAAATGACACACACCGGCATGAGAATGTGACATTAAACACATCAGAAAAACCACATCCACATCCAATGTCACACTTATACAATATCTGCTGCATGTATATATCATATTTACACTTCAGTGTCTATCTTTGCATCTTTTTTTTTTTTTTTGCACAAAGCATTACTGAGCAGTCACTCAGATGAGATCTATCCGGGGTGGTCATTCAACGAGAGACCTAATTTCCATCAGTATATTTCCCTTTTCCACGTAGAGTTAACCGCAGTATCTCGGTTTGAACAGTAGATGGAGATCACTGCAATAAAAAGCAGCCTGATCGGGATGTAGGTGACACTGTGACAGTTTCACATTCATTCTCAATTCTCCACAGAGAGGCTGACTTGTAGGACAGATCATTGTCATGCACCCTGGATTAAATATATTACACTGCACATACATGCAGGGAGCCTCACTTACACCCAAAGATGAAATAAAAAGCTGCTTTTGTTTTGTGATTTCCATCATCTCTCATTAACATTTCAGTCCTTTACATTAAGACTCTAATGACAAATGACATTTTTTATCACTGTGACTCCAGAGGCACTGCTGAGCGCTGCTGGATGCTGGAGGTTTGCAAATTCATCTATGGTGCACACAAAAATGCACCCAGGCTTAAATGTCACACACTAATTGGCCTTTCGTTTTTTTTTTTGTTGGTGAGTGACACAGCATCACATGCAATTCACAGCAACACAGAAGACACACTGTAAATACAGTTATGTGCGCTGCACACACACACACACACAGACACACACATGTCTAGCCTACCTGCAGTGTCCATGCATCTGTAGGCGCATGCATGTACGTGTGCATACGTGATTTCATGCACGTGTGTTCTGTGTGTGTGTATATACAGTTATCTTACCTGTGGGGTGGGGCCTCTCTGTGGGACTAGTCCTGCTGGGCTTGGCGCAAATGCCCCTTCCCTGCAACAGAGCCTGGAGGGGGCTGGGCTCCCTTGGTGGGGGAACACAGCGGAGCCCCTTGGCACAGCTCAGGGTGTACACGCCACAGGGCTCTCCCTGGGCCAACACTGACGTGCTGCCGGCAACATTATGGTCCCTGGGGGGCCGACCTGCCCCCAGTGGATCCCTGCAGGAGGGACAGACCTTGAAGGGGCCCAAGCGGTTTGCCCCGGTCCATGATCCGCAGTGAGCAATCAGCAACAAAACAACGGTTGTTAAGTTAGAAAGGATAGGCATTTTGTGTCCAGGTCTCAGGTTCTCCACTCTGTCACTCTCTGTCAGTTAAATGTGGCTGATGCTATTTCTGGATGTATATTTCTCTCTCTCTCTCTTCCTTTCTCTCCCCTTTTCCTCAGTCTTCTTTTCCCGTTTCTATATAGTAGCTTTTTCCTTGGTGCTTTGCCGGTTGAGTCCCCTGCAGTGCCAGAGGAGACAAATGGAGATCGAGAGAGACACAGCAAAGCACCAGCTTTTAAAGATCTGAAAGGCGGTGATAGAGAGTGAGTGAGTGAGAGAGAGAGAGAGAGAGAAAGAGAGAGAGAGAGCGAGGGAGAGAGAGAGAGAGAGCACAGTTATGACACCTTCAGGGGCTGGGACTCAGAGAGAGAGAGAGAGAGAGGAGGGAGGGGGAGGGAGAGAGAGAGAGAGAGAGAGAGCAAGTGGGGGGTGGATTATGTTCCTTTCAGAAATTATCAAAATCTCTCCACCCTTTCCTGTTATATACTAACACATACATCTTGCCCTTCTTCTTACACTCATGCCCAACGTTACAAATGCATACACAAGTAGTAGTCATCTTTTTTCTTTTCTTTTTTTTTTTTTTGCACTTTCAGAGACCTTTCTGGAATAATATTTGCCATGGTAACAAATACAAATGTATATGTGCCTCCATCAGCCTCGCCACTGCAATGCCATTTGCTCAATAAATGCACAGCTCTCTCTGTGTGTGTGTGTGTGTGTGTGTGTCTGTGTGAGGTTATGACAGAGTATTTCCTGTACAAACATGTAAAAAGCTCCCGCCGAGTTCAACACCTGACGCAGTCTCTCTCTCTCTCTTTTTTTTTGTTAAAGTTTAGAGCTAATGAGTTAAAAATGAGTCCTCCAAAGTACTTCGGGAATGTTAATCACCAAGCAGAAGTGCAATATACTGATGTAAGATTACTTCACACACGAACTGAAACTGTGCCTCAGCATAATCAAGTCACTGCTGAGTCAGATATGTGATGCATTGCCTCTACAGGAAGCCCTAATCCCAGCCTTTAATAAGACTTCTAGATTACTACATTAACTGACTTCACAGAGCTCATCACATGTGTGTGAAGTGTTGAAGGGCAGTGAAGGCTATTGCCCACCAGTTGTTTGAATTGGAAGAGTAATCATCTGGATAATTAGGAGGAGGAGGAGGAGGAGGAGGTGGAGGAATCACTTTTGCAGGAATGCACATCGACCAGCCAGAGCCAAACTGCTAATAATGCAATCCATCGCTCCACTCAGCCAGTTAGGATTTTCCATCTTCAAAAAGATCACTGCTTCAACACTTGATCCCGACGTGATAAAACTGTCACATCTGCACAGTTCGGCACAGTTTTTGGTGTATTTGTGTCAACTACTGGAGTTTAAATACTTCACAGTAGCCTGTGAAGTATTTGACTGCGCAGATACACATCCACATACAGCGCGCATAAAGAAAAAGAAATTGAAAGTAGCGGTTGGCAGTAGGTAGAGTGTGTAGGAATTCCTCTCTTATCTAGAGTCCCACTGTCTCCTGTGTTATCTGACATTGCCTTGGCGCTCTGTGGACAGATGCAACATGCGCATGATGCCAAAAAAAAAAAAAAAAAGAGAATTTCATAGAGCATAACCAGATTTTGGATACTGATCTAACCTGAAGTCTCGCTGCCTTTAAAATAAGCTTGTGCGCGCACAAGACGTGCCTGACACTGGGTCATGTGCTCCTGCAGTAGTAGCACAGACATGACAGAGCACACAGATGTTACCCACTGGCCCTGTGCTCGCTGGAATTCATAGCTACATGAGGCTGGAATCTGCTCTGCCATCAGCAGCCTGTTGTTTTGATTAATCTTGGCACGGAGGACAGAAATCACCTGCCGTCTTGTGTTCCCATCAGCTTTTCCTGAGCTACGGCGCTAGTTTTGTTTCCACAGATTTCCATCAGGAGAATGTTCCAAGACACACGCCAGACCAACGGGGGCTCTCTTTTCCACACTGCCCTGGGTTATTCATTTTTCCTCACTTTCTAAACCTCCCCTCCCGGTTCCCCTCTTCTCAGGTCTATCCCAGCTGGCTCTGAAAGTCTGCCACTTCTGCTTTTAACATAGCAACCATCAATGCACATAGACCCTGATCTGTTGAGTAGTTTCCCCTCTGACCTTCTGGTAAGATGGCACATCTATCTATCTATCTATCTATCTATCTATCTATCTATCTATCTATCTATCTATCTATCTATCTATCTATCTATCTATCTATCTATCTAAACAAGTTGCTCCTCAACATGGATTCATCACGGTTACATCCAGGTGTTATGTCCAGGTGTGTTACGTCTTTATCATATCGCAGGTAGGTATGTATGTGTGTGTGGATCATGTTGCCTTCAGGATTAATAAAGTATCTATCTATCTATCTATCTATCTATCTATCTATCTATCTATCTATCTATCTATCTATCTATCTATCTATCTATCTATCTATCTATCTATCTATCTATCTATCTATCTATCTATCTATCTGAATACTGATACTCACCGGTCACATGTGAAACAAGTTGCTCCACAACATGGATTCACCACGGTGTTGTCCAGGTGTGTTATGTCTTTATCATATCACAGGTGTCCAAAGTCCAAAATAGGACACACACACATATAAACCCCGCACAGAATCCGAGGGATGTGATTGGCTGAACGCTTGTCTCCTGTTCCCAAAAACTCCAACGCGATTGGCTAATTCCCTTAACGAGGGTGGGACGTCACCGGGAAGCGCCGAACTGTAGTTTCCAAAGTTTGATGCGGAGCTATGAACAGCTGATGGACAAAAGTGACTTTTTCGACTCGTTAGCTGCCTAGAAAACAGGTGAGCGACCGACTAACCGATTACGACACCTCTAATACATCACCGGCTCGCTCTCCGCCTCACGTCATCCTCTCGTTGAGCTTCAAGGCTCCGCAGCTATCGCGTTAGCCGCCAGCTAACGATGCTAACCCAGCTAAATGAACCCTCGGCACCAGGCTGACGGATGGATGACTGCACATTTAGACACGTGATTTAATTAACAATAGACTGCATCTTATTTATAGTCAACATGGAGGCGGTTAACTGTCTAAACAGTCACTTATAGTAGCTTTATCGTTAGCACGGTGGCTAGTTGTGAGTTGCTAGCTTACGTTAAAGATGTAAACATTGGCACGCCCACTCTCCCTCGTTGCGGGTTTTTCCCGCCCCCTGTTTCACTGTAAATGAGTTATTTATACCACATAATTAAAAACAGAAAATCTGAATGAGGCAGATCAGACACGGTGTGTAAAGTTTGACGTGTTTGCTGTGTCCGTACGACATCATCCAACGTCACGGAGTACGTAGCGATGGTGGCAGCAGCAGCATCATCTGTGTGTGTGTGTGTGTGTGTGTGTGTGTGTGTGTGTTCACGGGTTTGTCACCTGGTTCTTGGGCCCCCCACGAGACAAACTTAAATCATCATCACCCTCGTCGCTGCAGGGAAATGCAGTACTGAACAACGTCACATGTGAGTTATATAAACGTGCAGAGCTGTTCATTATCACACCGTGTATAGCCAGCAATGGTCGTATAATTACAAAAAAAAACAGAAATCACCAAAGAGACTTAAGTCTTAAATATTCACACATGAACCTGCATGTACTGAGTAATGTGACCTGGACAGGTTTTAGGCAGTTGGAAGCACAAAGTTTACAATCTGATGGTGTCACCTTGTGCTTTTGAAAACATCCATCCATTTTCTTCCACTTATCCGGGGTCGGGTCACGGTGGCAGCAGGTCCAGCCCAGCCCAGCTTCACCCCAGCAACACTTTCCAGCTCCTCCTGGAGGATCCCGATGTGTTCCCAGGCTAGATGGGCAATGTAATCCCTCCAGCAGGTTCTGGGTCTGCCCTGGGGTCTCCTCCCAGTTGGACGTGCTCTTTTCTGACAATTTATCCACCAAAAAAGAAGAAAATCATTGCTAGTTGCAGCCCTGAATGTTATTTTGCATTACCGAAAGAAGGGTGTAAGTTTGGCGTGTTTGCCGCGTCCTTACGACATCATGCAACACGACATCCTAAACCATAAGCGCCCTAGATACACAGTGATTGTATGTGTGTGTGTGTGTGTGTGTGTGTCACCTGGTTCTTTGGCCCATGAGAGAAACTTAAATAAACCCATAGTAACTGCGGGGTAACTTACAAACATGCAGAGCTGTTATTGACGAAACATGCATTGCAAATATGTATTATATTGTATACTTGTCTTTATACCAGGTTAATCCACACCTGTGTGTCCTCGATCATGCAGACTGGACAGTTGTTTTGCTGTGATGTTTCCAAAAGCACGAAGTCATTTGATGGGCTCACTTCGTGCTTTTTGGAAACATCGTTTGGCGTCTTTCACTCTTTTCTAACATTTTTATAAACCAGTTTGTCTCAAACTTTTTACACGCGTACCACCTCAGAATATATTCGGCTCTCCAAGTACCACTCTTAGTATGACAGACGTTAAAATACAGTTGGCCCACTCTAATCTGCTACAGACGATTCCCGCAAGAGAGGTTTATTCCTTCAAAACAGAGCTACCTGGGTGAAAAATGGGAACTCTTGATCCACGCTTCTGTTCTGATTGCAGTGTTTCTCAACCATTCGTTTTACCCCCGCTATCTCCCTGTCACATTTTAGCTCGTAACTAATCATGGACGTCTGCATGCTACGCACTATCTGCACTATGGAACAAGATGATATCGAACAAAATATCGCAGCATTTTCACTCAAAGTCGCGTCGTATTGATGGTGGGTAAATGTTTCTAATCTGTTTAAGATTTTTCAGAGAGTCATCACTCAAGGTGGCTCGCATACCACCAGTGGTCCTCGTACCACAGGTTGAGAACCAGTGTTGTAGAAAATAAATGTTAGTCGCGGACCTACATGTGTAAATGATTTGCATTACTAAAAGACCCATTTATTACATTCAATAAGCATACAGAAGACGGCTCTTTGATGTAAATATCTCCACAAGCTTTACTGGTTTCAGAGGCACGAGTGACTGTGTAGTTCCTCTGACTGTCTTAAGACGTGACGTCCAACGTGACGCTTCTCTTTGAAGTCCTTGTTTCTGTGTCTGTGTTTTATGGCACCATGAAGTCAGCATCTTCAAGCTGTGAAGTGACCTAAGGATATAGCTACAAGAGCAGTCAGTGTCCCACCGCCCCACCGTACTAAATAGCAAATCCTCTGTCGTCTAACTTAAATCCTCTCATACAGACAATGAATGACGCCCGTACGCTCAGGGCGATCCAAACTTTTCTCGTCTGTTGTTCCCCGTTGGTGGAACGTCCTACCACTTCCTACCAGATCAGGGGCGTCCCTCTCTACCTTCAGAAACCTCCTGAAGACCTCCAGCTCTTCAGAGAGGACCTCCTCTGCAACACTACCAACACCTGGACATGATAAATCTGTCCCCCTTCTAGAACGAGTGCTACTTAATGCTGCACTAACATGTCCTTGTCGCTTTGTACCTTGATTGTTTCGCTTTGGATAAAAGCTAAATGACTAAATGTAGCGACAAAGCACGGGATTAGAGTTGCAAAGGGATGGAAAAATGTCCAGTAAATTTCCAGAAACTTTCCATGGGAGGTTAGGCTGGGGAATTTTCCATAGGAATTTTGGAATGGAAATTAACTGGAAAATTGGGGGTGATTTAGTAATTGGGGATAAGCTAGCATCATCAGGGCCAAACCCATGGAAAGTTTCCAACAACAAATTTTGCAACCCTAATTTTGAACCGTGGCCACATGTTGATATGACAAGATAGATAAAACAGGCAGTGAACGTATTAAACTTTCACGCTTCCATCACATGAAAGCATCAGGACACATACATGAGCGGAGCCGTGTAGTTGGTACATAGTAACAACGCCGTGATTCAGCTTCCTCCTCGCTGTGTTTCCTTTTTTTTTTGTCTCATTGCACAGCCTGCTGAACTTTATGGTCAAGTGCCAATTTTTTTTTCTCCCCACTGTCCCATTTTCCTCATTCAGATGGATGACATCAACGTACTACACCACAGATGCCTCCTGAACCTGAGGCGTCGGATCAGAGATATCGGGGATGGACGGCCGGCGCAGGAACGATACATGAGGCTACAGAAGGACGGAGACACGCTCAGGTCAGCCTCGGCGGGACCGACTGAACGGACTGAAGTGATCGCGTGGCTTTGTTGGACTGGGTGTAGCAGTTGTGTGTTATATTGTGTTTCTGTTATCATTCTAATGCTATCTGTGCTGAAGGTTTAGCATGTTGCTATCATCAACAAACTGACTCCCCATATGTTAAGAGTAAGGACGCACAGTTACCCTCTCTATCTCAACTTAAAAATCTGTGTCCGATCCACTTAGCGTGGTCAGTATCTGCTTAGCGTGGTTAATACGATATGACGGATCAGACCAATGCATTCCTAGCTAGGAGGGAAGAAGGTACTAGTTTATTATATTAAACTATTATATTATATTCTGTCTCCTCTGTTTTCTCCAAACTTGTAATGTTTGTATTTGGAGAGAGCGTGGGGGGTGAAAATCACTGACTCACAACAGCTATTAAACCCAAATAGGTCTTAATTCTTTCAGTAAAAAAAGAAATGTCTCTGTCAGGCTTGTTTCAAGGTCAGCGCCCAGGCACAGTATTTTCCAAAACATTTCAGCTATCCCTGCTGAGTTTCTCTAATTTCATTTTAGTTTGAAAGTTGTTTTTTTGTTTTACAGTAAGGCTACATTAAAACATGATCAGGCGCTGCGGCCAATTGCTGCAGGGTTGTGAGGATGTGTGTGGGGGGTGAGAGAAACAATGAAGCAATCGGAAAATAACTTTTTATTTCGCTGATTAACCGGCTTTATTAATGCCGGCGCTCGCTCGCTCTCATTTACATTCTATGTCTCTCAACCACAACACAAAACAAATTAAACTTCTCCGCGTCTCTATTTTGCAGCGTAAATTTCAGTCAGACTCAGATTTAGAAGCTTAGATAGAGAGAGTTTAGATCGTCTCAGTTTCAGAGACATCTGTGGAGGTTTGACCGGTCTGATCCGAGCATTTCATTTTGGCGGCCTCAGTGTGACATCGGGCTGCGTTTTTGTTTTTCCAAAAGTTGGATCTGGCTGAACTTCTCCATCGCAGGTTGCTGCCTTCGGCCCGCACCGCTGCAGACAAAATGCACGTTTTCGCCGCAGCGCCAGTTTTGGTTTGAATGCAGCCTAAACCTTTAATCTATAGTGATAACTTGTGAGTGTAATTCTCTATTCTAAAGATGTCAGCTGCGTTATACTATGTCAAATATTCAACACGTTACATTGGTGATACAAAGCTTCTTAGGCTTCAGTCACTTTCGGGAAAATCAAAATTTGTCCATGCACATGTTCAGTTTCTCCTTCCTTTACATGCTTATATAAAGCTGGCGATCATCGTGTCTTGTAGCTTATAATAAATCCTGTGTGATAGATATCTTACATCAGCTTTCATTGTCTTATAATTGTTGATAATCTTTGTCACGTGTTGGTGCAGCATGCGTTGTACTGTTAGCGCGTGACAGTCGTTGTTCGAGCTGTGTTTGTGATTGTGCATACAGCAGTCCGACCTCACAGAAGTCACCCATTGTTAACCTGTAATTTCTTCTCTTTAGTTACCAAGGGAACTCTGAAGAGGTGGGTTGCTATGTGGCTGGCCATCCTTTATCAAAGGGAAACTGCTACTTTGAGGTAAGGCTGGTTGATTGTGATGCTGTAAGTCAGCCTCTGACATGTTATTGTAACTGTTAGCTCTCCAAGGTTTTCTTATTGTGCAACATTAACTGTGTTGCTGTCCATCTCCTCTTTTTTTTTTTTTTTGGATATATGGTAATCATTAGAAAACAAGCAGACTGTTGGCCCTTTGCACAATCATTCATTTTGTAGTGTTGGGTGTGGGGGGGGAGATTATTCACAATATGATAGGCTTACCACATACCATCGTCCCTGTGTGTGCCCAAGATTGCTTTACCATCCAGACAGCAATTTTATCCCCTGGAATCTCACTGCTGACAATTTTCTCAACTTCATATTAAATTCTGCGTGCCCCCCTACAGTCCCGGTTCAACAGTGCAAAAACCACTACCTCAAAAATGTCCTAGATGCATTGGAATGAGGAATAGGGTGTGGGTTAGGTGGTATCTCTGAGCACAAAGATTAGTCCAACACACAGTGTGTTTTTCAGCCGACTTTACAGCAGGAGAAACTATCGGACGTTTAGCAAATCCGAGGTGCCCCTATGTGTCAAAACTTAATCGTTTTCATACATACAGAAGCGCAGGAGGAGGAGGAGGAGGAGGAGGACGGGGAGGGAAAAGTATCTCTGTGATTTAGCACAGGAAAGTTGCAAGAGTTCAGTCATAAATTTTACGTGCAGAGGGCTGCAGTGTGTTATTTATGAGCCGACTTGTCTGTGCACGGTTTTACGTCAGAGCAGGCCTTGTGACGTGTGATTCAGAGACGGCAGGTGAAGCAGGCGTACTTCCTCGTCTGGATTTTTGTTTTGTTTTTAAGGCTTCAGGAGGAAAAAGAAAAATCAAGGCTATACGTTATCCCGTGAGCCGACGTCATTCTGCTGAGCTGCAAATAGAGCCAGACAGGACCGCGCGTGGCGTCGGAGTCTAGTAGTTATAGCAAGGTCTCCCCTAAATTATTTACTTCTTCCCTATACTTATCAGATTTTTCCTTTTTTTTTTTTTAAGATGACATATGTTGAAACATTTCATATTCGCTTCAGTTAGATTTGAAACAGGCTGAAAAATGTGCTTGGACATTTGTTGTCATGGCTGTGAGTTGTCCCAGATTCAGGCCAGATGTGACATTTCTTTGAAATGTGATGTCAAACTCTCTCATATGACCTCCACATGTCTCTCTCTCTTCCATAGCAAGAAAAGCTTATAGATAACAATGTTTATATTTAAATGAGAATAACATTCAGAGCCTGATGGATCTCCCTGACATTTAATTTGGATGGATGGATTTTAGTGTATGGTCATTACCCCCAGTTTTACGCTACTTTATTCTCCGCTCTGTGACGCACATGCTGTCACTTTCCCAGATATCTCAAAAAAGTTGGGAACGCTTATTCTGACAAAGGTCAGACCTGTGTCGACATATGCGTCACAGCTATCCTCCAGTGTTTCTCCGCGTCCTGTCACCGCCGCTGCACTCTTCTCCACTTTGTCTTCATCCGTCTTCGAGACGAACATCTGCAGCGTTCCACTTGTTGTAATAGATTTATCAGAACATTTCATATCAACATAACTAAACGGGCTCGTCGCTGAGCAGATTCCACATCTCACATGCCATCCCATGCGCTGCTGTGACTTTTAGTTTGATCATATAGACGCAGGTGATATTTAAACAGTTCAAGTGTGGATGTGGTAACGTGCCAAGGCCAAGAACTTAGCTCTTTAACAAGGCTGGAATTCAAGACCTGGAATTTTCGTTATGGCAGCGATTGGGGGGTCTGGGCTGAAGAGGGAGGTAGAGAATGCGGGAGGCAGGTAGGTGGGGAAGGGGGAAAAGAAATGATTCAGAGAAAGAAGGACGAGAAATGACTTTTGGGAGTCGCAGACAAAGAAAGGGAACAAATGCAAACTCACACCCGATGGGGCTATTCTTCTGTTCTGTGTCTGGCTGCGTCACCTTTCACCTATTTCTGCTCGGTACTGTGTGTGTGTATGTGTGGGTGTGTGTGTCATTTCACTGTGATTGGGCTCAGCCAGCTGGCTGACGTTTTCAGCCAGCTTTTGGACGTTTTCCCCGGGCTGCCACCGGAGCTCTGGACCAGAGACAGTCAGTGCAACATTTTCATGCGACTATTGTTGTGGCCAAAAATATCACAGTAATCTGACTGTGTATTGCAGCTTAGTTGCACACTGCAGACGAACAATCATGAAGTAGAGTAACACAAGAAGCAGGCTGGTTAATACAGTTGGCAGGAAATGACTTTAAATACAGTCACAGTGTCTCTGATTCTTAGATCGTGTGCACCCATTTATGTTTTCATACATGCTCTGATCTGTCTTCGATGTTAATAAAGCAAAATCAGATGAGAGGAGGTGCTGTTCTACTGAATTAATTAGATTTCTTTTTTATTATTATTATTTTAAGCCACATTTCCAAAGGTCATATTTCTGTGGTGAATTTCAGGAATTGCCTTTTTAGTGTGCAAGTCTGATCCAACCCACGTGTCTGTAAGATTGTCTGGAGTGCAAAAAGCAGCGATGGACCCTCACAGGACATAATAGTGATGGACTGCAGCAACGTTCATGATGCCCTCTGAAAATTAAGGGTAATGACGGCAAATAGAAATTACCGTTTGACCACGATATGAAGTGAAACTTTGATACCGGCACATCTGTACTATGGACAGCTGTGTAGCCGTGCAGGGAGTCAGATTCTGGGTTTGAGACAAGTAGCTAGCTAGACACACTGAGGGCTAAGAAAGGCAGAGGTTAGGTCATTTAACCCAGATGAGTAAGTAAAAACTATGAAGTCCTGCTCCAAGTGTGGCAGTCTCTTAAAATAACTAATCTGTGCCACAGTCTCTCTCTCTCTGTCTCTCTCTCTCTGTCTGTCTCTCTGTAGGTGACAATAGTGGACACGGGGGTGAGGGGGACCATTGCTGTGGGCCTGGTGCCTAAATTCTACAGGCTGGACCACCAGCCTGGCTGGCTGCCATACTCTGTAGCTTACCACGCTGACAACGGCAAGTAAGTCAAACCGCAGTCTTATACTCGGCAGTGCAGCGTTGGTTTCTTGCATGGTTTGAGAAAATGGATTGTGGCCTGTTGATGCTGCATCCACACATAACTGCAGCAGTAATTCCCCGTGTCGTTCTCCGGAGCTCTTTACTCTTTCTTTACTCGCATTTTTCACCGACATAAAACTCGCTGGTTGCAGAGATGTTGTTTTTGGCCTGATGGTTGTGAAGCTTTCACACTTGATTATTGTTTATAGGGCTTCAGCTAACGTCATTTGTGGATTTATGTAATCAAAAGAAATATAGCTGAAAATAATGAAAATTTCTCAGAGCTCAGGATTGCTTGTTTTTTCTGACCAATAGTCCAAAAAAATAAAGCAGCAGACGCTCATAACTGAGGAGCTGGTTTTGAATTTTTGCTCGATAAATGACTCGACTGTTTGTTGCAGGAGAAAATACAAGCAGGAAGCTAACCAAGAGACAGGACAGCCAACATGGCGGCAGCTAGCTCCACAGATTATGAGCTTCAGAACAGCTCTTCAGAAATCTGTGGGTGACGTCACGTGTATGCTGCTCTTTCTATATGCTGTCGGCGGTGCCACAAAACTCCTGAGTACGAGCATAAATTCACCTTTCGGTTCACTCCGATGTGGATTTTGAGTTTCCTTGAAGACGTGAGGATCGCGCTGTCACTTCACAGCGTTCTAAAAAGAATCGCGATTAAAGCATTTCTAAACATTTTTATCTCTACACTCTTCCTAGGCTGTACAATGGCAACCCTGTGGGGCAACAATTTGGACCAAAGTGTGCTCAGGGTGACCGCATCGGCTGTGGAATCCACTCTGAAAATATAGAAGCAGGTTTTACCACAGTCTTTTTCACCAAAAACGGCAAAGAGGTGAGCGTTTGTAATCTTAACGACATCCTGCAACGCAACATTACATAATGGCTCAGCGCTAGCCGAGCCTTCTGTTTGTACAGTGTAGTCTCTGTGTCTTCACCTATTGTTTCCTTACATTCCTCTCCCATGCAGGTCGGTTCGGTGGAGGTTCCTGTCTCCGCAGAGGGGCTGTTCCCCGCCGTAGGGATGCACTCCATGGGGGAGGAGGTGAAGGTTGACCTGCAGGCTGAGTGGCTCCTGGACGAAGATGATAGTATGATGATGGTGGACAGCCATGAAGATGACTGGGCACGGCTTTACGACGTCCGGGTTAGCGGCACGGTAAGAAGCAGAAGGAGCCTCTGTTGTTTTTCTCACGGTTTAAAGGAACACTCGACATTTGAGTTACGTGCGCTCAGAACAGAGATTACAAGTCAAGCACGCAACCGCTTTACTATGCTAGTCTTGGGTGTGAGCTGGCTGATGGCTTGATACAGTTCAAAGTAGGACGATTGAAATCTGTTATCTGTTAGGTCTCCTAAATGAGTTGAATCCTGTTTTTCATGGCGTACCTGAACGCAGTGAGCGCTGCAGGTGAAACAGACTCAGGTGTTCAGTGTTCGACAGCGTCTGTGACTAGGTGGAGGCCATGATTAATATTTCTTGTAACTTGTAGGTGTGTTGGAAGGAGAAAAAAAACACGAGCACCCCACCGAAACTGATGACTCAAAGTTGTCTGCAGACCTGGATTCAGTTGACTTTTTTTTTACATTTTTATTTTAATTCAACCGTTTGGACCATAAAACATGAAAAATAACAAATGCATCAGCAGAAAGTGAAGCCAAACAAACTATAAATGATTGACGTGAGACAGAAAATCAAACAAATCTTATTCATTTCTGAGGCTGTACCACTTTGAGAACAAGCCTGTATGTTCTAATAAATCTATATTATTTTGTCAGTTCACTAAATGATTAGTCTATTAATCACTTCAAGGTTCAAGGTAATCTTTAACAACACAAACATAAATGACAAACAACCAGTAAATGAACAATTAATACACGCCACAAAACAACTGTGCGTACAGCTCACATGGAGCTGTGAACAGCAGGAACAAAAGAGTTTTTAAGTCTGTTAGTCCTGCATCGGGTGACATGGTGTTGCAGTGGAGTTCTTCCCGGGTACTCCGGCTTCCTCCCACAGTCCAAAGACATGCACTTTTAAGGTTCATTGAAATTGCCCGTAGGTGTGAATGTGAGTGTGAGTGGTTGTTTGTCTCTGTGTGCCTCTTGCCCAAAGTCAGCTGGGATAGACCTGATGAGGATAAGAGGTTACAGATGATGCGTCTTCGGCCTGACGGTCGGTCCTGGCTGAGGTCAAGGTCCTGGTCACGTACAGACTGTTGAGGTCGAAGGTCAACTTTTTATCAGTGATAGTGCCGAGGTACTCATACTGCTGACAGGAGAGAGGGCAGAGCGATCTGCGTCTCTTCAGTCTCTTCAGACGCAGTGATGTTGAGAAAGGAGGACTTACACCACTCTGTGAATTCCTTTGAACGGCTCCACGTTTGTGGTCGTTGTCTTCCTAACTCACCTCAGCACTATTAGAAATAATGACCGTGATGATGCAGCGTACTAACACATTAGTGGTCGTCATACTTGGCGTGTCAGCTGGTTATTTCCGTTCTCTGTGTTGTGAACACAGACTCAATGTAAATGAAAACAAACCCATCACATACCTTCTTATATTTTGTGTGTTTTTCTAGCGTATATCTCGTGAATGCGACAGAGTACAGTGTGGTTTGCACTCCTGTTGTTGCTAGCCCCGTGTTTGTTTTTACTCTTCCAAGAGCTTTCAACTGCCTGTTCCTGAGCGAATCCCTCTTTGTTGACACGTGTACTTGAATTCAGAGAAAGGTTGTAACACAATCACTTGAATTTGAATTTTCTTTATCCCCGTCAGTGCATGACGCTGCCTGCGACTGGATTTTAGTCACCACCAGAGTGTTTTTGGAAATTGCTTCATAACATCAACACAGGGATTTCCCTCCACTTTGTGCGGAAAACAGGTTCAGTAACAAGATAAACAGCAGACTCACAGCGAAGACGTCTGTTCAGTTCCCTCTTTGCTACATCAGAGTCAGGGATTATGCAACACTTTGGCAAATCTGCCAGCAAAGCTTAGGCACACAAGTGGGGTAACACACCGACTTATTTATCTGCAGATGAATCAGGATCGGGATTTTCAGACTCGTCTGATGCAAGGCACCGCCGTCAGCTTCTGGTTGTCGGATGTGGCAGAACATTTTATTACATTATAATCATTTTAATTACAGTAATGATTTGAAGTCATAATAATCCCATGTTATTATACTCCAATTAAATATATTGCACATAACTGATTTCTTTTGGTTTTCACACGTCCAAAGAGTCGAAGTCAAATATTTATTTACCTGCGAGATGTTTTACTTGACACCACCCACCTGTCAATCAAAGCGTCCACGCTCTTAATCCTGCATAACTTTAAGCCTTAATATAATCTGAACAGGTGAGTTGTATATAAATTCACCCTCAGTACAGTTGTCATGAACGGGGAAATTAGCTACAGAGACCAAAACTGTTTTTTGTACCAGGCTGTAAACATGTTTATTTCTGCTGTCTAACATGGGGACTTATGGAGACTGACTCACTTCTGGAGCCAGCCTCAAGTGGACGCTTGAGGAACTGCAGTTTTTGGGCTCTTCCTTGAATCGGCTTCATTTCTCAGCCGCGGAGGTTAACGCTTGGTTACAACCTGCAACTACACCACTTGATGCCACTGAATCTTACACACCTTTAACGGTGATGGTCTGACATTGATCTGTAGTTAGATTTCTACATCTACAATACACAGTGAGTGATCAGAGAGAAAGAAACACTCGTTTTACAGCCCTGAACTAAATACTACTCAGTTCTGTGTTTCCTTAAGGGTTAGCCTCAAGCCTCTTTCTTAAGTTACTATTACAGGACTAATGTTCTGCGTTCCATCACGATCTACTGTGTTTTTAATTTTTCCGTTCATTCTGTAATTATCAATCATTCAGTAATTACCTCACAGCAAGCCTGATCAGGTTTGTAGTTTGTCGGCGGTGTCAGTTCAGAGCAGCTTCTCATGTGGAGATGCAGCGAGTAAGGTAAGGCTAAAGCAGCGTCTTTGTTTTTGTAGAAAATAGGAAAGGTCTGTCTGGTTAGCCTCGTTTCCTCCGTTCTTTTTTCCATCATGCTGCCCCGTCTCTAACCTCAGTCAGGTTGATTTGTCTCCGTTGCGGTGCTGTGCTTTGGGTTTTCTGGGAACGCTGACAGTCACTCAGTTTTTTTTTTGTTTTTTTTTTACACACTCGTTTCAATTCATTCAGAATTTCCAGAGTAAATCAGTGGGACAGTATCATTGCCTGAACAGAACATCCAGAACAGAACAGAGAATACGGCACATCTGTATTGTAAGGAGTCGCTCTGTGACACGATCCAAAAAATTCAAAAGATTGTGAAGCTTTTTCAGGCGAATTTGTAATTTTGGGTTCTCTAATTAAAATGTTCTGGACTCGACTTTGTTTAGTGGCACAAATGAGGCATCGCAACTGTTGACGCCAGAGCTGACGTGCATCTCCTTAAAATATGTAAATTCACTGAGACCACAAAAACTGTAAATGTCAGCTGGGGAAATTCTTGTGTTTTTAGTACAACTTTTGAGCTACAGTCATCAGTCATCTTTTGATTTCATTCATAGTGTTCTCTCTCACAAAGTGGATGTAAAGAATGTTATGTCTTCAGGGTATGTAACGAAAGCGTGACATGACAAGATAATGAACGGCACCCGTCTTGCTCGTGTTGAGGTGGCGCTATCTAGGAGTGAAATCGGATGCTGAGCTATGAGAACTACGAGACCTGGATGTTGCAAAAGCGAACCCTCAATCAGCTTTTGTTCAGAAATACCGTCAGCCTGCGCCTGAGGTGAGGAAATGCTCAACGTTCACGCGTTCCCTTCAGGAATGATAACTCTCATGACTTTTACACCGATATGACGACGCGGTGGTATTCAGAAGGCTGCTTTCTTACACAAATATTGACCTGAATATTCAGCTTAAATCATAAATCATTAAACATGAACATCATCAACCACTTCTAGCTGAGAGAAGGTGCTTCTTCTCTCTTACTCTACTGTGCCTGTATTTTAAATTGCACTTCACTCTGCTGCATAAACTGCATTATATACATGAGGATATAGTATATATCAGCGCATTGGACGCTGATACCGATATGCCTGCAATAGACGAATATCTGGCTCTAGATGGCTCACTCCTTAGCTACTTCCCTCACCAGCTCCAGAAGAACGATGTGTTTAATTCAGAGGTTTATTGATGAAGACACGTTTTAACGTCATCTTTAAGTACATCAAATCTACTGTATATGTCTAAAACATACTTTTGTGGTACGTTAGCTAATAGTTTGACATTTCAAAAAAACAATAACATTATTTTTCCCCTTGGAGCTGATAACCGAAACCCGAAACCCATCATCTGATGGTTATTTAGCCTCCTGGGAAAAACAGCCAGTGTTTCTGGGCTTCAAGTGTATCCAGGCAGATATATATCCGTGCCAAGACTTCCTTTGCTGTGTCTGATTAGGAACTTCATACAAGAAAGAAATATTTCTGCTAATCTCTATGAACAAACATCTGCATAAGAATGCAATAAAAAAAAAGGTCGTTGGATGATAGCCGATGGGGTTTCGCGGTTGCATTCCACCTCTTTCGCTCTCCGCGAGGACTGTTTACCTGCAACCAAACCCGCTCAAACGTGATTTGTGAATGTTTCTCAGACCACAAACGGAAACCAGAAGATCTCGGTCCCTCGCTTGCAGATTCTTTTTCTCTTCGTGCACCAAACATTAACATTATAGCGTTTAAGCTCTGGTTGGAGCTGTTTTTCTCCGACACAGACTAAACTATGATTCACGTAGTTTTTGTTAGCCACTTAAATGGAATCCATTGTTGGCAACAAGTACGTTATCAGCTGTATTCCCACCACTTCCCTTTACAGTAGTGAACTGTAACACCTTTGTTCTGTGTTAAGGTGTGAGCTCTCATCGCCCCCCCACCACCACCACCACCACCACCACCTCCTCTTCCTTCTCCAACTTCAAAACATTAACCGCAAGACTACAGGCAGGTCTTTCATTGATACAGGAGAGAGGGAGGCCAGGCTCTCTGTGTGTGTGTGTGTGTCCCGTATGTGGTTACGTGATAAACGTGTCTATCCTCCGTGGTACACAATCATCTGCCACACACACACACACACACACACACTCATACACAGAGTACAGAGGCCATCATCTTTCTTGAAAGCAGACAGAGGTCATAAAAGCAGAGAGCTGTGGGTGAGAAGGATGATTCAACCGGGAGTCTTGCTCTCTCTCTGTCTGTCTGTCTTTCTGTCTGTCTTTCTGTCTGTCTGTCTGTCTCTCCCTTCTGTTTTTCTGGACCAAGGCACAATGGCATGAAATGTGTTGGTGGAGCCAAGTGCCTGGCAGTCCACCAGGTTGTAAAAATTCAATAAGTGGAGTAACGGGACTCGCAGGAATCTTTTACTCTTTCTCATGTGGTTGGAGGTTTTCACAGCTGGGGTGCCCGACTGCATGGTCCGCTCATCAGTCCAGCCGTGACTCCTTCCTTTAGTTTCTCTCTTTTTTTTTTTTTTTTTTTCTCTCATGAGTAATCTACCATTAGCCCTTCAGATCCCCGATGTGGTCATCACTGCGAGCGATAAGGCTGATAAGGCCGTCAAGTTTTGACAAGTACAGAGATTTAGTAGAAACGCTGAAGACGGGGAAGGGCGTGGGACTGAAAGTGGCAGCTGTAGCCACTTCCTGTAATAACAGAGTGTTTGGTTTGTAGAGCAGCGAGAGAAAGAAAAGGAAAGTGTGTCAGAGGAAATGAGAAGATAGGAGGAGAAATAACGTGAAAACAGAGGGTAGAAATCTTTTAGTGGGATTAGTACGGGGGGAGATTATGCTTTAAGGGCACAGAGTTATGTCAGCCACACGGTGGTCTCACTTAATCTCTCTGATGGTTTAGACTTCTAATTCATTTCATTGTGTGGTTTCAACCAGAGCTCAAGCTGCCTCAACTTTTCCAACTGTCTACTCTGGATCTTTGAACACAGAACGCTCCTCTCCACTTGTTTTCTTTCCTTTATCCTTGTCTCCTCTCTCCTTCTTTCCACTCTCTTTTTCCCCTCTCTTCTCCTCTATACTCGACTTGTCTCCTCGTCTTTATCCTTGAATCTTCTCCTATATCCATACTGTTTCTCTTCTACCCTTGTCTCCTCTCCTGCTCTCCTCTTATCTATCCTTGGTTCCTCTCTTATCCTCTATCCTTGACTCATCTCCTCTTCTTTATCTTTGAATCATTTCCTATATGCATGTTGCATCTTCTCTATCCTTGTCTCCTCTCCTGGTTTCTCCCCTATTCTTGACTCCTCTCCTCTTGTCTTGAATACTCTCTTCTCCTCCATCCTTAACTCATCTCCTCCATCCTTGGTTCTTCTCTTCTCCACTTTCCTGGTTTTTCCTCTATCCTTGACTCCCTCTCCTCTCCTCCAGCCTTAACTCCTCTCTTCTGGACTCCTCTCTGTTTGGTTCTTCTTCTTTTCTCTTGACACCTCTCCTCTCTCCCTGACACCTCTCCTTTCTCTCCTTGACTCCTCTCTCCCTGACTCCTCTCTTCTCTTTGACTCCTCTCTCCTTGACTTTTCTCCTCTTCTCTCTGCTTGATTCCTCTCTGTTTGGTTCTTCTCCTCTCCTCTTGACTCCTCTCCTCTCTCCTTGACTCCTCTGTGTTTGGTTCTTCTCCTCTCCTCTCTCCTTGACTCCTCTCCTCTCTCCTTGACTCCTCTCCTCTTGTCTCCTCTCCTGCCTTACTGCTTGCTCCCTCCAAACAAAGCTCCTATGGATTTCAGTAACATTTTACTTGTCAGGCTCGTAGCTCTGAGCTATATTTTAGGGGCATGGAAATATTTTTCCTCCTTTCTCACATGTGCGGCTACGCAACAGATCTTTCCAGTCTTGGTGGTTTCCGATGACTTACGGATCTATCGTTTGGTTGCCATAGATGAATTACACCTCTCCGGCTGCTCGGCGGTTTGTTTCAACACAACAGCACCTCACGAACATTCGGTCAAAACAGACGTTTAGCTATTAGCTAAGTGTGAATAATAACTGTTCTGGATGATAGCTGTCCCTTTTTTTTTTTTAACGGGGAGAGGGGTGTCAGGGTGACGGAAAGATTGCTGGAAGATAAATGACTTCTCTGACTGGTATGCTTTTGATGAGACGGGACCGAGAAGTGCAAAGCTGCAGACTTCAGTACAATGGTAGGCGGTAGGCGGTGGCTGCTCCTGTTTAGATAGGTGGGTATCTGATCCGAGATTTCTGCCTGCTATCATCATACCTAGCTTGCCAAATAATCCTGCTCTGTTCCATCCATTGTCTGTTTTCATAACTCTCTATTTCTTATCAAATATTACATTAGCATTATTCATCTCGGTCGACCTTGAAGCGGCTCTGATAAAGTTTAAAGGAAAGAAAACTCTGAAGATTCTTTTCAGGGAGGTTTCTGTTTTCTCTCTGGCCTCCTTCATTTTTATTTTGACCCGTCATTTATTCCTTTCAACTTTTTAATCATTCCTCCAAGGTCATTTGTTCAGGGTGATGAATACTCTGCCCTCTGTATGGAAAACTGCAGTAAACAGAGTGGATTTGAATTTAACGGCTCTGCCTTCGTTGCCTCTCTTTTTTTGTTTCACTGGCAGTCTGATATGTGATGAAAGCAGCTTTGTCATTATGCAAAATATAAACACAAAGGTGTGAAGCCTGCCAAAGCAGCCAATATCCTCGACTTATTAACTCTCCGAACGAGGAACAACACTCGTAAAAAAATCTGTCATCTCTCTGCAGTGTGAAAACACTCAAACTATTTAGACTGTATTTGGTAAGCAGCTTCTAATCAAATTGATAGCAATAGAGTGCAGAAGGTCAGATATGTACAGCTACTACAAAATAAGAGAAGAAGCAGTTTTAACAGTATGAAATATGATATTTATACTTTTTTATACCAGTCTAGTTTCCTGTGTAGTTGTCATTTTAATGCACATACTAGGCTGTGAAGTGAAGCCTATGTGGAAAACTGCAGTTCCTCAAACGTCCACTTGAGGCTGGCTCCAGAATTGAGTCAGTCTCCATAAGTCCCCATGTTAGACAGCAGAAATAAACATGTTTACAGCCTGGTACAAAAAAACAGTTTTGGTCTCTGTAGCTAATTTCCCCGTTCATGACAACTGTACTGAGGGTGAATTTATATACAACTCACCTGTTCAGATTATATTAAGGCTTAAAGTTATGCAGGATTAAGAGCGTGGACGCTTTGATTGACAGGTAGGTGTCATTCAGCCAGCCTCAGGTCGTCTTTGTCGATTTTTAGATTAGCCCGGAAGCGGAAGAAGGTGGACTACAAACATGGCGGTGGCCAGAGTGACAGATTTTAGGCTTCAGAATGGCTCTTCAGAAACCTGTGGGTGACATCACGCATACGCTGTGCATTCTGTATACTGTCAGTGGTAACACTGCATACAATCTGACAGAAACCACACACTCCTGTCCGGTCCCCAATTCATCTCTCATGATATATGAACATTGTGTTTCAGCCACAAACTTTAACTCTTCCTCACAATAATAATTGTTGCCTAATCTAACGAAGAGTCTTCTTAATGAAAACATAAAGTGAAACTATTATAATGATGTTAACAAACATTTATAATCGCACACTTGTGTGAGTTGTGTGAATCTGACTCAGATAGGCGGCTCCGTTTCAGTGAAACTGAACATGCCTGATGTTGCGGCTTCAGTATTTTTGTGACGGGAACGCAGCACACTTTGGAATGAAGTGTATTATCATTTTCAACTAGTGTGAAAAGGGCTGGATTGAGTCACGACCAGTCATATCACCTCCCGTTTTTATGAAAGCTGTGCCACGATGTGTCCAACAGTCCAGAAGAGAAAACTTTATTTTACTTTGGAAAGCACGCAACGCTGCCAAGTCCAGTCCAGATGTCTATGTTGAATTTCTGGACGTATTGAAAGACTAGCATTCCATTGTTTTATTTTTCCTCGTCTATAATGATGCACAGATTTATCGTAAATGAAGGCATCCACGTAATCAGGCCATTTAGTACAGTAACCTCTTCTGACTTCTTTAGTACTGTAGTGATTTTTTTTTTTTTTTTTCTTGAACTTACAGTGATTGACACTGCCAAAACTGGGAATGAATCTGTTTAACCTTTACATGGTTGCATAAATTAAGTTTCATAACTCAACTCAACGACTCCTTCTGTGTAATCAAGTCATGCAGTCATCCCCTCATGTCTTCCCATTGACTTTTGTATGCGATCACACTCCTAAAAATTGCACACCAACACACCATAATCATGGCTGTTTAAGTTTAAGTAATATCTTTTAGATATATTTAGTGTTTTTCTACATATGGCCATCTGTGTGTCACCTCTGTAGATTTACCACGAACGCTACATAAACATAAGTAATGAAAATTCCTCTTGTGAAATGTTAAATCGATCACTGGAGTCCTGGCTGTGTGATGTGGACAATGGAAGCTACCGTCACTTGTTATTGGAGAAGAGAGAGAGTTTGACAAGACTTAAAACCGCTCCATCAGAACTGCTTGTTAGACGGTCAAATACCTTCATAAACCGCCTCCCACCACATGTTTCTGATCTGATCGGATTGGGAAGGGCTGCGTCCGATCATTTCTATAACTTTCCGAAACTGACAATCCAACATTCACACCCACTTTACTCAGTGATTAGCCAGCTGTGCAGAGGTGAGACAGTAGGCTGGGTTTGAAAAATGTCTGAAAGTATGCGCCGTTATATCCGGATTGGTTGGATACATCTGACAAACATTAGTACTGTTCGAGTATAGCCCAACCGTTAGGTATCAGAAGCAACATTTGCTGGTGTATTACCACCAATTAAGTGAAGTCATTTGGAGCCCGGATTAATCCAGAAATATGTGGTCAGTGAGAGCAGTGCTCCTCTTTTCAGATCTGTTAGGACACCTAAAGAAATGCAGAACATGCTGCAAAGCGCTTTAAAGCAACTAGAGAAATTATAGCTTCAAACAGTGTGCATAATGCAATGGGTACCTTATGGCTAGATGACCTGAATATGCCCTTCAGGTTCAACAGATGTTTACCTTTTAAACCAGTAGTCAGCACAATGACATGTCTTGGTTAGTTTAGGTAGTAATTAACTCTTTTAATCAAGTTAATTTTGATCATTAACTAGAAGAGAGCAGCTCTTTAGACCTACAGGAATGTCACCACAACTGCCAAATCCAACGGTAAAGTTTAAATTATGATAGAGATACATACTATTGTATGGTAGTGTCATACAGTGTCATTGGTGTCATAGCGGAGCAGCCTGGGTTCGCCTAACTGTATAAACTGTATAAAGAAACAATCGATGGAAAGATGAGTCCAAACCTCTTTTTTAATTATCTGAAACATTTCGTTATTCATTTAGAACATTTTGTTGTCACACGACAGAAAATAAAACCCGTCCCAAACAAAGAAGAGTTTAATCTCACTCCACCGTCCCTCTCAGCTCCTTTACAATCACTTTATACACCATGAAAAAGACTCTTTCCTATAAATGTAGGACTTGCAACTGCAAGGAATCTGTTGTGTGCTTATAGGCTGTAGGAAATTCATTGTGGAAAGAGAGTGATTGAATGGCAGAGTGGTAGATATGGGAAGGAAGTGGAGCATCGGAGGTCTGTTAGAGCCTGGAGAACATCCGGTTTAATATCCAGAACATAGAGTTGGTGTTGGTTTGTAGGCCGGTGGAATCAAAGATGATCGAAGATGGTTTCCACAAAGTCGAGATGCTGCTGAAGGTAACAAATACGGGGATTGATTAAACTCGTATTGTGTCTAACTTTGGTGGATCATGAACTTAATCTGCAAATGCTTGGATGGATGGATCAAGATGCTAAATGGCCAGCCACTGGAAGCGCTTTGGATACTTCAGTATCTTGCCCAGGTTCACTTTGACTGGGCCGGGGGAGTTGGGAATCGAACCATAACCCACTCTACCACCAGTTGCCCCAAGATGAGACCAAACTTTTAAATGTAGGTCAGTGTTTGAACCATGACAAAGGGCCAACACGTGGCCTGCAGTTGTTGATCACTAGCGGTCCCTACTGGCTGGTCAGGAGGAGTGAGCAGTCGGCAGCATTAGCTACGGACGGATACACACACACACACACACACACACACACACACACACACACACCAAACACCTGGCGGAGATAACAAAGTAGCTCTTTTCAGAAAGATGTGATTGATCAGTCGGCTTTAGTGTTCGAGGGTTTGTTTAACACCCATAAATTTAATGTTCTTTATAAGTACAAGATGACTTCATCGTGCATACATTAACAGATGTATTTTCTTTGTCATGATTGTGAGCTAAAGGTGTCCTAAGCAAACATGGCATGTTTGATTTAAAAAAAAAAAAAAACCACATGAATGATTTTTTTTTTTTTTTTTGCCACCCTGCTCCTGCTCGGCTGTTTTTCTTGAGAGGAGACATTTGGCTGGCTTTCCACTGCGTACGTGCGGCTCAGTGCGAACACGAGCCTCCAATCCTCTGCTTCCTGTTGTCACAGCAGTCGCTGTGCCCACCAACTTTAATCCCCTCAGCTGCGGATGAGCGGGCCGACAAGTAAGTGGACAGCACCTGAGTCTGCAGTTATCAGTTTTCCCAAGTCTCCCGGCGCTCCCTCACAGCGCATATCTCACTTTCACCGCCTCGTCCTCCCTCCACGTGGAGATTAAAACTCTTCAAGACGTAGGTGTCTTACCTTTTGGACACATTTTTTTGTGCTGTAAAGGTGCACAAAAGTTTTATCAACTTGGCAGTATCCTCTCCAGAGCATCTCCTCTTTAAACCCAGAGTTTATGGGAGTTTGAACCACACCAATCACTGTTGAGTAATAATCATTATTGCTCCGTTTTCTTGTTGTCCCTTTTCCAATTGCCAGAGCCAGCTGTAGTACCAACGCCCCTCTAAGGTTGCCTGCTTCCTTCCTTCCTTCCTCTGGGAACAATAGTCATGTATCCCAACATGACACTGCTCTTGGATGAAAGTTCACAACTTTCCCATCAAGTTGTTGTGGTTGCAACCTCCCAGGCCATCACAGTCGCCTCCAGTCCTCTGAACTGAGCAGCGTGAGAAAAGAGGAAACTACGAAGAACTTAATCCAAAGGAAAGTCAAACGGACTGAGCGGAGGCTGGCTGGCTGGTCGTGGCAGAGGTTTGCGGACCTGCGTCACACAAGATGACCTGGAGTAAAGCTGGATTTATCTTCAACTCAAAGGGGTCAACGGGAGTCCCACCGTGTGTCAGATCTTACCCGCTATCAGCAGCGCAACACTAGAAGCCCGCGCTGTACGTGATCAGGCCGTATCACGCTTTAATTATATTCCCCACAGCAGCTGTGTTTACATTCTTTCACTTACTTTGTGATATAGAGTGACGGGGGGCTGCACACATGGGCAGAAAATAGACCGTTGTGCAATCGTGACGATGTTGTTTGTTCATTCATACGGTACAGGCCGGCGAGTGTCTGCCGGGTACTTTGTTAGATGTGTTACTGAAGATTGGAGGACTGCTGAGTCTTTGTTATGTCCATAAATCTCCAACGGCAAAAAAAAGAAGAAAACAAGCAGCTCAAGCTGACCCGTCACGTTCTTACGTTCTCTGTCAACCCCATCGCACTGACGTGCAGTGACATTTTTGAAGCACACGTCAGCGCTGGCATTTGACGCATCCCATGTCTAGACTCATGTGCAAGTTCCCTTTCCAAGCTCACAGTACCGTGCAGCTTATTTCTTTTCTGCTTTGTCACGTACAACTGATCTGAACAACTTTTACTGGAGGTCTTTGGAGGGTGGACACAAAACCTTTTCTTGTATTTGTCATGAAGAGAGCAGGTCATGTCTAGGCCACTCATGGACACAATTGATTTAAGTTGAATGTATATGCGTCTTTGTTGCTGCTATTTTGTATCCTTTTTTTGTACACAGTGTTTTACACTGTTGATTTCTTCAAGTGGTGGTGTGTCCTTGCCAGATTTAAGCCTCAAACACTGCATATAAAGGCTGCGTATACTTCCAAACTGACATGGACAGCGGACGCCGGGCCGGGTTCACACATGTATGGACGCTGTACATCGAACCTTGTGTAATTTACATTGTCGGGACCCTCGCAGCTATGTGGACATGGAGAATGTGCTTTGACTTAGTATCCATCAAACCTAAATAGAGTATAGCAGACTCACTAAATGTTTTTTCAATTCACTTTACTCAAAGGTTCGCTGTGGAGTTTTTACCTCCTATTAGCATCGTGGAGATGTTTTTCTATGAATGGGTCCCCATTTTGTGCAGTAATCCTGCCAATGGTGTTCCACTGATCCACAGGTGGAGGTGACACACCAAGATCTGCTGTAAAGCCCCAACTTAGGCAAGGAAGCAGAAGGTAGCTAGCTAGTTCACATGGATGTAAACTGTTTCAGCAACATTTTTTTTGAACCTGTGTGCTTCGCATGTGATTGGAGGGAAGTCCCAGGAACTGACATCATGATCGGCTGCCTCAGTAAAACCCAGTGGTAAATGCTCGGTAGTCTTTGAACAACAGTATTGACGTGAATCCTTGAGAATATAAAACGCTCTGTAATAGTGCACCTTTTTTCAATCAGCAGTAACATACGACCCGAGTTTGGCATCGTTTACATCTCTGAACGTGTTCTTTTATGTCTATATGTCTTACCATCTTTTCATGCCACCCTCTCCTTGGTGCTATTCAGCACTTACCCAAGAGTAATGTGTTTTTCCGAAGGTGGCAACCTTCCTATGAAGCTGTAACTTTTTACGACTTTGAAATAAATCAGCACTGGTGGCAATACGTGTTGGCATTGGAGCCGCAAGTTAATTTGGGCAACATCTTCCCAGCAGTGGTAATGGTGATAATAAATGGAGTGTATTAAAAGGTGATGAAAAGCTCCACTTGGCCAGCGAGTGATGAGGTGTCAGAGAAGGGCAACAATGCGGGTCCTTGGGTATCACAGGTTTCAACGGAAATCTCTGAGGGACGATTGATTGATTAAACCTGCAAAGTGATTACGTATGTCTATTCTTTCAGGGCATCGTGTCGTGAAATAACTTGTGTAGCGGTTTCAGATGTTATCGCCGGTGTGTGTAACACCACACGTGGTCACTATGCGAACAGGAAGGTACTTTCAGTCTTGCAGAATTTTAAATACAGTCTTAGCGTAGGTGGGGATGCTGCCGTGAGGCATGCTGCATGCATCCAGGCCAATATCATCTTGTCTTAAAGCATTTTATAACTGTATAACAGTAAATACATGTTCACTTACTGTGTCAGTGCTGTGGTAATTACAGCTCGTGTTTTGAGTTTTACATATTGTTTTTTGACGTCAAGCACCTCATTGAACTTCCTAACCCAGTTTAAAACGAGGCCGGCAATCAGTTGTGATATCACATGACACATTACATGCTCGAACAAGACAAGTTATTCGAGCTCTGTAATGAGCGAGTGAGTGATTTGTTTTCAATGCACCGTCGTAAAATTACCTAAAAAATTAGTTCACCCATAAAGATGTGCTGCGAACATGCAAATGTGGCGTTCGAAGCGTTTGAACCTGCTGCTGAGTTTGAACATGTGAGCAATTATGCCGTTTGAGAGTACGTGAACTTTTGATGACAGGCGGGCGGGTAGTTGTAGCGGTTTTGCTCAGGTGATTTATAACTCAAAAGAAAGAGCTAAAGTAGCGTGTTCCATGGTAATATAAACTGATTCATAACATGGTTTAAGCACTAAACATCACCCGTTAAAAGAGTGACCGTAACCAGCTGTGGCATCCTGACAGTGTTTTTTTAGTTCATGGGGATATTCATCTTATGCACATGACTGATGGACAACTCAGATGTAGCTACTGGAGGGCATCAAACCCAAATATGAGATGAATTAGAGCAAAGAATCACAGCCTCCGGACATGAACAGCCAGCTCATTTTCCAAATTAAAGTGGCACATTTGGCTCAGATCGTGCACATTTCAATGCCCATATTGTATTTTTAATTTTTTTTTTATTTAAGCATATAAATTGGTATGGATTTATTTTGAGAGAGCAAAGAAGAAATATGCAGGACAAAAGAGGAGAAAAAAACACTTTTACAGGGACCACGAGTGGACAGACGATGGGAAAACAATTAGAAATTCGCCACGAAAAAACAAAATGTAATGAAAAGAATATAAATATAAAAGCAATAAAGACAGAAGTCATAACATAACAACTGTTGCATGATGTTGCGTGATGTTTAATCACATCAGAGTGTAGTTGACAAGTATGAACCACATACTGTAATAAAGAAAGCTCTCTTAATTTCCAATTTCACCTTTATTTAAGTTCCCCATTAGGTGTGACAGGAAACTGGCAGGACCACTCTCTGGGCGTTACATCTGTTACCCAGGCAGCAGCTCAACAAAACACGTCCTTGCACACCACCATCGCCATTCTCACCGCTCCGAATTATAGGAGTGAGTGAAAGAGGGAGAGAGATTGTCAGCTGTCTAAGTGAGACATGCTTCGCTCAAGGCTACGTCTCTCTTTTTCTGCCCTCTCGTCTCTCTCCTCCTTTCATTACTCAGCAGCAAGCAGCAGCAGCAGCAGCAGCAGAAGGAGAAAAAAAGAAAGAAGGTGTGACTGAGTGTTCATCACACTGAAACTCTTTCCTCCTCTCTCAAAAGAACAGCCATTGTCCAGGCATGAAAGTGCAGCAGGTTAAGGAGACACAAGAGCATGCACGAAAGGGCAGTCTGCAACAAAGAAGGCTGAGGTTAATACTGTTATCCATGTCAGCAATTAATCAGCAGAGTCGTAGAAAGGAACCATAAAAAATATGGTTTGTTTCCAGGAATGTGAAGAGATTTATTTATTTTTTTGTCTCTATTACAGTAAAAAAAAAAAAAACATGCATAGCAACAACGCTGCAACAGAGAGAAGTTAACACCAACTTTCTTTATGGTGAATAATCTACAGTTAGTCTGTATCTATTAGACATTTACAGTCCAAAAATAAACTGGCATCGAGTACAAAACTTTACAGAATGGCTTTAGTTTAACAGCTCAGTTATTGCCGTCTACGTCTGCCAGCTTTCTCCTTGCTGTTGAAATTCTGCAGTCTTTATGCAACCAGACTGACAACCAGTAGCTGATGGAATTATGTAACTGTAGACACAGGCTTTAGTTTAATAATCCTGTGAAGCCAACGCAGTCTATTCAGTGTTCTCATACGATCTGTCTGTACTTATTTTTGACAAATCTGGGTTTAGATTATACAAATTTACAGTGAGTTCCCTTTTAGAAATGTTAAGTTCAGCTGTCGTTGGATGTTTTGTCACACAAGGACGCAACAAACATGCATCACTCCAGTTTATTCCACTGACTGAATGTTAATGAAGTAAAAAAATGTAATAATGTGCCAGAAAAGACAGGGAAGGAAGAATACACAAAATGCATTGTGGTGAGACATGCTGGCTCTAAACATAACTCTATAAATATATCAATATACCAATGTCAATATCTATGTCCCAAAAATCAAATCAGCGCTGCAGCAACACTAACAAAGTAAGAAGTGCAAATGATTTGGTCTCACTGGTGATTGAGTCTGTTCAAACAACCGAGTTGGCAAAATTCATGGATTCAGTCTGAGCTTCAAAGCTGCTCACTAATTAGCAATTAAACTTCATTGTGCAAAACATGTTTTTCAGGATCGGTGGGGAAATAACTGTCACTGTCGGTCAGTCCTACCAGCTGTTGCTAATTGCCATTAATTCTGTGAGTAAGTTCCTGTAGGTCCAACAACTTTATACGATTTATATATTTTCTCCCTAACGGATCGCCCCACGTCAATTTCAGGAGTTGGAAACCTCCTAATCAGACTTTGATTCATATTATATCAATAATTTAAAGTCCATGTAAAGGCAATCCTGAGATTTCTTCCAAAACACATTAAATATGTTGTAAAATAGTTGCTTAAAATATGTGAAAAGACTTTGAACGATATATGACTGAGATGTAGAGTTAGAGGTTCAAACAGTTTTTCACCAGTTTTCAGGATCTTGTGGGCGGTCCTTAAAGGGTGGCTCGATGACACGCTGAGGCCACCCTGAGCAGAGACATAGAGATGAATTCATCTCAGCTCAGAGTGTTTCAAAGTTAGTCATGTCATTTTCTGAATTCATTTGACACGTTTCAATCACTTCAAAATGGCTGTTTGACTCCTCCCATGAGTGGGCGTGGCTTCAGCGCCTTCAGAAGACACGCCCCCACAGTCCTGGAGCTGAGAATTCATTTTTTTTTTTTTAATCATTCAAATTTGGCTGGGTGGTTAATAACACTTTCTTCTTTGGTTTGACAAACTCAGAACTCATATTTATTCTTACTTTACACGGACTTTAAACTTATAAGTTTAAATTAGTCTTTGGAGTATGGATGTTAAAACCTCATTTGACATCTCTAATTTGAATGAGATGCCATGAAAAGCTCACTGAGAGGTCTTTTGTTTTTAGACATTTTCTTCAATGATTGATGTTCAAGAAAGATTTCTGGCCGGACAGGTGACGAGTCTGTAGATGGCCCCTGTAATATTTCCTAAAACCTAAAGAATATACAATCAATATAATATAAATACAAAAGAAATCAGCTCATCATAATTGTTCAATATGGACACAAAGCCAGTGATGCCACTGGTGCAGTGTTAAATTTGTGCTGAAGAGTTTAAAGCGTCCCTGATGTTTGATCTCTTTAAAGTTGGTGTTTAACTGAATCTTATAAGACATGTAGCTTCACATGAACTGTACGAGTTCTGTTCTCAGCAGCCAGTTCAGTCCAACATCAAGCTCAGAGACTGAAATGAAACTTTTTGACTGCTTCATTTCTGAGTTATTTTCAGTTTGATGTATCGCTAAGCAACAGGGAATAACAAAAAGAAAAAATGGTAATAAGTTAATTGAGACACTTGACTTTTTCTGATGACGTAGACGTTGAATAGCTGTTCCCACCAGGTGTGTCCTTCAAGTGGCAGGCTAGTGAAAAACAGGCACGCAAACACAAAGGCTTAATACAGTAGCAATTTTGTCCACCCCCACCATGTCTGTCATCCTAGCCTTTCAAACCAGGGGCGTATTCTCCACCGTGCACACGCTCACACAGTCGCACACGTGCACTCGTGGCATGGAAACACTGCTCAGCCTAAAGGCTTTGTGGTTGCCTAGCTGCCCACCTACTCACCTGTACCCACCCATCCTCACCTGTTTAGATGCTTAAGACCAAAATAGACCTTAAAGTAATTGCATTATCATCGCGGACTGAACATGCAATCTCAAGTGGCTGTTGATACTTGTAGGGCAGTCGCCATGGGTGGTTCAGCGAGGGTTTGGAAGTGTCAGTCTGTCATGGTGCCCACTCACTTAGGACACACTTGCTAAAGCTAGTTGTGTGGTTAAGTCCCTCGCCTCTGGAGCAACACTGAGGCCGAGGATCCTGCCCAAGCTTGATCTGCTGCGTCTTCCATCTTTTGTCTCTCATCTAAACCTCGCCACTTACAAAGACTCGTATTACTGCCGGCCCTTTTGGCCTGATCGCCTAAATAATTAAACAACAGCGGGAACGAGGTTTACTGAGAAACAAAGTAGTTTGTAGGACATGTTGTCCCACCACATCTGAAGGCAAACGTGTTTATAGCTGCTCTGAATGGCATCTCTCAAAGTTGGAGTAAAAACCCTGCTGTCACAATGAAGGAGACAGTCTGTCCTCAAAGCCATGCTGAAGAGTAACAAAGGTTGTCTGCAGCTTTGCTAGTGGCTCTGTGAGACTGCACAGTGGTGCTTTGTTTGGTTAAAATCATAAACCAAGTATTGGAAAACATAAATTTCAAGCCAATCCGTTCAGCAATTGTTTCATTCAAAACCACAAATGTCGACCTCATGGGGGCCAAAGCGCTCAGCAAAGTCAGTAGGATACTTTGCCTTGGAAGCATCAATGTCTGCACTGCGTCCAGTGCCAGTCCATCTTGTAGATGCTGAGAGATTTGAACAGGATAACTGAAATCTTTGACTTGTGCAAAGGTTTTCAAACTGTGAGGAGCGCCTACGCAGGGGGGGGGGGGCGTGGGAGAGTTGCAAATCTGAACACAGAGACGTGATGCACACATTTTTAGATCGAGTGTGACTTACCCTTTCCGAGGATATCGTTTAATATGTCCATCAAGAAACGTCCATGAATCTGCTTAGAAACCAGACGAAGAAATGCTCCTTATAACTCCAGAACAGCCTGAGAATGAAGTTTACTCCGGTCTCAATGTAGTCCAGTGATAGATGTTTGTACATTGCAAACAGGTACTGCTAATACCTAATTTAACATACAACTCTAGGCTGACAGGCTCACAGTAAAGCTGTTGCACACAGCGACATTTTATTAAATCCAAAAACTTCATCGTGGCACTAGAGGAACAATTAGGGGGTGACCAAAATCACTAGGATTCATGATAAAAGAACCATGAATGTCTGGACCCAAGTGGACACTGCCATCTCTAAGAGCATCACGCTAATAACTAATGCCTAATAAAGAGAGAGCCTGTGAGAGAAGTTCGTATTCTGCATATTTACTCACTTTCTCGCATTAAACTTTCTTGTTATGTCATTTTGACAGATGGGCTTGTAATAATTCCACTATAATCTGTTTTTTCCCGACATTTAAATGATATTTTTAAGGATGACGAGACATATAGGCTATTTGATATGCAACTCGTTCACAGTGAGATTCGATATATAGAACTTACAGATTTATGAGGACATGAAGAGGAAAGATACAGATACACCGACTTCGGACTTCGGACACTCAGCTGCTGTGACATCTTGCAATAGCTAGTCTATGTAGCAATACAGCTGACCACTGCGACGGCTAAAGCCCGCTAGATAACGAGGCCATGCATGTGACATCAAAGACAAGACTACTAAACGATTGGTAATTAATATGAACGCTTGCCACCAACTGGATGAACATTCGGTTAACGTGTCTGCACTCGAGAAGGTTTCCTCTCTCTTGGATAGTGAATCTTCATCATTATCCGTGTACTGGTGAATGAGCCTTATGATTGGAGTTTATTGGGCAATAAAACAGGTTGGAATGGAGTCTGTATTTTAACGTGTGTGTTTAATTAGTGCCTTTTTTTAATATTGTTTATTTCCTCACATATTAATGCCCATACTTCTCTCTCTCTCTCTCTCTGTTTATCCCCGTCCTCAGCTCTTGGAGTATGTTGGAAAAGGAAAGAGCATCACAGACGTGGGTTTGGCTCAGGCTCGCCAGCCGCTCACCACCCGCTGCCACTATTATGAATTGGAGATCGTTGATGCTGGGGAGAAGTGCTACATCGCCCTGGGCCTGGCAAGAAGGGTGAGCTTTCTAAGAAAAGAACTCATTTGGCTCTTTCTCTTATTTTTCCATACGGTTATATACAAGGCTATATATCTCCAGTGAACTCCGGGGATGTGGACTGCAGCAATAAGACTTCCACGTTGCTTTCTTATGCTCTTCCTCTCTGGTCCCCACAGTTCAACAAGTCAGTGAGCTAACAACATAATGATGGAAAACTGACATTGGGAATAAGGCAGGTAATTAGCATGTGCAGGCGTTGTCTTGGGAATGTTTAATGGAAGAGCAGCTACACTGAATATTTAAAGGAAGGACCCCCCACGTGCATATACATCACAGTCTGTGGAGAGAAAATGGTGAGTGGCTCAGCCTGTAAAGTCCATTTTAGAGGACAGAAAGTTTGTGAAATAGACTACTGGTAGTAAACATAGTGGTACTGTCATAAGCTTTATTTTCTTCCCCATTATCCAGCAGCTTGGCCATTCTTTTTGGATCTAATGGGCTACTTTGGGTGGATGAAACACCCCCAGAGGAAAATACAATTAGAGAAATTTTAACACCTCTCATTTGAGCCCTTATTTCTTTTTCCAAAGAATGCACATGCGGTTCCCATTTCTGCATTAACACTGCAGCCCTGCAAGTGACTGCTACCACGTAGAGCTGCTTTGAAGAATAAAAACAGACAAACCTGTAAACGTTTGGGCACCGAGTGAAGCTGATGGACGTTAAGAGACGCACAGAGTGCAGGGTTAATATGTTAAGACATTTCAATGCACGGATGCAAAGGTATAAAGTCTTGCAGCAGTTAAACTCTGGCCTCCTCACTAAGCTCATGAAGGACAGGATTAAACTTGTATAAATGTCTCCTTTCTGATAGATGGAGTCTCTCACAAACCTATTTGCATATATATATTTTTTTACATTATTCTTCTGACTCAGGAACTATTTCTTTGACAGTATGGGTCCATGATTTGTGAGTTTTTTTACACCCTGTAAGTTTAGCCTCGAAAGTGTTATGAATGTGAAATATTAGCGACTGCCAAAGCCAAGGCCTGTGGAGAGCTGCCAGCACTGTCTCTCCCAGGGTCAAAACTCTGCTCCTTTTAAAAACAAAAATAAAAGATGAAACTTGTACGACATCTTTCAAGGTCTCAGAGGCAATTTATATAAAACAGGAACAGAGGGATGCACAGGTCACCAGATGATATTAAAACAAAGAGAGCTATAGGTGCATACGGAGAGGAGAGAAATATTTGCACTGTATGTGTCCGACTTAGAGATTTCAATCCAAGCCGTGTAATTTTAGAACATTAGTCAATATTTAAATCCTCAGTAAGTCAATAAATCAATAATATCGCCTTCATAGATATGTTGTTTGTCAAACCAGCTCCCCTGCAGGCAGCATCGCCCATATTTCACCTTTACGGTCGAAACTTTTGCGTAAAATCAACTATAATGCTGCAGCTGCTGTGCATATTTTTGCAGGTTTTTTTTTTTTTTTTTCACATATTTGTGGAATCGGCTTGATTCAGCAAGATTCAGGCGTCTTGGTGGGTGTTTCTAATGCCAGCGGTTGCTAGCAGATGCACCGATTTAAGACCTAGACATCTGGCTCTGCCACCCGTACGCTCAGGGCGATCCAAACTTTTCTCGTCCTACCAGTTCCTACCAGATCAGGGGCGTCCCTCTCTACCTTCACAAACCTCCTGAAGACCTCCAGCTCTTCAGAGAGGACCTCCTCTGCAACACTACCAACAACTGGACATGATAAATCTATCCACCTCTACAACTGGACCTTGACTCTATGCGAGCGGTGGTTGCACTGTATCTTGGTTGTTTCCCTTTTCTGAGTCGCTTTGGATAAAAGAATCAGCTGACTGTGTTCTGTGTAAGCCATAAATTAAGGCTGACTACATGAATTTATGTCCATTAGCCTAACTTGCTCAGGTTTCCTCTGAATTCACAGCAGACATCACGTTTTCTTCATGTTATTTCAACACCCGCTGAGTCATCGGCAGTTCCTGCTTCGCAGCAACGGGTAGTCCCGTAACAAACAACGTCACAGAGTCCACTTAAAGTACTGAGTCAGAGGGTCATCACACGTTGAAGCAATAAGTCCACAAATCAATGACGTTGGTAGTATTACCTTCCTCATATACATGTCCCCTGTCAAACCAACTCCCTACAGACTTTATCGCCCATATTTCACCTTTACAGTTAAACTTTTTGTATAAAATAAACTTTAATGCTGCGATTACAGTTTTTGGATGCATTTGTGGAATCAGCTTAAAAGTTTCAGACGTCTGGGTCAAGTGTTTTTAATAGCAGCATCTGCCCGGTGTTGCTAAAGATGCACTATCAGTAACCGATTTAAGACGTCTATCCCTTTTAAAGCATTCAACATTCATGCCAGGCTAACTGACATTGATTAATGTAGTTAGCCTTGCTTGCACATGAATCCAAACACACAGGTTCACCGGTCTGCACTGATTTCCCAGCAGACATCACTTTTGGTTCGTGTTATTTCAACACCCACTGAGTCATCTGCAGTTCCTGCAAACCGGCAGTGTCACAGCAACGGGTAGTCCCGTAACGAACAACGTCACAGAGTCAACTTAAAGTACTGAGTCACGGAGTCGCATGGTGAGCACTCGAATAACATGCAGAATAAACAATGACTAAGAGCATCGACCGCACCTCCCCCATGTGGCTGCTGAAATTAGTCATGAGAAGAACTTTTTCTTTTTCACGGAAATATACAGATAACAGCAAGTGCGCCAATCAAATTACCGACATTGTCAGCTGGACTCATGGCCCCTGGAGAAAACTAATGTAGGATGTGCTCTCTCTGCAGAAAATATATAAATTATAACATTTAAACGTATGATCACTGCAAAAATGTATTTTAAATTCAACCCTTTCAATCTCACCATACGAATTTAGAAACAAAATATCCTCTGATGGAGCTGCAGGAGAAGACTACATGCACAACACATGCTCTGTGTTAAACACATACAGACGCTGCTCCCATGGGTGAGGAAGAGGTTGAGTGGTGATAACTCCAGTACCATTACCTCCTCAGAGTTCTCCTCTCCTTTATTTTTGCTACACTACTTCTCTCTCTCTCTCTGCATCTGGGTTTCATTATAAAGACATTAAGCTTAAGTCCAGGAGAGGTGATAAAGCAGCAAATTGAAGGGCTTGGGTAATAACTGTTTACTCAACAGCAGTCGCAAGTTTGCATGCTGGTCTTTTTTTTTTTTTTTTACATAGCATCCTGTGGTAAGAAAGAAGGCTTGAATATAAGCATAAATCCAGTCATTAATGCCCCGCAGACTGCCATATTTTCGCTGTCTGTCTCTCTTTCTGTTTGTTGTGGTTGCTGACGTCAAGCTCAACTTTGTACTCAATTTTCTTCACTTAACAAATCTTTTTCTCTTCCTTTGCCAACTCGTTCTGTCTCCTAACATCCACAATAGTTCTGAGTCACCTCTCAAGGAAAGTAAAATATTTGAATTTGTGGCTCCACTGTGGTCCCATCTTAAAAACATCATAACAAATACTGCATGGATTGGTGTGAAACTTGGCACAGACGTTCATTGTTTCTAGATGAGAAAGCTTAATCTGATGACAACTCCCCCGGCACCACGAGCAGTTATTAAGCGAGACGTTTCAACATCATAGATTAGAGCTAGATTTTTGTACAGACATTTATGGTCCCCAGGGGATAAAGCCTGATGACTTTGGAGATTCATTGACTTTCCCTTTTGCACCACCATCAGGTTAGCATTAAAATGTCTCAACGACTGTTGTATTACCAATAAAGGTCCGGTGTGTTTAAGTTTAGGGGGCTCTATTTACAGAATAGAATAATAAAACTATGTTTTCATTAGTGTACAATCCCCTAAAAATGATAATAATTATGGTTTTGTTTCTTTAGAATGAGCATGTTGCGGTGTGTGTCTACAGTAGCCCAGAACAGACAAACTAAACACTGTACCTAGATGGGGCGTTTCAAGGATGTTGTTTTTTTTTGCATATTTTGCAGCCGCCGTAGTTTCTTTTTCATGCTCGAAGGATAGGATAGGAGGATAGGGGTAGGTGAGGGGTTGCAGTAAGCAACACGACCACTAGATGGCATTAAATCCTACACACTGGTCCTTTAAACTTAGTGCAGACATTCATGCCGCCCTCAGGATGAATTAAATAATTTTTGTAATCTCAAAACTAATGACTTTCCCATCAGTTGCACCCTGTATGTAGTGCTAATTAGCTAATATTAGCATACTATAAAAGTTTACATGGTAAACATGATACTGTATAAACCTCACCATGTTGACATTATCAAAACATCAAGGCAAGTTCCTCGTAAACATATTTGGCAACAAACCTGATCCTGACTCTGATAGAATGATGTTAGCATTTGGCTCATAAACATTATTATGTTCTATGTTTAGCCTCTGAAAGCCGCCAACATGTCTGTAGTCTCTTCCCAATGCAAAGATAAAGGGAAAGTGAACCAACACGTTCAAATCAAATTAGATGGAAGTACATTTTTGAATCCCCAAAGCCACCGTTGCCAGTTTCCTGTCCAACAGGGAAGTCAGAGGAATTTGTTCTGTGATAAGTTTGAGTTCTTTGTGCGTAAGGTAGATGTGTTGTTTTGTGTGTTTCTGTAATCTTAGATCTGTTTTGACCCTCACCGCAATTCCTAGACCTGTCATGACCTCTCACTTCCTCTGAAGATAAGGGTCCCCATGAATGTACAGTATGCATACGCTTGGTAGCGGCAGTTGTTTTTCATCCGGTACACACACTGGTTGCTAGGCTGTGGGACAAAGAGAGATCTAGGCTTAGTTATGGGGTGGTGGTGGAGTGTAGCTGGTAGGTTGAGGAGGAGGGGGTAGCAAGGTAAGAAGTCGGGAGGTAGAAAAATCAAGGGAAGCTATTCGAATATGAAAAACACAGGAAAAAAAGCAGGAAAACCCTCATGTCCTGAAAAACAAACAAAACCCTAAAATCCTGTAAAAAATTTTTAAAAAAAGTGTAACGCTGTGGGAGGATAAGGAAGTGAAGAAGCAGGTAGGGGAGATGGGCTGAATATGTGAAGGTGGATGGATAGGTGTCATCGTCATGACGGAGGACTGAAGGCACAGATCGGTCGGTTCAGCAGCTGTCTGAATGAAACTGATTGTTTTCTCAGTTTATGACCCTCCGTCCTCTCTGATGACTCTATTGACTCACTCTCTGTTCATGAATAAGTCATAAAGCCAAACACACAGCATGCAACAAGAAATAAAACAGCACAAACTGTTCAGGAGGTTGGAATGGCAGTGTTTCCTCTGTCCTGGTATGCTCCGGGACCAGGTCCTGGGAACAACTCTCTTCCTCTTCCTCCTCTGATGCAGCAGTCCTACTAAGCGTTTTTTCTCTGCTGCTGTTTTTGTGCCTGAAGCTGAAGAACCCACAGCACCGTCAGACCAGTAACACTGTACAATGAGCTCTTTGGTACAAGAACTGCAAAGACTTGAGGTGAATAATTCGATTAGTCGACGGGCAGAGAAGCTTTGTCATTATTTTAGCTAAAAATATCTGCTGTTTCTGTGAGAATTTGATGATTTTCTTTGTCCTACTTGATAATAAACTGAATATCTTTTGGTTTTGGTCAAACAAAGCAAGATGTGACCTTGGGAAATTGGAAATTCTAACATACATGTTCACCGTTTGCTGACATTTTACATGCAAAATGATTTAATTGATTAGAAAGAAAGAATCATTAGTTACAACCCTATTTAATGCTAAATCCGAGATTAATAGATACAATTTAGACTGATTGGAAAAAAAAGGACCATATGATTGGAGATTGGAGATCATTTATTATCGCGTGTCTGTAGTGCTGCAACAGTTATTTTCATTATTGATCAATCTGTCAGTCTTCTTTTAGATTAATCGATTTGTTTGGTCCATAAATTGTCAGAAAATATTGATCCCTTGTCGTCCTCAATTGTCTCGGTTCTGCTCACAACCCAATTTTGACACCTTTTTTTTATTAAGAAATGACTCCAAACTATTTATCAATTATTAAAAAAGTTGGAGATTAATTTAATAGTTGACACTAACACATTAACTGGATGTATGAATCTTGGAAAAGAGAGTGCAGAAGTGGAAAGGGAGCTTAGCTCGTTTGGCTATAGGGATGACAAGGTCGGTCGGTCAAACTATGTAATGGAAACACTGTTTCTCAATTCACTTCAATACTTTACTACCTTATATTACCAGATAGCACAGATTAACCTCAGAGCAGCTCCAAAAAACAAACATATAAGTAGATAAATCATATAAAGCCAGAATAGTTTCACATTTATACATTGAAACTTACATAATATGATCGGTTTCTAGGAAAGAATCCGCTTTGTTCTGCTACATTTGTTATAAAGTGTTTGTTTTGTGCTGCTCCCTACCTCCTTTTAAAGTGCTTGTTGGCTAATGTTTGTTCTACTACAACAAGTGCTTGTGCGTCAGAGTTCAAGTGTCGAACAGTCTCAGGATATGTGCTGTTCCTGCAGAGAAATGTCCTACACTGTAATCTCCTTCCCGAGGGGAGGGTTTTGAAGATGGAGCTATCGGGGCGAGAGGGGTCGGTGATCACCTTATGTGCTCTGCTTCTGATACGTATGGCGCATATGAAGGAGACCAGCCATCGCTCTAACGCTAACATATGTTTCTCTACTGTATTTTCTTGTTACTTAGTAATGGGGTGGAAGAATTTGAGGTGGGAGACGTGAGCTAGCGGCGAATTTGCTACATTCCAATAAATAAACAAAATTAACTCACAGTATGTCAAGAAAGGAAATATTCTTACACATATTTTCCTTATTGAACATAAAAACGACAGACAGAAACAAAATAAAACTCACCAAATCCTTCTTGGTTAGTCTTTCCACTCTTCCAACAATCACCAACTCTGGTTTGGTTGACATAAACCCTTAATCCGTCAAGTTAGATGTGAAAATATTCTGGCCTTACAGCTGTTTTTCCTCTCAGTCATTCATCGCCTCAGTGTGTGTAACGTGCCGCTCAGTGCGAGTCTGTCGCTTAACAGCAGCTCTTCCTCATTCTATGGAGGCAGACCATTGAATTAACTAAATAAAATGTCAGAAGACTCGGTCCGGTCGCGCAACCAAAGTGACAACGTTGATGGACCAAGAATTATCTCCAAAAAAGGTGCCGTATTGCCAGAGTTGCAGCTGTTTAGCCTCAGCAGGCAGCTGTATTCAGTGAAAACCTTCTACACTACATGTTCAGTACCAAACGACTGGCAGACACAGTTAGTGACTAGCTGGTGAATACAATGGAGCATTTAGAAGCTAAACAGGCAGATATTTCCCTCTTGGGATTGGTGGACACCAAAAATGGAGCTAGAATTGATTGAACTGACATGTTGGATTCACATTATTTGTGTTTGTATCAAGAAAGCACTTGCATATTGATGAACATGCCCAAACACACTCGGGTAAGCTGCTGTTCTCCTCACTCCCATCAGATCAACACAGCTAACTGTCAGACGGTTGTTGTTCTCGTGTGAGGAGCTAGAGGTTTTAGCCCGATGACACGAGGTTAAACAAACAGACCTGCATTAGTTTCCTACACAGTGTCTGCCCAACCCCTATAGGTGAGGTTGTGTGGGCACGTACAAACAGAAACACACTACTTTCCCTGCAAACACACACACACACACACACACACATGCTCTCACATCCGTTGTAATTCATGGCTTAAGTTATATTTTTAGACAGCTCTGTGATATGCCAGTGTGATTAAACGATGTAGATGATGGGTATCTGCTTCCACACGGTTCCCCGCTTGGCCCGCACCTTTCCGCTCTTAGTCTTTCAGACTTGTTTACTCTGCCACCGTGTGGAAATGCAGGCTGCTCTGATGACACCGGTGTTGCAGCTGTGGATCTGATATTGCAGGCCCCTTTTTCGCTCTGCCATGCCGTGGACCCGACGCTCGTGTTTGTTGTTCTTAGGAGCAGCTTGCATTTCTCTGATGGCTTCTGCAGGCCAGCGGGTGAGGTGACCATGTTTTGAGAGTTTACAGCACGTGAGAACGGACCGGCTGGCTTAACGTGGTGTTCTCTCTGTCTTTTTGCATTCCATCATATGTTGATAGAGAAGGAGTGTAGGTATGATTTAGTGGCGCCACCACCGATTTTAAAGAAAACAAAAAACACAGCGTTAACTGTTGTAACTTCTGAACCACAATAGGTTGGAATGTTTCTTTTATCAGAAGGATAGCTATTCTATAAAGCAATGTGATCTGCTTTACAGAATTTATGGCTAAAAACGGGTGAAAAAACAAATATTGTATTCACTCAGGAGATTCAAATCTTGTTTTTTCAGGTACTTAAAGCAACATTATGTAAGATTTGGTATGTTTTTATGAGTTTCAGAGTGCAATTCATTCATGCACTGCTGTCTTAAATGGACAGCTTGCTACGATTACATTTCTTACAACTTTGCTAACAGACAAACATCAACAAGGTCACCAACAGCAGACATAGCAGCCAGCTAATATTACTGACTAGTCCAACAGCAGTCAGCCCAGCTCGGCGTCTGTCTTTCAGCCTTTTATTTCACCAAGCTCTCACCAACCACTAAAAGTCAGTCCCAGATTCACTCTTGTCCGGCGGCTTCATGCTCGCTCACTCTCTACTTTTCTCTTCTTGGCTTCCTCCGTCAACGTCCTCTTCAATCACTTTCCTCCACCAGCATTTAACCCCCCAATTCCGGCCCTGAAAACCTCCTACTACAGCTAACTGATCAGCTAACTAGCTAACAGCAGCTACAGTTATCAGCAGTTTACTTCACTGTCCATCAGGAAACTCTGTAAATCACAGAGAGTTGAGCTGGAGGACATCAGAGGGAAAACCAGAAAACATTTTCTCCATAAAATATGATCCAGTTTCACCAAAATCAGTCAAATAGTTGGTGGTGTGTTATGTACTTCTCCCGACCCGGAGCCCAAAGTTACAGTGTGAAAACAGACGTACGAATTGAAAAATTCTTTTTATTTTTAAAGGTTAACATTGCAAGAGGAAAGTCTTCCAGGATGAGGACTAACTGATGTGTGGAGAAACTAAAACACCCTCTTGGATAACTTTGTGGAGGTTTCTGGAGTGTAAACTTCCTCAAGTTTATTGTAGAATTTAAGTATTTGACATATTTTGACCTGATAATGGCACTAATAATGACAACAGCGATGCAGCCAACATTTTTCAAGACTCAAATGCGGTTGAGGAAAAGTTAGCGGATCACTAAATCAGTTGTCTTCCTCCTATGAGGACCATGAATGTTTGTATAAAGTTTTATTGAGCTGTTGAGGTATTTCAGTCTGGACCAAAGTGGTCGACTGTCCAACATCTTCATCCCGCTCTTCATTGCTTAACAGGAGACACTGTATTGTGTATACTGAGAAACTGTGACCCTGACGGGAGTGCTGCTTCAGTTTTCTCCATAAACCAACATATTTATTTGTTGAAGACACTGAGTAGATGTTATGAATTAGAGATGATGGACACAACAATTACCAAGAAGACGGCTATGAAAACAGGCATTTAACAGTCGATCCATTTATCAGACACAAGTCTGCGGTTTACATTAAAGCGCTATAAATCCACCCGTTATTTGTTCAGGCATCCCTAATGTTGTCTTATTTCAGAATCTTCCTCAAAGTCTCTGATCAAATCAGTGTCTGTGGATCATCAATCAGAGGAGAAAACACCCAGACGCTGCTCTCCCTCGTCGTGGAGATGCAGCCCACATGCCAGTCAGCCAGAGGAATCCTCCAGCTTGTGGTTGAGACGAGGGGGAAGAGGAGCAGACTTGGCGGATCAAGGGTTTTTCAGGCTTGGAGCAGTAGCTGCATTCCTCCATGTCTCTCTGTCTTCCTCTGCTGATGTCTCACTCTGTCCTCTTCCCTCCCTCCCTTTCTCTCTCTCTCTCTCTCTCACTTTCCCCCCATCCATTTCCATTTCCTGTTCCTCAAGCCCCAATGGGGTTGTCAGACAGGATCGTTGATGTTTCCCTGATGTCCTGTCCTCAAATGCTGCTCTCTCCGTCTGCCTGGCCCCGACCAACATGTCTGTCTGCACTCTCCCTATTACTCATTTCTCTGCTCCACACAGGTGCTAATAGTAATAATTTCATCGGGCTTCTTTTGTTTATGAGTAATGTGTTGCCTATTCAGTCTCCGCATCAGTCATCGGTGGCTGTTCTTTTGTTTGGTTAAAAGAACATTTCCCTTCACCGTGACTCGCCAAAGACGGATTGTTTTTTTTCTCTCGTCTTGGACGTCATCACGGTCGTATTTTGGATTTCTTTTACCTGAGACGTGATGAAAATGAAAGTCTTTTGGCTGCCTTGTTTTGTCTGTTAATACACGATGAAAAGAAATAAAGAGTTTACCATCGAGAGAGAGAGAGAGAGTGTGAACAGGAGAGCTTTTAGAAGATGTAGCCTACTGAGGGGATGAAAGAGGAGCATAATGTCATTGCCCTCCACCTCTCTTGTTCTTGCAGTAGTGTGTTTCTACAGTAATGGAGGTGCAGCGTAAAAGACAGATAAGAAACTCTGGTAATCAACTCTGAGTCATACTCTGATCTTATCCAAACGTTGGCCCTCTAGTTATTTCTGTTGGCATTGAGAAACCTGGAGAAAGGTGTTCATACTGTACATGCAGTCAAATGGAGAGAGAGAGAGAGAGAGAGAGACAAACATATCCTCACCTCTCAGAGAAGTAGCTGACACTGACAGATTTCCAAAACAGAGGCAAACGGAAAGGAATCCTCGCCCTCATTAACATGTTCGAACGACAAATATCACAACACAGAGCGCCGGGAAACACCGCGAACCCGCTACTGAGGTTTGTACTCCAGAATTTAGAGTTGATTTTGGATTTCTCCTCATGTTGCACGGCATTGTAGTCAGAGCAACAAAAACTAGCGAGTCGACAACTTTGCTAACAGCTAAACATCAAACAAGGTCAACAACAGCAGACGTAGCAGCCAGCTAATGTTACTGACTAGTCCAACAGCAGTCAGCCCAGCTCGGCGTCTGTCTTTCAGCCTTTTAGTTCACCAAGCTCTCACCAACCACTAAAAGTCAGTCCCAGATTCACTCTTGTCCATTGCTTGGTCACTCTCTCATTTTCTCTTCTTAGCTTACTCCGTCAACGTCCTCTTCGGTCTAGTCTCCTCTGTCATTAGAGGTCCATAGAGGCTGCTGAGCCTGGTTACATTCCCAGCTCCTGTTCTGGCACAACACTGGCTCCACTCCCCTGTAAACTTCCTTTTCTTCTTCCCGGTGGTCCAAAACGCCTGTGCTACAAACACTAACACTCCCCCTGGTGCTCTGAGCTCACAGTCCGGGCAGCCCCGGCTAACAAACTGAGCTAACAGCAGCTACAGCTGTCAGCAGTTTACTTCACTGTCCATCAGGAAACTCTGTAAATCACAGAGAGTTGAGGCGGAGCAGCCGGAGGACATCAGAGGGAAAACCAGAAAACATTTTCTCCATAAAATATGATCCAGTTTCACCAAAATCAGTGAAATAGTTGGTGGTGTGTGACTTAGTGCCGTAAAGCGTTACGTACTTCTCCCCTCACCTGATCACAGGTCAGTGTAGATCAACAGGAGGTAACAGATGTTAATTTATGTTGGAAAAGTCACACAATGTTGCTTTAAATATGCCCGGCTAACTACTTTACAATTACTGTAGTAGTAACCTTGCAAAGCTGAGGAGTATATCATCAGCTAAATAAATAATTTTTGTGGTTACAGGTGATGTTAGACACACATCCAGTGTGTGTGTGTGTGTGTGTGTGAGCCAAGATACAGCATTATTAGAGTTTGAACATTAGCAGCTCTGTCTGCCTCTTTATTGGATTTGGATAAGTTTACGCTCGAGTAACCTCAGCCAAACATGAAACCTGATCCGGCATTATGTTTCCTAAACTCATCAGTTAGTCATCAACCTCAGAGCCTTTTCTCCTGAAACAGTGAAACATACTACTGCTTATAACAACTGTGCTGCTTGTCCCTGTATGTGTGTTTTATGGATCAAACAGGGTTTGATGTTACTGGGGCTAACTAGCTCTGCTATGCAGCTATGTTTTCTGCATTGATCTTGACTTATAGCTTCATCCTCAGTCTTTTAGGATTGTCTCATGTATGCAGATGGCTCAGCTGGAAAAAGTCTTCAAGTATCTAGCTGGCTACAGCCGATTAAAATCTGCCAGCAACAGTTGCCTTTTTTGGACTGTGTTGTTCATGCTCATTTGTTGCTCTTTAGTCTGCTGGTCACCCATTATCTCAGAGTGTTTGTCTGTAGAGGTTCAAATCATCTTCATGACTGTGAAAACGTGTGTTTGTGTTTGTGTTTGTGCAGGATTACCCCAGGAACAGACACCCGGGATGGAGCCGAGGATCGGTGGCGTACCATGCAGGTGAAATTTTAATCCCTTCTTACTTCTTATTGGTTCTGTGTTTCTCAGAAGAATACGAGTTGTTTCCTGTTGTAAGTGTGGAATTTCCCCCCATAGTCCCGTTTAACCGAAATCCTAAAAAAAAAAATCTGATAAACTTCCTCTAAAGCATCTACTGTATCTGCTGCCTTTTAGATGGAAACATCACAGGGCACCGTCTCAGCTGGATGTTAAGGTGCCTAGCACAAACAGAGATGAAGGAGGATCGCGGGCAGATAAAAGAGACAAAAAAAACCAAAAAAACAGACAGTGACAGCATCAGAAAGAGGAGCACGATCTTCATCTCTCTCTCTGTCTGTCATCTAAATATCTCAGCAAAGCAATGACCCAAAAAAAACAAGACACAAAAAAGTTTACTTATCTTTATCTTCCAGGCTTACACACACACACACACACACGCGTTTAGTCTTGGTTTTTTGTGACGACAGGCCTGTGAACATTATCTTTACAGGCATCTGCACAAAACCCCCACAGCTCCCATTCCAGGCCTCAGCACCCATCGCTATCAGTGCTAAGAGATTAGCTATCAAACGCTGCTGCCGCGATATGAGAGCAGCGGCAGCTAGGTAGGTGGTTGTTGTTACACCGTACGAGCTACAGTAGGTAGCCCGGGTTCTTTATCTGACAATCCGCTGTCACAGTCAAGATCTTGTTAGCTCTTATCAGACCCGAAGCAGGAGCTAGCTGGCTTTTATCTGCATTATTTTGGTCTGAAGCATCCCATTGTTAATCTCTCTCACAGGGGGAATTCAGATGCTCTCGTTCTCGATGATTCACACGATTCTTTTACGAGGAAATGATTTTATTTTTAGAAGAAGGTTTATATACTTTCTTCCAGTTGACCTCCAATCAGCTATCAAAACACATCTTCTCGTTCACTCTGCACATTCCACTCATGTTTCGGAGTTGATGTTTATACTCCCGAGTCCACCGTATCCCTTTGCAGATTCCATTTATGCTTTAGGATACATTAATAACAATAACAGTTGATGCCGTGCGTCCTGCCGGGGTCTGCGGATGATGCCTCATCGCTGAGTGACAGACGAGGGCCAGTCGTTCACGGGGCTCACCAACGCCGAGTCCCAGAGGCCTAGCGCTGCGGTCTGCCTGGTTTTGGCTGCATCGCGTCGGACACCACAGAAATGTGCACGCCCCAGCGCAGCTCCCATTAATCTTATTTGTTAGAGACTAAAATGATGTATGTGGTTTTCCACACCGTGCGTATGAGGTTTGCCTTCCCATGCTTGGGTTAAGGTGCAGGCTCTGATCCGGCTACTTAAAATCAACAGCCGGGGGGCCTCTTCTTCGCGTCTCCCCCTCCGTGCATCCACCGAACAGCTTAGGAACCTCAAGAATTGCACGCAGGCGCTCGTTGGCAGGGTGACAAAAACTTAATGTATACACAGTATCATATACCCCAGGTCAAATAACCACAGCAGAAATTGCTTATAGAAGGAATAACTAGCTTTGTTACTCTGGTTTTTTCTTACTCGGTGCAAGCCAAGAATGCTGTGAAGAGGTGTTTCAGTGATACGGGGCACCTCTGTTTATTTACTCTCATGGTTCGTTTTTGTGTTTGACCTCGCTATCTGAAGGAGCAAAGGTCTGCTGGGATATTCTTGGCAGGCGTTAGCCTTCTGCAGACTTTTGAAAACTCTCTGTTATATTTTTATCGTACCTCACGCTGCTCCTTAACACACTGTGAACGTTGTTATCGTTAGCTGTCAGTGGCTGTAGATTGTTTTTTGAGTTATATTAGCCGCCCGGAGGCTGATATATAAATTATTTAATGCTCCAGCACCACATTCCTGCTTTTCTTATTTATATCTTACATGTACGGTTTGACTACCGAGCGGCCCGTCTGTCACCTTTGATTTATGGTGCGTTGTATCGGGCACGCGCCAGTGTTGACCTGGATCACATGTGATGTTTATTGTTGACTTTTAAGATTGTGATTTAGCTCCAGATATATTCCAGCTATATACACAAAGCCTGCCAACCATATCTCTCTTCCTTTGTATAGCTTGTATAGTTTGAGAGTTCTTTGGCCTGCGCTGATGTTACCGCAAGTGTTTGTGTTGGGAGCTGGCCCAAGTGTGGACCTCCATCCCGTGTGTTGGCTTGCAGGTTTGGCTCTGCGAGTTAATGGGCCGTAGGGCCTGTGAGCCCCTGTGGGCCCTATCAGGAGCAACCAGCCATCCAACCAGTGAGTGCTCCTTGGCAAGCGTCATTAACCCTGTCACCCTCCTTCCATACCCCTCCATCAGTGACTCACACGTGCTATGATTCAACACCCGCACCCGAAGTTTGTGCCCTACCACCACTGCCACCACCATCCATCCATCACCACCCAGCCAACCTCAGATGATAGAGCTCAGTCTAACTTCTGTGCTCTGTATCAGTGACAGGGTCTAATCTGATTCCAGCTCAGGTTCTGCAAAAACAAATATTCAATACCAACATGTTGCATACGGGGATGATATTACCTGCTTACCTAATGGGACAAAAATGGACCTGGATGACACAGCCTCTTTAACAATAACGGGCACAAAGAGAGTGTGATGAATGAACTAACCATTATCTGAACCGAGCATGTGGGTGTCGCCACACAAGTGAGAGAATTATGGCTACAATAGCGATTAATTTCATCATCGATTCATCTGCTGATTGTCCCAAGAAAATGGTGGAAAATGCATTAAAGTTTCAAAAAAGCACGAGCTGGTGAATTCAAATTGTTTTGACCAAAGATATCGAGATATTCTTTTAACTAGCAGAGAACACAAAGAATAGCAAAAAGTCCTGACAGCTTGGAGACTTTTTGGTGTTTTTGCATGAAAAATGACAAAAACAATACAATGCCACGATGTCCCAACACAAGTATGTGTGGTGGTCAGCTTGCTGCATAAACTTTGTTAACTAGGGCTGCACTTAATTTGCATTAGTGTTGATTCACCTGCCAGTTATTTTCTCTATAAAAGTTATGTTTATCTATAAAATTCAGAATAATAAAAAGTCACATGATTAAAGATTAAAGTCTCTTTGGGTCGGGTTGATTGAGAGCAGATCAGGTGCTGCGGCGAAAAGATGTTTTCCCATTCATTTGAACGGAGGTAGTGCGTTTTAGGTTGTGGCGAAAAAGAAGTGGCAGAAGTTGAGCAGAAATCATCTGAGAAATGCAACCAGACGTCAGCAGATGAAGTCTGCCTCTGTGTCTGCTTCCCAGTCTGTGCTGCAAAATTGTGACACCAAGAAGATTACTGTGGTTGGGCGACATCGACGTTGAATAAGAGAGAGGGAGCGCTGATAACAAGAAACCCGGTGAACGACTGATTTGGTCTCAGTACAACCTAATACTCAAAAAGCTAGTGAGGAATGTCCATCACAATTTCCCACAATCCAAAATGAAGATATCAGAATGTTTGTGTTTTTACTCTAACTGTCCAAAACCCAGAAATATTCAGTTTATTATCACATTTAGTCAAAGAAAAGTACCAAGTCCTCAAATTTGGAAAACTGAAACCAGAGAATGTTTGGAAAACTTTAAACATTTATTATTGAAGTGGTTGTAGGTTATTTGTCTGTCGATCAACTAATTTTAGAGTTTTGGCTCTAAAATAAAAACCATGTTGTTCGTCACATCAGCACCACCGTTCATCCTGAAGTTAAAACAGAAGACCGTAGACTTGAAACCAGTAAAAACCAGTACCATATACACCTGTAGAGTCTGTACGTCCTCGTGCTTCATGCTCATGTTCATATACTTTATAAGCTGTGGTGTGTATTATATATCAACATCTCAACACTTTGTTTATGATAAACTCACATTCGCAGCTGCAAATGCAATTTATAGTAAATTCTTAGGAATGTGTACAAACTCACGTGTGTGTGTGTGAGAAGGTGAAATCATAGAAGTCTATAAATATTTTGATTTCATTTTGCATGTTTTAGGAGTCTGTGAAGTCAATGTTCCCTGGGCAGGGAAGCCCAGTTTTTCCCAGACAAACTCTCATGTTACGAGAAATCCTGTTTTCTTGCTCCATCTGGTCTCATTCCTCAGTCAGGAGGCTGCCCTCTCCTCCCGTGGGCCCGGCTCCAGACCTTTAAACTCAGCTGCAGTTTTTCGCTTTCTTGTTGCTCTCGCTCGAATCACCTTTCGATCCAACACCTGGTGGCCCGTCCCAGTAGCTAACATTGCTGGCAACGACTGCTTTCGGGTTTATGATCTTGACGTTTTGCGTTAACACCGACCAGCTCCATGCGCTCTCACCTGCCTCAGAGCCAAACCTTGGTCAACACCTCTGTGCTAATTTTAAACTCTCCGACTCTCCAACACAAATTTTTAACATTTTCCGTCAAAGCCTCGCTCTAAATTGAGCCAGCTTCCTGTATCTCGATTTCCAACCTTTTTTTTTTCTCAGCACCAAAGTACACTTGAGAAAAGAAAAAGAACATATGTGCCCAAAGACTAAAATAGCCTCACGCGTCTGCCAGGCGAAATTCATTCAGCATAACGAAGATTTACTGTGCAGAACATTTTCTAATTCAGCGCCGTAACTAACAGTTATTTTCATCTATTGATCAGCAATTGATTAAACTTTAGTTCAGTTCATACTAGAAACTAGAAAAGGATACTTCGACTCATGCTGCTTCGATTTTGACCATTCTTTTTAAAAGATCTGTCTCTTGTGGGTCCCCCAGCTTCATGGAAGTCCTATAATAAATTGCTTGAGTACCCATTTAGTCTGCGAAGTGTCAAGAAATACTGAGAAATGTCTGTCGCATGTTGCCAGAGCCTTTGGCATCTAATCAACAAAGTATGAAACAATTGAAGCCAGCAAATTCTCACATTTGAGAAGCCGGAAATTGAGAACATGTTGCGCTTTTACTTAATGAATGAATGACTTATTGATTATCAAATATGTCGGTCATTCATTCATTCATTTGGTTGACTGACTAATTGTTAAGTCTGCTCATTTTTTCAGTCCTAATCTCATAATTTAATAAGGACACTCGAGAAAGAAACGGTTGTAAAGACAAACACGGAATATGATCTTCGTTCTGTAAACACAGTTGTGTTTGCAGACAAGTCTCTAAGATAAAAACGAGGTGTGTTTTCAGGATAATTAAAGGCCTGATTTAGTCGTAATTTGTTCAGGTAGCTGCAGTCCGTGAACACACAAATATAATCCAAATAAAAACAGCGAACAAAGCGCAGGAAATCTGAGGATTGCTCATCCCTCCGCCGGGGCTTCTTCTCCTATCTTTCCTGCCCTAGTGAACTATCCCTCGATCCGTTCGGCCCAAACCTGGACTTCCACACCCTTTGTCACCCCAGCTCACCTCCAGCGCCAGCCCTTGTCACTCTCCAAAGCCCTGCTCTGCTATTTTTAGTCTCGCAGCGCCTGTGCCGGCGTGGCTCCACTGTTTGCCTAGTGTGTGGTGTTGTGACAAGGGCCCGCATGGGAGCCGTAATGATACAGTGTCTCCGTCTCCCTCCCGGTGCTCAGATAGAGATTGTTTAAACAGTATCCTGAGCCGGGGACGGGTCCCATGACAACTCCATAAATATTTACCAGCAGCAGCCACACCGCTTCGCTTGAGGAGAGCTCGTCTGCAGGCTACCTCTGCAATGTTTTTCTTTTGCCCTTTTTTTCCATTGTTGTCTCTCGCAACTGTAGTATGTGTTGTTTTGATGATTTCCTTTGGATGTTGATGCCTTTTTTTTTTTTTTTGGAGAGAAGTGTTTTTACTAGCGCTGCTTTCGTCTTTACACATCATCATCCGACTGGAATGTCAGGATGTCCTGAATGTTAGCACTACATGTACACATGTTGCACGCTGTGGTAAACACATTAATAGACGCTGTGTTAGTCAACGTCTTGGGAAGACGAAGCAACAGACCTTTAAACGACCTGGAGTCTTGAAAAGTCTGAAATTTGATTCACGGAAGTCTGAAATATCTTTCTCTCGCTCTGCAGTAGTCCCGTAATTGTCTGTGATTGATGGCGGGAGATGATACACGCACACACACATAAACTAACAGTGGGATTGTTGAGGATTGTTGTGCATGCAGGAGGCTGTTCAGTGCCCTTTTTTGAGAAGTTTTGTGAAGAAACAACATCACTACTGCAGCTATAGCAGGTATGAGGCTTATTGTCCCGTAATAGGCAAGTGTAAGGATGCTGAAATAAAGCTGGTTCATGCAGCATCTTGCTTTATTTAGGTAGATATGACAGCATGAACAGCATGTGTAGATTATGGTGATTTTATACAACAGTTTAGTTCCCGACCAAGTGGCAACCTGCAGTCCCTCAAACGTCCACTTGAGGCTGGCTCCAGAAGTGAGTCAGTCTCCATAAGTCCCCATGTTAGACAGCAGAAATAAACATGTTTACAGCCTGGTACAAAAAACAGTTTTGGTCTCTGTAGCTAATTTCCCCGTTCATGACAACTGTACTGAGGGTGAATTTATATACAACTCACCTGTTCAGATTATATTAAGGCTTAAAGTTATGCAGGATTAAGAGCGTGGACGCTTTGGTTGACAGGTGGGTGACGTTACAGATGACTTGTTTGAGCAAAGAGGCGTCATTCGGCTCGCCTCAGGACCGCTGTCACACACGCTGTCCGTTCTTTCTACTGTCAGTGGTTTCCGACCAAGTAATTTGATTGGACAAGAGTCGTTGCATGAGTGCTGATGTAGATAATAACAGCACTGTTTTAAATTTGTTTAACTAACGGTCGTTATCTTTCTTAAACCGTGCTGAACTTTGCGCCACAGAGGTGAACATTTATGCACAAGTAACATTTGACCTAAACTATGAATGATTGTCAGAAGACGACGGAGGGAAGGAAAGAGACAGAGGACAGGACAGAGAACAAAGCTAGCAGCACGGGCTTTGAACTGCTTCGGGCTGCACTGACATGTAGACTCATAGATCAAAGCTAACAAGCTGCTTGAGGAAAATGTTGATGTGGTTGTTGTTGCTTGGCAAAAGTACAGTCCCAGGCCAGTTGGGGAACTATTTGTGATAAATACACAAAGAAATCATAATCCATAATCTTACTGTTAACTAATAAATGGCGCTGTTGTAAAAAAAAAACGATGTCACACTCGAGGTTGTGATGTTATCCTGAATATGAACATGTATAATATTTAATTTATTTAGTTTATCATTAAAACTATCAATAAAAAGTGATATACTGATAATATGAGGCCATTTATCTTTATTTTCCACCATACTTCATCATAAATACTCATGAAACTGGTATTAAATCTGCTCACAGGTTAACACACAAACGCGTTGTTGAGTAATGAATCAACTCCTAGCTGCAGGACTGAAAGCTTCTTCCTCGCTCCTCCTCCTCCTCATCATCCTCCTCCTCCTCCTCTCTGACAGATGATGGCAAGATCTTTCACGGCAGCGGTGTCGGAGACGCTTTCGGTCCTCGCTGCTTCAAAGGTGACATCATGGGTTGCGGCATCATGTTCCCACGAGACTACATCCTGGACGGAGAAGGTGAGGGCTCGAGGTTCAGGTGATACAATTACACCGTCGACGTTGTTGTGTCCGTGGGAGGTTTCGCTCTTAAACCTGCTTATCGTGGTTTTGGCAAAAGGCGGTTGTGGCCACACTCTGTCTTAAGTTCATTGTGTTGAATGTGGGAAAGAAACCAAGATCCCCCGCATTGAAAACAGAGCAGTCGTTTAACAGGGAAATTCCCCCCCCTCTTTTCAGACAAATATGGGCTTTCCTGCTCTCAGGTGGTTTCAGTACATCCGTTTCAAATTACCAAACCTGTGATGACAATTTGAACGTACTTTAGTATTCCAACTTAGACAGCAAAAACAAGACATGTCAAGTTGTGGCATTAATAACATGTTTTGCTGACTTACCGCTCTGCGCCTGGTATTTTATCAGTGATTAAACCCGTGGCATAGCAACCGACTCTGCTCATGCACATGAAAGCCTCACCTGTTCTCTCCTCAGGCGACGTCGACGACTGGGATCGGCTCGAGGTCCGTCCGGGTCACGCGGGCGTCCAGAACTTTCTGTACCTCAACGACGAAGAGGAGGAGGAGGAGGAGGAGGAGGAAGATGGGGAAGAGATAGAGCAGGGACAGGAGGGCAGGAAGGTCACGGTGAGGAACACTCATAAACACAACACAGCTGTGTTGACTGTTGCAACACGCATGTAAACTACACACGTTTCAGATTCATCAGCGTTTCTGCGTCAGCAAGCAATTATCAACGCAGCCAGCCGACACAGAGCAACATTAGCGTTTATTTAGAGTTGTGTTTGTGTCCACCTGATGGATGTGATGATATTTACTCTCTTTTTGGCTCCGATTTGGACTCCTGAGGGAAATATCTGGCTCTTTAGCTGCTAAATGCCGCATTGCATTCACCGTGAGAGAGCTGAACAGTGAGCTCAAACTCACAAAATCTCCATAAAGTCGAGCGGAGCTGCAGATTCAGCTGATCACATTGTTCTCGCACTCTTGTCGTCTGATACATTTCGAATCGAGACTGAAGCAAGCAATAAGTGTTGTGGAGAAATTGCTGAGGTCCATGGTGAGTTCAGGAACCTCTGATGTCTTATGCTGTATTATTTATTGACACTTGATCAAGGAAAATTAGAGACACTCTTAAAGTACATCAGAAGTGCCTGAGTCGGTCTCACATTCTGCCCCACTCATCCTGGTGGATAGACTTTAAACCCCAAGATAACACCAGAAATACTATACGCCCAGAATCTGTCAAAGAGAATGTTTTTACCCACGCAGGTGTTATTGTCAGCATATTCCCGTCTGGAGACACAGATGTCTGTTTACACAGATTGGAATGTCAACGGCAAGCTATCTATTATGTCCAGGAAGGCAGCAACAGGTCTCTTCGACCCTGGCCACCACAGTGTTGAGATAGACCGGCACCTACTGTTCCCAACCAAAGCCAAACCGTTAATACTGCTTGAGGACCTCAAGGCCCACACGTGACCTCGTGTAACCTAAGGATAGAAAAGTCCAAAACAATAAGCTGATGATTCATCAGTGCCGGCACCTCCTGCAGATTATCGGTTATGGGTTTCCGATAGTCACCGATGGCTTCCCGCAGGGATGTGCTGTAATGATCAGTGCCTGTAAGCACTCACGCTGCTGCGTCACACATCAGTCGACTCAATAGATATCTGTCAGTGCTGTAGTCGAGACCACTGAGACCAAAACAGAGCCATGACTCAGATCTATGATGATCTGTATCTGTCTACGATCTGTGCTGATGGTTTTAAACTAAAACCTGCACATCTACTCACCAACCGAACAGGCCCAGTCTGTCCTGAGAGCGCTGGTCAAAAAGTCTGTAACTTATAGTTTTGCCCCGTTCCACAGAAATCGTATTATTCTCCGACTCAATCCTCTAAACTTAATTACTCCGTGAAGCCACCATCAAACTGCCTTGGCTCCCAGGCTGCTGTTCCCTGGAGCCGACAGCATCTCGCTGGCCGGACTACGGGAGGTAAAACTCTTGTCAGAGAATCACGGAGCTCGTCTCTCAGACACAAGGAGGCTTCACTCGGGGTTTATTTATGTTGGCCAACGTGTCGAATCGAGCCTCAAAAAAGTATTTTTATTTGCTTTCTATGATCCCAGAGAGTTTTTGTTGGTTGAGATAAGGACTCATTGTTAGCTGAACTGACTGTGGTGGACTGGAAATTCTTGTGGGTTTTTGTGCTTTCTGCTGGTGTCTTTTGAAATACCTGTTTGTTGATGATTGTTGAGGCGCCGTGTACTGACAGACACGGGTCACATGTAGTAATAATAATAACTCTCAATTAGAGCTACTGAAGCTGAGGCTCAGAAATAGAATAAACAGAAACAGAATAGCTTGATGTTCAACGCTGATTTATTTATTTTAATATTTATTACTTTGATTTAGACGTTCAGTTCAACAGTTGGCGGACTGACAGGCCGATTAATCAGCTCCAAACTCTTTTACCGGCACGGTGAAATAAAAACAGCTGTTAAAGGTCGCAGGTTACAAACGTAACACATGTTGAGCTCAGTCAGTTGAAAGTGGTTTTCTGTTCTGTCGTACATCCACGGTCAAAATAAATACTGATGTTGTTGTTATGCCCGAATACGGCTCAGTGTAAGCAGACTGTACAGAGTTATGTCAGCAGTCAGTGGATGAAACTGTAGGTGCTAACTTAAACTGTGACATGAATCAAACAAAACCAAAACCAGCCTTCCAGGAGGGAGCACGAGAGAGAGAGAGGCCGCCATCTTGATCTTATGAAGGCAGCAAGCAGGTGACAACAGTCAGTCAACAAGGTGGGAAAGACCTGAACGAAGAAACAGAGGCAGGCCAGCACGGCTAACACTGTGTTAACGCCTCGTGCTGTCACATCATTGAGCGTCCGAGTGGGGAAAATCGTTCTTGTCAGCGTGTGAGTTATAAATCCAAAGTTCAATAAATCAGAAATTTACTCGGTGAAAAGAATTACAGAAATCAACAAACGTGGCGAGCCCCCGTAGCTCACCGCGATTCATTTAGATGAAGTCGTGCTCTGTTGGTTTGCATTTGGATTAACTCGCTGAAGGGTAAGATAAATTCCTTGTAAGTGGAAAACTTGGCAATAAATCTGATTCTGACTCAATTTGTGGGGAATAATTCAATCTTCAGGTCTCTAGTGAGAGTTTGGAGCAGCAGGGAGGTGTTTTTGTCTTTTCATGGGAATCGTTTACAATAAAAAAAAAAAAGAATATTTGTCAGTTTTATCTTTTAACAAACTGGATATAAGAGAAATACTGTGCAAACGTGGAGACGTGTAAACAAAGGGAGGCTTTATCGATTATTTTCTGGATTAACTGCAATCTGCTGAGGTCGTTTCAGATGCAGACACGAAGGGAAGGGAGTTCGAACCAGGAACCTTCGTGCTGCTCCACCAAAATCAGAAAATAATCACATTTGAGAAGCTGGAACTCAAAAATATTCTGTCATTTTCGTCTTTATATATCCTCTGCAGAGCGTCTGCAGCCTGAATATAACACTGTTGGTCACTTTTCTGCACATTAATTCAGATTTTTAAGAGCAGAAATCACAATAATCACTTAAAGTTCTGGTGCACGCCTCGCTGTGACCTCCAGTCCAGTCCAGTGAGACTCTTCATCGAACCGCCGTGAACTCTTGTTTGTTTGTCATTGCTTTAATTGCTGCACTTGGTCTTGACATGTAGCCACTGGGCTAACTTGCCCACACAGTTGTGCAAGTAGAGGCCGAGTTGTACAGGGGAGGGGTCACTGAGCGGGTGTGAGTGCATGCCGTACTGAAACCCAAGTGGGTGAGAATAGAACAGGCCGAGTTGTAATCCCGGGATTTGTCAATATTTATTCAGGAGGACACATTTTACCGTGAATGCAGCGCTCCGTGACATCGCAGAGGCCTCTGTGGGCACGGCTGCACGTGTGCGCGGGTGTCGATGTGCCGTCGGTGTTCAAACTTAACGCAGCCTGTTGCAGTTTCACTCACCCTTCAATCTGTAATTGAATAGCGGTTAAGCCTTTCTTTTTTTCGAGTGGGTGGTACAGTAAATGTTTGATATGTGACTCAGCCTGATTTATCGGAGACACACACTCCACAGTACTTCACTTGTTGTTTTTAGTGTGTCGGTATTTGCTCTCAGACTTGGAAAGAAGCCTTCGGTATTAGCATTGAAAAGCTTGTTGATGTTCTTTTGAGAACAGCTGGATAATGTTTGATCACTCGCTGATTTAGTAGAGACATGTACTGTAAACACTGACTTTTTTTCTTCTCTCTCCTGAAGAAGACAGACATTATTCTGTCACCTGTTTGTTTAACGATATTTCCTAACTGCACATAATTCCCGGCACACTGAGTGCTCTCGAATGAAGTTTGTTCTGCTGTCAGATTTTTTTTTAATTTCATGACTAATTGTCTTAAAGGTCCAGCGTGTGGGATTTAGTGACACCTAGTGGTGAAGTTGCAGATTGCATGTAAGAAAAACTGGCTGGCAAACGCACATAAGAAAGCAAAAGGACATATCTAGATCAGAGTTTGTCTGTTCTGCAGATACAGTTCATAATTTTGGCTGTGGACGCCTCCACAATGGGTTTGCAATGAAATAACAGAGATGCAACTGAAGTGCAGAATTTCAGCTTTAATTTAAGGGGTTAAACAGGAACAGGAATTGCAGCTCAAGGGCTCAAAAGTAATTGGACAAATGAACATATTCATAAATAAAATCCTTTGTAGACAGTGGTTGCTTGAGGTCTGAGCCCATGGGATGCTTTGCCAGGCCTTTATTGCAGCTGTCTTCAGTCGTTGCATGTTCGTAGATCATTCTACTTTAAGTTTTGTCTTCAGCGATTTAAAATGCACGTTTGATCGGGTTGACAACACGTGATTGACTCGATCTCTGCGGAATATTACACTCCCAAAACTCCTTAAAAATGTCTTGGATCACTGTCCGTCTGTGAAGTGAAGCAACGTCCAGTCAACTTCGCTGAATTTGGCTGAATCTGAGCAGACTGTAAATCTCTTGTTCACTTCAGAATTCATCCAGCTGCTACTGTCTGCTGTCACCGGTGCTATTGCAGCCGTGCTTTTCAAAATTACAAAACTTGTCTGTGATGAAATATATTTGGACCTAACTGCACGAAGGACACATTTTGAGACAACAAAAACACAAAGATTATATTCAGGTGATTGTACACTGATGAAAACATACTAATGAATATCATGTTCCATAAATCCTACACACTGGACCTTTTAAAAGCTGAATTCTTGTTAGATCTTTAAAGGTCCAGTGTGTAGGATTTAATGGCACCTAGTGGTGAAGTTGCAGATTGCAACTCTCTCCTTCCAAGCATGTCAGAAAAACTCGTATGCACCAATAAATAATCTTACACACTGGACCTTTAACGCTCCATCAGTGTGTGTTTTGCTCCTGCAGGTGTTCTTCACCAGGAACGGGAAGCTGATGGGTCGCAGGGAGATGGCGGTTCCTCCAGGCGGCCTCTACCCGACCGTGGGGATGCTCAGCAGCGGAGAGAAGGTCAAGGTGGACCTGCATCCCCTCAGCGGATGAGCTGGACTCGTGTGACGCCGCGCTGTAGAGCTCACCCACGGTAGCCTAGAATGCTGCTTAACACTCGCCAGGACACACACACACACACACACGCACGTCGCCCCCCCTAAGTCGTCTTCCTCGACGCTGCCTCGGCTTTAATTTATAAGACTTGTAAATGTCACAGTCATCGCGGAAACACGACCGGATCGTCCTCGTTGGTTGTGAAGTAGCAGACGGAGACAGAGGGGTCCCGCTGTACGTGGTGTGTAGGTCACAGCATGCGAACTGCAGCTCGAAGCTCAACAGAAAAATAAACATATTTAACAGTTAAATCTATGCAATCTGTACTGCTATCATCGTCACATCTGCCCTTCTGCATGCAGAGCGTCTCTGAAACACTGAGCTGTTAAATCTCTCTCATGAGGTCTGGCACACTTAGTTTATTTCATTTGTCACGACCCCAAGCAAAGCAGAGCGAGGCCAACAGTTGTGCCGAGTCAGAGCTTGTCGGCGGTTTATGTTTCAGGGAATACACCCTCTCTCTCTCCTCTGTCTCTCTTTATCGCTCATGCTCTCTTTCCCAAACCTCCCTCCCTCTCTCTCTTTCTCCCCGTCGTCCTCTCTCTGGGTGAGGCTGCCCTCCTGTGAGTGATCAGGGACCTGCTGTCGCCCCACCTCGCTCGCTCGCTCTCTCTCTCGCTGCTCTCCCGGAGCTGGCTGGAAGTGAACAGTGGATCTGTTTCAGTATTTCTAGAAAATGCATCATCGGCTCTCGTTTGTGCACGAGGATTTATTTTATTTTAGAGGATCGTTGCAGGTTTGGTAATCACAACCTCGAGCAGCGTCAGATCAGATGTTTGTTTTCTGGTTTCACGTCGGAGCCAAACTACAAATGAAAACATGTCAGGTACATTTTCTACAGCGGGGAGGATCTGCTTAAAAACATGATTTAAATTTATCTTCTAGTTCAGGGAATGTTTTGTTTTTTGCACTTTGAGATCATGAGAAAGTCCCGTGAAGGGGGAGGCTGTGGAGACCTGCAGGGCAAGACACCTTCCAGTGTGATGCAACGCCGCAACCTACAGCCATAAAAATAACCATAGAGTTTAAACAAACAGCTCCGAGTGTAAACTTTAACTCTGCAAACCTCACACAGATGTATCAGTTTCAGGTCTGTCAGATTGCATCACACCGCGAAGCGCCTCTTCCCCTCTTCATTCCTCCATCTTTTAGCTCCGATGATGTTTCGCAGAGAGCCGACAGAATAAAAAAAAACAACTTAAATTCATTTCTTGTTTTTGTAGTCAGAAGATAACTTCCTGTCTGTGATGCCATGCGTGATGTTAAATTAACTGCTGGATGTTTCTTTGTTGTTTTTGAAGATGAAGACAATGATGTTTGGGCGCCGCGTTGCTGCATGTGTTTGTGTGTCGACCGCAGCGTCGTGGGGCCTGATTCACAAACGTCTCTGGATTTCTGACTCACTTTAACCTGGGTTAAATCACCGTGGTAACCTGTGCTGGATAAAACCTGATCAAAACAGCCTGACTAATGGCAATAATCAGATAACTGGAAAAACTGAGTCATCGTTCCTACGGGGTCTGGACAGGGACAAAAAGTTTGATTATTTTGATAATTATGTCAAAGATAGAAGAAACATTTTTGCACAAGCAAACAGCTGCAAGTAATAATTACTTTTAATTATTGATTTATCTGCTGATGGATGTATTTTCTACATTGACTCATCGTTTGGTTTTTCAAATGGGAGAAAATTGTTTGAATTTCCTAAAAATTCATGTTGGTGTGAGTTTATGTTGCTCGTTTTATCCGATCAACAGTTTAAAACCCCAAAATGATCCATTTGTTTTAACACAAGACATAAAAATCATCTCAGCTGAGAAGCTGAAGCTTGAAAAATACCTGAAACGATAAATCGATTCTCAGTTTGAATTTCTTTGATTAGAGACGTGAAAGAGATGAAATGACGTCTCAAGTCGTTTCAGCTCTCAGTAACGAATGGATTTAATTGTTCACCCTGTTAATTAGCTCTGTAAATTACACATGAGACCAGTCAGATAAATATTATCAGGCAGGGTTGGTGGTTTAATCACTGGCTCCTCGTGCCCACGAGCGGGACACTGAACCACAGCTGTCCCATTGACGAGATTTTTTCCAGATCAATATCTGTTGACAGACTAAAAGCTCTGTGAAGTTGTGATGGCCGTGGTGTCACTTTGAACTCTGGGTAATTGTGTCGACATTTCTCACTAATCTTTTACAAACCAATCAATGAACTCATGGAGAACATAAGCTACCCGAGCGCCCGTGATGTAGTATTCATACAGTGCGGTCCGACCCAAACTTTGTGCTTCAGGCCCCCGGAGCTGAAAACAAACAAACAAAAAAAAACAATCTGTCCATGAATGAGAAATACCGTTTGTGGTTTGATGTGAGTGGGAGCTGGTTTCCACACAAAATATTCAGAATGTTGTTTCCGTCTGTTCGTTTAAAGGGAATGATGATCAAACGTTATTATACTGTATCAGCTAAAACAGTTAACCACCGTCATCTTCCCTCATCCTCATCCTCGTCATCAGCAGCCTGTAAATTATAACGTACATTCCTCCGCGCCTCACGGGGAGGCGCGTACAGCAGGTTTCTGTAGTGTTTCACACACGACGACACACTGCTTCATTCACACACTAGAACACGCTGCAGACAGCAACGCTAGAACTTATAACGTGATGTACACCTACTACACAGGGTTAACTGTTGAAATCACATATCTGCTGGAGACTGTGTGTTTGTTTTTTGTTTTTTAGCTGTTACGCATTTTGTTTTAGAGCCATTGATGATGACGACCTCAGCAGGTCTACAGGACGTGTAAAAAATCTTCTTCTCCTGCAGGGCTGGATAGAGACTTAAGTTCAGGTCGTTACAGCTTGAACTGTAAATAAATAAAAAAAAAAAATTATGCTAGACAGTGCAAAGATATTAATGAGACACTGACGTGGACGTTTGGTCCTCGTCTAAGTTCAGGGTATTAAAGTCACTTAAAAATGTTTGAAGTTTACTCAATCTCAGTTTACAGAAAGTTTCACGGTTCAACCAAATTAGACCTAAATCTTGATTTAAAATGTTTGTAGCGACTTTTACTCACCAAGGACTCTGTAATAATTCCTCGCCTTGTTGACTTGCACTATAATGGCCTTGTTCAGTACGTGTATAATCACCAATAAAGGTTTCAGTAATGTAACAAAGTAAACAGCTTGTTTTGTGTCTGTCTGACTTTGGTTCTGTTTCTGACGAGTCACCCTGTGTAAAGACTTCTTTTATTTATGGTCATTTTATACTTCATACATGAGTTATGACTCATATTTGGTAAGAATGTCGGTAATCAACAAAAAAATACTTGTGCGTCACATTTTCTAATAAAACTCTGTTGTTGTTGTAACATGTAATTAAGTTATTAATAAATAATTTAAATTATTTAAATTATTAAAACCAGCCAGAGATTTCTTTTTTTTAAACCTGCCAAACCCAAAATTTGTTCAGATTTATAGTTTATAATTCATCAATAAATCCTAATTATATGCTATTAACCGTTTAAAGGTGCGGCGTGTGAGATCTGGGGCCTTTTATTTTCAGAATAAGGCAGACATGAAATATAATATTCCACTAAACTAAGCACTGACTCTACACGGGGCCCTTAAAGTGTTATTTCTCCTTTACACTAAGAAGGGTGACGTGAGGAGATTGCAATGCAGCGATTACACCACTAGATGTAACTAAATTCTACACACACTGGACTTTTAAAGGGACGGTCATTAAAACTTTATTATAGGTGATTTATCAGGAGTGGGACCTCGACTTTTTAGCCACCCTGCTGTCAGTCTGTCGGTCCTCCAACTAAACGATCTTATAAAGATCCGTCGAGGTGTACGTAACAAATCTGACCGATGATTTAGAGTCAGTTATGACGCTAATTAAGTCTCCAGAGCGTTTCCAGTGAGCCAACATGCAGCTGAATGGAACTAAACCAACTATTTCAGCAGCAAGTGAACGCATCTCTTCCTGAAAACACGATTTCCCTTCTAACATATTGACAATATGCTAATTCAGAGTAACTGGCGACTCTAAATTGTCCGTAGGTGTCAATGTGAGTGTGAACGGTTGTTGACGAACTGCCGACTTGTCCAGGGTGTGTTGACTCCAGCCTCCTGCGACCCTGAAGAGGATACGATGGATGGATTCCTAATTATTGCACTACGTCCAACAGCAAGTGAACGCATCTTGCATAACACGGGGTGACTTCTCTCTAAAATATTGTCAATATGCCAATTTATTGATGTAATTTACGACATGAGAATGCATGCATGTTATTCTTATCACCATCTGCTCGTGGCAGCACATCTGACAACGTGAACTGTCGTCTGTGACACGTTTAATAAGAAACAGAACATTATTTTTGTATATAGCAATTTATTTATTTAAACAGTAGCAATCTAAGATATTTGGTCCCCTGGTTTAAAAACAGTACAACATTTTTCAGATCCAGTTAGAACTCTTGAAAAGACAAGGAACATAAATGTTTTTTTTTTGTTTTTTTTTAAACATGTACAGACAGAATGGCAGCTGAAAGGAAAGTGAAACTAAAAACTATGCTTTTATTTTGAAATATGGTGACAGGTCAAAGTGCTTGGCCTTCAGCACGTCGTCGTCCTTTAAGCTTTCCTATCGAACGAGACTAAAATATCGATACTCATGACAGCAGTTTGATAGAAAATTACAAAAGTCATGTCCAGAAAAATAAACCTGATTCTCTCTCTGTGTCACAACCTCCAGATATTTCTAAAATATTCGTCACGTGGGGGAATCATTTTAAATATCGGGCCTTTAAAAACAGATGATGTGCGAGCGGCTCCGACGGTCCAAGTAAAAACTGTTTTGTCGAATGGCTTTAAAGGTTCAAAAAGTGTTCAGAGGCACAAAAAGAGTTCAGTAGAGTTCACGCAGCAACTCTTTTAAGAAGAGAAGAAGAAGACGACATCTAAAAAACGAAGGAATGGCGAGAAGTCTAAAGTGTCCATGGCTGTCATCGTGTTGGCCAACAGCGCTCTATACGTCCTCTTCCTCCGCTTCGTCCTCGTAGTATCGGTTTCGTTTGATCATCTCCTCCACCGTCAGCACCTCCTGCTCCTGCTCCTGCTGCTCCTTCTTATCATCCACCTCCTCGCTTTCCCAGAAGCCCACGTCCTGAGACGACCGGCTGGCCTCCACCTCTCCTTCAGGAGACGAGATGTCTGTCGGGTTCTCCTCCTCTTTCAGAGGTGCCATCTCCTCCTCCAACACGCCTCCGTCTTCCTCCTCCATCTCCACCTCCTCGTCTTCTTCTTCCTCCTGTCCAGGTTGTTCGTCCACAGTGTCGTCTTCCTCGTTGGTGAGATGATCAGGCGTGTCTTCGCTCCTCATCTCCCCCTCCTGCTCCTCCTCTCCTGAGCTGGTGTGGACGTCCACACAGCTGTCTTCGGTGGGTGTCTGGCTGTCCGACGACTGGCCGCCGTGCTGCAGCTCCATGCCGGACGGTTCAGGGCTGAGGTCCCGGTCTTCCACGGGAGGAGGCGGGCTCTGTTTTCTGGCCTCAGGAGCTGGACTTTGTTCTGCCAGCGTGAAGGGCATGCTGCGCTCCTTCAGGGAGGAGGTCCGACGTATGCTGGGTGTCTCCTGCTCAGGAGGAGAGGAGGGGGAGTCCTCCTCTGGGGGCCACTTGGCTCGGATGGGCTTGGTGGCGGAGCCCCCGTCTGTGGTGGATCCGCCGCGGCTGGTCGCGTCCTCCAGCTCCGTTCGTGGCGGCCAGGAGATTTTCAGCCTGCGGGCCTCCAAGGGTTTGTCGGCCTTCTCTGCTGATCCCTGTCCCAGAGCCTCCATGGTGGCTGTCAGCACGTTGACCTTAGCCAGCGGGGAGTCCTCCACACTGGGGCTGTCCAGGTCTGAGACCGGGCTCTGGATCTTTGGCTTCGGAGTGTTGGACTGGGGCGAGGTCTCACAGCTCTCCCCTTTGCTCTCCCACAGCTCTTTGTGGGGCCGGTGGCCGAAGCCCTCGTCGTAGTTTCCTTTGGCCTTGAAGAGCTGGCAGAAGTGCGGCTTGCAGTAGACGTTGTTGTGGAGGGAGGCGTAGTTCGCCAAACTGAACAAACGACGGAGATGAAATTAGAAATGAGACGTTATTTTTATATCTGATGCCATCAAACGTGTGACAAAGTGCACATGCTGACTCGGATCTTGTGTAATTAGACTCAAACTGACTAAAAACGGTCAGTAAATCCTCGTTCGCGTCGTCCTCACCTGAGTTTGGTGTTGCAGTGCGAGCAGCGGAAACAGGAGCTGTGGTAGACGTGCTGATTGGCCACCAGCCTCTCCAGAGGATACACCGTCTTCAGACACGACACGCAGGTCTCCCTCACAGGTAGGCGGAAGCTCTAAACACACACACACACAAACAAATTCAATAATTCACACATAAATAACACAAATGTGTGTTTTACCTGTGTGGAAGTTAGACTCACTTTGGAAGACTTGAGCTGAGAAGAGTCTCTCTGATTGGAGGATGCAGGCGTGCCAGGAGAAGATCCTGCATGTTTGAGAGAAATGTAATGACGTGATCTGAACACTAGATGGAGCCATGTTCATGTTTAATACAACAGAGTGACACGAAGACGCTCAGGAATCCAAAAATAAAGTGATATGATGGATTAATGGATCACTCTGCAAACTGAACTTCATATTTCAGATTTAGAATAATCTGCTTCATGTGTTTTTCCATGACTTACAACCAAACATCCACTAATCATGGTCTAATTGCCAAGACCTCATTAGGAGAACATTCCTATCATCTACAGTCATAAGAAGACGTGGAAAGGAAATTACCGTTGGTCTCCGAGGTAAAACTTTTCCTGCCGTTTGGCTCAGACTCTGGACTCTGTGACAAGAGGAGATCGTCAGATGTGTTCAGTCAAATATTTCCACGTGGAAACTTTACATAGGTGTTGTGTCAACCGTGTCCTCACCATGTCCAGAGAGAACGGAGGAACGTTCTCCTTCTGCTTCCCGCAGAAACCGTCCAGCTGATCGCTCTGTGAGACGACAAACAGGACAGGAAGTTTACTTACAGAACTTTCATCATCGGTTACTTCACTTCTCTGAGCCGCCTGTGGCCTCCTGTTTATTTTCGTACGTCTTTGCGATGAGATGCATCTTGGCCGCCTGCAGTCCTGCGTTAGTGAGTGTTAGTTTAGGTGATTGGATTTGACTACAGCGGAAAGCAGTCACCTTGAAAAGATTTAGAGGCACGCAGAGAAGACGTTGAAGAAACCTCAGGTAACCTTCACGTGCGTGGGCAAAGACGGAGAAATTAAGAGACATTGAAAAAATAAAAGCTGATATTTCGGCCTCTGCTTCGATTTTTATCGGATTTTCAAACCCCAGAATGTGTTACGATCCGAAAAGACTGGATCTTACGATTCCTTACAGACTTTCTGTTAAATATTTGTTGTACTCTACGAGACACTTGACAGGAGATACAAGAAAACTTCAGGAAGTTCCTCCAGAGGAACATAACTGTTGTGAAAACAGCTGTGAGTCGTCCCAACCATTAGGGGTGGCAGGCGGAGGAAGCAGTGCTGGAAAGTAACTAAGTACAATCACCTCAAAATTATTATACTCGAGTATTTTTATTTTCTGCTTCATCAGAGGAAAATATTCGGTCGTTAACTCAAGTGAAGAGAATTTAAACCACTGGAATGAAATGTGTCATTTTTGATTGACAGGAGTACTCACACTGACTGAGGTGGGAGGGACTTCCTGTTTGGAGATGGCAGCTTGGTAGAGGGCCATCCTGTCCCGGAGAGGAGTGGACTCTGCGAGACTTCCATCTGGTAAAAACACAAACACAATGCGTCGTGATTAAACCTCGAACAAGATCGTCACATCAACGTCGAGTTTAACTCCGGACGCACAAACGTCTGTTTTCCAGTCTGTTAAATGTCGGGAACGTTTGGCGAATTCTGCATCAGTCGTTCCTGATGAGGATTTATTTTTTTCCACCCCTCCCAGTTCAGGCCGAGTGCAGAATGTGCTGGTTAGTCATGCAGGCTGCGGACAGGAACACGAGGTCAGGAGTCGTCCGCCGTGCGGAGGGGAAACGTGAGGTTTTTTGTCTCTTCCTGTCTGCTGATCACAGCGAAATGCGTCGTCACTTCTGAGCTTCTCACTTCTGGGAAGGATGTAATCCATCCAGAGGACGACACGGACGAAGTGACCCGAACAAAGGCTTTGTGAATGTGAGGCTATTAGAGCGGAGCATGTTTTTTCCTTTTACATGAAATATTTGTTCTTAAAGCAGCTGTGAATCAATATTTCCATGTTGAAGGATCGTACTGACGAAGCCGCAGAGAGTTTTCACTGGACTCTTAAAGTTTTGGTTCCAGATGCAGCTTTTTTTTTTCAAACTCAAACTTTTCATGACCTACTCAACACCAAACAGCAGATAGGCAAAGCTAGAGTTGAGCTGAGTGAATGAACTGAACTTACATTCATCAGGTAGTTTAATGGTAAAGTTGCAGAATGTGTAACAGAAATCACCAGATCAACTTAAATATGTCAGTGTTCAGTGTTTAGACCTGCTTTCTGCTGCCACCTAGTGGCCAAAAAATCTGTTAAATCCTGCATTAGGTTCAACGTTCATATATTTTGTTTAACCTCAGTTAATATCATTAAAATTTAAGATGTGCAAACTGTCTATTTAAACATGAATCAGCAACAAAAGGACGCTCGTGTGTGACCAACTGATGAATATAAGTTCAACACAAAGATGTATGTTAAAGTAATTACATTTAAAAAAATACAGAAACATATAACACATTTCTTGAGTGCTATATTTGAGGACATTTGTTGCATGTTATTTATTTATTTAATCTCTTATAAAAGAAAAAGAAAACTCTACCTCCTAGTAGCTGGTCCATGTTGGCAGTACTACCGCTACTTGTTTGCTCTCTGGACACCTGCAACAAACAAACACACACACAGTCAGATATGTGGAAAATGAACACACACACGGCAACAAAAAACAAAACTAGTAGAGCTCAAATAAACAGCTTCACACACACACACACACACACACACACGGGCATGATGCTCACATGTTTGAACGTGCTGGAAGCAACACAGATCAAAGTGTGAATGACGAGGGAAAGGCAAAGACGAGGAGGTAAAGTGGTGTGTGTGTGTGTGCGTGCGTGTGCGTGTGTGTGTGCGTGTGTGTGTGTGTGTGTGTGTGTGTGTGCGTGTGTGTGTGTGTGTGTGTGTGTGTGTGTTCATCCAGTCCAAACCACCTTTAATCCCCTTATGAGCTCAGAGAGAGAGACGGAGCCTCAGACAGACACCCCGTCTGTCCACAGCCACCAGCCAAAACAACCCAAACTGATCACTCTTATGTTGAGTTCACGCCTTCCCTTTAAATACCGGATACAAAACATGATTACTGCATCAGGATCTCTTCTTAAAACTCTGATCTGCATCATGGATGTGTCTCTGAAACAGATCATTAAATTCAGCGTACAAGGCTAAGATCTGTTGCCGTCACCTCCCCAAAATAAAAAAGGAAGCTTCAATATTAAAATATATTTTGTTGATTTGCAGAAGTCACATCAGCCAATAAGTCTGCAGCCACAGTCAAACCACTCCCACTGACTTTCATGCCAGTGACTCCTTCCAGCATGAGGACACACACGGTTCACTTCAAGTGCAGATTACACAATAGGTCAGAAGCTATGACGCTATTTAGAGTCCGTCTGTGAACCACAAGTGACCCGTCTGCATCTCAGATTTACATTTAAAAATGTCCAAAAGTAGCTTTCCGTACACCTGATGGAGCTTTGTCCTGAGCTGACGGGCTCGGAGCGTCTGCAGGCTTCAGCAAGTAAAAATATGAACAGAGGTGAACACTGAGGAAAGCATGGTCCAGACAAGTTAAGGCTCATCCGTTATCGCTGAGTGTTTGGCTTCTTGTCTCTCAAACAATACACAACACTGTCGCTCGGTGGTTTACTCTTTGCGTGCAAAGTGATCTAAAATCTAATTTTTAAAAGGATCAGAAGTCTGCTGATACTTGATTTATTCGTTCCTCATGCCAAAGTGTCCAAAACAATTAGAAACAAAAAATGAGCGACGCCAGGTCACATGTTTCTTCATGGAGGAAATAAATTTAGGACTGAACCAATAACTTAAACCTGCAAAAAAAAAAAAGTTTCTCGGCCACTTGGAAACACCAAAACAAGCATTAACGCGTCATCTTTTGAAGTAGCAGTTGCTTATTTACACGCCAAACAGACACTGAGAAACATCAGTATTTATCTGAAGTCCAGTCTGTGTCCAGTTTTTATCTCTTTTAGCTCTGTTTTTGGTTGTTTGGTGTTAAGAAGCTAGCGTGCAGTGGATCTTAAACACAACGCATTGAGACTGAACCCAAATAGTAAAGATGTGGCTGCAAAACCAAAACAATGAGCTGAAAGATGCTAAAACAGTCAGTGGATTGAGCTAATAATTTATCCGTTGTTGATATGAAAATATTGATCATAGCAGCTTTAAGCTCTTTGACTTTTAAACCTCTAAGCCGTGCACCGAACGAATATGATGACCCAGACTTTCACAGATGATGTCATGTGAGGGCGAGTCTTTGCCAAAGCCGAGAGTCTGACCCAGTGAGTGAGTTCCTCATAAATAATACACTCAGTGTGTGTCTGGAAGTAGAGACCAGAGACAAAAAAAAAAAAAAAAAAATCAGTCATCATAATAACGGATCTATTCCCGAGGGTGGATTATCTTCCTGAAACCGGAGGTGCAGCTTTAAAAAGAGAGGAGGGTGGAGGGGTGTCTGCATGTGTGTGCCTGTATGTGTGTGTGTGTGTGTGTCTGCATGTGTGTGTGTGTCTGCATGTGTGTGTGTGTCTGCACATGAGGAGGAGGAGGGGGGATGTAAACAAGCAGCCGGGGTCTCAGGAGGCGAGACAAAGAATCTGCCGCTAATCCTGATACTATTAAAGCTCTCATTAAGACTGACAGGCTGACTTGCAGCTCCTCTTATGACTCCACCCTGTCCCTGAACTCACCACACACACACACACACACACACACACACAAGACAATACCCTGTTTCTACATTAAGCCTCACCTAAACAAATACAGAAGAAGAAGATACCACAAGCCTTTAAACAAGGTAACATACCCAACCCGAGCCACACAATGACACTGTTGAAAGCGAGCAGATGAAAGCAGGCTCTGATAAAGTTAGCTCATGAAGCGGCCTTTGAGAAGCTGTTTTCTTTACGGGCACTTTGCAGCCGCTTCGCTTGAAAAGACTCTTTCAGCTACAGTGAATCTAACAGTCAACAAAAACAGACCCGCAAAAAAAGTAAAAGCAGACTGTGTGTGTGTGTGTCAGAGCAATGAAGCCGGCGCCTGTTCAGACTCCGAACAAAGAAAGCAAGAAACACCATATGAACGTCTGAATGAATAGCTACCTCTCCTGCAGGCGATAAAGAGTCAGCACAGAGAGCGAGGTGAAGCCAGGCCCGAGGGGAGTCGGGGGAGTTTGATCGTACGACTGAATCCAGCAGCAGTGAGCTCCAGAGGAGAGAGGAGAGAGGAGAGAGGCACGGACTGAGCAGAGCAGCCCCCAAGCTGGCTTACGACAGGGGAGATGTGGGGTAGGCCCTCCCTCTGGAGATGGTTTTAGGGGAGGAGGAGGAAGAAGAGGGAGCAGGTGTTCCAAAGGGGGGGGCCGGATGAAGGTGGGGATGATGACAGGAGGCGAGGCAAAGTGTGCCATGGTGTCACGGTCCCCCCCAGCCTCGGAATAAAGCGAAGGGTGGAGTCATTTGGGACAGACGGGTGCTGGAGGAGCAGCTGGTGTAGGGGTAACAGTGGGAGTAAAAGGAAGGAGGGGAGGGATGGAGGGGATAGGTGGGGCCGAGCTGGGCTGGGCTGGGCAGTGTGTGTGTGGGAGGAGGAGGAGATGGAGGCAGGGTCAATTAATTTCAGAGCGCCTCATGACTGCATGCTTCACCCAGCCTGGGGAGGAGGAGTGACTGCGGGTGGAGGGTTATGTAGATAAAGGCTGAGAGTGGGGGTGCTGGAGCTTAATGCTAACATAGCATGATCAGGCGTCATACATGTCTGTATGAGTCAGCATTACTGATTTAGTAATGGACAGAACTTTGACCTGATAATGGTGCTACACCAAAGTTATTACAATTTATCCTCAGAGGAACACGAACGTCTCAACCAAATTTCATGGTAAAACTTGTAGATCGACCGGCACTGGACGGCGTGGAGGTTAAGATCTATGCTGATGTGTAAAAGAAGGGAAGGACGGTCGAGAGAGAAAAAACAGAGAGGAGCTGGACGGCGGGGTGAGGAGCAGAGAAGTGGACAACAGGGATGATTGATGAGGTGGGGAAGGGAGGAGGAGGAGGAGAGCTTTGATGGCCTGAGGGGAGACAGTCTGAGGAGGCGCAGATCAGCTGTCTGCAGTCATGAGCCTGCCAGCCTGCACCATGACATCATCTGCCCCGCAAAGGGGAGCTCAACAAAAGAGGAGCAGAAGGCTCGGCCTCGGCTATACAGTGGACGCCATTGTAAAAAAAAAAAAACTCTGAGTCTGCAGAACTGTATAGATCTTATAACACCGCTCCACAATTCCTCCTTTGGTAAGAGAACTACGCAACGTGCAATAAAAAGACTCCTCCAAACTCCCCGTCGCGCTCCTTGATCTCACTCGTTTTTTAAAGCCCACATAGGAGGTCAGTGTTAAGTTGGAAGCGGTGGAAAAACAAAGTCTTTGTTAGAGCAGCACATTTTTTAATGTTTTCTAACTGCGGGTCTCTAAGAGCCGCTCCTTTGTTGGTGCTGAATCACATTAAATCTCAACAAAAACTATCTCAGGGTTAAAAAAGGAGAAGTCTGTTTATCCAGAGCTGCTTTTATCTCATCATATTACACACAACGCTGTTGCACCGGGTGACTTTTCCTTCATTACAATGAACACACACACACACACGCTGTGTTAGTTGTAATGAACTGTGCTTGCTAGCCCTCTAAATGTGTATTCATCCACAGCTGAAAATAGTCCTCAACCGACATATTTTCTCTTGTTTGAGTTTGTTAAAAGTAACATTTTGGGAAATTCCCTTTGATTAGAGAAGAAGAACAGCTCCCAGTGCAACCACAACTCATCTTTTTTTACACTTGGGTTTTACTACAGGTTAAATGAACGAGATATAAACTTGTTAATGAGCCTTCAGTGGATTTTACCTTTAGAAAGAGTCAGGCTAGCTGTTTCCCCTCTGTTTCCAGTCTTTATGCTAAGCTAAGCTAACAGGCTGTACCTTTAGATTTACTGCACAGACATGAGTGTAGCGTTGATTTTCTCATCTAAACCTCTACAGCGGGGATCAATGGGCTCGGGGGCTGAGAGCCACAGAGTAGGGAAGTCAGAAAGCAGTGAAAAATATTTAGTTTGAATCTTTCCATGGGATCTTTCTGACATTATATATAAAATAACATCATGCTTACGCTTTAAAAAACACACCAACGCATGACTGATGATCGGTGCTGTTTGAGCCTGTTCGCCTGGCAGATTTGTTCTTGCTCATCAAAAGATAGAAAAGACTTACAGGAATGGGCGAGCAGAAATTCTTTAGAGGAGGAGGAGGAGGAGGAGGAGGAGGAGGAGGAGGAGGAGCGGCTGTTTGCCTGAGGCATTGGCTCCGAGTTAGAGGAGTGTGCGAGGAGCTGCTGTCTGCTCAATGAACTTCTAATGAGGTAGATCGTATCGATTTCCAGTGAAACAGAAAAAGCAAATTAAAAAGAAACTCAAACATTTGGTTTCACTTTTCGTTTCCATTTACTCCCTTCAGTGAAGTAAAACTCGGAGAATATCGGACTGTTTTTAGCCCCTCGTTAACACAACATTAAAACACTTCCTGTTGGAGGAATGTTTAACTACAGAATCAAGCGCTTATTGAAACTATATTTATGAGTTATTTTCTGTTTGGCTGGTGCAAATGTTGTGCTTCGTCTTTATCGAGTTGATGTGGTAACATGTTCGCGAATAGTTGTTTGTCTGCACATCCAGCAGTTATGGAGCAACATAAGCATTCATTTTTGGTCTCTGTCTTCATAATCTTCTTTTGTCTCTACTTCTGTGAGAAACATCCGACTCTTTAGCTGCTAAAAACTCCACCATGTTCACCATTTAGTTGGCTGTCATTTGGGTGCTGCGCGGTGAACTTGCTGCAGCCAACATCGATGCTCTTAGAGGGGTTAAAGTGAACCAAAACAACGAGCTGATAGATGCCAAAACGCTCTGTTGATCTGAGGGGGAAAATTTAAAAGTTAAGTCTGCGTGTTTGTCACCACAAACGAGTCCTTTCAGATACGAGTTCTCATGTGATCCATTGTTAATATAAAAATCTCGACTACAGCAGCTCTAATGAGCGCGCCGCCATCAATTATTTATAGCGTAGCGAGACGGAGGGGAAGAGAATGTAGATCTAACGTCTGAAATAATTAGATCAATCAGGAATCAAAGAACACAAAGTCCAGTTGATTCTGGGTCAGCGGTGTTGTGTTTGTGTTTTAAACAGCCGTCTGCTTTGTAACGCCTCATAACGCCTCGTAACGTTCTCTTCCGGTCATAAATGGGCGCTCTGTGTCGAGGAAACACAGCGTGGCCGTTGTTAACGCGTCACACCTCGAGTGTGAGCGCTTTACATTCAACACGCCTCGAGCAAAGACTCGAGACTGGATGCCTCGACTTTTATGCGCCACAAAAAAACAATTAGCTCCTCCGGTCAATGATGCCTGTCGAGAGGATGAGCGAGTCAGCTGAGTTGTGTGTGTGTGTGTGTGTGTGTGTGTTGGGGTGAAGGATGGTGAAGAAGTGAGGCTGCACCATGTGACTTGCAGCATGACAGCACTGGAGGGATCTGACCTCGCTGAGAACAAACAGACTTTTTAACTGAAACTAATCGGGATCGTCTCTGTTTGAAGAAACTCTCTTTAGTTTCATGTCAGACTGTTAACGTTAACCTCCGACCTCATACTGGGAAACATACAGCATCGGGTCTCAGGTGACCTCCTGCTGGTCACCGTCGCTGAAAAGAAAAAGACTTGCCTTGTCGGTCAGGTTCTCGCCCTTCTCAAACATCATCTTCAGGCTGTTGAGGGGAATACTTGGCTTCTCGATGTCCGGCACTTCAGCTGCCGCTGGTGCTTCCTCCTGCTCCTCTGAATCTCTGCTGGGCTTCGCCTCCATGTCGGTCAGATCCTCAGGTTGAGCTGACAGCACCTGGTTGATCTCAGAGCGAACCTGAACCTCCAAATTCGTATCCTGGTCTTGAGACAGTGCGGTGGTTTTCGGGGTGTTGAAGTGGTTCTCGATCTGTGATGCGGGTGCAGGTTTATGGCCCGTTGGTTGACTGACGTGGGTCTGAGGGTCGGCGGGACTGCAGGGTGTGGACTGAGGTCTAGGGCTGGACGGCTGCTGTTGTTCCCAGCGTTTCTTTAAAACACTCAGATTTCCGCTGCGAAGGTTGGCTGGTAGAGGCTCTGCAACCTGCAGAGAAGAAGAAACATGAAGAGATCCAACTCAGTCTGAGACTCAAAACGCCAATCACCAAATCTCATGAAAACACAAACCAATAATCTCAATCTTAATACTCTGCAGCATCTCCAGTTTTTGTTCTAGATCTACACTCCTCATGTCGTAGATCCATGAGACGAAGGCCTCTTGACTCAACTAAACTTTAACTTACAGATTTTATGATGGCATAAAAATGTTCAACCTGAACTTAGAAAGTTGTCTGCAAACACAGACTCAGATGTAGGACTGGAACTCTGACGATTGTTTTCTCTTTTAAAAAAATCACTAAACTGTCTATAAAATGTCGCAAAACTGTGAAAAATGTTCATCACGGAAACACAAAGATGATTTCAGATCTTCAAGAAGTCCAGACATATAAGTGTCACATAAGACGAAGCATCAAAATTTGAGAAGTTGGAACTATAAAATGTTTTTTCAGTCAGTCGTCAGAAATAAATGAATCAACTAATTTCAGCTTCGACTCAACAGGCTGCAGATGAAAGAAGCCTCAAACCGATGTTGTGTCAGTGTCATTTTTTGGATTTAGGACTGAATAAAACATTAATTTTAACATAAAAGCCAATTAATCGATTATTTGTCTGAAAAAAGTCCTTTAAAATATCTCTGAAACTCAAATCGAGGTCTTCAAACAGCTCGTTTTGTCTCATCTAAAGAGGACTTTAATCAACTTTCACTTTTTAAAAATCATAAAATAGTTGCTGATCTTTCCTGTCGATCGACTCGTTGCTTAATGGACTGATGTTTGCTGTGCAAACTTCACAGTCGATCGTGCAGATACAGAATATTTGGATGCTTTTAAAACAGAGCGGCGAGAAGACAAACTGCCAAGCCGCACAAACAGTCACACATCAACAGGATGACTCACCGTTTCTAAAAAAGAATCTCTGAATCTGTTTTTAGTTTGCTGAATGAATTCCACCAATGTTGGACTAACGCTACCTGAAACTGCTGAATGAAGCTAAAACACACCGTTCACACACACATATAAGTTAAACTACATGTTAGCATTCATGCAGGCAAACACTTTGAGCTCCGTTAGAAGACAGTAAAGCGAGGAAACAGCTGCACAGAAAGACAAAGAGCCGCTCAGCATGCACGTCCAGAAACCTGGATCTGCTGGACACAGAGCAGAAAGCGACAGGAGCTGGAAGGCTTAGAAAAAAAAAAAACTGTCAAAGTAGAGAGTTAAAAACCTGAGAGAGAGGCTGAAGACCCCGCTGTCCAGTTGGCGTTTGTGTGTTTAAGTGTGTGTGGTGTGTGTTGAGTATGTCTGCTGGCCGGCTGGAAATGCTACAAGCTGTCCCAGATGTGAAAGTCTTGAGAAGTGATCAGAGCAGCATGAAGTAACTAGCCCACCCCCTACAACACAAGAGGGAACCAAAAGGAGGGAAGGAAACAGGGAGAGGGAGTGAAGGGGTGAGGGGTGAGGGGTGAGGGGGAGGGAGGAGAGAAAATCAGAAACAGACAGTCAGCGAGCGGAGGAGGAAAAAAAAAAAGGAAAAATAAGTCCAGGAAATGAGAAAAAGGTAAAAAAGGAGAGAGTGTGTGGAAAACTGAGAGGACAAAAAGACTTTCCACAAACACCAAACGTGGATAAATAATTATCTTCTGATAAGACGGATCACCGTTATCTCTGTCTGGTGTTTATTTTAGGGATTGGATTCACCAGTAAGACCTTTAAACCAACTTCCTGTCTCATTCTTTACTTTGTCCACTGGAAAGACGGCAGAACATTAATTCATTTACACGAGAGGAGCACAAAGAAAAACCTCTAATCAGTTTAATGAACATAAAAGAGCACAATGTCGTCATAAAATACGTTTTCCACATCGTGTGCTGCGTCCAAAACAACCAGGACGTAACCAGCAATTCACATGCTTCTATACTTAAATGTTAAGATAAGTGCGTTCACTCTGTCAATTACGCCAAAATATACCCGGATGGTGAACTGTTATAAAGTTCAGCTCAGTGGTCGCCATTTTGCGGCTACGCAGCGGAAGAGGAGGGACCACCGGCGTTGTGAAAATGGCGGCAGAGGAAGCGGTTGCGGTGATCGCAGCAATATACAAATGTGAGTTGTACGTATGTTTTATATTTAGGCAGTCAAATGTTGGCGCTAATGCTCCGCCCGGTTGCAATTTAGCGAACAAGAATTGAAAATGTTGCACAGTGTTGTAGTCCAAAACTAAACCATCATGTGTCAGAGTGTATCGAGACCAAGACAAGACTTGGTCTAACGGGAATGTCGTCAGCTTCACAGGTTACAAATCAAACAGATTTCAGAATCAGGTCTCATGAATTTGACCCGACGATGGCGCCAAAATAAAATCACAATCATCAGTGCAGATTTAAAATTCATCCATCCTATATCCATCCTCTGGGGACCACAAATGTTCATGACATTCGTCCAGCAGTTCAGTTCAGTCAGGACTAAAGTGGTGGCTGAACTGAACGTTGCTACCTTCAGAGCCAAAAATCAGTGTGAAAGAACCAGATCTCTGCTGAAGAAAGTCCATGCATACAGCATCAAAAATAACTGAGAAGTAACCAGCAGCATATAAAAGCAGGAAAATGTTAAACCTCCATTAGAAAACAAAAAAGGGAAACGCCCAAACAAATTAACAGAACAACAAAAATCATATATTCCAAAAGGAATATGCACTGAATGCACCAAACAGCTGAAAAGCTCCTTCCCCCTCCTGATTTCTTTTAATTCATTGAATTCACACCAAAAACCAGGCAGAAGAAAACGCTGCTGTGCAAAAGAAACGCTCCTACCTGAGGCTGTAAAGAAGCAGACTGACCCTGCACCCTCCCCGCTGTGCTCTACCCAAAGAGAGCAGAGCGTCTCTCCGAGGCACTAACAAGTCCTCCCACGCACAGATCAGGTGGGGACGGAGGCGTCTTGTTACCGCTGCTGCATGACAGCACATGCTAATGCAGCTCACCTGCCTTTCTCTCTCTCTCTATCTCTATCTCTGTCTGCTGCAGCGTGTGGAGACGCTGCTCAGTGTTGAGCAACAGATGTGTCACCTCAAGAATGAGGTCTCCAAATGAAGGTTTAAATGTGTTGGGTCAACAGGAAAGAAAGGAGAGCAGGATATACTGAAGTACTGTAATGAAGTACAGTTTCAAGGTACTTTACTCGAGTATTTGCATGTTTATATCTGAAATACAGAGTGGAAATACTGGAGTCTGTACTCCACTACATTTATCTGAAAGCTAATTACTTTAATTAACATATAAAAACATAGAATTTGATGCTTTAAGATAAAACTACAGGCCTTCTCAGGTTGAATTTCTGCAAACATACGCTGGAATTTACGCGAGCTCGCCGAACTACGTGTACTAATAAGAGTGATAACGTTGGAACTTGTCGTGGAGATTGAGCAAGGATGTCAGTAAAGCCCTGTCCGTGCATGCCCACATAGTCCTGAGACAAAAACATCTCATCAGGTAAGAAAAGAAGTTAGAATACCAGTGGGGGTCAGTTTGTGACGTAGCTCTTCAATCGAGTCATCAAATAAATCATCTTCGATGACTTTTATGTGAATGTGTGCGCACATACCAGACATATTTCATACTTTATTTATATGTTACCTACCATTTTCTTCTTCTCTGCGTTGCCTTCCTCTGCTGCCATCTGGTACCTGAGGAGGAGGAGGAGGAGGAAGAGGAAGGCGGTGAATGGGAGAACATTTACAGTCACGCCATCATCACACACAAACTGTGACAAAGCAAGAAGCAGCTGGTCCGCAGCCAGGAAATTAATATGAAATATCGTCTCCAGAAACGTCCGATGATTTCATGTGTTGCAGTAAATCTGGATGGAAAAATCTTCAGCCCACGTTAGGTCACTCAGCGGAGACACGTGGATATAAACTAAAAGACCGATAGACTCAAGTTTATCTCAACAAAAGAGCTTTGTTTGTTCAGTGAAGTCCTGAGAAACAGATGCGGATATACACATTTATTCATTTCACATAACTGCTCATCCTCAGAGTCATGGTGGGCTGGATCCAATCCCAGCCGACTTTGGGCAAGAGGCCGGGTCCACCCGGTGTGAAGCGGAAGTTAATTCACATTAAAGATGCATTTTATGCAGCAGTAATAACATCCATCTCGCAGCTGATGATGGCGTACTCGGTCAAAAATTGATTTTCAAGAAGAATTTTATGACTTAAGTTCAGCTCAGTGAGAAATCTCCTCTAGAGAGTCGGCACATTAGAATAGACGAGAGCGTGCATGTGACTGCAGATGTCAGATCCTGCTTTAATACAGCCTGTGCTAAATACACGACCAAACAACATGTGTTTTTGACTTCATGTCAGAGCAAGAGTCTGAACTTTAGTTTCAAGAGACCTGAAGAGGAATAAATATTCACCACACAGTGTGAAAGTGTTTGTTTCTTCACTGTATGTTGCAGGATTCTCCAGATGTGGATCCTGATGTGCTGCTGCTGCTTCCTGAGTGTTATCATATACATCTGTAAACAACTGGAGCATTCCTTTACACACAGGAAGGAAGAACTGTATATCCACGTCCCTGAAGTAGAGCAGTACTAGCTCCTAGTGGACAGACGGAGGAGGTGCAGAGAGGAGACACGCTGCCCGTGAAGCCACCTCAATTCACAGATGAGTAACCTGACACGTCGTGTTGAACAGCTGAAGGTGGAAACCCTGAATGGTGGTGCACGTCTATACTGAATTCACCGGAGTTGTACTCCATAACGACGTGACGCGAGCACGACTGGTTGGGGCTGATGGTGTGATAGTCACATTGGTTTTTTTGCAGAAAAGAGGAAGAGAGGCGTGAAAGTGACCCATGACCTCATTTTGTGATCAGACCGCAGAGTGAGATGACAGATGAGGAGAGAAAAAAAAAAGAAAAGACTGATCTGCTGAGTGGCTGTTGGTGAATTATTAAAGTCATGAGAGGCTCAGACTTACTTGGAGAAGCGCTCTGCGATGGCATTGTTTTTACCCCGGGTGGAGACGATAGACAGCTCCTTGGCGGTGACCCTCAGCGACTGGGACGCCCACTGCCTGCGGCTGAACGGAGCGACGGAGGCCATCTTTGTTGCACGAGCGATCAGTCTGTCTTGTCGGCTTGCCAGGAACGCGCGTCGTTTCTCTGAGAGAGGAGAGAGGGCACGAGAAAGAAAGAAAGAAATGAGAACAAAACTAGAGCAAATTAACACTGCTGGTGAACTGTTGAGTACTTCTCCTCTGCAGCTCTAAAACTGGAGGAACACCCTTTCCTGTGTGTTTAAATGTTCAGAACATCCTCATCACGCGGCTTAATAAACATCATACTCACCCCTCCTTCACAAAACAGGCTTCAGATCAGACGTCCCAGTTTCTGTCAGTCCCAAACTGAACACCCAGAAATCAATACATTCATCCAGACTACACATTTGACTGTGTCACCACTGCAGCATGAACCAGCCTCCTGTGCGTCTGAGTCAGAAAGTCAATAGAGCGCGTCAAACAGCCACTGACCATCTGTTCCTCTGTGACACTGCCCTAACTGAGCCTCCAGGGCGACTACCGGCAGGCGAGACAACTGATACGCCTGCATCACACAAAAACCCTCTTGTAAAACACACTTTCACAACGCACACACACACACACACGTCTCTACCTGCTCGCCTCTTCTTCGCGACTACACCGCCTCGAGGCCGAGGGCGAGCAGACACACGCAGCATCGCCGTCGGCTTACAACTAATTACTGTCATCTGTGAGTTTTTACACACTCCGGATGAATTAAACAAAGAGGTTGATGAGAGGCTCGGTGACGACAGAGCCTCCGGGGTGCCGACTCATCGGCTCGACGTCACCCGACAGGTGGATGTTACCTAATTAGGACTTAAGGAATTAATTTCTGTACTGCCTGCAACTCTGATAGTTAAAATGACACCCCAAGAGACAGTCGCTGACGATGTAATGCAGCGTTTTTAGTAAATGAATAACTGTATTAATGTTCCAACTAAGGATTCGTTTAATTCTCAATGAATCTGCTCTATAAAACATCAGAAAATGGTGGAAAAGTGCCTCTTTAAAGTCTTTTAAGAGAGCCTAAGGTGATGTCTTCAGACATCTTATCAAGTTATTTCATTTTCTACAATTTAAAAAGACAAATAAATCTCATGCAAGAAGCCAAAATCATCAAATTTATTGTATTTTTACTTGAAAAATTACCTTTAAAAATGTTTTATTTATTAATTGATTTATGTTGACTTATTTTGATTTAGTGGCATCTAGCGGTGAAGCTGCTGTGCCTGACTCAGGATGTAGATTATGTTTTCCACTAATCAAAATGATTTGTGGCTCCTCCAGTCGTGTCGAAGTGTCCTTGGGCAAGAGACTGAACCCGATCTGCCTCTGAATGTGTATGTTAGCTCCCAAAAACTGATGGCAGCCAATGGCGTCATCATTAGTGTGAGATATGTAGTGTAAAAGCACCTTGTGTGGTTAGAAGACTAGAAAGGGACGATATAAGTAGGTCCATATATTTCTTTCTCATCCTCTCCTTTCTAGCATGAAACTATGGAGGCCACAAAACATGCAAAAGGCCTCATCTGGAGTCAGTGTTTAGTTTGTCCTTTCGGGGCTACTGTAGGTTCAACATGGCAGACTCCGTAGAAGAGGACCCGCTCATCTGCAGATCTACAAGTCTCATTCTAAGGTAACAAAAACATTATTCTTATTTTCATGTGATGAAGCTGTGTCAAAACTGCCATATTCTGTATGTTTTACACACTGGATATTTAAATGGTTACTCTATTATCACACACTGTGAGGATGTTGCCTTATAAGGACCGGCTCATTCATTTCTACAACCACAAGAATTTGGGAACCGTTCTGCTCTACGTGATCGAGATAAGTCTGTTATCTGATGATTCAGGCTGCAACTGACAAATATTTCCATTGTTGATTAATATAATGACATGTCAGAGCACTTTGAGATTACCCAAAGTCCTTTAAATTAAACGTTTGGTCCAAAACTCAAAAGATAAAACAGACAAATTGTCACATTAGAGAGGCTGCAAACATTTCTAGCTCACATCGTCACCGTGCTCAGTGTCAATTGTTTCCTACCAGGTGAAATACAAATGAAGGATGACAGTGAGATTACAAACAAAGCAGCATGTAAAACTGATGCAGACCTGCATGCAAAGCTGACTTTTAAAGTCCTGTGTCAGAGCCAGCAACAACAAAGAAAAGCCCTGACCAACCTTCCCTGAGGTTAGAAGGAGACAATGAGCTGCCTCGGGTGTCTGATTTCAAATTTTAAAAAGGTGAAAACAAAACGCAGATACTTGAGTTCAAACTTCAAAGACACGCACAGGACAGAAGTTCAGTTTTTAAACAGCTAACTTCACATTTTTCCACATCATCAAGTCCAAAAGAAGAACATTTAAAAACACCACCTACCTGTGGCTGTTTGCTGTTTCACTCCCTGACGCTTGTGTGTTTTAGATGTCCACTGCTTGTGTATTTCCTTCTCTTTTCACCCCCTCAGCTGCTGCCACCGGCGCTTATGAGTAGACAGGGAAGTGGGAGGAGTCCCACCACTCCCATTTAACTCCTCTCGGCCAATAAAGAAGCAGCATTCACCTGCCAGGTACGAGGTCTCTCCCTCCCTGTCCAATCAGCGGGGATCAGTGTGAGCATGGAACAACCTGAAGGTATGCGAGATCATCAACCTGTGGGCTCTGTGTTGAACAACATGGCAGACAAGCAGGAGGGAGCGTGGGGAGGAGGAGGAGGAGGAGGACTGACGGGGGGGAATCCCACACTGGATTCCTGGAAGCTGAGTGAGCTCCAGACTCTTCTCACAGGGTAAAGACTGTAAAGGATGTGACTCATTCACAACCCGGCCTGACTCCACTGAAAGAAAGAAGAAGGAGGATCAGCAAGAGAAAATTAGATGGTGCGAAAAGATAAAAGTTTTCTAACCTGTGCACAAATAAGATCAGAGGATAGACTCACATTTTTTAGATTAGATTCACAAACCTATACCCACATGGGCACTGAAACAGGTTCTGCTCGTGCTTTAGTTTAGATCCCTCCACGACAGCTCAGCGCTGAAACACTGCAGGAACACAAAGAGGGAAGTTTGCACTAAAAACACATTTGAATGACTGAATTTGACTAACTACAGCCTGCTGAAGCCTCGTGTTAAATCTTGCACAGGACGAAGACAATGGACTTTTCCCAACGAATGACAGTGTCGTTTTTATTTTACTTTTAGTCTCCGCGTTATTTTAGTCTTTACTCACAAACTACTTAACTCTGCTCACCTTGTTTTAGTGTGTGTCTGTTTTGTAAAGTCACCGTGTGGACGAGGCTTGTTGTTGCTGGAAAACTGGAAAACATCCACATGCCACCGTCTTCCAACCTCACACCAGATACCGTTTCTCTGTAGAATACTAGTCGGTAATCACTGAGACAAACAGTGAAGCAAACATAAGAGATAGGTGCACACCGTGGTGCTATTAAGCAATTAACATCCAATCATGCTGTACAAGTATTTTCTAGTTTCTTTAGTCCTGATATGACAGAAATATACTGTAAGTCTTAATTGTTGCAGGCTAATGATATAATCTCTTACCAAGCTGTTTCCACAGTATGTGTGCAGTATGTACAGTCTTATGTTGGAACAGGTGAGACTTCATTTATTCTCAGTGTTTTTATAACAGTCTGTCTGAACCTGGTTGAATGATTACAGCAAGCAAACCGTGCTTTAATGTCCATGTGGGCATCTGACTTTAAAAAAATGTGAACCCATCACGCTGGGTAAACAGGAAACAGGAAACTGAAACCATGTAAATGAACGTCCTCGTGTGCTGTTGGATCATGCACAGATATTTACGGGAACAGATTGCGCCCATCTAATGTGTTAGTCTTCATGTTCTGATTTTTAACAGATATTTGTGTGTCTGATTCATTTTTTTTTAATCAATTCCTGATGTGATAATTGACTCGTGTCCAAACTAGTGTTTCATTTCTTCATTAGTCTGATTTTTAAACAAGGTTTTGCTTTCTTTTAAGCATTCCCTGCTACTTTCATGACATAACCGTGCTGCAGTTCAGGATGGTTTTGTGTCTATTCACGGATTTTTGTCTATAAAACATCAGAAAATAGAGAAAATGTCCGTTACAGTGACGTCTTCATGTGTCCTTATTTTGTTTTTGACAGTTCAACACCCCAAAATATTCAATTCACCGTCAGTTTCTAAGAAGTGAAGCAGTGAAGTCTCACACACAAGAAGCCAAAACATCACATTTTTGGGGCATTTTTCCTGAACAAATGACTCAAATCAACTAATTGTTTCAGTTCATCTTCAAACCTCAAGCTTCGTCTCTCTTCACCACCATGTTTGAGGCGGTGCACCGAGCCCCTCTGGGATAATTAGACTCCAGCTCTGCGGTGCCCCTAAAGACTTTGAGCTTCATCGGTGTCACGTCTTTAACAGCGTGTCAGTCTAATCCCAAACACATGATGGCTGTGATTCTTTCGAAGGGCTGGACCTCATTATGTGTTTCTCAGAAATTCCCAACAATTGTAATTTCAAACTGAAAGCAGAAGTTAGTTTCATTTTCACCTTTTTTTTGGGCTCTGCTGCGATGTGAGGATGTGATAAACAGGACGTGAAGAGAAGTTTTCTTTCTCTTTCTTTCTCAAAAATTAGCACTCACGGGGGTGAAGGGTGAACAGTACAGAGAAGTGGTTTCCGACATCCAGTCTCACTTTGATGAACTCTGTTAAAGCCGCAAGAATTAATCGATTAGTCTGCAACTATTTCACCTTTTACTTCATTCAGTTACCGGTTTGAGGTTCTTTAATGTGAGGATTTGATGCTTTTCTTGCTGATATATGTAAACTGAATAACTGAATTTTGTTGTTGGACAAAACAAGACATTTGAAGACGTCACGCTGAGCTCTGGGAAACTGTGGTGGACATTTTTTATTTAAAATTTTATTTCTTTCCATTGAATAATTTGCAGATAAATCGATAATGAAAGTAATAACCAGATGCAGCTCTACTGTTGTTCACAGAAAGTGGTTGAAGAAGTACTCAAATATTAGATAGATACTTAACTAAGAGTAGTATTACCACAGTGTAGAAATACTCTCTACTAGTAAAAGTCCTGCATTCAAGGAGTTTTTAATACTGATGCCTCTATGATGCGAGATGAGAGCGTGGAGACAACACCACTTTTGTCCACAGGAGGCGCCAGAATCAAGGCAAAATTAAGGTTCCTGTAGCTGCTTTAAGTAAAAGTACAAAAGTAGTACTAAATTAATAAGTATTAAAGTAGTAAATTAATACTTAAATATTCTTAAAATACCAAAAGTAGAAGTATTCATTAGGCAGAAAGGCCCTTTTTAAAATAATGTATAGTTTTATAGTATTATATTGATGCATTCACGTGTAAGAATCACTTTAATGCTGCAGGTGGAGCGAATTTTAACTACTTTATGTACAGCTGGGCGGCTTCTACATAAAAATACATCATCATTTATTAGTTATTTTTTTTACTAATACAACATATAACTATTAATAATCTGACTCTACAAAGTAACTAGTAACTAAAGCTGTCGAATAAATGTACTAGAGTGAAGAATACAACATTTACTGTTAAGTATAAGTACCTCAAAATTGTAATTTCAAACTGAAAGCAGAAGTTAGTTTCATTAGGGCTCTATGTGAGGATGTGATAAACAGGACGTCTTTCTCAAAATTAGCACTCACTGATGAACAGTACAGAGAAGTGGTTTCAGACATCCAGTCTCACTTTGATAAACTCTGTTATGTCTTAGTCTGCAACTATTTCAATTCAGTTACAGAGGTTCTCTTTTCTTGCTGATATATGTAAACTGAATAACTGAATTTTGTTGTTGGACAAAACAAGACATTTGAAGACGTCACGCTGAGCTCTGGGAAACTGTGGTGGACATTTTTTATTTAAAATTTTATTTCTTTCCATTGAATAATTTGCAGATAAATCGATAATGAAAGTAATAACCAGATGCAGCTCTACTGTTGTTCACAGAAAGTGGTTGAAGAAGTACTCAAATATTAGATAGATACTTAACTAAGAGTAGTATTACCACAGTGTAGAAATACTCTCCTACTAGTAAAAGTCCTGCATTCAAGGAGTTTTTAATACTGATGCCTCTATGATGGATGAGTGGAGACAACACCACTCCACAGGGGCGCCAGAATCAACGCAAAATTAAGGTTCCTGTAGCTGCTTTAAGTAAAAGTACAAATGTACTAAATTAATAAGTATTAAAGTAGTAAATTAATACTTAAATATTCTTAAAATACCAAAAGTAGAAGTATTCATTAGGCAGAAAGGCCCTTTTTAAAATAATGTATAGTTTTATAGTATTATATTGATGCATTCACGTGTAAGAATCACTTTAATGCTGCAGGTGGAGCGAATTTTAACTACTTTATGTACAGCTGGGCGGCTTCTACATAAAAATACATCATCATTTATTAGTTATTTTTTTACTAATACAACATATAACTATTAATAATCTGACTCTACAAAGTAACTAGTAACTAAAGCTGTAGAATAAATGTACTAGAGTGAAGAATACAACATTTACTGCTAAGTATAAGTACCTCAAAATTACATGTACTTAGTTACATCCCACCACTGATTAAAGATTATCAGTGCATGTCTGTACACAATGTCAGAGTCTCAAGCAGGGTCACACTCATCTGGCTCCCTCTCAGGCATGAAATCATCGGCATAAATCTGCCATGTGGTGACTCACAGTGTTATTAGGAAAGAGAAAGGATGAGTCCTCTCACTTATTCTCAAGAGCAGGAACCTGTTTCAGTGTTCAGGTGATCTGCTGCCATGACATCTTCCCACACAAACATAAAACTCTAATGTCTAATCTAATCCGTCTGATCTCTCTCCTCTGCGTCGTTTGTTTGTAAGTAAACCGTGCTCACGTGGAGATTCCTCCCATCAGACTTTAGTAATAATCGATGTTGTAATATCTTTAGTTATGACTTAGAGGTAAGTCCAGACTTTACAAATAAGCATATTGGTCACAGGAAGTACAGCGTCATCTGTGGCTTTAAAGGAGGTTTGTAAAGTGAGGTGTCATCAGGGCTGGGAGGGTCTGTCAGCAAATTCATAAAACACCAGAGTACCCTTTAAAAAAAAACAGTGCTGTGATAAAAGCCGAGGTTCAAAATGTGTGTTTGCTAACCGGCATTTGAAAGTGTTAAAGTGTTAGGAAATGTGTGTGGGGGGATGGTATAAGCCGAAAGGTCAACATACTGAGTCACTTGTGAAGTTTTAAGATATAAATAAAGATGTGAAGCAGATGTAAGACAGTCTGCAGTCTTTATGTTCTCTCTCAACTTCACAGTTTAAACATCCTCATCAGTGCAAAGTAGCACTAAACACAAAGCACGGCTGGTTGGAGACGTACGCAGATGTTTAAGTGAAACATCTGCGTACTATCACAGTGTAAAAAATACAATACTTCCCTTTGAAATACAAAGAGTTGTAGTATAAAGTGAGAATACAAGTACCTCCAAACTGTACTGAAGCACAGTACTTGAGTAAATGTACTTAGTTACATCCCATGGTTTATACAGAAGTATACTTTAGTCCAGCAGCTTGTGTCATTAAAACTCAAGAAGTTAATCAGGTAATGTTCCTTTACACACTGCTGGATAGCAGTAGAGTAACTAGTAACTACTGTTGTACTTGAGTAAATGTACTTAGTTACATTCTACCACTGCTGTTTGGTCATAAATCAAATGACGGACAAACAAATCTTATAATGGCGCTGACTATTTACATGTTGATGCATAAATATTAACAATTTAATAATGTCATATTTCATAAAATATCATTTTACTGCATACTTTTACTTGAGCAGGATTTGTTGACTTAAAATGGAGTATTTCTACCTTCAGTAAACTATCTAGTAAAGTACGAGATGAAAACAGGTAACCAGATAAGTCATCCACAGACAGGTGCTCCTTCCAGACTCTGAGACAGGTACAGCTCAGGTGAGCGCTGACTCACGGTCGTGTCAGGACATGAAATGTTCTCTCTTCGCTCACACACCTGCTTCATTTCTGCCTCAGCTCTCTGTCATTACGGCTCACACACTCACCTGAGCAGCGACAGGTAATCTGTCAGACTCACCCACTTCACATTGACTCACACAGCTCACCTGATGGGAGGCGGAGTGACACAGCAATTAACACTTTTACGACTGAGGTGTGTTAATCACGATGATAACGTTAAAGACAAAGTTAAAGCAAAAGTCTGAATGATATTCGGTTAAAAATGTAAATTAGTTAGACTTTTACGCCATTAAATCCACCGAACACATTACATGATTAAAGTGAAGTGTATCCTTCCGCCAGGTGGGCGCGCATTAACACCTGAACTAAACTAAGTTCTGCGGTCAGAGGTGGGACGTTGAATTTTACAAAATAAAATAAACTTTATTGATCTCACACATAAATGTCAGAGCAGCAGGAAAGGTATTTTAAGAATCACTCCAATAAACAATATTCAGATACAGTATACATAAAAATACTATAGAGACTATAAATATCTATTGGATGCAGTTTATTTATTCTATACACAGAAATATTATTTTACATTATATTATATTCTGTTATACAAAAGAAGCACATTTCTGCTGTACTCTATTATGTTGTATTGTTCTCTAATATTTACTCGTCTTTAGGCCTTGAACAAATATTTAACAGCTCATCTGAAACATGAGATGTGACTCCACCTCTGGCACAAGTCAAAGAAGTTTAATGTTTTCTAAATCTGTGAGGAGTAAAAAGTACAATATGGAACTGAAGTATAAAGTAAGAATACAATCCTCAAGGCTCAAGTACCTCCAAACTGTACTAAGGCACAGTACCTGAGTACTTAGTTACTTTCTACCGCTGCTACAGCAACTTTCTTTCAAAATAAAAGTCTAAACCAACTTAGTTTTTTTTTTTTTTTACAGAAATCTGTAATGTGTTCATAACTTAGTGAATCACACTGTTATATTTAAATATTAAGTTATCAGCTGGCAGCACGATTCCTACAGAGGTATACTTTAGTCCAGCAGGTGGCGCTGTGTCAATAATATTAAAGTTCACAGGTAATGTTCCTATTGTGCCACTAGATGGGAGACAACAACAACTATAGGACTGACTCATGTATGTGAAGTATGTGTTCTGTCTGTCTGTCTGCTCAGCTCAGACTATGAATGGCCTGTACTCTATGTCAGTCCACCTACCTACATACTTACATAAGTATGTGTCCTGCAGCTCCACTCTCCACCACTAAATTTAGTCTGTTTGGTTGCTCGGGTAACATTTAAAGGTAGATATGAGAATGTTTACAGAGGCGTCCGAGCGGAGAATAAAAGTTTATCATCAATCACTTTTAATGAGGCGCTGCACCAGTATTACACATGAGGTTCGGCTTATTTAGAGGTGAAAACAGTTGTGTAACGTCCTCTGCTGGCATATCAGTTTGGCTCGAGGCTTCAGTTGCTTAACAAAAAGCTTCGGTTACTAACTGGTGTTGAAAGAGAAGAACATTAAGATGCCATGACATTAAGATGGAGCTGGATTAAACTGTTGTTGACCCGTATTATATAATAAAAGACAGGATACCTTGAACTGAAGCTTTGATTTTAACCACTCTCTTTTTTTAGTTTGGTTTAAGTGAGCCTGGTATTGTGTACTGTGTACCAGATACTACTTCATTTTGTGCAATATTTACTGCACACTAACCGTCATACATCAACACACTTATCTTCTTAATACAGGAAAGGACACATCAGATGTCAGTCAGACAGTGACCTTGTGAAATCGCTGCACATTAACGTATTTATTAATATTTTAATAATATTTGCACCACACTGCATGCACGACAATCTTCACATACGTCTCACACACAACCTCCTCAATCATAAACTCATTTATTTGCGTTTTGGGGTTTATTTATTTACTCGTTTGCTGATTTGTTTCATCCTCACTCGTCTATCTTCTGTGTTAAATTATGGAAACTCTGGCCTGACCCAGCTTTCCTTGTCTGTCCCAGTTCCACCCGGACGCCTCTTTTCTTCCTCCCATTTTCCTTCTGTCACTCTCTCTGTATTGCCCCTATATCCTTACACACACACACACACACACACACACTCACACGAATAATCCACTAAGAAAATTTTATTCAACTTACTTTCTGTTAATTACTTTAGCTTATCTGTATTTGTATATTTTTTTATCTTGCGTTGTCACGTGTGTAACCACATGCCTTTCACTATTTAAGCAACAATGTGTAGAAATTAATATTTTAGTGATTTACCACCTCCAGTTTCAAAATGCAATAACAACACTGTGCTAAATGTGGACTATGGACTGTGGGTCATCAGTAATATGATTATATTACTTCTGATGAAGAACTTTGCTAACAACATCAAGCAAGGTCATAAACACAAGGCATAGCCGCCAGCTAATATCACTGACTAGTCCAACAGCAGTCAGCCCAGCTCGGCGTCTGTCTTTCAGCCTTTTATTTCACCAAGCTCTCACCAACCACTAAAAGTCAGTCCCAGATTCACTCTTGTCCGGCGGCTTCTTGCTCGCTCACTCTCTCCTTTTTTCTTCTTAGCTTCCTCCGTCAACGTCCTCTTCGGTCTTTGCACCTCACTATTAGATATGTCCATGAAAGCTGCTAAGCCCTGTTACGTTGCCTGCTCACCCAGCTCCGGTTCTGGCACGACACTGGCTCTGCTTCCCGTCAGCATCCCCACCCCGGGTCTGATAACCTCCTCCTCCGGCCTCCTTCCTAGTCCAACACAAACACTAACACTCTCCCAGTGCACTGAGCACACAGCCCGGCTAACAAACTGAGCTAACGTTAGCTAACAGCAGCTACAGTTTACTTCACTGTCCATCAGGAAACTCTGTAAATCACAGAGAGTTGAGGCGGAGCAGCCGGAGGACATCAGAGGGGAAAATCAGAAAACATTTTCTCCATAAAATATGATCCAGTTTCACCAAAATCAGTGAAATAGTTGGTGATTGAGTATGTATATATATAAACAGAATCAGAAGATATGCGTGTATGAGGGAACATTTGGGAACCACGTGGTCACATGTAATAACTCAGCAGCGTGTTCCCCTCCACACATGTATGAAATTCCTGTGCTGCTGCAGAAAGACATGTGAGGCTTGTTCAACAGGCCCCTGACCTTCACACAAAATGGCTGACCTTCCTTTAAAGTGTTTTTACGTCCAGCAGGCCCACGCCTAGCCCTTACCGCTTGCTCCTAAATATCTTCTCTGCAGTGAGACAAAAACAGCATGTGAAGTATTTACAGTTACATGTATTACAGACTTTACAATTAGATCCTAACTCAGTCTGCACAATGATATCAACCAAATATTGCAGTAGTTGATCAAAGTTATGTCTGTCAGCTGATGACAGTAAAGACATGCCGGCACAAACCTTCTCATATATACATGTACTGTTTATATAACATTATCCACAGACAGAAAGACTTCATCCACACAGACTGTCCCCGTTATTTTACTTACATTTTTCACCTTTGATATTTCAGTTCTGTGTTTGAGTTAATATTAATATTGTTAGAAATGACAATGCATACAAACACACACTTTTTTGCAAATTGAAATTACATTCATGAACTTTCAAATAACTAATTTGTGCTAATGTGAGTAGGTAAATATTGTAAGTATGTCATTACGTAACAGACACAACCCTGTCTGTGTAATTATGCATGGACTCTATTATACATTACATGCCCCAGCATGAATGTGCTTACGTGGGAGTTCAGTGTGCACAGGCATACGTAGGCTGTTATTTGCATGTGTGTGTCTGTGTGTTTGTGTGTGTGTTTGTGTGTGTGTGTCTGTCTGACATTTCATTTTACAGTGCACGTGAAGTCGGGGTCCTTGACATCAAAGCGTAAAAGGTTGTGTCTATAAAGATACGGAGGCCGAGCAACCAACCAAACACACATGTTCTTGTGGAAAAAGCCTGAAAAAAAAAAAGAAAACAGTTGTTTTTCACACTACAGACTGAGTTTTTTTTTTTAAGGCCCCACCTCTGCTGTGATTGGAGGAAAGAACTCGGTCAGGATCTGCACATGGCTTTAATTCAAAGTTTTTTTTTCAGTGTGTAGGAAACATGTTTAGCAAATAGTTAAAGATTATTAAAAAAAACAAAGTACGGCGCAGTCTGACACTGATTACTTGTACTATTTCATAAATGATTGTGGTCCGATGTGCACAGAGTGTACTTGGCAGCCGTTTTCATCTGTTCTGGATCAAGTTTTATTTGTTTTTCTCAAATGTGTTGTGTTGCGCTCGCTGAGAACAGCGCATACCTTTCTGTCATGTGACTTTACAGTGTGCTTGTTAAACGTTTTTCCCAGCTTACGCTCCTTGACATCATCAGGTGAATAATGGAGACTGTTGACCACTTTAATCTACAGCAGCGTGCATGTAGATTATCGTGCATGCATGTTTGTAGCGTTGCTGTTCAGTGAGAACCACATATCTCTTAAAAGTCTTAAAAGTTAAAAGTGTTGATTCAGCCAGACTTTTTTTTGGTCCATGTCTAAAAATAAATACATTGACATGTGATTTTGTTGTTTTGTATCGTTCTTACACTGTATCGATTTGTATCGAATCGTTTATCACAGAGAGATGTGCAACCCTACTAACTTGTAACCAAAGCTGTCAGACAAATGTGGTACAAAGTAGCATAAAATGGAAATACTTAAATACGAGCAGTGTACGTTCCAGCACTGATCAGACGTGAGAAGTGTTGCAGATATGTGGCTGACGCTGTCATGTGTTCTCCCAGTGAGACCGGCTGACCTTCAGCAGAAAACACGTGATCAACCTGAGCTCAGGATCACTTTGTTACCATATTAATCATCATGCACCACGTCCAAGTCTTTCTATTCATGTACCACCATTCCAGATAAATGTCATTTCACTCATGTGTCAAATAGTAACTTGGCTCAGAGTCGAGGCCCAACAGAGACCAGAGACCTTTTCTATCTCCTTCAACCCCAACATTCCTTCCCGCTCTTCCCTTTTCCTGCACACATCCACCTCTCTTACAAATTCCTTTACTTGTCTTTAACAATTAATAAAGGTCAGCAGATGATACCAAATTGCTTCAAATGTTTCAATATCTTGACATTTTTATTACACAACGATTAATGGTCGTACTTAAAGTTAGCATTTCCAGCATTTCTTTACTCCTTTTATGGAAGATACAAAATGAATGAAGCCAGTGTCAGGGAGAAACCAGGAATGCAGAGATAACAGTTTTGTTCTGTAGCTATAGTTTATTGCCTTGTTTGGTGCAGTGATGACAGTGTGGTCTGTCTGAATAAACAGCGTCCACAAAGAACGGAGCAAGTTTTGAGATCTCTTTAACGAACCCGTCTTCTCTGTCTCTATATGTCAAACTTTTATTTCAAATTAACTGAAGTATTTTACTTAATTTAAAGGTACATGTAGTATGTCCAGTAAAAACTGTGTCTCTCTAAATTCTGTGATTTTGTGATATTAGGACAAGGATTAAAGGGCTAGTGTGTAGAACTTAGTGGCTCCTAGCAGTTGTATATTACAAGCAACTGAATACACCTCGTCTCACCCTCACCCTTACAAGCATATAGGAGAACCTACAGCAGCTGTGAAGGACCTATCTAGAGCTAGTGTTCAGTTTGGACGTTCTAGGCTACTGTAGAAACATGACAGTTCAACATGGTGGACCCACCAGCTGGGAAATGAAGCTAATGCGGGAGTGCCAAAACTGCTGTTTTAACTGCAGTGATTCAATCCTTTCTCCCTTCAGTGGGCCGACCCTGTGGTTAAAAAAGGCTAAATCTAAGGACGATTCTTATGTATATATACTTTCATAATTATGAATACTGTACTCTGTCATATTCTGTAAATAGAGCCCCTTAAGTCTTACACACTGGACCTTTAAATGACCTTCTTAAGCTAAATACACTAAAACCCTTCTTGGATTAGCTGGAACATGCATCGTCACAGGTTGAAAACAGGGCTGTTTTTCTGAGCTCACGGGAAGTTTAAAAATACACAAATGTAGTAGTTAAATAAATGTAGTGGAGTAAAAAGTACAACAGTTCCTTCTGAAATGTAGTGAGGTAGAAGTAAAAAGTGGTATGAAATAAAGATACTCAAGTACAAGTACCTCAAATGTGTACTTTCCACAACTACCTTCCTTCTTTTAAAATGTATTTCAAACTATTTTTTAAATTAAATTGTGCTATATGAAGTTTATTGTTATCATTATTATAATTATTATTTTTAACATAGTCATTTAAAAGCTGTTATTGCTGCATTCATTTGATAACATCAGAGTATAAAGAGAAGAAACATAGGAAGACAGACTGGGTGTTGGCATGCAACAAAATGGTCACATGACACTGGAGTGAAGTTAGTTGGTTAACCACACCAGGACACCCAAAGTTGTTATCTTTTCTTTGGTGTGAGAGCGTCTGCTAAAAAACTAAACATGTCCGAGCGACTGAAGGAGAGATAGGGAATGAAGGAGTGTCCTATTTAGAGGGGTCAGGGGATCTTTGGATAGATAGCAGGTCAGCAGTATATGCTACACAGAAGTCATACACATCATCTGAAAGCTGAAACCTGAAGATTCATTTGAGATGCAGCTCAGCGCTGTGTGTCATGTTTTTCATGTCAGGGGTGTAGCACATTATGACTGAAGCATATGATGGACAGTCCCATGCTTATTTATGTCTCATGCGTTGTTGCAGGAGTTTTTGAGGCTGGTCTCGAGACTACTTTTTAAAGGTCTCGTCTTGGAATCGACTGCATTTTTACTCGGCATTGTCTGTGTTTTCATTAATCACCTAATAATGTCTAACTTGTCCCACCATAGTTTTATAATTAACTGAAACGTAAGTTTCAGTTTTACTTTGTGGCAGAACGACATTGCCTCACCGCTGAAGAGAGCAAAACAAATGATGTGAGAGCGGGTGAGAAACATTTCAAAAAGTTGTCCTACAGTCTGTAGTTATAGAGCAAACATCTGCGTGGCACAGACAACTAAAGAAAGAACAGGCCGAGGTTTAACCACAAGACCACGAGCCGACAGCTGCAAAGTTCGTCCAACAAATCAAACTCAGTATTTTATGAAGCAGGTCATTAAAAAAACAAGAACAAGTATGAACTACTTTAGTTTTGGGACTGTGAACTTGTGACTTGTGACTTATACAGCTACCAGTGATCAGCGATCGGCCCCAAAAATCCTGAGGGTGCTGCTGGTCAGAGCACCTTTAATATTAACCATCAAGTATCAAGCATGTAAGTCTCGATACACTCTGGTCTTGGTCTTGACTTGGTCTTGGTTTAGCTGGTCTTGACTACAACACTGGCCCTAGGTTGTCTAGTTTGTGGTTGTACAGCTTTACAAGGCTGTTACGATCCTCAAGATCATAATACATCATTTTATACAGTGAGGTCAATTTTTAAAAAATGTTCTCACTACAATAAAATGGATAATATGGGCACAAAATTAGCAGTGATTCATAAGGGTTAGGGGAGATGTTCAATGACAGAGTAGTAAAATTCGGACAAAAGTAAGTGGGACAAAGGTAACTGGGTTCTTGAAATTGGACATTGACTGTCTGTAGGACAAAGGTGAGGGAAGCCAACCAGTTCAACAAAACAGTGAGAGATTAACAGATCAATACTGGGAGTTCATCCAGTTTCCAGCACTGACCTTGAAACTCCTCTAATCTTTCACACTTTGGACGTCACAACTTGTTAGGCTGATGCAAAAGAGATGACTCAACTTGTACACAAACACAAACAGTCCACTTAGTTTATTTGTATTGATAGATAAAATGATGAAATAAAAAAAATCTGTGCAAAACCCTGAATGGCGTCACCCACAGGTTTGTGATGCTCATTGTGTTGGCGCACAGGTCAAGCTGAGGCGGGCTATGATGGCACCCACCTGTCGATCAAATCGTCCACGCTCTTAATCCTGCATAACTTTAAGCCTTAATATAATCTGAACAGGTGAGTTGTATATAAATTCACCCTCAGTACAGTTGTCATGAACGGGGAAATTATCTATAGAGACCAAAACTGTTTTTTGTACCAGGCTGTAAACATGTTTATTTCTGCTGTGAAGTTGTGACATTTTAACATGGGGACTTATGGAGACTTTTGAGAAATTGCAGTTTTTGGCGGTTGTGCATTGGCTTCATTTAACAGCCACAGAGGTTACCACATCGTATCAAGTAGCTAATCAGACTGCAGAGGAAGTCTTGGCCCCGGATATCTCCTGGCTACCCTGGAAGCCCATGAACATTGGTCGTTGCCCTCAGAGGCTAAATCATTGTCAGACGAGAGCCGATGGGTTCCAAGATTATTTTTTATGATCTTGAATATACACATTTCCCAGTATGAATGCAGCGAAGGAGCAGGAGTGCATGTGTGTGTGTGCATTTTTGTTACCTATTGGGGACCTTTTATTTGTATAAACACTGACCTTGTTGAGACCAGTAGTCCTTGTGGGGACCAAAGGCTGCTCCTCAAATGTAATCTCTGAGATCCTGATTAAGTTTAGGGGTTAGGTTAGGGTTAGACGTGACTTGGTTATGTTTAAGGTCAGGTGTTTGGGTTTGGTTGTCCACAAAGAATGAAGTCAAAAGACTGTCCAAACAAGGAACTGTTTCTGTGTATGAGTCAGAGAAATACCAGTCTCAGAGAGACATAATTAAACAAATACTGCACCTGTTAGAGGTGTGGACCAGGCAGACTTGTGAAAAGACAACATGCATGCCTGTCCTCAAGAGAGGGACCTTATCTGTGAGTGTTTTGCTTTAATTAGGGCATGTGTGCTGTCACACAGTGGACTCTGCACATCGGCATTTTTTTTTTTATGGTCTGGCTTCGATAGAAAAGATAACCTTGGAGATATTTTTCTCAGGGTGGCCGAGATCCCCTCATGTGCGAAGAGAAGGAGAAAAGAGATCACAAACGCTGTTTTTACTCGCAGCACGCATCCCTCACACCCCAAAATCACCTGCTGACCGACCTCCAAAACAAACTCTGTTTCTTATTTCATGTTTTTCCTTTAGGTCCCAACCCTCCTTACTATTTTTCTCATAAAGGCCTCCCTCCCATGTCTTTGTTTTCCTCTTTCTCCTTTGGGATGAGGCCACAAACCAGGAGTGGGTGTCCCCCCTCCCGTCTGCCTTGATCTGTTTATTGTCTTAGTAAGCCCTGTGAACAGACAGACAGCCATTCGGTGAAAAGTCTTGGACATCCTGCTTGTTGCAGGACACGGAGGCAGATAAATATTAACGAGAAATCAGCTGCTTAGTTGGAGAGAGTCCAACAGAACAAACAAGAGCTAAATCCTGAATATCTCAGGAGTTTGATCCTGATATAAGGACAGATCAAACTCCTTACAAACAGATAAAAGTAGCCTCTGTTGCCCCCTTTCTTTCTCCTCCTCATTAGCAGAAACAGGGTGAATATCCCAATTAGGGACTGTCACGTCGCTGTGCCAAAAGCATCCTCACATGCTGTCAGCTGGAAACATTTGACGGAAGATGGTGATGGTTGCAGTAATTAAACAGGAGCACATTAAAGAGGTGGAGCCGTTCCAGATGCTTGCATTACTAGAGCAAAGAGTTCATCTTTTTTCTTTGGAGGAGAGGAACTCCGATTACATTTACGGGGTTGAGAGCATGTGATTTCTCCTTTAGTGGAGGACGAGGAATGTTAATTTAATGAACTGTGCTCTGGCTTGAGAGCGGCTCATTGTATGCTGTGGGAGTTTAGAAAATGTATAACCAAGCCTGTTCTTTTGGAAATGAGGAAATACTGATTAACAGCTGCTTCCTTTGGGCTGAAATATACCTACATACTATATATAGTGCACATCTCTTTTGTAGTTGTGCTTACAGCAACATATATTAGTGATAAAAGGGGGCACGGCGCAGGATGTCAAGAAAGGCGTCACTTACTTATCGTCTTACAGCTGTAGTGAGGTTGCAAGTAAAGTTTCAAACTAATGTAATGCAATTAAAATACTGCTTTCTGAAGCTTGTTAAATTTCCCAACATCATTTCTGAAGTCTTATTTCTTGAAAACTTTAAAGGGTTTTCTTCATATTGTTCCAGATCTAGATTATTAAGACTTCAAGTAACTTGACCTGACATTTACACACTTTTCACAAGACAAAAAATAAAGAAGATATATTAAAGGAATATTAAAAAAGAACATATCTTCTTTAGCCTTCTAACTTGGACCTGTTTTCTATGTTGTATCTGTCAGTTCTTATGTGCCACATGTTACTTAATCTTAATAGTAATCTTATATAAACAATGTGCAAAATGACACATTATGGCCTCATAAAGCTTCATAACATTATTACAGTGTGACTGCATCATACAGTACGGTATGTGTGACTAGTTTCCACCTCAGTTGTTCTTCTATGCATGCAGACAATGGTGGTAGGTACTACGAGCTTCACCACAACCAGATAATCTAATTATATATCCTATAAGGACGTCCTATACACACACGTATAATTAGATATACTATATTTACTCACAGAGGACATTTCTCTATTGAATCCTTGTACTATACTGTAATACTTTTGTACCTGTATGTAGTACATGCTTTAATATATTATATATACTCACAGGGTGCATTGAGTACTTCTATTTTTGACACTTAAAATACATTTCCTGATAATACTTATATCCTCATATACTACATGTACTAGCAGGGGCCGTTTCTGTATACTGACTACTTCTACTGTTATGTAGTACATCCTTATATATATACACTCACATGGGTACTTCTACTTCTACATCTCCTGATAATACTGAAGTACCATATTCTGTGTTATACTAAAGTAGTTTAATGTGTAGTATTAGTGTTTTTATTGTACTTCCTCCATCACTTCATCACTCCCACCACCCGCGCGTGTCTCTCTCTCTCTCTCTCTTCCTCTACATGCACGTGCTTTTGGTCACATTCTTCTACTGATTTGCGCATGCGCGCTGGTTGTAGAGTCATCATCATCATCATCATCATCACCACCATCATCACATCCCAGAAGTTGTCCAGTCTCCATGGTGGTACCCCGAGCTGCTGGATCAACGTGTATAGCCCGGTGAGAGAACACGGGACAGCCCGCCGAACCGAGCCTCCTCTACTACCGGACAGAACCGCAACAAACGCACGGTGAGTGAACGAGTGGAGGGTGGACGGCGTGGTGTGTGTGTGTCGAGACAAAGAGGCTGCTGTTTGAATTAACGGCTCTTTTTGGGGCTGAATGAGCGGGTAAGTTGTAAATTAGCTACCTCCGTTAGCTCCGCTTCCGCTCCCGCTCTTATTTCCTCGAGTTACTCGGTTCACACCGTTAAAATAATCGGTGGCACTCTCTAACCGACGTGCCGTGATGCTGCCGCTGTTTTTACATTCATGTGTCGAGGCTATGCTCCCTCCGGCTCCAGTCGCCAGCTCCGGCATCTTGACAGGCCGGTGCTGTCCAGTTTGTCCGACGGCTCGTGGTCGCTGAGTGGGGTCGGCACACAGCCAAGCCCCGTGAGTTCAGCGTGGAGGACGGGGACGATGGGGGTGGAGGGTGGGTAGGTGAGCACCAGAGCCGGAGCTCTGATTTCCACTGGCAGTGTGTGTGTGTGTGTGTGTGTGTGAGTGTGTGTGTTATCTATTCTGAACATGGGTCAGAGCTCAATGGAAAGATCGCAGGACAGCCACACTTAGTCCCCATTGTCCCCCAAACAGCAGCCAGAGCCTGCTTGTTGTCTATTTATAATGTGTAACCAGGAGGATATTCTCCACATGTGGTGCAGAAAGTCTCATATTGCATTTGTAGTGGCAACGTATGCAGACATTCACCCCGCTGAAGTTTCCACCTCCACGGCGCGTCGTCTCTGACCTCTCTAGAGTTCAGTTATTTCCCTCTTGGTGTCAGTAAAACATCAGCACAGATGTTAGACCATTTAAGTTTCTTTTAAGAGTTGCACATCCAAGAGTGTTATGTAATAGATTAGGGCTTATAAAGAATGTGGTAACTTCTCCAAAACTAACATATCCAGTTGTGGTTTTCATAGTAGGGACGTGTTCTGACGCTGAGGGGGGCGACTCGTACCTGGTTTCTTGCAGATAATTCACCCTGCTTTGGTGAGTCCATGAATGCACCACCTCTGGGCGTGTTGACCTCTAATTTCTGACCTCTTTTGTTGAATATTTCCCTCTGGGTGTCAGTAAAACATCAGCACAGATTTGAGACCCTTTATGTGTCCTTTTTAGAGTTACCCAAGGTGATAGATAGTATGTTATGTAATTGATCAGTCCAGTTACTGCTCCAAAGCTGATCTATCCGGTTGTGTTTTTAATTGTGTTTTTATATGAGGAACATGTTCTGACACTGAAAGTTAGCTGTAGGCAGAAAATGTTCCCAAAGGTGCAAACACATTGTGCAATCTCTATTGTTTTTATCTTTATTGTTTTTAACGGTTCGCTGCAGAGATATGCCGGCGAAAGAGTTCAAAAGCTTCTTGTCACAAGTGTACCTTCACCACTGGCCGGTTTATAGTAGATATCCATAAATCCATAAACGTGTGCAGTCGTGAAAACTGTGCTAGCTAGAATTCACGACCAAGTGCGGGCCTTTATAATCGAGATTTAGATCATCATACGTCAGTGAATGAGCAGAGACGCTGTGTGTAGATTTTTGGAATAAATGCGAGAGATGTTGCATGAAGTACAGCTCCATAATGAGGAGTGTGGTTGTTTGAGCCCGAGGCTCAGAGGCAAAATGAGATATGTAAGTGGTGTGTGTGTGAAAAGAAGCGTGGTAATGATTAAGAGGAAAAACCACAAGTGCAACCAGATGTAGGGCGAGCTCATGTCTGCAGTAGTTGGTCTGTGCCGGGCCTGTTTCTCAACTTAACCATCGACGTTTCACCGTTTTAACAGGTTAAATCCAGAGATTAGGAAGTTTGTACCTGACTGAGTGCACCTGTTGAGCGAGGAGTGGCCTAGGAGTGGTCTCTAGGCTCGTCAAAAATCTGGGAAATTAATCAGATTACTCTGCTGGGAGTACCCGAATACAAGGCTGTACATGTTCAAGCAAGCAAGGCTTTATGACTACGTGCACGCCATCACAGGATTACACAAGCTTGTGTGTGTGTTTGAGGGAAGTGTATTTATGGAGTGGCATTATCATTAGTTCATGCCTGTGAGGTTTAAGTGGTCCTCAGGGCTAAGACGTAACCCACGGCTGTGTGGCTGTGGTAATATGACTTAAATTGTATAAGTGAAATTCTTCTGGGCATTAAAGCCGACAGGAGCAGCGCGAATGTGCGAAACAGGCCTCATGTTATCACTCATTATGTCTTAAATGAATGTGTGTGTGTATGTTAGACTTTAGGTTTAAGGAGGGCAAAAAAATCACATAGTCATGATGATTCTCTGAAATTACACTCACACATTCATGGCAGGAATAAACCTCCCTCCCCCCTTTTCTTCTTTCCCCTCACAGCATCACAGGTTTTCTCCGAGTTGCTACAGCATCCTGTCTTTCCTGTGTAATACGAACTCATTGTTGTGAAAGTATTTTACCTCGACTTGAACCCTGTGATGACTGGGTCACTTGGTTATTCACGAAACTACACAATAAAACTTAGATGCGTTTGTTGTCGTATTGCGTCAGTTTAAACTTTTTTTTGTTGTTGTTTGGGGGGGATTCAGGTAACTCCGGACCCTCAGTGCTGTTTGGTAAAGGGAGCGTTTGTGCTGCAGGATGAATGGCCTCATTGATAACTCCTTCAGGAGTTGTCCTGCTTTGCCTGTGCCCACACACACACACACAGACACACACACACACTATCTAATTGAGCTCTAGCTCAGACTGGTATGGACCTCAGGGAAGATGGCAACATAAAATCCATTCAAACTGATGAAGACAGTTTCCCATTAAGCCCAAACGACATATCACATTACTCCTCTTGTCTTTCTTTCATTTTAACGCTGATGTGGGTCCAGCCTGTGTCTGATAAACAGAGTTAAAATGTTTCTAACCCACGTGGCGCTCAACCGTGGCTGTTGTTAGCCTGGGAACCGGACGAATGTGCCAAGCTCATGAGGTTTCGTTTGCTCTGGCAGGTACGCCTGGAACTAGAGCAGCTCGGGCCAATCACAGCTGTTTGTTTAGGACGGGGCGGGTTTAATGCTATGATTGATAGAGCCACCGGTCGAGATTGGTTGTTGTTTCCAGTCTGCAAGTCCATCAGGCTCACGAAACTCAGATTATTCACATTTGATGATGTTTATAGAAGCAACATATTAAAATTTAAAACATTGAGTCTGTAAGTCTGTAACAGTAACCTAGCTAACGACTAACTTCCAACTTAGCTCAGTAAGTGGACCGTGGAAGTCATTAGGCTAATTAATGAACATGAGAAGGCAGCAAAGGTCACTGTGGGTGTGACCTATCCTCACTACAACACATGAGCATGGTGAATATCACCATCTGATGAGGGCTGGGCAGGTTTGATATCTCCAGCCAGCAGCAGTTTTGATTTTGTCGGCTGAAATTAGGCCCGCCATTACTCAGTTTTTAGCTCGCTAGCTAATTAAAGGTCCAGTTTGTAAAGTTTAGTTGCACCAAGTGGTGAAGTTGCAGATTGCAGCCAAATGAATGCTCTCCCATGCCTCATCCTCTCCTAGCAGTCCATATCTAGCTCTGAGTTTTGGCTTGTCTCCGTGGAAGAGGACCCACTCTCAATGTAGATATAAAGTGCTTGTTTTAAGACAACAAAAACACAAAGATTCTTATTTTCATGTGATCATACACTAATGAAAACATACTTATTAATATTGTATTCCATTCCTAAGTCTTACACACTGGACCTTTTTAAGCAAACATAATGTTCACATCAGTTGATGATCTGTGTAAAAGACATGAAAGTTAACCAGGCGTTGCTCTTGTGTTGCATCATCGAGCCTGTTAGTTCTTGTATAACTCTGAAGAACAAATGTAAGATTAGACTGTTAGTTCACTCTAACAGTATCCTGTTTGACTGTTGAGATTATATTTCTTGTAACCTGCGATTGGACAGTCGCCGTCGGGAATGTTCAGTTAAATATGTTGATTTTCAGGTTATTATTATAATTTTTTTTTATTTCCTAGGAAGCATAAGTAAACTCGTGCTGCTAAATTCAGATTCCCCTCCACGTGAGTAACTGAGAAGGCTGGTTTAGGCCTGCCAGCTCTGGTATGCCAGCTCAAGCCTTGGAGGGGGCCCGTTCACTGGCAACCCCTGGTCTGTCTCTGACAAGGTTGCAAGTTGGTCCAGTGGATTTGAACTCGGTAAGGAATTTACTATTTGTAAATGTTAGCCTGTTGGTTAATGTCCAGAAAAACTCAAAAATATTCAGCTTTAACATTATTACACCGAAAAATCTGTAATTTGACAAGGTGTAACCTGAAAATGTGGAGCGTTTTTCACTGTTTTTTCTTAAAAATGAGCTGAAAATTACTTATGAAGATCAACTAAATTATTTATCAACTAATTATTTCAGCTTTATGCCACACTCACTCTATAAAATGTCAGAATATATTAAAAAATGTCCATCCTAGTTTCTCAAAGTCTTTAAATGTCTTTTTATTGTCAGTCCAAAACTCCAAAATATTACATTTTATTTCATTTAAAACAGAGAAAAGCAGGACATGTCAACATTTAACAGGCTCGAACAGCCAATTTTGGCATGACATGAAGAGCTTGCATAGTAGAAGTAGAAATACTAGTAGTAAATACTACAACAGTAAACCTCTACTACTATTACACCCCCACCTACAAGTCATTCACGTCGCCTGTTCTGTCACTGTCCAATCTCCTCTCTAAGCCAGCGTTTCCAGTGAACCCACGTCTTGGCTGTCACTGAAGGTGAAGACGGACTGAAGTCACTGTCTCTGAAGTCATTGCTTTACAAGTCAGCCTATAAAAAAGATACTTAAGTGGCCGGAGTGAAACGTGAGAGCAGCCCTCTCTATAGTGGATCCTGGATGACTGCCAGATGTAATATCGAGGCATTAACACGGCTGAAACACGCCCATGTGAATGGAAGTCAGAGAGCAACAATCTGAGCTTTGAGAGGCATGAGGTCGGGAGTAGTTGTGTGCAATCTGTAGGAATGAATCATGAATCATACACATTATGATTCCTTTCATAGTTCAGGTTTTGGCCCCAAGCTTGAGAAATATTCAGCTCAACTTGAGTTATTACAAAGTGACATCCGACACACATAAATAAAGCTCATAAAAAAAAAAAGGCCACAAACAGGAACCTGAATGTGTGTATGGGTGTGTTTGTTTGCCCTATTTCCTTGTATGACCTTAAAAAAGAGGCCACATTAATGTGCATGTCGAACCACTGAGACCAGCATGGAAGTTATTGCTACACTATGCTGTAGGAAACCTGCATACAGTAATGAAAAGAAGAACTTCAATATTCTGGTGTAATCCAACATCCTGTTTACTTTATGAGTAAACTACAGTGTCATCTACAAAACAGTTTAGAAAATGCATCTACAGTCGGGCTTTGCACATTAGTTTCACCGATTACTTGTTTTCAATGCGATTATGTTCGTCTAAAGTCACATGTCGCGTTTCTCTCTGGCTCAAATGCAAGTTGTGTGTCTGTAGGGCTGCAACAAACAATTATTTTCATGATTATTTTATCTTATTTTGTCCCTCCAACACTCCAAAATCCAAAGATTTAGTGAGAAAGAGAAAGAAAAGCAACAAACGGTCACAATTTAGACGCTGTAACTAGGGAGTGCTTTGTGTTTTTACTCGAAAAATTAACTTAAAGATGAATCGACTATCAAACTAGCTGCTGCTGATCAACAAATGTATATTTTGTATTTAAGTTAATGCAGTTCGAGCCATGTCCTGAGTGGTTTATGTCCTATCTAAAGGAGGCCTTGCTCCAGCGTTACTCCTGTAGTCATCACATTCCTGCTCGGTACAGGAAGTCCCATGGTGTGTTAGAGGCCGGGACCCGATCCTTAACATGGTTTCAGTTAGCGCTCATGTGTAGGTCACCTACACTTTACAACTTGTTTTTGCTGGTCAATGCTGTACAGAGCTCGTTGAGTTACTTGAATCGAAGCTTCAGCAGATCACATCAAAAGGTTCAGTGACAGCCAGCCGCAGAGAGGAATGGATAAACGTTTGTACAGGCATGTGAGAGTACGTATGTGGCAAACAACCCCGTGTGAGCAACATGAGAGGGTCAGTGATGGTCTTACTCTGCTGTGCTGGCACCCTGGATGACTTTGTCATTATACAGTATGTAATTCACTCTCTACTAAGGTCACAATAAATGAAAGGCCAAGGCTTGTTTGAGTAGTATGACATTTGGATGGATCCAAAAATCTTAAGGGTGGTGAGTTCCACCGTATCCAGAGTCAAATTCCCAATCAGCACCACAAAACCAAGCCCACCCCCCTCCTTCCATTGATAGCCGCCGTGGATTCCCATGGTGGTGCTGTGGTTTGAGGAGCTCCAACCAGACATTCTGAAGACCGGCCAGCTCAGTGTCAAAGATATTTTATGGCCATGTTAGGGTTCACATCAGGGCCTGAGCTGTGCCTTAGCCAGCTCTTCGGTTCCTCACGAGAATGTGTCGTAACTGACACCAACCAGAAGAGACTGCACCAGCAGAGAGGAAGTGGAAACGCCTGCACGCCCGTGCTGACTGTTTGGTTTTCCAACGTCATCGCTGTTTTTGGTGCGACACACGTCTGCGTTTGTTGACTGTAGTCTGACGTCTCTGACCTGGTATTACAGTCCTAACAGAAGACTTACTGTTAATAGTAATTATCACCCCCAAAAAGACAAAAATGTTGCACATCATTCAAAGTATTATTTGGATTTGTGCTATCAGTTCAATGCAGATAAACACTCCCAAGTCTGGTGAATCACCTCTTTTCTTTCCAATGTTGCAGCAATCATTTAGTCATGATGAACTTTCCCAGTTTATCCTAACTCTCAGTCTGCGGTATATGAAAGCCTCTTTCTCAGATATCGTGGCACATGCAGGATAAGAAGTCCATTAGATGAAATGTGCCTCATGTTGGCACTCATGGACGTGTTAAGGCTGCTGGTTTTCCTCCAGAGCTTCTGCAGTCTTGAAGTGGAGCCCAAGCATTTATGTGGTGACTCTCACACACTGTCCACACCTCGGTGCTTCCACCACAGGCTTACCAAACCGACTTGCCAAACCGACTCACAGGAAATGGTACGATTATGAAATCGAGTGGAATCAGAAAGATGAATTCCCCTTTATATGTTTGGACTCATTCCAAGTTCAGATCTGGGTCTTAATTTACAACTTTAATCATGAAGCGGGGCTCAGCAGGAGGTTTGGCCGGGTTGCCACTGGTAACTGATTCTTGACCTTTAGTTTTCCATCAGTGGCAACAACTTTTAAGATATACAACTTTTTTTTTTAAAGATGTATTGTTTGGCATTTTCTGCTTTATTAGATAGTGACAGCTGGAGAGAGAGAGAGAGAGAGCTGTAAGATTTAGGGGAGGTAATGAAGCGGGCTGGAATTAACTCAGGTTGCTGTCATCAGGACTTTAGCGTTGATACATGGGGTGCACGCTCTATCCAAGTGAGCTACCGAGGCGCCCCAACAACCGCTTAGAAACGTTTAAAAAACGGACAGCAAACTGCAAAGCATGAAGCCCAGAATAAATACATCTGTAGTATTTGTTGCATTCGTCAGAACTGGAACTGTGAGTGTTTACTCACGTGTGCATAGGCGATGACGAGGCAAATTAAGCTGTCTTTATTGCTGCTTTTATGGCTGCATAGTATCATAATTACTCACAATATAAGTGATTAAAAAATGGCAACCGTATTATGAGTTTCGGCAACCGAAAGCTGATGCCTGTCAACCAATTAGCGTTGAGCCTTGTGAAGAGTTTTCCAAACAGTCCCAGCTCACTGCTTCATTGCTGCAGGACAATAACACAACTTAAATAAAACAACAGAAATGAAGCTGGCTAAATGTTCACTGTGATGGATGACACAGTCCTGATAGATTAGCCTACTTACACCTAGCTCAAGGATACTTAGACTGTGGCAGCTGGGACTCAAAGCAGAAACCCTCCGATGAGTACTCGACCAGCTCTACCACCTGAGCCACACTCACCTTTAAGGTCCAATCGTGTTCATCGCCTGAAATAACCTTCAGCTGCCCCTCCCGGTGTGATGCAACTGCACTGTTAGGACGTGAAACAAGAGCAGAGGCGCTTCATCACACAGCAAAGACCCATATGCAGTAACTGAAAGATCAGTCACATATTCGCTAGAGCAGCATTCTGTACATTTGGGGAGTAAAAAATCCTCAGAAAAGCTGGGATTCAACCCAAATATGGGTAAAGTATTTACAGCTTCTAGGAAATCAGGAAGAAAACATGCAAATTAATGCCAGTTTCTGTTCACTCTTTGAGAGAAATAGCTGCAGGCGCTAATTTTCCAGTTGGGTGCCATCAAAACATCACAAGAGAAGAAGATTAAAAAACTGAGTTATGTCCGAGGAAGATTAGACTCTCCTCGTCGCTCCACACAGATCTGATGTTTTCATCTCCTCAGCATCAAGTGATATTGAAGTCACATGCTTCCTGTACATCATTCACAAAGTTTCCTGCATCTTTGCTGGTGACTGATCGGAGTTGTAGTGAATAAGAGCTCAGAGAAACACTTCTTCTGCCTCCACAACATCCTCCAGGTGTCACACAGCTCGGCTTATCAATTTTCCGAGGGGACCTCCTGTTACCTGATTTCACCTTTGCTTTGTCATCTGGGCAGGTAGCCTACAGCCAGATCCTGTTTGCTGTAATCAGATGCCTACAGTTTCATAGGAGTTGTCGCCAGAGTCACGGGGCATACAGGCTACGTGCAGGCTGGAACAAACACAAAGCGATGAGCTGAAAGCCACGTAGAGCTGCAGAGATTGATGACCAGGACAGAAAACCCTCAGTATCAGACAGTCATTTAATTCAATACTGATAGCAAAGACATGACTTGAGTGCAGGTCAACGTCTGCGAGCTGATTTCCTTACGGGAAAGAACTGAAACTGCCTGGAAGGAAGGAAATAAGTGCAAGTTCAGCATTAACTGAGAACACGCACAAAGTTTGTTTCACTGTTTGACTCCTTAACTTTAAACAAATATTAATACTTCAGTGTTGTGAGCATACATTTGGACATAGTACCGTGTGGCAACTCCTCAAAACTCTTCTTGTTTCGGTAAATATTTGGGGAAGAGACGGGGGAGGAGAAAGAAGTGAACGCTGTGAGCGAACCAAGCTGTTCCACAACGTGACCACAGGCGAGTTAACCAGTCACTGTAACAGCCTGACTGTACAATGATTGGTGGAGTGTGGTTGTTTACAGCATGTTTAAGGGTAAAAGGGTGCTCAATTTGTCATCCAGGAACACTTCAAACAACATTTGCACTTACATAAGATTGTAGCATGACTCAGCTTCTCCTCAGATACATTATCACTGTGCAGGTTCACTCCTACAGTCTGCATGAAATCTGTGAAAGTTCTCAGGTTTTCAGAGAAGGGTTAAATCTGTGCAGCTGGACCTGGTTGTAGATCCATGAAGATGTTTGGCCTCTCATTCAAGACGCTTCTTCGGTTCTGACTGACGTCGGGGATGGCTGGTTTGAAATAGTCAATGTAAAAGTAGAGAAACGTCCTGTTGCCCCAGATTGAACTCTTCTCAAAAAAAACACACAAAAAACAGACTCCATGTAAGATAAATGGCCCAAACAGTAGCAGAGTTGATCTCACAGCTGAGCCATAAATAGCTCAGTTTATGTGTGGCCTAAATGGAAAAGAGGACATTGAAGTGGATGGATTCGATGAAGACGTATTTCCAGCTGTTTTTGGTGACTGTCACTGAAATATATGAAATGAAACGCTGCAGTTAGTTCAACATTACAACAGTTTGGTTACCTTCAGGCTCAAGTTAGTGGATACGTTTGTCGTCTTTGTTATTTTCACTGAGCCACGTGAAATTCTGTGGAATTTCCTGGAGTGTAATCCAAGCAGCGTGGAGAGGTTTGCCCAATTCTTTGATAACAATGAAAGAACTGGTTCATCTGGTTAATGTCAGTTAATGTTGGAGGATGTTGTTACTCATTTTGGCACATTTACAGGGAAATACCTGTGAAACTCAAACGATTAGTCAATCCACAGAAAACTAATTAGCAACCGATTCCTCATTCACCCAGTTCCAGTTGATAAAGTAAGATGATGTGCTGCTTTTCTTTGCCTCATGTGAAGGTCAACTGAATATTTTCTGGTTTCAGACGGTCGGTTGAACAAAACAAGACATTCGAGATGAAACCTCGGGCGTTAGGGGATTGTGACAGGCACAGTTTTTGGACATTCAATAGACCCAACGAGTAATGATTCGTATCAGTAACAGCTGTTCTTTTCCTGAAAGAGTCCCATATCATGCTGGAGTTTCACATTTAAGTATTGATTATAGACATTTCGAATAGTTAAGCAGTTCTGCAGCTCGAAGTGAGTCATCATTGACTGTTTTAAAATGACAAAGGTTCATAAAAGTTTAGTGTATTTCACTGGCTCCATTTCAAAAGTTTGTATGTTGGTCTAAAACTGCTGGTATGTTGGCATGCGGCCCATCACAGAGCCGTCTCACGATGGCAGAACATGATGTTGGAATTTAAGTTCGAGGACCGGTGGTTTATCTCTCCTCATTCCTCTTTGTTTCTATTTTATCTTGTAGCCAACAGCAGATTAGATAAAAATGGTAATCGAATGCGAGGATGAACTGTGTTTGCCTCTTTTATCGTCTGAAAGCATGCTGACTCTGCTCTGTTTCTCCAACAGATTTTCTGATCCCAGCACACCTGGTACGAGTTTTTCTTCTCCTCTGAAGTGAGAACTTCGTCTCCTTCCTCGTCTTCCTCGTGAGCAGGCATGCCTCCAGCGATTGGCGGGCCCGTGGGGTACACCCCCCCTGAAGGTGGCTGGGGCTGGGCGGTGGTCGTGGGGGCCTTCATCTCCATCGGCTTCTCCTACGCCTTCCCCAAATCCATCACCGTGTTCTTCAAAGAGATAGAGGTCATCTTCAACGCCACGCCCAGTCAGGTGTCCTGGATCTCCTCCATCATGCTGGCTGTCATGTATGCAGGAGGTGAGTGGTTATCACTGCGTCGTATGTAGGACTGTTTCTGGGTTACGTGTTTGTTGAAACAGGAAACAGGCTGGGAAATCTTTGCGTATTTTTGTGTTTTAGAAGTAAGTAGGTCATTTCCAAGTCTTATATTAGCAGTACGCCCAACTTAGGCTGGTTCCAGACCTCTGAATCGCCACCAATAGTCTCAGCCATTCATGTACAGTAAGTGTGATGTTGTGCCCAAAGAGTGGCACAAAAAGTCAAATTTAAACTCAAGTAAAAGTGCAATTACTCCCATAAAAATGACTTGAATTGAAGTGAGAAAGTACCCGGTTAATGAAGTACTCAAAGTACAAGTGCGAAATGATGAACACAGCACTTGTTGATTTTCTTTTAATTAAGTAAAACAAACCTATATAATTCAGATATGATCAGTCTCTCACTCTTTGTCCATCTTTTCCTCGGTTACCCTTCACCGCTTTCTTTTCCCTATCTGTCCCGGACGTCCTGACTTCTTGCCTTCTCTCACACTTATTCTCTGCGCTCAGCACTTCCACTGTGAACAAAATAAATAAACCTCTTGCTTTTCATTTCCCGTGTTAACAGGTTAAAGCAGCCACACAGCCAGCGTGAGCAGCGCTTATGCCGTGGTAGATTTGTTTCAAAATTAAAGCCCTCCGGCGTCTCTGTGGCAAGACTCCCTTCATTTGTTCACAGTTGTCTTTCATTGTGAAATACTTTCAGTTAAGGCTGTGTGGAAATCACAGATGGATGTGTGTCCTGGGCAGCAGACTAATGAAGCTATAAATGGCAAATTTAGTGATGTAAAAAGTAGATTACTGGCTCAAAATATACACTCAGAAGCTGAAATTAAAGTTTAAGCATGTCCACCACCGTCTGCCGTAACCCTAAAATCATCGACACTCGTCAAAATGTCTGAGGAATGTCCTCCTTCAAATCCAACTATAGCTGAGCACTGAAGGCAACATTTAAAAGATTGAGCAGCACACTCTTAATAACTGACATTAGCAGACTCTCAGTCTCTTAAACATAAACAAAAGCTTTAAAAAGCAGCCGGTGGATGGATTCTGCAGTTTGTTTGTGGACGATGCTGTAGTTTATATTTAAAAGCGTGACGGGAGAAGAATTCAGCAAAAGAATGCAGTTTTTTGCAGATCGAGCTGCTTAAATATATCCGGTGCGTGTTGATATTACTGGTCGTGTTTCCTCGCCGTATCTTAGGCGTGTTTCTTTTGTCTGCAGCGCTCTGCCTTTTTATCGTTCGCGCGTCACTGAAGCAAAACAAAAACTCTTTATCCATCCACAACCGTGCTATCAGTCCCTCATCCCTGCGGTTCAGTCACAGCTTGAATAACACCTACCGCTGAACGAGAGCAGGGGACAATACGACAGATGAATACTACGGAGTGATTGCAAGATATGAAAACATGTTTCCTCTGCTGTAATCCATCTAAAGCTGCTGGAGAAAAACAAAGGAAACCACATGTTGAATTACTGACGAAGTGAATAAAAACTAATAATGCAAACATGCAGAGAAAAAGATTGGAATTACAGGAAAAGGCTTACAAAATTAGAAACACAAACTGAATATGAACTTGGAGTATTGGCTGAGAAGGTGTTGTAGTGCTCCAGTGTTACGTTTTTTCCTGGTTTTATGAGCATTTTAACATCTGTTTTATGATGAAACTTTTTGGATTCTTACAAAATTTGTAACTGTAGACTTTTTAGTCTTGATGTCGGGAAAATGGAGAAGTAAACCAGTCATCTCCGTGAGGCTGTAATTAGGCACAGAGCCGTGCTTTAAGCGGCATGCTTACGTCAGCAGCAAGACGAAATGCTACAGACAGCTTGAACAATACACAGTGCACACAAGAGGTCAGCAACATAGTCTGCTGTATGTAGCGCACAGGCAAAAAACTGTTGTGGAAGTGTGCATATATATTATTTTAAGCACCAACCAACATCTCTTGGACGGACATTTGATAGACTAACTGACGCCTAAATCACATTGGTGATGATTAACAGGTATAATGTGAACCAAGTTCTCCATCTTAGTTTAGTGTGTGCTAATTCATGCTGAACATAAGGGAATCTCATGAGTCTGGCAGTTATTTGGTCACAAACTGAAGCACTGGACAGATGTCTGACCTGATGGTGGCGCTGGATGAAAACTTAGAGGACCAGTAAAGTGATATGTGATGAGTGATATTTCACTAAAAAGCTCAAATGTGTGAAGCTGACGGTGGCCTCCGGAGGACGAGTCAGTATCACCGAAGTCAGTGGGACATCATCAGTGGCCCACATCTCCGTCCCCACAGAGGATCTCAGGCTCGGAGAGGATCTCTGCTGCGCTGCTGCTGCTGCTGCTGGAACTGAATAAATAGCTGTGGTTTTAAAATGATGTGAAAAGAAGGCAGCCCTTTGCACTCAGTGACCGCTTTATTTGCATGATTCAGCAGCAGCCTTTCACATGTTAAGGCAGGACTGAAGACAGAGAGATCAAGTTTCAGGTTTAGGGGAGGTTTTCGGGTCAGGTTTCTCTCTTTCTGTCCCGTGACACAATGCGAGGCCTTTCCTCATTCAAACACACACACTCGCTCGCTCTCTCTGTCAGTTTATTTAACTTCCACATCCTACGTGCAGGACACGGTGTCGTCCCGGTCTGTTAGTTCAAATCTCCACCACGGCGTCTGCTCCGTCCACTTACTCACTCAGCCTGTTCGGAGCGGTCAGCCTGTGCAACGTTTCTGCTTTTAGGAGAGGAAACTGCTGAGGGAGGAACTGAGGGGAGGAGTGACATTGTATAAACCAGAGCCAGATGTTGGAGCACTTTCTTTTTTTATTCTTCCTTGCTTCAGACTTCAGTCAGATCACCAGTTATTTACGTCACTGTGCCAGCTCATAATAAAGAATGAATGAGGTTGTAGGATAAGCGAACAAGGCACCCGTTCACTCACCGGTTACACATGACACAGGGCACGTAGGCACACCAACTTCCACATAGCTCACAAAAAACCCCACGAGTTTTAATTTGTTCGGGCTGGATGACGTCAGCGGCAGCTGAGTAATAGTGTGAACCAGGATGCTCTGCCCCAAAGGTAAAGGAAGGAGAAGAAGAGAAGAAGAAGTGTTTGCATTAGTCTGAAGGCATGAAACAAACTGCAGGAGTTGCATCATTTTCAGCTGTAACTATAACAACAAACAGCGCGAACAGGATAAACACCGAAGAGGAAGGAGATGCAGCAAAAACCACGAAAACATCACTCTTATCACGAAGCTGCGTCGCTCAAAGTTACATGAACAAATGATAGAAAGCAAAAGGTCGCACGTGTGTGTCGTTTTCTACAGTGTGATGCAGTTAAAAAGTGTGTGACAGTTCTAGTAGTGACTAACATAGCATACCAAAAACGCAGGTAAACTCTCGGCGCGGTGCTGCAGTGGTTAGTGCACTGTCGCCTCACAGGTTCCTGGTTTGAACCTCGGCTGTGGTCTTTCTGTGTGTAGTTTGCACAGTTCTCCCCGTCTGCGTTGGTTCACTCCGCCTTCCTCCGACAGTCCAAAGACATGCAGGTTAATTGGTGATTGTCCAGGGTGTGCCTCACCTCTTGCCCTGAGTCAGCTGGCTGCAAACCCCGTGACTGTGACGAGGACAAGCGGTTACAGAAAATGGATGATGGCTAGTCTTGAGCTCTAACGAAGCTGTCAGATTTCACTTGGCTTCCTCTGGAGCCTCAAAACAACAAACAACAACTTTATTCACGGGTATAAAGATGTTTCATTGGTCGGGGAAACTCCAGATGCTGCTATCAGAGCATCAGGCTCAGTTATTATCAGAGCGTTCATCATGTTTATGTGAAAAATTTGTTGATTAACCGTCACACACTTGTGGTTTGTGTTTGTTTGTTCCCATGGTGGAATCTAAACCAGGAGGGCGAGTGGAGGGGGTTGCAATCGGCATCGACCACAGCTAAATCCTGCACGCTGATCCTTTGAATATTTTGCATATGTGTGGCGTGCACTCGGGATTATAGGAGTGTGTGACAGACGGATCTGTGAGGCGACGTTAGCGTTAGTTCACGCCTGTGAGGTTAAAGTGTTTGCTAATAGGACTTAAGGTGTTGAGGGGTTTAACCCAACAGAAGCTGAGAGAGTGCAGCACAGCTTTTGTTCAGACCTTTAACTGCCCGACAGAAGGATCCAAACTTTCTGTTTTAAATGCTCTTTCATCGTCAGTATCTTTCCTCTCTCTCTGCACACCTGCTTGAGTTAAGTCAAAGTCAAAACACGCACCACTCTCCGCCTTTTTTCTGTCATGTACGAGCACACTGACTCGACTGTCTTCTTAACAGGAGCATCTTTCTCAGGGGAACTGTGTGAGCTGGCAGTACGTACCAGAGCGGGAAAAATAAACAGAAGACTCCCTCTCAGCTCAGTTCAGTGCTTCAGTACAAGAGCACAGCAGTAAAGTTCATCTGTTTAAGGTCGGCGTGAGTTAAATTTGGTGTGTTACACCGCGATCTGTGACGGTTTCATACAAACAGGATGCTCTGTCTTGTTTTATTCAGCACTCGGTGTAAATACTTTTGTGTGAACTGTCAAAAAGGCTAATTATCACATTTGGAAGGAAGAAGCTCTGACGTATGTAACTGCAGTGAGACATAATTTAGAGGTTTTGTAAAGTAAACTTTAATTTGTGAAGCACGAGAGGTCACAAGGTGACGAAGCACAGCGCCATGAAACACAACGACGGTCAGAAATAATGCTTCCTACAGCCAAGCCATCTTGTGACAGAGGGTAGTAGTTTTTCCACTGACAGAGACTCAGCTCAGCACTCTGGGAAAAACTGAACAAGAGGATTATTTTTAAAAAGAAACTTAAAAAAAACTTGGCACGTCATCGCTCTTAATTTGTCTAATCCTTGTTGGAATTACAAACACAAACATTTCCACGACTTTTTAGGATGTCATCATGGAAAAAGACGTAACAGTCACAGCATCACTGAGTGTCTCTGACTTCTCTTGGGATCTGTGAGTTTTTGCACATGACTGCACATTAGCTCGCTTTGATGCAGCCAGTTCTCGTGGTTTCAGGGTGTTGATGTGATGAAGTGTGACGTGTCCTGGAGGTGGAGATAAAGCTGGCTTCCCAGTGTTCAATACAGACACACATAATACACTCAGCGGTCACTTTATGCTACACCTGTTACCATGTTCAGCAGTTTAATTAAACTATTCTGACATCAAGTCGACTTTTGTGGTTATAATGTTCAGTTTTTTGACACTATGGAGGGTGTGTGGGTATGTTTTTAGAGTTTGTGGTGATGCTGCACTTTATTTAGAGGCTTTTCTCATATTCTGTTCCTCCTAATGTAATGTATAGAAATATCAAGGACAAAATGAACGTCGAGGAAAAACCAAATTAAAGCTGGTGGGTTATTAAGTTAATGTAACACGTTAAATAAATTTGGTGACGCGTAGTGTGTCCATGGCGTCGGATAAGGTCTCAGGCCTTGTTGAGAAGGAACTGGAGCCAGGATTAGATTAGCTTAGCTTAGCATAAAGACTGGAAACAGGGGGAAACGGCTAGCCTGGCTCCAGTCCCAAAAGTGGTTTAATCCACAAAAAGTCTAAAAAATATCAAGCTGCTGTTTTTACGGGAGGTCATGTGCCGGACTGTTTCTTGGTGAGGAGCAGGGATTTTAAGAAATACTGTTAATGAATACTGACCATGAAATACAACGTCTCTCTCCTCCTCGCTCCTCGTGTCTCATATCTGCACTAAAATGTCCATAAATAAACTTTTAAGCTACAACATTTGTCCCTCTCCCACGTTTCCCGTCTTTATGCTAAGCTAACGGTCTCCTAGCTTCATATCTACCGTGAGCGCGTTGATCTTTTCATCCGGCTCTGTAACGTCTTTTGGGAGACACGCTTGATTGATTTCATGCAGACTGTTCCTTTAACGGCTCGGTCCAGACGGACGGATGCTGGTTTGAGCTCAACGTGACGGGTGGAGAAATGTGATGAATTTAACTGTTGGGGTAAATCCAATCAGCTGTTTCTCCCGGGTGGACGGACTCATCCTCAGCTGCTGCTCTCCGTCAGAACAGAAACATCCGCTGGTAAAGACGAGTACTGGGTGGATCATGCACGGCAGGAAGCAGCAGCAGCAGCGTCTGAACAGCTCGTCACAGCTGGTTTCAGCGTTTTTTTTTTTCCCCACTTGTGGATGCTGTGTCAGTGTAAAGCCGAGGACAAGCCTCCTCCACTCAGCGTTGTTCTTTTCTTTCACGGAGGGAAAGTGAGCGAATGACGGGATGGAGGAGGAGGAGAGAATGAATCGTTTACATAATATCTCTGAGAACAGCGCTCACTGCCCTCTTTGTGTTTAGCCAGACAGCAACAAAGACTGTCGCTCCTGATTTATTTATGTGCGGCGTGAGTGTTGAGTGGATGCAGCTTCATTCCTGCCCTTGTACAGGTTCAGTTTTGTGCAGCTCAGAAGGAACGCCGTAGTCGGGCGCGTACAATTATAAAACCCACCGAGACGGGCTTTGTGCCAGCCGGTCAGACCCTCAGTGACACACAACACAGAGAGGTATTTAGTGAGTGTGTGAGCAAATGCTCGTGCATCCAGAGTTCCCCCCGGCCGCTCTGGTCAGCTGCCAAGATTCAAGGGCAAAGCCACCATGGAGTGTTTGAAGGTCTCCGGATGGTGGAGAGGAAATGGATGCCTGCTGCTGGAGGTCATTCATGCTGTCTGTGTACACGCTCTCAGCTTGAGGCCTGCAAACAGTGATCATCTTATCTTATCATGTGGATTATTGTAAAACACACACCTGTGTTTATGTGATGATTATAGGACACGATCAGGCCTGAAGTGGACTTATCTTTAGATTCATGCTGCTTCAACACAACATGAATGAAACGACGAATCAGAGTTTGTTGGGCAGCAGTGTGTGTCACACTTCTTACACCTCGTACCACCGCAGAAAATATTAGAAAGTACTTATTATATACTTGTTATACTTCCCTTCTTAATATTTCCCGTTTTGTAGCCACGTCTGCCACATTTTAGCTTTAACTAATCGAGGACGTATGCGTGCTACGAGCATGAGCGTGACGACTCATCAGGCCGATATTGAAAACGAAAACTTATTTTAATTCACATTCCAGTGATCTCAGAGTTCATTTATATTCTAGTTTCTGTGGTATTCTGATAGTATGATATGTTTTTAAATGTATTTCATGCACGCACAGTTTATGTGTCGATGCTTCAGGCCTTCACTTTGTATTCAGGAGAGCCGGTGTCAGCCTCCGTCCATGTGAAGGCCCATTCATCAGCTGAGAGAGGCTGAACGCCTCCATCCAACTCTCCTCTCCTCTCCTCTCCTCTCCTCTCCTCTCCTCTCCTCTCCTCTCCTCTCCTCTCCTCTCCTCTCCTCTCCTCTCCTCACAATCGGTCATTGTCCTTCATTTATATTCACCACCACAGCACCGCCTGCTGGTGAACACTTAAACTTACTTTGCACGAGCAGTTTATTTGCTGGCAACAAAAGCAACAAACCTCCTGATTTAGAAGTTAAAATATTGAATATTTTGCTTGAAATTGACCTTAATGTTTGATATTAGGGCTGCAAATAATGCTTTCCGGTATTGATTAATCAATTCTTATTCATTAAGTGCTCTAAATGTCATGAAATTGTGAAATTGTGGAGATCTTCAACCAGCTGATGTTTGTCAGTTTGAGTAAAATAAAACTTTTTGGAACTCTGTGTCTTCTTTCTCTCAGGTCCAATCAGCAGCATCCTCGTGAACAAATTTGGCAGCCGACCAATCATCATGGTCGGTGGCTGTCTGGCGGGGTCGGGACTGATCGCGGCCTCCTTCTGTAACACCGTGGAGCAGCTGTACTTCTTCATCGGAGTAGTAGGAGGTCGGTTAAACATTGAAACAGATCGTATAACTCTGCTCCAGCCCCCCGTGCTGTACTCACCAGATGTTTTCATGTTACTCTCTTGTTCTGTCTCCCCTCCCTCCTTTTCTCTGTCCAGGTCTGGGCCTGGCGTTCAACTTGAATCCGGCCCTCACTATGATCGGTAAATACTTCTACAAGCGTCGGCCCATCGCCAACGGCATCGCCATGGCGGGCAGCCCGTGTTTCTGTCCACGCTGGCTCCTCTCAACTCCTGGATGTACGATACGTTTGGCTGGAGAGGCAGCTTCCTCATCCTGGGAGGACTTCTGCTCAACTGCTGCGTGGCCGGCTCCCTCATGCGTCCCATCGGACCCAAACCTCAGCCGGCCAAGGCCGACTCTGAGGCGGGCGAAGCCAAAGCGGCCGGTTCAGTACAGCCGCAGCAGAAAAAGACAGTCCTGCAGACCATCAACTCCTTCATCGACCTGACGCTGTTCAAACACCGCGGCTTCCTGCTGTACCTGAGCGGCAATGTCATCATGTTCTTCGGCCTCTTCGCACCGCTCGTCTTCCTCTCCAATTACGCCAAGAGTAAAGATATCAGCAAAGACAAGGCGGCCTTCCTGCTGTCCGTGCTGGCGTTCGTTGATATGTTCGCCCGGCCCTCCATGGGCATGCTCGCCAACACCAAGTGGGTCCGGCCGAGGGTGCAGTACTTCTTCGCCGCCGCCGTCCTCTACAACGGCGTGTGTCACGTGCTGGCACCGCTGTCAGTCGACTACACCGGATTCGTGGTCTACGCCATCTTCTTCGGCTTCGCTTTTGGCTGGCTGAGCGCGGTGCTGTTCGAGACCCTGATGGACCTGGTGGGAGCACAGAGGTTCTCCTCAGCTGTCGGTTTGGTCACGATAGTGGAGTGTGGGCCGGTGCTGCTGGGTCCACCGCTAACAGGTAAGATGTCAGACAGCATAAACCTTCTTTTCTCACACCAACACGTCATCAAAAGACGTTTTAGTTTAACGTAGAGACACGTTTGATCCTTCTTGAGCGTTCAAAACTTCAACTTCAAACTCGTCCTGTCCGACCAACACACAAAAGATGATATCAAATCCATTTAAAGCAGAAAATTCTCACATTTTGTGAATCAGGAAATGAATGTGGGAAGACTTTATCTGTCCTCCCATCCACGTCCCCACTCGCTGTGGCCCAGAGGTTTAGCACGACAGACGAGGTGACGTTAGTTTGGTTGTGAGGGAAAAGAGGAAACACGCAGGTGAAGTAGTTGGATGATTTTAAGCTTGTCAGGTCTGTATCTGTTCACCAGTAAGCAACAACAATATAACAATCTAAATAACTGACATATATTTCAGAAGTTTGCAGCTCTAACACAATTAATCTGTCACTATTTTGATGAAATATTTTCCATTTCCAGCTTCTTAAATGTGAGATTTTGCTGTTTTTTTTGGTCACATTTGATATTAAACTGAATATATTTTATTTTTGGACTGATGTTCAGACAAAACAAGAAAGTTGCGAGGGATGTTTTGCACTATTTAAGATTTCATCGAGAAAATAATCAATAATCATAATCCTAATGAAAAGAATTGTTAGTTGCAACACACAGTTACAGCTTCTTGTTAACGTACATAAGAATGATCCATCCAGCATCCAGAGTCATGTTATCAGTCAAACTGGTACCAGCATGCAGCTGTGTGAGTTAAAAACAGTCGAAATATTTGATGCAGAGACAAAATTTAATGTTAAATATCTTTTTTTGTGCCCCTCCAGGTAGTTTCTATAGCTACTACAAAAACTACGACTACACCTACGTCTCCTCCGGCATCATCCTCATCGTCGCGAGCGTGGTCCTCTTCATCGGGATGGGCACCAACTACCGCCTGCTGGACCGTGAGAGGAAAGAGGAGGAGAGGAAAGAGAAGGCGGAGAACAAGGAGGAGCGCGCCGCCATGCTGGCGCCTCCCTCTCCGACCAAATCGGCCGACGAGGCGGAGGAGAACAACGTGTCTCCCGCTGTCACGATGGACGAGGTCGCCAAGATGGACGAGGACACGGTGTAGAAGACTTCCAAAAAAAAAAAAAAAAGGGACTTAAGAAACGGCACGCACACACACCGCAGCACACACACTTCACACACAGAGTTGCAGTACTCGGTACAAGATCATACTCTTGCAAACAACCCTGAAGCCATAGAAACCGCTATCAATAAAAAAAAACCTGAGACCTGCTGCTGTGACCTCGCTGCAGCTTTTCACCGCGTTGACACCTCCGCTTTCGGTATTTGACGTGCCTTCGGTAAACTCAAGTCCTCCAGGAGCATGAACGCCAGATTAGACGCACAACAGACAGACTGACTGTAAAGGTAGAAATCCAGTAAACTCATGAGGACTTTACTCTCAGGGCGTTGAGCTGTCGTAAAGGTTCAGAACCTCACGCGTAAACACACACAACTTTTTTTTGTTTGTTTGTTTTGTTGCGGTACGTAGAGATTTTCCCGCACATACTACATACGCACACTTGTGTCGCTTCACTCCTCAAGGGCTGGACATTAAATTCAAAGAACGCACATTCATGTTAACGCGAGGACGCGTTGTTAGAGCGTGGAGACGTTTCCGTGTTGTTACGCAGAGCGGGAGAACAAAAAGACTTTGCGAAAATTTGGGTGAAAAAGTTAACTTATCGGACGGTAACAGAAGAAGAGGTCACATTGACACTGTTGTTAGTGTGCTTGTGCATAAATCCGTGTGCACTTTGTGTGTGTGTGCGTGTGTGTCATTTTATATCATACATCCTCTGACCAGAGTAGCTTATCGTGCACGGTTGTGACGCTCTTCCACCCCTTGCAGATCCAGCCACTGTATTAAAATGACACCACATGCGCTGCGATTATAACAGGTCGATGGCTTTACCAGGTGTGTGTGTGTGTGTGTGCACACGCGTGCTTAAATCTCACGCCATCGTAAAATTTTTGGGATTCTAGGACGGTCCCGCGGTCCCCTCTTAGTGTTTTTAATTGTGAATAACACCTTGTAGTTTACAGCTCTATCTACAAACCTTTGTAATTTAAAGAGATCTATTTTAGCTCACTGTAAATTGACAATCTGACAGTAAGTAATCTTTTTAATGAACGTATGAAATGAGAGGTGTGTGTGTGTGTGTGTGTGTGAGAAACTAGTTTAAACTTTGTCGTTTCACCTGTTTGAAATGGTGCCGCTGCAGTATCTACGGTCTCTGAGCTGCGTCGAGCGTTTCATATCAGATCCACGATGTTTCATATCGTTTCAGTTTCAAATGATGCTGAGTCGTCACTTATGCATTGGTCAGTGACTGGGTGATGCTGCTGATACGATCAGCTGACGTCTGTCGGAGAAGCTTTGGTCTGCGTTCAGACCAGACGGAACAAAAGACGGAGTCGGCCTGGATAAACGTTTATTTTCTCTTCTGGGAAAATAAATGGAGGTTTTAAACAATTCACCGTTTAGTATGAATTTTTTTAACTTTGTTTGTGCAACGATGACGATGAGTCGTCGTTTTGAAGGATGGTTCACCGTTTTCTGCTCCACACTCGTCATTTAAAGATTGAGACTGATGATTTGTTGTCTGCCCTGAGCTTTAGAAACATTAACTGTAAAAGATGGTGATATTCTGTATGTTTCTTTTTGTCAACAAACTCCCTGAAAAGACCAACAATGACTCAACGTGTTGTCAGCGTGGACAATGCCTGATTGTGTCATAGAGCTCCATTGTTGTTGAAAAACTATGGCGCTGTCCTTCATTTATTCATTCATTACTCCTTATACAACAGACGGAAATAGTTTCTCTGTGATGAGAAGTAAACTGACATTTCCTCATCGGTTTGTGTCGTCACAGACAGACAGGTGTGGTAAGAGAAATGTCGACAGTCCCTCCTCTTCCTGTCTGCCACATGGGACTTTTATTTGGGAAAAAATATGTTTATATGTTTGTCAATTTTAAAGATAATTTTGCAAGTCAAGAAAAGTCACAGTTTGCCTAAAGAAAGTTAAGTACCGTTTAGTTTTGTGTCTCTTGTCTTGCACAGTAAACGTCACCAGCAACAACAAGGCACGTTTCACTCCGTTCTCCCAGAACGAGGAAAAAAGTATTAAAAGATGTAAATTCATTTTAAATCTGGACATGTTGAGAGCTGCAGTGATATGAAAGTTAAGTTCTATAAAAGCTAGAAACTTTGTGAAGATGACGTCTCTTTAACTTTGGCTGTGTAGTCTTGCTAATTGCGTATTTCCAGTCTTATATTTTAACATTTTTACGACAAACTGCAGCTTTTTCTTGCAAAATCATCTTTTAAATTGATCACACGTGTGCTTGACGTCACAGTTCAAACAGGATTAAAACATTATTTGCCTCTCATCACTGACTAGCAAACATATCGTTTTCCAAAATAAGGCTCCATGTTGGTCCACCAGAAGGTGAGCGACTTCACCTCTCTATAAAGCAACATGTAATCAACAGAGTGACCCCAGATACAGCCAATTAAACACACTGTAGTTTACTTTGACTCAGTCCTGCCCCTATAAGGACTCACTAATGTGTATTTATCCATGGTGGAAAATGCAACAAATGCACTTTTTTCTCCTGTTTGAGTAACGGTTGTGAAAAAGCTGCTTTAGGAAATATAGGAAAAATATATATATCTGTGACCCGTTCTGAAGGATTTACAGAACAAATAGGAACCACAGACGAGGTAATGAAGCCAGACAGTATTGATAGACGGACTAGTACATTGTTGGATTTAATGTTTTCATGGAATTTGTTGACAATAATATTTAAAAAAAAATAGAATATGGCCTTTATAATCTGAAGAATCTGTTTAAATGGGATTGTAAATGAATGTGTTAAAAAGGGTTGCATACAGAACGTACACCCTTTGTTTGTTTGAAAGACTTTTTGGTAATTATACTGACCAAATATAAGTATTAGTTTTCAAAACGATTAATTACAAAGTGTAAGTTGTTGTCTAAATTAAATGTTATTTAGTCTTTTTTAAGGTATTGTTGGTATCAATGGGAGAAGAGGTTTTTTTTCTCTCGTACCTGAAGTATCCACCCGTCTGTGGACATGAATTTAAAGCAGATTTCTGTCCAGGTTAATGGACAGGTCCAGTTTTCAGGGGACAGAGTAGAGACAGGCCTGCTGCCTCAGTGTGTCCACATTCCCCTGCTCTGAACCCTGATTCCCATTCAGCTACAGCAGACTGACACTCATAACATGATGGATATGTAATATATATAAATTTAGAATTGACTAAAACCTTCAGTTATTTTGCCTTTTTAAGGCAAGTCTATGAAAAGGAAAGGTGACACTGTAGAAGACTGCATCTAAACCATTTCATTCAGACACTGAATGTCGAGTGTTTTCCAGTGCAGGGGACTTTTTTGAAAATGATACTCTACAGTCACAGCAACAAAAACAAAAAAACCTGAACAAATCATTGTATTAAGTTTCTGTAAAGTAACGTGACTTCTTTTTTTATTTTATTTCCATCACGGTAGATGTTTTTATGTTTTGTAAGTGTTTTTATGCCTGGTGAGAGAATGAATAAAGTGTTTTCAAACAAATCTTATTACTTTTGTTGTGTTCTGTCAAAAAAAAAAAAAATGAGTCAATGTATTTTCAATAATTACACTTTATAAAATTTATTACAACAGTTTGTATCTAAACTATCTATTTTACTAACTCACTAACAATAGTTGGACATTGTGGGAAATAGACTATAAGTTATCCAAATCAGTCTACGAGCACACTAAAGCTTACTAATTTACACCTTATATCGTGTTTGTTTAATTTGTACAACAAAAAAAAAGAAGTTAAAAACAATAATTCACCATTTTCCTATGGGCTGTGTACCTGACTACTTCTTGGCACCGACCTCTGCCCAAGAAGTATTAGATTGGTGTAAAGATTAATATGATTTGTGAGATATAATGTGTTAATTGGTGAGAAGTTTTACTCAAGGAAATAATTTAATAAACCATAATTTCTCATCTTTAGACTTTGTTTTTTATACAAATGTGTTAACTAGTGAACTAAATACATTTACCAGTACATTTAAAGCTCACTAATTCACGTTTATTGTGCTTGTATGTGTTTAATGTGCTGTAACCCCCTAGAGCTGACGCTAGTTGCCTGGCAACGGCTCCAAACCAGGGAATAGTCATATACACAACGCCTGTAAAACAGTGGATTGTCGTTTCTCCCCTTCGTTTTAACGTAAATTATAACATTTTAGTTAGTGATCTTTACAGGTGCCGGTATGTGATCATGTTCGTTTAATTAATAATCCAGGAATTCGCCGTCGTTTGCCAACAAATAATCCGGTGTTTCGGTTAAATGAGTGACCCTGTTAACTGGCGACTGTCAGCTAAATGGTGTAGTTGTTGTAGTTGAAAACATGAAGATACGTAACCGTCCTCATGAATTCCTCTTTTTTTTTTTTACATTTTCATTAACCTTACAATATCAAAAAGCATAACTAATAATTCAATCACAACGGCTAAAGGTCGCCAATTGCCACGGTCGCCCGTTAGACCGTAACACCGGCACGTAATAGCTAACTAGCTTTAGCCATTCGCTTTAGCTTAACTAGACTTTGTTTGTTATAAAACATGATACAGCGTGCTAATAGTGTATGTCTAATATGTCTGTCAGCACACATAGAGCTCACTAATTAAGTTACTAACTAACAAGTTTTATTTGTTTATTAAAAAAAAACGTAAAAACGATAATCTATTTTTACGGGCCCGACTACTTCTTGGATAAGAGCAGTAGCTAACTCCAGCTCTGGTTGCCTGGCAACGGCTCAGCGCCAAGAAATAGTCAGGTAAACAGTCCCTAGTAAAATGGTGAATTATTGATACACTCCGTTTTTTATGACTTAATATAACTTGAAACGTGAAATATAACTAATAATGTTAATTTGTGAGCTTTAGAGCTGCAGGTAGGTGGATTTTGTTAACATGGTGACAGAGCCAGGCTAGCCATTTACCCGTTTCTAGTTCTAGCTAGCTGGCTAACTTATTCGTTAGCTTCGTTAGCATCGTTAACATTAGCTCTGTAAAGTGTATTTCCCAAAATGTCGAACCATTTTCACTCTGAACAACAGTAAACTCTAGTTTTGTCCCATTCTCCAGATTTACAAGATGCAAACACAGCTGGGTATTTATTTGTGTGTGTGTGTGTCACATGACAGGAGTTTGTGTCTTTGTTGTATTGTTCAGTAGTTGGAGGTGTGTGTGGTGGTGGTGGAGTCGTTCGGTAGCGAGCCTCGCCGATGTGTGTGTGCGCGGCAGAGCAGCAGCAGACGGAGCTCCGGGGACACGCTGCTGGAGAAGGCGGAGTAGATCCAGGGGTTGGTGCACGAGTTCAGACTGGCCAGCAGCATGAGCAGGGTGAACACTGCACCTACACACACACACACACACACACACACACAATAAACATGCAACATATAGTGCAGGAGTTTGTAAATGCTGAATTCAAAGATAGTTTACTGCAAGAAATGCACATTTAAAGTGCTGAATTTGCATAAAGATGACTGAAATTAATAATACATGATCAAAATAGTCTTAATTGAATTGAACAGGGACACATGCTGAATGTACTGCCCAACGAAAAGTTGTTTTGTATTCATTTATACAGTATTATTCAGTTGGTTAGTTTAAATTATTCAAACAAAATAACTGTACTGTTTATTTTGGCCACAAACCCCAGCATAGCACACAATATAAAAACATCTGCTCAAGATTATACAAAGTTTAACCATCTACGAGACGTAAAACACACTGTACAACAACACTGTAACAAACACATTTTGACAGTAATGATGAGTCTGTATTCTGAGGACTGATCATGTGATTTAGTGTTTGTGTTAGCAGCTGACCAGAGCAATCACAACCTACTGTAAGATGTTTGGTTTGGCTCATAGCAGAGGAATAATGATTATGATTGTAATGACAGAGATCTAAATTTGATTTGGATTTCCAGTTGAAGTGTGTGTGTGTGTGTGTGTGTGTGTTCACACCGTTCTGAGGTGGGTCTGGGTCCCAGGCGGCCCACAGCTGGACGCTGAAGAACGGCGCCCAGCAGAGCGAGTAGACGAGCACTATGACCAGCGTCATCCTCACCGTCTTCGACATGGCCGCTGACACCTCTCCACCGCGGGCTGGGAGGGCTTTGGGTGGGGGGCAGCAGACAGCAGAGGGCGCCGCAGGGTCGGGCAGCACGTCGGGCTGCAGCTCAGCTGACAGAGAACAGAGACAGTCAGAAAATTAAAGGATCATACTGATGTTTGTGAAAGATCTAGACCTTTAAACTTGACATTTAATTTTCACTTCATTCATGTACTTTTTCTGTATTTGAATCACTGAAAATCTCTATGTGCAGGGAATCGATTCATATCTACGTATACAGACATCAGAGAGTTATTGATCTTTTCATCTAACTCTCGATGGAGATCTGTTTTCTTTGCCTAACCAAGTTGAACACATTCCTGCTTCTGGTTTTAGTTACACATAGATAACAAAGTCTTTTTGTTTTTAAGGCGTCACAGTGTCTCAGTGTTATCTTCAGCAGGCCTGTGAGGCGCAGCAGTGTTAGCATTCAGCTCAGCGTGCGCAGTAGTGAGTCAAAGAGAGAAGAGAAACTCTATAGATCCACACTAAAGACAACAATCGTGAAGTAGGTTTGATTGCGGGCACTGAACAACTGATGAGAATGAGCAGTAACTATATAGTCAAAGGCATAAAACCGATATAAAAAAAATATACAGTATTAAAAATAAAAAAAAGCAGCAGATCAAATCAAATATAAAAGTATCGAAACATGACACAACCATCCTGGAAAAAACAAGATTAACGCACCCAAAACATGCTGATGTTTAACAGGTATCATCTGAGTGAGTATTTATTGCTGTGCTGACTTCTTTCTGTTGACATTTAATCCCAAAGAAAATCTGTAACGTTATGATTTAATAAACAGAAACAGCATCAGTCGGACAGCAGTCTGCGCTCTGTGGGTCGTACCTGTGTGAACAGCAGTGTAGGTGTGGATATCACAATTTGAGGCCATGCTGTTGGACTGGAGCGGCCCCATGGGCAGGTGCTGATAGGTGGATCCGGGGTCAAAGCTGGTGTGACTCACAGGGTTGTTAAACATGAGTGGTGAAACATACAGGGGGAGACTGGACCTCCCTCTGCTGCCTCCTCCTCCTCCTCCTGCTCTCTGGCTGTCCCGTCTGGATGGAGGGAGGGAGGTGGGAGACAGACGGCGCTCTGACTTCAGATACAGATTGTTGTGGATCTCGTTGAAGATTCGTACCTGAGGGGGGAAAAGGGATCGACGTGAACCATCTGTTGTTTTCACAATCATTATTTGTGTCTCTGCGTCTATCCACCTGACAGACGGTGATGATGAGGACAGGGAGGATGAAGACAGCCACCGTCATCCAGGTCACATAGGCTTTGAGGCCCCAGGACTCGGTAAAGTTGCCCCAACACTCGTAGACACCCGGAGCCACTTCTGAACGGGAGAAGATGAAAACCTGGAGGGGCAAAGAGGTGTGTACGAGCTGTTACTTCACTCAGCCAAGTAACATCTGAATCTGTGTTCTGACAAAGTGTTTACATAGAAAGCAAATTAATAATATTTATATTTTGTAAGGAACAAAATATAAACGAGATTTTCCTAATATTTATAAAAAATAGGGCAAAGTTGGGAGCAGTTAGAGGTTTCCTGGAGGTGAACTGGCACCCTCCAGTTCCCAAGCCAAATCCTACAGACTGAGCTACATTGATTATAAACAGTGCCATATTAATCATCCATATCGGTGTTCTTACAGGGGCCATCTTCCCCATTTTAGTCTTTGTGTGTATGCTTTATTAATATTAATAATGCTCATGACAGCCCAACAATCAAACCCTCAATATATGAAGCCTTCACACAGATTCATGCCTTGTCTCCCTGTGTCGCCCTACCTGTGTCGCCCTACCTGTGGCAGGCTGAGCAGCAGCGACAGCCCCCAGGCCAGCAGTATGAAGCTGTTCCAGCGTTGCGTGGCACCGCTGCGGTGAGCCTGTAGGGGGCAGCAGATGGCGTAGTGCCGGTCCACCGTCATGGCCACGATCATGTAGGAGGAGGCGAACATCCCGAGCACCTGCAGGTATTTCACCAGGCGACACAGGAAGTCCGGGCCAGGAAAACGGCCCTTAGCATCCCAAACGAGCTGGGGCAACACCTCAGAGAGGAAGAGGAGGTGGAGGAAGGGTGGAGTGAGATGCAGAGAGGGGGTGCACTTGTGTGTGTGTGTGTGTGTGTGTGTGTGTGTTACCTGGAACAGTGCCACCACCAGGTCGGCCACACACAGGTTGAGCATGAACTGGTGCAGTGGGTTGTGGTGTCGCCTCCTCCTTAGCAACACCACCAGCACCAGCCCGTTGCCGAGCAGCGCCATCACTAAGATAATAGCCAACACCACGACCTCTGCCACCGCAAGGAGGGCGTCACGCTCCCATTCTGTGACATTTGTACCTGCCGGGGTCACGGAGGCCACTGACCAGTCGATAGATGGATATGAGTCTGTTACCATGGAGACTGACATGTTCACTGGGAGGGGAGAGAAGAGAGGTGGAGAAGGACGGAGAGCACGCGAGCAGAAAACAACATATAGTCAAAGACGTTATAGAAAAATATAAAAAATAAATAAATAGATCTGTTAAAATAAAAAAAACAGCCGATCAGGTCAAATAGAAACACGACAACCATCCTGGATAAAAGACAGTAACAGCACGAACATGCTGCATGTTCACCATCTTAAAACGGCAGGAAAAAAACATTGATTGACTCTCATACGAGCGCAGCCTGTCTGTCAAGAAATCCAACGAGAGATCCAGTGAGATTAATTAATTTATTAATTAATTAATTTGAATTAATATCAAAAGAAGTTTCAGACAGTGTTGAACGTTGAGGAGAAGTCAGTGAATATCAGTCTATTTTACGATTTTAGCATCTTATTTTTATAGTCAGTAATCATCACAGCCTTGATTTTGATGTTTTCAAGGACCTTCAAGGACCGTCTTTATTTTAGTGAACCAAAAACAAACAAACAAACAAAAACTTCAAAGGAACACATGATATCTTTTGATTTCAGTAAATTCATCTTAATCTTCAAAGTCCCCAGTAACCAGCGGTGGAATGCAAGTACATAAATATTTGAGGTACTTATACTTTTATAGTTTTTCCAATTTTATGCAACTTTATACTTCTGCTTCCACCTCATGTCAATATAATGTACTTTTTACTCCACTACTTTTGTCTGACAGCTTCAGTTACTTTTCAATTTACAGATTTTCACGCCTTCCCTGTCCAATCAAAATCAGGAATCTCTAAATTTAATGATTTTAAACCTGGATGTTTGTGATAAAGTAAGAAAATGCAAACGTTAATGGGGGAAGGGAACTCGTCACAGCAGCTCGCGTACACAAGGCTGATAAGAAATAACTCATGAATAAGAAATCTAGATAAAATAAAGATAAACTGAAGGCTGAAATGTTCATTTATATGTTTAGAACATTCTCCTTCGTACTCGTCGAGAACTTTAACTTTTGATACTTTAAGTAAATTTAGCTGATAATACTCACATACTTTTACTTAAGTAATGTTTGTAATGCAGGGCTTTGCAGGAGTGTATTATTAGTACGTTTACTTAAGTAAATAATGAAAAAATGTTGTCCAATGAAAACTAGGAAATAAAACTAAATGGAAATGAAGTAAAGTGCTTGTTTACTTTCCACCTCTGCCTGTTAATTTATTGCATGATAGTTCATCCAATTAGTGAATGCCATTTAGCAATTCAAGCAGATCTTTCCTGTGCCGTCCTCGATCATATTGGCAGAACTGATCACAGGAAGTGTTGTGACATCAGCGGTTATGAAACACACAGTTCAGCTGGAGGGTGACGGTCGTCTTCAGGTCACCTGGCTGTGTCCGTACGGCTGCACGTTAGCGGACAAACTTAGTGTTACCGTGTGTGTTTATCTGACCTCTACCTCTTGTAAACATCACACACAGCTGAAGTTAATAGGGACGTACGTGTAGGATCGGCTTCTGCGAGCACGTTAATTGTAAAACAATGAAGTGTGTTTACGGCAGAGCCTCACACACTTTTACAGTTCAACACACACACAGACATACAATGGCAGAGGCATGCAGAGAGGGCCCCTCGTGTGCAGATGGGCAGGTTTCTAACAAGATCACAGTCGTTTGACCAATCTCACACACTAGCTGACACAAAACCAAGGCAAGCAAAAGGACAGCGCTGGAAAGTAACTAAGTACATCTACTCTACTCAAGTGTTCTTAAAGGTCCAGTGTGTAACATTTATGAAGATATATTGACAGAAACGGAATATAATATTAATAAGGTGGTCTTAATTAGTGTCTAATCACCTGGAAATAATAACTCTTATGTTTTTGTTACGTAACAGAATGAGCCTTTTATATCTACAGAGAGAGAGCAGGTCCTCTTCCACGAAGTCTGCCATGTTTCTACAGTAAACTGCACACTCTACATAGGGCCTTTTTGCACGTTTTAGGTGCACCAAAGTTAGCTGGTTCTCAAACTGTAGTAGTATGCAACCTCCGTGTAGTGATATCTTTTTTTAAGAAGAGATAAAATGAATTTAAAGACGTATTATACCATCAAAATACTGCAAAAATTAGAATGAAAGTGAAGAATGAGATCACTGAGATGTAATATTTGGTTTCAATGACAGGCTGATACATCGTCACGTTCATGCACATAGTGTATGCATGCATCTGTGATTAGCTGCAGGCTAAAATGTATTGGTAAGATAAAAAGTGAAAGTAAACAAAGGGTTCAAATACTCCGTGGCTCCAAATCCTCCAAATTAGCTCTGAGTCTTGAACTGCTTCCATTCATGATTCAACAACAGTAATGCAACAATAAATAATCTTCCTATTAGGAATAAACCTGCCTCCAGCGTAAACTGTCTGTAGCTGAATGAGGTCTGCATTTTAATGTCTGTCATAATGGTACCGAGAGAAACACTTGAATGTTTCTCCTTTCTGCTACTTTTACTTCATCTCCACTTACAGAGTTGTTAGTAGTTGCACCAAAGAGACGTTTCCCCTCTAAACTTCCTAAAGAGGTGAAATAATTCAGTATTTTCTAAACCAAAAGATGATAGAACAGTCCAAAACATAAATATAAATATGTGTAGCAGAGAAGTGTCTTCTCCTCTGTCCTCTCCCTTTGGAGGAACTGAACTCAACGTAACTTATTTACATATGTTAAGTGGTTATAAGTAGCTCCTCCTCGAGCTGCTCCAGCAGTAAAATGATATTTACAGATGGACGCATCAGTGATAACAATCTAACAGTGTCACAACGCGACATTTAGTGCTGACAGTACGTAAGTAAAAGATCCGAGTACTTCTTCCACCGCTGTCAACAGGAGAAGCAGAAATAAAAGGAAGCTGCTGACAGCGTCATCCGTCTGTGTTACGGCTTTCCAGCTCGCTCAGCTCTTCTTAGATTCGTTCGTCTTGTCTTGAAAAACTCTGAACAGCCTCTAAACACAAGACTGGAAACACCCATACAGCATATGAAACCAAAAATTAAAAAATCATGAGCCGATCGTCAACAAATCAAACCTATAAAGGTGAAATCACCTGCTGGAATCAAACCTTTTAGTTCACCTTGAGGATGTAAATATTTCAGTTTGAAGGGAACTTATTAGCTGTCCGTGCAGCCGGCGGACACACACACACAAGGTGATAAATACAGAATGTTCTGTGACAGTCGATTCATCTGAGACTCTTTGAATCAACAGTTGCACAGCCTGCCTTGTTGACATCCTTTGGCTATGTTAATCCAATTATAAGACCGGACACCTGCTGCTGCTCAAACGTTTTTTCCTTTGCACGGCACAAAAAGCTCAAATCAATCCGTCTTACTCCTCTGACCCGTTCTTGTTCAAACATCCACCTGTAACCTCCACGGCCACTTGTACACGTTTCAACAAATCAGGAGCAAAGTACAAGTGAGACCACTTACCTCGTCCTCGTCCTCAGCGTCCTGTGAAGCATCTGTAGGAGCCGGGACAACCTGATCTGCTATTGCATACACTGGCTGCAGCCATGCTGTGTCTCTCTATGTGTGTGTGTGTGTGTGTGTGTGTGTGTGAGTGTGAGTTCCCCTCTTGCCTATTACTCTGAGGGTGACCTCTGCTGATCCAGCTCACACTGCTGACTCCTGTCTCCCCATCTCCTCCCTTCTTCCACTCCACTCCTCTTTAAAACATCCCTCCTCCTTCTCTCCTCCTCTTCTCTCCTTGCCTCTCTCGGATTTTTATGAAAAGTGGAAGTATAAAAAGGCAAAGAAAGAGGTGGCACTCAAATGTTGATCAAAGGACGGGCCGCGTCGGTGAATTGATGTAATTTCCTGCTGATATTAACCACGTTGCTGTTGGCCCTTTCACTTTGATCGTCCACGTTCGGCTCAGAACTGAAGTGCACGCGAGGGCCACACACGCCAGCAGATCAAATGAGATTTCTGTTATTAGCCTCCGCGAACGATCAAAGAGCTTTCCTACGCACACATTAAACTGATATGTGTACGTGTGATTTTGCATCAGGGGGAGAGAGAGAGAGAGGGAGAGGGAGAGGGGTGGGAACAGAGAGGGAGGAGAGTCAGTGTCAGATGTTGTGACAGATGGGATGTAGAGAAGGCAGCAACAGGAGGAGAGTTACCCTTTCTTTCTCCCCCGTGCTCCCCTGTTTTTGACTCCCCCCTCTGTCTCTCCGTCTCCTGCATTCCACCTCTCTCTCCCCCTCTCTTTCTTTTCTCTCTCTCTCTCTGACGGCACAGTAATCTGTTTGCTTCCTCTCAATTACTCCCTCGTTTGGAGAGTCCTCTCATTATCGAGGGGCCCCGCTGAGTGACCTTAAACATACACACAAAAACACGAGTGCGCATACGCAGATAACGTTATGAAACACATTTCTGTTGTTTGTGAAGTGACGGTGTCAGGAAGCTCGATCTGTGGGATTTAATTAGTTGAATATAAACAAAAACATAGAAGGTTTTTTTTTTTTTTGTTCTTTGCAACCAAAAGTCCCAAACCAACAAAGACTTCCTCCGTCTGTCTGCGGTTCTCAGCCTCAAACATGCTGCTTTCACAAACAAAAAATGCAAAATCATTTCCTGAACCGGCTGGGCGCTGTAGTTCTTACCAAATATTGGAGGTGCATTAGTTGGGGACTACTTTCAGCTGTGGACTGACACACAGCTGGTGCTCTGGTGAGAATTTACAGCAGCGGTGTGGCTCATTGATCTGATCTTACTGTAACTCTGTCAGCGGCTGCGTGAAGGTCAGGGGTGAGAAAACATAAAGGGCACCAGCGTGCAGACAGTCGTGATGGTGAGACAGTTACAAACTCTAATAAAAACTGTAATAAAAACACGATTAACTGTTTCACAAAGACGAGATGATGTCAGTGAGAAAGAGCTGAATAGTGAGGAGCTCAGTCAGGGTTTGATTTAGCAACCCAGAGGGAACTTTAGCGTGTTTTATCTACCTTCTCGAACATGTTGGCCCTGGGCAGCATTCCCTGAATCTGTGAAGTAACTAAAGTTATCAAATATGCATTTGGTGGAGGAAGAAGTACAACATGTGCCTTTGAACAGCAGTGGAGTATAAAGTGATTCCAAAAAAGTTTGGACGCTGTGTAAATGAAAACAGATGATGATTTAGATGATTTAGAAATTCTTTTTGAGTTATATTTAACTGAATACAGCACAAAGATAAGATATCTAATCTAACTTCATTGTTTTTCATTCTGAATTTGAGGCTGCAACATGCTCCATAAAAGTTGGGATAGTTGTTTAATGCTAAATAAAACACCTGTTTGGAGCCTTTCACAGGTGAACAGGTTAATTAAAAACGTCTAACATCTACAATCCAAAATATTAAAATCTCTGCACGTAAGGTGCAAGGCCCAAAACCAACCTTCGACCCCTAAGGCATCGCTGCATTAAAAACCCACATGGTTGTATGAAGGATGTTTCTCCATGGGCTCAGGAACACTTCAGAAAACCGCTGTAGGTGAACAACTGCTGCTGGTAAAAGTCCAACTAGTACAAGTACAACAAAGAAGTCATGTTTCCTGCAGTCGTGACGAGTTGAATGTGGTGGTTACAAAAGGCAGCGTGGCCTCCCTGTGGTCAAGACGAGTCGGTGCATCATGTGTTCATACGTGTTTGTTTCAGCACACGTGAACGACAGAGGAATGAACGACAGAGACGTGAGCTTTATTATGTTTATTAGGACAGCTGTGTTTCAGATGAAAGGCGGCTGTGATTGGTTTAAATAAGTTCAATTTCAAATGCTGGAGAACACTTAATAATAAATATTTGAAACAAACTAATGAACATTTAAAGGACTGGGTGTAACTCAGCAGTATGATGGTGAGGTATAGATACAAAGTGTTTGTAACAGGTGAGAGGAGAAGAAAACCGTTGCATAGACATAAATCACACTGTTTCATTTCAGTGTTGTTTTCATGGAATTGCATAGAGGAGCACACTGATGTACACGTCTCTGCTGTGAGAGGTTGCATATTTATGTCAGTTCTAGGTGCTCAGCGTCCGGGGCCCGGTGCTCTGAACAGCATTCATGATGGACTGCACTACTTCAGACGTGGAGCCTTGGCCTCCGAGGTCAGCGGTGTGCAGCTGGAGAACAAAGGAGATGACGCATGGACAGAAAATCAATGTGAGCCGAGTATTCTCTGTACTCTGTGTAACACATCATCACTGGATGGTAGTTTTTATAAATATGCTCTAATCTTTTTTTCATTCATGATTTATTTCACAGTGAGAAACGACGACGGGGCTCACCCGAGTCTCCGAGACCGTGGAGAGGACGCCTCTGCGGATCATGGCGGCGTAAGCGTGGAGCTTCAGGTGATCCAGCAGCAGGCATGAGGCCAGCAGCATGGCCGTGGGGTTGGCTGTGTTGTGGTTGGCGATGCTCTTGCCGGTGTTCCTGGTGCCCTGCACATAGAAGAACATGCTGAGGTTGTAAATGGAGGAAATATTTAAACCAAAAATGCTGAAGAGGAAAATACTTTTCTACTCATTCAAGTCTGTAGATGGTTCACCGAGCTATAATTATTGTGGAAGCTTGATTTATATTTGATTTTATCACAGTTCCTGTCTATCCTGTTACACTGTGACAACCCTAATCCTCATTCATAGGAAGCATTTTAGCATCTTTAAGCTGATTGTTTTGGTTTTGTTTCCAGTTTGGGTCCACTTTCACTCTAACTTGAATCCTCTCACCGTCTCGAACACGGCGTAGTCCTCTCCATAATTGGCTCCAGGCACCAGGCCCGGTCCACCAACCAGCCCGGCACACACGTTGCTCACGACGTTGCCGTACAGGTTAGGCATAACCATCACATCGAACTGCTGTGGCCTGGAAACCAGCTAACACACACACACACACACACACAAGTAAAACATCAAAGGTATAAGTATATGTAAATTAAATGAATGTGTTGTGCGACATTTTGAACATGAGCTACCTGCATGGTGGTGTTGTCCACAATCATGCTGTCGAAGGCGATTTCAGGGTAACCGCTGGCCACCTCCTTACAGCACTCCAGGAAGAGGCCGTCACCCAACTTCCTGCTCCAACAAACACACACACACACACACACACACATTAAGATGTATCGTGTGTTTTATAGATAAATAGAGATGAAACAGGCTGAGTCAGGAACGGACATGATGTTAGCTTTGTGCACAGCGGTGACTCGTCTGCGTCCTTTAGCCCGAGCAGTCCTGAAAGCGTAGTCGGCGATGCGTAAAGATTTGGTCTTGGTGATGATCTTCAGACATTCAACAACGCCTGGTACGTTCTGCAGAGACAGACGGAGACAGAGCGTGGACGTTGGATTTGTTGTGATTATGAATGATATATTATGAACAACAGAACACACACACACACACACACACCTCGTGCTCCAGGCTGCTGTACTCCCCCTCGGTGTTCTCCCTGATGATCATGATGTCGACGTTTCTGTGACGCGTCCTCACTCCTGGTAGAGACTGGCAGTGCATCACGTTGGCATACAGATCCAGAGAGGTGCTGCAGAGAGAGGAGAGCAGGAAGAAAGATGGAGACAGACGGATGATAGAGGACACAAAGAAGCTCCGGACTCTCTTTAAATCTCTCTGCTGCACATCAAAGCTACATGTAATACAGTTGTTCTTGTTTAGAACTCGTGACTTAAGGATTAGATAACGAAGATGAAATGTGGTGAAACATGTCGGACTTACCGGAGCAGGTTGTTTCTGGACTTGTAGGACGGTGGCAAGTTGTGGTTTGTTTCAATGTTACCTGGATGAACAAAGTTACACCTGAAGAATGACGACTAAGACAGACACAGGACAGAGTTCTTCAGGACTTATCAGGACTCACTGTTTTGATGACTTGCGACTTGACTTGACAGAAAATAAGCGACTCGAGACTCTTTGGGACATGATGTCTCTGTTCATTTTAAGTTAACATTGTCCATGTTGAAGCTCCTTGTGATGCTATCTGATGGATCAGATCATCATCATGCCAAGAGTCTTCACTTTCAGATTCAAGACCAGAATTCTGACCACAACATCGGATGCTGTTCGTCATTTGAAGACTCACTCGGATAAACTAAAAAGAATAAAGACTAAAAAGTGGCTTGACTTGGCTTGAGACTTGGACTAAATAACTTGAGTCACATGTTTAGGAGTAGATAAATCAGGATGTTCAGATTGTGACAAATTTCTGTTATTTAGCTACATTGATATAAATAGAGTGGACAAAATAACAGAAATGATCTCAGTACAACACAATCGTGGGACATCATGGTTATTTTCTGACTTACATGAACGTTTCCAGGTTTTCCAGGTTTTCCAGGCCCTTGTAGGAACATATTTCACATATACTCTCTGAGACAAACTGACCTTTTAGTGCAACTCCATTGCGTCTGATAGCCATAATGGCGTTATTGATGTCGTCTTCTGACGTCATAGATGAGTCCACGTTGACGACTTCGAAGTCCACCGGCACGCAGCAGAACCTGATGATAAACACAGATGGAGATCACTTCAAGTTAGACAGAGCTGAGTCATTTAGTGACTGTTTGAGTCGGTTACTGAGTTCATTCCAACACTGTGTGTGTGTGTGTGCAGGATGTGGATGTGTGTGTGTGTGTGCAGGAAGTGTGAATTCTCACCGGAATAGTTCGCGCGTGTGGTTGGCCAGTTCTGGTCCGATGCCATCTCCGGGAATCAGAGTCACAGTGTGCCTGCCTCCATACTGAGCCGGTGGAGGCTGCACAAACACGGACACGCAGAGTCAAACTCCTCCATCAGACAGTCAAGTACAAAACTACTGAGAAGTGACAAGCTGTGCTACACCGTCTGTGTGTGCCATACTCACTATAGTCTGTCGTGGGTGGATGGAGGATGGAGGGATTCAGAGTGGAGGAGAGAAAACAGGGAGGTTAGTCGGACAAAGAGGAGGTGGAGCAGCAGCAGCTTCCTGGTGGCATCACAAGCACGTTAATGAGACAAAAGACTGTGGACGTGTAGTAAAGACATGTTTGATCCCTGTGGGGTATAACAGTGGGGTTCAAGGGTCAGGAAGGTCAAAAGGTGTGGCGTGGTGTTGGTGTTAAATCCTCATAAATCACAGCTACACTTATTTTGTATCTTAAAGAAACTTACAGTGTACGTGGACCTCTGTCTCTGGTTACATGTAGCTGCACCATAAACCTGTGAACGCAGAGAAAAAGACAACGTCACTGAAGGAACAAGCAAATGTTCACATTTGAGGTGATGGATCCAGAGCGTCTTAAAATTACAACCCAGATTCTACAAAAGTTGGGACACTGTGAAAAATATAAATAAGATATTTAATGTTGAAAACTAAATAAATATATACTGATTCTAAGTTTCATTACTTCTGTTTTTATTCATGTTTTACACAGCGTCCCAATTGTTTCAGCTCTGAGTGAGTTTATATATTGAATTTATAGGTAGCATGCAACATGTTTGCTTAGGTTGTTAATATTGATATATGGCATGAACACTGGTGGACTGAAGGGCCGGGCGTTGTGTCGAGGGCCTGTCATAAATGCCTCATCTACCATGTGCCTCTATGCTAGATAAAACATGATAAAATGCCCTCTGTGGTTGCCCAGTGTGCAGGAAAACATAATAAAATGCCCTCTGGGGTGCATTTAAAGTGGAGAAAAGTGGATGCATTGCCCTCTGGGGAACCACAACATTTTAATTTGGATGAGTGTCTCTGTGAATACGCTGTTTGTCTAGTTAGATTAAACTGTACCTTCAGTAAATGCATATTTATGTATATTAAAGTTTTCAGTGGAATTCGCAGTTTTCTCCTCAGTCCTTGTCAGTTGGGGAGGAGGAGTTGTTAACTGGCAACCATTACTGGAAGGAGTCCTGTTGTATTAGTCTGTGAATAATGTATGACTCTGCAGGGAGCAGTTTGTGTTTACAGCCTAATCCCGCTTGGGAGAAATAAAGGCAGACGTTTCTCTATCAAGAAACTGTTAGTGGGACATTTTCTCTGTCCGGTTGACAGCAAACAAACAAAGAGTGGTGCTGAAAGGACAGCGACTAACCAACAAACCGGCAACCAACCGTTAATCAGCTTAGCAACGGTCACCGCTGAAAAACTACAAAATAAAACCACTTTAAATGTCAAAATAAAAGTCTGTTCAACAGTTAAAAAGTCTGCTGCTGATGAACTCGGTGAACTGCTCCTTACCCTGGACAACCGGTTGCTGAACAGGGGCTTCAGGGCTCCGGACAGGGACCGCATAGAACGGGCCGTCATGGTGACTCTCACCGCGGGATGGATAGACTAGTACACGGGGGGGACGGGGGCGTGCTGCGCGCTCACCGATAATCTCGTTTTCTCTCTCTCTCTCTCTCTCTCTCACACACACACACTCTCTCTCTCTCACACACACACACACACACATTTTTATTTATCCTCTAGTAGACTCTTATTCGACGTTCAATCAGAGAGGATGCAAGCTTCAAAGCTAGCTTTCCGTCGCCATGGCAACACTAACCGACACAACCGTCTTGAGTGCTCCTCGGTGGCCTAGTTAGCTTTAGTGATGTGTCGGTCATGAACGAGTCGGTTCAAAGAGCCGGCTCTTTTAAGTGAACGATGGGAGCCCGCTCCGGTACCTGAGCCGTTGAGTGATAGTAGAAAAAGAAAGCAGCATTTGGACCCATTTAAAAAATTTTAAAACACAAAGGCAGAATGCAGAATTTTGCGAAAGCCAAGCTGTCGTATCAAGCAGGGTCAACAAACAACCTTCACAGACAGAACTGTGCATCCAACAGTCAATAGCGGTCCTTTTTTTAAAATAGTTTTTGTAGGTGTTTCTATCTGCTTTGTGTAGCAGAGTGATTCTACAAGCATGTTAGTGCATTCATTGGGCGGCTTCAGAGAGTAAACGCAATGAAAACAATTGGCTACAGCAATTTATTGATATTAGAAAATGTAGTTTTTACTTTTGAATACTTTCAGTAAAATGTGTGTATTGAAGATATACATGATATATGTGTACACATACAAATCATGAGTCAAAACAGCGCTAAATTTCGGCTTGGGAGCCGAAAGAGCCGGCTCTTCTTGGTGAGCTGAGTCAAATGATCTGACTCCCTAAAAAGAACTGAACTTCCCATCACTAGTCATCTTATAGTTTGGTCCCCCATATTTTTTCCTTCCCCCCTGAAGCACTTTTATTTTATACTGAAGTGAACCACAGGGAGGCGACATACACACACAAGATTTAACATGAACGGGACAGCGCCATTCTACCTGTTACACCACTCATTCACACATTTTTCACCGAGTAACGGCTAATTCATGTTCGGTTTTTTTTTTTTAAATCTTCTGGTTTAGCGTGAGACACTTCTCTACATACGTTACTGCTGAGGTTAACAGCTACTGTTATATGTCAGAGAGTGTGTTAGCATCAGCACCGGCCTGCTGCCACGACAGCAGTTATCAACCGTCGTTATGAGTATTTAGCTATATGTCGATATGCATTCTCGACGGGTAACGGTCAAATAACGGTCAAATAACGGCGTTTTGTACTTGAATCACTTGTGGACAACTTGGAAGAAATTCTACTCTCCAGTTTTTTTATCCTCGTTCAACCGTCGGTGCCCCCATGGCGCTGGTAGTTGTAGTCTTTTCCCCGGTTCACACCAAAGCGTCCCCAGTTGGACGTCATACCCTCACTAGACTACATTTCCCAGCGTAACCCGCGGCCGCGCTTCCTCCCTCTTCTCCACTCCCCCACCCTTTCCCTCCCACTCCACTGGGCCGCGAGGAAGTCGCAAGATGGCTGATGTCGCTTGGAAGTAACGTTCCCCTCCGCAACATGAAGCCGTGAGTGTGGAAAGAAAGCGAGGGAGGCACCATCGGGCTTTTATTTTTCTTTTTCTTTTAGTTACTTTTCTTTTATTTCGTCAAACATCCATCTCATTCCGCGTCGTGTCCGCCCCGGACTTGTCTTTTTCGGGAGTTGACGCGTCAAATCACGCCGGGGACCCTGCCAGCAGCTAACAGCTAGCCACACAGCTAGCCAGCCAGCCAGTCAGCCAGGCACACACAGCTCGTTAGTTTGTTTTAATTGGTATCCTGACACCTGTAAGCCAACAAGTCACTGCTGCACACGTGCTGAAATTAACCCGGGTTAGCGCAGAGTTAACGTCAAACGTTTTAGCTGTCAAGTAGAAATAACGCTGATCGGTTTAACATCATGTCCGCGAACTGGCCATCCAGCCTTTGGGGTTGCTAACTAATGCGCAGTATTGCAATCAGTTTTTATGTGCACAAAAACAACCAGCAGGATAACTGTTTATGTAGCCATTTCTCATTTAATATCCACCATCCTCGCTTACATTTCCGTTATTTTGCTGCCAACTACAAGCTGGTTATGTTTGAAGCCAAAATTATGGGAGCAGGGGGAAAAAAATGTTGAACTTTTTCTGCTGGTTGTAGGTAGCGACACTGGCCTTGCTGGCATCTAACCAAAAATCCACAGGGATGGACACTAAACTGAGCACCCACGACCAAAACTGAGAAATCGGGCACTTTTTGGGTATATATCGGAATAAGTAACGCTAGCTGACACAGTCGTACAGCGGTGCATGGTGACTCATTTCACTAGTCTGGGTGACAGATAAGTTGTTTTGCAGGGTTAACTTTAACTACAGTTAGTCACTACATCGGAGACCAGTTAGCTTGCCTGAAGTGCACAGCTAGCTACAGTCTCGCCCCACATCACGTTACAAACACGGCGTACAGAACGTATTCAGAGCCCGCTCCCGGCCAGACGCACAGGCTCAATAACACCGTCATGGGAGTACAGGGTTTTCAAGAGTATTTAGAGAAGCGGTGTCCCGGGGCCGCAGTCCCGGTGGACCTCCTGAAGCTTGCCCGTACCGCGGCCCGCCAGCCCCCTCACCACCATCACCCACACCACCACCCACATCACCCCGGGCCCATGCCTCCCCCGCCCCCGCCTGCCAGGATCCTAATCGACGCTGACTCCGGCCTGCAGCGCCTCTACGGCGGCTACCAGACGGACTGGGTGTGCGGGGGCGAGTGGAACGCCATGCTGGGCTACCTGGCTGCCCTGTCACAGGCGTGCCTGTACCAGGGCGGCCTGGAGCTGGTCGTGGTTTTCAACGGCACATTGGGGAAGGAGCGCTGGCCCGAGTGGGCGCGGCGAGCTCAGGGCCAGCGACAGACGGCGCAGCTGATAGTCAACCACGTCGGCAGCAAGGCCACCCCGCCTCCACGGGCATGGTTCCTGCCCCCGGCCTGCCTCAGCCACTGCGTCCGCCTCGCCATGTTCCGCTTCCGAGTGCGGGTGAGCAATGTGTGAAGTTGTTTTATGGTGGACATATGGCGTGCCGTTCATTTAACACTTGCCCTTTTTCTTTTCTTGTTGCACGCCCATTTAGTGGCTTACATCATCCAACGCTGTTTTAACTCCTTCCAGTGCAACTCCCAGTCCTAATCACCGAAGAGAGCCAAGCTGGGAATGTGTTGTTAAATGTTAGACACAGATACAGTCCTGATCTGACAAGCTGCTTTGCTTTGGTTGCATATATTTCTGTCTGTAGCTGCTTCTTGTAGCGGGCCTGCTGCTCTGCTCTGCTCTGCTCTGTGGATGTTTGGGAAGGTCTGCTGGGAGCAGGAATGTACCCAGTGCAACAGATTTTTCTTTATATATATGAATTCAGCAGCTTCTGGTTAAAGCAGTCCCTGCATCCTTATTCAAGTACATGCATTGTACCACATGACCTAGTCTAGCCTATATATTGCATAACATGAACTCAATGAACCTGTCATACATTGTTAAACAACTGCTGAGTGGAAAGACTATTTATAGGTCCCCGGTACCTGACAGTGGTGCATTTGTAACGACTTAGTTTGTGCGTTTCAGCAGAGAATATTTATGTCTGACCTATTGGCACAATAGTATTTGTTCTGATATGAAATATAGAGTAAGGTGCATGTACTATATCTGCCTCCTCCTGCTGTTATTATTAGCCTGCTGTATAGAATACAGTAAGGTGGAATAAAGACTGCCAGCTCTGCAAAGCAGATGTCTCACAGGCCAACGAATAACCTTAACATGCTCAGTTTGAAAAAGGAAACGTGACTCATAGCGGTAACGAAGGCCTGCCGTAAGTGCAGCTTAAACCGCTGATCGCCTCTCAGGGTTCCCTCCTGTCAACTTTTACCTGAGCTGTCTCTTTTCTTTTTGTTCCGCCTTTGATCTACCTTTTTTGCCATCTGCCTGCATGCTTGTGTTAAATATACACAATGCCATAGTGTACGAGTGGAAAAATCCCACCCACATTACAGTCCAGGCAGCACATTCGGCTCCCTGTGCATGCACGGCGTCATTCACAGATCCTATGTGTGCTCGCTTGTTTTTCCCTACCTGTATTTCTGCAGCTGATCTCTGTGCAGCTGTTAATTGCATATGTATTCATCATTCTGCTTGAAATTCTGAAGTTATTGCAGCGTTTCCCCAAACTTTTTACACCACGTCCCACCTCAGAAAGTCTCTCTCATTATCACTATTTTGACAGAAGAAGATTGTTTATTGAGCCGGTTCAAGAACCAGAGCTAATTTGGCATTAAAGGGCTTCTCCTGATCCTTAATTCCAAATATTTCCTGTTTGGAGACACAGTTGCAGAGTTTTGGAAACATTCATTCCACCTCTGCTTACTATCTCACGACAGATTTGACCTTATCATGGATGTATTATGTTTGTATCACTACCTGAATGAACCAGTCTACGCTGTAGCTATCCACTAGTTTGATTTCATTCGAGCGGTTGTAAATGCTTTGATAAATTGTCACTTATTTTATTTCATTTAAAAAAAAAAACGCATTTAAGAGATTCCTCCAGGTAGCACTACAGGAAAGTCAAGTACCACCAGCGGTACTCAGTTTGAGAAGCAGTGAGTGACTAGTTTCAGTTTTATTATTGCTGAGTGACACAAGAAAAAGAACGTCAGTCACTCCTCATAACCAGCCTCCCCCCATATTGCCTTCATATGAAGCCAGATTTGATTACCAGCCCATCAAATTGATTTTTAATGAAGTAACTGAATGTAATTATTTAGTTTTCCACTGATTAACACTGACATTGATTAACGAGATTAATGTAACAATTCTGCCATAATTGTCAAACTCTCCATCTCTCTCTCTCTCTCTCTCTCTCTCTCTCTCTCTCTCTCTCTCTCTCTGGTATAACCATTCTCCTCAACCATTGACCGGGTTCTGCATGAGTGTGCTCTGAAGCAGTTATGTTGCCCTCAGGTCCAGGTATCCGCATCACCACCACCACGGGTGATTTGGAAGCAATCGGTGCAGCACAAATTTTCCACAAATGTATTTTTGCGAGCAAACTCTGGTTTATTAATTAGTTTTCACGCACTGCGGAGCTTAAGTATTTTGTTGGCACACAAAGTGTGTCAAGTGTCAGCACCGTTGGCAGTCTGTGATCTCCATCTTCATCATAAATTGATACAGAAACAATCCATCTTTAACTTTTCTCTGAGAGACTGATGATTAACTTTATTATCGATCGGTCTGCCATTTATTTGTTTGGTAAAATTGGACGTTTTTGCATTAAAAGCAACTTAAATGATCAAAATAGTTGCATATTTATTGTCTGTATCTGAACTACTGTGCTGCTAACCCTAACCTGAAATATAACTGACACGTGGCAAACCCAAATGAGTTTTTATGTTTCAAACTACATCTTCAGCAGACTGATTTTGTCCACTCTGCGTCTGCAGGTTGTACAGACGTTGGAGGACCACCACCAGGAAGTGCTGTCTCTCTACAGGGACTTTGGATTCGCCGGCCTGATCGCTCAGGATTCCGAGTTCGCCCTCTGCAACGTACCCGCCTACTTCTCGTCACACGCGCTCAAACTGAGCTGGAACGGCAAAAACCTTACCACACACCAGTATCTGCTGTCTGAGGCCGCCAGGCAGCTCGGGCTCAAGACACAGCACCTGCCATGCTTCGCTGCTCTGCTGGGTAAGGAGCACACACACACGCATAACGTCAACCTACACACACACACACCCCTACACAAAATCAAACACTGGAGCACACGGCCATACCTGAGAGTTGTATTTTTGGCACTGCTCTTTGTCTGTCGGCCTCGCTCACGCTGACACAGTGAACATTTCAAAGGAGTTTGTCTTTTGCAGGAAATCATATTCTGCCTGATGAGGACCTGGCTGCCTTCCACTGGAGTCTGCTGGGACCAGAACACCCACTAGCTTCTCTCAAGGTACCATATGTTTCTATAAAGTCCAAAGTCCACTGCAAACCTCAGCTCACGCAGAAAAAGTCTGATCTGTAATAATCATGTTATCAACGACGTGAGCACGGATTTAACTCAAAAGTAACGAGAACCAGACTTTTCTTGGGACGTGCTTTTATTTCTTATTTTTTCTGTTTTATATTATCAGCTTTAGATAAAACACTCCCTGTTTTCTGATAATCTCCCATTTTAAAGGTCCAGTTTCTAAAATTTAGGGGGCTCTAGTTACATAATATGGCATAAAATCGAATATAAAGTGCATAACTATGTTTTCATTAGTGTATAATCACTTGAAAACAATAAAATCCTCTTGAGTGGTCTGCGGGTACCCATCGATGTGCTTTTATTGTGAAATAATGTTTATTAACAATGTCTTAAAACTATGAAATTAATACAAATGGATCTCAGATAGTTGGAGGGAGAAATAATGTCCAGCTAATAAGACGATCACACAGCAGACATCCCAACATGAAACATATGTGAAATCTAAAAGTGTTCTTTCTAATGTCGGACTGTTTAATACGTGATCCAGACAAGTTGGACCATGTGACAGAGAAAAAAAGAGAGAATCTTTGTTCCTGCAGTGCTCTGTGTTCGTGGTAAGTGTGATAACAGACTCGGAGGTGGTGTGATATATGAAAACAACAGAGAACGCCACTTCACCGCTTCCCATGGCTCCACTTTGCCTCTTATTTCCATATACGTGGACCTTATTGTGTGTTTGTTGTTACTAATAACACCAGAACTCCTCTAGTAGTTCTTTACCTCACGTGAACTCTGCAGTTTAATAGATGTCATGTGGATCGGTTCAGTTCGTAGCTTTGATCTACTCCTATAAAATACTCACTTTATGAGTAATGGCCGAGGCGGTTTAGTCTTTTCTCTAATGAGACCTAACGGAGGAATTAAACGCTTAACTCTACGGCCGTGGCCTTGTTAACGCGCGTCTTGGGCGATCCGATCAAAGAACGTCAGTTTACACCCGACATTAAAATGCACGTTCATCTCGAGTGATCACTTGTGATCGGATCTCACTTTTTACGCCCTGTATGCAAATAAACGTGTACATCATTCACGTCCGTTTGTTTTTTTTTAACCAGTCAGTACTAGTCAACAGAAATAACTTGACGTTTAGCATCTACAAGAATGCCAAAATAATCCAGAATATCTCGTAGACGGTGTTTCAAAGTTTCTCCAAACTTTCTGCACAGACTGAGGTTAGTCTGGGGATATTATGGTAACTAGTTCAGTGGTGAAACAGCGTGCTCACAAACTTGTGCTCCTTATCTTGGCAGGTCATTTGCATCACAGTGAACAAATGGAAATCAGACATCGTGTTTCATGTGTACTTAGTGGACGTCAGTTGAGTGGGCAGTCCTTCATTGTGTTGCCAGAGGCCCAAATCATCTTTGAACGCGGCCTGAGCGAGGCGAGAAAAGAGTCAGACGCAGCTTATTTATCTGAGGCTGAATGTTATCTCTCATATTCTTTTTTGTGTTTGCTGCAGGGGAATATTTAGATAACCAAAGGGTTTATATGTCAACATAAAGCACACCTTCCATAATGTTAGGTCATTATATCATATTACATTATAATGAAGGACATCAACTTGTAATTTGAGTGACCCAGTCCATCTGCTGTTTAAAGACTGGATAACCTCCAGACCGGCCTCTTTATCTGTGCTCTGACTGATCAGTAACACAGCTGTACACCGAGGAGTAATGCGTGTTCCTTTACTTCCATTAGATAAAATGTTGAGTAATGAAACCTTTTGTACTGTTTCTGTCGCAGGTGCGAGCCCATCAGTTGGTGCTGCCGCCCTGTGAGGTGGTGATCAAGGCCGTGTCGGAGTACGTCTCCTCCATCAAAGACCTGGGAAACCTCGACGCCATCGCCAGAGATGTCTTCAAACAGTCACAGGTGCGTCACGCGGCCTTTTCCCAGTGTTTTTTATTATTATTATTATTATTATTATTGATTCATTTTCGTCCACCGTTTTTATTCTGATTTAAAAAATTCAACATAGAAATAGATTTACATCTCAAAATATGAGAACTAGATGGTAAAGTGAACATGCTCGTAGCTTATTTCTGACCCTAAAATATCTGGCTATTCTGTGGCTTATGGTGAAATAGGTCATTGCTGTTGACACAAGACCTGAGTCAGCATGTGCACTTCCGCACACATCAGTGCTAACCCGTACAATTACACCACACCTTATAAAAATTCTGTGTGCTTAACATGATCGTCTAGTTTCTGTTCATCAGAAGAAACTTTTGCAGAGTTTATTACACATATGACACGTTTATAAAAGTTTTGGTCTCCAGTCCATTTAAATCTATTTATATACCATATATCACTGCTCTGTCGCTCTCTGCAGCCATGAACTTGTCTAGACGTCACCGTTGCTTCACCCTGCGAGCTCTCCGGTACAAAGTCCGTGTAATGTCGAGCTCACGTGTGAATAGATCAGGTCATCGTCCGGAGAATTCACAGCCACCGAGCGAGCATGTCGAACGATCACATGACTGACGCGAAACCGAAAGAAAACAAACATCCGAGGGTGAAGAACGGTAACTAACACAAAGACGCCAAATAGAAACTTCAGCCGGTGTCCTCGTCAGCCATCCACAGCATACCTTTTACGTCATGTCCTGCCTCCCTCTCGCCTAAACAAAGTATTTCCAGTAGGCGACAACGCGTGAGACGTGGACCTGTTATCTGCCACAATGAGAAAGCGCCTTATAATGTTCATCGACTTTGTCTCTTTGCTGTGAGGGAAAGACGTGTTTGCTTCATTTGGTGGCTAAAATTTAACCTGATGATACAATCAGTCAATGAATCTGTTAGTTGATGGACAGAAAAGTAATTTTCTTTGACGTTTGATGGTTTAATAAAAGGAGTTTGAAGATGAAGTTAGTCATAATAATTCTTTATCATTTAGTCAGCGTCAACAAAGTCAATCTCTGCTTTTATTGTGAAATTTCTCGGGGAATTACTCATTAAATAGCACCTTTCACTGTCACAGTCCTCCTGTGACGTGCAGTCGACATAACGCTTTGTTTCCTCTCTTTCCAGTCTCGTATGGAGGACAAGGTGGAGCGCTTCAAGAAAGCGGTGGAGTATTTCTCAGCTGCCTCCAAACCACGCTCGCCCAACATGGGGCCCTCGTCTTTCATCCGTGAGTCGTAAAACTGCTCGGAAAACACAACAGGCTCTGTCATTATGTAACCGTATTTCGGCTTACTGAACATGTATTTTGATTATATTTTCTTGTGTAGTCCCTGGGTTTGGACCCAATCCATTTGGGGGACCACCTGGCCACATGGGACCGATGCAGCCTGGAAAGAATCAGGTAGATTTCTTATCTCGGTAATCCTTCGTCCTCTTTGACGTCTGTGTAATTTGTTCTCGGCTACGTGAATCTAGCCGAGTGGATTAAGTTTTTTTGCTCTTTGAAATCCCTTTGTGGCGTGTGCTCATTTAGGGGAGAAACTGGCTGAGGGAGGGCGGCGGGGAGGCGGCTGTAGTCCGTTCCATCCCAAATCCTCCAACCAGCCTCGATTGGATGCTTCTAGTTTGATCTGACATAAAATAGGACAGTATTAGTTCCCGTCCCTGAGACATCTTCTCCCCCTTCCTCCTCTCCTCTCTCTCCTCTCCTCTCCTCTCCTCTCCTCTCCTCTCCTCTCCTCTCCTCTCCTCTCCTCTCCTCTCCTCTCCTCTCCACAGTTCCCTCCTCCCCAGGTTCCGGGGTTAAAGCCACCTTATCAAAACGCTCCATATGGACCTGGCTCCACCCCTCTGTTCCAGAACCCACCGCCACCGTCCCAAGACTGCAACGACTCACTGACGAACAAGATGGGCTTCTCCGATTGGTCAGCTCCATATGATTCCACTCAGGGGGGAAGTCGATTACCCAATCATCACACCAGCACTCAATCTGGTCCCTCTCCGTCTCCTTCCTCGTCATCAGATGGAGATGAACCCAACGACAGCAACGCAAAGTAAGGCGCAGGCGAAGAAGAGTAATTAGCTTTAAGTGAAGAGGCGACTCCGGCATTTTTAGGTGGAGCAAAGCACTTTACATAACACGTGTTTTGACTAATCACAAGGAGAGCTTAGCTTCAACGGTATGTTGGCAGCGTACACTTTACAACATTAGTGCTAATGAGGGGAATGGTAATTGATTTTAAAAAAGCACTTAAAGGTTTGTGGCTGTTTAGTTTACAAATCCAGGAAACTTCTTTTGATAAATGTTTCAGTGTGCCACAGTTTGTTGTAGTTTTAATGCTGCTGTTATCAACAGAACAATACTTGAATATGAGAGAAGCAACCTGTCGGCCACGTAACTGTGATGGCACCAACAACATGTTGCCATGTCTGAATAAGCACTTCAACATAAAAGCCAACAGCACACGTCTAAAAACAGACAAAGAGTTACCAGCATGTTAACGCACTGTCACTGAGACCAACAAAGACAAACATGGCAGAGTAAGTCGAGACCTGTTCGTTAACCCAAGTGACTCCGGGTGTTTCTGTAATGTCAGTGCCCGCGACGTTTGGTCCTTTCTCCACGCGACTTCAAACCCCGCCGGAATGTTTCAGAAGCCAGACTTTGTTAACATGATCAGATTTTTTAGGTTTATGTGTTTCTAAATATGTAAATATGCCACATTGTTTCCTGTCAGCTTGAGAAGTAGAAAAGCTGCATATTCTCGAGCCGCTTTCGGTGGCGTTTGAAACATTGAACGAGCTGCATCTGTGCCCGGTGGAATTTGGCCTATACTCCCCTAACCCTCCCCACAAAACACTCTGCAAAGCCTCACGACACACACAAATTTGACTTGCATCTGTGTGTCTTTGCAATGACTGTGTCACGTTGCTCTCTGTGTGAGCACGTTATACGTCCTGACAAAAGCAATACAAAAAGCTCAGGTGGCAACGCCAAATAACAGTGGCAGGTTAATTCTTGCTGTAACTTGACAGGCTGGCATTAAACTTGTCGTCTGGTGAAAGTTCTCTCTGAAAGCTGTCAAATCAATAATTTAAGCTCATTCGTAATGTTATGTGACACCTAATGGAATATTTTTGAACCTGGACCTCCAGTATTTGGATCAAGTAGCTCGTGAAAATGCGTCGGATACATTTAATCAGCATTTAGGTAAATATAAAGGACTTGGATCAGGACATCCTTAAAGCCAGAGGGATATCAGATGAGCCCTTTCCAAAATGCAGCGTATCCATAGCAGCTCTCACATATACTTGTTGACTGAGTGACTTTTTGTCAACAAGCTTACAGGGTAAAGTAGCCCAGATACAGCTTAGAGATTCAGGGATTACAGCTGAAGGAGGAGGATGGAGGATGGAGGATGGAGTAGCAGCGTCTACAGAGGAGTTTGTGTTTGTGCACCTTTGCCTTGTTGTGGTGTATTAAGAGTCTTATGTTACTGCTAATGTCCTTCTAACATCTACACAAAATGTGTTTGAGGACGTTCAGGAACTTTGACATTGTGTAAACACACACACACACACGTGATGAACTCCTAAAACGATCCCATCAACCCTTTCTCTCTCAGCCATTTGACGGACAAGCCCTCTCGGTGGGAGGATCCCACCGGAAGGGGGGGCTCGGCCTCTGGAGAGGGTTCCCAAGGCAACGGGAGCGGGTCAAACATTCCGTCACTGTTGTCTATGGCGACGCGGAGTCACATGGACATAACCACACCCCCTCTGCCTCAGGTGTGTGTCCGCGAGACATTTTAAAACACACACGTTTGACGCAGCAGCACAGTCGTGTCACCGTGTTTCCTGCCTGTTCGCTTTCAGGTCAGTGCTGAGGTTCTTCGTGTAGCCGAGCACAGACACAGAAGAGGACTGATGTACCCCCAGATTTTCCACATATTGACCAAGGTGAACAGATTACCTCACACACACACACGAAGGGTTATTAAAATGTTGTGGAGCTAATGTACCATCCATGTCGGAGCTCTCGGCCCTCCCTTTAACCTCTCCTCCTCCTCCTCTCGTCCTCTCCCCCCTCAGGGTGAGATGAAGATGCCAGTGTGTATAGAGGATGAGTGTAACTCTGAGCTGCCTCCTGCCTCTCTGCTGTTCCGTGCTGCCAGACAGTATGCGTACGGCGTCCTCTTCAGTCTGGCTGAAACACACCGCCGCCTGGAGAGGCTCGCTCTCCGCAAGAGGGCTCCCCTGGAAGGTAGGTGCTGGGACCCAGAGGTGGAGTTAGATGAGGGTTTTATTTATCGAGTGTATGGACTGTTTATACTCACATTCAGGCTTAGATTAGAGGACATCAGAGGGAAAACCAGAAAACATTGTCTCCATAAAATATGATGCAGTTTCACCACTACATAGTATGAGAAGAGACGTACGAATGACAGACACCATTCACCTGATCACAAGTCAGTGTAGCATCAACATGATTTAACATCTGTTCTGGGGCTGTAAGGGAACGCTTTGTTTTTATCATGTAACCCCAGACGGGGATATTAAATATATGTTAATCATGAACTTTTAGAGCTGCCCCCTAAAATTCGATGACTCGTCGAGACTCCCCGGCAGGAGAAGGGCTCCGTGGTGTGCTAGGATTTTATAACCAGGCTACGAGAAGGACATTTTTACTTTCTCTGACACAAAACATGAGATTCATGTAGGCTGATACACGAGTGTTGTGCTGCAGGTGCAGAGTGCACAGTGTATTTCTTTGTTGTTTAGGCATTTATAACTCAGAAAAAGCATGAACCACAAGCACTTGATGAAAAATGGATATACCGACTACGAGTCGGTTCCTTTTCAGTCGGTTTGAAGCGCCGACTTTAAAAATGGAAACTCGAGAACGGCTTTAAAAAATGAAAACTGCACTGACGGCAGCGTGTGGATGCTGGGTGACTTTTCGGGTTATTACAGTGTCTGGTAGACTCCACATCTCCACCAGGCCTTTACGTGGCTTCATCATTTCATTTGGATCTTAGTCGTGCTCATATGTCAGTGGGAGGAAGTTTGGACTGGCCAAACACATGTAAATAATATGCTGCATTCCACTTAGCTGTACCAGGTATGGTGATTGCTGGTTTACTGATATATCTAAATGTAACGCAGCCGTCCTTACTGTAGTTACACTTCCTGTAATGAAAAGTCAAAAAATGTGCTGTGAGACCGGTTTAATCTCCACCACGAGACGTAAACCACGACTTATATTTCAGGATGTTAATAAACTGGAAGTTACAGCAGTCACTGAACTTGCGCTCAGAGTTAGCATTCATCAATGAACCAATAGTACGAGTGTTGCATCAGTTCTTTTAAACCCACCTGTACATGTTCATACTGACACACTTGTTGTGTCCGTCACAGTTCCTCCAGTGATCGTCAAAGAGTGGAGCAGCGGCAAAGCCAAGTCAGCCCTGACTCCGGAGCTGGTTCCGGCCCTGTGTTTCCGGGAGTGGACCTGTCCCAACCTGCGGCGGCTGTGGTTGGGTCGTGCCAGCGAGGACCGCTCCAGGAGAACCAGGGCCTTCCTGGCCTGCCTACGCTCTGACTGCCCAGCCCTCCTCAACCCAGCACAGGTCCCACAGCATCTGCTGCTCATGTGCTGCGTGCTCAGGTACGACGGTGCTCTGCGCTGCCGCCGCCGCTGCTGGTCGTAGTTGAGTTCAAGTTAGTACAATAAAATCAGCGTGTGGTGAGTTTGTGTGAGGAGCAGCTAGAGCTCTGTGCAGCTGAAACAGTAGATTAATCAGTCAGTCAGTCCATGGAAATTTATTGGGTAACTGTTTTTAATACAAACTAGAGTTTTAGACTTTTAGTTCACATGTTTGAATCATCGGTACACTTTAGTGTTCCTGTTCTGAAGTGAGCCTTGCTTCCCGTCTCTCTCAGGTATATGATGCAGTGGCCTGGGGGAAGAATCCTCCAGAGACATGAGCTAGATGCCTTTCTGGCTCAGGCTGTTTCCAGCCAGCTCTACGAACCCGACCAGCTACAGGAGCTCAAGGTAAGGCCTCACGGCTCGCTTTGTCATTGGTGGATGATCACTGATCAAGAATCTTGTTTCATTTCCAGTCTTTGTGCGGTACAGTAATCTAACTACACTCTTTCATGTAACAGCAGCACAAGGTCGCTCTTGTGTGATTTTTACACGTGTCGTGTCGTCCGTTAGGTGGAGAAGGTGGATGCCCGCGGCGTGCAGCTGGCTTCTCTCTTCATGGCCGGCGTTGACACGGCGCTGTTCATCAACGATGTGTGCGGCCAGCCGTTGCCGTGGGAACACTGCTGTCCCTGGGGCTTTTTCGACGGCAAACTGTTCCAGAGCAAACTGGCCCGGGCCGCCCGCGACCGGGCCGCCCTGCTGGACATGTGCGAGGGGCAGGTACGGACGTGTGTGTGTGTGTGTGTGTGTGTGTGTGTGTGTGTGTGTAATCCTGTACTGCAGCTGCTTTTCTTTTAGTGCAGTTTTTCTTTAAGAGACCCATTTTTTCTATCACTGAGTAAACTATATTTTAGTGGCATATTTTATGGATATTTCATCTTATATTTAATGCATAACAATAACACAACAGAACAGCTGATGAACTGACCATTTAACCCAAACAGTGAATGCAATAGCTGCAGGACATTTGGATTAATTTTGAGCAGATTATTTAATCAGAATCACCAGTTAACCTGACCTGCATGTCTTTGAAACTACAGAAACACTCAGCAGTCACCTGCAGGCTGAGCTGGACACACAGGAGCGTCCAGTGAATAGATTTTATTTTAGCTGATACTGATGCATTAAAATATGTCTTCACCTGCCACGATACGTCACAAGACGTCCCCACTGAGACGAGCCGCGTGCCGTGTTCACATCAGTAACTCGCGGTCATCTTCCCGCCCTGCAGGAGGAGCTGGTGTCCAAGGTCGAGAAGATGCGTCAGGCAATCCTCGAGGGCATCAACCTGTCCCGCCCTCCACCGCCTCCCCCTCCTCTTCCACCTCCTGCCTTCCTCCCTCCCGCCATGGTGCCGCCTTTCTACCCCATGCCTCCACTCTACCCACCGCGCCCCATGGGCGGCATGCCTCCTCATCATCACCCACATCATCCGCATCACCCCGCGCAGCACAGACCCAGAGCCTTCCCAGGTACAACGACCTGTATGACACTTTCTGACATATGGATCTATATGGATAAATACCAGATTTAAATTATTTTGTCTCAGTCCTCACGTCTTTTCCTCTCTCCTCTCCAGGCATCCAGTCCATCCCCCCTCAGGGAGGGAAACTGGAGATAGCTGGCATGGTCGTTGGCCAGTGGGCTGGGAACAAACCAGTTCGTGGGAGAGGGGGGTTCAACATGCAGGTGGTGTCAGTGGGTGCAGGGAGAGGGTGAGTGAGACGATGACCTTCTAATCAATACAGCTGATGGGCATGACACTGTTGACTGTTTACACCACCAGAAACAACCAAAGCTGAAAACATGACATCTCATCTGGAAAGTTATTTTGCTGCCATTTTCCTGTTTTGCGAGCATAAATAAACATTTGCTGCTCATTTAGACGTGCTAACAAATCTTGTTTACTCATTTTAAATTCACAGCGGCCTGCCGTCATTAACCTCTGTTTTTGTATTTACACTAATCTTAAATAATCAATAATTCATCTTCAGATTAGCAGCTTGGCAATGACTGCTGATGCTGATCAGCATAATATTTATGATCAAATTAAATTATGACGACCGAAACAGTAAAAATATGTAAATAAGAAACTTTGTTGTGAATGAAGCTGCATTAAATCAGAGAGCAAGAGGAGAAGCACTGACCTCCTCCTCACTGACAAACAGGAGAACTCTCTTAAAGATCTCTGTACGTGTGCACACAGTCTGAAACCAATGAAATGCATTGTTAGAAATTATACAGCCAACAAATACAGGCAATTATATACATTCACAAGTTTAATTTCACGCCTCAGATGTTATCTGCCGCGGCAAAAATAGACTTGGCAAAGATAGCGGAGCCTGAACGTGACAAAGCCGTTAATGTCTTCTGTCTGTTTGAGAATAACGAAGCAGTGGAGGACACACCGGGCAGCATTTGGTTGTTTTCTTTGCCCGTTCTCGCTCATGCCTTTTTTGAAGATGAACTTTACACTGTCCTGGTGCTGCTCTGCACCCTCGTGTTTGACACTCCTTTTCACTGAGGCTTCATCGAGGCCAGCGCTCGCTCGCTCTCATGAACTGCCTGTGTCTCTCGACCACTGCTCACTCGTTATCTCTCAAATCTTCAAACACAAACCAAATTAAACTTCTTCGTGTCTCTGTTTTGCAGCTTAAATTGTGAGTCAGACTCCGATTTAGAAGCTGCTTCATGAAATAAACAAAGAACACGACAGGAGTGTCAGAGTTTAGATTCAGGCTGACCGTGGAGGTTTGACTGGTCTGATACCTGCTTTTTCGCAGCAGCGTAGGATCCTGTCTGAATGCACCCCGATACATTTTGTTCTTGGAGTAGACGTAGGATTGCTGATGAGTGAATTTGCTTGCCAGAGTTGAAGTTGAGGTGAACATCCTGCACAAATTCAGTGTTAAATCTGTCTTGAACGCTGGTGGGATCGAAGCCTAAAGCGAACTCCTGAGACCGGCTGTGTTCCTCATCCGAACATGTTTCTGTTTCTCGGTCACAGGAGGGGTAAAGAGATTCCAGCGAAAGTACGGGGAGTGAAGAAGACACCTGCCAACAGAACTCAGGTATGACGCAAGAAACAGAACTCTTAAATCCTGTCGTATGTTTTCGCACATCAGAATAAGATCCTAGTTTCCATGTCATCTCTTAAAATTCTGCCTGTCCTCCCTCCAGACGTCGCCACCCCCCCCATCCAGCACTCCCCCAAAGCCCTCAGAGGAGGCGGGCTCCACGCCAGAGGTTGCGACTCAGCAGCTGAACGGCAGCTCAGCAGCCTCCGCCATCGGCCAGCCCTTGGAGCTGGCCCCCCTGGCCCAGCCAATCCCGTGTGCCTTAGCCAGCAGAGACAACCAATCAGAGGGGGTGGAAGTGGAGGCCCCCTGTTGCCTTGACGACTGCCCGTCAGACGGAGCACTACAGAAGGAGGAGTGACGGCGTCCCTCCCAGGATGCACTGCTCTGAGAGAGTTCTCTGTGTTCGACTGCCTTTCCCTGTTTTTGTAGCCCCCGCCCGCTAGCTGCGCACATCATCACACGGAGCAGGAGGGCGACGCGAGGCTCCTCCTCCCCCCCTGCTGCTCCCTGTGATAGGCTCAAGCAGTTAGCTGTTACTTCCTTTTTAGTTTTCTCATGTGGTTTTACATTGTTTTACGAAGAGAGGTTTTCTCCATGAGTCTGTAAGCGCCCCGCCCCTCAAAAAATCCTAAACGCCTCCCTCCCCGCACTCAGAGTAAAATAAGCTTGAAGCCCCGACCCCACCCGACCCCACCCCATTACGACCCTCCACTTAAACGAGCCCCGCCCCCCTCCACCTTAAGTACGTATGAGTATCTGTACAGTTTGAATTTCTTATTTTGTGTTTTTAAAAAAAAGGTCCCGTTGTTTGAATCTCTGCACACAGATGTTAAGCTTGCGGTTTTTACGGTGACAGATTGGATGTGGTTTCCACGGTTACAGCATCTAAGGTCGGTAGTCGCGCGTTCTTAATACGGTCCGTTTTGCCATAGCCGTCTCGTGTGAGGTTCGTGTCTTGCGTGAACTCGGAGGAGACGTTCAGAGTTTGGACTCTGGAGCGTCGTTCTTCTGTGCAGTTGACCCTCGTCCCTCCTCAAACTCTGCAGGCTAAACACTCAGTGTTACTATAGCGACAAACCGCCCCCCCCACCTTTTTATCGATCGGTTATCTAATCACAGGAGCACTTCTGCACCACCACGGTATTAGCGTGCTATCTTACTTTGACCTATGTAGCATAGCCTAGAGCTTAGCTGTGCTAAGAGACCCCATGAATTTATGCACCTTAAGCCCCAAAGTATGCAAGATATTATCCCGCTCCAAAAAAAGAAAGAAAGAAAAGTGCATTATTATATTATCCTCCCAACCCCCCCTTTGTCCCTTTCTCCCAAAGCTTTGATTGTATTGTCCCAACGGAAGCACTTAATGTTGTATTTAAATATAAATTGGAACCTGAACTTGAATTTGAACAGGCCCCTATACAGGTGAATTGACAGTGTGTGAGAGAGGGGCGTCCCACCGCCCCGCGCACCAGTAAATCATCACGACATGTAGAACTACACTTAAAGGTAGAGATCTATTCGACAGACGTCAGAATGTGAACAGAGTGGTTTCAGACAAAGAAGCACTTTGTTTTAAATGAATATGTTAAACCACACTGGACAGTGCTCTACCAGGTGATTATAGAAACAAACTCTGAGGCACCTTCTGGAGTTAAGGCCAAAAAAGAAAAAGTAATGCTGCCCAGCAACAACAACAACAACAACAACAACAAAAAAGATGGAAGTGAATGCTGCCAGGCAGAGTTCCCTTCAGACTGGCCTCACGTTCAATCAAGAACTTTGCAATGAAGCTGAAAGGATTCTTCTACATCGAGGATTCCCGGGAATCATTTCAGATTTCTTAAAAAAAGTTATTTTCCAAAGTGTATTTTAAACGAGGCTCGCCGCAACCCGAGGCAGCCCGTGTGATGCAACACACAAAAAAAAAAAAAGGGGGGTGTGGCAACAAAGCCTCAAAGATCCCTCCGCCGCCGGTCCTCCGGTGGTGATCGAGCACCTCGAGAGAAAAAAAAGCCCAAAACACCCCAAGAGCTGTTTGGGGGCTCCGGTGTGTCACTTTAGACCAGCAGGAAGCACTTCCCTGCCCCTGAAGCACCTCCAGCCGAAACCACGGCGGAGGCTTTATGGGTCGGATCACATGACGGGAGAGAGAGAGAGAGTGAGAGAGAGAGTGAGAAAGAGAGAGAGGCCTCATGACGGCGAGTGCGCCGCTCACAATCTGAGACTTCTACGATAAATGAATTGTTTTATTAGAGCACTTATGTTTGTAGAGAGTGAGATGTGTCCCCCCCCATAGTAGATTCATCTGACTACGGAAAATACAACTTTACCATTTAACTGGTAGCACAACTGCAGGAAGCAGTAGACTGACAGATAACTGCCTGAGAGATGCTGGCCATGAACATAATCTCTATAAACTTACGAAGAGAGGTTGAAATGAGCTCACACAAAAAAAAGGCAAGTCAACAAAGAAGCACCTTATTTTGTTAACTATGTTGATGACTTGTGCCCTATCGTGTGCCACAGGATTGACATGGAATAAAAAAGAAAGAAAGAAAGGAAAAAAAAAAGCTCTTATGAAATGCCATTTTTGAAGGAAGAAGAAGAAACCCTGGACTATATATATGTAAGTGTTAATGTAGTCGCGTCAGACATCCCCTCAGTTACGAACTTCAAACCATTTACAGTGAAACCGCTGACAGTTCAAAACAGAAACAGTCCCGAGGCCCGCGAGCGTAGGCGTACGCTCGTCACCGTCACCATCGCGGAGGGCTGGGGCTAGCAGCAGCAGCAGCCGCCTCCGCCTCCGCCGCCGCCGTCTCTTAACACCAAACACCAAAAAAAAAAAAAATCAAGAGGTTTGGACTCGTTAGCCGTTCATTGGTAGGGATTAAGCACACGAGCGCTGTAGGTGTTCATAGGTTAAGAGTAGGTAACAGCGTCGGGCTTAACACAGGACTGTAAACACACAAAGACACCAAGACTAGGCTAGAGAATATAGCTCCACTGGCCGAAATACTAAGTCTAGATTTACTAGGAGTTCATATACTTAACTGCTTTCAACTTTTGACATTAGTACAAATATGTGTATCGCAACAGTACATTGTTAGAAGATGGCTTTTTTCTGCGGCGAGCCAGAGTGTGATCTGGTATACGATGCCCTCTCTTGATTCGCTCGCCACACACACACACACACACACACACACACACACACGACAGACAGGTATTCAGTTGCGTTTGTTACCAGCAGCGTTCTCTCTGCTTTTGTGCTGAAGTGATTTCGTGCAGTTTCAGTTCCCAGTGGAGTGGTCGTCAGTTCATCAAGAGATCATTTGGTAACACATTCGACTGACTGACCTCGAGCAGACCCCGCGCTCAGAGCACACGTTAGAGGCGTCACACACACACACACACACACACACATAGATGTTAAACCCTGAGTTACACAGTAGCTAGTATGGAAAAAAAAAAAAAAAAGTCAACACAATACATGATGTAGTGTCCCTCTCTTTGTCCTCGTCTGTTTTAGTTCGATAGATATTTGATCAGTGATTTTTATGCTTGTTATCCTAACCGCCCCCGCCCACCTCCACCCCTGATACCACACTTTTTTTCTCACCCCCACCTCCTTCCTCTTCATTCACTTCTTTTCTCCGCCCTCAAATCCTCATAGAGTACATGCACACACACACACACACACACGTACATATACACATGCCATGCCCACACAAACAAACAAACACACACTTGGATATAATACACACAGGTTAAACCCCCTCTCCTCCTCCTCCTCCTCCTCCTCCTCCTCCTGTATTTCAGTTCTCTCTTTTCACTCTTACACCTCCCTCTCTGCCTCTCCTTTTAGCCGTTAGGACCGTTTCTATTGGCCGTTGTTTTTTTGTTTTGTTTTTTTTAATTTTCTCTTTTTTCTCTTCGGGCTGCCCCGCCCTTTAATCAACCCAACTAACAGTTAAAGGTTATATTAACGTTGATAATCAGTTTCTGTATGTATCTAACCAGTCTGGAAAAAAAAATCAGAAAAAAAAAATCAAAAACGGTTTTATTCAATTGTGCAAAATGTGTTTTTTCTTACTATTTTTAATGTTATTACATCTTCTAATCTAATCCTTCTACCATTGCTTCAGTTAGTACTGAAATACGCTTAGCCAACCTAGAGATTTGAACTGTAATGATTGCGATTTTCCTTACCTGTATTTTATATGGCATCTTTAGACCACCGTTTATTATGTACGTAAGTAAATATTGCCCGTTTTTTGAATTGAAAAATCGTCGTCTGCACTATGTATCATTCTCATAATATCCCTGAATAACAGATTTTGTGGTCGACTCATTATCAATCGAAGCTGAGCTCTGCTCCCTTGCACAAAGCAGCGAAACATCTCTTGTAAACACCTGAGAACCAAAGTACACCTAGCATCCCCCCCTTATAAAGCCCCCATAGTCCCACCTCGCCCCGCTCCTCGACGTCGATGGTTTGCCCCCTCCACCCCCTCGAGTAACAAGTTTTCTGATGAGTATGATTATATATATTATGACATTACAGCACGTGTGATTTATCTGATAAGTCTGTGAGGTTAACAACACTGTGGTTGTCGTGGAGACGTAGACAGACAGGGAAGAAGGAAAGGAAGGAAGGAAGTGTGTTTGTGTGGACAGCGAGAGAGCGAGCAGGCGGGTTTTTAGACGAGGCATTGTGGGTAGAGAATCCAACGCTCCCCGTCGCTCGCTCGCGCTCACGCCGCGACTCCTTCGCTGACCGACTTCAGATCCGCACTGACGCGACAGGAAGGAACGACACCTGACAGATATGCTTTCAGTCGCGCCGACGTTCTGGCGCCCTCTTTTGCATTTTTCTTAACGTGTAATTGTCGTGCTCTCTCAAACTTGCCTTTAACTTCTCAGCTTGACAGAGCAACTTCTTAACTACACCGAGTGTCTCTTCACATGTGGGCACGGAGGCTGCTCAAAGCGGCTGAATTTTCCTCGAGGAAAAACAAACGCAAATCTGAGATTAGCGTGCCTCCAAAGAGATGTCATGAAATGTGGAGTGCAAGCGAGACGCGATTCATCTGTCACACTTGAATTAGATTAAACGCGTTCCAGCTTTTCAGTTGGCTGCACGTCTTCTAGAGCTGCAACGATTCGTTTTGCTGTTTGTTTTTGTCATTTTTCAAGCAAAACTACCAAATATTTGTCTTTAAAATGTGACTTTTATGTTTTTCTTTGCCGTATTTGGTGGTAAATGAAATATCTTTGGGGTTTTTGACTGTTGGTTTAGTAAAACAAGCAATTTGACTTCATCACACTGTGCTTCAGAAAGTTATGACGGGCATATTTTTAGACAAAACCAATAACTGGTGAAGATAACAGCCCTGAATTCTTTGTCTTGCGTGACAGTAAACTATATTTTGGCTTTGGACTGTTTCATAGACAAAACAAGCAAACATGATGTTTTTTTAAATTATTTGTTGACATGTAAAACACCTTAACATCTGTTAATCTGTTGCAGCCCTAAAAGACTTCCTCCCGTGGCCTTGTGAATAAATTACAATCCATGGCTCCGAGCTTTGTTTTCTAGTTCATGAACGTGAATCTCAGCTGAAGTTGTGGCGAGGAAAATTCACCCTCTCCGCGACGAAACGACACGAGCATCCTGCCTCACTGCCTACGCGAATGGGAGCGTCTCCGACAATGTAAAGAGAACCAAAAGTCCCAGAACAGAAATGTACTATGTAGTTGTTGTAGACGTTTTAAACAGTGTTATTGTCTGTCATACAGAATGTGGAAAGGAATCATCAGTTGTGTTGTACCTGTTCTGATCTTTGCAGGACTTCTCGCAGCATTTTTGTCCAGTTTGAAATAAAGGTCCCTATTTCTGTCTGTCTCTCTCTACACTGCCACTCCCCCCCTCAGAAGCCCCCCAAACTCCAGTATAATCCCCTCCCCAAGCCTCCCCCCTCCATGGTCGAGTCCCGGTTTGGGCCATTTCTTGTCACACCCGCAGCCACAAGTGTACCAATGCATGTACTTCTGTACGCAGGGCCACCCAAAACTACCTGTGCAGCGAAAAGGGTTCAAATTTATCCATAATATTATTGTTATAGAAATATTATCATCATTATTGCTGTTATAATTATGGTTGGTATAATTTGTCATCATTGTTAGCATTATGGAAGCACCAGACTGTTTGTGGAAAGACGAGAACAAGAAAGCTTTTTTTTTTTTTTTTATGTTTTGTTTTTTTCGTTTGTTTTTTTGTTTTTATTTTTAATTGTCTGGCTGTTGGTGGTCTGATCTCACAGAGGGAGGGGAGGAATGGTTCAGAAAGAGACAAAGATGGCAGTCATGTTTGTACTGGTTGGGAAATGACTTACAGTGCTGAAATAAAATTTATTCTTTTAGTAAAAAAAGTATTTGTTGTGTCCGGTGTCTTCATTTCTTTTCTTTTCTTTTTATAAGATTGACTTTTGGTTTTGTTGCTGAGAGTTAGATGAGAAATAAAACAGTAAATTTATGTTTTTACACTTTACTATTAAATAAGATCTAACATGTTAATTAGTGAGCTATAAAATACAAATACACAAAAGTCTTCAAAAGTTAGTAAAAGCATCAAAATGTGATAGTGAGTTAATTTGTTTGTTTTCCCGGAATATCACCATAACTAATATGAGATCTTGAGAAAACAAAAGGATAATCTAGTATATTAAATCATTTCAATTAAATGAAATCCTCTGACATTGCTCCACTGAATGATGTTTCCTGATATGATTTAATACACTATCCCTTTGGTGGACATGCAGACGAGAGAAATTCAAACTTCTGTTCAGTCGGTTCAGTTCAGATTATTGTTTTCAAATCTTTCAAACATCATAAATCCAGCTGTATTGAAATGTTAGCATGATGGGAGTGGTGATTCAAATTTTCAGGGGGTGAAAAAATGAAAAAGAGAGTACAAAAAGTATTCAAAGTAAACATTATGCAGCAGAATAAGCTGATCCAAGTAAAGTACAAGTAGAAAACGGTGCCTGAATACCTAAAATATCCTCATATCTCAAAACAACTGCACTATAGTGTGTTATAATCAATTTATTTAATGTTTGTGTATTGCTTATAAATACTAAACGAATATAAATAGGTACTAACTTTAAGCTTTTAACAGGTTGATGCCACTTACTGAAATTAATTTGTCTTTTATATTCATTTAGGATTTATA